>OY856409.1:51840900-53158400 GCA_963693085.1 Alisma plantago-aquatica
ATGAAGGAGACGGTGAAAGGCCTTCAGAGAGAGAGGTCGTTGAAGATCACCCTTTGGAGAGGATGATGGAGATGGCCCTGCGGATAGCCGGCCATGACAGTGGCCACTACTCGCAGGAGGAGACTCATTGCTTTCTCTCTAAGGTTAGGTCCCTAGAAAGAACGCTCCAATACCATGTTGGAAAGAATGGATGGACAATATATTCACATTATTGTGTTATGATGCTATCTTTACAAGACAGACCCCTCTCCTTTATATAGGAGAAGGTAGACTTGACTCTAGAGACTTCCAAACTTGATTAGACTTGACTAGACTAGACTAGACTCTATATGGGCCTAAAGACTCTGGCCCATATATGGCATGACTTATATTTCTAACAACTAGTAATAGAAAGATTTTTTTTAAAAGAGAGAACATAACATTCATGCCTGCTCGTATAAGAAGGCATGATGTGGTGTCACAACGTACACAGTTGTACAACCAGAACACTAATTTGAGATTTAAAATAGAACAGCCAATAATGTTATAGTGACAAGTGAAATCTAAACCCAAACCAAAAAAATGAGGATGATTCATAATACATAAAGTTGATATAAATTTGGTGCAGTTTGAAATTAGAATGATATTATTGTTGGAATTTTGTCCTAGACGTTCATAGATATTCACACATAATGCTCTTCAGTTCATATATGCTTTATTTTATAAACATATGAAAATCGTATGAGTGCAATATGAAGATATCTTTGGACTATGATGACATCCTCTTAAGACAATTTTAAAATAAAGGGTGCAAAAAAACTCCAGGATTTTACATGCATTCAATATTTCTCTGATGCATACAGATTGTTACAGAGTATATATTAGCTTATTTAGTTAATATGTTAATTAGTTTGTGCGAGTACAGTCTCTTGATCCTCTATACCTTTAGTATCTCGGCCCGTTTAGATTACTTGTGTCCCAAGTCTCAGGGTTTCTTCCTTGCTCCTATATATAGGACAGGGTTGTACGTCTTTTATTTATCGAATCAATTCAATACATTCATTATTATTTCTCACATTGTATCAGAGCATGTTAGCTCCTAGGGAACCCTAGCCGGCACCGCTTCCCTCTTCTCTCCAAGCCACAAAGAACAGCCCTAGCAGCCGCCGCTTGTCTCTTCTAGAGAGCAACCAAGGGGGAGAACCCCACCTGCGGACGGTCGTCACCGTCCTCATGGCTTAGGCTGGCTGCCCGTTAGGCACATCCCGGTCTCCATGGCTTCTCTCCGACTTTCACATGAATTCATTCTTTCCGTTTTCCGTTGTTGTCTTCCCGGCGACTGATTTATTGGCCACCTTCAACAACCCCCGCCGACAACAGCAAGCAGCAGCCGGCCAACAAGTAGCCGTCGGCCAGAACAGCAAACCTGCAAATGCCGCTAATCCTTAGAGTCGTTGCCAATTAGCACGTATCTAGCAGCAAGTAGTCGTCGGCCGCAACCGCAACCGCCGCCAATCCCAGTAGCAGCAATCGGCGCCATCGCAATCGCAGCCATCGTCTCTGTCGCTGCACCACCCTGACGTCCTCAGCACCAACCTTCGCCGGAGAGGCTCCGCACTTGACTCCACATGCAGCCCTCATGGCATGTAATATCTCCGGAGCCATGCAGGAGACTGGTATCATCTCCTTCATTGCGGCCAAGTGCTACATCAGCCGAGCAACACAATCATTGCCATCTTTCGTGTCCGTCTGCTGCTGAATTGTTGTCCCATTATCCAGCAACCATATCCCTAGCCGACAATCACACCCTTCAGCCACCGATGTCGTCATCCATGCCCTCGGTCGCTGCTTCACTGCTGCTCTCCATCTCGTTGTTGTTGCCCCAACGCCTTCGCCTATCCCTGGCTAAAGCGTGGTCACCCATCACTCTCCACCACTGACAAGAGTATGAGAGAGAGATGAGAGTGATATATATATATATATTCCAGGCTACTGTCTTCATGGAGCTTTGTATTGTTCAGCATATTTGTTCTCCACTTCCAGACAGCATTAGAAGATCTCTATTGCAACATTGACACGGAGCTTCTCTTCCTTCAGTGTCAATGGTGGTTCAGTTGATCACTCTTGTTGCATTCTTGAGAGACAGATGGGAGCTTCGTCAGACTTCTCAGAAGTTGAGCAATTTCAAGCCTGCCAAGTCTACATCTGCAAGGTTGATAGTTCATCCAATTATATCTTCACCGAGCTGCTTTCATTATGTCTTCTCCAAGCTGCATCTGTTGTTTTAGTATCACCTTCAGTTGATCTACTTGGGACTTTCCTTGATGGATGATCTTCTTTCCCGTCAAGCCCCCAAGGTTCATGCGCCAGAGTTATGGTACTTGCATTGATCATCAGCACATCGTCCTTTCATGTTCGTGCCACGTTATGCACGTTTTTCAGACGATTTGAAGATCCTGCTACTGCTACATCATCAATGTGTATCTGTGTTCGTGCCGCGTTAAGTATGTATTCCGGTGAAGATGGCATAGTCGTGGTATTGGTGATTGTCTGCTTCAAAGTGGCGAATTACTGTTGTAGTATTCAGGTTCCATCTATCAGACGTTCTTCTTCTAGATGCACTCCAAAAGACCTTCAAAAGTATTTCCAGGTTGTAGAATACAAGTAAAGGAGAGAGGCGTCGTCATCGTATGATTTAGGGGGAGTATCAATCTTTTGTATGGGGAGTGATATTTACTTTCTTTCATTTATCATTTCTTTTATCATTTTATCGAGTCCTGTAACTTCAAGCTTGGACATGTGTTTCACCCATGATCCAGCTTGAGGGGGGTGTTAGAGAGTATATATTAGCCTATTTAGTTAATAGGTTAATTAGTTAGTGGGCCTTTAGTATCTCGACCCCTTTAGATTACTTGTGTCCCAAGTCTCAGGGTTTCTCCCTTGCTTCTATATATAGGACAGGATTGTACATCTTTTATTTATCGAATCAATTCAATACATTCATTATTATTTCTCACAGAGATGACAGAGGAGTCGATGACCTGTGAAGTAGGGGCAGAGGAAACCTTGTCAATGCTTCCGTTGCTATTCCTAATGATGTGCGTACTTTTATATCATCTTTTGGACCACTTTTGGTGGTATTTCTAAATCAATTTTGCCCAAAAATCACTCTTAATCATGCTATATTTTCCACTTTATTGTTATCTTTACTTTCTCTATGGTTTGGATTGTAGGTACAACATTTTTTAGATCAAAATGGGGAAACAAACACCATCATATCATCCATCAACACATTCCCCAATTATCCAAATATCCAAAAAATCAATGTTGTTGAAACTGGCAACGACACCCCGTGTCCAAATAGTAAGACGCCGTGTCCAGACTTTAGACACGCCGTGTCTAGATTT
The DNA here is from genome assembly GCA_963693085.1 of Alisma plantago-aquatica. Taxonomy (NCBI): domain Eukaryota; kingdom Viridiplantae; phylum Streptophyta; class Magnoliopsida; order Alismatales; family Alismataceae; genus Alisma; species Alisma plantago-aquatica. Next base: position 51,844,287 of record OY856409.1, read on the forward strand.
TGGCACGTCGTGTCAGAGTTCAGAACTTTGATTCAGAACTCCCTAATTGCATCAACACACCGTGCTTAATTTTGAGGCATCGTGTCTCAGTCCAGAAATTGAATCCAAAACTCCCTGAATTATAGCAACACTATGTTTGCCAAACAGCACGTCATGTTATCATCAACCGAGGCAGATCTACAATAGTTATTGCATCGAACACATCATGTTGGCCATCTAACACGCTATGTCAGCTACAGATTTCACTCAAACGCAAAATTAACTGCCCCGCCCTTATATATACGATCTCAAACCATCTTCGGACATGAATCACGAACTATTTTGGACCATTTGGAGCGACACTCAAACAAGGAAGAGCCAGAAGTTGGAGGCATTTCAAGGGAGAAAAGTTGGTTTCTCATGAGGGAAACTTCTTCTTCTTCCTTATCTAACAATTGTAGCAGGGATCTCCACCGTTCTCTTCTCTCCACTCCGGAGTGAAGCTTTATGGAGAGTTTCCAGCAACAAGGACGGATTTGTGACTCCTTGACCAGAGTTCCAACTCTTTCCTACTTCTTGCACGGACATTCAAGTTTATTTCCTTCTACTGTGATGTCTAGCATTGCTTTCTATTGCTTGTATCTACTTTCTATAGCCATGGACGAGTAGATCTTCTTTTCTTGGGGATGGAGGAGTAACTCCCATGTCATGCTCTGTAGAACAATAAAATTTCTCGCTTAATATTGGTTTAATCGCTTGTTCTATGAATACACCGGTGTTTATTTCATATATATACTTGACTGGCCATCTTGTATGTATGTCTTATGCCTCTTGTGCATACTAGGCAGGTGTACATTGAAGTAAGGAGATGTCTTTTGTTTCCTTGACTACGGGAGTGGCTTGGAAGTGAAGGGGATTCCCAATTTTTTGGTGGTTCTATTCCGAGTATAAGAAAGGTGGTGCTATGTAAAGGTAGAATTGGTCTAAACTATCGAGAGGGGTGTAGAAGTCGAACCTCCCTTTGTAATTTTACTTTGCTTCCCCGATTCTGCTGCTTACACCTCTATGTTGTTTGTGAATTGGTTGTTGTTTCATGGCATATGATATGATAGTAAAACCATATCCTCGAGAATTCCTAATCCAATTTGATCTTGAATACAAGTGATTTCTATTTTAGCTCATTTCCTTTTAATTGATTAGTTAACTTAACAAAATCTCTCTTGTTGAAAAGAGCTAGATTGTAGAAATTCAATACTCTTACGCCTAACAATACCTTGCTCCTTGAACGACCTCGATAATACTATAGTACTCGTATACTTGCGGGCTGGTGTTCGAGTTTATAAATTTAAGTCTTGAGCACACGGCCATAACAAGTTTTTGACGACATTGTCGAGGATCATCAGTATTTTTGTTAGAGTAAGAAGTGTTGAATAGTAAGTGAGGCTACATCACACCATCACCTGTCATATCCGCCATCATTTTTTTCCCATCATAATCATCATTATCATATTTTTTTATCTTCCATTTTCATTTTTGTACCTCACTCACCTTCTTTACTTGTAGGACTATACATGGAAATTGAGTCTTTCACGTTTCTAGACCCCAAAATTTAGCACAATGTTAGCAGCCTTCAAAAGGCAAGGAGTGGAACTCAATCAGATTTGGAGGAATCACAATATTCATCACCACCATCTTCACCCGAACGTCCATCCCAATAAGAAGAACAAATTATGGAAGATGATCGTCCTTTAAAGGACTTTGTTGCTCCAGCTGCTACAAAAATCAATGGAGCTATCAATATCCCACAAATCAAGGAAAATGAATTTTCGATCAGCCCCACAATTACAAGGATTACACAGTAGAACCGGTTTGGAGGGACACCAATGGAGGATCCAAACCTCCATATTGTTGAATTTATGCAGTATCTTAACACTTTCAAGATGGATGGCATTCCTACTGATGGGATTCGCCTTACTTTTTTTACCATTCATTGTGAAGGATAGAGCCAAGGCGTGGCCCTCTTCGTTACCAAGGAATTCTATTAACAATTGGGAGGAGCTTCTCAAAGTCATCTTAGCCAACTTCCCACCAAGCAAAACGGCACAGTTGAGGAGCGAGCTCATTAATTTTTCACAAAGGGATGGTGAGACTCTCTATAACACATGGGAGAGATACAAAGACCTTCAACGTCTTTGTCAACACCATGGTCTAAGCAAGTGGGGTTCGATTCCAAATTTTCTATAATGGTTTATTCTACAATACAAAGATGTCTATTGATGTTGTTGCAAATGGTGTTTTAATGAACAAATCATATAGAGAGGCTTATGCCATTATTGAAGACATGGCAAGTAACCATAGCCAATGGAGTTTTGACTGGAGCAGTCAGCCTTCTTCCTCAAACTCGATCTTTAAACAGCAAGCCGCCAAAGTAATTTGTGATGCATGTGGAGCAACAGGACACACTTCATGTTTTGCCATGTCATCACAATTTGAAAAGACATCAGAGCTCAACAACAATGCCAAATCCAACTTCTATCAGAAACAACAACATTCACAGTCCAAGCCAAGTTTGGAGTTCATGCTCGAGACCTTTGTCTCAACTTAAATTCAGCAAAATGAGGAGTTCCATCAACAAAAGCAGTTGTTAAAGATGCTATTACGCAACTTTCTTCTAAGGTAAATGGGATTGCCACTCACACTAAGATGTTGGAGAATCAAATTACTCTTTCATACAAGTTGGTGACCTTGAGGAGTGGAGTTGTATAGGAAAATCTTCTTCACCATCAAATACAATATTGTTGACTCCAATGTACGAAACTGAAGCTCAAAGGAAGAAATTTGCACATGCTCCAAGCATAGTCACAACATTCGCCATTTTTTGAGAAAAAAAAGCGCGTTCAAAACGCGTATTTTTGAGATATCGTATCTGACAGCCGTATTAAACTCCAAAATGAATAATATGTTTTATTCGCAATTTTTACGTTTTATTCCCGTTTTAAACTGTTTTGTACGGTTGGTTTTTTTCAGCCCTTTTTTCTTTTGCAGCAGGGTTTTTCTAAACTCTCCAACCTTCCTCCTTGAGCCCACGACAGAACCTGGACTAAGAGAAACCGCCAATGGCAAAGCATGCCTCCACCGTCCCCTCTTCCTCCCCATTTCTTTCCCACTTCTTCCTCCATCCTCCCCTCTTCCTGCACAATTTCTTCATGTTGCAGCAACTTCAAACTTCTTCCCCCTCTTCCTGCTGGTTCCAGCTTCCACGTTCCAAACCTTCTTCCCCCATCATCCCCTCTTCCACACCAATTTCTTCTTGTTGCAACAACTCTTCTTCCCCTACTTCCTCCATCACCGTCCCTTCTTCCTCCCAATTTTTTCCTCTTTTTGTTGCTAGTTGTTTTACGCTTTCAGCTTCCATGTTCCACCTCTCCTTCCTCCTCTCTTCTCTTTTTGAATTCTCTGTTGTAGTTGGCTAATTCCTCCCATCTCTACGCAAACCTCCATCTTTCTAGTTTCTACTATATCGTCCTCCTTTACCCATTCTCTTATGTATCCTCCTCCCTTCCTGATTTCCTCTTTCTTTTGAATCCACATGCTCCTCCAACATCCTCATTCTCGTTCCTCCCATCCCCCTCCTCCTTTAACTTCTTCCCCTTTAAATTTTTATTCTGTTTTCTATAGCTCAACGAAGCTGGGGTTAATGGGTGTGTGATTTTGACACAAGTCACACAACACCCAAGGTCAAGAAAGGTGACAAGTTTGCAACCCTCTACACCACCGACTGAGCTCATAACCCTTCTTCCTTTCCTGTTTATTTTTTTCTAACCTGCAAATTCTATTGCAATCAGGTGATTTTCAGAATTTTGTGTACATTTATCAATTAGTTTGTCTTTAAATATTAGCGTAATTGATTTAATATTAGTGTAATCAATTTAATGTTGCTTCATCAATTCAATCTTTATGTGTGTATGTATATGTATGTGTATAATATATATATATATATATATACACGTTTTTTTTCAACTTCTTCCCGAATAGTTGACCGTACTTTTACCATATGTTGACCGATTTTTATTGAAATTTTCCGCGTAATTCCCGAATTCCGAATTTTCAGCTTGACCGTACGTACCCGAATACCGAAGTTGTGACTATGGCTCCAAGGGACAATTCTTCAAGCAAGACAAATTTTATTTTTCCACAATGCCTTGGCTCATTGATGATGAGAAAAAATATTCCCAAATCAAATTATGATTATTTTAAAAAGGAGAATGCAGAGACCAACAACATTGATGTTCAAAAGACCATTTCTGTTACAAATCACAAACCTAGATCTTTGGGCCAAATCAAAAATATATTCACAAAGAAGCGTAGATCTACGGCGCAACAATTTCCAGCCTCAAATCATATAGCACATGACCTCCACCTTGACAACTCCGCCATAATGAGGTACATGGTTGCTATTTTCTTTATTTGATTTCTACAGTGAGGAGACTGCATATTTCAAGCTTAGGGGGAGCAACCGGCCGGTAATTGCAGTTTTCTATTTGTTTCTTTTCCATTTCTGTTTTTCTTTCCTAGTTAAGTGAAAAATCTATGCATGACCATGATGATCAGTTCTTGTTTGGGTAAAAATTGACTCCTTTTAAAACTAAATCATTGTACTTATTGAGATAATATTTGAAGAACCCTAGCATACACATCCAACAATTTAATGAAAACACTTGGCCAATCACTCATGTTGCCATGATATTTTTGCTCTAGCATGTTTTTCATTTTTCTCACTCACAGCTCTATGCATGCAATGGTTCAAATGCTTTAGATTAATCAAATTTACAACCTTGTGTAGCAGTTTTGATGATTTTGTCAAATCTGGAGTGTGTTTTCTACCACCCCCTATGATGAAAATGTTTACAAATAAAAGAATTCTTAGTTTTGAATCACCTATTTGCATGACCCTTCTGCTCTTTGATGATTTGACTAACCTAAGACTAGAGGTTCCAAAGCGAGACTCAAATCATGTTTAAAGGAGATATTTGTCTGCTCAAAATAAAAAAGAAAATTACATCCCTATAAAAGATGGCTAAGTCGCCCATGTAATCTCCCAACCCAAATAAAGGCAGGGAATTACGTCAGAAAGAGGGCCAACAAATCCCAAACGGAATTCCATGTGCGTGTAAGCCTACATTAGTAGTCGAGCATCGTAGACAACTTCTAATTTTAAAACCTTAATGCTTATGAAGGGTCATTGCAGATTTGTTGATGTCAAATCAAAATCTTAATTTTATCCACCCCTATAATCATAAGGGCTTGGTTGCATATTCACTTCATTTTTAGCTTCGTCATCTTACCTCTATTCATTGTTATTTTGTTGGTTTTTCCAAAGCAATTTGACCACCTTTTTAACTTAACTCTCAATTTTGAGTCGCTAAAATGAATTCATGTCTATTGCAATATCTTGACAATGATTGGCACGTTATGATTAAATTCTCCATCTCATTAAGCGGATGTATGTGCCATGCTATTTCTTCAACTATCTATCTTTCTTTCTTTTTGCTTGAGGACAAGCAATGGTTTAAGCTTAGGGGGATTTGATGTGTGCATTTTATATCATCTTTTTTACCACTTTTGATTGTATTTCCAAATCAATTTCACCCAAAAATCACTCTGAATCATGTTATATTTTCCATTTTATTATTATCTTTACTTGCTCTATGGTTTGGATTGTAGGTACAACATTTTGGCATCAAAATGAGAGGAAAACACCATCAAATCATCCATTAACACATTCTCCAATCATCCAAACATCCAGAAAATCAATGTTGTCGAATCTGACAGCGACACCTCGTGTCCAGATAGTGACACCATGTCCAGACTTCGGACACACTATGTCTAGATTTTGACACGTCGTGTCACAGTCCAGAACTTTGATTCAAAACTCCCTAATTGCAGTAAAACGTCGTGTCTAATTTTGACACATCGTGTCTCAGTCAAGAAATCGAATCCAGAACTCCCTAAAATACAACAATACGTAATGTTTTTCAAACAACACGTCGTGTCATCATCGACCGAGGCAGTTCTGTAGCAGTTATCGCATCGGACACGCCGTGTTGGCCATCCAACACGCCGTGTCCCCTACAGATTTCACTCAAACGGGATTTAACTACGTCACACTTATATATACGACTGCAAGCCATCTTAGGACAGAAATCACAAACTATTTTAGACCATTTGGAGCGGGACTCAAGCAAGGAAGAGCCAGGAGGAGTTGAAGGTGTTTCAAGGGAGAAAAATTAATTTCTCGGGAGGAAAACTTCTTGTTCTTCCTTCTTCTCCAACAATTGCAGCAGGGATCTCCACCATCCTCTTCTCTCGACTCCGCACTGAAGCTTTCTGGAGAGTTTCCAGTAGCAAGGACGGATTTGTGACTCCTTGACCGGAGTTCCAACTATTTCCTACTTCTTTCACGGACATCCAAGTTTATTTCCTTCTACTATGATGTCTAGCATTGTTTTCTAATGCTTGTATCTTCCTTCTACAGCCATGGACGAGTAGATCTTCTTTTCTTGGGCATGGAGGAGTAACTCCCATGTCATGCTTTGTAGAACAACAAATTTTCTTGCTTAATGTTGGTTTAATCATTGTTTTATGGATACATCGGTGTTTATTTCACATATATACTTCATTGGCCATCTTGTATGTATGTCTTATGCTTCTTGCACATACTGGGAAGGTGTATATTGAAGTAAGGAGATGTGTTTTGTAGCTGTATTTTCTTGACTATGGGAGTGGCTTGGAAGTGAAGGGGATTCCAAGGTTTTTGGTGGTTCTATTTTGAGTATATGCATGGTGGTGCTATATAAAGGTAGAATCAGTCTACACTACCGGGAGGGGTGTAGAAATCGAACCTCCCTTTGTGATTTCACTGCTCGTGAATTGGTTGTTGTTTAATGACATGATATGATAGTGAAACCATATCCTCAAGAATTCCTAATCCAATTTGATCCTAAATACAAGTGATTTCTGTTTTAGTTCATTTCCTTTTAATTAAAACTTCTCTTGTTTAAAAGATCTAGGTTGTTGAAGTTCAATACTCTTACGCCTAATAATACATTGCTCCTTGGACGACCTCGGTAATACCACACGCACTCGTATACTTGTGGGATAGTGTTCGAGTTTTTAAATATTAAAAGTTGCACACATAAGTTACACCTAGCACCAGAGCAAGTTAAAAAATGACACAACGAGCAAATTTGATAGTCGCACGTTTACAAAATTATAGGAAAAGGCATGTCGAGCCACTGCTTATCACATTAGGATACACTATTGCAGCAATGGGAAGTCGAGGTAGTCGTCCTCTCATCCTAGCAGCTGGCATCAGTTGAGGAGGGTTGCATCTCAGGCTAAGACAGATTGCATTGTTAAATTAGAACGGAGTTGTGGTTGCTATAGCATATTTTAGTGGAAACTCATCTCGGGTTGTTGTTAACTTAATACAATTGGCGCTTGCAGGCGAGTTGGACGAGTTTCTTCGTCGATTGGAGACCACCAGTGGTTGCCCTTTGTAGCTTCCTCATGTTGGGTGTGGCTTTTGACTTTCAGGCCTCCTTTCCTAATCCCCACACCCGCACAATTTACCTACAAATACAATAAATCCCCTCCATATAGGAGCAGGGAAATCAAAGACGAGAGCATCCGAAAAAAGTGTAGGCATTACAGGCGGCGATGTAGAGGGAAGAGAGTCTGTCTTCCATAAATCACTTGGAGTTCAAAAACATAGAGAGAAAAAAATCATTGTCGCAAGATGATTTTTTAAGAAATTAGGGGTAGCATAAATTGAAAGTTGAGGTTAATTTGGGTGGGACAGGAAAAGAAGGTGGTGTGTTTATTTCGGCCAACCTTTGGTAACCTTTTTTGTGTCATCCACACAGAAAATGTTGAGAACCTATGCCGAAATTGCTGGCATTTGCTGTAGTGGAGGGAGGGTGAAATAATCAAAAAGAGGCACATTGTTACATGTGGGTATGGCGAAAGGAAAAGTGAGGGGGAACCTACTATTGCAGAGACTGCTCCCCTCCATGACCACCATTTTAGGAAGGGGGATTTATGTCCCTATTTCCATATAGTTTCATATGCAATATTCCCCCTCCCCATCATCTTTCTAAACTAACTTTTACAATTTCTCATTATTCCCCACATGCCAAATACTATCTCAGGTAACTGCCATTCAAAGATGGAACACTTTGGCCGACTATGACAAGTTATATCTAATTATAAGCACAAGAATGTATAAGATAATATCATAATAATTTTTGCTCGTTGAAGCGGAGCACTTCACATCAAACTTTAATAGCAAATTAACAACATAAATTGGATAAGATAAACCAACATACTGAGGGAAGAATCGATGAGGATAACATGTTACTCGTTCCAAACCTTTTTCTACTCTGTTAATACACAAGCTCAATTCATGTTTTATTGACATTATCGATCAAGGAATCTCATCAAAATTCACTTAGACACACATGTGTCAACCATCATAAAGAAGGAACAAGCAATGCCATATCAAACATGTGAATATCGATACAATAGGCCTATCATATGTTTCAATCCCATATGAACAGCAACAAACTACCAAACAAAGACCGCTTCTCCAATATCCAATTCCACCAATGGAGAATCCAACGTCCAACCACTGGACCATACTTGTATAAGCTGCAAGGCACCAAGACTAGGTGTATGAAAGACTAGGCATTTTGAGTATTTGTGAGGAATTTCACTTCCTATATATAGGCATAGTCACAATAATCGACGTTTTTTTGAAGGAAAAAAAGGCATTTAAAATGCATATTTTTCACCCCACATATGTGCCGGCCGTTTGATACTCCAAACCGAATAAAATGTTTTAAACGGGTTTAATACGTGTTTTATTCGGATTTTCCATTTTAAACATGTTTCATTTGTTTGTTTTTTTGTTTAGACGGTGATGTGTGGCCACTTATCTTTTTTTCTGTTACCTTTTTAACCATCACAACAGTTTTTCTCCAAAACCCTCGACCTCCCCAAATCCCCCCCCCCGGGCCTCCCCTCGCTAGACCCCGGCCCTCTCCGCGCCTAGCAACCTGATTCTGCCAAGCACGCTGCCCTTCTGACTGTTGGAGCCTTGGAGGACTGCTGGAAGAATTTTGAACAGCACCCTATACCAGCGAGGACACCTGGCACCTGCTGCTGCTAAAGGAGACATATGTTGCCGCCTACAAAGACAACTGATGTGACCAAGACTCTAGGCCTGCTGCCTTATGGCTACTACACACACATTGACACCCTCCTAGGCACTGCAGGTATGTTCCATGCTCTTGATTTCTTTTTGCTTCAACTCCCCCCCCCCCCAATCGTCCCTTATTCTCTTGGTTTCCTTTGTCTTCCCCCATTCATCTTCCACCCCATACCCTCATTCATCTTCCACCCCCATCAACTATTGCGCCTGTGGAAGCTAGCAGCTCCAGCCATCAACTAGCTGCTGCGCAGCAACCTGTTGTGGTCGTGGAAGCCAGCTGTGTAGCCATCACCAAGCTGTTGCAACCATGGAAGTTAGTAGCTGCAGCTACCTCTCCTCCTGCTTCACCCTCCCCCCTTCCTCCTCCCCCATAGTCACCCTCCCCTTACCCGTTCCTCCTCCAGCGATCTAGCAATTTCTGATGTAATCTCTTTTGTAATCTCCCTAGTCATTGAGCTTCTTCCTATTTCTTTCCTCATTCATTTTTTCCAGCTCAAGGAGGCTGATTCCATTGGAGGTGTGACACAATTCAGTCACAATCAATGTTGCAGGCAATCTGCATTTTATAAAAACATTCTATGACATCCTGACAATAGGTCTATAATTAACACCTTTTTCTTTATCAGTTCCTGAATAATTGTTATTTGTTGGATGGCGTTCTTTTATGTTAGATTTATCCCATCATTAAGTACTTGTTATTTGGTGGATGTCATTCTGTCTAAATTGCATGCATGATGCATTTAACAATCTTCTTTAGGATTTAATATGTAATTAATATTTGTTTGAATAATTTATTAGGACAACCTTCTATCTCAACCTGTTGCTTTAGTTTATACATTTGTGCAAATGTGTCTATACAGTATACACAAACACACACACACACATATATAGAGAGAGTCAGGCTAGAATACACTCGAGTGTATTCGGAGCAGAATACACTCAAGTAGTTTTTCATGATGCAATATTTTTTTCAAAAATCTAATCCGTTGATCTTCTTAAACATCTTGTGAATAGCTCATATGCAAAATTTGAGCACATTTGGACATTTATAGGTCATGTTATAAAGACCGCAAAAATTATGCATTTCAAATTAGTTTCGTGCGTCGATTTTGTTGCCTTTGGACGAGTGACTTACACTCATCCAAATGGGCTCAAAATTTGTATGTAGCCTAATTATAATATGACGGTGAAGATCAATGGTTTACATTTTGCAAAAAATAGTCTTGATATGCAAACACACTTGAGTGTATTCGTGCGATCTGTACACTCGAGTGTATTCGAGCCTCACTCTATATGAGTCAGGCACGGAAGCACGGACACTTCCCGTACACGGCCCAAAACGTTTTGGACACGGCTGGGACGTGTCCAGTTCATTTTGGTCTTTTTCTGCACCCCGGACACGGCTGGACACTGCCCGGACACTTCCTGGACACGGCATTACAGCTGCTGCTGCTGTAATAGCCTATTTTACAACGCAAACGTTGAATATACATCTAATGTTATGTCCTATTACTGAGAAAACCTAACATAGAGCTCATATCTGATCACAATTACAAGCAAATCTGTTGGAAAAAAACAATATGTAAAGTCTAAGCTGAATCAGATATTATGAATCAAATTATGGTCTAATAAGTTGGTTAAATGAGCAATATGAACTCGTATATATAAAAAATCTGTAATATACTATATTTACATAAATACATGTTTAATTTTCTTCTTCACATTGTCTGTACTACACACACAAAGACACACCTCTATATGCATATAAGATTATATATACATAGATACGTTGATCGGGGTAAATTTGAAAACATATTCCAGTTAATACATTATACACCTACATATATGTATATATTAAAAAAATATTATCCCTCATCCAATGCCGTGTCTGTGTCCTACATTTTTGAAATTTTCCGTGTCCCGTGTCCGTGTCAGTGTCCGTGTCCGTGTCTAGAAACGTGTCTGTGCTTCCTTGGAGTCAGGCTAGAATACACTCGAGTGTATTCGGAGCAGAATACACTCAAGTAGTTTTTCATGATGCAATATTTTTTTTCAAAAATCTAATCCGTTGATCTTCTTAAACATCTTGTGAATAGCTCATACGCAAAATTTGAGCACATTTGGACATTTATAGGTCATGTTATAAAGACCGCAAAAATTATGCATTTCAAATTAGTTTCGTGCGTCGATTTTGTTGCCTTTGGATGAGTGTCCAAATCTGTACACTCGAGTATATTCTAGCCTGACTCTATATATATATATATATACACTTATTTCCCCGACTTTTTCCCGAATAGTTGACCGTCCTTTCACCGTACGTTGACCGTTTTTTATCCGAATTTTCCACATAATTACCAAATTCCGAATTTTTCAAGCCGACCTTAAGTATCCCGAATACCAAATTTGTGACTATGTATATAGGGCTAGGAAGCACGGACACTTCTATACAGCCCTTGTGTCCGTGTCGGACACGTTTCGGACACGGACGCTTCCCGGACACAGCCCAAAACGTTTTGGACACGGCCAAAACGTGTCCTGTCCATTTTTGTCCTTTTTTGTAGCCCAGACACGGCTGGACACTGCCCGGACACTCCCTCAACACATCAGCCTAACAGTTGCTGCTGCAGCAACCTATTTAAGTGCGTATGCAGCTACTCCCGAGGCACATCAGCCTAGCAGTTGTTGCAGCTGAAACCTATTTCACTGTGTAAATTCTGGATATGCAACTACTTTTTAATTATGTCTTGTCACTGAGAATTTGCATTAAGAAGCTGAGATATAATCACAAGATTGCAAACAAATTGTCTTTGAAAGAATCTGTATGTAAAATCCAAGTTGAAATAATTATCATATATCACAATTTGTCTACTAAATTGATTAAATGAGTAACATGTACTCATTTCTTCAGTCTGAAAATCTACTATGTTTACTATGAAACTGCAATAACATGTTGATGTGTGCTTGATATTGTTTATGATACACAAAAACACACATATATTCATATACATATACAATTCTGAATACATATGTAAATATTTTTCAGATATTTTCCTAAGTGATTCCAATACATACGTACATGCATTATACACACACATATGTATATATTTTTGTAAATTTTTTCCCATCCAATGTTGTGCCCGTGTCCTATACTTTTGAAAATTGCCATGTCCAGTGTCCGTACCCGTGTCCGTGTCTAAAAACGTGTCCGTGCTTCCTTGATATAGGGTCTTACATAGACATGTATGAAAATTCAAGATTGTGCACATAGAAAAATTATAATTTATTGCTAATCCCAATTTTAAGCATTAAACCACATACAAACATAGCCAAAGCACATTTGCTGGTTATATGGGTATTTGGGCTTCCTACAATAGGAGACATGCTGAGAACAGAATTATAAAGTTTTACATCGCAATTAAAGCACGATTGAGATGAAAAGGTGCATATTTCGTACATATGGGTATTTTTTATTTCAATTTATTTTAACCCTTAAAGGCTCTCTCACACACACATGTGTACGAGTGTGTATATTTGGCAAAATTTGGTATTTGAGATCCTATGATATTCCAGACATGCCGAAAACAGTTTTAAAATCTTGACATTGTTATTTAAGCACGAGTAGGGCTAACAAGATCCGTACATAAAATCAGCGGCTAGTTTTTGTTTCAGGTTATATTAATTTATCAATGTCGATGGTTCTAGGACTAGAAGCACATAAGTTATTCAGCATATTTAGAGACTTGATGCATCACACTCACCTTCTATATAAGAGGGTCGGGGTGATGTAGTTGTACAACAATACGAAGGATTTAAAAATATACATAGCTCTATAGGGTGGCAGTTAGCAACTTGGCAGCCAGCTATAAATCAATCACTCTGTTAATGTCATGGATCTTAGATAGTTATACAACAACCGCATTAAATATTATTTCGTGTGATATCCGAGCATCTCCTATCTAAGGTTACAATTTCTAAAACACGAAGCTTCAGCATTACAGGATAATTGTTATTCATGGCCAGCCAGGCATTGTTGTCCAGCATCATTTCTGCTTGCTTCAATCCAGACCACATAGAATTGACTCTAAAGTTGTTGTCTTAGTTTTAACGCATGCCGTAGAAACAAAGTCAAGCATGGCAATCCACCCCAAAGAAGCTTTTTTTTGTGGCTTCCAATGGTAGTAGATGACAAGGTACACTTCTTTAGTCAAACACTTCTCCATCCACATCATTAGACCATAATAGGGGAAACCCACACTAATGCTTTCAGTTCCTAGCAGCCATCAAAAGAGGCCAATCTATCCAGCTACTGGAAGAACTGCATAAAGTAGGTTAGATTGTCTTCCCTGCGTTAGTGCAAACCAAGCCTCTTCCATGTCAACACTACCAATGCTCTTAGATCCAACCACAGGCAAGCCTTCTCTTTCACATGTATAATTCAAACAATCCCAAATCCTGCCACTAATGAGATGAGTTGCTATATGAAATAGTAAGAGACGGCTGATCTGGACCCAAGGTCATCCAGCAATCTTCATCACTGTTTCCCTTCAAACGTGAGTGTAATGCTCCAGTCACCGTCACTCTAATGTCAAGAGGGAGGCAGGTGGCTAGCTATCTTGCATTTTTGCTGCCTGCCACGTCAAAGGTACCCAAAGAATTTTTTAAGATCCAAGTCACGAGCATACAAAAATTGCCACGTTCTATCTAATATACATACCTAATGACCATTGTCAAATTCATGGTTACCCGTTCTAACAATTTACAAAAAAAAAAGTATTTTGGTCGGTACACAACAAAGTTGCTTCTCTCGGTATGTGCTTTGAATTGGTCACCAGAACTCTGATAACATCAGACATACCAAATGCCCATGGTCACTATAAAAGGAAATTTTGTGTCAGAAGCTTCCATAACCCAAAACAGGAATGAATTTGGATTCTAGTGAACTCTTTTTTAAGACCCATAATGAGACCATACATCCACAGTTCTGTTCTTAGGGCATTGAAACTGCTACATTCAAAGAAAACACACGGATCCATCTACCTACCTGATCCCTCATCAGTTATTCCGGCACTGACCTACTCGTCTATTGTCCAGTAAAATTTGGCTTGATTCAATCTTTCTCTGGAAAATTCACATGCCACAATGACATCCTGCACCAACTTTATCAACAGATTTTACTTCCTTCTTTTTTTAGGTGATTTTTTTAGGTGATCAGCAGATTTTACTTAATCCTAGACTTCCTAGCTTCTGTGTGTCCAAAGGCAAAGGTTGCTTTCTAGATTATTTGTGAATCTCACACGCATGGAACTAAACTTCGGCGAAGTTGGGCTAAGTTTCACCAAAACTTCGAACTTCGGCCATGGGCGAAGTCGAATCCCTAATACTTCGGCCTCGTCCAAACTTCGGGGAGAATTTTTTGAAGTTTCGTCGAAGTTGAATTTTTTGTATGTAATTTGGTCCCAATTTCTCTGAAGTTGTCGAAGTTTCCTCAAAGTTGGCAAAGTTGGGGCGAAGTTGAGATGACCCAGAACAATAATCCTAACTAGTGTCGTAACGGCCATATAAGGCATAAGTGTCGCCTCCAAACCTCTTCACAACTTCTAACATCAACTCCTATGTTTGTTGTTGCCACTCTTAGCTAGAGAGGGTCTTGTAACTACTATTTGGTTGTATATTGTAGATAATACATACGTTCAACACTTGAACTATATTTGTATGTGTATTGCACGTGTGACCGTTGCAAGCAACACATTGGATAATCAACCTACTTAGAGCTAGAGTCATGAATCGTGTTTTTGTGTTAACTTAACAATTATAAGATAGAGGTACAACATAATTCGAAGTTTTCAATCGAAGTCTCCTTCAAATTCACATCATTTTCTTCAAAAATCGGCATCGAAGTTTGTCGAAGTTTGCATCGAAACTTCCTCAAAGTTTCCACAAACTTCCACTTCCACACCTGGCGAAGTCGACACGAAGGCGAAGTCCTGCACCATGCTCACACGTTTTGGAAATAGAACTACCAGAATTACTATATAAATGGATGCCAGTGTAAATGAAGTTTTTCATGTGAAGTTAGTGTGTATATTCCTATAGCCCTGGCTGAATAAGAAATGCAAATTAAAGGAGCAAATTTGGAAAGCTGACATATAAATTGTGTCAAAACGAGGTGAAGACACATCTAGTGTTCTTATACTGACCTTCTTAGGCAGGGTTTGAACATCAAAATGAGGTTTCCAAGTTCTGATTCTCTGGCTGAATTGTTTGCATAATCGTTTGCAGAATGGTTTGCAATGTGCATAAAAAATTCCATCAGCAGAATAGCAACTATAGAAAGTAAGTTATAAACTGATCCCGCCAACAAGATGGAAATGAATCGACAAGTCCTCCCCATGTGTGATGGATGCACCATGCATCAATAACCACCAGAAAGAAGTCTTCAAATAACCATGTTTGGCAGTTGGACACGACCTCCAACTGAAGGAGATGACCAAAAGCAATAGGTTAAGAAGCATTATAGTACAATTACTAGAGACTAACAGGCAGTATAACTTGCTGCCGCTAAATAAAAAACCTCAGGCTCCAGCAGGATTATACAGCCAAAGAGGCAGCTTGCCATCTCTTACATTTGGAAAAACTTATCAACGAGCAGAACAAAGTTGTCCATTGAGACAAATAAGCCAGCTATTGGTTGCCAGAACAAACAGACAAGGTTTACACTGTCATCATTCAGCCAAAAAATATTCCAATTCTTCACTAAAACCATCATCAACAGCGTAGGTGGTATCAGGAGCACCACCAGTTCCAATGTTGTCGCCGGCATCGCCAGCAGGTAAGGTGTCCAAGGCATCATCGCTATTCACAGCTACAATTTCATTGCAAGGAGTGATGCCCGTGTTTCTGTAAAACCTCTCCTTCTGGTCTGCCCACCTGTTTGCTATGTTTTGTAAAGTAAACCCCGTGAAACTTTTGTTCTCTGCAATGTGCCGTATATCATCAACGTCAACAACTGAACTTGCCTCGGTTATAGCAAGCTTTTTTGCTTTTGAGTAGTCTTCCGACATCTTCTTAAACCTCTTGACATCCAACTCAACCCCAAGGTCCATATGCAAATAATCGTTGATTGGACTGTTGGCCAGCAACTTTTTATATGCACACTGCACAAATTTGTCTTGTCGATTGGTGATTTCATCAATCCTCTGAGTCACCGAAGTACTGATTATATCCACAAAGCCAAATAAAAAGTAGTTCTTTTCTAGCATTTTTTTCACTAAAGCAGGCACAATAGGTAAATCATTCCGTTTGGCATCCACCACTAGTTTTTTGACATGCTTCAGTTCTTCTAAGGAAAGGTAAATCTTGAAACAAGGTTTAAACGGTTGTGTTTCGTAGAGGCAGTAAAGACAATAGATGGCACCCAATCTCCGTGGCAGAGGACTAGATGAAACAACATTGCCAATGCAATGTGCATATAACCCTTGCATGAAGACGGCGGAGTTTTTTTTGGGTCTTCCTTCGTAGATGTAAGAGAACCGCCGCTCTTGCCATGTCCGCTTGAAATCACTAAACCCTGAGAGCCCGTCAGTGACAAAAGCGTCCAGAAGCTCATCTATATCCTTCTTGAATGGAGATAAATCAATAAACTTTGGCGCCATAGATGAAGCAGTCGCCTACTGACGCCACTGAGTCGTACCTTCGGATATTTAAGGGAGCTGGGCCTGCAGGAGAAATGCAAGGCGGCGTGCTTGCTTACTTGGAAGGAACGTCGCTACCCCCGTTGGCCGAGAAAGTCGCATCATGCAGAAGAGCTGAGCTGTCATCGTCGGCTGAAGAAGAGGGACGCCCCAGCCCTCGAAAACCAGCGGCACCCCGCATAAACACCGATGGCGGCCGAATATCCCTTGTTCTGTTGCGTGCTTGTGGGGTGGGGTGTGGGGGGAGCCGGAGAGGCGAGGTGTTGCGCTGGCTTGAAAGGAAGAAACCGCGCGAGAGAGACTGGCGACGTCTGGAGACTGGAAGTCATACTGCGGCGAAAGGCCCAACCCGACGTCACTTTTAAAATCTTCCCTTTCTCCTTTGGCAATGTGTGCGGCGGGTGGAGTAGGTTCAGATAGAAACTTCCATGTAACTTGTCGAAAACATTCTCACTTTTCATATAATTAAATATAGCTCATGACCTT
This sequence comes from Alisma plantago-aquatica, assembly GCA_963693085.1. Taxonomy (NCBI): domain Eukaryota; kingdom Viridiplantae; phylum Streptophyta; class Magnoliopsida; order Alismatales; family Alismataceae; genus Alisma; species Alisma plantago-aquatica. The sequence goes on from OY856409.1 coordinate 51,861,714, forward strand.
TCTGAACCCCGAGACTAGTAAGTTACTAGTTAGACATTTTCTTGTTTTTATTTCCCTGTACGTTTCATGTTGTCTTATTTTTCATCTTTTCTTCTTTATAACTCAGCAAAAACCCATGTGATTTACGAGCTTCAAATCATCCGTGAACATATAAAATTTTGTAGCAATTTGTATTTCAAAGTCATCTGATAATCCATCTTTAAAGCAAACATTTAGCTAAAGACATAGTTCCTTTTTTCATTGATAACGTAAGTAAATAATTTTTAGAAAAAGAATTACTTGTATAGTAATTATAAAAGGGTATTTTTTAAGATATGGTAATTGTAGATTTATAGGTTTTAAGTCTAGGGCAACTAGTTGCCATGGCCTATGATTGGAAAAGGAAATTAGAAAGTAAGCCCAAACCAACATAACCATATAAAATGGGGCACATCTCGATAGACTCCATGTATAGCTAGGGATGGGCATCCAGTCAGTACATATAATACATTAAGTTGGTAATTTGCAAACAAATATATAGGTACAAAAGGGAAATGTAGGGGTGAGAAGTCGATGTCTAATATTAATATTTATGTATGTAGAAAGTTTTTTTATATCCTTTATTATATATTGTGGAGAGCATGGAATACTATTTGTGATATAATTAATCATTACAGAGATATCTCTCTATTCAATAATAAGAGTTGAAGAGTGATGTGGTGTATACTCAGCACGAGCATCACATCGAGTCAACTTTTACGGCGTGTTATACATATAACATGAGTTATAACTGAGACGTATAACTTATGTAGGTGGGTTGAATCAATAATTTTGACATTTACTTTTGTAAGGTTCAGGTGACCCGTGGTAAATACATATAAAAAAACTATATTCTCATATCCACCACACACAATTTTATGTTTATCTATTCATCTATTTTATATATATATATATATATATATATATATATATATATATATATATATATATATATATATATCTATACTACTATAAAAAGAGCGAGTTTTGCAGGCAGTTCAAATACACCCGCCCAAAGTCATATTGACCAATCACATATCACGGTTTTACCAACGTGGCAAAAGCTTGCACTCTCCTTCACTCAAGCTGCTCTCACATTTTTTCAGTTTTTTTTACTTCAAAAAAAATGATTTAGTTTGAAAAACTGAAACTCACTCTTTTTGAACTAATGTTTGAATTTGAATTTTCCGCACCCCCTGTACTACTATAAAAAGAGCGAGTTTGTGAAGTGCACTCTCCTTGACTCTCTCTTCTCTCCTTTTATTTAGGAATTTTCTTTCTTTAAATTCGACTCTATTTCTACCCAAAACAACGGACCACTTTGTTCCCTCCTGACCCCACTATCTCCGCACAATGTTTTGATTTTTTTCTATTTTTAAATTTCTTTTTTCTCTACAAAAGTCTGGCACTATTATGTTCAACTTCTCCCGCACTATTCGTTGGTTACGAAATGAATCCCACTATCCTTGCGGAGTGGTTGATTTTATCTATGATAGTTCCACGGTCTTTTCTTCAAATTATCCTACTACTGCAGAATCACGTTGGTTACAAATAGAACCCCACTATCCGTGAAGAGCAGTTGATCGAATCGACTCCTGATATTTTTCAAAGTCAGTTACATCTACACGTGTTACAGAAGACACTCATGGACTGGAGGGTGCGCCATCAGTTTATGATTATGGCAATTCTGAATGGGAAGCTTAGAGGTGTTGCGCGATGTCAGATGCCTGTGAATAGTTAGTCAGGGGTGCTTTTATCTTTTCTTTCAGTCCAGTATCAATGCAGAAGGATGAGTAAGTGATTTCTTACATATTCATACTTTTCAATTTCCAAACCGGTACCTGTAAAACTAACGCTTGTGTCTTTTGTCAAGGTATCTAATAGGATTCAACTATACGTATATCAATACTTCATCGTACAGAGGAGCCCACCCAATTTTCCAAAGTAGGGGAATAGATCTAATGAATTGTTTATGAATATCTCCGTACATATCACTATCTTCTTTGTATGAAGCAGTAAAAAAATTATTCTACTGATAATATTTATTGTGTTAATATATAACTACTCCTTTGACTTGCCTTCGCAGTAGAAGTAGAACTTTCCAAAGAAGGTTGATCGTGTATAGTTTATCTAGCAAGTAGAGACATTCACCATGTGCGTGACTTAACATCGGGATACAGTGAAATTACAGGTAAAGAACACCTCTACTAGGGCAATTACGATTTCTGAATTTATAATCTTATTTTCAGCTATTATGCTCACAGATATAGATCGACATAAATCACCTCTCAGTCACAGTAGATTTGTGATATAATGTAGATATGCGTAGATATGCCTCTCTTTCTGGCAGGGGATCTCTATTATTCTATTATAATACTCAAGGTAAACAATCTAAATCATTAATATGTCTTTCTGCTTCCTGCACATATATTAACAATTAATAATTTGTCAAATTATTGTTTCCTTTCTCCTCATAACACATTATGAGGCTTATCACAATGATAAAAAAGTTGTTGAAGCATGGAAATATGTTCACACTTTCCGGCAGTCCTTTCATTCTGCCACATGTAAATGACCATTGATGTCTTTGACAGTTCAGTTGAACTCTGTTGTCCAGGCTTCTACAAAGCTCTTTCTAATCCAGGCCTTGAGAATATTGAGCGTAGTAGAAGAATGGTATATATGCATTAATCTCAATTGTCCAATATACTGTAAAGATTTTTCAAATTCAGACATTGCAAATATTTAGTACTATAAAAGAATGAAGAGAATGGCGTATGTACATCACAATGTGGACGAGAACAAAGGTACCATTTAGAGGTTGTAGTTTTACAAGAGAAAAATATGTACGGTGTAGGTGCATCACCACCTGTGTATGAGTACAAATGCACCAGATAGATGTAGTTTTGCAATGTATTTGGTTGGCCTCATTGTTTAGTCACCAGGGTGGCGTCCTGTATTCGTTGTAAGTTTCCAATGTTAATGATATATGTTAGAAACATAAATATTCAGTTTTGAATTGTTGATACGATAGTTTAAGATACATCATGTATGCCACCAATGGTAGTAGGGGCAGTTAAATTTTATTCAACTCACGTGAATCAGTCTTTATCTAAACCACAAAAGTTGATTCATATTTTCAATTTTGTTAACATGATCAATTATGGGTTTTGACATTGTCCGAATAGAAATCAGATTGGTTCTATGTGGGGAGTTTTCCAATCTTGGTCGAATCTGGGTTGTCGAATTGAAACAACATATGTTCCAATCAGGATATGTATTATTATGTATTATGAGTAATTAAATAAATTATCAAATATGGATTTGGTTTCAAATCACACATTATAAAACCATCTCCGGCTACATCTCCAAGTATACAACTTTGTAAAAAAAGTGGTTCCGGATTGGGCAATTTTGCATCAATATTCAATTATCTTGCGACATAATCAACCAAAAAACAAATTTTAACACCGCTTAAATAAGATAAGCATGCATGCCATCAATGGTAGTAGGTCGGTATAATTTTTTTCAATGTTGTGAACCTATTTTTATCTAAATAGCAAAAGGTGAATTTTGAATTTTGTTCTCCATTCAGTTTTGGGTTTGGATAGTGTCCAAATTGAAATTAAACTGGTTCGAAGTGGTGACTCTTCCAATCTGGGTCAACTCTAGATTGTCAAATATGAAACAATCTATGATTCCATCGGAACATTTATTATTATGTATCATGAGTAATTAAACATAGAATTGGCTCCAAGATCAGCTCTGAGTATACCACTTTGTAAAAAGATAGTTCCAAATTTCTCAATTTTGCATCAAAATAAAGTTGTTTTCTGACACAGAATCACTAGAATCAATTTTTAACACCTCTTAATAGTATGATAAACTAGAATTGTCATAGTAATTCACTTGGTTCAATTGGACGCCTTATTACCTATGCTAGTTTTTCTTATAAAAAAAATTCAACTTTCATTTCAAAGTGTACAAATATTAAAAAAAATTCCTTTTTGAAGTCAAGGAAAGTATTTTCTTGTCCTATGTTAATAGCTACTTGTGCACCTCATGCGAGTGTACAATAGAAAAACTCTTATAATTACATAACATAACAATTTTTCACTCAGTTTGCATTCAAGGAAATCATTCCATAAGTAGTGTAACCTCCTATTATTGCCTCTTCTTTCCCCAATTTCATATATTTATGTTATACATTCAACAATATGTAAAGCTTATGGATCATTTTGTAACGCTAAAAACATGGTGAATCACTTCAACATGATTGAGTCGATATACTTATTAATTCTTATTGTATATGGGTTTGTATATAAAACTTATGGATCAGTTTGTAACGCTAAAAACATGGTGAATCACTTCAATATGATTGAGTCGATATAGTTATTAATTCTTGTTGTATATGGGTTTGTTTGGAAAAATGAGTTTATTTTTCAATATTGACTACTGCTTACGAATATATTATAAATCTAATATAGTACAATACTATGAGTGAGTGTGCATAAATTCAAATAAAAATAAATCTGAAGATCTGACTAAATAAGAATATCTGTCCATACCACACCACACTTAATAGTAGTATGGTCAGAATCAGTGATCTATACTCACAAATGTATAACTGTATGCAAGTGTGTTATCCTTCAGTCATTTGTCATCGAATAGTAGTACTACCACAAGCAGACCATGATGGAAGCTTGGACATCAAAGTGCAATGAGAAAGATACTCATGTCACAAGACGTAGGTACATTCATATGCCCACTATGGGATGATTAGCAAACTAACATAGATTCTTCCATTGAATTAGTTGATTTGATATTAATCTTTTTGTTATAATTTCTAAAAATAATTCGTTCATATGACTCAAAGAAAAAAAAATAGCATTTTATATTTTCTTAATAAAATATGAAACATGCACGTGCACGTGTGTTATGATTTGAGGTCCTTTCCCCGGATGAAATGAAGTCAAGGTAGTCATTTTCATATTACACATTCAAATGGTAGTTCATATATATTTCTTTCTAAATTGAATTCTATAAATTCAATAGGTTGTCTGAAAGCGGTGTTGGTTCTTCATCACATGTGAATGTGTCCATGCAAAAAGAGAATATAGAGGCAATAAGGGCCAATCTTTCCATATTGCATGAATCCCTACAGAGTGGGGCACTACACAAAGTAAGATACCTCAATGTTTATAACTTATACAAATACTTAAATGTATATAATATGAAAATAACATGTTGAATATTTTTAGGATCACATTTATGAAATTAAGGCTGCAGTTGTACATATTTACCATGATCGAACCCTTTGGTACAATGCATGTGTGAGGTGTAGTAAGAAAGTATATGATGAAAATGGTCAAGGCAAGGTCTGCCCCAAATGTAGAGCAAAAGATAGTGTGCCCAGGCAATTTACTTTTTTTTTATCATGTAATACATCTATATATTATAATTAGCTTATAAATTAATATTTCGTTTTGGTGATTATAGGTACATTATGAAAGTTGAAGTCATGGACGCTTTTGATTCTATTAATTTAACATTATTTGACACAGCTGCACATCATCTCCTTGGTTATACCGCTGTAGAGATAAACAATATCCACTCACAGGTACTCCATATTTTTATACATATACATATAATATGGATGAACTCTACATCTGTATTAATATTAAATTGGTCTAATAATATAGGAAAATGGTGAAGATATTGTGGATATCATATTATCAAAGGAAAAAGGGAATCAATTACTTTTTCATGTCAAAGCACAAGATGCCCAACCGTTTTTTCAAGAATCACAAGGGACGCCAATAACAATGAAGCAAACGGCTAAAGTCTTAGATGTAGTTCCCTTAGATATTAAGCAGGAATGTATGGTCTTTTATTTGACATCGAACACAACATTACTTTTTGATTTTGTTTTGTATCTATCTTAAAATTTGAATTGGTACTTTTGTTTTCCATATAATTTATATTCACAGTTGTGTTTTACGATACAATCTTTTTATGATTGTTATTTGTATATACTTACAACAAGAGTCATTCCAAAACTTCGTGTGACAACAAATACAAAATCATCAATAATTATAGTTGAAACATAACATTTTGCCAAAATAATCACTAGAACTGTAAGTATTTTGACTGCATATACGATTATATTATTAAATTGTCTAAAAGTTTACACTAATCATTTTTTCAGATGTGAAAGGTTCAAAATCAAATTATAAATTCTTTAGGATTAAATCACCAGAAAGTGGTCACATGCATTGATAATAAGTGAGATATTATATATAATATTTATTATTTATTTATTTCTTATTTCTTATTAAATCATTAAACTCATATTTTAGATGGAAAAACAGACGTGTCACATCACCTACAGAATTTTGTCACATAATGAACTTTCAGTTACAAAATGAATATGTATTTCTATTATTTATGAAAGTAATAGTTCAATTTTTCTTATTTAACAATATTAACATTATGGTATTTTTCTATTGCAATTCCAACAACTTTTATATGTCACGTGCATGTGCACGTGTGCGTTCACTAGTATATATATATATATATGGGATTAAGAGAGAAAGATTTCTCCCCCCTCTCTCATGCCTGGGAGGGTTGTAAATCAAGGCGGCAACTGGGATTCGAACTCGGGTCCCTTCATGAGGAGAAACCGTGCTTGACCACTTGAGCCACTCCTTGTCGGCAAATATATATATATATATATATATCGGATATCGGATCTAAGAGAAGGTTTCTTCTCCCTCTCTCCGACGCGGGCAGCAGAGCCAAGATGCTCCCGAGATGGGTAACATCAGCCTTAGTATATATATATGTATGTATCTTTTATAAGATAAAGTTTTGTATAAATTGTATCTTAATCATGTTTTACATTTTAAGTGGCATTTCTTTGATCGACTTTATTAAAATATTTGTATATATATATATCTTGAAAATAATCACTTTTATGTATTATACAGACTAGTCAAAACCTAGATTGCTACATTGGTCGGCTTTAGAGAAAAAAATCAAGGTTATGTGGGGCCCTAACCTAACCAGATAATGGGCTTGAATATGAGCCTATCAAAATCTGGTATGGGCCATGACACTGCTTGATGCTCATAGCAAGGTGCAAATGGAATCTAAGAAGATTTGTTTGTTATGGATATGATTATGTTGCTTATGGAATTTACCTCATGGGTCCATGTTTTGAGTATAAACCATGCTAAGAGTTATATGTTGTCAATACCCCAAAACTTATTACCAAGTATTTTTACTCATTGCATCTCCAAAGACGTCCTTTTATAATTATTATCAAAACGATACAGTTATGTGGATGTTCATTTATGGAATTAATCACCAAAAATAAGTATTCATATTTTTTGTTGGATGTTTTTCTTTAAAGTGGATTACAAATAGACTCAGAAATATAAGCTCATGTGAAAACTTCATATTCATTATGTTCTCAAAATTCATGCATAACACCAATTGGTGTCTAATGTTTTAATAAAGACGCTCAAAGACATTTTATGTAAAAGTAATTTAAGACTCAATAAGGGACTTTATTGTAATAGTTATACATATCTTTTATATAGTTAAAATAGATGGATGGTAAAATATAGTTGAATATGTAATTATTTGTGTATATGATTTTTTATCTGACTCTACCTAAGCACAAACTTAACTCGTACAAAAAAAAACTGACCCGTTCAAAAATTATGGCAACATTCTTGGCAAGGCACACATATAAAAGTAAAACGATAAGTTTGTATTAAGTTATGTAGGTTCATACATGGGTCGAGCCCTATCTGATGCTCACTCTATATAGATTTCCCCCACAACTTCATATTTTAGTTATATAATAGAAAGGTATATTTGTAAATACAAATATAATATCATAAAGTACATCACACTCCTCCACAACTTTTCACGTATAGTTTAGTACTAGTTAACTCACACATGCACATGCACGTGCCCCATTGAACATGTTTATTTTATATTAAATATTTAAAAAATAAAATTTGCCAAAAGGATAATGGTAATTCTCGTAACTATTTTGTAAAAAAATTAGAAATGTGTTGTTTATTGACTCCGAAATGTACGTTTGAAGAAAGGAATGTGACAGAGAAGTTGAGAGATTTTTGGCAACTGATTTTATCATGAAAGAGAAAAATAAAATAGAGCAAAAATAATAAAAAAAGTTGAGAAAAATTGTGAGAAGAGAGAGAATCAAGGAGAGTACAACATGAAGTCGCTCTTTTTATAGTAGTATAGATGTTTTGTAGAAAATTTGGAAATGTGTTGTTTATTGACTCTAAAACGCACGTTTGAAGGGAGGAATGTGACGGAGAACTTGAGAGATTTGTGAAAACTGATTTTATCATGAAAGAGAAAAAGTAAAATAGAGTAAATATAAAAAAAGTTAAGAAAAATTGTGAGAAGAGAGAGAATCAAGGAGAGCGCAGCATGAACTCGTTCTTTTTATAGTAGTATAGATATGTGTGCAGATCCATACTTGTAATACTTTTAGCATAGATCGCATCCCTTCCTTTCCGTAGCATGAGAAAAACTTGTTATGAAAAATAATAGTAGATTTAATATATTTTGGAAGGGCATATTTGTAGTTGTGAAATATAGTTCCATAAATTTAATCATTGTAATCCATGACATATATAAGGATGTATATGTAATGGATAATAATTGCAGATTTCAAATCCAAACCCCTCTATGATTCTTCTTATACAGTATAATGATAGATGCTTTTATTTTGTTTTTCATTATCCATTTACCCACGCTTAAAATGTATAACTTATCTTATTGTAGATTTTAGAAATATATCAAATTGAAACATGTAACAAGTTGACCTAAAAATTGTCATTGTATGGGATTAAGAGAGAAAGATTTCTCCCCACTCTCCCATAACCCGTGGTGGAGGCCGGATGCTCGGGAGGGTGATAAATTAAGAGATGCTTCTCCGTGTGATTTCGAACCCGGGTCCCTTCATTGGGGTCCAGCAGAATTCGCCAACCGGGTTATTCCCTTGTCGGCAAAAATTTTCATTGTTTAAATATATATTAAATGAGTTTATACATGTTATATATACTCGTTATAAACAGTAGACACTATGGGGATTTGTAAACATGAAGATGCATCACTTTGTCAAGGAAAAGAATAACGAGACAAGATTGGAGTTGATAAGTATTCTATTTGTGAGTAAGATGGGCATAAGGAAAGACATCGATCGAATTTTGTTTCAACTAATGTCATATGAGTTGAGGAAAGTGAAGCACAATAGTAGTAAAAAGAGAATAATTGGATAAAGAAGGAACTCACATTTGCTCCAACACACCCAAAAGAACTACAACTGCTTCCTAGAATCTGCAATATAACCACATGGATCCTTCCCAACGTCAGTACATTGGAGCGACTACGTCATATTCCTCCTCTAACCTTGGTCCCCACACACTCCCAACCCTAGAAATCACAAAAAGACGATGTGATGTGATGTGATTTGATTTTGGTGTGGCTATTGGTGGGGGATGACTTCTGATGGTGCACTTATTTGGTCTCTATTTTGTGCATTTATGTCCATTATTCACATCAAGATGTTCATCATGCATGATATTTCCAAATAAATTATATTCTATGTCAAATGCACTTATGGAACCTTTTTCATATTTTATAGGTACTTTTACCACTTGTTGATGGAAGGGAGATATAGATATTGATCCAAGGACTTCCCCGAGCTTGAAGAATCTCCAAGTGATACCCAAATCACCCCAACCTATTGTAAGTGATCAAAGTTCAAAGTTAAGAAAAAAGCTCCATGGATGATTAAGTTTAATATATAAGTGCACAAGAAAGCCCTCAAAATGGTCGTGGTACTTAGCCACGGCCTTGTGAATAAATCAAAAATTATAGGGAATGCACATAAAGAGGCAAGGAAAAAGGACCCGCAATGACATGGCCGTCTTCACTACAACGACCACAGTGAGTGAAGGCCACTACAAGTTTTATTCCACAACTTTTCCAGCAAGCTAGGGCCATGACCATTTTAGCCACCAAGAGCTCCATCCATCCTCCTCACCATGACCATGGTACCCACCATGGTCATTCTACTTTATGCCACCACGGTCGTGTTACCCATCACGACCATGCGACCTACACCAATTCCTCCACACATTCTCTGATATTTATCTACCTCCACCAAGGCCATGTCATTTATCATGAGAGTTTCTCACTTGTTGGCCATGTTCATTCCACCCAGAGAAGTCGTGCTACCCACCTAATTCTAGTACTACCCAACATTAATTTTACCATTCTACCCCTACTTAACCGTAGACCATATATAAGCCTTAGTGGTGACTAGGGGCCAAGGTTTATCACTTTCTCACCACATTTACTCCCCTTGGTTGCTGACCAGCCTAAATCGCACGTCCAAAAGAGGTGGATAAAAGTAGTCAGACTTTTAAAGAGATAACCCGACTCTAAGGCCCCCACAATGATAAACGGGGTCCGATGTAGCGATCGGGGTCGAACACAGGGACAAGGTTGGTCGTGCTAAGAACGCGGAATCAACACCCCTATACTCCATACAAAAGCGATAATAAACATTCCCTAAGGAACAGTAACACGTATATAATAACGGTAAAAGGAAAGCAAAAGAAACAACTTGTAAACAATTATAAGGGGAAAACTCGGGTTGGGGTTCACCAACTAAAGCATCTCACCAACATGCAAAGCCATCTCTCTCTCTCGCACACTCGTATCAAGATTACAAGCAACCGAGAAAAACGTCTATTCCACTCTCTCTCGAGATGAGGATAGAACTTGGTCTAAAAGGAGCCTCTCTCTCTCGAGATAACAACTCATAAACCTTCGTATCAAAACATATGGTTTAAAGCTTTAGTATTCTAACACTTTCATGCAATCATACAACTCCATGACACAAGATAAAAGTGAAATTACTCTCTCGAGATATCAACAATCCAACATCACAAGATGGTAGCTAATCATACAAGTGAAGCATTAAAGCAGGTACATGGAGATAATCTTGATAAGAATATGTATACTCTAAAGAAAGAGATAATATACATGTTGGGAGAGCCTTAGGGGCCTCCCCCAACCCAAGTTAAAGTGTTTATCCACTCATGCTTGCGAATAGCATAACGATGCTACAGTAAATCCATCCCATGTTATACAACGAAGGAATGGAGGTGAGTACAGCATGAGGAAGAAATAGATCTAGAGTGGAAGGAACATGATACTACACAATACTTCTTCAAATCTGGATCTACCCTGCGGAGTTCTTCTTCTCTCGAAGAAGGGGAAGTGGTGAGCGTGAACGAGTGTCTTGTGACGTCCCCCAATTTCTATATACTTTCCATAATGACATTCATAGATATGCGTGCACTCATATCTGTAGATGTCAAAAGGGAAAATATAAGAGATTAAGGTAGTCAACTAAGATAGAGATTAAGCCAAGATCTAGTCCACATCATCGTATAATGCCACACAAACATTCATTCATAAAGATAATAAAGTCATTACATATGGAGAGAAAATATTGTTCTAGAGAAAGTTAACTTTATTACATAGGATTTCAATCATCCTCAAGATCACTAAGCAAAGAAATAAACTAACATCTAGCAAGAAATGAGATAAGAGGAAAAGATCTATCTAATACATCCTCCATGTTCATTATTTTATGCCTTCAGGTACTTTGAGCATGCAATTCATTTTGTTGTCAATTGTTCCTTGCACCTAGAAAATACGAGAAACAAAACATCAGCAGGGCTGGTACATGGTAAAAGTTACATTTAATAAGGTTACATAAAGGAAAATATTTGAAAAAGAAGGAAAGAGAGATAAAACCATTTCTTAAGGCGAAAATCAAGTAAACACCCTTTCATTATATTCATTTTGATGCAGTTGTACTACACCTATTGCACTTGTCTTACATCTGGTGTGGGCAATAGAATGTTATCATACATCTAACATGGGCCAAGGAATCATACATCCATGTTAGGAAACATACATCCACACCAGGCTATGTGCTCTAGTAGCTACAACCCATCATAATAATTTATGTTTCTCTTAAATTTGGCGAAGTATAACTCATACTAGTTCAACCAAAAATCATATCCAAATACGAACATTCAAGATATTATATAGCATAAGCAACCAGAAAACTAGTCTTATACTTATAAGACCACGTACCTGCTTGTTCAATCAAATGCCCAAAGATTTAGAATCAATCAGGAATTTAGTCACCCTGTAAAGAAAGCAAGGGTACAACATTACTATTGGTCCATGTGACCAGGACTAAGATATGTTATTAGTTATTATTTCTCTTATGTTATCTTAATTCAGATCAGGGATTTCCCATATCCTAATTGAGTTCACAAATATTATCAGGTATGATCCATCATAAACTATTTGGATTAAAGATAATATTTAATTGATCAATTAGAAGATTTCCAAAAATTAGGGTTTCTAAGATGGTTGGAGAAAAAGGGAGGGTAACCCTCAACATATTAACCATTCATAACATCAGGGTTCGTTTTAAAGATTCAGACCAAACATAACCACTAATTATCATCTAATGATATTAATTTTGTTATAAAGATATATCTTTAATTCCGTGTAGAAAGAGAAACTAGATCTAGGGTTTCTCCTATTCCTTTGATCATTTGCCATCTTAGAATATGATTTTGAGTTATTTAGGAACAGAGTTCTATCTAGGGTTAATTACACCTTAGAAGGTCAGATATCATCAAGGAAAACTATTATCAAAATTAATTATAATTAAGGGGTCATTAAGGCTATAAGCAACTACTTTTGGAAAAGCAAACGGATCTAGGTCCTGGTAGAATTTTATTTGGATATAGAATAATTTTCTGATCAAAATGGTATATTGGTTTGCTATTTTCTGATAATCCTAGCATTTTCTAGGATTTTCCTAAGAAAATCAGTTTCTTAGATAAAGCAAAATAAAAGAAAATGTATATACCTTGATCTACGGCCGGATCCGACTGGATCGACGGCTCAGGTAGATCTAAGGCCTCGTGAGCTCAAACCCAGATCGCCGACGTGGCGTTCTCTGATTGGGGTGTCTGTGCGCGTTGGCTCCCCCTGGTCTTTGCTGGCCCGCGACCTAGCTGATGTGGTGATCGGCTAGCGGTCCACCTGGCACCATGGGTCCCGATTGATCATTGCTCCCTCACACAAGCAAACTCCAGATCACAAGGACATGGCAGAGGAGCTCACCGGAGCCGAGTCGGAAATGGGGTAGTAGGCTCCCACGACGGCGAAAAAGATGTCGCCCAAGGTCCTTGTGACCTCGCGATACCAGGTGAGGCAAGGGTGTGGAGGAAGAGAGTGAGGCGGGGGAGATCGGCCCCAACGGCAGTGTGGTGGCGCCGCTAGGCTCTGGAGCTCGAGTAGGGATTTCGGGTGGCAACGAGGGTCAGAAAATTAGAGTTAAGGCAAAGGAAGGATGGGCGATGTCGAAGGGGTGGTTTTATAGGCTATCGGGGTAGGTTTAGGGTTGGTTGGGGTCCTGGGCTTCACGGCCGCCGCCGGAGTGAGAAGGTCTGAGGCTCAAGGGTTTGAGATGGCACATGGGTGCACGAAATACGGTGTTTGTTGGGGTGGTTGGCCATGAAAACACAAGACGAGGCCAGCTCGTCGGGCGGAGAGTTGAGATAAGGTGGAAGGGTGGCGAAACAGCCCGCCAAGGGACCTCTCTCCCCTCCCCGCCCTTTGCGGGAGGTTGAAGACGGGTCCCTGACCCTTGGATCAGGGCGGGAGTCCGCATGCCATAGATCGGACGGCCGCGGTTAAAAAATTAGCTAAGTGGTCCGCGCCCAGTAGCTTAATGGGCCGCGTGACCATAAAAAGCCTACTAAATCGAAATTTAGGTTCTAAAGTTTGAGAATAAAGCAAGTATACACCTAATTTCAAATGGTTATATCTCCTAATTGGGTGGTCCAATTGTACTAAAATTTTAGAGGTAGCTTAATAAGGTAAATATGATACTATGATATCAATTTGAGATCCAGATTCAAAAATTTGATGTGTTTATTTACTATATACATTAACATATGTATTTTATCATAAAAGCATACTAGGGTTCACATATTTTTGCAATTTGTGACACATATTTGTCCAATTAGGTGAGAGAAGTATATGAGGGTAATTTGGTCAACAAATTTGATAATAAACTTTTAAGAGAGAGAAAATACTATAAAAACTCACTTTGTCACATGTCTTCTCTCTCCTTGGCTTTCGTTCCGGAGGTCCAAGACTGATGGATGGCCGCCTGCGATGCGACAACACTTCGTGGTCACTGGATTGGATCTCCCCCTTTGACAAGACAGGTGGGGCGCTATTTATAGACGCCTTCCACCGACTTAAGATCGCAGTCGCGGTTGGAGAGACCGCGGTCTCGATCTTTGAATAGTCGCGGCCGTGGCCCTTGGATAGTCGCGGTCGTGGCCCTTGGATAGCCGCGGTCGCGGCCCTTGGATAGCCGCGGTCATGGCCTTTGGATAGCCGCGGTCGTGGCCTTTGGATAGTCGCGGTCATGGCCTTTGGATAGTCGCGGTCGCGGCCTTTGGATAGTCGTAGTCGTGGCTTTTGACATGTTGATTCCTGAAATTATTTATCAAGGATTTAGTCTAAAAGATAAAGAAATTATATTAAAAGCTAACTAAAATCATGCTAAAAGTGGTGTAAAATATATACAGAAAGTACGTAAAGTACTATGTTATCAACTCCCCCAAACTTAGAATCAAGCCTGTCCTCAGGACAAGTGCAGGTTCGAGAGTCCCGAAGAGAGAATAAACAAGCTTAGAGGATAACACAGAAGCATGACCGAAATATCCTATGCTTGCACCAAGACTGTTGTAGTGTGCATTCAAGCCCTTAGATCTCAATATTTCCTCTTAAACTCAGAGTTGCACAACCTCATGTTTGTCGTAACCTTCATTGTAAAAGGTTTCTCCCTCTCAACACATCACCCCACTTTTAGCTAAACATCCATACTAACGCCACATCCTTTTGAAAGGTAGCTTTCACACCTATCCTTTATTTTCAGTTGGCCCTATGCTAATGTGTAAGGGTAGGCTAGAAGCTTGTTAGGTGTTTCCTCTTCACCCTGAACTCCTCACCCACAACTGTCATAAGAACAATGTTTCCCTTTTTGGGTCTCTGACTTTAAGTCAGGTGGTATGCGAGGTTCCATTCAGGCTCGGAGGTGTGAAAGTTTGGCTTCAAGTTTCTACTTACGGGCATGACATATCTGCATTCATAAGTGCAGCTATACACCGGCCGGGCAGAAACCTTAGGCATCTTTTAGGGCACAACTCTGATATTCTTTTCTTTATTTGCTTTTTTTGGCTTTTTTTTTTCTTTCAAGCTTGGGTTTTTAGGATTTAGATTGGTTTTCTGGGCGGCCAAGCCTCTTTTTGAAACTTTTCCTTGAATAGGGCAGCTTTTTCATATCTACTGAGACTAGGGTTTTCTGGATGATAGCGTATGGTGGGATGATTGTTTAGGAGTATGACCAAGGTTCTCTTAGCTTACAGGGTTTTCATGAGTTAAGGTTGTTACAATTACAACGTCTTACTACAAGAATAGGATATAGGGGTCATGCTATGACTGTTGTTTTTCTCACTCTTTCATGTGTAAGTTGTCATTCCTTTCTCAGAGAGTTTGAACACTGCGTTTGGAAAATTTTAGCGAGAGAAAGCAATCTTCTAAAAGGTGAGTTGCAACAGTATTTCAGATAAAAAGATCTTTAGCATTTGTAGTTAAAGTGATATGAAGTAAAAGTACGAGGAAGGTGTAAGTACCTCTGTGGCCCGTTTATTACTCCTCCCCCAAACTTATCATGCACTCCATCTCGGGGTGTCAAAATTTGAGTTAAAAGTATAAACGGGCCATCTTTAGTTGTTTATTTGGTGGGGAAGGCCCATTTGGACTCCAGGAGCATGCTGACGTAGATACCCCTCAGTGCGTGATATTACTCGTACTGCATGTTCTCTACCTTCTGGCTTCCAGTGTCTATGGCGACCATCCATGAAAGGCAGAAGAACCCGCAGTCGTTTGATAGGGGTATCTGTTGAGGGCTTCGCTGGAAATATTGGGTTTTCTTGAAATCCTTGCCTTTCGTGATGACGTATCCTCTGCAATGCTGCTTTATCATCTCGATGACGGCTTCGATGTGGGTATTGGCTTTTTCTTATGTAGGGGACTTTGCTGTTGTCATATTTTTTGTTTTCTTCAGTGAGAAAGCTGCATCGGCACTGTTGTACAGAATCGCAACTTTCTTTAAGAGATCGACATGCAGCAGAGTCCAGTGATTATCATGAAGAATAGGTAGGAAGATGTGTTCCGGCGTCGATGTCTGGAGACATCTTTGCAGCCGTTCTGTCTCTCCCGTCTTCTTGTCTTTGAGAATGTCATCTACCAGTAGGAAATATGCCATATGCGAGTTTGGCATTGAATCCCCTAACAGTGCCTGGTAGGCTGACATTGTGCTTATAGAGAGGCATGTTGGCTAAATGGACATCTATAAATCCCTTTATTTTGATTATGACAAACATTTCATTCTTATTGATCTAACGAGCTACTTGAGTGTGCAGGAACAAGGCGGATGACAAAGTACTAGGGAAATCCATATGCTTACATATTTATATTTTCATGAAATGTAATCACTTTGTAAAAAACTTGTACAAATATATAATGTACAAGTACTTAGATTTCATGTAAATAAAGCGTTAGATCTTCCCTAGCTAAACACCACATTTAGATAAGTCATCCCCTTCAAACAGGATCACATATGCACACTCATACATATAATTAGTACCTAAATTGAAACATTGAAACAGGATCAATTTCGGTCGACCAACTCCTCGACCGAGACACTCTCGGTCGACAATCTTCTCGACTGAGAAAGATCCAAAGTAGCCGTTAGACACAACTGACAAGATAGTTGGCAGTTGGAGATAAACGTTGCAAAACACTTGATTCAGAGAGCCTGTCGGTCGACAAGAGTTCGACCGAGTAGGTGTCTCGGTCGACCATTCCTCGACCGAGATGAACTCTGACAGCAACTGCAGAGTAAATTAAATAGCCGTTGCTAAAGCAACAAACTTGTACCTAACGGCTAGTTAAGCACTTAGAAACCCCTAGAAGTTATCTAGAACGTCCTTAAGCATCCTTAGGCCATTCTTATAAATAGGACAAGCCATAGGACACTCAAACTCACTTGTTACACTTGAGAAATCCTTGAGCATACTTTGAGCAATCTGTTTGTGAGCAAATTGAGCATTGTGACAATTGGCTACTTCCTTCCTTGGCTCAAAATTCATGTACTATAGGGTAACATCTCCTATCCACTGGCATTACAATTCTATACACTTTGGTTAGGAGATCTATACGCTTGATCTAGGCAAATCAAGCCTTGGGCTACAAAGGATAAGTTGTAATTTCCTTTTCCTTTCTTGTTCCCTTTATTGTTTGTACTCTCCTTGCTACTCCTAGGTTGGAGGCTGCATATTGGAGAGGGTGGAGATCTTCTTGGCGAAGAAGGTGACCTTGAGCTACTTCAAGAAGGCTGGTGCAACGGGAGGTTACTTCTAGAGAGGAAGGCTACTTCAAGGGGGAGCTTGGAGTTACTTCAAGAAGGCTACCTCAAGTTGGTGCATCTACTTCGAGTGAAGGCTGTTCAAGTGGTGTAAAGGAAAGTATTGTATTTTGTATAAATCCTTGTGAAGGTAATAAAATATATACTTTCAAATCCCGATTGGGTAAGCAACCGGGTAGTGGACTGACAACTTTAGTATTTTCTAAAGTTGGAACCACTCTAAACACCTGTCTCCTTCTTCCAATTTCAATTGTGGTTGTTTGAGTTCAATAATTGTTAAAATTGTTTTAAAACTCTATTCACCCCCCCTTCTAGTGTTTTTCAATTGGTATCAGAGCAGGCTTCAAGGAACCCTAACCAGGTCTTGAAGAATGGAGGGTAATGGTGATTACAATCGCAACAAAAGGTGCAGCTTGGACAAATCTACAACATGTTGCAATTGGTGCTTAGGAACAAGCCACACAACAACTAGCTGCCCATGGAGATCAAAAAAGGAAGATGAACACAAGGATTGTCTTATTGCTACAACTAGTGAAGAAGAAGAAGAGGTAAGACTTTTTGATTTATCTAAAGAAGAACTAGTTGCTAGTCTTGAAGAGACACATAATAAATATGTTGAGTGCAAGAAGAAACTAAAGAAATCTAATAAAGCAAATGATGAATTACATGCTAAGCTTCTTGCTATTACATCTGAAAATGAAGATCTTAAAAAGATCATTGAAGATCATGATATTGAGATAAAATCTATAGAGGCAAATTGCAATCTACTATCTTTAGAGAAGATTAATTTGCAAAATCAAGTGAATGATCTTCAAAAACAACCCATCTTATGCAACCATCTAGATTATGATTCTATTGTCGAAGAAAGAAATTCATTGTCATCTAATCTAGATCAAGCAAAACTAGATATCAAGAAGAGAATGGAAGAGATTGCCAAGTTACAACAAAAAGTTAGTAATTTGAATAATAATGGCATTCTTGATAAAATCTTAGATAATCCCTATCATCAAATCGGGAGAAGAGGACTAGGTTACAAGCCTAAGGGGAAATCCTATCAACAACCTAGTTGGAGAAAGACACAAGCACATCAATCTATATATGTACCTAAAGGAACATCTTCACCCACGAACAACACAGAACACAACCCTAGAAAAAGATATGAGGTTGATTCTATATGTTGCCATTATTGCTTACGTCTTGGACACTACTCTTTTTCATGCCCATACAAGAAAAAGGATGTTGAGTTGAAATGGGTTCCAAAACCCCCAAATTAAATTGATTAGACTAAGTTGAGATATGACCGAAGACTTTAAATTGCATATCTTTATGTCTATCTCAACTTAACATAAAGAGATTCAAGTAACTAAAATTTCTAACTTGAAAATTTATCTCAATTAAGGTCCTCAAAACTTAAAAAAAAATTGAGATTTGATCTAAATGTTACTCTGATATGTCTTATCTCAACTAAAACTGATTTTTAAATTGCACAATTAAATAAAATATAGTCTATATTTTACTTGGAATCAATAAATAGTTCTGTAGATAAAACAGAAACCTTGTCGGTCGAAAAATCCTCGACCGAGCAGTCAGTCGGTCGAGAAATCGTCGACCGATCTGTTCACTGATTTCAGTCTGCAGTAAAATTGCTAAATCAAGTGGCTATCTATCTGCTGTTAATGACTGTTTTACATGCAAAACAAGTTGAAAATCATTTTTGAATATAAATGATATCATTTCGATTGATCCTCTAGATAAGGTAAAACTGAAAATCATGTTTAGAAATCACTATTTTATAATGTTTTACATGATTTTTTAAAGTATCTTCTGGTCTATCTATATAGAAATCATGCGTTATGAGATTTAGTTTAAATGATCACAATCACTGTATTTCATGAAATTATCATCTTATTGTTCTATTACTACATCATGGATATGCGTTCACTACTTTATCATTCAGCTCATAAAGATGATGCTATGATAGAACAAATAGGTGATGATTATTGTATGTGTGGATCCTTGATGAGACATAGGCAAGAAAAATGATTCATTGGGGATTTGTTGCTTAGAAAAAGAACTTTAAGGCTTGCAACACATAAGGTGAAAAATGTTCTCAATTGGCATTTCTTTTATGAGATATTAATCGCAAAGATCCTCTCATATTAAGTATCACTTAACATACTTCAAAATTGATACTTCACATATGAGTACTTGAATTGAAAATCTACAGTGTTTGCCTCTTGGTTGAAATAAAATTTGACCAAGGGGTGCTAAGGTCGTAGTCAAAGTCGACCTAAAATAAGTTTGACACAATACTTATTTGAATATCATTTTATATATAAAAATTGTGATTAAAAAGAACAGTTATTTTATGATCACAAAATTGTCTCAATATTGTCACTAATAAATCTCAATATTACTCCCTTAGAAAAAATATATATATGCTCTACAAATTTAGTCTATCATTTGCATTAAAAATCAGCTTCAAAAATTCGTACCCAGTAAGTCTGTCGGTCGACGAATTCTTCGACCGAAAATATCTCGGTCAGTCTACCTCTCTCGACCGACAGAACCCAGCCAAAATTAACATTGGACACACTTCCGGTCGACAATTGTTCGACCGAGACAGTGTCGGTCGACAATTGTTCGACCGAGAATCAACCGCTGGGATATGACCGTTAAAATCTGACCGTTACCGTTGGGCGGCCGACCATTACAAGTCGACCGTTGGACGGTCGAGTGGCGCGTCTGGAATATGACCGTTGCGGACGCTCGGTCGACAAATTGTCGACCGACCCGGTCACTGGATTGCTATAAAAGGGACCAAAAACGGGTCATTTCTTCACACTCTCATATTCTTGCTTCCATAGGTTCTCTCTAGTGCATTTTTGTGCAAACCTTTAGTATCTTCATCCCCAAAACTTCCTTGCTTCTTCTCCACCTTCAAGAAACACAATGGCATCATCCTCTGCTCGTGGAAAGAAGAAGGTCGCTGGCAGGAAAGGAAGGGAGGCTACTCCACCATTGACGATCATCAACGACATTGCCTTCATCGACGGAGATGCGGGTGATCGCTATCTACGGCTCTCCTCCAAAGCTCCTCTCCCACGAAGACCAGTTGAAGTTTTTGACTTCCTCAACATCGTCGACTTGGAGGATCTTTTTGAGGTGCAAAAGTTGAAAGAATTCATCAACCCTTCCTTCCCTTCCTACTCCACCAAGGTAGTGAACGAATTCTATGCTAACCTCATCTCCCATTCTGAAAATGAAACTATCTTCTTCTATTCTATGGTCAATGGGCATAGCTTTCGATTTACTGAAGAGGATATTCTTGACATGCTAAATATTGACCTAGATGAATATCAAGACACCCTTGACCTTACCACTGGAAACCCACTTAATCAATTTTCCCAAGATGACCATACCGTTAGTCTTAGTGACATCAAAAGAACCATTTTTCAATCAAATACAACCTGTCACGAAGATAGGGGCACATACTACGCTATCAATCTCAAACCTGCAGCTAGGATTGTAAACCTTATTGTTTCAACAAACATACATCCTAGAGCAAATAAGTCTGAAGTTCCTATTTTTCGCATGTGTTTAATCTATGCCATTATCCAACGTATTCCCACAAATTTTATCCGCATCATTCTTAAAAACATGCTTGAGTTTTCTGGCAATCCTCCATATGCTGATCTTGTATGCCAAATTACTCAACATTTTCTTAAGACACAAATTGAGGATATGGGTTATACATGGGAGCGTAGACCACAAAAAATAAGTAAGAATACTGTAGAAAAAATGGGAATTGATTTCGGTCATAAGAGGGCTAGGACGGAAGGAGAGACATCTACCCAAAATATACCACCACCACCTCCTCCTACCAACCTACCCTATGATCCCATCCAAAACACCCTAACCTATGTTGCTGGGTCACAATATCATCTTAGTAAACAACTAGATTATAACCATCATGCCATGACTTATCTAAACCAAAGAATGCAAACCCTTTCTCCAAACCAACCAGATGAATATCCTTATTCTTTAAATCCTGGCATGCTCAATCCATATAACCCATCTTACAACTACTATCAACCCCCACCTCCACCATCTACAGATCTCACGCATACTCAGTTTTCATCAATGCAACTACAAGATATTGCTGCTCATTTCCGATTTGATCATGTTCCAACCTTCTTGGAGGCATATGCCTTAACCAAGACAGGTGCTCTGGAGTGGCAAACTTTGGTCCAGTATTATGGAGCTGAGCCTTTTCTTGGGAAAGACCCTGATGTTGATGTAATTCTTAAGTCTTTCCTGTGAGATTTGGAGTTGTATTAGTTGTAATGGAATCTTTGCATAATTGTAATAAAAGGGCTATCTCTACATGATTTGGCTATCTTTCCATGTTTGTAATGAAATTGGTTATAATGGATATCTTTTTGGCATCATTTGAATATGGATTATAAGACTATTGTAGAGCATACAAAATAAGGGGAGTAATATATAAAAATAAATCATTGCAAATACCTAAAATATTTTAGAGCATACAAAATAAGGATGCAATCTTTGCAAATACCTAAAATTTAAAGTTATGGCTAAATTGACATCTATTGAAAAGCATTTATACCTTGGGATATCTATCTAAGGGGGAGCATAGTATAAAATTAAGGGGGAGAAGTAATATCAAATATTCAACATGGATATCTTTTTGAAATGACAAAGGGGGAGAAAAGAATATAAAAATAAAATAAAGATCAAAACTATAATAACTACAGAAAAAGGCCAAGCACTCACTTGCAAAACAAGAATGGCTACAAAAGGCAATCTTCAGGTATGAAACTCATTTGTTTTATAATTCCTTCATTTATATTTTGGAAATGTTTGTCATCTTCAAAAAGGGGGAGATTGTTGGCTAAATGGACATCTATAAATCCCTTTGTTTTGATTATGACAAACATTTCATTCTTATTGATCTAACGAGCTACTTGAGTGTGCAGGAACAAGGCGGATGACAAAGTACTAGGGAAATCCATATGCTTACATATTTATATTTTCATGAAATGTAATCGCTTTGTAAAAAACTTGTACAAATATATAATGTACAAGTACTTAGATTTCATGTAAATCAAGCGTTAGATCTTCCCTAGCTAAACACCACATTTAGATAAGTCATCCCCTTCAAACATGATCACATATGCACACTCATACATATAATTAGTACCTAAATTGAAACATTGAAACAGGATCAATCTCGGTCGACCAACTCCTCGACCGAGACACTCTCGATCGACAATCTTCTCGACCGAGAAAGATCCAAAGTAGCCGTTAGACACAACTGACAAGGTAGTTGGCAGTTGGAGATAAACGTTGCAAAACACTTGATTCAGAGAGCCTGTCGGTCGACACGAGTTCGACCGAGTAGGTGTATCGGTCGACCATTCCTCGACCGAGATGAACTCTGACAGCAACTACAGAGTAAATTAATTAGCCGTTGCTAAAGCAACAAACTTGTACCTAACGGCTAGTTAAGCACTTAAAAACCCCTAGAAGTTATCTAGAACGTCCTTAAGCATCCTTAGGCCATTCCTATAAATAGGACAAGCCATAGGACACTCAAACTCACTTGTTACACTTGAGAAATCCTTGAGCATACTTTGAGCAATCTGTTTGTGAGCAAATTGAGCATTGTGACAATTGGCTACTTCCTTCCTTGGCTCAAAATTCGTGTCCTATAGGCTAACATCTCCTATCCACTGTCATTAAAATTCTATACACTTTGGTTAGGAGATCTATACGCTTGATCTAGGCAAATCAAGCCTTGGGCTACAAAGGATAAGTTGTAATTTCCTTTTCCTTTCTTGTTCCATGTTATTGTTTGTACTCTCCTTGCTACTTCTAGGTTGGAGGCTGCAGATTGGAGAGGGTGGAGATCTTCTTGGCGAAGAAGGTGACCTTGAGCTACTTCAAGAAGGCCGGTGCAACGGGAGGTTACTTCTAGAGAGGAAGGCTACTTCAAGGGGGAGCTTGGAGTTACTTCAAGAAGGCTACCTCAAGTTGGTGCATCTACTTCGAGTGAAGGTTGTTCAAGGGGTGTAAAGGAAAGTATTGTATTTTGTATAAATCCTTGTGAAGGTAATAAAATATATACTTTCAAATCCCAGTTGGGTAAGCAACCGGGTAGTGGACTGACAACTTTAGTATTTGCTAAAGTTGGAACCACTCTAAACACCTGTCTCCTTCTTCCAATTTCAATTGTGGTTGTTTGAGTTCAATAATTGTTAAAATTGTTTTAAAACTCTATTCACCCCCCTTCTAGTGTTTTTCAAGGCACCCTCCTACTTTCAACATATCTCGAAGGTCGTCTTTGAGCACGCAGATGCCTTCTCGTTCGAAGATGACATCTCCTGACGAGTTGTCGTTCTTCAGAGAACTCATAATTAAAGTGAGTTCTTCAATCAACAGGCTGAAGCAGCTCCATCTGTCGAAGTTCTCGAAGGAGGGAACTACATCTCCTGCCGGCCCTTATAGTCCCTCGTCCCCCAGGTCTTCTTCTGCCTCTATTTCTCCGGGTTATTCTTCAGTAGAAGTGATTTCCTGTGCGTCTAAAATTGCAGGCTGACTCTCTTCTTCTGCAGGTTTCCCAGCTTCTTCATTTTGTTCTTCAGTTTCTACAGCCCAGCCAGCTTTCCATGTTGTAGCCCGAGCTGGCTCTGTCGGATCGACCCACATAGTTTTAGTTGCTCTCTCCAAGGTGTTTTCTCTAGGAGAGGGATGTCTGCGTGGAGTCTGCAGGGTACGACATCTGCTGACATCGCTGGATCCTTAAAGAACCGGCGATCATAGATAACTTCCAAAATGTACATGACGCGCAATCCATGTAGGTCTTCCGTTTGCAAATCTTCTAGAGGAATGTCCTTATTTATGGCTTCCATCATACGTAAGACGATAAAGGCGCAATCCCCTGAACCAGCTCCTTCCTGGGGAACGTTCTTGTTTATTGAGAATAGCTTCCAGGACCCTTTATATCTTGGACTCGCCTCCTTGATAGCCCGCTGTAGGCGTATTGGTATTTTCAAGGCGTCCCTGGCATCCTTCCTTTTATAAATAAGAGAGGTGATATCCATCTCTGCTGCGCAGCAGTTGAGCATTGTCGTCTTTCGCTCTGTAAGGTCAATGACAATTAGGCCCCAATGCCTTACAGTTCGGATGGGCAGGACCATGGTTCTTGTTTCTTTTCTTCGTACTGCTGCCTGAAACTCCAACACTTCTGCTGCCATATATTCTTCTTTGTATAATAAGCTGGCTAGACATGTGGTGTCGTTGAAAACGGCTGCGACTTATCTGGGTAGAGGAACTCCTCCAGGAGGGTGGCACAAAGTACCTTGAACATTCTTTTGTGTACTTGTAATGTTTTCAGAGAAACCCTCCTGAAATCCTCTCTTGTTAGACGTCTACCCTTGTTGATATATAGTGTGTCTGATCCGGGTAGATCGTCATCGAGGACATCTGCTAGGATATGAATATCTCTGCAAGAGATGCACGAAACGACTGTCATGTCCATATCCTTCATCTTGCATGGCAGGGGGGAGCTATTGCAGGTAGTATTATCCTTTCCTCAGCTTTCCTCTTCCTGGCGGGCTCTTCTGTGAAGAAGGTTGTTAGCCCGCCCTCCTCGTCTTCTGACGTCGCCTCCTGTGCCATTGGTACTGAGGCTTCCCTGATAGTGGGCATAGCCGCTGCCGCTTTTTCAGCATCCTTTTGCATTGGTTGTGCTGTGGCCTTTGGTTCCTCTTCCCTTGAGAAGGCCTCTGGGGCGACATCTTTTGCATGACTTTCTTTTGACGCCTGCCCCATTCTGGCCTCGGCCATCATCTTCAGTTTTGCCTCCATCTTCCCATCATAGATATAGTCGTTGTGCTCGTCATGCGATGGGAAGAGGAGGAAGTCAGACGATTCTTCCATACCGGCCCCTAGCTCGGCTATCAGCCTATCAATCTCTGATGCGCCGACCAAGCTAAGTCCTACAACCACCTCCTCCCGATGAGCCGCAACTATCTACTCTTGTAAGGTTAGAGTGTGCACAGGAGGGGAGAGGTGCTAATTTTCGTTGGCGGTTTCATCCATCATCTCCTTCAGGTCGCAGTTGAGGTCAAACCCCCATGATTTTGCAGTTTGTTTCTCGCTCTAGGGGCTTGACCTTCCAGCTAGTTGTCTGCCTTGTTGTTCTTCCACAGGGGATGGTCTTTGGCTTGGGCTCTCGTTCTTGGCTGTGCCAGCTCTTGATGCGCCTACTCCTACTCATGTTCCCGGCCCTTCTACATTGTCGTCGGGGCTAGAGGGAGTGGCGTGGGAGCATTCTGGGCTGGTTGGGCATCTTATAATCTTCTTCTCCCGCTGGGCCTCGAATTCTTTACGTTCCTGTTCGAGTTTCCGGCGGTCTTCTTCTACGCCTAGATCCTCTTCGTGTAGGTGGGCCATCACCTCTTCGTAGTTTGTGCGCATCTGTTGGTTGTCTGCACGAATGGCCTGCCCCTCTTTTCGCGGGACCTCCATCTCTTCCTGTATCTTTCGTAGCACTCCCATCACAGTCCATTGGTTGCTCAGGATTTCTTGTATGAACTCCGGGAGTGCTAAGGTCATATTTTCTATGTCCTTTACCTGCCCTGTTAGCGAAGATAAAGAAGTAGAAATACATTCATTTATTTTATCTGTTTGATGCATGTGTTCCCACATTGCGTCAAACCTATTACCTAGGGCTCCCCTGAATGAGGGTGCCTGTGGTTGTTGTTGGTGCAGCTGTTGTCCCGTGCGTGCCGTTGACGCGCTTGGCATGGCTGGCTGCTTTGGATGCGGCGGTGGGGGAATCTCCCCAGGGTGGCTTGTCTTTGGTTCCGCCTCTGGTGTAGCTTGAGGGGCTTGTCTATCTGCCTCCGCCTCCAGTGTGTTGGTGTCCGGAGGGGCTGTTTCTGCTGGTTGTCCCTTCTCAGGTTCTGGTTTCGGTATAGCATGGGAGCCTTATACTTATGACTCTGTCTCCGGTTGACAGGTGGGTTGCGGGACCTCTTTGACCTATGTTGTCTTCTTTGTTTCTCTTTCTGCCGCAACAGTTTCCTTCTGCGGTATTGGGGAGGCGATATCTGCAACTGCTTCTTCCGTTGGTCCATCTTTGGTCCCCTCTTTCTCAGTTGGCTTAATGGTGATTTCTACTTTCTTTTTCTCCACCGCCAGTTTCTTTCTATGCTCCTGTGTTTTCTTAAATGTTGGGGTTGGGATACTGCTTTCTTCTATTATTTGTGCAGTCTCTTCCATCATTCCAACGTGCAGTGTCCCAGAGCTCATTTTTTCGACATTGTCGAGAGTCGGTCTTAGTTTATGGGCGTCATAAAATGCCATTTCTAGAAGGGGGAGTGGCTTCTTCAGCCCTGGGTGTTTGAAATATGTTTTCTTCCCCTTCACCCCCAGTATTCCCATGCTGGCGAGGGACTTTATGTCTATACTTTGTTGTCCCTCCATTACTTCATATTTTTGCAGTTCTCTTTCATCCAGCAGGTAATCAGCGTTCCTTGCTATCTGCCCACCCATGCAGAAAGTAGACTTCCTATTGGTTTCACCGCCTACGGCCGATGACAAACTTCTTATCATGATCTTTCCTATATTTACTGGTCTTTTATTTATCATTGACCAGATCAGGAAAAGATCCCCTTTACTGACTGTCCCAGTTTTGGATCTTGCATCAATTGTGAAGGCGGTGATCTTATGTATAATCCTTATGAAGCAGGAGGTGATTCTGGAGGACTTGGAGCTCTTTGCATCATGTTTTCTTTCTCCAGTCAGTTCCTCCCACATTTTGTTGCTGTCATACGCAGCAATCTCTCTTTCCCCTAGAGCAGCCGAACAGGCCTTGGCTTCGTCTTTGGTTGCTGTGAAGATCCTGTTCAGGTCTGTCTCTGTTAAACTGTGGGTCTTGCCTCCTAGTCGAACCTGGAGCTGGAAATCCCCACCTCCTCCCGCTCTCATCGAGGTGCTGGTGGTGTCCTTTGTTAGAGAGGACATGAACTCAAGAGTTAGCCTCTTGTATGAACTCATTTTGGACGTGCAGATTGTTCGTAGGTTTGCGCCCTCCAGGAATTTCACCGTCCTGTCATAAATCCCTATATTCTTGAAATCCTCCATGTTGAAATAACGTGTTGGAATGCATTCTTTATTTGCAGACATCGAGTTATACCTTGACTGGTGGTCAATGTCGCGGGGTATGAATTTTGGTTCCACTTTTGGTGCAGAAATTTCTCCCACCGCTCCATCGGTCCTTGCCTTCTTGCTGGGGTTTGCCTTTCTTGGTGCAGTCTTCTGCTTCTTTCCTTGTACATGGCTCTCTGATTCTTTAGGTAAGTACTCTGAGGTCTCCCCTATCTGTTCGCCCTCCTCCTGGGACTCCTCTTCCTGGGATTCCTCCTGAGGTATCTCTCCTAGTATCCTCTAATACTGTTGCAACTTCAACTGTATTTGTATCCACTTTTGCATAGGGATGGAGGTATTCTCCTTCAGCATCATTGATAGTTTGCTGACTATTTTCTCCACTTCCTTCAAAGACGTAGCCTTTTCATAAATGGGGTCACTTGAGTTTGGGGAAGACATTCTGCGAATTAAATTTCATAAGAATTAATAAAATATGCTTAAAGTAATTCAGTTATCTTAAGCATGGTTAGGTTTTAAATCAATCATCATTAAGTTGTAAGTTGCTTATACTTGATATAGTTCTCTTTTATTTTCAAAATATCAGTGATAATCGCGGTCGTGATCTTAATCACGGTCGCGGTTTTCACTAATCGAGATTATAAAAGATCTTAAAAAGACCGCGGTTGCGATCTTCCCTTTAAAATGCCTTACTTATGGTTTTTAGGGTTTTGCGATGGTCGGCGACGGTTCCAAGGGTTTTACACCCCTCTCTAGTTACTCGTTTAGTCATTCCTCTGACAATTCAGTTCTTCCGACCGCCGTTCATTGTTCAGTTAGGGTTTTTTTGCAATACATTTTTGTTAGGGGCAAAACGGAAGGGGGGGGGGGCAAAGCGTCCTGAAGTGGCGTCAACGAGGCTGAAAACGTCATAAACGGTGGTAGTTTCTCACCGTAGCAATCAGACACAAGCCAAACCCTGATGGAGTGAAGAAAAAGATAGGTGAGATGTTACCTTATTAACCGGAGAGGTTGCGAAGACGGCGGCAAACTCGTCGCTAGGTGAACGATCTCGACGTCCTGAGGCTGAATCGCGGGTTCGGTGCTCGAACGGGAAAACATGGTAAATCTTAGGGTTGCGAGACGACTAAATGAGAGGAAAGAGCCTGTCGCTAGGCGGGTTAAAGTATTTATATGAGTTCAGATCGTGACTTAAACCACCCAAGAAAACATCGCGGTCGCGGCATTTACCGCGGTTGTGACATTTACCGCGGTCGCGATCAACGTAGAACTAAACCTCTAGGAGACTTAAACTTATTGACTAAAAGAAAAACAAGAGAAAAAAAAATTTAGAGAGATAAGAGAGAAAGATAAACTTGGGTTGCCTCCCAAGAAGCGCTTGCTTTAAAGTCTCTTAGCTAGACTTTATAGTTCTTCATTTCTCGGGCTGGGTAGTAGGGTGCAGCAACTCTGGATCTTTATCTTGGTTGGGTTGGGTTGGTTCATCCAGTTTGATCTCTAATCTTCTTTTAAAGGTTTCATCCTCATAAAATCTTTTCAATCTGTGGCCATTAACCTTGAAGACCCCAATCCCTTCTCCTTCAATCTCTATCATCCCTGACGAGTACATCTTTACTAAAGTGAAGGGACCCGCCACCTAGTTCTTAACTTTCCCATAAAAAGGTGAATGCTAGAGTTGAACAGGAGGACCTTGTCTCCTTCATGGATATCCTTACTTTTCAGATGGTTGTCATGCCATACCTTGGTCCTTTGCTTGTAATTTCTCACGTTCTCATACGCATGCAGTCTTAGTTCTTCTAATTCTTGCAGTTATAGGTAGCGTTTCTGGCCGGCCTTTGCTATATCCATATTCAGAAACTTGATTGCCCAGAGTGCCTTGTACTTAAGTTCCAAGGGTAGGTGGCATGACTTTCCATACATGAGCTGATAGGGTGTAGTCCCAATTGGGGTTTTGTAAGCCATTCTGTATGCCCAAAGGGCATCATCTAGCTTTGTTTCCCAATCCTTCCTTGTTCTGCTCACAGTCTTTTCTAGAATTTGTTTGATTTGCATGTTAGACACTTCCACTTGTCCAGAGGTTTGAGGGTGGTATGGTGTGGCAACCTTGTATTTCACACTGTATTTCCTTAGTAGTGCCTCAAACTGCTTCTCTCCGAAGTGTGATCCATCATCCCTTATCACAGTGCGAGGTACTCCAAAATGTGGAAAAATGGTTTTCTCAAATAGCTTGATTACCGACTTAAAGTCGCAAGTTTAGGTGGCTAAAACCTCTACCCATTTAGACACATAGTCCACAGCCACCAATATATATTGATACCCTTTTGATGAGGGGAAAGGTCCCATGTAATCAATCCCCCAAACATCAAAGATTTCGACCTCTACCCAGTCAGCCATGGGCATTTCATCTCTTCTCCCTATACTTCCTGTCATCTGACATTCTTTACAAACCTTAACATAGTTTGCGACATCCTTGAACAAAGAGGGCCAGTAAAATCCCGATTGTAGCACTTTGGCGGCAGTCCTTTCGCTCCCCAGGTGTCCTCCATATGGAGAGGCATGACATTCTTTCAGGATGTTTGGGACTTCTTCTTCGGGGATACATCTTCTGTACATGTTATCTATGGATCTTCTGAAGAGGAGAGGATCATCCCAGTAGTAGTTCTTTACATCCGAAAAGAGCTTCTTCTTTTGATTATAGGTTATATCAGGGGGCAACTCTCCGCAGGCGAGATAATTACAAATATCTGCAAACCAAGGTAAGTTCTCATCTTTGGTTTCAACCATCAGCAAGTGTTCATCAGCATAGTCATCATTAATAGGTGGTTCCTTCTACCTTTCCACCATGATCCTTGATAAGTGGTCGGCGACCACATTCTCTGCACCCTTCTTATCAACGATCTTGTGGTCGAACTCTTATAATAACAAAGCCCACCTTAACAACCTGGGCTTGGTATCCTTCTTCTGCGTGAGATATCTTATTGCCCCATGGTCTGTGTAGACTTTCACCTTCGTATTGATAAGATAGGATCTGAACTTGTTGAAAGAAAAGACTATCACGAGCATCTCTTTCTCTGTAGTAGTATAATTCACCTGAGCTTCATCCAAAGTACGACTGGCGTAACAAATGACGTGATGCTTTTTGTCCTTTTTCTGTCCCATGACTGCTCCTACAACATAGTCACTGGCGTCACACATAAGCTCGAAAGGTAGCTCCCAGTATGGAGCTTGAAGGATAGGTGGTGAGACAAGAGCATCCTTTAAGGCCTAAAAAGTAATTATACAATCGTCAGAGAAATTGAATTCAACATCTTTTACCAGAAGGTTGGACAATGGTTTCGAGATTTTTGAGAAGTCTTTTATAAATCTTCGGTAGTAGCCGGCGTGCCCGAGGAAACTCCTCACTCCTATTACAGACTTTGGTGGAGGAAGTTTAGATATGGCTTCAACTTTGCTAACGTCTACCTCGATGCCACGCCTCGAAACTTTATGCCCTAGCACGATGCCTTCTCGTACCATAAAGTGGCACTTCTCCCAGTTTAAAACCAAACTCTTTTCCTCGCAACGTTGCAAGACCAGAGATAGGTTCTTCAGGAAAGCATCGAAGTCTTTTCCATAGACAGAAAAGTCGTCCATGAAAACTTCCACGATATCTTCCAAAAAATCCGAAAACATCGATATCATGCAATGCTGAAACGTTGCAGGAGCATTGCACAGGCCGAAAAGCATCCTTCTGAAGGCGTAGGTGCCATAGAGATAGGTAAAAGTAATTTTCTCTTGGTCGTCTGGCAAGATGGGAACTTGATAAAACTCTGAAAAACCATCCAATAAATAGAAATAGTCATGATGTGCTAATCTTTCAAGCACTTGATCAATGAAAGGAAGCGGATAATGATCTTTTTTCGTGGCTTGGTTCAGTTTTTGGTAGTCAATACACATTCTCCATCTTGTGACGGTCCGAACCGCCACTTCATCGCCTTTATCTCCTTTAACTACTGTAATACCTCCTTTCTTCGGTACCACATGGATCGGGCTCACCCAGTTACTATCACTGATCGGGTAAATGATCCCAGCATCCCTCAGTTTGGTTACTTCTTTCTTCACAACTTCTTTTAGCATCTGGTTCAATTTTCTCTGGGGTTGAGCCAGAGGTTTAGCAGATTCTTCCAATTAATGTGATGCATACATAACACAGGGCTAAGGCCTTTGATATCCTCTACTGAGTATCCTATAGCCTGTCTATAGAGTCTCAACTCCCTAAGAAGTTTGTCCAATTGATCCTTCATAAGATAAGCATTAACGATGACATGATTTCTCTCCTCTTGATCTAGAAATTCATACCTTAACCCTTCAGGTAGCTGCTTCAACTCAGGTTTATCCTTGGGTGCCTTTTCTTCTGGTGTCTCCTCTATAGAGGCAAACTTAATTGTTTCTATTACCTCTCCTTCGTCACTCAGCTCTTCATCAGGCTGATTAAGATAGTTGAGAAACTTGACAACTTCTGGATTTTCATAATCTTCAGCATCAGAATCTTGATTGCTTAATGCTCTCACAAGCGGGTCTACCATTACAATGTCCTCTTCCATCTCTTCACAAAACTGGTTGTAGCTTTCAAAAAAGTAAGCGGATTCTAGTAGGGAGGGTCCCTTCATAGCATCCTTTACTTTGAAATCTAAGTGGTCATTTCCGACCCTTAGAGTAATGATCCCCTCGGCAACATCAATCAACGCCCTTCCTGTAGCCAAGAAGGGGCGTCCAAAGATGATAGGACAGCTAGGGTCCTCCACAATGTCAATGACCACAATGTCGTAGGGAATGAAGAAATTTCCAACACGGATCGGTACATCCTCAACAACACCTACATGCCTCTTGAACGTATGGTCTGCCAATTCTATCCTCATGTTGGTCTTAACCATATCCGTCAAACCTAAATGATGCGCGAGGCTTTGGGGCATAAGGCTGATGCTCGTCCCTAAATCGGCCAGACCTTTCCGCTCGACATTGTCTCCAACAACAAAGGGAATGGTGAAGGCTCCTGGATCCTTCTTCTTGTTGGGTAAATCCAATTTGACAAAAGCAGAAGACATACTAGCTAGACGTACGATCTCAATTCTTCCTCCTCTTTTCTTCTTCATGATCAAATCCTTGAAAAACTTTGCGTAGGTCGACATTTCCTCTAAAGCATCTAGAAAGGGTACTTCGAGGTGAAGCTTCTTTACTAACTCCATAAACTTCTCATAATGTCTTTTAAGATGTGCCTTTATTAGTTTGTAAGGGAAAGGCAACTTTGGAGAGTAAGGATTTCTTTTACCAAATAGTTCCTCAATAGATCTTAGTTCTGGTTCCCTCACACGGGCTTATTGATTGTCCTCTTCTTCAGGATTGTCTGTCTCAGTCCTCGATTCAGGTTCCTCGGGTCTGTCTTCTTCAGGGCGTTCTACTGTCCTCCCTGATCTCAGCACCGCCATTTTAGCAGATTCAGTGTTGGAGGGTATCTTACCCGAGGGGTTCTTTATCAACTCGGCCATCTGGGCCAACTGCTGATCGATTTGGCATTGGTGAGTCTACATGTCTGCCATCTGAACATGCATTGTATTCAGAACGTTAGAATTTGACAGAGCGCTCTGTGTCAGTTGATTATTTATCGTATCTTGTCTCTTGACAAAATCGAATAATTGGCCCACTAAGTCAGGTTGACTACTGTTCCTTCCCTGGCTCTGTTCCTGGGCTTGCCCTTGTCCTTGGCTGGCGTTTGCAGCTTGGCGGTTTTGATACTTCCCTTGCCCTTGAAATTTTGTTTTGGTTGTATGGAAGGTGCTTGTTCTGGTGAATTGGCCTTGTCCTCCTCTCTTCTTAAAACCTGGTGGCTGTTTGGGTGGATTACTCAACTGATGCGAATTCTCTGCAACATCTTTGTTGCCATAACTAAAACCGGGGTGATCTGACCTCTTGAAGTTGGCATAAGAGACATTTTCAGCTTCGTCCTCTCTGGATTCACTTTCGCTTGACTCATTTGATTGGGTATAGATGCAGTTATCTATTGTATGTCCTCCTTCACCACATGTGACACATTTCATCACCTTCTCAATGACCTTCCTCCCTTTTCCTCCTAATTCCTTCAACTGTTTTACGTCAGTGGCTATCTTTTGTATTTGAGTGGTTATTGCTTTGAGATCCCTTGATTCAATCGATGGTCCTTCGTTATTGTCTTTCTTAGCATATCCCCTGTCCGTCCTATCGTAGTCAGTTCCAGCTTGCAACTCAGCCATGTTTTCAATGATCTTCTTGGATCTACTCGGCTTTTTACCGAGAAAGTCGCTTCCTGCTGCCGCATTTAGCGAGACTCTCTCCTCAGGAGTGATACCATTATAGAAAGTTGTTATAAGGAAACCTTTCTTATAATTATGGTGGGGGCAGTCTCTCTAATACTCCTGGAACCTCTCCCAGGCTTCATGCAAATTCTCACCTGGCTTCTGTGCGAAATATGTAATCTTCTGCCTATTACGAATAGTTTTCTCCGTAGGATAGAACTTGTTCACAAAAGCATATGCCAAAGCATTCCATCCATTCAAAGATTTATGTGGCAGTATAATGTACCAAGATAGTGCCTTGTCCTCCAAAGAGAAGATAAATCCCTTGCAGTAGATAACATCTTGCGGAACTCCCCTCATTTTGATGGTGTCACATATATTTTTGAAAGCGTCGAGGTGATGATAAGGGTTATCTTTCTTTGAACTCCCTCGAAAACCCTTGTTCAGGATCATTGAGATGACTGCGGGCTTCAATTCAAAGTTAGCCACGTCAAACCTTGGGATGATCACTGGGCATCTTGAGTTGTTGGCTTTTGTTGCAACCAACTTTCAAAGAGTCCTTTCTTCTTCATCATCATCATCATCTTCACTTGCACTGTCCCTTTTATTGCGTTCATGGTTGCGGTGGTTCCTTCTGTTCCTACGGCGATGACGATGTTCCTCGTGATGATGTTCAGCTTTGGGTTGCTCTTGTTCAGGTAGTTCCAGTTCTTCGTCGAAATGGTCGTTGTTATAACAGCCATTTCTATCTTCATCAGATCCAGGCGGGGGTGGATTGTTCTGATTCCTCGCATTCCTCTCGTCACCCGAGAGCATAACGTTCACGCGAGGAGGCATTCCCGAGGAAAAGTATGACAGCTCAAGTTGATTCAACCTGATTACCTGAATAGATTGTATAATCAAGTTAGCGAACTTAATTTGGTAAAACGAACTATTTTGTACAAACTCAGGGCAGATAGATAAATTTTACTATGTTGTCAAGCTTATTGCTAAGCTTGAGGCACGGGAGTATGGTGAGCGGACTCGGGTTCTTAACAGTACCGTTTTGCCTTGTCCCTGATAACGGCGCCAAAAAGTTGACCAGCCTAAATCACACGTCCAAAAGAGGTGGATAAAAGTAGTCAGACTTTTAAAGAGATAACCCGACTCTAAGGCCCCCACAACGATAAATAGGGTCCGATGTAGCGATCGGGGTCAAATACAGGGACAAGGTTGGTCATGTTAAGAATGCAGAATCAACATCCCTATACTCCATACAAAAGCGATAATAAGTGTTCCCTAAGTAACGGTAACACATATATAATAACGGTAAAAGGAAAGAAAAAGAAACAACTTGTAAACAATTATATGGGGAAAACCCGGGTTGGGGTTCACCAACTAAAGCATCTCACCAACATGCAAAGCCATCTCTCTCTCGCACACTCGTATCAAGATTGCAGGCAACCGAGAAAAACATCTATTCCACTCTCTCTCAAGATGAGGATAGAACTTGGTCTAAAAGGAGACTCTCTCTCGAGATAACAAATCATAAACCTTCGTATCAAAACATATGGTTTAAAGCTTTAGTATTCTAACACTTTCGTGCAATCATACCACTCCATGACATAAGATAAAAGTGATATTACTCTCTCGAGATATCAACAATCCAACATCACAAGATGGTAGCTAATCATACAAGTGAAGCATTAAAGCAGGTGCACGGAGATAATCTTGATAAGAATATGTATACTCTAAAGAAAGAGATGATATACATGTTGGGAGATCCTTAGGGGCCTCCCCCAACCCAAGTTAAAGCATTTAGCTGCTCATGCTTGCGAACAGCATAACGACGCTATAGTAAATCCGTCCCATGTTATACAACGAAGGAATGGAGGTGAGTACAGCGTGAGGAAGAAATAGATCTAGAGTGGAAGGAACGTGATACTACACAATACTTCTTCAGATCTGGATCTACCCCGCGGAGTTCTTGTTTTCTCGAAGAAGGGGGAGTGGTGAGCATGAACGAGCGTCTTCTCTCTCCTTGGCTTTTGCTCTGGAGGTCTAAGACTGATGGATGGCCGCCTACGATGCGACAACACTTCGTGGTCACTGGATCGGATCCCCCCCTTTGACAAGACAAGTGGGGCGCTATTTATAGACACCTTCCATCAACTTAAGACCGCGGTCGCGGTTGGAGAGACCGCGGTCTCGATCTTTGAATAGCCGCGGTCGTGGCCCTTGGATAGCCGCGGTCGCGGCCCTTGGATAGCCGTGGTGGCAACCCTTGGATAGCCGCGGTCGCAGCCTTTGGATAGCCGTGGTCGCAGCCTTTGGATAGCCGCGGTCGCGGCTTTTGGCATGTTGATTCCTGAAATTTTTATCAAGGATTTAGTCTAAAAGATAAAGAAATTATATTAAAATCTAACTAAAATCATGCTAAAAGTGGTGTAAAATATATACAGAAAGTACGTAAAGTATTGTATTATTAGTTGCCACCCTAGCTACTCCCACCTACCACTTTGTTGGGAAATCTGGGCAGCAGATAAGGCAGTGCAAACAAATAAATTTAATGTTTGATTCTCTAACTAGCAGATCAAGTCAAAAATTATGTATCTAGGAAAGAAGGTAAAAAGAGTTATACCTGGTCGTGGAGCAAGTCCAGCGACAACTCTTGCACCAGTAGCATGCGCCTTTCTTCAAGTTGCACCTAGACGACGTCAGTAGCAGCCTCCTGGTTGATCATCACAGACGGCAGTTGACTGCATCCTCCTAACAGATCAAGTGTTTCTCACCTCTAGAGTAGTCCACGCAGACCATCAAGAACTCCAATTTATGTTACCAGAGCCAAAGAGAAGGAGTTGTCTCTTTGAATGTCAATCTGCTAGGATTGATTCACTCTCCCACAATTGACTCTCCCTTACTATCCCTCCCTTTCATGGATAGGACTTGCTCATGCTCTCTTAGTTACCACAACCAGAGAGGACAATAATTGTCATATCTTATTGTTGTTTCTGGGAAGACCCTACCCCTCTATTTATAGGAGGGTCAGGGCTAAGGTTTCCT
Organism: Alisma plantago-aquatica; assembly: GCA_963693085.1. Taxonomy (NCBI): domain Eukaryota; kingdom Viridiplantae; phylum Streptophyta; class Magnoliopsida; order Alismatales; family Alismataceae; genus Alisma; species Alisma plantago-aquatica. The sequence goes on from OY856409.1 coordinate 51,898,941, forward strand.
GTCCATCTGGGAATCAAAGAGACAACTTTTCATGATTTTTTTGGAACTTGTGAATGGTGAACCGTTCAGTTCACTGTCCAACATGTCGGTTCATGGGTGAATTGGTCGGTTGGACCCTTGAACTGGTTGGTTCAACATGTTTCATATTTGAAAACATATTGGCTTTTAATATATGATTAATGCACAATCATGACATCAACTTAAATCCTTGATCCAATCCAATTGGTCATTAAATCGGACGATCCAGATGATGAACCGATCATTTCACTTCATGAAACGATCATTTATATCATGAAACAATCATTTTGTTTTATGAAACAATCACTTTATATGTGAAATTATTGTTTCACATGTCCAACTCAAGCAAATATTCAGCCAATTGTTGTTTCCAATTGACCTGACACTCCAACCGATTGGTTCAACAGTCGAATTGGTCACTTCATAGTCTAGTCACTCAATTTTCAACCTCAGTTGTCTAAATTGAATATCTAAACACTTCAGTAATCAAGTTAAACATCATTCATGAATAAACTATTATTTCAAGTACATCATATGTGTGTGACCTTATAGGTTCAAATTACATTGGCAGTGAATGTCCATAACTAATTTATGACATCTCAAGTAATGAGTGGTGTCTAGCAACACATCATTGCTACCTAAGTAATTCAAAAAGTTAGAGAATAACTTTAACCTACAATTTGTGATTAGTGTTACCTTGATCGTATAGTTCCTTTGTCTATAATATCCAGAATGAACTCGAGGCACAAAATTATCATCCTCTTCAATGTTCAATCCATATTCCTTGAACTAGAGAAGACTGTCTGAGATGCATGTGAGTTCACATTTCACATATTCAATCACATGAGTATGGACATACATTTCTCAGTCTTGTTTATCAAGTGTCCTGGATATCAAACTCTTGTAGGAGGGACAAATCCCATCTACATCACTCACACTCAATCCCCATGTGTCACAGAGTACCCGAGCATCACCTTTATAGCAACCCTTATTCAAGGTCATGTTGTATGACGTCAAAGTACAACCGGCGACATGTGATAGTGTATTGACTTTAGGTCTAAGAACCATAATCACTACTATCACCATGAGAGATCAGTCTGGCTACCATTCCATGGTATACATATATCACTCTCAAGGTGGATCTGTCTGATACATTGTTCTCTAACATGTACATGTGTGCTTGACTTGATATTACATATCATGACTAATGAGATTCTGTCATCAGTCAACACACACTCTAGTCTTATGTATTATTGTTGTCTACTTTGCTTCCATAGTAATATTCGACTAGGGACATAACAAGAATTTATGTACTCTTATCATGCACATGATCTCGTTGTTCAGGTCCTTAACCTGAAGACATATGTCATTGAGTAACATCATTCTTTAGACATCTACTATATCTGTGCCATCATCTCATGATTGAAACAAACATAATAGATGGAATTACCTTTATAATTATCAAATCAACTATATGATGCCCTATCTAAATCATCATATAATTGTCTCTATGGGCATACATACCAACAAACTCCCACTCGCATTTAAGCCAATCACTTATGAATCTTATTCCAATTGATATTTAACATGTCCATCATATTTCCATCATGTTTCGGCTACGCTATATCAGGTTAGCAATGTTTTCTTCAAGTCGGTATTTTACAAGTTTCTCATCTCCTCGTTGTGCAACTTTTCACATGGCACAAAAGTGTCGTAGTATGCTATCTAAGTTCTTTTTCCTAACCAGTAGCTCCATTGTTGTCGTAGTATCTCTACGATGTCATCAATGGTTGGAGTCTACAACAAGTTCATGTATATGAACTTCTTGATCCATACAGTGTCCTTTGTTGTTCCCATAAAACCTAAGATACTTAGCTTCTATGTAGAATTTGTAATTGTCTCTTGCTCAAAACTTTTTCAGCTTACAATTATATTTTAAGGTCAAATACAAATTTAGTTTGCGATCAATTATTATCTTTGTCACTTAGGAAGCTTGGATCGTTGTAATCCCTTACACCCAACTCTTCCTTATTACCATAACCATGGAACCGATCCTTTTCGTGCTTCTCAAGTACTAAAGGATGTTCTTTAAGACAGTCCAATGACTTTCAATGGGATTTGACATATGTCCTCGTCATGTCCAATACATACGAGACAACATGATGAATACATAATATTGCAAATGCAATTTGACATCTTACTCATGTATTCATGTTCTTCACAAGAACTAGGATACTAGGCTCTAGAAAGACCAATTTCACAATTTTTCCCTCATTAAGTCTTGTATGCTAAGCTCTTTCAGCATTTAGCCAATGTACATTCTCTTTCATAGGTCAAGAATCTATCTATATCTATCTCTATAGATCTTAATTCCTATAATATAGGATGCTTTGCCTAAACCCTTCATAGAGAAGGCACTTCCCAGATAGGTTTTAACATTTGTAGTATAAGGATGTTATTCCCCATCATTATGTGAAACATAAATATGTTTCCACTAAATTATTATAATCACGGATTCCATCTTCATTTTGATTCAAGTCAAACTCTTTGATTGTTTTGTCAGATAGAAGATTCCAACTCTGAGATGCTTGCTTCAATACACATATTGACCTTTATAGCTTATAGACTTTATTTGCAATGTTGGATTTATAAAATATTCAAGTTGTGTCACATACACATCCTCTTGATTATTCCTGATAAGGAATGTAGTTTTAACATTCAATTTGCCAAATCTTATAGTCGTACTAACCTACAATGGAAAGCATGATCCTGATAGATTCAACCATGGCAACTAGTGAATAGATTTTTTCATGTTCAATGCCATGAACTTGTTTGAAACCTTTTATAACCATGACACTCTTATAGGTTTGCACACTACCGTCCATGTCAGTCTTCTTCTTGAAAACCCAATTGAACCCTATGGGTTTTATCCCTTTAGGTGGATTCATCAAGGTCATACCTTGTTAGTGTACATGGACTCCATCTTAGACCTCATGGCCTCAAGCCATTTCTCAGACTCTGGTCCCTCAATAGCTTCTTGGTAGGTTGTTGAATCATCATCTATGATCAACTCACTGCCCTCTTGAGTTATAGGATATCATAATTGTGACAACTTGTATTTTTTTTGCTCTCTTTCAATTAATGTACATCTTGACTCATTAAATTCTCTATTATGTGTAATAACCTCTATCACCCTCAATTACATTACTCAGAGTCACATTACACTCGATTAATGGAATGAAATTGAATAAATGTCATAGCATGCTTAATTTACTAAAGTGGAATGCATAATTACACTTTCAAAGTGAATTTATAAACTTGGGCGGCCTAAACATTATCATATAGGATTCAAAATTTCAATATAGTAAGTAGAAGAAATTTGTGAACCAATGGAAAAACTTTCATACAAATTGGAGTTAAAGTATGGGAGATATGGTTTTTACAAGATTTCTCAAGAAACATGATTAGAAACTTTGATTGCAATATATTAATATTCCACGTCATCAATCTGTGGGAGCACCTCTCGACCAATCAAAATGTTTTCTTTACTAACCTTAGATTGCCTATGTTAGCGATCCTCTTTGTTTCCCCTCGATCTATCATGGCCCTTGGATCATATGGCCATGGATCAAGCCTAAATCCAACGACCAATATGTCATCTTTGTTACCTGCTCCCATGGATGGGAATAGGTGACTAGGGAAAAGATCCACCACATGTACATCCCTTTCGCACTTATAAAAATTCACCTTTCACTTCCATTCTTCCTCTTTCTTCTTCCCCTTTTTTGCACCCTTGTTTGTATATTTTTATGCACTATAGCTCCCACACTACCTTCATCTTTGTTTGTATGTATGCCCATAGAGCAAGTCAAATGATGATTGTAATGGGATACTTTGTAAATGATTTGAATAATAATAAAGGCAATTTCTGATCTATATGTTTAAACTATTTCTGAGATGATGGTGTAACATGATAGATGTCTAAAGAATTGTTTTACTCAATGACGTATGCTTTTGGGTTGAGGACCTGAACGATGAGATCATACATATGTTAAGAGTATTCATTTTTGTTTAGTCCCTAGTCAGTTGTTATTGTGGAAATAACCATAGACGTCAATAACACTGAAGACTAGCTTGTGTGTTGGTTGATGACAGAATCTCATTAGTCATGATATAGTGATATCAAACCAAGCACATAGGTACTTGTTAGAGAACAAGGTACCAGACAGACCCACCGTGAGAGTGACACATGGAACCATGACTTGGTAGTCACAGTTAGCTCTCACAGTGATGGTGGCGAGTGTGATTCTTAGACTTGAAATCACTACACTCAACACATGTCGTTGGGTACACTTTGACATCATCAAACGCAGTCCTGAAACATGGGTTGTTATAAAGGTGATGATTGGGTGGCTTTGACACATGGGGCTTTTGAGGGGTGAGTGATAGATATGGGATTTGTCCCTCCTAAGGGAGTTTGATGTCATTGGCCACTTGATGAGTAGGATTGAGAAAGGCATGCGCATGCACGTGTGAATCAATATGTGATATTGGTGTCACACACATCTCACCCAGTCTGCTCTGAGATCAAGGAAATGAATGAATGTTGACAGGATGACTGTTCCATGCCTCGAGTTCATTCAGGATATCAATGAAAAAGGAATTATACATTCACTGTAACACCATTCACGGATTGTAGGATTGAAAGTTGTTCTCCAACTTTCTATTTCACTTGGGTAGCACTGATGTGTGACTAGGCACCGCTCTTTTCTTGTGAAGTCATAAATGTTATGGACTTTCACTGCCAACGTGAAATGGACCTGCAGGGCCACACACATAGGATTTAAACTGGAATAGGAGTTTGTCCACAAACAATGTTTAGATTGATTACTAAAGGAGTTTAGTAGTTCAATTATACACTCAATTAATCGATAGCTCAATATCATAGTGTTCAAGGTGTTGGACTGATTGATTAGAGTATCGGATTGATTGAAACCACAATTGACTGATTCTGCACAATATGTCTCCCTACCGATCGGCTCATGTGATGAACCGATCGGCTGAGCTTGGTGAACCGATCGGCTCAATTGGTGAGTCGATCGGCTCATGGACAGGGTGAACGATTGCTTCAAGTGTTGAAATGATCGGTTCAACTGTTGCAACCATGCAAGTTGGGAAAGTATTTCTTTCCGTTTCACTTGCCCAATTTGATTGGAACAAGGATTGGTATTCGATACCAATTGGAAACAAAAGAAGGAAAGTCAATCGGGAACTGATCAGGAACACGAACCGACCGGTTCAGAAGTGAACCAACCGGTTCATGGGTCCCAACCGATCGGTTGAGGTGTCAATTGACCGGTTCAGATCCCCAACCGACCGTTTCAGTTGTGAAACGATCGGTTTAGGTTGCGAGTTGGTTGTTTTTGTGGAAAATCTCGAACCCTTCTACTCCTGCTTTAGTCCCGCATTGCCCGGGATAGAGAACCATGTCCCATGACCCTCCTATATATATAGGGGTATTGGGGGCTTCTCAAAGAACAACCCAGTGAAACCAGTTGCTCTGTAAAGTTGTCGTTCTCTCTGGTTTTGGTAACCGAGAGAAAGAGAGAGCCCGAGCAAGTGCTACCCAAAAAGGGAGGCACAACAAGGGAAAGACAACTACAGAAAGTGATTGGTGGCAGGAGAGTGTGTTGGCAACTAGTACGCCAACATGAGGGTGCGACTCCTTCCGATTCCTTGTGGGACAAGGAGATCGGAGTTCCAAGCAGTATGTATGGACGACTGTAGAGGCGGGAGACCTCTATCGCTCGGAGGACAACTGTCAATCCCGACAGTCCCGGTGCGACCAAGAGCTGCACAAACACCGTCCAAGACCGGAGGTGAAGTCCGCGCAAGGCGCGAGGTACTGTCGCCGAGTAAGCCTCGGGACAAGGTATGAATTCACAAACCATCTTTCCTATTGTATAGACGTTGACGCGATTCCTTTTGTTCTGGGTTTTGGGGAGAAAATTTTTGTTTCCACTGCTTCTCTGCCTCCTCTAAAACCCAACAGTGGTATCAGCGCCACGTCAACTACTATATATTTTAGGATTATCGATATGATCGATTTTGGTTTATCGCCTTTATTTATTGCATACGATGCGAATAAAATTGGCTTTATGCATGTCCAATCCACAAATCCCAAATAAACATATATGATATGTAATATTAATGCACTCGATACGCGTCGCCTTTAAACGAGTTTTGTGGTGGATGTGTAGCATGGTTATGGCCTATAAACCCTATATATGTGTGTGGTTGTATGTGGTTGCTTGCATCTCGGTCTACGCACCGATTCCTTTTCTCCTATTCCTGATGTAACTTGAAATAATTCGAGACTTCTTTGCTACCTTTGCTCCCCCGAATGTAACTTGGGGTTTCACAACTCAATTGTAAATAGGATAGATTTTATTTCCTGTTATGTCAAAGAACGGAGGACGACCTGAGACGATCGATTCAAGGCGTGAACCGATCGGTTGACGTTCCAGACGACCAGTTCGAGGAGCAAGACGAGCGGGTGGTGACCTGAGGAGATGCACGACGACCGGTGAACCAATTGGCTAGAGGCGCCATTCGATCGGCTGGTGGCACCCGAACAACCAACTTGATGGCGAGCCGATCAGTCATGGAGATGAGCTGAACAAACCCAGAAAGGCAGGAACAAATTACATCTTGTACATGTTGCATGTGATGTAGACCTAGATGACCGTGATTCCTCTTGGCTCGAGGAATCACAATAGGATGGCCATAATCATTGCTTTTTATCGTTTCGAATGTTTTCTGTGGGATATAGCATGTATATGATACGTACTATATATTGTGGTGATTGGATATGTATATGTATATAAAAAAAACAAATCCCTCATTAAAATATTAAGTCTTATACGCCTTCCATTAGCGACACACATGGCAAACTCGATCGACCAAGCATAGGTTACGCCAAAGCGTGGTGCACCGTCCATCTTGTGGAAGTGTGAAGGGTCAACATGCAGGTTCTGCCAAAGCAGGGTGCATGTTTACCGTGTCGACTTTTGGGATAGACTTAACTGGTGATTCTTAGAGCGTCTAAGCCCAGAGGCACAAAATGTTCATGGCAAGGTGTTGCGCATGTTCATTCATCAAGAGTTGCATATGATGCAATTGACATGATGGCCTACCTAAATAGTCAAGATTATGGACGACCAGCCAAAGCTGACTCATGACTTGATGAAATATGGATCTTGACTCACTAGAAGATTGTACGATGCAATCTTATGAATTGATGGTGAGGGCTATCAATTTGTGTCAAAATTGTGAGAGCGATAATTAATTAAAGGCCTAATTAACTATCGTCAAATTTGATTCAAATCAAATCAAAAGGAGTTTGACAAAATGCAATTTTCTCTTATAGAATGGCAAAAGAATCATCTTTTAAAATGGGAAAATTAATTGAGAACAAATTCCATAACTGGTTGAGGACTGTGAGAAGTGTTCTGCACAATCTAGATATACCAGGAGCCTTTGAATCCACTCTATGTATGCTTAATGCATTGGTGAAGAAGAAAGAAAGTTCATTGATAGAGATCAATGGAACGAAAGGTAAGGGAGAGAAGGGTTCTCTTGCCAAACCAATTTCTTCTACATGGAGAGGATGGAAGGAAGGATGGAAGAAGAAGTCGGAGATAGAGATCTCTACTTCTGGTGTATACGTGATAGCGATTAACTTTACTACTTCTTCATCATGGGTACTTGATACTGGATGCGGATCTCACATTTGTTCAAATGTGAAGGATCTTAAGAGAAGTAGGCCTTTAGGGAAAGGCGAGGTTGAACTACGTGTTGCTAATGGACAAGAGTTGCCGCCAGTACGTAGGAACCTATGAGTTAACTCTACCTAGTGGGCTAATAATAGAGTTGGAGAACTACTATTATGCACCTGCCATAAATAGGAATATCATTTCTGTCTCTTGTTTGGACAAGGATGGATTTGAATTTCTTATTAAGAATGGAAATTGTTCCATTTCTAAAGATGGGATCTTTTATGGCAGTTCCCCAATGTCTTATGGTATATACTTAATATATTTGGAGACAAATGTATACAACGTAAACACCAAAAAGCAAAAACTCAACAACTCAAACAAAACATATCTTTGGCATTGTCGTCTAGGGCACATAAATGAGAAGTGCATTTCTAGACTCCATAAAGATGGTTATCTAGACTCTTTTAATTATGAATCAATAGAGACATGTGAATCTTGTTTATTGGGCAAGATGACCAAGACTCCCTTTTCAGGTAAAGGTGAGAGAGATAATGATCTATTAGGACTCATACATACTGATGTATGTGGGCCTTTTAGAACTAATGCTAGAGGTGGGTATCAATACTTCATTACCTTTACTGATGACTTCAGTAGGTATGGCTATGTGTACCTGATGAAACATAAGTCAGAAACCCTTGAAAGGTTCAAGGATTTCATTAATGAAGTACAAAACCAACTTGGTAAAAGTATTAAGGCACTTCGATCCGATCGAGGTGGAGAATACTTAAGCCAGGAGTTTGAGGACCTTCTGCGAGCCCATGGTATTGTATCACAATGAACTCCGCCTGGAACACCACAACATAATGGTGTGTCTGAAAGAAGGAATCACACATTGTTGGATATGGTGCGATCAATGATGAGTTTTGCTAATCTTCTAATTTCTTTCTGGGGTTATGCTCTTGAAACCGCCGTGTTTACACTTAACCGAGTACCATCTAAATCGGTTCAAAAGACACCATATGAGATATGGACCGGGAAGCGCCCCAATTTGTCTTTTATGAAGATTTGGGGTTGTGAGGCTTACATTAGGAAAATGTTTCCTGATAAGCTTAAAAAACACTAGAGGGGGGTGAATAGAGTTTTTAAATTTATTTTAACAATTATTTAACTCAAACAACCACAATTGAAAATGGAAGAAAGAGACAAGTGTTTAGAGTGGTTCCAATCTTAGCAAATACTAAGATTGTCAGTCCACTACCCGGTTGCTTACCCAACCGAGATTTTGAAAGTATTAATTTTATTACCTTCACAAGGATTTACACAAAATACAATACTTTCTTACACCCCTTGAAGAACCTTCACTTGAAGTAGATGCACCAACCCGAGGTAGCCTTCTTGAAGTAACTCCAAGCTCCCCCTTGAAGTAGCCTTCCTCTTTAGAAGTAACCTCCCGTTGCACCAGCCTTCTTGAAGTAGTTCAAGGTCCCCTTCTTCACCAAGAAGATCTTCCAACCTCTCCAATTCGCAGCCTCCAACCTAGGAGTAGCAAGGAGAGTACAAACAATAATAGTGAACAAGAAAGGAAAATGGAAATTACAACTTATCCTTTGAAGCACAAGGCTTGATTTGCCTAGATCAAGCGTATAGATCTCCTAACCAATGTGTATGGAATTGTGATTGCAGTGGATAGGAGATGATAGCCTATAGGACATGAATTTTGAGCTAGGAGAGGAAATAGCTAGTTGCCAATATGCTTAATTTCTCACAAGCAGATTGCTCAATGTAAAGGTATGCTCAAAGATTTCTCAAGTGTGGAATCAAGTAAGTTTAGGTGTCCTAAGGCATGTCCTATTTATAGGAATGTCCTACAAGTGCTTAAGGACGTTCTAGACACTTTCTAGGGGTTTCTAAGTGCTTAACTAGCCGTTAGATATAAGTTAGTTGCTTTAACAATGGCTAGTTAATTAATTCTGCAGTTGTTGTCAGAGACCATCTCGGTCGAGAAATGGTCGACCGAGACACCTACTCGGTCGAAGTTTTGTCGACCGACAGGCTCTCTGGATCAAGTGTTTGCAACGTTTATCTCCAACTGCCAACTACTTTGTCAGCTGTGTCTAACGGCTACTTGGGTCTTTCTCGGTCGAGAAGTTTGTCGACCGAGAGTGTCTCGATCGAGGATTTTTTCGACCGAGATAGACCCTGTTTCAATGTTTCAAATGAAGACATTAAGTGTGTGTATGAGTGTGCATATGTGACACTGTTGAAGGGGATGACCTATCTAAATATGGTGTTTAGCTAAGGAAGATCTAACGCTTGATTTACATGAAGTCTAAGTACTTGTACATTATACATTTGTACAAGTTTACAATTGATTACATTTCATGACATTTACAATCATTCAAGCATATAGATTCCCTAGTGCTTTGTCATCCACCTTATTCCTGCAACACTCAAGTAGCACGTTAGATTAACAAGAATGAAATGTTTGTCATTACCAAAACAAAGGGATTTACAGATGTCCATTTAGCCAACAATCTCCCCCTTTTTGAAGATGACAAACATTTCCTAAATATAAAATAAGAAAATATAAAATATGTAAGTTTCATACCTGAAGATTACCTTTGTGAATTTCTTCTCTTGTTTATAAAATGTGTGCTTATTATTCCCCATAAATTATGGAACATGAAATCCAATTCTTTAGGGAATATAGCAACTTTCAATGTAAAGCCAAGAGTTTATGAAACTCATTGATTGAGTTTTACACAATTACTAAGTTTTTTATTTATTTCTCCCCCTTTGTCATTTCAAAAAAATATCCGTTAAAAATAAAACTCCCCTTTAATTAGATGTCCCAACAAATTCAATGACAAAGATGTCCATTAAAAGCCAAAATGATGCAAATAGATGACATTGTTAAGAAGCACAAATATCAAAGAAAACATCTTCCAAAGGAGTGATAAGCAATTGCTTCCTTATGTTGTTGAATTGGTCTAGTGGAAGCAGTTTTGTAAAAATATCAGCCAATTGATCTTCCTTATCAACATGATGAAGGGAAACATGATTTTTAGAAATATGATCCCTTAAAAAGTGATGACGGATTTCAATATGTTTAGCTCTGCTGTGTAAAATAGGATTGTGTGCTAAGTTTATAGCGCTTGTGTTGTCACAAAAGATAGGTGTAGATGAAAGAGTAAAACCATAATTGTTTAATACTTGTTGCATATAAAGTACTTGAGCACAACAAGATCCGGCTGCCATATATTCAGCTTCAGTTGTAGAAAGGGCAACCATGTTTTGTTTCTTGCTAAACCAAGATACTAAAGCTCTCCCTAACAAGAAACAACCACCACTAGTGCTCTTGCAATCAAGTCGACAACCAGCATAATCAGCATCAGTATAAGCTTTAAAATCCAAGGATTGTCCTTTTGGATACCATAAACCAAAACATGTAGTGCCGGCTAAGTATCGAAGAATTTGTTTAACTGCTTGAAAATGAGAGTGCATAGGTTGTGATTGAAATCGAGCACAAAGACCAACGGAAAACATGATGTCCGGTCTAGAAGCAGTTAAGTAAAGCAAACTATCAATCATGGCTCTATATAAGCAATCATCAATAGGTTCCCCATTTTCATCTTTATCAATTTTAGTAGAAGTGGCCATAGGAGTAGTAGCATGTTTGCACTGATCCATCCCAAAACGTTTTAAGAGTTCTCTAGTATACTTTTCTTGGCTTACAAAAATCCCGGCAGGCGTTTGTTTAATTTGGAAACAAAGAAAGAAAGTTAGTTCACCCATGAGGCTCATTTCAAATTCTTTTTGCATAATGTCACTAAATTGTGTGCACAACGATTCATTTGAAGCTCCAAAAATAATGTCATCAACATATATTTGAACAACTAGAAAATCAGTTGTATATTTTTTGAAAAATAAAGTAGGATCTGAATTTCCAATAGAAAAACCATTTTCAAAAAGATATGTCTTGAGCCTTTCATACCAGTTCCTAGGTGCTTGTTTTAAACCATAAAGTGCTTTCTTAAGTTTATAAACATAGTCACCTTTTTCCGGTATTTCAAAACCGGGTGGTTGGGCAACGTATACTTATTCTTGAATGATTCCGTTTAGAAATGCACTTTTAACATCCATTTGGTAGAGTTTGATGTTTTTATGTGCAGCAATAGCTAGTAACATTCTAATAGCTTCAAGTCTAGCTACTGGTGCATACGTTTCATCAAAGTCTATTCCTTCTTGTTGATTATATCCTTGTGCTACTAACCGAGCTTTATTCCTTATTACTTCTCCTGCCTCATTTAACTTATTCCTAAAAACCCATTTAGTTCCAATGATGGTTTTATCTTGTGGTTTAGGAACTAAATCCCATACATCATTTTTTGTGAATTGGTTTAATTCTTCTTGCATTGCTATCATCCAATAATCATCTTTAAGAGCTTCAGATATCTTCTTAGGTTCAATGATAGAAACAAAAGCCATGTTTGCGACATCCTTAAAGGAAGACCGAGTTTTTACTTTATCATTTAGATTTCCAATAATTAATTCTTGAGGATGATCCTTAATAAGTCTAGGTATAGGTTGTGTTTCAGCTTGGTTATTGTTTGTAGTATCTTTCTCACTATTATTGAGTATGTTTAAGTTTTCGAATTGATTAGTAAGATCAATTATTTCTAGATTTTCTGATTTGGACTCTTCATGAAAAGAGACATGAATAGATTCCTCAACTTTTCTAGAGATAGTGTTGTAGACTCTAAATGCTTTGCTAGAGGTAGAATAACCCAAAAAGAATGCTTTGTGGGATTTAGAATCAAACTTATCTCTATCATCTTTGGTATTTAAGATATAGCATGTAGATCCAAAGGTATGAAAATAGTCAACTCTAGGTTTCTTAGAATGTATTATTTCGTATGGAGTTTTCTTCAAATGAGAGTGAACAGTTACTCTATTTAACACATAGCATGCGGTGTTTACAGCTTCAGCCCAAAAGGTTTTGGGTGTGTTATGTTCGAGCATCATAGTTCTAGCCATTTCTTGTAGTGATCGATTTTTCCTTTCAACTATACCATTTTGTTGTGGAGTGCGTGGAGCAGAAAAATTGTGAATGTACCCTTGAGATGTGAAAAATTCTTCAAATACATGATTTTCAAATTCTCCACCATGATCACTTCTAATGGTACATATTTTTCTTTGTAATAGATTTTCAATCACGGAACAAAATTTTATAAAAACATGAATAGTATCATCTTTGGTTGCAATAAAATGTACCCATGTATATCTACTATAATCATCAACACTAACAAAACAATATCTTTTTCCACCAATAGATTGTGTCCTCATGGGTCCAAATAAATCCATATGAATTAATTCTAAAGATCTACTGGTTCTAAGTACATGTTTAGGTTTAAAAGAGGTTTTTGTTTGCTTTCCCAATGTACATGGTTCACAATTTTCAACTTGATCAAAGGATAAAGTAGGCAAACCACGAACAAGATCATATTTCACTAACTTTTTGATAACATGTGAACTAGCATGTCCTAGCTTTTTATGCCATAATTGTAAAGTATTTTCATTTGCTAGCAAGTATTTTCCTACTATAGATTTCATAGAGTTAGGTCTAAGAATATAAAGATTTCCAACTCTTTTTCCTTCATAGACAACATTTGTAGTGTTTTCTATTAATAATTTGCAGCAAGTTTTGTTAAATAAAACATCATAGCCACTATCACATAATTGACTCACACTTATTAAGTTATGGTGCAAACCATCAACGAGTAGAACATTCTTTATTTCGAGGTTTGTACCAATGTTACCTATTCCAACGATTTTACCTTTACCGTTATCTCCAAAAGTGACTGTTCCACTCTTCTTTTCTTCAAAAGTTTGAAATGCATCCTTGTTTCCGGTCATGTGTTTGGAACATCCACTGTCGACCACCCAATCCTGCATTAAAATGTAGGTTTTGGTACCCATGTGATGGTCCGATATGGTTAGAAGCATTTAAGTACAGATAAAAATTCTGATTCAGAACTTCAGTCGGTCGATAATTGTTCGACCGACATCTTTCTCGGTCGACTAATCGTCGATCGAGAAGGTTGTTGTATTGCAAATTAAGAACAAAGAAAAACAGAGATTCTGCTCGGTTGACTAATTTTCGACCGAAATAGTTGTTGTTGATTTTGATTTGTTACAGGCATCTGGTCAGTCGACAAAAGTTCGACCGATTATATTTTCAGTCGACAATACTTCGACCGACTAAGTTTCTGTTTTAGTACAACAGTTCAGAAAATTACCATAATGCATGAAACCTTTTATTAAGTTGAGATAAGACAATATAAATTGCAAAATTGAGTGTTTGATCATATCTCAACTGAATTGCATTCGACTCTACTATGTTTGGGGTTTTGGGATCCAAACTACGTAGGAATCCTTGGTCTTATATGGGCATGAAAATGAATAATGTCCAAGACGTAGACAAAAATGACAAGTAATAGAGTCAACTTCATTTCTCTTTCTAGGAATTGTGTTCTTAGGTACAAACATAGTCCGAGTTCTTTGGGGTTGATTTTTCTTTGGAGCATATCCTAAACCTTTTCTTCCATTGAAACTAGAGGAGGCTTTTAGAATGTTGTCAAGGATATCTTTTCTTCTTAACTCATGTAGCTTTCTTTGTAGCTTGGCAATGTCATCCATCTTCTTGTGTAAATCTTTTCTTGCTTGATCTAAATCAGATAATAGGGAGTCTCTTTCTTTTACAACATTGTCATAGTCTAGATGGTTACACAGAATTGGTTGAGTCTGAATATCTTTTAGTTTAGCTAACAATTCAGTCTTTTCTTGAGAGAGAAGATCAACGTTTGTTTCTAGAGTGAGTAGCTTTTTAGTGCAGTCATTTAAAGATGTTTTTAAAGATAAATTCTCAAGATCAATGTTGTTCTTTTCAGAAGAGAGATTTATTAATTTAGCATATAGCTCATCATTTGTTTTGATAACCTTCTTTAGTTTCGTCTTGACATCAACATACTTATCATGAGTTTCTTGTAGACTAGTAATTAACTCTTCTTTAGGAAGATCAAGTAGGCTTACCTCTTGAGATTCTTCATCATCTTCTCTTGCCATTAGACATTCCACCTTTTCTTCTCCGCTTTCACTTTCACTTGACTCGTCCCATGCAACTTTATAGGCTTTTTCTCCCTTCTTCTTGTGTGAGCTTTTCTTTCCTTTCTTTGCTTTAGGACATTCATTTTTGAAATGTCCTTTCTTTCCACACTCAAAGCACCTAGGAGGAGAAGAAGAAGAACTAGAAATTTTGTTAGATTTAAATCTTTTATATTTCTTACCATTGACAATCAAGGCTTCTTATCCTTCTTCTTCACTTGACTCCTCACTTTCTGGTGTGATTATCTTTGAAGCTTTTAGAGCCACATCCTTCTTCTTTCCTTGTTGAAGTTCACGTTCTCTTCTTTCTTCCTCTTCTAGGGTTGCTTCATGAGCTTCTAGATTGCCTATGAGTTGCTCCATTTTCAGTCGAGTGAGGTCATTAGCTTCTTCAATGGCTGTCACCTTTGGCTTGTATTTAGGAGGAAGTGATCGAAGGATTTTTGATACTTGATCTTATTCAAGAATAGTTTTTCCTAGGGCATTTAAACCATTAACAATAGAAGAGAATTTTGCAAACATTTCACTAATAGATTCATTTGGATCCATACGGAAGTGTTCAAACTTTTGTTTAAGCATGCTAATCTTAGAATTCTTGACTTGAACTGTACCTTCATAAGTTATGGACAGTCTATGCCAAATGTCATAGGATGTGTCACAGTTTGATATCCTATTAAATTCTCCTACTGAAATTGAACAATATAAAATGCTTACAGCTTTGGCATTCATTTGAGCCAACTTTACCGTATTTGCATCCCACTCTGCATATTGTGTTTGAGGAAGCTTGTATGGGGTTGACACCATCCTCCATAAGTCCCAATTGATTCCTTGGAAGTAGAACTGCATCCTTCTCTTCCAATATGTGTAGTTTGTTCCATCAAACGCTGGAGGTCTAGCAACAAGTGTCCCTTCAAGGTTAAGGTTGTTAAGCACCCCGTCACCCATTCTTCAAGACCTTGTTAGGGTTCCTTGAAGCCTGCTCTGATACCAATTGAAAAACACTAGAGGGGGGTGAATAGAGTTTTTAAATTTATTTTAACAATTATTTAACTCAAACAACCACAATTGAAAATGGAAGAAGGAGACAAGTGTTTAGAGTGGTTCCAATCTTAGCAAATACTAAGACTGTCAGTCCACTACCCAGTTGCTTACCCAACTGGGATTTTGAAAGTATTAATTTTATTACCTTCACAAGGATTTACACAAAATACAATACTTTCTTACACCCCTTGAACAACCTTCACTTGAAGTAGATGCACCAACCCGAGGTAGCCTTCTTGAAGTAACTCCAAGCTCCCCCTTGAAGTAGCCTTCCTCTTTAGAAGTAACCTCCCATTGCACCAGCCTTTTTGAAGTAGTTCAAGGTCCCCTTCTTCACCAAGAAGATCTTCCAACCTCTCCAATCCGCAGCCTCCAACCTAGGAGTAGCAAGGAGAGTACAAACAATAATAGTGAACAAGAAAGGAAAATGGAAATTACAATTTATCCTTTGAAGCACAAGGCTTGATTTGCCTAGATCAAGCGTATAGATCTCCTAACCAATGTGTATGGAATTGTGATTGCAGTGGATAGGAGATGATAGCCTATAGGACACGAATTTTGAGCTAGGAGAGGAAATAGCTAGTTTCCAATATGCTTAATTTCTCACAAGCAGATTGCTCAATGTAAATGTATGCTCAAAGATTGCTCAAGTTTGGAATCAAGTAAGTTTAGGTGTCCTAAGGCATGTCCTATTTATAGGAATGTCCTACAAGTGCTTAAGGACGTTCTAGACACTTTCTAGGGGTTTCTAAGTGCTTAACTAGCCGTTAGATATAAGTTAGTTGCTTTAACAATGGCTAGTTAATTAATTCTGCAGTTGCTGTCAGAGACCATCTCGGTCGAGAAATGGTCGACCGAGACACCTACTCAGTCGAAGTTTTGTCGACTGACAGGCTCTCTGGATCAAGTGTTTGCAACGTTTATCTCCAACTTCCAACTACTTTGTCAGCTGTGTCTAAAGGCTACTTGGGTCTTTCTCGGTCGAGAAGTTTGTAGACCGAGAGTGTCTTGGTCGAGGATTTTGTCGACCGAGATAGACCCTGTTTCAATGTTTCAAATGAAGACATTAAGTGTGTGTATGAGTGTGCATATGTGACACTGTTGAAGGGGATGACCTATCTAAATATGGTGTTTAGCTAAGGAAGATCTAACGCTTGATTTACATGAAGTCTAAGTACTTGTACATTATACATTTGTACAAGTTTACAATTGATTACATTTCATGACATTTACAATCATTCAAGCATATAGATTCCCTAGTGCTTTGTCATCCACCTTATTCCTGCAACACTCAAGTAGCACGTTAGATTAACAAGAATGAAATGTTTGTCATTATCAAAACAAAGGGATTTACAGATGTCCATTTAGCCAACAATCTCCCCCTTTTGAAGATGACAAACATTTCCTAAATATAAAATAAGAAAATATAAAACATGTAAGTTTCATACCTGAAGATTACCTTTGTGAATTTCTTCTCTTGTTTACAAAATGTGTGCTTATTATTCCCCATGAATTATGGAACATGAAATCCAATTCTTTAGGGAATATAGCAACTTTCAATGTAAAGCCAAGAGTTTATGAAACTCATTGATTGAGTTTTGCACAATTACTAAGTTTTATATTTATTTCTCCCCCTTTGTCATTTCAAAAAAATATCCGTTAAAAATAAAACTCCCCCTTAATTAGATGTCCCAACAAATTCAATGACAAAGATGTCCATTAAAAGCCAAAATGATGCAAATAGACGACATTGTTAAGAAGCACAAATATCAAAGAAAACATCTTCCAAAGGAGTGATAAGCAATTGCTTCCTTATGTTGTTGAATTGGTCTAGTGGAAGCGGTTTTGTAAAAATATCAGCCAATTGATCTTCCGTATCAACATGATGAAGGGAAACATGATTTTTAGAAATATGATCCCTTAAAAAGTGATGACAGATTTCAATATGTTTAGCTCTGCTGTGTAAAATAGGATTGTGTGCCAAGTTTATAGTGCTTGTGTTGTCACAAAAGATAGGTGTAGATGAAAGAGTAAAACCATAATCATTTAATACTTGTTGCATATAAAGTACTTGAGCACAACAAGATCCGGCTGCCATATATTCAGCTTCAGTTGTAGAAAGGGCAACCATGTTTTGTTTCTTGCTAAACCAAGATACTAAAGCTCTCCCTAACAAGAAACAGCCACCACTAGTGCTCTTGCGATCAAGTTGACAACCAGAATAATCAGCATCAGTATAAGCTTTAAAATCCAAGGATTGTCCTTTTGGATACCATAAACCAAAACATGTAGTGCCGGCTAAGTATCGAAGAAT
The DNA here is from genome assembly GCA_963693085.1 of Alisma plantago-aquatica. Lineage (NCBI taxonomy): Eukaryota > Viridiplantae > Streptophyta > Magnoliopsida > Alismatales > Alismataceae > Alisma > Alisma plantago-aquatica. The sequence goes on from OY856409.1 coordinate 51,917,256, forward strand.
TCGTTTAACTGCTTGAAAATGAGAGTGCATAGGTTGTGATTGAAATCGAGCACAAAGACCAACGGAAAACATGATGTCTGGTCTAGAAGCAGTTAAGTAAAGCAAACTACCAATCATGGCTCTATATAAGGAATCATCAATAGGTTCCCCATTTCCATCTTTATCAATTTTAGTAGAAGTGGCCATAGGAGTAGTAGCATGTTTGCACTGATCCATCCCAAAACGTTTTAAGAGTTCTTTAGTATACTTTTCTTGGCTTATAAAAATCTCGGCAGGCGTTTGTTTAATTTGGAAACCAAGAAAGAAAGTTAGTTCACCCATGAAGCTCATTTCAAATTCTTTTTGCATAATGTCACTAAATTGTGTGCACAATGATTCATTTGAAGCTCCAAAAATAATGTCATCAACATATATTTGAACAACTAGAAAATCAGATGTATATGTTTTGAAAAATAAAGTAGGATCTGAATTTCCAATAGAAAAACCATTTTCAAAAAGATATGTCTTGAGCCTTTCATACCAGTTCCTAGGTGCTTGTTTTAAACCATAAAGTGCTTTCTTAAGTTTATAAACATAGTCACCTTTTTCTGGTATTTCAAAACCGGGTGGTTGGGCAACATATACTTCTTCTTGAATGATTCCGTTTAGAAATGCACTTTTTACATCCATTTGGTAGAGTTTGATGTTTTTATGTGCAGCAATAGCTAGTAACATTCTAATAGCTTCAAGTCTAGCTACTGGTGCATACGTTTCATTAAAGTCTATTCCTTCTTGTTGATTATATCCTTGTGCTACTAACCGAGCTTTATTCCTTATTACTTCTCCTGCCTCATTTAACTTATTCCTAAAAACCCATTTAGTTCCAATGATGGTTTTATCTTGTGGTTTAGGAACTAAATCCCATACATCATTTTTTGTGAATTGGTTTAATTCTTCTTGCATTGCTATTATCCAATAATCATCTTTAAGAGCTTCAGATATCTTCTTAGGTTCAATGATAGAAACAAAAGCCATGTTTGCGACATCCTTAAAGGAAGACCGAGTTTTTACTTTATCATTTGGATTTCCAATAATTAATTCTTGAGGATGATCCTTAATAAGTCTAGGTATAGGTTGTGTTTCAGCTTGGTTATTGTTTGTAGTATCTTTCTCACTATTATTGGGTATGTTTAAGTTTTCGAATTGATTAGTAAGATCAATTATTTCTAGATTTTCTGATTTGGACTCTTCATGAAAAGAGACATGAATAGATTCCTCAACTTTTCTAGAGATAGTGTTGTAGACTCTAAATGCTTTGCTAGAGGTAGAATATCCCAAAAAGAATGCTTTGTGGGATTTAGAATCAAACTTATCTCTATCATCTTTGGTATTTAATATATAGCATGTAGATCCAAAGGTATGAAAATAGTCAACTCTAGGTTTCTTAGAATGTATTATTTCATATGGAGTTTTCTTCAAACGAGAGTGAACAATTACTCTATTTAACACATAGCATGCGGTGTTTACAGCTTCAGCCCAAAAGGTTTTGGGTGTGTTATGTTCGAGCATCATAGTTCTAGCCATTTCTTGTAGTGATCGATTTTTCCTTTCAACTATACCATTTTGTTGTGGAGTGCGTGGAGCAGAAAAATTGTGAATGTACCCTTGAGATGTGCAAAATTCTTCAAATACATGATTTTCAAATTCTCCACCATGATCACTTCTAATGGTACATATTTTGCTTTGTAATAGATTTTCAATCATGGAACAAAATTTTATAAAAACATGAATAGTATCATCTTTGGTTGCAATAAAATGTACCCATGTATATCTACTATAATCATCAACAATAACAAAACAATATCTTTTGCCACCAATAGATTGTATCCTCATGGGTCCAAATAAATCCATATGAATTAATTCTAAAGATCTACTGGTGCTAAGTACATGTTTAGGTTTAAAAGAGGTTTTTGTTTGCTTTCCCAATGTACATGGTTCACAATTTTCAACTTGATCAAAGGATAAAGTAGGCAAACCACGAACAAGATCATATTTCACTAACTTTTTGATAACATGTGAACTAGCATGTCCTAGCTTTTTATGCCATAATTGTAAAGTATTTTCATTTGTAAGCAAGCATTTTCCTACTACAGATTTCATAGAGTTAGGTCTAAGAATATAAAGATTTCCAACTCTTTTTCCTTCATAGACAACATTTGTAGTGTTTTCTATTAATAATTTGCAGCAAGTTTTGTTAAATAAAACATCATAGCTACTATCACATAATTGACTCACACTTATTATGTTATGGTGCAAACCATCAACGAGTAGAACATTCTTTATTTTGAGGTTTGTACCAATGTTACCTATTCCAACGATTTTACCTTTACCGTTATCTCCAAAAGTGACTGTTCCACTCTTCTTTTCTTCAAAAGTTTGAAATGCATCCTTGTTTCCGGTCATGTGTTTGGAACATCCACTGTCGACCACCCAATCCTGCATTAAAATGTAGGTTTTGGTACCCATGTGATGGTCCGATATGGTTAGAAGCATTTAAGTACAGATAAAAATTCTGATTCAGAACTTCAGTCGGTCGATAATTGTTCGACCGACATCTTTCTCGGTCGACTAATCGTCGATCGAGAAGGTTGCTGTATTGCAAATTAAGAACAAAGAAAAACAGAGATTCTGCTCGGTTGACTAATTTTCGACCGAAATAGTTGCTGTTGATTTTGATTTGTTACAGGCATCTAGTCGGTCGACAAAAGTTCGACCGATTATATTTTCGGTCGACAATACTTCGACCAACTAAGTTTCTGTTTTAGTACAACAGTTCAGAAAATTACCATAATGCATGAAACCTTTTATTAAGTTGAGATAAGACAATATAAATTGCAAAATTGAGTGTTTGCTCATATCTCAACTGAATTGCATTCGACTCTACTAAGTTTGGGGTTTTGGGATCCAAACTAAGTAGGAATCCTTGGTCTTATAAGGGCATGAAAATGAATAATGTCCAAGACGTAGACAAAAATGACAAGTAATAGAGTCAACTTCATTTCTCTTTCTAGGAATTGTGTTCTTAGGTACAAACATAGTCCGAGTTCTTTGGGGTTGATTTTTCTTTGGAGCATATCCTAAACCTTTTCTTCCATTGAAACTAGAGGAGGCTTTTAGAATGTTGTCAATGATATCTTTTCTTCTTAACTCATGTAGGTTTCTTTGTAGCTTGGCAATGTCATCCATCTTCTTGTGTAAATCTTTTCTTGGTTGATCTAAATCAGATAATAGGGAGTCTCTTTCTTTTACAACATTGTCATAGTCTAGATGGTTACACAGAATTGGTTGAGTCTGAATATCTTTTAGTTTAGCTAACAATTCAGTCTTTTCTTGAGAGAGAAGATCAATGTTTGTTTCTAGAGTGAGTAGCTTTTTAGTGCAGCCATTTAAAGATGTTTTTAAAGATAAATTCTCAAGATCAATGTTGTTCTTTTCAGAAGAGAGATCATTTAATTTAGCATATAGCTCATCATTTGTTTTGTTAACCTTCTTTAGTTTCTTCTTGACATCAACATACTTATCATGAGTTTCTTGTAGACTAGTAATTAACTCTTCTTTAGGAAGATCAAGTAGGCTTACCTCTTGAGATTCTTCATCATCTTCTCTTGCCATTAGACATTCCACCTTTTCTTCTCCGCTTTCACTTTCACTTGACTCGTCCCATGCAGCTTTATAGGCTTTTTCTCCCTTCTTCTTGTGTGAGCTTTTCTTTCCTTTCTTTGCTTTAGGACATTCATTTTTGAAATGTCCTTTCTTTCCACACTCAAAGCACCTAGGAGGAGAAGAAGAAGAACTAGAAATTTTGTTAGATTTAAATCTTTTATATTTCTTACCATTGACAATCAAGGCTTCTTCTCCTTCTTCTTCACTTGACTCCTCACTTTCTGGTGTGATTATCTTTGAAGCTTTTAGAGCCACATCCTTCTTCTTTCCTTGCTGAAGTTCACGTTCTCTTCTTTCTTCCTCTTCTGGGGTTGCTTCATGAGCTTCTAGATTGCCTATGAGTTGCTCCATTTTCAGTCGAGTGAGGTCATTAGCTTCTTCAATGGCTGTCACCTTTGGCTTGTATTTAGGAGGAAGTGATCGAAGGATTTTTGATACTTGATCTTCTTCAAGAATAGTTTTTCCTAGGGCATTTAAACCATTAACAATAGAAGAGAATTTTGCAAACATTTTACTAATAGATTCATTTGGATCCATACGAAAGTGTTCAAACTTTTGTTTAAGCATGCTAATCTTAGAATTCTTGACTTGAACTGTACCTTCATAAGTTATGGACAGTCCATGCCAAATGTCATTGGCTGTGTCACAGTTTGATATCCTATTAAATTATCCTACTGAAGTTGAACAATATAAAATGCTTACAGCTTTGGCATTCATTTGAGCCAACTTTACCGTATTTGCATCCCACTCTACATATTGTTTTTGAGGAAGCTCCTATGGGGTTGACACCATCCTCCATAAGTCCCAATTGATGCCTTGGAAGTAGAAATGCATCCTTCTCTTCCAATATGTGTAGTTTGTTCCATTAAACGCTGGAGGTCTAGCAACAAGTGTCCCTTCAAGGTTAAGGTTGTTAAGCACCCCGTCACCCATTCTTCAAGACCTTGTTAGGGTTCCTTGAAGCCTGCTCTGATACCAATTGAAAAACACTAGAGGGGGGGGTGAATAGAGTTTTTAAATTTATTTTAACAATTATTTAACTCAAACAACCACAATTGAAAATGGAAGGAGGAGACAAGTGTTTAGAGTGGTTCCAATCTTAGCAAATACTAAGATTGTCAGTCCACTACCCGGTTGCTTACCCAACCAGGATTTTGAAAGTATTAATTTTATTACCTTCACAAGGATTTACACAAAATACAATACTTTCTTACACCCCTTGAACAACCTTCACTTGAAGTAGATGCACCAACCCGAGGTAGCCTTCTTGAAGTAACTCCAAGCTCCCCCTTGAAGTAGCCTTCCTCTTTAGAAGTAACCTCCCGTTGCACCAGCCTTCTTGAAGTAGTTCAAGGTCCCCTTCTTCACCAAGAAGATCTTCCAACCTCTCCAATCCGCAGCCTCCAACCTAGGAGTAGCAAGGAGAGTACAAACAATAATAGTGAACAAGAAAGGAAAATGGAAATTACAACTTATCCTTTGAAGCACAAGGCTTGATTTGCCTAGATCAAGCGTATAGATCTCCTAACCAATGTGTATGGAATTGTGATTGCAGTGGATAGGAGATGATAGCCTATATGACACAAATTTTGAGCTAGGAGAGGAAATAGCTAGTTGCCAATATGCTTAATTTCTCACAAGCAGATTGCTCAATGTAAATGTATGCTCAAAGATTGCTCAAGTATGGAATCAAGTAAGTTTAGGTGTCCTAAGGCATGTCCTATTTATAGGAATGTCCTACAAGTGCTTAAGGACGTTCTAGACACTTTCTAGGGGTTTCTAAGTGCTTAACTAGCCGTTAGATATAAGTTAGTTGCTTTAACAATGGCTAGTTAATTAATTCTGCAGTTGCTGTCAGAGACCATCTCGGTCGAGAAATGGTCGACCGAGACACCTACTCGGTCGAAAGTTTTGTTGACCGACAGGCTCTCTGGATCAAGTGTTTGCAACGTTTATCTCCAACTGCCAACTACTTTGTCAGCTGTGTCTAACGGCTACTTGGGTCTTTCTCGGTCGAGAAGTTTGTCGACCGAGAGTGTCTCGGTCAAGGATTTTGTCGACCGAGATAGACCCTGTTTCAATGTTTCAAATGAAGACATTAAGTGTGTGTATGAGTGTGCATATGTGACACTGTTGAAGGGGATGACCTATCTAAATATGGTGTTTAGCTAAGGAAGATCTAACGCTTGATTTACATGAAGTCTAAGTACTTGTACATTATACATTTGTACAAGTTTACAATTGATTACATTTCATGACATTTACAATCATTCAAGCATATAGATTCCCTAGTGCTTTGTCATCCACCTTATTCCTGCAACACTCAAGTAGCACGTTAGATTAACAAGAATGAAATGTTTGTCATTATCAAAACAAAGGGATTTACAGATGTCCATTTAGCCAACAATCTCCCCCTTTTTGAAGATGACAAACATTTCCTAAATATAAAATAAGAAAATATAAAACATGTAAGTTTCATACATGAAGATTACCTTTGTGAATTTCTTCTCTTGTTTACAAAATGTGTGCTTATTATTCCCCATGAATTATGGAACATGAAATCCAATTCTTTAGGGAATATATCAACTTTCAATGTAAAGCCAAGAGTTTATGAAACTCATTGATTGAGTTTTGCACAATTACTAAGTTTTATATTTATTTCTTCCCCTTTGTCATTTCAAAAAAATATCCGTTAAAAATAAACCCCCCCTTAATTAGATGTCCCAACAAATTCAATGACAAAGATGTCCATTAAAAGCCAAAATGATGCAAATAGACGACATTGTTAAGAAGCATAAATATCAAAGAAAACATCTTCCAAAGGAGTGATAAGCAATTGCTTCCTTATGTTGTTGAATTGGTCTAGTGGAAGCGGTTTTGTAAAAATATTAGCCAATTGATCTTCCGTATCAACATGATGAAGGGAAACATGATTTTTAGAAATATGATCCCTTAAAAAGTGATGACGGATTTCAATATGTTTAGCTCTGCTGTGTAAAATAGGATTGTGTGCTAAGTTTATAGCGCTTGTGTTGTCACAAAAGATAGGTGTAGATGAAAGAGTAAAACCATAATCGTTTAATACTTGTTGCATATAAAGTACTTGAGCACAACAAGATCCAGCTGCCATATATTCAGCTTTAGTTGTAGAAAGGGCAACCGTGTTTTGTTTCTTGCTAAACCAAGATACTAAAGCTCTCCCTAACAAGAAACATCCACCACTAGTGCTCTTGCGATCAAGTCGACAACCAGCATAATCAGCATCGATATAAGCTTTAAAATCCAAGAATTGTCCTTTTGGATACCATAAACCAAAACATGTAGTGCCGGCTAAGTATCGAAGAATTCGTTTAACTGCTTGAAAATGAGAGTGCATAGGTTGTGATTGAAATCGAGCACAAAGACCAACGGAAAACATGATGTCCGGTCTAGAAGCAGTTAAGTAAAGCAAACTACCAATCATGGCTCTATATAAGGAATCATCAATAGGTTCCCCATTTTCATCTTTATCAATTTTAGTAGAAGTGGCCATAGGAGTAGTAGCATGTTTGCACTGATCCATCCCAAAACGTTTTAAGAGTTCTTTAGTATACTTTTCTTGGCTTATAAAAATCCCGGCAGGCGTTTGTTTAATTTGGAAACCAAGAAAGAAAGTTAGTTCACCCATGAGGCTCATTTCAAATTCTTTTTGCATAATGTCACTAAATTGTGTGCACAATGATTCATTTGAAGCTCCAAAAATAATGTCATCAACATATATTTGAACAACTAGAAAATCAGATGTAAATGTTTTGAAAAATAAAGTAGGATCTGAATTTCCAATAGAAAAACCATTTTCAAAAAGATATGTCTTGAGCCTTTCATACCAGTTCCTAGGTGCTTGTTTTAAACCATAAAGTGCTTTCTTAAGTTTATAAACATAGTCACCTTTTTCCGGTATTTCAAAACCAGGTGGTTGGGCAACATATACTTCTTCTTGAATGATTTCATTTAGAAATGCACTTTTTACATCCATTTGGTAGAGTTTGATGTTTTTATGTGCAGCAATAGCTAGTAACATTCTAATAGCTTTAAGTCTAGCTACTGGTGCATACGTTTCATCAAAGTCTATTCCTTCTTGTTGATTATATCCTTGTGCTACTAACTGAGCTTTATTCCTTATTACTTCTCCTACCTCATTTAACTTATTCCTAAAAACCCATTTAGTTCCAATGATGGTTTTATCTTTTGGTTTAGGAACTAAATCCCATACAACATTTTTCGTGAATTGGTTTAATTCTTCTTGCATTGCTATTATCCAATAATCATCTTTAAGAGCTTCAGATATCTTCTTAGGTTCAATGATAGAAACAAAAGCCATGTTTGCGACATCCTTAAAGGAAGACCGAGTTTTTACTTTATCATTTGGATTTCCAATAATTAATTCTTGAGGATGATATTTAATAATTCTAGGTATAGGTTGTGTTTCAGTTTGGTTATTGTTTATAGTATCTTTCTCACTATTATTGGGTATGTTTAAGTTTTCGAATTGATTAGTAAGATCAATTATTTCTAGATTTTCTGATTTGGACTCTTCATGAAAAGAGACATGAATAGATTCCTCAACTTTTCTAGAGATAGTGTTGTAGACTCTAAATGCTTTGCTAGAGGTAGAATATCCCAAAAAGAATGCTTTGTGGGATTTAGAATCAAACTTATCTCTATCATCTTTGGTATTTAAGATATAGCATGTAGATCCAAAGGTATGAAAATAGTCAACTCTAGGTTTCTTAGAATGTATTATTTCATATGGAGTTTTCTTCAAATGAGAGTGAACAGTTACTCTATTTAACACATAGCATGCGGTGTTTACAGCTTCAGCCCAAAAGGTTTTGGGTGTGTTATGTTCGAGCATCATAGTTCTATCCATTTCTTGTAGTGATCAATTTTTCCTTTCAACTATACCATTTTGTTGTGGAGTGCGTGGAGCAGAAAAATTGTGAATGTACCCTTGAGATGTGCAAAATTCTTCAAATACATGATTTTCAAATTCTCCACCATGATCACTTCTAATGGTACATATTTTTCTTTGTAATAGATTTTCAATCATGGAACAAAATTTTATAAAAACATGAATAGTATCATCTTTGGTTGCAATAAAATGTACCCATGTATATATACTATAATCATCAACAATAACAAAACAATATCTTTTGCCACCAATAGATTGTGTCCTCATGGGTCCAAATAAACCCATATGAATTAATTCTAAAGATCTACTGGTGCTAAGTACATGTTTAGGTTTAAAAGAGGTTTTTGTTTGCTTTCCCAATGTACATGGTTCACAATTTTCAACTTGATCAAAGGATAAAGTAGGCAAACCACGAACAAGATCATATTTCACTAACTTTTTGATAACATGTGAACTAGCATGTCCTAGCTTTTTATGCCATAATTGTAAAGTATTTTCATTTGCAAGCAAGCATTTTCCTACTACAGATTTCATAGAGTTAGGTCTAAGAATATAAAGATTTCCAACTCTTTTTCCTTCATAGACAACATTTGTAGTGTTTTCTATTAATAATTTGCAGCAGGTTTTGTTAAATAAAACATCATAGCCACTATCACATAATTGACTCACACTTATTAAGTTATGGTGCAAACCATCAACGAGTAGAACATTCTTTATTTCGAGGTTTGTACCAATGTTACCTATTCCAACGATTTTACCTTTACCGTTATCTCCAAAAGTGACTGTTCCACTCTTCTTTTCTTCAAAAGTTTGAAATGCATCCTTGTTTCCGGTCATGTGTTTGGAACATCCACTGTCGACCACCCAATCCTGCATTAAAATGTAGGTTTTGGTACCCATGTGATGGTCCGATATGGTTAGAAGCATTTAAGTACAGATAAAAATTCTGATTCAGAACTTCAGTCGGTCGATAATTGTTCGACCGACATCTTTCTTGGTTGACTAATCATCGATCGAGAAGGTTGCTGTATTGCAAATTAAGAACAAAGAAAAACAGAGATTCTGCTCGGTTGACTAATTTTCGACCGAAATAGTTGCTGTTGATTTTGATTTGTTACAGGCATCTGGTCGGTCGACAAAAGTTCGACCGATTATATTTTCGGTCGACAATACTTCGACCGACTAAGTTTCTGTTTTAGTACATCAGTTTAGAAAATTACCATAATGCATGAAACCTTTTATTAAGTTGAGATAAGACAATATAAATTGCAAAATTGAGTGTTTGATCATATCTCAACTGAATTGCATTCGACTCTACTAAGTTTGGGGTTTTGGGATCCAAACTAGGTAGGAATCCTTGGTCTTATAAGGGCATGAAAATGAATAATGTCCAAGACGTAGACAAAAATGACAAGTAATAGAGTCAACTTCATTTCTCTTTCTAGGAATTGTGTTCTTAGGTACAAACATAGTCCGAGTTCTTTGGGGTTGATTTTTCTTTGGAGCATATCCTAAACCTTTTCTTCCATTGAAACTAGAGGAGGCTTTTAGAATGTTGTCAAGGATATCTTTTCTTCTTAACTCATGTAGGTTTCTTTGTAGCTTAGAAATGTCATCCATCTTCTTGTGTAAATCTTTTCTTGCTTGATCTAAATCAGATAATAGGGAGTCTATTTCTTTTACAACATTGTCATAGTCTTGATGGTTACACAGAATTGGTTGAGTCTGAATATCTTTTAGTTTAGCTAACAATTCAGTCTTTTCTTGAGAGAGAAGATCAACGTTTGTTTCTAGAGTGAGTAGCTTTTTAGTGCAGTCATTTAAAGATGTTTTTAAAGATAAATTCTTAAGATCAATGTTGTTCTTTTCAGAAGAGAGATCATTTAATTTAGCATATAGCTCATCATTTGTTTTGATAACCTTCTTTAGTTTCTTCTTGACATCAACATACTTATCATGAGTTTCTTGTAGACTAGTAATTAACTCTTCTTTAGGAAGATCAAGTAGGCTTACCTCTTGAGATTCTTCATCATCTTCTCTTGCCATTAGACATTCCACCTTTTCTTCTCCGCTTTCACTTTCACTTGACTCGTCCCATGCACCTTTATAGGCTTTTTCTCCCTTCTTCTTGTGTGAGCTTTTCTTTCCTTTCTTTGCTTTAGGACATTCATTTTTGAAATGTCCTTTCTTTCCACACTCAAAGCACCTAGGAGGAGAAGAAGAAGAACTAGAAATTTTGTTAGATTTAAATCTTATATTTCTTACCATTGACAATCAAGGCTTCTTCTCCTTCTTCTTCACTTGACTCCTCACTTTCTGGTGTGATTATCTTTGAAGCTTTTAGAGCCACATCCTTCTTCTTTCCTTGCTGAAGTTCACGTTCTCTTCTTTCTTCCTCTTCTAGGGTTGCTTCATGAGCTTCTAGATTGCCTATGAGTTGCTCCATTTTCAGTCGAGTGAGGTCATTAGCTTCTTCAATGGCTGTCACCTTTGGCTTGTATTTAGGAGGAAGTGATCGAAGGATTTTTGATACTTGATCTTCTTCAAGAATAGTTTTTCCTAGGGCATTTAAACCATTAACAATAGAAGAGAATTTTGTAAACATTTCACTAATAGATTCATTTGGATCCATACGGAAGTGTTCAAACTTTTGTTTAAGCATGCTAATCTTAGAATTCTTGACTTGAACTGTACCTTCATAAGTTATGGACAGTCTATGCCAAATGTCATTGGCTGTGTCACAGTTTGATATCCTATTAAATTCTCCTACTGAAATTGAACAATATAAAATGCTTACATCTTTGGCATTCATTTGAGCCAACTTTACCGTAGTTGCATCCCACTCTGCATATTGTGTTTGAGGAAGCTCGTATGGGGTTGACACCATCCTCCATAAGTCCCAATTGATGCCTTGGAAGTAGAACTGCATCCTTCTCTTCCAATATGTGTAGTTTGTTCCATCAAACGCTGGAGGTCTAGCAACAAGTGTCCCTTCAAGGTTAAGGTTGTTAAGCACCCCTCACCCATTCTTCAAGACCTTGTTAGGGTTCCTTGAAGCCTGCTCTGATACCAATTGAAAAACACTAGAGGGGGGGTGAATAGAGTTTTTAAATTTATTTTAACAATTATTTAACTCAAACAACCACAATTGAAAATGGAAGAAGGAGACAAGTGTTTAGAGTGGTTCCAATCTTAGCAAATACTAAGATTGTCAGTCCACTACCCGGTTGCTTACCCAACCGGGATTTTGAAAGTATTAATTTTATTACCTTCACAAGGATTTACACAAAATACAATACTTTCTTACACCTCTTGAACAGCCTTCACTTGAAGTAGATGCACCAACCCGAGGTAGCCTTCTTGAAGTAACTCCAAGCTCCCCCTTGAAGTAGCCTTCCTCTTTAGAAGTAACCTCCCGTTGCACCAGCCTTCTTGAAGTAGTTCAAGGTCCCCTTCTTCACCAAGAAGATCTTCCAACCTCTCCAATCCGCAGCCTCCAACCTAGGAGTAGCAAGGAGAGTACAAACAATAATAGTGAACAAGAAAGGAAAATGGAAATTACAACTTATCCTTTGAAGCACAAGGCTTGATTTGCCTAGATCAAGCGTATAGATCTCCTAACCAATGTGTATGGAATTGTGATTGCAGTGGATTGGAGATGATAGCCTATAGGACACGAATTTTGAGCTAGGAGAGGAAATAGCTAGTTGCCAATATGCTTAATTTCTCACAAGCAGATTGCTCAATGTAAATGTATGCTCAAAGATTGCTCAAGTGTGGAATCAAGTAAGTTTAGGTGTCCTAAGGCATGTCCTATTTATAGGAATGTCCTACAAGTGCTTAAGGACGTTCTAGACACTTTCTAGGGGTTTCTAAGTGCTTAACTAGCCGTTAGATATAAGTTAGTTGCTTTAACAACGGCTAGTTAATTAATTCTGCAGTTGCAGTCAGAGACCATCTCGGTCGAGAAATGGTCGACCGGGATACCTACTCGGTCGAAGTTTTGTCGACTGACAAGCTCTCTGGATCAAGTGTTTGCAACATTTATCTCCAACTGCCAACTACTTTGTCAGATGTGTCTAACGGCTACTTGGGTCTTTCTCGGTCGAGAAGTTTGTCGACCGAGAGTGTCTCGGTCGAGGATTTTGTCGACAGAGATAGACCATGTTTCAATGTTTCAAATGAAGACATTAAGTGTGTGAATGAGTGTGCATATGTGACACTGTTGAAGGGGATGACCTATCTAAATATGATGTTTAGCTAAGGAAGATCTAACGCTTGATTTACATGAAGTCTAAGTACTTGTACATTATACATTTGTACAAGTTTACAATTGATTACATTTCATGACATTTACAATCATTCAAGCATATAGATTCCCTAGTGCTTTGTCATCCACCTTATTCCTGAAACAATCAAGTAGCACGTTAGATTAACAAGAATGAAATGTTCTTCATTATCAAAACAAAGGGATTTACAGATGTCCATTTAGCCAACAAAGCTTGGACCCAAATCTGATAAATGTTATTTTGTTGGATATCCCAAGGAGACCAAGGGATACTATCTATACCACCCTACTGACAACAAAGTGTTTGTTGCCAGGGATGCTGTATTCCTTGAGAAGGAATTTATTTCCAAAGGAAGCAGTGGGAGGAAAATAGAGCTTGAAGAGGTTCAAGCCCAACAAGAAAACATTGAACTGATAGATGTACGAGAGGAATATGGAGATTCACCAGGTGTTGTGGAATCTCATTCTCCTCAGGTAACACAAGGACCTCGTAGATCTAGTAGGACCCGCCTTGAACCTGAGAGGTTTGGATACCTTGTGACTCAGGAAGGTGGTGAGTTGATGATAGATGATGATCCAACTACCTACGTAGAGGCTATAGAGGGACCAGACTCTGAGAAATGGCTTGAAGCCATGAGATCCGAGATGGAATCCATGTACTCTAACAAAGTATGGACTTTGGTGGAACCACCCGAAGGGGTAAAACCCATAGGGTGCAAGTGGGTCTTTAAGAAAAATACCGACATGGATGGCAATGTGCAAACTTATAAAGGTAGATTGGTTGCGAAGGGATTTCGACAAGTTCAAGGTGTTGACTATGACGAAACCTTTTCTCCAGTTGCCATGATTAAGTCCATCAGGATCATGCTTGCTATTGCAGCTTATTATGACTATGAGATTTGGCAGATGGATGTTAAAACCGCATTCCTTAACGGGAATATAAATGAGGATGTGTACATGACACAGCCTGAAGGTTTTGTAGATCCAAAGAATGCCAATAAAGTTTGTAAGCTGCAAAGGTCAATTTATGGATTGAAGCAAGCATCTCAGAGTTGGAATCTTTGATTTGATGAGGAAGTCAAAGCGTTTGGCTTTATTCAAAATGAAGATGAACCTTGTGTGTACAAGAAGGTTAGTGGGAGCTCGACCACATTCCTCATATTGTATGTGGATGACATACTTTCGATGGGGAATGATGTCTTAGCCTTAGAGAAGGTAAAGACTTGGCTTGGGAATACTTTCTCAATGAAAGACTTAGGAGAAGCATCCTACATTCTAGGAATTAAGATATATAGAGATAGATCTAGAAGGCTTCTCGGACTAAGTCAGAGCACGTACATTGACAAAGTGCTGAAGTGGTTCAGCATGGAGAACTCAAAGAGAGGCAACATCCCCATGCTACATGGAGTCACCGTCTCTAGAGCTCAATGTCCCCAATCTTGTGAAGAGAGGGAGCGTATGCATGGGATCCCATATGCATCAGCCATCAGATCCATCATGTACGCTATGTTGTGCACACGCCCAGATGTTTCGTATGCTCTCAGCATGATGAGCAGGTACCAGTCAGATCCCAGGGATGCTCACTAGAAAGCCGTGAAGAACATCCTCAAGTACTTGCGAAGGACTAGGGATCAATTTCTTGTTTACAGTGGCGAGGAAGAGCTGGTTGTAAAGGGTTACACTGATGCAAGCTTCCAAACCGATAAAGATGATTACAAATCACAGTCACGATTTGTATTTTGCCTTAATAATGGAGCTGTGAGCTGGAAGAGTTCCAAGAAAGAAACAGTTTCCGATTCTACTACAGAGGCCGAGTATATTGCTGCTTCACATGCAGCAAAGGAGGTTGTGTGGATCAGGAAGTTCATTTCTGAACTTGGTGTAGTTCCCAGTAGCTGTGATGCAATTGAGCTTTATTGTGACAATAATGGAGCTATTGCACAAGCTAAGGAACCCATATTACATCAGCGGTCCAAGCACATACAGCGGCGCTTCCATATCATACGAGAGATCGTACAATGAGGAGATGTGAAGATTTGCAAAGTACCAACTGAAGACAACATAGCTGATCCACTGACTAAGGCCCTTTCTCAGCAGAAGCATGATGTTCATTCTAGGTCACATGGACTGAGGTTCCTTGGTGAGTGGATCTAAGTGCAAGTGGGAGTCTGTTGGTATGTATGCCCATAGAGCAAGTCATACGATGATTGTAATGGGATACTTTGTAAATGATTTGAATAATAATAAAGGCAATTTCCGATCTATATGTTTAAACTGTTTCTGAGATGATGGTGTAACATGATAGATGTCTAAAGAATTGTTTTACTCAATGACGTATGCTTTTGGGTTGAGGACCTAAATGATGAGATCATACGGATGTTAAGAGTATTCATTCTTGTTTAGTCCCTAGTCAGTTGTTATTGTGGAAATAACCATAAACGTCAATAACACTGAAGACTAGCTTGTGTGTTGGTTGATGACATAATCTCATTAGTCATGATATAGTGATATCAAACCAAGCACATAGGTACTTGTTATAGAACAAGGTACCGGACAGACCCACCGTGAGAATGACACATGGAACCATGACTTGGTAGTCACAGTCAGCTCTCACAGTGATGTTGGTGAGTGTGATTCTTAGACCTGAAATCACTACACTCAACACATGTCATTGGGTACACTTTGACATCATCAAACGCAGTCCTGAAACATGGGTTGTTATAAAGGTGATGATTGAGTGGCTTTGACACATGGGACTTTTGAGGGGTGAGTGATAGATATGGGATTTGTCCCTCCTGAGGGAGTTTGATGTCCTTGGCTACTTGATGAGTAGGATTGAGAAAGGCATGCACATGCACGTGTGAATCAATATGTGATATTGGTGCCACACACATCTCACCCAGTCTGCTCTGAGATCAAGGAAATGAATGAATGTTGACAGGATGACAGTTCCATGCCTCGTGTTCATTCAGGATATCAGTGACAAAGGAATTATACATTCACTGTAACACCATTCACAGATTGTAGGATTGAAAGTTGTTCTCCAACTTTCTATTTCACTTGGGTAGCACTGATGTGTGACTAGGCACCACTCTTTGCTTGTGAAGTCATAAATGTTATGGACTTTCACTGCCAACGTGAAATGGACTTGTAGGGTCACACACATAGGATTTAACCTGGAATAGGAGTTTGTCTACAAACAATGTTTAGATTGATTACTAAAGGAGTTTAATAGTTCAATTAAACACTAAATTAATCGATAGCTCAATATCATAGTGTTCAAGGTGTTGGACTGATTGATTAGAGTATCAGATTGATTGAAACCATAATTGACTGATTCTGCACAATCTGTACTCCCAACCGATCAGCTCATGTGATGAACGGATTGGCTGAGCTTGGTGAACCGATCGGCTCAACTGGTGAGTCGTTCGGCTCATGGACAGGGTGAACGATTGCTTCAAGTGTTGAAACGATCAGTTCAACTATTGCAACCAGGCAAGTTGGGAAAGTAAGATTGGTGAGAAATTTCTTTCCATTTCACTTGCCCAATTTGATTGGAACAAGGATTGGTATTCGACACCAATTGGAAACAAAATAAGGAAAGTCAATCGAGAACTGATTAGGAACACGAACCGACCGGTTCAGAAGTGAACCGACCGGTTCATGGGTCCCAATCGATCAGTTAAGGTGTCAACCAACCGGCTCAGACCCCCAACTGACCATTTCAGTTGTGAAATGATCGGTTCAGGTTGCGAGTTGGTTGTTTTTGTGGAAAATCTCGAACCCTTCTACTCCTGCTTTAGTCCCGCATTTCCCCGGGATAGAGAACCCTGTCCCATGACCCTCCTATATATATAGGGGTATTGGGGGCTTCTCAAAGAACAACCCAGTGCAACCAGTTGCTCTGTGAAGTTGTCGTTCTCTCTGGTTTTGGTAACCGAGAGAGAGCCCGAGCAAGTGCTACCCGAAAAGGGAGGTACAACAAGGGAAAGACAACTGCAGAAAGCGACTGGTGGCAGGAGAGTGTGTTGGCGACTAGTACGCCAACATGAGGGTGTGACTCCTTCCGATTCCTTATGGGACAAGGAGATCAGAGTTCCAGGCAGTCCGTGTAGATGACTACAGAGGCGGGAGACCTCTGTCGCTCGGAGGACAACTGTCAATCCCGACAGTCCCGGTGCGACCAGGAGCTGCACAAAGACTGTCCAAGACCAGAGGTGAAGACCGCGCAAGGCGCGAGGTACTGTCACCGAGTAAGCCTCAGGATAAGGTATGAATTCACAAACCATCTTTCCTATTGTATAGACGTTGACGTGATTCCTTTTGTTCTGGGTTTTGGGGAGAAAATTTTTATTTCCGCTGCTTCTCTGCCTCCTCTAAAACCCAACAATCTTCTACCTCTATCTCCGGTGACCTCCTCACCACTATTGCAAATCCTAACATGGTTCTTCGTCTACGTAGGCCAAAAAGCTAGATCTCTCCCATGGTGGCCTTTGCGGCATCTTGGTGGGGTGGGAGGCACCCTTTTGGGCCACATCCACCTTACCTTCCAATTGCCTCTGTCAGTATTAGAAGTCAAGGCCACAACCCCAACACTATTGTACACACAAGGGGGCGTCAGCCCAAGGAGTGGTATAAGGGAGGGTCAGCCTAGGGAGTGGTGGTCAGTGATCAGTAAATCTGGGTAGCGATGTCTGGTGATTCACAGAGATGGGCGGCGTCTACGTTCCATGAGCCGACGTCTACTGGCGTTGAGGAGATGTGGGGAGCGAGCATGCTTCAACAACACCTGGGTGGGCCGGTCCACACATATTTTAGGCTCATGTAATCCACACCATCCAGGGTAGATGTAAGCCCTTAGATCCAGATCGAAGGGTCAAGAATGAGTTTTTTTAGGTGCTCTTCTAAAAGTCATATCTTACAAGTCCTTGGGTTGTTCTTGACATATAATATATGTTTTTTTTATCAAAAAAACGATCCATATCCAATAAAATTGATTCCATGATATGATTCTACTTGTAGTTCTCAATCTTTGCCTAAAACACTCTCTTTTGAGCCTTTTAATGTACTTGTTGCATCCTTAATGATAAACCATGAAGTAACATGACCACACTTGATGTTTATCACTCTGATCTATAACATATGATGAAATATGAATTCTTTTCTACCTTGGCCTCTAAAATATCCTAATTTTGATCTTACGACTCAAATGTTGATTAAAGGGAACATTTATGCACTTGCTTGTAGCCTAATGTCACTTAATGCCCCAATCTTGATCTAAATTGTGACCTTATTCACACGTTGATAACCAAATCTCTAATCTTGCATGAGTCTTGCTCTAATAATGACCTATGATACTCTATGACTTCAAATCAGTAAATTGATGGTATTTATAACAGCAAATCTAATTGGATCTCTTTTATGCCCTAATGAGTATTATCTTGCGTGGGAATAATTCCTATGATCTGAAATGACAATATTGATGACTAGGTTGAATAATCTTGCTTGTATCTTATGATCACTCAATCAAAGTTCTTGTAACCCTTCTATTGTGATCCATAATATTAGTTGTGATGTGTCACCCTAAGTTCTAAATGAATCCATGATATATGATGTAACCTGGTAATGAACATGCATGACTAGTTAAGATAATGAAATCAACAGTAAAGGTTTTGATGCCTAGATCTATTCTAACACATCCAACCACCACGATTATGATTGATGAGACCTAATCTTGCTGATCTTTAATCTAGTTATACTTATGTGTAATTTCATGATCAATTAATTGACTCTATTTCTAAGATCTAGTCAAATTTGCTAATTGTTCTTTCTAATCAATGGTAAATTTTGTGCTCTACTCAAGGTACACTTGATCCTCCTATTGTACAGACTAGTGGTATTGAACTTGATTGTATGTATGTATTCTTAAATTTCTTGGTTGTATATACTTGTTTGAGCTACTTGTTACCTATGATTAGTATATTCATTTTGCTTGAAATACATTGAAACAACCTTGAACATAATTGAACGTGTCCATTATACAAACCTTGTGCACCTGCTTGAATTCTCAAGGTAAGGGCACAAGGCATACTCATAGACCCTTCCATGGGGAAGCAGGTCAAACGACACCATATGTTGTTTAGTATAATGGAAATGCATGTAAAACACGTCTTCTTGTTAATAAGAAAGTCTGTAATGATCTTTGTTTATTTATTACCATTATATCAAGTTTTTCCAAGCATATATGTTCTCTTAAACCTATGGGTTTACATATTTTATAGTGTACTTAGCACAATTGTGTTGATGTGTACCCATTTTATGATTTTAGGTAATAGGTACACTATGACTCTTGCTAATATTAATGCTTCCGCTCCATTATGATAACTTGCCACTCTTACTATGATGATATATAAGGACATGCAAATGGAATTCAAACTGTTAATATATGAACCTATGATCTTATGTCAGATATTTGTTTAGCATTCTCTTATTATTTGTCATCTCATACCTTAGTTGTTGTTTGTGGTTTTATTCATGCATATCTTATGTGATTTATCCTATGGATGTGCACTCAAGTGCTCTCGCCTTTGGCTTTCTAGCCATTAGGAGTGAGGATTTTGGGTAAAAAATGATTTTGTGACAATAATATTTCAAACTCAAGGCGTGTTCTACTAGATCTATGAGGTTTTCAGTTACATAAGGAACTTGAGATTCCACAACAACTTGTGATTCTCTTTGTTCCTATTGTACTTCTTTTAGGTTCAATGATCTCTTTTTCACCTTGAATTTTTCAAATTCTACTTTTCTCCAACAGATTCCTTTGAAATCAAATTCCCTTTAGGAATACAACCATTCTAGCAACAAATATTTTGTTGTTAGATTGGAATATAAAAGTAGTATTCAACAAAATAACATTTGTGTGATTTATGGATAAAGATTTTTAAGAAAAGAAATTCTTATACAAGCTTACAATCCTAATCCTTATAAAATACATATGAGTACACTTCCCATACCATATCTCATAGGTGTCTTTTGAACCATTTAGACAATACACTTTTTAGTGTAAGGCATGTGCCAAAAAAGGAATTGGAAGATCATATAGATTTATTGATTATCGCATCATGACTAGCAGGGTGTGATTCCTTCTTTCTGATACACTATCATTGTGTTTCAGGTGGAGTTCATCATGGTGCACTATTATGATTTCCCAGAAGGTCCTTAAACTCTTGGTTCAAATATTTCCGCATTGATCATAAGGAAATGTTTTTATATTTATACCAAGTTGGTTATGTACTTCGATCATAATCTCCTTGAACACTTTAAGATATTTTGACTTGTATTTCATTAAATACAATCAATCATATATACTGATATGATCAGTAAATATAACAAGGTACTATTAACCACCTCTAGCATTTATTCTAAAAGGGTCTATGTACATCAATATGTATGATATCTAATATAATAATTGCTCTCCCACTACATCTAGTGAAGATGCTTTTGTCATATTGGCCAAAAAATAAAAATCGCATGTCTCTATTGGTTCAATAACCAAAGAAGTTTAGATAACCATCATATGGATTCTAGAAATGCATTTCTCATTTACATGCTTTAGAAGACAATTCTATAGGTAATTATTGTTTGAGTCATCATGTCATCCAATATATATAACATTCTTTAGAACTACCAAATATAAACTATGAGACATTGAGGCCACTGCCATAAAAGATATCATCTTTGAAAACAAAAAAATCTAATATATTCATAATATTCTTGTCCATACAATATACATGATGTTTCAATGGCAGGTACATAATAGCAATTCATTAATTCTATTACATGCCTGTTACATGAATGATAGATTCCAAATGTTGTGGGAGCAACTCTTGCTCCATATAGTTCTACCTTACTTCTTCTCAGGTCCCAAAGTGGATATCTCTATCTCTTTCTTCTTCCTGACTTACTCTATGTAAAGAGGAAAATTCCTTTTCCAGTGTCCATACTGGTGACAGTGGTGGAACTTTCCTTCCTTATTCACTCCTCCCTTAGCTTCAATGTGGAAGACTTTGGTTTCTGGCTACATTTAGAACTCTTCTTAGCTTTGCATTTGCCCTTGGACTTCCCTCTGTTGTTCATCATGATAGATTTGGGTTTGTCCTTCTTCATCTGTGCTTTAATGGTCCTCAACATGCCAAGTAATTTTGACAATGGCTTATCAAAATCATTCATGTTGTAGTTCATGACAAACTGGTTGTATGATACTGGTAGTAACTGCAGAATCACATTTGTGGACAACTCTTGACCCAAGGGAAATCCCACTCTAGCAAGGTTCTCCACTTACCCAATAA
Organism: Alisma plantago-aquatica; assembly: GCA_963693085.1. Taxonomy (NCBI): domain Eukaryota; kingdom Viridiplantae; phylum Streptophyta; class Magnoliopsida; order Alismatales; family Alismataceae; genus Alisma; species Alisma plantago-aquatica. The sequence continues at coordinate 51,938,545 of OY856409.1, forward strand.
TCTTGAGCACATGAGGACCTACTGGATCTCCTTCTACCTTGTTGCACTTGAACAACACCTTAGAGACATCATCTCTCTCTTGTCTTGCCTTATCTTGGTACATGTTCTTAAGTTGTGTTACCATCTCAATAACATCCATGTTCTCATGTTGTCTTTGCAACTCATAGTTCATTGAGCACAACATCAAGCACTTGACATCCACAACATCTTCTGTGATGCCACAACGCACCACAAATAGGATTATTCAAAACCAAACATGGAATTATAACTAAGCAAGCAGATTACCAAAAAACATAGGAAATTAAAACTGATTTTACAAAAGCACCATAAGCAGAAACTTATTACAAATGGGTCCACAACAATGCCACTTGTATCACATAACATATATCATGGTGTTTACATCAGTGTTCTCTATATTCCTATCATCAACATGTTACATGAGATATCTATTTCACAAATATATATACACACATTCCATTATTGACTCTATGTTACAACCTGTTCTTAGCTTTGCTGGTAATCATAGAGATTTAAGATAATCTTAATCATGCTTTTGTTAGTAATATTCTATGTTGTGCTTTATCTTAACTTTTGTAACCTGAAATACTTGTTTGGGCAACTCATAATCATGAATTAAGTCTACTATAAAGATTCGAGTTGGAGTAATATAGCATTAACCCATACATGTATGCAAGAAGAGAGTTAATGACATTGAAGGAAATAATTAATAAATAATTTTTCTTCTAAGAATATTATCAAAATAATATTTTAAGATTGTAGAGAATTCAATTATAATCTAAAAAAAGAATAAACCAAATTAGAGTTAAAATGAGAGAGTTATGTCCTTTTTAGTAAACATATACGGAGTACCGCGACCGACGTCGTGTGCCGCGACCGCGACGAATACCGTCAAGGACATCCAATCGTAAAATGATCATATCTTGGGCTATACTTATCTGTTTTCAACGAAACAAAGTGTGTTGGAATTGTTATTCAATCCTCTATCATGTGAGACTCTTTGATCTATGAGAGTGCAACCTGGAAGGTAATTTCTGGGGTAATGTTTTGGAAAGAATGTGAAGAACGATGAAAATCCAAAGGGTTGTTGTAGATTCGACTTGGTGAGTAGTTTTAACCCTTGATTCTTCCTCCTCTTCATTTTCCCCTACTTGAGATCCCTAATACAGAGATTTTGAGGTTTGGGTTAACCTAGGACCTTCATATTCTACCTACAACAGACCTCATTTAGGGTTGAAAGGAATAAGAAACTGCTAATTTTACTAGGATCTTGATATGGATTCGAGAGTTTCAGAGATGGGCTGCATTTTTAAGGTATTTTCACACCTTAGGGTGAGTGGGTACTTCATTTAAATATTAGATTGCACGAAAATGAGTTAAATCATCAAAAATCTTCAATTTCTTGGTATGCGAGTACAAACACTAAGTTGCCCTTTTGATCTAGCTTTTGCAAGATGATATGAAATGGATTATTTCTCTATTGTGATGAATTTCAAATTATGAAATCACATCAGAAATGATTGCAATCCATATAAATGAGAATTATTAAAGTAATTGTAGAGGTTACATGAATATGCTGAAATATAAGATTTTTGACTATGATTGAAATTGTTGTATAATTGAATAAAGAAGTTTGCCTAGTTGAATCTCCTTGGTTACAAATGATAGTTTTATTTGTGTGTGTATTACATATATGTAAGATAAGATCTTGGATGTTATTTGATGATATCAATGTTTGTTTAATATATCAGTAAGAGGGTGAAACCCTAAATAATTGGAAAGTTGGAGGTTTGCAAATAGACATCTTGATTCAATGTTATTCTTGATGTATGATGTTTTACTAAATGGCGTGGAAACCCTAGTTCAGTTCATTATAGGGTTTCACATATATATTCGATTATACGCAAACTACTGAGAGCAATCTTTATTTAATGATGTTATGATGTATTAAATCCTTATGAGAGTCATGTGATTAGTGAATGAGGTGAATGAAACCCTAAGGATAGGGTGTTCAGTGAAACAAGTATTGTGATATCAATGTTTCTTAGTTTGAGATGTAGTGTTGCTTAACAGTTTAGTTGTGGTAAATGTTATTAGATGGTTTAAGAAATGAACGGTTTACAAAGCTGAACAAAGATATGTTGACGTGATGATTGAATTGTGAATTTAAAGAGCGAATTAGACATGTAGATGCCCTGAACATTGTAGAATCCTCACAGGATGAGGCATGCGCTGTGAGGAGGAAATAGTTTCTCGACTGGAGGTAGTCCAGATTGAGGTAAGCTGGGGCACACTAGTAGGGTGTGGGGGTCTTGACCAGTAGGACAGACTCCTTATAGTTGTGTGGTACCCAACACCAACTGGGGATGCTAGTGGTACTTGTGTAACATGTTGAGTGATCAGTGGTCAGTAGGTCCACTGATGCACAATAAGCCTGAGGGCTTTGACTCACCACATAAGTACCTAGGTTGAGAGTTGGAGTCTGAGATATCCGACCGCTCCCATTAGCCGCTGAGAGGCAGACGTACTGAGGCCCACTGCAGACGAGATCTTACTCAAGAGATAGGCTTAGGAACCTGGGCATGCTTCTAAGCCTTGTACAGTGAGATCGTAGCTTGCTGCGACTCTTTTATATGTTGTGGTACACCTCATGTGGGTTCAGGGCATAATAAGATGAATGAGAGATTAATCGAGTGTATGCAGTTATTGAATTATCCTTTTGTTTATTTCTGAGTTATTAGTTCTCTTTGAGATTAATCAAGCATGTTCAAATATTGATTCATTATTGTAGATATCCAGAGTATCTTGAAATATTTACATTTGCGAATGATTAATCTCTTTAAAGCTTACTGCTATTATAATTGATATCAGTTTCTCAACAATATATCTGTAATTATAATAGTGCTTTAAACTATTTCTTTGAAGTACTCATTCACTGAGCGAGTAGGCTCACCCCTCTACTCACATTTTTTAGGGAAATCACATGGACTTGAAGAATGTCTTTGCATCAGTGTAGATCTACCACAAGAGTTAAGTGTGAGATTAGTTAAGTTCAGTACCAGTCACTCTAGGTCCTTGTATAGATGTGAGAGGGTTGTAAATGATTGATTTGCATCTTTGTTTCCTTAATAAGAGAGAATGTATCCGATTATCATGTCATATGTACATGGAAGTGTGAGAAACAGAATGAATGTATGGATGCGTATCATTAATGTTGAGATCATATTAGAGTAATCAAAGTTTAATTCTCTTATAAAGTTTGTTGATATGATTGGATGCGAGAAAACAAAGAGTTTGAAAAAAAAGGTCGGGAGTGAACTTTGTATTAACTATAATCCTCAAACTTATGCCCTAATCTCATGATTAGTGGTAATCGTGGGATGCGGGTGTGACAACTTGGTATCAGAGCTTAGGCTGAGTTGTAAGGGACCATTATGATAGAAAGTTAGAGTTATAAGTGTGGCAGATAGGAGGTGACGTGTCTATAGATCTGGGAGGACTAAGTATCTAGATATCCTGGATCGGTATCTGAATACTTAGGTTGGCCAATATCAAGCTACTCTGTCTATTCTTCTTTGGATGACCTGGCCAGATATGCAGAGGAAGGATGGTCTAGAGACAAACCCTATAAATCTTAGGGTTAGAAGACCGGAAAGAAATGAATGAATTGAGAATAAGAATAGAATGTGAGGCAACTCTTGTTTTATATTGTTTCTTTGATTGGATATCAATGGAAATGCTCTTATATATTTGAATTTGAATATTTAGTTCTTATAAATATATGTAGTCCTTTAAGATTCTTGTACACTATGGAGTTAATTCAATTATTGTTTACATTCTTTATATTAATTAGACCAAAAGTTATCTTCAAATTAATTTACCTTGAGTGGATATTCTTTCGATATATTTGAGGTATATAGAGGTCAGTTAGTCTCGAGTAGCTCTTGGCTTTAGGACTGCAGGTTCGGCCTGGTCCAACTGGTAGGATGTGTTACTAGGATCTGACAACTCCTATTAACAATATAATAAGAGTAGAATCTGGATAAATCAGACCCACATCATAGTGAGAATGTACATTGATGAATGTATATTCATCATGAAATTCGATTATCATTTTGGGACCAATTCAATTCTCTCTATATACTATTTCACTCAAGATGAATCATAATGTGCAAAACTACTTAGTTGATTCGATTATTAAGGTTTTAACTAAATATTGTTGATTTAATGCAGGTTTTGACAAAGCTGAACAAGTAGTCGGGGTCCACCTTCATCTCTGGCTTTGATCAAGAAATCTAACCAAGCTTTTCCACCCATTTGGTCTCAAGACCGTTTGAGCCCATTCGGCCCCAAGACCGTTTGAGCCCATTCAGTCCCAAGACCATTTGAGCCCATTTGGTCTCAAGATCATTTGAGACCATTCGGCCCGAAGACTGTTTGCACAAGATCGTTTGAGAAAAGCAAACGGTCTGTGAGACCGTTTGGTCTCGTGCGGTTTCCAAACCATTTGCTGCTCAAGACCGTTTGGTCTTATACGGTTTACAGACCGTTTGCCCAGGTTATGCAAGATCGTTTGGTCAGATTCTACAAACCATTTGGGGTTAGTCCTGGGCCTATAAATAGGACCCCAAGGGTCCTCTCTTGGGTATCGGTTCCGAGACGCCGACGTACTGCCTGTACACAGGTCCGATCCGAATCTAGTGTCATCCATGCTAGTTTCATTCCACCTACTACCCGTGTTGCAACCAAGGAGGCTGAGGAGAGAAGGAAGACGAAGTAAGGGAGACTGTTTGGTCTGTCTTGGCATCTCCCATTCATATCCAAATCTTCTCTGACACGACGTAGAAGGCCGTATCTTCTTCACCGAGCTGTGACTACCTTCTGCACTGAGTTCATGGTGGATTTCTCTCTCTTTATTATTCTTCTTGTTTCTCACATCATGAGCGAGTAGTACCATTTTGCTGGGGTGCGGGGACTAGCCCTTCTTCCCATGAAATTCATGTTCTTTTGTTAAACTCTCCATGGAAATGTATATATCTTTCCATTTCATTGTTAATTGGTACGTTCATAGTTGATTATCTACTTGTTCGAAGATTCCGGCGGCGCCTCATTCCTAGAGCTTTGCCCTGTCAAGTAGCAGCTCCGATTCCACCACAACATGTAGCTGTGTCGCCTTCCCTTCTTCTTCCCGCTATCTCCACCATCACAACAACAATCTGCATCTCCGCCGGGGAGCACTACGCCACCGAACCTGCTTCCACCACCACGACCGTCTTCGTCCAGCATCCACGCTGCACCTACTACCCCACCTCAGCCGAACGAAGGCCAGGGATGCAAGACCATTTGCCCCTTCCATGAAGACCGAATGGCCAGTCAAACCTGCAAGACCATTTGATAGCAAATGGTCTACAGACCGTTTGATAGCAAACGATCTACAGACCGTTTGGAGGATGTACTACAAACCGTTTAAGCAAACCGAATGAACACTGAGAACATTTGATTCTCCTGCCCGAAGACCATCTGCACAAGATCGTTTGAGAAAAGCAAACGGTATGTGAGACCGTTTGGTCTCGTGCGGTTTCCAAACTGTTTGCTGCTCAAGACCGTTTGGTCTTATACGGTTTACAGATCATTTTCCCAGGTTATGCAAGACGTTTGGTCAGATTCTACAAACCGTTTGGGGTCAGTCTTGGGCCTATAAATAGGACCCCAAGGGTCCTCTCTTGGGTATTGGTTCCGGGATGCTGACAGGATTCCTGTACACAGGTCCAATCCGAATCTAGTGCTGTCCACGCCAGTTTCATTCCACCTACTTCCTGTGTTGCAACCAAGGAGGCTGAGGAGAGAAGGAAGACAGAGCAAGGGAGACTGTTCGGTCTGTCTTGGCATCTCCCGTTCGCGTCTAGATCTACTCTGACATGACGTAGAAGGCCGTATCTTCTTCACTGAGCTGCGACTACCTTCTTCACCGAGTTCATGGTGGATTTCTCTCTCTTTCTTATTCTTCTTATTTCTCGCATCATGAGCGAGTAGTACCATTTTTCTGGGGTGCGGGGACTAGCCCCTCTGCCCATACAATTCATGTTCTTTTGTTAAACTCTCCATGGCAATGTATATATTTTTCTATTTCGTTGTTAATTGGTATGTTCGTAGTTGATTATCTACTTGTTTTCATCTTGTTCTCTCCTGTATTGCAAAATCTTCTATGTATGGGATGGGATGGCGGTTTTCAAGTTCGACTCCTTGACGATAACTTCTAAAAGGATTCCTTGAGGTCATAAGTGTATGATCTATGAGGGGACAAGACATCTAGCCTACAGTGACGCTTCTGTCATCTAAACATCCCTCAGGGAGGACCACAACCTTAGTTGGATTTTGTATCATCTTATTTATCGTCGATGTTAGTTGTAGATCTATCACCTTCTTGCTTATCAATTAATGCGGTTGACTCCCAAACTAGAAATAGAATGGGATTTATTCAGAGTCGTAGGTAAGTGATCCGGTTGGTGATGAGACATATGATGCCTAAGGTGATATTTACACGAACCTAACACCCTAACGGGGGGTTCTGCAGTAGCTCTATATGGATTGATATATCTTGCTTGGTTTGTTTGTGATTCAAAGTGTTTGCATGTGTAGCGGTGGTGAAACTCAATACCATCCAGCGATTCCATATCATCGATCTAGATCCTACTTTAATTCAGCTTTTACTTTCTAGCATTTAGTTTAATTAACATCAAATCAACCAATCATTCTAAATATTAGTTTTACTGGAGCTAGATTCGACTGACAAGGATTCTTAAAAACGGTGTCCTTTGGGTTCGATCCTTAACTATACTGTGATAAGACTCGTCTGCTTGCAGGTGGTATTATTGCACTTTGGTTTTGGTAAAAGCTCAGGGATTTCAACCCGAAGTGAATTTGTTAGTGCGTTCAAAATACCACGTCAAATTCTGGCGCCACTGCCGGGGACAACGGAATCAGTTAGTCAAATCTAGTTCTTTTAAGACTAATCTAGGATTTTGCTTTTTCTTTTGAAATAATCGATCATCTACTTGAATTTGACTTTACTCTGTGGTTCTCACTTTCAAAATCTGTCTATTTTCAGGTACAATCCAAGGCATAGTGTATGCACCGTTTGGACAACCCCAGACTCAAACGAGCTTTGATCCTGAGATAGACATAACTTTTCATCGTCAAATCTAAGAAAATCAAGAAAGGATGGCTCAAGAAGAAGAGGTAGCCCAAAGGGTAGCTCAAGCCATCAATGCACAAAGAGAGAGGCTCATGCAAGAAGCCATGGCTGCAGTTCAGTAGGAAATCCTAGCAGCACAAGCAACAGCGCAAGCAGTTGAACTACAAAAGGATCTTAGAGAGTTCTCAATCCCAAAAGCTATGAATGTTCATCATCCAGTACAACCCCCTCCTATCAATGCTTCGAGATAAGAGTGCATTGGATCACCCTACTTTAGAATAACCCTTTCTATGGCAAGCAAGGAGAAGATAGTCAAGAACATCTTCTGAGATTTATCGATCTATGTGCTATGACGAAACAAAATGGAGTCACATATGATGCCATCTGACTCCGTCTCTTTAAGTACTCCCTTACTGATAGAGCTATAAGTTGGAATAATTCGCTGCAAAGTGAAATACCCATCACCACCTGGGAACAACTGCAAAATGTGTTTCTAGAAAAGTTCTACCCTCCATCGCTTACTTATGAAATTAGAGGGCGGATAACAAATTAGAGGGCGGATAACAAATTGTTGAATCTTGGGATAGATACAAAGAGCTTCTACGCAAGTGTCCACACCACAGGATTCCCAAGAATCAACTCATTGAGATATTCTATAGGGGTGTGGATGATGATATTAAGAGATTCCTAGATTTCTCATCTGGAGGAAACTTCATGCGTCAAAGTTATGACAGTGCATGGAGAGTCATTACCCTAGGAGCAGAAAATCAAGCCAATTGGGGTAGATCTGTAGGTAAAGGAGTTCTGAAAGTAGCTATGGCTGAAGCTACTCCCGAGTACAAGTCTATCACTGAAACCTTGAAGCTCTTAGTTGCCAAGCAAGACCATATTGAATCATCTCTTGTTGCTATTGGAAGAGGACGTTCACCCACTCGACAACCGGAACAGGTCAAGTCTGCTTCCCTATTCTGTGAAGCTTGTAAGAGCACCGATCATTCCACCTTATCACGCAATGTTCTCTATGATGTTGTTCTAAGCAACGCGTGTGGGCAAGGAGATAATGGTCAGATGGAAAATCTTAACGCTATCAACACCATTCCTGGTCAAAGTTATTACAATCCAAATTAGAATAGGAATTATTCCAGTTTTCAATACGGAAACCTCTATGGAGTAGTAAATTCGCACCAATTTGGTTCAAACAATCAACCAAGAGGCCCACCAGGATTCCAGTATAATCAACAACAGAATTTTGGAAATCAAGGAAATTTCAAGGGGAACTTTCAGAATAGGAACTACAATAATTATCAAAATAACTCTCAGTATCATAATCTTAATCAACAGAAAGGATAGAAAGCAGGACCCATATCTTATGATGACAAGCTATCAACTATTGAAAAGATGTTACAAACTCAACAAACGATGATATCCAACCAACAAGCTCAGCAGAAGGCTATTGAATCTCAACTAGCTCAACTCACAGCTAGCATAAAGCCACCTACTGGAGTCTTTACTGACCAACCCGAGAACAATCCTAAGCATCATGAACAGTTGAAGGCAGTCACCACTAGGTCAGGGAAAGATTATTCAAATCCCCATGAAAAGACACATGTGATTATTACAAACGAGGGTGAGCCTATGATTGGCCAAGACTCAACAACATAAAAGTCTCATTCAAAAGTCGATAAGACAAATAAGGGAAATCCTGAGGTACCAACTGATGAAGAAACTGAAACACTGGAACCTGATATTCATGTATATAAGCCTCGTATACCTTTCCCAGCTCATCTAAGACAGACCAAGCTTGATACTTGATTCAATAAGTATAAAGAGGCTATGAAGAAACTTCATGTTGATATACCCTTCTTGGATGTGCTGGCTAAGATACCAGCCTGGACTAAGTACCTAAAGTCACTTCTCACAAGGAAGTATATAACTGAAGAGTTTGAGACAGTAAAACTGGAAATAACTATGTTTGACATCATTTTGAGCAAGATGCCCAAGAAATATAAAGACCCGGGATCCTTTGGAATTTCATGTCACATTGGCGACCCATTATGCAAGAAAGGTTTGGCAGATCTCAGTGCAAGCATCTCTATTATGCCACTTAGCATGTGTAAGAGACTAGGGTTCGCAGAATTGCTACCTACTGGCATGACTATACAGCTTACAGACAATTCGGTAAAACGTATGTTAGGAATCCTCGAAGATGTCCCAGTCAAGGTAGGAAAGGACATATATGTTCCATGCGACTTTGTCATTATGGATATTAAGGAAGATGCTATATATCCTCTCATCTTTGGTCATCCATTCCTCGCCATTACAAGAGCCCTGATCGATGTTGAAGCTAGTACCTTACTGCTCAGATTAGGCAAAGAAACTCTCGAATTTAAATAAAGTATGAGAAGACCAAGTATGCAAGAAGAAGTCTATCTAATTGTCTACATTAAGCAAATGTCACTTCTAACTCAAGAACATCATGAATCATACAATCCCTTGGAAGTTTCTCTAAAAAACCCATCAGTTGATGAACCAATTGACAAACAAGTAAGGGATTGTATCGAATCTCTCGACTCTGCTAAAGAAGATGTTGAAGCCACTAGTGAAGAACTCAAAGCTATGGAAACTACATAAGAAACATGCAAAAAACCAAAGGCTCCCGAAATGAAGCCTCTGCCCAAAGGACTAAAGTACGTGTTTTTAGACGATCTCAAGGTTTACCCAGTTATTATAAATTCTGATCTAAAAGCTGAACAAGAGGAGAAACTTCTGAAGGAATTGAGGGAAAGAAAGAAAGCCATCAGATATAAAATGAGTGACATCACTGGGGTCAGTCAAGCGTTGTGTATGCACAAGATCCCTATGATGGAAGATTACAAGCCTACTATTGAGCATCAACAGAAGTTGAATCCAAATATGAAGGAAGTGGTCCGTCGTGAGGTCATTAAACTGCTCACAGCTGGAATAATCTATTCGATATCAAATTCTCCATGGGTGAGCCCAGTTCATGTAGTCCTGAAGAAAGGTGGAACAACTGTTATACGGAATGAAAACAACGAACTCATCCCCACTCGAATAGTCACAGGGTGGAGGATGTGCATAGATTATAGAAAATTAAACAAGGCGACTTGAAAAGATCATTTTCCTATGCCCTTCCTTGATCAAGTCCTAGAAAGGTTGGCTCACCAAGAATATTTCTGTTATCTTGACGGTTACTCTGGATTCTATCAAATACCCATACATCCAGATGACCAAGAGAAAACAACCTTTACCTGCCCATTCGGGACATACACATTTAAAAAAATGTCGTTTGGTCTCTACAACGCACCCGCAACTTTTCAACGTTGCATGGCTGCCATATTCACTGGTCTTACTAAAACTATTATGGAGGTTTTCATGGATGATTTTTCTGTTTACAGAGATTCATTTGATTCATGTCTAAAGCACCTCTCCCTGGTCCTCAAACGATGTGATGAAGCACATCTTGTGCTGAATTGGGAAAAATGCCATTTTATGGTAAAGGAAGGCGTTGTCCTCGGCCATAGGGTCAGCAATAGAGGAATTGAAGTAGATAAAGCCAAGATTGAAGTGATTTCTAAACTGGCTATCCCAACAAATGTAAAAGAAGTTCATGCATTCCTAGGTCAAGCAAGATTTTATAGAAGATTCATAAAGGACTTTTCCAAGATAACGAAGCCAATGACGAACCTATTACTAAAGGATACTGACTTCAATTTCAATAAAGAATATGTCAAAAGCTTCAACACACTAAAGCAGGCCCTTACAACCAGCCCCATCATTAGAGCTCCCGACTGGGACCATCCTTTTGAAATTATGTGTGATGCCAGTGACTATGCTGTGGGTGCTATTTTAGGGCAATATATAGAGAAGAAACATTATGTGATCTATTATGCATCGAAAACTCTCGATGAGGCCCAGAGGAATTATGCAACTACCGAGAAAGAACTTCTAGCAGTCGTGTATGCCTTTGACAAGTTCAGATCCTACCTAATTGGTTCAAAGGTCATTGTCTACACATACCATGTTGTCATTCGTTACCTTCTGGCTAAGAAAGATGCAAAACCCAGGCAGATTAGATGGATCCTCTTATTAAAAGAATTTGATTTAGAGATAAGAGATAAAAGGGTACATAAAATGTTGTAGCAGATCACCTCAGTCGCATCCATACTCTGGATACTGAGAAGATTCCGATTAATGATCCCCTTCAGGATGATCAACTAATGAAGGTCTCAGAAGTTATACCGTGGTACTCAGATTTTGTGAACTACCTCGCTGCTAGGGTTGTTCATCCTTAATGCACCGGGAATGCACTGAAGAAGTTCATGCATGATGTAAAGCAATATCACTGGGATGAGCCATATCTTTTTAAACTATGCGTTGATGGTTTGTATAGATGATGTATCGCCGAAGAAGAAGCTCAACTTATTTTGGAACAATGTCACTCAGGACCAGTGGGAGGACATCTGAGCTCTAAAAAGACTACCTTGAAGATTTTGTAGTGTGGATTCTTCTGGCCAACAATATCCAAAGATTCCTACGACTTTGTCTTATCATGTGACAAATGTCAAAGATCAGGCAATATAATAAAGAGAGATGAGATGTCGCTGAATCTATGGCAAGAAGTAGAGATATTCGATGTTTGGGGGGTGGATTACATGGGTCCATTCCCATCTTCTCATGGATTTTCATACATCCCAGTGGCGATGGACTACGTCTCAAAATGGGTTGAATCTATACCAACCGTAACTAGTGATTCCAAACCTGTCATCAAATTATTCAAAGATATTATTTCCCCCCGTTTTGGAGTGTCACGAACCGTGATATCTGACGGAGGGTCCCACTTCCTTGAAAGAAGCTTTGAATCTTTACTGAAAAAATACAGTGTAACACATAAGGTAGCCTCACCTTACCATCCACAAACAAGTGAAAATGTAGAGGTCTCTCTAACCATCAACTAAAGGCTATTCTGGAAAAAATTGTAGGACACAATTGAAAGGATTGGTCAACGAAAATCAACGATGCCTTATGGGCCTATCGAACTGCTTATAAAACTCCCCTTGGGACTACACCTTTTCGATTAATATATGGAAAGGCTTGCCACCTTCCAGTCGAACTGGAACACAAGGCATGGGGGGAAATTAAACAACTGAACTTTGATATGAAAGAAGCAGGCCAGGCCAGAATTATGCAACTCTAAGAGCTGGATGAACTCAGGATGACAACTTATGAGAATGCACAAATCTACAAAGAATGCACAAAACTTTGGCACGATGGACATCTGAAAAGAAAAGACATACAAGTGGGAGACCAAGTTCTGCTATTCAACTTAAGATTGAAGTTATTCCCAGAAAAACTCAGCTCACGCTGGTCTGGACCATACGTCATCAAGAGCATCTTGCCACATGGTGCCTTCTCATTATGGAGCATCAAGACCAAGTTCTTCCTTCCATACCATCATTCACTCCATTTTCTACCTAAAGGCGCAATGAATGCCTACCCTACCCTGAAAAATACCAGTGTTAGATCAAATGCATACTTGTTGTTCTATGAGTGTCTCTGGATTCTTACAAAACTCTTTGACATGCTTGATTGTCGGAAAAAGTGAGGAGGAAGTGATATTGGAAAGCGAACTCAGGAACGAAGATATGGTAAGATGTGTTTAGTGGTCTCAGGAAGTTGAGATACTGAGTCATATTGAGCAGAAAGAAAACATTCGTGATGTGAAGATGAAGCAATCACACGAATTCAAAGTATTCATTTGGTGACTATTTCAGATTTTGTGTTACTCGAGGATGAACAACGTTTAAGTTCGGGGTGTTTTGATGAATGTATATTCATCATGAAATTTGATTAGCATTTCGGGACCAATTCAACTCTATATATATATACTATTTCACTCAAGATGAATCATAATGTACAAAACTACTTAGTTGATTCAATTATCAAGGTTTTAACTAAATATTGTTGATTTAATGCAGGTTTTAACAAAGTTGAACAAGTAGTCGGGGTCCACCTTCATCTCTGGCTCTGATCAAGAAATCTAACCAAGCTTTTCCACCCATTCGGTCTCAAGACCGTTTGAGCCCATTCGATCTCAAGATCGATAGACCAGCAAAGACAAATTGGAGGCGCAACTCAGCCGCTAGGGATCGAGCAGTGCATGAATTCAAGATCTCGAAGCAGAGCCTAGACCACGGCCGTGGTAGCTCAAAACGACCGCGGTCCACTGTCATCACCACGACCATGTGATGAGGCAAGGACCGTGGTAGATCATCCCCAACCACCTAAGCTCTCACTCACCACGACCGTGGTCTCCGAGCCACGAATGTGGCACCCTACCTACATCGACTCTCTCTCACCTGCCTCGCCACGACCGTGGTGCGTCGTCGTATACCTCTGCACCTTCACCGAGCATCACCTCTTTTCTTCGATTCCGGAGGCGCCTCGTTCCTAGAGCTTCACCCTATCAAGTAGTAGATCCAATTCCACCATGACCTGCAACTGTTCCGCCTTCCCTTCTTCTTCTTCTCACCATCTCCACAATCACAACAACAATCTGCATCTCCGCCGGGGAGCACTACGCCTCCGGACCTGCTTCCACCACCGCGTCCGTCTTCGTCCAGCAGCCGCGCTGCACCTACTAACCCCACCTCAGCCGAACGAAGGCCAGGGATGCAAGACCATTTGCCCCTTCCATGAAGACCAAATGTTCAATCAAACCTACAAGACCGTTTGATAGCAAACGATCTACAGACCGTTTGATAGAAAATGATCTACAGACCATTTGGAGGATGTACTACAAACCATTTAAGCAAACCGAATGAACACCAAGAATGTTTGATTCTCCTGCCCAAAGACCGTTTGCACAAGATCATTTGAGAAAAGCAAACGGTATGTGAGACTGTTTGGTCTTGTGCGGTTTCCAAACCGTTTGCTGCTCAAGACCGTTTGTTCTTATACGGTTTACAGACTGTTTGCCCAGGTTATGCAAGACCGTTTGGTTAGATTCTACAGACCATTTGGGGTCAGTCCTGGGCCTATAAATAGGACCCCAAGGGTCCTCTCTTGGGTATCAGTTCCAAGACGCCGATAGGCTGCCTGTACACAGGTCCGATCCGAATCCAGTTACATCCACACCAGTTTTATTCCACCTACTGCCCGTGTTGCAACCAAGTAGGCTGAGGAGAGAAGGAAGACGGAGCAAGGGAGACTGTCCGGTCTATCTTGGCATCTCCCATTCATGTCTAGATCTGCTCCGACATGACGTAGAAGGCCGTATCTTCTTCACCGAGCTGCGACTACCTTCTGCACTGAGTTCATGGAAAATTTCTCTCTCTTTCTTATTCTTCTTATTTCTCGCATCATGAGTGAGTAGTACCATTTCACTGGGGTGCGGGGACTAGCCCCGCTGTCCATGCAATTCATGTTCTTTTGTTAAACTCTCCATGACAATGTATATATCTTTCCATTTCATTGTTAATTGGTACGTTCTTAGTTGATTATCTACTTGTTTTCATCTTGTTCTCTCCTATATTGCAAAATCTTCTATGTATGAGATGGGATGGCGGTTTTCAAGTTCGACTCCTTGATAAGAACTTCTGAAAGGATTCTTTGAGGTCGTAAGTGTATGATCCGTGAGGGGACAAGACATCTAGCCTACGATGACGCTTCTGTGGTCTAAACATCCCTTAGGGAGGACCACAACCTTAGTTGGATTTTGTATCTTCTTGTTTATCGTCGATGTTAGTTGTAGATCTATCACCTTCTTGCTTATCAATTAATGCGATTGACTCCCAAACTAGAAATAGAATGGGATTTCTTTGGAGCCGCAGGTAAGTGATCCGGTTGGTGATGAGACATCTCATGCCTAAGGTGATGTTTACGCGAACCTAACGCCATAACGGGGGGTTCTACAGTAGCTCTATATGGATTGATATATCTTTCCTGGTTTGTTTGTGATTGAAAGTGTTTGCATGTGTAGCGGTGGTGAAACCTGATACCATTCCATCGATTCCATATCATCGACCCAGATCCTACTTTGATTCAGCTTTTACTTTCTAGCATTTAGTTTAATTAACCTCAAATCAACCAATCGTTCTAAATATTAGTTTTACTGGAGCTAGATTCGACTGACAAGGATTCTTAAAAATGTTGTCCTTTGGGTTCGATCCTTAACTATACTATGATAAGACTCGTCCGCTTGTGGGTGGTATTATTGTACTTTGGTTTTGGTAAAAGCTCGGGGATTTCAACCCCGAGTGAATTTGTTAGTGCATTCAAAATACCACGTCATACATACACTAAGATGTTGAAATATAAGGGAAAGATTAGATTAGTTAAGAATCAATTGGAACTGATATCTGAGATCCAAATTTGGGGCCTCAGATAAGAAACCCTAAATTGGGAATGAAGGAAGAGGGATATAGAAACAAAACATACATTAGTATGTACCATACAAAATGAAGAAGAAAGGATGGATAAAGAGAACTGAACTATATAACTAATTGTGACACTTTATCCAATATGAAATTAAGGAAAGATAAGAGAAAACTATAGGGAAATCTAAGATAGAAAGAATCAATTAGAATGAATGGATCATATAATTGAGAAAAATTTACTTATGTACTCTACAACAAAAGGAAAATAAGAGAAAAGAATTGAGTATGCATTAAGTACATAAAAGTAAAGAGTCTTCGGAAGAGTTAAAGTAAAGAGAATTAGATGAACATGTAAATCATAAGACCATGACAAGAAACTTAGTTGAATCAAAGAGAAATATTGGAAGTGATGAGTTTGATTAAGGAATGAGGGTTACATGTTATGATTGAGAGCATGGAATGTATACCTTTATTATGAAGTTTAATACATGCATCCTTACTACCTTTGGGTTCTAAGTCTCTATAGAACAACAAACTAGTTTCTAAAAGAAGAACAAAAGTGTAGCTTAAAAAATGAATAAGTCATACAAAGGTAGACTATATTCAGGAAGGAAAAACTTGATTGAAAGAGAAACTAAGTTTGACCCATGCATGAGTCGTTTGATTTAAAATGAAGGATATGTAATGTATTAAACATGAGGTGAAACTAGTAGAGAGATTATTGATTAAGAATTTCAACTTCACATTAGTAGAAGGATAAAAAGAAATATATGCAACATGGTATACATGATCATACACATGAATAATCAACATGATCATAAGAGAAAAATAGAAGTTAAAGATGACAGGTGGAAGATAGTATATGGTAAGAGGATTATGGAAAGTAAGGAAGGGTTTGAAACATGATGGAGTAATATAGATTATAAAAGAACGAGGTTGCGAGATTCAAGCAAGTGCTAATTAGTCAAGTATCCTTGTTGATAACTAATTAAACCTACATACGATAAATGTATTAAGGGAATGTTTGAAGATAAGAATTCTAAGTCTTAGAATCATCTTCTCTTTCATATATTACTTAATGAGAGTAATGTGGGATGAAGTGATAAGAAAATGAATCATAGTATATGGTAAGAGGATTATGGAAAGTAAGGAAGGGTTTGAAACATGATGGAGTAATATAGATTATAAAAGAACGAGGTTGCGAGATTCAAGCAAGTGCTAATTAGTCAAGTATCCTTGTTGATAACTAATTAAACCTACATACGATAAATGTATTAAGGGAATGTTTGAAGATAAGAATTCTAAGTATTATAATCATCTTCTCTTTCATATATTACTTAATGAGAGTAATGTGGGATGAAGTGATAAGAAAATGAATCATATATGATGCATAACCACCATGGTAGAGACATATAGTGAATGTAATAATGACACACAATATGATGATGAAACCCTAGCAGGGTAAATTGATAATGTAATCTATATGAATGGCCAAGTAAGAGAAAGGAAATTCAATTGATAAGATAAGGAAGATTTTAGTAAAACTTGTGAGATCCAAAGTTTGAATTTCAAATTAAGGGAGCAAAGTCACATCACAATAACATCATGTTACTGATAAAGATCAAACCCTAGAGTGTGTAGAGTTGTAGTAGTTCAAGGGATGTCACTAGTGATTTGACCTTGAATACTAGCATCCCTATAAAACAAGATCATGAAATTTGCACTATGAGAAGTAAACTAGCACTGATAGTAATTATAAAGAGGCAGAATCACCTCCTTACTAAAATTTAAAGGAAGTACAATACATCCATCTTTTTAGAAAGACAAAAGATATTGAGGGATGCATGTATAATATTCCAAGTAAATAAGCACGCACCAGATACATTATAAAATGTCAATAGCAACAGAAATAAAAGTAATAAGCCTATTACTTGGCTTTCGTTGTTTATTACATGATTGTTCCCAAAAGAAAAAGATAAGAGAAAAGGATCTAGCTATAGCAACCTATACATCCTTTAATATAGCTTGAGATCTACTCCTGAGATGACTTCCTTCAAACTTGTCCTTCTCCTTGCTCAGCACCAGGACCTGGGTGGTTGGGAAAGCACCCAACAAAAGGGGAAAGAAAACAAGGTATGTGTCACAAAACTAGTCTAGGATAACAAGATAAGTAAAACAAATAAGAACAGGCTAGGGTTCATGATAGGATGAAGATAACAAGAGTATGAGGTTATATTCAAAAGAAACTTGCCATTAACAATTATATTAAAAAGGATTTGCATGTAAGATAATTATGTCTACCTAACTAAGTAGGGTTGAGGCACCTACCAGACCTCTAACCTATAGGTGAGGGGAGAATAATACATTCCCAGTCACCTACACAATTATATAGGGGAGAATAAAAAAATTCCCCAGGGCGATTAAATACATGCCCTCTGTGGGTGGTTGTACATAAGTACTGCTACTTAAAATTAAATAGAACATAAATCTACATGCTAGAAAAGTATTCATGACAAGAGTAGTCATAATATTCAATAAGCATGGCATCGGGGTATAAAAACCAAACAAGAAGAAATTATAATCTGATTTGAGGCATGAACAACATTAGGATTCAAGAATAGAAGCTTTAGGGATCATTTAAGCCTCATTAGGGAAATATAGGGTTTGGATGCAATTATCCCAACATAGGGTGTAAGGAATGCACATACCTCTCTTACTAATATCAAATACTAACTTTCACCACTTTAATTGAGTCCAAGTTCCATTTTGCCTATTTTTAATGTATTAACATGTATTAGAGTACATAGTGCACATTAATGTATAGAAACCCTAATTTCAGAAATTTTTAGCAAAACTCAGATTTAGATTTTGAAAATATAACCAATGAACTTATTAGGTTCTCCTGATGAAGAAAACATATTTTTATGTTAATTTTGGAGTTATGATGATTAAGATATAATTTTTATGGTTTTTATACATTAAATTCATTTTATAAAAACCACCATTCGTCAAACCATGATATCGGACCTTAAAAATATTTTTATTAGATAGAGATTACTTTCCAATTCCAAAACATATTTATTTGTCAAATTTGGATAAGGGGATTAGAAGATATGAATTTTTCAATACTGACCAATAGGAAATTGCCACATCATCAAACAGATCGAGATATTTGAAGAGAGAGGGAGAGGGAGAAATACCATTTGACCCAAAATTAGGTTTGAAGTTGCATAGGTAGCCAAACTAGATCTTCTAGAGAAGGTAAAACATCAAGAAACCAAAACCATAGAAGAACATGATAAAAAGAGATGGAAATCATCGATTTTAAACATAGAAGCATGAGTTTTAAGCATGTAGTAAGCAATATATGAGAAGGGGGTTAACAAAACTCACCTCTAGGAAGGTAAGAAGGTCCAAACATCAAGGAACCTGAGATTAGAAGGTCTGATTACTCCAAGACAAGCTCCTTTCTTGAGCAAAGATCACCTTCCCCACTTTAGAGGTGCAAACCCTAGCAAAAGAGCATGGAGATGAGATGTTTTAGGGTTCTAGGTGGAGTTTTACCATGTAAGGTCATGGTTCCAACCTACAATAAGGTGTGAGGAGTACTAACATCATGAAAACAGGGAAGTAAAGGAGGATTCTTACTATTTTTGGTCAAAATCACCAAGGAGGAGCTTAAGAAATCCTAAATAGAGAAATTTGGAACCCTAGGAGCCCTCTTCACCAAGGTAGGCACCCTCTTTTACCTAGGGATAGAAAATTCATGGACAAAAATATAAGGGATGATGCTCTAAGCTGGGGGAAAGATAAGGAGAGGATTGCTTCTTGGATTGGGAGGTGGGAAGGGGCATGCATGGCTTTATAAAGAAGGGGGCAAGCATGAGGTGTTTATGGGACTTTCCATGTGTCCTTAGGCTAAGGCTTCATGGCCATGCAAGAGGACAACTCATAGAGACTTCTTGTGTATCCAAGGTCAGTACTAAAATCCCATGTAGGCTTCTAGGCCATCCCCACCGTCCTCCAATCAAAGAAATAACCCCATTGGCTGATAGCTTTTAAAGATAAGCTCATGTATAAAGAGGGTAATCCCTATAATGCCCTTGGAGAGAAACACCTTCAAACCAAGGTGCAACCATGTGCCCCATGGTTCAAAATCTCAAAAATGGTAAGAGAATATATAAGGATTAAAATTCAGGTGATAATTTGCAAATAAAACCTCCCAATTGGGTAAATTGCATAAAAGTCCAGAATGTACCTAAAATTGCATAACTTGCACAAACAACATCCAAATAGAACCAAATTTGAAACTTAGGCTCATTTTATGTTTTCAAATCACATAAAAAAGTAGATTAAGGTTTAGATCACTTAATTATGGTAATTAAGCTTTTTTTAATACATATAATCAAGGTTTAGGGCCTTGCACTTTTTAGCACAAATTAATATACCATTGTTCTACTAAAGTGAAGATTTTGCATTTTAGATCCTTAAATAAGATTTCACTGAGGTATTTGTGCATAAACCCTTATATTGGTACAATTAGTGAATAAATGTTCACTACACCACTATAAATTCCACTAATTTAACATGAATGACATAAAGGACATAAATGAAAGGGAAACTTGGGAAAAAGGTTTACATGTAGATTACATCTAAGATTCATTATGTTATAGAACTCCACCAATTTAAAAGTATTTCTTCCTCAAAATATCAAGAAAAAAGAGAAGGGTGAGCACATAACATTTCATCTCTCAACTCCCAAGTGGTTTCTTCTAGACCATAATATTTCCACAAAACTTTTACCATCTCAATCTCTTTGTTCTTCAGCTGCTTTACTTGGGATTCAAGGATCTTTACATGTAGATCTTCATAGGTAATATTCTCATGTATCTCCAAAGGCTCAACAGTAATTACATCAGAAGAGTCCTTCACATACTTCCTCAGCACAAAGACATGGAACACATTATGAATCTTATCATAGGAAGGAGGTAAAGCTAAGCGGTATGCACAGTCTCCAACCTTATCTAAGATTTCAAATGGTCCAACATAGTGGGGACTCTAATTGCCTTTAAATTTAGATCTAGTAATATAATGGATAGGCTTGATCTTCAGAAATGCATAGTCACCTACTAGGAAGTTAACATCAGACCTTTTCTTATCAACATACATCTTCTGGAAGTCTTGAGAAGCTTTCATGCATTTCTTTATCAATTTTACCTTTTCTATCATCATTTGAATGTCATCGGTCTTCACTAGAGAATGTTCACCAACATCGTCCCAATGCAAAGGTGAATGACATGGTCTACCATAGAGACCTTCAAAAGGTGGCATACCAATACTAGCTTGGTAGTTATTGTTGTAAGCAAACTCAGCTAATGGCAGATATCGACCCCATGCACCACCCCAATCCATAACACAAGAACAAAACAAGTCCTCTAGAATATGAATTGTTCTCTCAGATTGACCATCAGTCTACGGGTGGTAAGCAGTACTGAAACGCAAGTCAGTACCCATCTCCTCCTGAATCTAACCCCATAAATGAGAAGTAAACTTTGGGTCACGATCAGAAACTATCACCTCAGGTACTCGATGCAAGCATACGATCCACTCAATGTACAACTGAGCCATATCCACAAATTTGTAATTGGTTTTGGAAGGCAAGAAATGAGCAGATTTAGTAAGCCGATCAATAACCACCCAAACACCTTTCTTGGACTTGGGGAAACCAGTAACGAAGTCCATTGTGATCTTCTCCCACTTCCATTCTAGAATTTCAAGGGGATGAAGAAGACCACCAAGTCATTGATGTTTGATCTTGACTTGCTAACATGTCAAGCACTTTGGTATGAATAGAGCTATATCATTCTTCATGTTCTTCCACCAGACACTTCGATGTAAGTCCTTGTACATTTTTGTTGTGCCAGGATGAATAGTATACTTGGACCCATGCGCTTCACTCAACACCTTCTATCTCAGATCACCTACGTCAGGAATCCACAACCTTTGTCTGAAGTGGACAACACCATCCACTCTGACAGAGAAGTCAGATTGCAGTTTCTCAGTCAAGGCCTTCATCTCTTCCATCTCAGAGCTTTCCAACTGTGCATCAATGACTTCTAAGATCCAAGTCGGTGTAACAGTCAAACTAGCCATATGGACACACAACTTGTCTTCGTCCACTAAATCGATAGGTTTAGGTCGCCAACTAGTCACATATTTGAGATTTTCCCACACCGAACATCTCAGAGTAGCACAAATGGCATCCTTCTTGCAACTTAAACCATCAGCTATGATGCTTGCTTTACCAGGATGATAGGTGATGGCAAAGTCATAATCTTTGAGATATTCTATCCATCTTCATTGTTGTAGATTTAGATCCTTCTGTGTCAATAGGTACCTCAAGCTTTTATGGTCAGAGAAAACTTCAAACTTCACACCATAGAGATAGTGTCACTAGATTTTTAGAGCATTAATGATGGCAGCAAGCTCTAAATCATGTGTAGGCCAATTAGTTTCATTCAGTTTCAATTGGCAGGAAGAATAGGCGATCACCTTTCCATTTTGCATCAAAACACACACTAAGCCTTATTTAGAAGCATCAATGTAGATGACATAGGGTATGCCTTCAACAGGCAAGGCAAGAACGGGAGCAGAATTTAAACACTCTTTTAGCTTTTGGACACTGTTCTCACATTCTGTTGTCCAAGAGAACTTGACCTCCTTTCACATCAGCTTGGTTAAAGGCAAGGCCAACTCAGAGAAGCTCTTGATAAACCTTTGATAGTAACATGCTAAGCCGAGGAAACTATGGATCTCTGAGGGATTCTTCAGAGCTTTTCACTTGGTTACAACTTCTACCTTTGCAGGATCAACAACTATATGTTCGACAGAAATCACATAACGTCCCAGAAACATCACTTCCTTTATCCATAACTCACACTTTGAGAATTTTTCATAGAGTTGATTTTCTTGTAGTGTGTTGATTATAATCCAAAGATGCTCACAATGTTGTTCTAACATCTCAGAATAAACCAAAATATCATCAATAAACATCACCATGAACTTATCAAGGTATGGACGGAACACTTGGTTCATCAAGTCCATGAAGGAAGTAGGGGCATTTATCAAGCCGAAAGGCATGCCCATGAATTCTTAATGCCCATAGTGAGTTCTGAATGCCATATTTAGGACATATTCATCCTTCACATGCATCTGGTAGTAGTCACTTCATAGGTCTATCTTGGAGAACATAGTGGCTGACTTTAGCTGGTCGAGCAAGTCGTCGATGAGAGGCAAAGGATACCGGTTCTTCACCGTCACTTGGTTAAGCATGCAGTAGTCCATACACATCCACACCGAACCATCCTTCTTCTTCATGAATAGGACAGGGGTCCCCAAGGTGAAACACTATGGTGGATGAAGCCCATGTCGAGTAGCTCTTCTAGCTGCTTCTTTAGTTCGGAAAACTTGGCAGGGGCCAAGCGGTAAGGCGACTTCGATATTGGAAAAGTTCTGGGTACAAGCTCGATGGAGAACTCCACCTCATGAGTTGGTGGCAAACTGGATAACTCCTCGGGAAAGATGTCCGGGAAGTCCTTCACCACATCTATGTGGCCGAGAGAAAGAGATGTAGCCTTGAGGACTATAGAGGCTAAGAAAGCTCTACACCCTTGCGAGACTAGATTTTCAGCTTTAATGGTGGAGATAAAAAATTGATGATCCTCTCGCTTCCTACCCTTGACACACAATCTTCCCTCAAAAAGATGTGACAAAGTAACCTTTGATTCTTCACAAAACAAAACAACTTTGTATCTCTTCAACTAATCCATTCCCAAGATGACATCGAAGTCGGTCATGTCAGGCAAGATGAAATCTGAGGGAAACATTATACCAGATATACAGAGGTCCATGGTCAGAGTTTGGAGATACGAAGAGCAGATATTTCCACTAAGGGTTTTTACATATAATACCATATACTCAGATTTTATTTCTAACATAGAAGAAACCTGACAGGATATGAAGGTATTGGATGAGCTAGAATCAAATAGTGCCTTTATAGGATGCATATTAAGATGCAAGGTACCTTCAATAACTTCATTATCTTCGCCTACTTCCTCAACATTGAGAGAAAACACTCTCCCATTCCACCTCTCCACTGGAGGTCGCCTCAGGTTCTGGTTGTTGTTGTTGTTATTATTCTATGGAGGCAGATTCTGCCTTGGCTGCTGCTGTTGTTGGGCATTATTCTATCCCTACTAGAAATGGGGGCAGAGTGGTCGGATATGCCCAACTTGGCCACACTCGTGGCAGGTCAGAGGAGGTTGGTTGTCTCTATGAGAAGGTGCATTGTTGGCAGGACATCTCCCTGGAGGATGGTGGTGAGAGCACCTATTGCACTGATCACGTCTGCGATTCTCGTTCTAGGTAGGGTTCTTCCTCTTGTTGTTGTTGTAGCCATTACTGTATCCATAGGATTGGAATCCTAGGTAGGACTCGATGACTAGGGCCTTATACACCATCTGCTGGAAGGTGAGTGGAAGCTGCAGAACAAGACTTCGGCCCACTTGGTAGTTCAGGCCCTCCAAGAACAATGTTGTCCTTCTCTCGGCTCCAAGGTTGGTGGCATAGCGTTCCAGAAGTAGGAACCATTGTATGTAGTCATCCACACTCATTCTTCCTTGCCTAAGGCTGTATAACTCGGCTTCCTTCTTTCTCAGGAAGGCGGGACAAATGTACTTCTCCCTGAAGAGCTTCAGGAACTGGTCCCACTCCATGATAGAGGTGTCTCGAGTGCGGGCGACACCATTCCACCAGACACGTGCCAGTCCATCCAGCACATACGTCGCAAACCAAACCTTCTAGTGAAGAGGGCATGCCATACCCTCGAAGGTCTGATCCAAAGCCAACACCTAATCATAAGCTTTATCCACCATGTTGTGTTCACTTTCACCCTTGAAGTAGGGTGGCTACATCTTTATGAAGTCGGTGAGGGCAAACTCCCTCAACTTGTTGGCATTGGCGGCCACTGTGTGGAGCTTCCCCACATGGTGGAGAGCAATTGGCACAACATTGCCAGCTCTTGCTCTAGTGTGAAGGAAGGGGTGCCCAGAGTAGTAGGGTTGACCACACTATGGTCGGTAGGAGTCACATGAGTGTTTCCTACATTGGAGTCATCAGGGTTCGACTCGTTTCCCTTATTCCTACTGTTGAACAAGTCACCTACCCTAAAAAGTACGGTTAACATATTAAGTTCCCAGGATTATTTGAATCATAGATGAGAAAAGAATAAAAGCATAGATGAGAAAAGAATATATAGAATGTTATTGCCTAAAAACATACTATTTTGGGAAATTCATATCAGCTCAGGCCAGGCTGGTATCATATGGGCACGGGAGTCCTCGTAAACCAAGCTAGTGGTGTGGAGGAAAATATTGCCAGCCCCCAAAACCCTGATCCATTCTAGACACCTTTGCTTCAACTTCATGTCCTAATAGTTGCCAACATGGCTCTGATACCATGTTGTAAAGAGGCAGAATCACCTCCTTACTAAAATTTAAAGGAAGTACAAAACATCCATCTTTTTAGAAAGATAAAAGATATTGAGGGATGCATGTATAATATTCCAAGTAAATAAGCATGAGCCAGATACATTATAAAATGTCAATAGCAGCAGACATAAAAATACTAAGCCTATTACATGTCTTTCATTGTTCATTACATGATTGTTCCCAAAAGAAAAAGATAAGAGAAAAGGATCTAGCTATAGCAACCTAGACAACCTTTCAGATAGCTTGAGATCTACTCCTGAGATGACTTCCTTCAAACTTGTCCTTCTCCTTTCTCAGCACCAACACCTGGGTGGTTGGGAAAGCACCCAAAAAAGCGGGAAAGAAAATAAGGTATGAGTCACAAAACTAGTCTAGAGGATAACAAGATGAGTAAAGCAAATAAGAACAGGCTAGGGTTCATCATAAGATGAAGATAATAAGAGTATGAGGCTATATTCAAAAGAAACTTGCCAATTATATTAAAAAGGATTTGCATGTAAGATAATTATGTCTACCTAACTAAGTAGGGTTGAGGCACCTACTAGACCTCTAACCTATAGGTGAGGGGAGAATAAGACATTCACAGTCACCTACACAATTATATAGGGGAGAATAAAAATGTTCCCTAGGGCGATTAAATACATGCCCTCTGTGGGTGGTTGTACATAAGTACCACTACTTTAAATTAAATAGAACATAAATCTACATGCTAGAAAAGTAGTCATGGCAAGAGTAGTCATAATATTCAATAAGCATGGCAGTGGGGTATAAGACCCAAACAAAAAGAAATTATAATCTGATTTGAGGCATGAACAACATTAGGATTCAAGAATAGAAGATTTAGGATTCCTTTAAGCCTCACTAGGAAAATATAGGGTTTGGATGCAATTATCCCAACATAGGGTATAAGGAAATTGCATACCTCTCTTACTGATATCAATTACTAACTTTCACCACTTTGATTGAGTCCAAGTTCCACTTTGCCCATTTTCAATGTATTAACATGTATTAGAGTACATAGTGCACATTAGTGTATAGAAACCATAATTTCAGAACTTTTTAGCAAAACTCAGATTTCGATTATGAAAATATTACCAATGAACTTATTAGGTTCTCCTGATGAAGAAAATATATTTTTATGTTAATTTTAGAGTTATGATGATTAAGATATAATTTTTATGGTTTTTATACATTAAATTCATTTTACAAAAATCACCATTCGTCAAACCATGAAATCAGACCTTAAAAATATTTTATTAGATAGAGATTAATTTTTCAATTCCAAAACATATTTATTTGTCAAATTTGGATAAGGGGATTAGAAGATATGAATTTTTCAATACTGACCAATAGGAAATTGCCACATCATCAAACCGATTGAGATATTTGAAGAGAGAGGGAGAGGGAGAAAACACAATTTGACCCAAGATAAGGTTTGAAGTTGCATAGGCAACCAAACTAGAGCTTCTAGAGAAGGTAAAACAATAAGAAACCAAAACCATGGAAGAACATGGTAAAAAGAGATGAAATCATCGATTTTAAACATAGAAGCATGAGCTTTAAGCATGTAGTAAGCAATATATGAGAGGGGGGTTAACAAAACTCACCTCTAGGAAGGTAAGAAGGTCTAAACAGCAAGGATCATAAGATTAGAAGGTCTGATTGCTCCAAGCCAAACTCCTTTCTTGAGCAAAGATCACCTTCTCCACTTTAGATGTGCAAACCGTAGCAAAAGAGCATGGAGATGAGATGTTTTAGGGTTCTAGGTGGAGTTTTACCATGGAAGGTCATGGTTCCAACCTGTAAGAAGGTGGTAGGAATACTAAAAATATGAAAATAGGGAAGGAAAGGAGGATTCTTACTAGTTTTGGTCAAAATCACCAAGGAGGAGCTTATAAAATCCTAAATAGAGAAATTTGGAACCCTTGGAGCCTTCTTCACCAAGGTAGGCACCCTCTTTTACCTTGGGATAGCAACTTTGTGGCTAAATATAGAAGGGATGATGCTCTAAGATGAGGGAAAGAGAAAGATAGGATTGCTTCTTGGATTGGGAGGTGGGAAGGGGTAGGCATGGATTTATAAAGAAGGGGGCAAGCATGAGGTGTCTATGGGACTTTCCATGTGTCCTTAGGCTAAGGCTTCATGGACATGTAAGAGGACAGCTCATAGAGACTTTTTATATATCCAAGGTCGGTCCTAAAATCCCGTGGAGGCTTCTAGTCCATCCCCATCGTCCTCCAATCAAAGAAATAACCCCATTGGTTGATAGCTTTTAAAGATAAGCTCATTTATAAAGAGGGTAATCCCTATAATTCCCTTGCAGAGAAACACCTTCAAACCAAGGTGCAACCAGGTGCCCCATGGTTCAAAATCTCGAGAAAGGTAAGGGAATATCTAATTACTAAAATTTAGATGATAATTTGCAAAGAAAACCTCCCAATTGGGCAAATTGTATAAAAGTCCAAAATGTACCTAAAATTGCATAACTTTCACAAACAACATCCAAATCCAACCAAATTTGAAACTTAGGCTAATTTTATGTTTTTGAACCATATAAAAAAGTTAGATTAAGGTTTAAAGCACTTAATTATGATAATTAAGCTTTTTTAATACATTTAATCAAGGTTTAGGGCCTTGCACTTTCTAGCACAAAT
The DNA here is from genome assembly GCA_963693085.1 of Alisma plantago-aquatica. Taxonomy (NCBI): domain Eukaryota; kingdom Viridiplantae; phylum Streptophyta; class Magnoliopsida; order Alismatales; family Alismataceae; genus Alisma; species Alisma plantago-aquatica. Next base: position 51,966,356 of record OY856409.1, read on the forward strand.
TAATATACCATTGTTATACTAAAGTGGTGATTTTGCATTTTAGATCCTTAAATAAGCTTTCACTGAGGTATTTGTGCATAAACCCTTATATTGGTACAATCAATGAATAAATGTTCACTAAACCACTATAAATTCCACTGATTAAACATGAACGACATAAATGACAGAAATGAAAGGGAAACTTGGGAAAAAGGTTTACATGTAGATTACATCTAAGATTCATTATGTTACAGTAATCCATGATTTAAAGGTAGCAAATCTGAAAGCTAGGTAAAAAAATATGGAAATGAGTATGAACAAAGGATAAGAAATAGATTTGAAATGTAACAAGTGTGTTTTGAAGAAAAGGAGAAATACAACATGAGTAAAGTATGATATGAAATAAATTCTTATAGTGATATCAAGAATGATGAATAATCTATTCTTACCTTGTATGTTTCAATTTTAGTGATGTTTATTATATATGATCAAAATGAGAAGGATAAGTAACAAGAAGTAAGTAGTAATGAATGAGGAGAGAAATAAGAGAAAATAATGGCTTTCAATAATACGTGATTTTTTTTAGAAGTATAATTTGTTGAAGGTATATTAAGAGATGTAAATTTGTTTTACATGTGATTTTAGTTGTACATGTGCAAGCAATATGTTAATTAAAGGGGTCTGATAGTTTTAGTCATTCATATCAGTAATCCAGCTTAGTATTGCACAATTATTGTTGAATCTGGTCTTCCAACTCATGAGTGCTTTGCTATTTGAGTAGCATAATAGTAAAATTCAAAACAACATGGTGAACTCTCTTTTGTAACTAGGAGGTAATATAGAACAATAGTACATATTGAGCCATATGAATTGAGATAGTTGGATCAGATTATCAATGTTGAGGTAACACCTCGAGAGTATGAAAATATTGAAAATGGTTGTTTCTCTTTCTCTTTCCTATGAATTATTGTGGCATAGAGAATTATTTTGTAATAATTAAGAATGCTTTATTAAAAATATGTTCTAATTAGAAGAGAAACAAATGATTCAATGTTGAAAATAAAATTCTAGACTGCAGAATTCGAAAGCTTAAAAAGAGAAAGATACCCATAGTAAAGGTTCTTTGGAGGAATCATGTGTAGAAGAAGCTAATTGGTAATTAGAACCAGATATGTTTAACAAGTATCCTTTCCTCTTTTAGAAATTTTGAGATGAAATTTTTATTAGAGGGGGAGAATTGTTACAGCCCATTCTTAGCTTTGCTGGTAATCATAGAGATTTAAGATAATCTTAATGTTTGTCATGCTTTTGTTAGTAAGATTTTATGTTGTGCTTTATATTAACGTTGGTAACCTTAAACACTTGTTTAGAAAACTCATAATAAAGACTTAAGTCTACTATAAAGATCTGAGTTTGAGTAACATAGCATTAACCTATACATGTATGCAAGAAGAGAGTTAATGATATTGAAGGAAATAATTAATAAATAATTTTCCTCTATAATATTATCAAAATAATATTTAAGGATTGTATAGAATTCAATGATGAATCCAAAAAAAAAGAATGAACCAAATTGGAGTTAAAATGAGAGAGTTATTTCCTTTTTAGTAAACATGTACAGAGTACCGCGACTGTCGCCACGACCGCGACACTGCGTCGTGTGCCGCGATCGCGACGAATGCCACCCAGGACAACCAATCGTAAAATGATCATATCTTGGACTATACTTAATCTATTTTCAATGAAACAAAGTTCATTGGAATCATGATTCGATCCTCTATCATCTCAGACTCCTTGCTCTATGAGAGGGCAACCTGGAAGGTAATGTTTAGGGCAATTTTGGGGGAAGAACATGACGAACGATGAAAATCCAAAAGGGTTGCAACAGATTCGACTTGGTGAGTAGGTTTAACCCTTGATTCTTCCTTCTCTTCATTTTTCCCTGCTCAAGATCCCTAATCCAGCAATTTTAAGGTTTGTGTTAACCTCTGACCTTCATCTTCTACCTACAGCAAACTTCATTTAGGGTTGAAAGGAAGAAGAAACCGCTGAGTTTACTAGGATCTTGATATAGATTCGATATTTTCAGAGATGGGATGCATTTTTTAGGCGTTTTCACACCTTAGGGTGAGTGGGTACTTCCTTTAAATAGTAGATTGCACAAAAATGAGTTAAATCATCAAAAATCTTCGATTGCTTGGTATGCGAGTACAAACACTAAGTTGCCTTTTTGATCTAGCTTTTGCAAGATGATATGAAATGGATTATTTCTCTATTGTGATAAATTTCAAATTATGAAATCACATTAGAAATGATTGTAATCCATCTAAATGAGAATTCTTAAAGTAATTTTAGAGGTTACATGAATATACTAAAATCTAAGATTTTTGGCTATGACTGGAATTGTTGTATAATTGAATAAAGAAGTTTTCCTAGATGAATCTCCTTGGTTACGAATGATAGTTTTATTTGTGTGTGTATTAGATATATGTCAGATAATATCTTGGATATTATTTGATGATATCAATGTTTGTTTAATATATCAGTAAGAGGGTGAAACCCTAAATAATTGGAAATTTGGAGGTTTGCAAATAGACATCTTGATTCAATGTTATTCTTGATGTATGATGTTTTACTAAATGGCGTGGAAACCCTAGTTCAGTTCATTATAGGGTTTCATATATACATTTGATTATACGCAAACTACTGAGAGCAATCTTTATTTAATGATGTTATGATGTATTAAATCCTTATGCGAGTCATGTGATTAGTGAATGAGGTGAATGAAACCCTAAGGATAGGGTGTTCAGTGAAACAAGTATTGTGATATCAATGTTTCTCAGTTTGAGATGTGGTGATGCTTAACAATTCAGTTGTGGTAAATGTTATCAGATGGTTTATGAAATGAATGACAAAGCTGAACAAAGATATGTTGATGTGATTATTGAATTGTGAATTTAAAGTGTGAATTAGACATGTAGATGCCATGAACACTATAGAATCCTCACATGATGAGGCCTGCGCCGTGAGGTGGAAACAATTTCCCAACCAGAGGTAGTCCAGATCGAGGTAACCTGGAGCGCACCAATAGGGTGCAGGGGTGTTGACCAGTAGGGCAGACTCCTTATAGTTGTGTGCCAACCGGGGATGCCGGTGGTACCTGTGTAACATGTTGAGTGATCAGTGGTCAGTAGGTCCACTGATGCATAATAAGCATGAGGGTTTTGACTCACCACATGATTACCCGGGTTGAGAGGTGGAGTTTGAGATATCCGGCCACTCTCATTAGCCATCAAGAGGCAGACATGTCGAGGCTCGCTATAGACGGGGTCTTACTCAAGAGATAGGCTTAGGAACCCGGGCATGCTTCTAAGCCTTGTATAGTGAGATCGTAGCTTGTTGTGATTCTTTCACATGTTGTGGTACACCTCATGTGGGTTCAAGGCATAATAAGATGAATGAGAGGTTAACTGAGTGTGTGCAGTTATTGAATTATCCTTTGTTTGTTTCTAAGTTATTAGTTCTCTTTGAGATTAACCATGCATGTTCAGATATTGATTCATTGATGTAGATATCTAGAGTATCTTGACATATTTACATTTGTGAATGATTAATCTCTTTAAAGCTTACTGCTATTATAATTGATATTAGTTGATCAACAGTATATCTGTAATTATAATAGTGCTTTAAACTGTTTCTTTAAAGTACTCATTTACTGAGTGAGTAGGCTCACCCCTCTACTCAAAATTTTTAGGGAAATCACATGGACTTGAAGAATGTCTTTGCATCAACATAGATCTAAAACAGGAATTAAGTATGATATTAGTTAAGTTCAGTCAGTCCCAGTTACTCTAGGTCCTTGTATAGATGTGAGAGGGTTGTAAATGATGTTTTGTATCTTTGTTTCCTTAATAAGAGAGAATGTATCCAATTATCATGTCATATGTACACGAAAGTGTGAGAAACATAATAAATGTATGGATGTGTATCATTAATGTTGAGATCATATTAGAGTAATCAAAGTTTAATTCTCTTGTAAAGTTTGTTTATATGATTGGATGTGAGAAAACAATGAGTTTGAAACAAAAGAAAAAGAAGTCGGGAGTGAACTTTGTATTAAGTATAATCCTCAAACTTATGCCCTAATCTCATGATTAGTGGTAATCATGGGATGTGGGTGTAACACTCTAGGTCTAAATTGACCAAACACTTGTTTTGATGATGACTAATCATTCCACTTATTTATGTTTAATGCTTTTACATTGAGTGATTTTAGATTAGGTATAGACACACTCCAAATGCCCTAACTTGAGCATCTCAAATTGGAGAAAAGACAAGTCAAAGTCAATACAAGTGCATGTTTTTGGAATATGATGTAAATCCATTAGAATCATGTTGTAAATCACTTGTAATAATTGTATGACTTGTAATTAAGCTTAGAAAAAATCGGGAGCACTTAGTTCAAAATTTTAAGCACTCAAAAGCCATTTTCCAAAATTCACATCAGGTTGTTCATCGGTCGAGTTGCAAATTCGACCGATCCTGATTGGATCTTAAAAATGACTTTGATCAGTTGAGTTTCCATTTCACAAAACTCAACCAATCCATCTGCAGACCAAAACTAATTTATGTGAATTGCTTGAGTTACCCCAGGACAAACTCGACCGATGGCTTAAATTAGTCTTGTCATTGAGTGGGATTGGTCAAGTTAACTTTGTAGAAACTCGAACGATTTCACTATACAGAAAAGTGTTGAAAAGTGTTTCTAGCCATTGTGGAGTTGCAACAAATGAAATATATCCATTACAAGCTACAAAATTGCTAGTTTTCATTCTTAAGTGTTCCTAAAGGATAAGAGACATCCTCAACTATAAATAAGGCCCCTTGGGCTTCATTTTAAGGTTGAGAATTCAATGCAAAACTCTATATGAGGTTCCTAGTCTATAGTTCAGTGCCTCCTACAACCTCCTTTCTCTCTCTAAGCTTAATCACTTGCTACATCCATTATAGTGAGTAGGATATTTGCAAGAGAGATAGTCCTACATGTATATCTTGTGAGGCTATCACTTCCACCACCTCCCTATCTCTCATTTCAACCATGAAGATGAAGGTTCTCTCTCTTGAGAAGATGACTGCTATGCAAATCCAATCAGCTAAAGTTATATCTGAAGCTTGTGGTAATGCATGACATACTTCTTCTTCATGTTTTGCTCCTAATGCAATTGAAGGGAATTTTGAACAGGTCAATTCTGTTGGAATGCAAGGGAATAAGCAATACAATCCCTATTCCAACACATACAATCTAGGATGGAGAGATCATCCTAATTTCTCCTATAGGAACACAAGCAACACTCAAAACTTCCAACAAGGACAACAACAACCGCAACAACAACATGTAAACCATCAAGGGAATCTGCCAGGTTTCAACAATAGGGGTTACCAATAGCCACAACAACCCCAAGGTTCTTCCTTAGAAGCTATGATGGAAAAATTTATATCTACACAGATGCAGCAGAATGAAGAACTTCAAGGAAATGACAAGCTGTTGAAAGATGCCATTACTCAACTTTCTGCAAAGGTGGATGGTATTTCCACTCACACCAAGATGTTGGAGAACCAAATAGCACAACAAGCTCTAACTCAACAAAGGACTCTGCAGTCCAGTTCTCTTCCAAGCCAACCGGAAGTGAACCCAAGGCAACAAGCTATTCCTCAAAGGCTTACCAATAAGAAGGAGGACCTCAAGTTTAGGAATTTTATGGACATTATTAATAAATTACATGTCAATCTTCCTTTTGCTGAAGTTATTGCCGAGATGCCTTCTTATGCTAAATTCCTAAAAGATATCTTGACTAAAAGAAGAAAAGTTGATCAGGTTGAAACAATAATGCTTTAGAAAGAGTGAGTTCTATTATTCAAAACCGCCTTCCACAAAAGCTTGATGATTTGGGAGCTTTTACACTGCCATGTAAGATCAACAATACCACTTTTGACAAAGGTCTAGTAGACCTTGGTGCTAGTATTAGTCTCATTCCATCCACCTTATGGCAAGAATTGGATCTTGGAGACTTGAAGCCAACAAAGATGGCTATTGAGTTAACCGACCATTCTATTAAATACCCAAAAGGTATAGTGGAAGATGTACTAGTGCAGATCGGGAAGTTCTATACACCATGTGATTTTGTTGTTCTTGATATGGCGGAGATCCCTTCCAACCCAGTTCTCTTTGGAAGGTCATTCTTGAGGACTGTCGGATGTCTTATTGACGTTCGGGAAGGAAATCTCACTCTACGTGTTGGTGAAGAAGTAACGAAATTCTCTATTCATGATGCAATGAAAGCACCCGCACGTGTTGAAGAAATCTATTTTTTAGATACTACTGATCCAATTGAGGATGATAATGAAGATATTATTTATTTGATGATCAATCTTTATGATGATGATGTGACTGAACTCAACAATTTAGAAATTTTAGGAGCACTTTCTATTTCTAAAGTACAAACTATTAATGAAGATGCTCCACTTGTTGATGATAAAGTTGATGAAGGTACAACAGGGAAAAAGGTAGAACTAAAAGCCCTTCCACCCGGACTAAGGTATGCATTTCTTGGCCTAAACTCTACATCCCCTGTTATAATAAATAATGAATTAACCAATGACCAAGAAAATAAATTACTTTCTAAACTACGTTTGTATAAAGACATCATTGGTTATTCCATAGATGATCTAAAAGGCATTCATCCTTCAATATGTATGCATATAATGAATATGGAAGATGATGCTAAACCAACAGTTGAACCAACTAGGTGCCTAAATCAAAATATGCTCGAAGTGGTAAAGAAAGAGATATTCAAAATAATTGATGTTGGAATCATTTATCCCATCAGTGACATCCCCTGGGTTAGTGCCATTCACATGGTTCCTAAGAAGGGAGGTGCAACTATTATCAAGGGAGACAATGATGAGTTAATACAAACACATATGGTTACCGACTGGCATATGTGTATTGACTACCGACATCTGAATAAGGCAACTCGCAAGGATCATTTTCCGTTTCCTTTTATTGATTTGATGCTTGAACGCCTCGCTAAGCATTCTTATTTTTGTTACCTAGACGAGTATTCTGGATTTTTTCAGATTCCTATTTATCCGTCTGACTAAGAGAAAACCACATTTACTTGTACTTATGGAACATATGCCTATCGCCGTATGCCGTTTGGTCTTTGCAACACTCTCACTACTTTTCAACGGTGTATTATGGCCATATTCTATGATTTTATTGAAAATATAATGGAGATTTTCATGGATGATTTTAGTGTATATGGTGATTCTTTTAATCAATGTTTATTGAACTTGTCTTTAGTCTTAGCCCACTGTAAAAAGGTTAACCTAGTGGTAAATTGGGAGAAGTGTCATTTCATGGTACAATCCGATGTAGTACTAGGACATGTTGTATCTAACAAAGGTATTAAAGTGGACAGGGAAAAAGTTGAAGCCATTGAGAAGATGTCTACTCCATCTTCAGTTAAAGACATCCAAAGCTTTCTTGGACATGCATGTTTTTATAGAAGATTCATTAAAGATTTCTCTAAAATTGCAAAACCGCTGTGCTCACTACTTGCAAAAGATGCCGAGTTTGTGTTTGATAATGATTGCCATACAACCTTTTCTAAGCTCAAAGAGGCTCTCATTTCAGCCCCAATTATTCAACCTCTGGATTGGGATTCCCCTTTTGAGCTAATGTGTGACACAAGAGATTATGTAGTGGGGGCTGTTCTAGGATAGCAAAAAGACAAGAAACTCCATGCCATCTATTATGCAAGCAAAACCCTTGACAAAGCACAGATCAACTATACAACCACGGAGAAGGAAATGCTAGCCATCATTTATGCTTTTGACAAGTTCCAACAATATTTGGTGGGATCAAAGGTGATTGTATATACTGATCATGCCGCCATAAAGTATCTATTGAACAAAAAAAATGCCAAACCACATCTTATTCGCTGGATTTTTCTTCTATAAGAATTTGATCTTGAGATCTTAGATAAGAAAGGTACAGAAAATAATGTTGCTGATCATCTTTATAGACTAACCACAGAGGCTGGAGACCCATTGCCCATCGAAGATCATTTGCCTATTGAAAAGCTCTATGCATTGTCATCTACTCAAGCACCATGGTTTGCAGACATCACCAACTTTCTTGCTACTGGACAACTCCCACCTGATTTGACATATCAACAAAAGAAGAAATTCTTTCATGATGTGAAATTTTACTGTTGGGATGATCCATTGTTATTCAAGCATGGAAGTGATGGACTGATCTGCTGGTGTGTTGTTGAAGAGGAAATCCCAAATATTATTGCTAAATGCCATGCCTCACCTTATGGATGACACTTTGGAGGATAGAAGACTGCTTCTAAGATACTACAAGTTGGTTTTTATTGGCCCACATTATTCAAAGACATCAATATATTTGTCAAATCTTGTGATAGATGTCAAAGAACAGGAGGTATATCCCACCGTGAAGACATGCCTCTCAAATCTATCTTAGAGGTTGAGGTGTTTGATGTATGGGGAGTGGATTACATGGGACGATTCCCATCTTCTTACAAGTATTAATACATTATTGTTGCTTGTGAATATGTGTCCAAATGGGTTGAGGACATTCCAACCCAAGTGTCGAATGCTAAATCAGTAATTAAGCTTTTTCAAAAGATTATTTTCCCTCGATTTGGAGTTCCTCATTCTGTAATTTCAGATGGAGGCACACACTTTGCTGAAAAACAATTCAACAACCTTCTCTCTAAATATGGTGAGACTCATAAGATCTCTACAACCTATCATCCTCAAACATCCGGGCAGGTAGAGGTTTCAAACAAGCAGCTAAAGAATATTCTTGAAAAGGCTGTTTCTAGTTCAAGAAAAGATTGGGCCTTAAAGATTGATGACGCATTATGGTCATAACACACAACCTATAAGACCATCATAGGGACTACTCCATTCAAGCTAATCTATGGAAAATCTTGTCACCTTCTGCTAGAATTGGAGCACCGTGCTTTGTGGGCAATTAAGTTCTTGAACTTTGATATGAAGAAAGCAAGAGAGAAATGCTTTTTGCAGTTGCAGGAACTTGAAGAACTCCGCCTTGATGCTTATGAGAACTCAAGGCTGTATAAGGAAAGAACAAAGGCTTGGCATGACAAGAGGATCCACAGGAAAGATTTCCAAGAAGGAGATAAAGTCTTGTTATTCAACTCTAGATTAAAGCTATTTCTAGGGAAGCTGAAATCAAAATGGTCCGACCCGTTCCTGGTGCTAATTCTTTTCCATATGGAGTTGTGGAACTCCAAGGAAAAGATGGCAACTTCAAAGTGAATGGACAACATTGTAAACTTTATTCTTTTGGAGATGAAGTAGAAAAGGGAGCCTCTTGATCCCTCCAAGATGCTTGAAGAAATTGAAGAGTCTTACTCCAGACTCTAAATGGAGGACCTTGTGGGAGTTGACCCCACATTAGGATAGATTTCTTTTAAGTTCTTTGAGTAAAAAAAACTCTTTAATTTGGTTAATAAGATTGTCATGGATGAATGTAATAATTTAGACTTGATTGTCACCATATCTATCTCTGTTTTGTGCTGACTGACTGCTATTTTCTGCAGAAATTCCAAAATGCACGACATGTCTTTCATTGACACGACGTGCACTTCAGCAGAAAATGCACTGAATGATGTTATGGTAACTTGCACGTCGTGCATTTCGATATACACATTGTGCACCTGGGAGCTGTAAATATGAAAAATGTTTCTGGAATCTCGCACGCCGTGCATTTCTTGACGCACGCCGTGCACCTAGTTTTTTAAATGACAGGAAAATGTTTTGGAAACGTGCACACATCGTGCATCTATGTGAAAGAACTAGTCTGTAATGTGTTTTCAACCAATGCACGCCATGCATCAAAGCATTAAAGACAGTCCAAATTGAAGCAGAACACACCATGCATATAACATGCATGTAGTGTCTTTTTTTTAAAGACTAGTCAAGCAGGGTTGGAGTGCACGACCTAATTCCCCACTCCAACCCTAGCATCCATGCACTCCATCAGTGCATCACCATCATCCTCCATGAGAGTCGTGCATCTTTGCACGTCGTTCCCCCATTCCACAACCGTGTACCATCAAGAAAGAGCAGCCACATTCTTCTTCGCCAATGCCACCGCTCAAGATAGGGCTTCAGGTTGCACGTCAGCCACCTTCTTCTCCACCAACATCTCCGCTCAAGCTAGAGCTCCTCCGTATGCCTCCTCTATTAGCCGCCACCCTAGCGCCGAAGCCTAACGGTGCCGCAGCTGAGAAACCACCAACGCCGCCGTCAAGTAGTAAGAGGAGAATCTCACCAATCCACCCCACACCTTCTCCTTCACGACCGGTGCCAGTTTCTCCGTCCGTATCCTCTCTCCTCTGTCCGACAACCTCTTTGCACTGCCCGACAACAACAACAACTCATAGAAGTCGACAACATCTTCCTTCTTCTTTGCCGCAACCCTAGCTATCCAACCCGACAACAACACCGCCTGATTCATTCTGCAATTTATCTGCAAGTGCACGCCGTGCGCTCATCTTGCACGCCATACATTCATCTTCCAGGGTAGGAACAACATCTTTGCAGGTGCATGCCGTGACAGCAAACTGCACACCGTGCATTACTCCAACAACATGTCACCTATCAAGAGAAGCGTAGGCAGACACCATGTAGGACCTCCTTCATCCAAAGCACGCCCACTACAAGTGCAACACCTTCTGAGACGGCACCAACAACATTTGTACCCTCCACTCAATTCCAAGTCACCTTGGAGGGGGATGCAGATTACCAGTTCCTCATCACCAGGCGTGTTCTACCTTCCCGCTATGTCTGCAAGGAAACCCTTGACAAGTTGGGTTTCAAAAATGAGGTCATAGAGCATCTACGGTTCTTAGGTCTACACCTTATTTGCACTAGAGTGTCAAAGACCTACCCCGACTTGGTTTATGATTTTTTGACCACCTTCAAAGCAGAAGATGACCCACAAAATTGTCGTGAGCCATATCCGAAAATCAGTTTTTGACTTCTAGACAAATTCTTCTCTATGGATCTTAAACAGTTTTGTGCTTTACTTAAGTGTAACTATGGAGGGTATATTGATTATCCACCCACCTTCCATAGTGATTCTTTTTGGTCTAAGATTACTAGTGAAATGGTGCACAGAGCTAGAAATGCCCGAGCTTCTTCACTCCATAATCCAATTTTCAGAGTTATGCATCGTCTTCTAAGCACAAGACCCTTTGCTAAAAATGAGACTCAAGGTGTCGTAGGAAAAAAATGATATTTTCTTCTTATGGTGCTTAGTAAAGAATGAGCAAATCAGTTTTAGCTACTACATTGTAAATAAGCTTCTAGAGACCAAAAAGAAGAAGAATCAAAGAGAGGCATGTGACATCATGTGCGGTGGGCTGATCAGTATACTTGCAATGCAACTAGGCTTAGAGGTGGGTGTCCTAGAATCTGCACCGGGGGAAAACCTTGTAGACATCAACTATCTTATTTCTTATGGCTTGATATCAAGACATGGAAGTAGCACAAATAAATTCAAGGTTTTTATCACAAAGAAGTAGTTCATCGTCATCCCCGATTCAACCCACAATGATATCGGGAACAAAGCCAGTTGGAAGGTGGAGTTACAGCCTGAAGTCGATGAAGAGACACCCACCCGCGGCGCCAGCAGCTCTACGCCAACAACTACACTAGCAACTCCTACTCCACTTCCACCCTCCACCAGTACTCATACAGAGTACACTTGGACGATGCCTGATGTGAGGCACCTTTACAGTTACGTTCAGTAGAGGTTTGACCACATCGACATCCATTTCGACCAGATGAGCACGCAGTACACTACGATGTACGACATGCTCAACCGGATGGACGCTTGGCATATCTCTTAGGGCCATTACCCCGGCCCGCCGCCGTATCAGTCACCGCTTCACCAGCAGTCTGAGTTTCCACCGTCAGAATGCCCACATCAGCCATCTCAATTTTCAGAACAGTAGCCACCTCAGTTTCCAGAGCAGCAGCCTGACTCTTCCACCCAGCCGATGGACATCCCCAACATTGTCAGCCAGTTCTTCCCTTATCAAGAGGGTGGCGACTCTTATTTCTGATCACATTGATGACATGTACCTTGTTATGAACTCCATAAGTTCGATTGATGCAGTGAGGACACTGCAGATTTCAAGCTTAGGGGGAGCACAACCGGCCGGTAGTTGGAGTTTTTCATTCAACTTTTCTTTATTTGAGTCAGTCGTATCATGTGTTTTCCTTTTTATTCCTTGTTCTGTCCCTTGATGGTAAAAATTAATATTTGAGACTATCTTGTTAGAATGACCCCCCCGTATGCCGGGGGAACCCAAAGGGAAGGCGGAGGTGGGAAGACGCCTGACCGACAACACTTAATGCTACACTCAAAAACCTCCTCGAGTTTTGCTCGTTATTGAAAATAGGAGTTGCTGGAATTATTCTGGTCCTTTATGTGTCTTGGCTACATGAAAAGACAAATCAAGAGCATGTATGAATGAAATGGAATTTGAAAAATCCCCATGTACATGACGTTGCCTTGTGTTTGTTGTTTGAAATCTCAATTTTTTTACATCCTTGATTTCTCAATACACGTAACAGTTCCAAATTTTAAGCGAATGAATCAACTTGGCAACATTTAATAGAATACGAGATACTCTTTCCAAACCTTTAGTGCATCTACAATAAATTTTTCAGTGAAAAACTTTCAAAAGAATGATTTAAATCTTGCTAGCTTTAACATTCTTGTTGACTCTTTGGTGTTGTACCATCAACATTTTATCTTGACCCAATAAAAGATGGTGAATGGCCCACATATTATGCTAGCATAGTATGAGTCCGATCTAGCAACGATGGTTAGGTGATATGAAAATCAAAAGAGGGTAAAAACAACACCCCAACCGGCTTTCCTCGTGAGCGTAAGCCTAAATTAGCATCCGAATGTCGGAACCCAAAAATTCCATCATCATATCCTTAAGAATAAGAGTGCAACTAAGTATTGTTAATGTTAGCATTGATTTCATCATTTTATATCTGTACTAGCTGAAAACTTTGTAATGTACATGAACTGATTGTTTGGCTTGATTATCCAAATTCAATTTTATGCTGTCTAGTTGATCATTTCATTTGTTTTGGTACTAACCTTGCTGGACTTAATTTCTCTATCTTAGATGTTGAAAATTTGAGATGACAACAAGGAACACAAGCAAAATGTGTTGGCTGATCTGATTGCATACCTATCTTTCTTTTAATCCATGCATAAACTTGATTTTTCTTCTTGAATGTAACTCTGTTCCTTTTTGCTTGAGGACAAGCAATAGTTCAAGCTTAGGGGGATTTGTTGTGTGATTTCTACATCATCTTTTCACATACTATCACACACAAATTTGGTTCATTCTGATTTTATTTATCCTCTTTTCATATTACTTTTTCCATCTTTTTGTTGCTTTACTTATCGCATAACTTGCATTGTAGATATGTCCCAAAAGAACTGATTTTAGAGCTTAACTCTGCTAAAATAGCAGAATGTACGGTGTGTAGGGCAAATGTACGACGTGCATCACTTTAGAAGAAGTTTTGTTTCACCCAGATTGTAGAATTCACGACATGTTTGGGCCTCAAACACGGCGTGTGAGTTTCTAGAAATGTACAGAATAGCAAGTGCATGACGTGCACTCAACTGCATAGCGTGCACCTAGAGCGTCAAGCAACCAAGAAAACTTCTGGAAAGTCGCACGACGTGCATTGCTTATGCACACATCGTGCGTAGTTCAACCTGGAGCAACCCGTCAGTGTTGGTGCATGGCGTGTGCCCATATGCACAATGTGCGCCCATATGCACGGCGTGCGCCTGACAGTGTTAGAAATTTGAAAAATATGAGTATGTGTTTAAAGGAAGGAGGGAACTTAAGGGGCAGTTATGTTGGGTCATTTTGAAAGGTTTCTCTCCTCTCAATCCAGAGAAAAATAGATGAGGGCATATAAGGAAGAGATCTAAGGTGGTTTCTTGCAAAAAGAAACCATTTCCTCTTCTCCATTGTCTTCTCCAAGGTGCAGCCAAGCTTCCCCAATTCCGTGTAGCTTCTTGGGAGTAAGAATTGAATTTTCTATAACAAATCTGCAAGGCATGGTTATGGACGAGTAATTCTCTTTTTCTTGGGCATGGGAGAGTATCTCCCATGTCATAGCATGTATGGAACAAGTGATTTCATACTAAATACTATGCTTCTTATTTTTCTACCATGAATGTACTGATTTATTTATCTCTTACATGTATTGCTGACCACTTTTTTTTTGTTTTGGTCGGTCAAAAAGCGTGTTACTATAGAAACCAAAAACTTTGGGCACAAAGTACCCCATTACATAATCAGGAGCTTAACAGCTCAAACAAAGATAAAGCGCCCCTTACAGGGGGAAACACACAAAATCTCTAAACGAAATAGAACTAAGAAGACCTATCAAACTACACAAGCTAACTCCAAGCAAACCTATCAGAAGAAGACTATACCAAACTACTATTACATGCATTCAGCATACCCACAAATAGTAACAGAGCTTAACATAGAACAAGACTAATATTTCTGCCTGAAGTGAGCCTTGAAGCTTCTAACCTTCTTATCTACCAGAACATCAGGATTTTAAAAGGGCAAGGTCACCCAAAAAAGAACCCCAAGATAACAGATTAGCATAGAGGCTGATCTAGCCAAAAAAGAACAAAAATGACCATCACGTTTAAGCCACAGAGCAAGGGGGAAAGACGAACAACTCCAAATCACTCCTTCATGCTTGACACAACACCAACTATCCATTAGAAGTACCCATAAAGTGTGGTACTATGTCAAGATTAGAGAGATCTTTGTCACTATCATCTCACCCAACAACCAAGTAGCTGACCTGTGAGGTCCTTGATCTTCAATGGATGTTGTTAACACAACACCAATACATCAATGCCGGAGAAGACGCCAAGGCTGCTAATCACACATAGGCATTCCTACAAACACCATGAGAGCACTCAGCAACATCAACAGAGTGACTGCTGTTGGCGTCAACCTAAGCAACAAAACCTGAAGTGCTATCCACCCGCAGCAGCAGAGGGATCAAGGAACACCCTGTAACCCAGGACCTAGAGCAGGTCGGGAAGCTGAACCCCAGAAAGGGGTGCCATCAACGCAGCAGGGGTGAAGCTGCATCTCTGAGCAGACCAGGGGGACCCGGTCACCCATTGAGGGAGCCGACATCACCGACGTCAAGACATGAGGTGAAGCACTTTATATTGCTGACCACTTTATATGCATGTTTTATGTATTCTTGCTCAATCTGAGAACATAGGTAGGAATGTATGGAGGTACCCTTCTTGGAAATTATTTCTCTACCATGGGAGTGGAGAGAAATGAGTTGAGGAACAGGTTGTGATAAAAAATGAAATTTATGCACGAGAGCGCATCTTTGAGTTGCGATCGTTACACTTGCATCGCGAGGTGAAGTGTAACACAACTTTTCCTTTAACAAGGGCTTATGTATGTTTAAATTATCATGTTCCTATGATATGCTATGATATGTGAGTGAAATTCTAGCATCCAAGATCCATTAATATATGAACCTAAACTTTTCTAGTAATATTTTCATTGTTAGTTTTAAATCTGAATTTTCTACAATTAGATAAGCTTCACCATCTCTTTTAAACCGATCTAGATTGTTGAACTTTAGTGTTGTTGCACTCATTTAATTGCCTAAGCTCCTTGTGTTCAACCTCGACTATACTTCCTTTGTATACTTGCAAAGATTGGTTAAGTTGGATAAACTATTCTTGTTTGGATAAAAACTCGTTAGTTTAAATTTACCAACAAAACCAAAGAGAGAAAAACACATAATATGATGGCCACTTCAAGAGAGAGAAGCAAACACATCACGTGGCCCAACATTAGGGTTAGGGACCCATACATAGCCGATTAGGGTTTTACAACTTTATTCAATCACCAAACCCTAGGTACACCACCTCCCACTTTTTTGGAGCATATTAGGGTTAGGAAACATGATTAGAGTTAATCAAACAATCATTCAAACATCACTATATATGAATTGTTACTTGCTTACTTATACACATGTGTTGACTATATGTTCATGTATATGTCTCGACCATCCATCATGTATGTGTCGCGACCACTCATGAAGAAAGTGTCTCGACCACCCTCATGCAAGGTGTCTTGATTGTAATAGATTGAGGTGTCTTGACCACAACCAACTAGGTGTCTTGACCGTGATACATCATGTGTCTCAACCACCACAATAAAACATGTCTCGAACACCTCAAAAACACATATCTCGACTTCAAACCAAAAACTATCTCGACCTCAAAACAAGATATGTCTTGACCTCAAACTAAAGCAAGGTAATGACCAACACAGGGCATGTGTCTCAAACGAAACTAGGGAACTTGTCTAGACCAAAAATAGGAACAACATCTCGACCAACACCATATATCGAAGTGTCTTGACCCAAGAAGAAACATGGTGTAGCAACCACCAAGGTCAAGCTACCGCCAAGACAAAGGACCAAAATAAAAACAAGGATTAACCAAGATCAAAATAGAAGTATTCCATGGTAAAAATATAAGGTTTCACCAAGTAAAACCATCATCTTCAAGGAGGAAAACTTCACACAAAACTGGTCACCAAAAACCCTAAAAAACATGTGTCATGAAACCACCATGGAAGAACCTCATGCAAGAGGGAAAAACCCACATTTAACACATCTAAAAAAAGACCTAAACTCCATGATACATCAATGTACACTAATCGCATGCATGTGATCAAAACTAAGATCAAACGATAGGAAGAAAACCACCATTACAAATCCATCTCCAAATCGGGTACCTTACATTAGGGTTTCAGATTCTAAGCAAATCAAGCATGAAATCCACCATCATTCAAGTTATAAGGCATGGTATTATCTACTACCATGTTAAGGTCACGTTTTAGAGAGAGAAACATCAACATGCATGTAAAGGAAAGTGCTATAATAGAGAGGGTAGAGTGTTATATAACCCACATTAAGGAAGATCAACTCCAAGAATCACTAGCTCCAAGCACACGATCACCAAGGATGATGAGGCTCCATCAAAGGTGTTGGATATAGGGCTCTAGAGGGGGAGTGAGTAGAGCTTAAAAAATTCTCACAAGATAGATTATACCTTAAAATTATATCAATCAAAACCAATAGCTTAAGTGCAACCTAAGTTGTAACAGATCTATTCTTACTCAAAACAACTCACCAACGGTTATAATCACTTTTTCTACATTTTCCATATAGTACATTTGGTCGAGTTCTAATAATGGTAACTCGACCGATCCACTAAATGACAAAGACAATTTTCAAACTATCGATCAAGTTTGTTCTGGGAAACTTGACCGATGAGCTAAAACCGGTTTTTCTCAGTGAGTTGGTCGGTCGAGTTGTGTGAGTGTGCAACTCGACTGATTGGTCTCTCTAGAAAATCCATCACTAGATCGGTCAAGTTTCCAACTCGACCGATAAACAACATGTGAGAAATTTTCTAAATTGACATTTGAGTGATTGAACCTTGGAATTTAAGTGTCCTTGATTTTTTCTCATCTTAGTTACAAGTCATATCATCAATACAAGTGATTACAAAAATCATCTAAGGTCATTTGGAGTGATTTCCCAAAACGCACACTTGCATTGCTTTTGACTTGAACTTGAACAAGCTAGGGCTTGTATAATTTGATCCTTTTATGTACCTAAAGCCTAAAATCAACATTGAACAAACATATTATGTACATAGGAATGGAATGGTTAAGTCATTATTAAAATATAGGCAATGTATAACTCTTAAGTCAACATTCTCCCCCTTTTTGACAATAACAAGCCATCCTCAATCATATTGAAAAGGATGTGCAAAGTTATACCTTTGCCTTGTGAATTGCAAGGGGATTCAGGATTTGAACAATGTGAATTGCTCCCCCTCAATCTATTCTTACTCTTACATGCATAGTTAGTCTATCTACACAAAGCAACATGACATATATACTATATGGTCCTTTAGTAAGTCATATGATAAATCATATAATGAACAAGAAAAGGATCACATAGGCAATCAAAACAATATGGTTGATCTTCAACACATTGAACTTCTCTCCCCCTTTTGACATTATAAAAAAGGAAGGGGGTAGAAGAGCATAGAAATAGGTTTTCTCCAGGCATAACCAAGCATACATGCACACCATGCAATCTCAAAGCATACACCAAATAGAGACAAGAGAAACAAACAATCTAAGTCATTATCAAAATATGGTAAAACATGGCACCAACTCATGAGATTAAGTAAATTAGAGAGTAAGTGTACAAAGGATTAAGATAACAACTCAGAAAGCAAGTTCTCAAAAAATTGCTACAAGCCAAATCGATGAAAGCTAGATGATAAAATAGTACAACTCAGAACATGTGCCCAAATGTTTGTAATACAAAATAGCCTAGAAAGATATATATGATCAACATCTAGAATAAAAACTAGAACAACTAAACATATAATCTATCTATGTCCACAACATCATCATCATCAACATCATAAGCATTAGGCTCATCGTCATCATTCCGTCTGAAGGTGTAGCAGAGAGAACAACATCACCTTCATCACTGGAGGCACCATCAACGCCATCATATCCATCATCAGAAGCCTCACCATCATCATCATCAGTCTGTTCATCAGCAACAACCTCCTCATCATCCTGGTATGGCATCTCCTCATCGGCAAGAGAACCCAAACCTCGACCAGGCCAACATGCATTCTGCTCATCCCAAGACATACCAAGAGCATGGAGCTCATTGGCCTGTGGGAAGGAAGGAGTAGAACTATCGAGACTAGCAAGCAGAGTGGCCAAGGGGCCAACTGTCAGAGGTAGCACACCAGGGGTAGATCGACCAGCAGTCGAGGGTGTAGCATCAGAAGATGCAGGTTGAGGGGCAGGGTAAAAGTGATCATATGCAAATGATGCATAGTCACCTCCTGGGTAGGGTTGGTAGGTAGGGTAGGTGTGTGCACATGACATGTTCATGTTAGACATGATGGAACATAGGTCCTGATGCAGGTGATCCAGAACTTGAAGGTTGTATGCTTGTTCATGCATCGTGTAGCCCATAAGGGTTTCATTAGATACATGAAACGAGGTACATGCAGGTCGGGTAGGATGAGATGGTGGAGGTGCTCAGTTTGAGGCAGAGTTAGAGGCACCAGGTGTGGTGGAGGATATGATATGCACTGACTTCTAAATAGTGGTTTCACTAATGCAAACTCCTTTACAGATAGGTTTGTAGTGAAGGTCATGGAAAAGAGATTTGCCAGTGGCAAGCTAGAATAGACCATAGATCAGGCATGGGTAGGGTGGGTGGGTGCTACATGTGATCTTGCCTGAGTCAAAGCCGGTCATATGATGGAGAACATATCTCGCCCACTTGACTCTGATGTTCTTTAAGAGATAATACATGAATACGGTAGTATTTTCTACAATCTCAGTCTAATTCTTACTTGTATGAATATTGTAGTTAATGACTAGGGCAAGGATGCATCTCTTGAGGTCCAAGGTAGAGGAGGGAAGGGTGCACTTCTCCCTATA
Source organism: Alisma plantago-aquatica (assembly GCA_963693085.1). Lineage (NCBI taxonomy): Eukaryota > Viridiplantae > Streptophyta > Magnoliopsida > Alismatales > Alismataceae > Alisma > Alisma plantago-aquatica. The sequence continues at coordinate 51,986,068 of OY856409.1, forward strand.
TGGGAATTGGGGCTTCTTCAAGAACTTATGAATATCAAGGAGAGTAAGAGCATATTGCTTGTAGAAGGCCTCAGGCTCAACTAGGTCAAAATACTCTAGATAGTCCTTACGCCAGGTGTCAGTCACTTCAATATCTGAAAAGAAGATGTTCAGGGTATCCTCAGAGACTTGGAATTTCTTTCCGACTATCATAGATATGAGGACTACTTGAGTATTAGGTGGAGGTATGAGGGTGTCGTAATTCCAATGTAAATTTGCATAGAATTCATGAATGACTTTGGTGCTTGTGATGGAATTGTTGTAGCATGTACATTCAACACCTAAGGCTAAGAGATGGTGGTCGTATAACAACTTTGCTACTTGATCTATGACCTATTATCTTCATGGTCTTGGCTAAAATAGGGCACAAAAAGGAACATGGTTCCTAGGAAGGAGATCCTTGTACCTATTTGGAGCCTCATTAAGATGAAGAAAGTGTCATCAAAGGGAATCGAGCGTGAGTTGGACAAAGATGAAGGTGCATTAGCTGGGGCGGCCCTCTTCCTCCTATTGGATGCCATGGAGACAAAAAGGAGAGAGGAAAAACTAAAGAAACACCACCAAAAATCATCCATAGACCTAGGTTAGATAGGGGGGAGGTCAAGGGAGGTCAAACTAGGGCTGGGGAGAGGAAGGTCAGGGCTAGAGTTGAGAGCTTGAGGGAGCTAGAGGTTGGATCGGTCGACTTTTCTCCAGTTGGGAGGGAGAATAGTTAGCTGAACCTATTTTAAGTTTGCTCCAGTCCGACCATCGGTCGAAGTCTGTGACTCAGAATCTTGATCGATAAGCTCTTTTAAAAAGCTCTCGGCCTCTGATTGATCGAGTTGGCAACTTGACTAATAGGCAACCTGACCTACAATTAGAAATCCTAATGTCTAGCCATTAGAGTGCTAAATTAAGTTTATTTTCATGTCCATTATACACTTTTAACATACTTGGGTACATATATCTCATCATTGGGTAATGTTTTGTGATAAAATAGCGTTTGCAAAAAATACCCAAAAAAAGAGAAAAAAGGCAAAATGAACATGAAAAATTGATTTTTAGCTTATTAGCAAGCAATGATGATCAAACATAGGTAAAGCATATAGGATGGATGACAACTAGCTAGAAGGCATATCAGATTCATTCAAAACAATTATGAGTGGTTTAGATCTAATAAAGTTAAATTACTCTCTAGCTAGAGGTTTAGTGAAAATGTCTGCCAACTAATTTTTTGTATCCACATGCATGATTTAGATATCCTTTTTGGCAATGTGATCATGGAGAAAATGATGGTGAATCTCTATATGCTTAACTATACTATGAAAGATAGGATTATATGATAGGTTAATTGCACTAGTATTATTTCAATAGATAGGAGAAGCATCAAAATGAATGTTAAAGTCTTGGAGCATTTTCTTCATCCATAGGACCTACACACAACAACTCCCTGCTGCAATGTATTCAACCTCGGTGGTTGATAATGCCATTGTGCTCTATTTCTTGGAGAACCAAGACACCAAGCATGGTCCTAGGTGAAAGAAAGTGCCACTTGTACAATTTCTATCAATCAAGCACCTTGCATAATTTGCATCACTATAAGCAATAAGAGTATAGTCCCTTGAATTAGAATACCATAGTCCAAAATTTTGGGTTTTGGCTAAGTACCTTAAAATCCTCTTAACAACTATAAGATGTGATTTCTTAGGGTTTGATTGAAAGTAAGCACACAAGCCAACACTAAACATTATATCAGGTCTAGAGGTAGTTAAGTAAAGTAAACTTCCGATCATACCTCTATAGTGCTTCTCATCTACCTTCTCACCTTCTTCATCTTTGTCAAGTTTGGCGGTGTTTGACATGGGTGTGTCCATCAGCTTGGCGTTCTCCATCCGAAAGTGCTTAAGTAACTCACTTGTATACTTGCCTTGGTTGATTAAGTTCCCATCTTTTGTTTGCCTGATTTGAAAGACAAGGAAGAACGTGAGCTCACCCATCATACTCATCTCGAATTCACTATGCATAAGATCACTAAATTCTTTGCAAAGATCAAGGTTAGTTCCTCCAAAGATGATATCATCAACATATATTTGAATAATAAGAAAATTTTTAGAAGTGTGCTTTAGAAATAGGGTAGAATCCACTTTGCCCATGATATACCCATGATCTTACAAAAAGTTCTTTAATTTCTCATACCAATCTCTAGGCATTTGTTTGAGTCCATAGAGAGCTTTTTGCAACAAATAAACATGTTTAGGTAAACTATCATGTTCAAAGCCCGAGGGTTGTGCAACATACACTTCCTCCTCAATTGTACCATACAAAAACACACTTTTAACATCCATTTGATAAAGAAGAAAGTTTTTGTAATTAGCAAAGGCAAGTAACATATGAATGGACTCAAGTCTAGCTACAGGTGCATATGTTTCATCAAAATCTATACCTTCCTATTGATTGTAGCCTTGAGCCACTAACCTTGCTTTGTTCCTTACTACTTTTCCGCTTTCATCAAGCTTGTTGTGGTAGACCCACTTCGTGTCAATGATCTTTCTATCACTTGGTCTTGGCACTAGGGTCCATACTTTGTTCTTTTCAAATTGCTCCAACTCTTCCTGCATAGCTAGGATCCGCTCATCATCCCCAAGAGCTTCCTTGACGTTCTTTGGTTCAAGTTGTGAGATGAAGGCGTTGTTGGCTTGTTCTTTGTTCAATGCAGCCCCTGTCTTCACTCTTTCAAATGGATCACTTAAAATTAGCTCTTTTAAATGATTCTTTGCGAACCAGGGAGTTGGATCCATCTTCTCTTCATCTTTTTCTTCTTCTTGAGTGACCACCTCTTTTCCCTTTTGGGTGATGTTGAGATCTTTTAGAATAGGAATTACTCCACCTACAACATCATCATTTGGAACAATATCTTTGGGAATAGATGAGTTAGTCTCAATAAACTTAACATTTACAGATTCTTCTACTTTAGCAAGATCAACATTAAGCACTCTATAAGCCTTACTAGTAGTGCTATAGCCATGAAAGAAATCCTTATAAGATTTTGGATCCAACTTGTCGAAAGAATATTTCATATTCAAAACAAAAAAAGGACATCCGAAAACATGGAAATACTCGATAGAAGGCTTCCTACGACGCCATATCTCATAGAAGGTTTTCTTCAAAGAAGGATGTGTAAAAACTCAGTTGTGCACAAAACATAAGGTACTGACAGCTTCAACCCAATACTTCTTTGGAGTGTCATACTCTAGAAGCATGGTCCTAGACATCTCCTGTAGTGGCCTATTCTTCCTCTCTACAACCCCATTTTTTTGAGGTGTTTTAGGTGAAGAGAAGTTATGTGCATAACCAGATTCTTGACAAAAATGTTCAAAAAGATCATTTTCAAATTCTCCCCCATGATCACTATAGATGGAAATGATCCGATAAGAGGCTTCATTCTAAACTCATTTACAAAAGCTCGAGAAAACATCAAGCATATCACTCTTGGAAATGAGAAAGAAGGTCTAAGTATATCTCAAGAAATCATCGACAATAATAAGGAAATACTTGGAACCGCTAAGCGATTGAGTTCTCATTGGTCCAAATAGATCAATGTGAAGAAGTTCAAGAGATCTCTTGGTACTAAGGACTCATTTGGATTTGAAGGAGGACTTGATTTGATTTCCTTGGGTGCAAGGTTGTCATTCCTCATCCTTTTCAAAATTCAATTTGGGAAGTCCCATGACCAAGTCCTTTTTGCTCAACTTCTTCAACATATGCATATTTACATGACCAATCCAGTGATGCCAAAGAGGAATATCATTTGAGTTGACTACTAGGAATCTACCAACAATAGGATTAATAGATTCAAGAACAATAACATAAAGACTATCACTTCTAGTTCCCTTATATATAACTTGGTAGGTGAGGCAATCTAGAATCAAGCATTCAAAGGAAGTAAATAACACAAGGTAACCATTGCCACATAATTGACTAACACTAATTAAATTGTGATGTAGGCCATCCAAAAAGAGAACATTATTGATATACAAGGATTCACCTACATCACCCTCACCTTTGACTTTACCTTTCTTGTTGTCCCCAAAGGTGACTGAACCTCCTTTCTTTTTGGTGAAGTTGTTGAAATGGATTACATTGGTGCATCTGAGCCAGATGTGTACACACTAACCAATTAAGTTTGATTAGATGTGCCTCATGGAAATCGAACACACTTGTGATCTTTTGATATTTATAAAAACCCTAAAAAGACTCAGTTACAATACTAAACAGATCACCCATAAGCGCACGAGGTACTATTGTAGTAAAGATAAGAGGCAAATATAGGGATCGATCCTCAGGGAGAGAGAGGGAACTAGAGCTAAGTTATCATTTTCTACGTTCTTAAAGTGGAGATTAGGGTTGAAGGGTTTAAAAGGGGTTTTGGTTTGATTACACTAAGCAAGCAAGAAAGTAAAGGCAATATGAAAACTAGATTACTAAAAACTAGATTATCCTAGGCAAGTTATGTCTAAGAAACTAGATTAAGCTATCAACTAAACAAGATCAAGATGATCTACACTACTATATAAAGACAATTAGCAACTAAGAACTAAGCTAAACACTAAAGCAAGAAAAAATCTAAGTTAATACTAACTAGCAAGACTAAGCAATTAGCTAGAAGAAATAAAGGCAACTAAGCTATACTAGCATTAACAAGTAAGGAGGCTAAGGTGGGTTTCAAGCAATGGATTAGGTAGGTGGGCCAATTGGGAATGTGATTTGATATTATTTGGTGGGGGGATGTCAACATAGTAAGAAATAATCACAATTCAATTGAGATTACCAAACCAAACAACAAGGCAAGTGCTATTAGAATGTACCCTATACTACTAGTTGGAGAACTAGGGTTAGGTGTAATTCTAGTAGGACTTGTCAAGTCTAGGTTTCTAGGGTAAGTGGTATTGGGGAAATTGAGAGACAAGGGTAGGAATGGGAGTAGAGAAGAGGGTTTTTCACCTCATGCTACTAGCCATCTAGCCTTTAGAAAGCTTTAGACAATTGCACTGATCACACTTACACTAGCTACTTAGATCTCACACTCACTTGTAGAAGAAGGGATATGATGTAGGAACCGGGGGGGGGTAGCTAGGGATCCACTAATTGGACCTAGGAGCCATTCCTAATATTTCTACATTCATTTTAATTCCTCCTAGAAGCTAAGTGTCATCAAACATCACAAAGCAAGCAATTTATGTTTAAGAGAAAAAACCACATAAAGATAATGGAAAATGAGATAGAAGCAAAGGCAATCATCATATAATGAAATTATGTTCATTACAAATTATTCTCCCCCAACATGGTATCAAAGTCACATTTTAACCCCAAAAAACCCACCACTAGGGGCTTAGCTAGACGTAATCAAAGAAAAGATAAAGAAAGGGGAATAAGGGGTTAGGACTCCATGGAGCTCGAAGTAGATCTTCCTTCTTCACCTCCTAGCTGATGTAAGGCGACCTCCTTCCTCCAAGGTGGATGATGGGCATGAAAATGAAGGGGGTTATGGTAGAAAACCTAGAAAACTAAGTTTCTATGGTGGAAATGAGGTGGAAATGGTGGATGGAGAGCATAAATGCAAGGGGAGTGTAATGAATGATCAAGAGTGGGTGGAGAGGAGTAATGGCATCTAACCTAGTGTTGTGGCCGCCACCCATGTATATATAGGTGGTGGTGGAAGTAGTAGGGTAAGTAGGGGCATTGTTGGAATCATAATGCAAAAAATGGTAGGGTTTAGGTGGTAGCATGACCGTTCTAGGAAGCACAACCGTGGTGGGTAGAGGTGGTAACGACCGTGGTGGTGTGGAACGCTCGTTCTAGGAAAGTAGAAAAATCACAAGTTGAAGTGGTGAAATGGAGGCTGGTAGCACGGTCGTGTTGGACAACATGACCATGGTGGAGGCTAGGTAGAACGGCCATGTTGGGTAGCATGACCGTGGTGGTGGAGTTGGAGGGGAGGTCATTCCCTTTAGCACACCCATTCTGACTTCAGCTCGCACGGTCGTGTTAGGTAGCACGACCGTTTTGGGGGCTTCGTGGAACGACCATGCTGGGTAGCATGGCCGTTGTGGCTGAGTTGCTATAGCTTGCAAATCTTGGCATTTCCCTGTAACTTTTACATTGGCCAGGACGATCGTTCCTTGGCAGCATGGTCGTGCTGGGGTCTTCAATAGCAAAATTAACTTCAATTTTAATGATTAATGGACTTCTTTGCTTGATGTCAAATCTTAGACATTAGGGATAGGTTGAGGGAGCTTTGGGGCCTTCTTTGGACCCCTCCATAAGTGGAGGAACCCTAGAACTCCTTCCTTCTCTCCCATCCATCCAAAGCATTGTCCAAGTACCTGAAAAGTATGCAAAGAACGTCCATAAGTGCATTTGACAATAATATTCATATTGGGGAATTTAACTTATTCTACTATGTTTAGATGTGAATAAAGTACAAAATGGCACAACATGGAGCCCTAAAATAGGGCTGCATCACCACCCCAAACATAAAACATACTTGTCCTCAAGTATGGTCCAACTTAATCTCTCTCTTCAAATTTCTTTCAATAAACAAGAATGACAAATACATAGAAAAAGATGATTATTGACTAAATGGTATTGGAAGTGACTAAATGCATGTGTTCCGCCTCTCTCCTCTCCTCTTTCACATACCAATCATGAAACAAGCACTGAGAATACAAACTTCAAATATAAATCTTAGAATACACAATCTTTCCATATGTTCTTCATATCATGTCGGGTAAACCATTTCATGTTGGCATTAATTAAAGATGACTAGGAGTGTTGTTTCACTTTCATGCATTCAATCTTATGCCTCAAACCACACCAAATGACCCACATAGCTGTAGAAAGGGTAAAGTGAGCTAGATTTGATGTTTTCTAGCTTGATAGGTATGAAAAAGGAAGAAAGTATTGCGGTAAGATTTTAGAGTGCTTTTACACACTCATTTTTTCTTTATTTAGATGCTCTTAAACAGGAGCATCTTTTTATTTTCTTTTTGCTTCTTTTTTATTCTTTTCTTTTCTTTATGACCTTGGTGTAGGTAGGGCATATGGTGGATAGAGTGAAGCGAGGAGATGTAGATATGGCCACCCCAAACTTTTAGAGGTGGACAAGGCTGAATATGTGCTGTAAGGCATCTTTTCATGAGGCAGAGGGGTATGAAGATGGTGAGAGAAGAGTCGTGTTAAGGGGGGGGTCATTAGTGTAATCCTCAACATAAGATTTCCTGCATCAAAACTAATCCAACACTTCATCAAACGATATCACACCACATGATTGAACAACATGATATTCACATTTATATCAAGTGATTCCATAGGCTCTAACGTTTATAGCTTGCTCAATTCACAATTCAACCGAAGCATGATTGGCCAAAATGGTGCCAATTTGCATTCAATCACATCTAAACCAAATTTATGGAAATTAAAACATAAAGCATCAAATCCTACTTAAAAACACACAAAAATTAGCAAAATCTACATGAGAATGCAATGCATGACACGGAGGATCAAAAAGAGCATTTTTTTGAAAAAATTATGAAAAAATGCATGAAATTGAACTACATGTATGCATGGATGCAAGCAAAAGGAAATCTATATTAAAAAGGGAAATCAACAACTAAGCAAAGACCCGGTGAGATAGACATCAACAAAATAAAGCTAAGAAAGAGGGCATACTGCCTACCACCCCAAACTTTTGAATCATGCTGTCCTCAACATGAAACTAAAGCTTAGGAATGATAGGGTAGAAATCAATGCTCTAGAGGTGTGGGATCCTATGGTGGGCCTGAGTGTGGAGGTGGATGCTAGTAATAGTCAGCCCAGTAGTCCACCTGTGGAGGCAGGTATGTCTCCTGGTAACCAGACAATCCTCCCCATAAATCCTCCCCCCATTGGGGGTTCTTCTGCACCTGCGCATGCTGGTAGTGGTACATATGGTTGACCTGATGATGCATCTACTAATGATCTAACCACATGGATTGATGTGTCTGTAGAATTGCCTCCAATTGTGCATGAATGGCTAACATGTCATATGCATTTGTTGGAGGTGGTTGCACATCAAAATCCTCAAACCTCAGTTGTATGCGGCATGGTTGCTCAAGAATGTGATGCTGCTCTGGCACATTTGTATCTCCTCCTTCTTTGGGTAAGTCCACATTTGGTGTTCTAAACCCCTCTCTTGGATGCTCCCCCTCATACTATGCTATCACCTCAAAAAAGTTCTCCAGTGGCCCCACATCCTTGAGTAGGGGGGGTGCCGTGGGATGGAAGCTCCAAGGTGATTCCAGGGTACCCGGGGTCTAGAACATAAAATATTTTTCTATCTCTCAAGGAGATCATTTGGGACCTAGAAAGATAGTTTAGATCAACATATTTTCTTCCTTCTACCTTGGTAAGCCCATCGATATTGTAGCCCACTGCCTTTGCTATTGTGGTGATAATCCCTCCCATGATGAATGGATTTTTACTCTTAGAATTGTCTTCAAATGGTCAATCACCATGGCTCCAATGTTCACAAAATTCTTACTTGCTACTGTGGCGATCAAATACAAATCATTTTGTGAACAACAACCTTGATTGTCATAATAGCCAAGCAAGGTGTTTGCTAGGACCTTCGGTAGGTATCTCATGAAGGGATTGTAAATCTTACTGGTCTTGTATTTTCCTACAAAAAAAGTTGCTTGATCAGTAATAGCCTTCCACGTCTTGGAGTAATCAACTTTCCCATTCTTATCAAGCCTCCCCTCATTGAAATTCTTTGCCATTTCTAGATTGGGGGCAAAAATAGCATTGATTTGGGAAACTTTGAGCACATGTGTTGAGCTATTTAGCTTGAAATTGATGGCATCTTCACCTTGGTACTGTACTTTTTCCAAAGTTGTAAAGAACTCATGAGTCAACTCCAAGTACTTCAACCTCATTCAATATCTTAAAGAGCCCACATCATTTCATTCTGTCCTGATACACATAGTTGACCCCTAGAGATTGCATGGTAGCCATACATGCATATCTAGTGGGAATCACACTCCTTGTTAAGCACTCAGGGTGGAGGGGTCCTGAGATCACTTTCCATGTTGCACCTCTCCCATAAGCACTCTCCTTGGGTTGCTTCCCAATCCACTTCGTCTTGTCCTCCTCCAGTTTGGACAAAAAGTCCACTGGCTCATCTTCCATCTCCTTGTTCTCTGTGTCATCTACCTCCTCCTCATCGTATGTGTGTGACCCTGAACTTGTGTCCAAGTTCAAGGGCACCATCTAGACCAGTGCATCTTCAACCTCTTCCTCAGTCAATCAATCGGCGCCTAATGGGCTGTTGAGTGGCGTGTGGTTGTGCCAATGACGTGGAGCGTCTAGTTAGAGTCAGGTGTAGTGGTCGTGAAGATGACGTGTTAGTGTCCTTCTTGGCCTTCCTCTCTTAGACTGATGTGTCAAAATCCACTGAATCTACGATATTCTCCAACTCTTCTTCTTCCTCTTCTTCTTCATCAGGACTGTTGTAGCTAGGATCCGACATGTGGCCGTTGGAGGAGGAGCGATGTCATGACACACTCATCAAAGATGACCGTCAAAGTGATTGCATAATCAAATTTGACGGTGATGATACACTGTGGGACTGCTGTGACAAATTGGAGGCTTGCTTGGTGCGACTTTTGCCTTTGGTGAGGATGTCCATCATCTTCTCTACCCCCTTCTTGATTGACTTGCATGTGCTCTTCATCTTTGTAAGGATATTTGGTGAACAATGAGCAAGAACAGCACCAAATGTGCTTCTGGACTGTAGGGGTAAATTCTCCTTGGAGATGGAGAAATAGATGGTAATGGAGGGTGGAAAATGGAGCTTGAGGTTAGGGAAGATGATTGGGGACTAAGGGGAACTCAAATTTGGAGTTTGGGAGCAAGATGGGGTGATTTGGGGTTGATTGGAACTTGCCCTAGTCTTCACTCACGCGGAACGGCCATGCTCTATCATAAAAATGAACTTTGGGTCGTGCTGGGTCGGGAAAAATCGAGCAATTTAAGTATTGGGCCCGGGGCAACATGACCCTTCTAGTGAGGTGCCAGCATAGTCGTGGTGGCTAGCATGGTCGTGCTGCCTGTGCCCAAAACTCAAAAATTCCCTATTGAAATGCATAAATCCAGCACGATCATTCCATGGAAGAACAACCGTGCTGGGTCCTCCAAGTTAAAAAATCTTCAAAATTCATCAAATTATTCTATCATTCATTCTCCAATCATTTTAATCGACCCACTTAATGTTATATCAATCATTTTGCACTGAAATTTGCCTCCTCTCTCAACTTTAACCTATCTCACCTAAAAAATCATCAAAACTAAAACAAAACTATCAAGCAAAAGTGTGCATGTGTGTATTCTTGGAATCATGTGAAAACAAAGTAAAAGTATCTAAAAGAGAAGGTTGGGTGAAAAAGTTCCCAAACATATGCGGGTTGCCTCCCACTAGCACTAAATTTTACGCCTTCAGCTGGGCTTATTGATTCTTGACTTCATTCATCCTCGTGGGATTCACAAAGCATATTTGAAGTAAATGTCTCTCTCATGTGCATTCAAACACATCTCCTCATCAATCTGATGTTCCTCAACTAACATCACAATATCAAAACTTTGATTGGCTTTGTCCGGACCTACTTCCACAATTGATTTCAGCCTTTGACCATTCACGGTAAATTCTTTAGCTCCTTCTTTCTCACAAATCAATACAACCCCGGATGGATACACCTTTTTGATTAGATAAGGCCCTTCCCATCTAGATTGGTGTTTTTTTGGGAAAGAACTTCATCCTTGATTTATATAGCCATACCCATTTACTGGGCTCAAATTTTTTCTTCTTGATCATCTTATCATGTAGAAACTTTGTTCTCTCTTTGTAGCACTTGGACATTTCATAAGCTTCATGTCACATCTCCTCTAATTCATATTCAGCTGAAACTTACTCTTCATCCTGACATTCTCTCCATCAAAGTCCATGGCCTTCAAAGCCCATAATGCCTTGTGTTGCATCTCAATCGACAAATGGAAGCTTTTCCCATAAATAAGTTTGAATGATGTGGTGCCAATCAGGGCATTGTATGTAGTCCTATAAGCCCATAAAGCCTCATTGAGATGTAATGACCAATCCTTACGGTTCGATCTCACCGTCTTTTCTAGAATGAGATTTATCTCGCGATTAGCCAACTCAACTTGACCACTTGTTTGGGGGTGGTAAGGAGTAGCCACACAATCATTCACTCCGTGTTTCTCGAGCAAGCCTTCAAAAGTGTGATGGATGACATGACTTCCACCATCAATGATCATGGCTCAAGGAATACCACACTGGCTAAAAATATTTGATTTCACAAAGTCATACACCACTTTGTGATCAATTGTTCTAGTTGCAACAACCTCAATCCACTTTGACACATAATCAATGACAACCAAAATGTAGACATATCCGAAGGAGGGCAGAAAAGGACCCATGAAGTCAATCCCCCAAACATCAAACACCACCACAAGAATGGGCGATAAAGGCATCATGTCCCTCTTTGAGATAGTGCCTACCTTTTGGCACTTCAAACAACACTTGAGAAATTCATGAGTCTTTAAACAAGGAGGGCCAATAGAATCCACTTTGGAGAACCTTGGCAGCCGTGTGTTTTCCACTGAAATGTCCTCTATGTACCCCAGAATGACACATAGATAGAATTTCTTGCTGCTCCAATTTCTGAAACACAACTCTGAATAAGTTGGTTGGGGCAATATTTGAAAAGATGAGGATCATCCCAAACATAATTTTTGACCATAGCAAACAACCTTTTACTTTCATCCCTTGTCCATGTGCTTGGTATCCTTCCACTAGTTAAGAAATTATCTATGTATATATACCATGTCCTTTGAGTGGATGAGAGTAGGAAGAGCTGCTCATGTGACATTGTTTCTTTAATTTGGTATGTATCATCAAAAGGTGCTTCAATTCAGGAGAGATGGTCGGTAGCAGAATTTTCCACTTCCTTTATGTCTACAATCTCAATATCAAACTCTTGAAGAAACAAGATCCAACAGATCAACCTCAGCTTTGAGTCTTTCTTCGCCATGAGATACTTCAATGCATCATGGTCTGTGTATATCACTACCTTATTTTGCAAAAGATATGATCAAAACTTGTCAAGAGCAAAGATAACCACAAGCAACTTTTTTTCTATAGTCATGTAGTTCCTTTGTGGTTTGTCTAGATTCTTGCTAGCATAATAAATGGCATGCAGAATCCGGCCAACTCTTTGACCCAACACAGCCCACACTACTATGTTGGATGCATCAGTCATGATCTCAAATGGCAAAGAGAAATCTAGGGGCTACATTATAGGAGCAGAAATGATCTTTTCCTTCAAGTGGTGAAGGCTTCAACACACTTGTCATCAAAGTAAAATTCAACATCTTTCTCCAACAAATGAGATACAGGTCTTGAGATTTTGCTAAAATCTTGATGAAGCAAAAGTAGAAACCAGCATGTCCCAAGAAATACCGAACATGTCTTATAATAGAAGAAATGGTAAGAGTAGAAATGAGGCCCACCTTGTCCCTATCAACCTCTATAATGTCTTTTGAAACCTAGTGGCCCAAAATTATGCCTTCGGGCACCATGAAATGGCTCTTTTCCCAATATAGAACTAGGTGAACCTTGATGCATCTCTCAAGAATGGAAGCCAAGTGGGGCAAACACTCATCAAAGGTTTTTATCAAAAATTGAGAAATCGTCCATGAACACTTCAAGTGACAAATCAAGCATATCGGTAAAGATTGAGGTTATGCATCTTTGAAAAGTGGAAGGGGCATTACACAACCCAAATGTCACTCTCTGGTAAGCAAAAGTACCACTCGGGCAAGTGAATGTCATCTTTTCTTGGTTCGCAGGATGCGCATCAATCTGGAAGTACCCAAAGTATCCATCAATAAAGAAATAGAAACTTTGCCCTGTCAACCTCTCTAGAATCTGATCAAGAAATGGAAGAGGATAATAGTCCTATTTAGTCTTCTCATTGAGCTTTCTGTAGTTTACACACATTCTCCATTTGGACTGTTCTCTAACCGACATCATCTCACCATCAACATTCTCTGCCACTGTGATCCCACCCTTCTTTGGCATAACTTGGATGGGACTCACCCATGTGCTATCCGAAATCAGATAAATAAAGGTTTGGCCTTGCATCATCCTCCAAATAGATCCTATGCACACAAATGGAGGGGTCAATACCCTCAAATCAACAATGGACCATCCAATGGCCCGAATGTTCTTCTTTTGGACTTTCATCAATGCCTCTTCTTGTTTTGAAGAGAGAATGGAAGAAATGATCACCGGGAGGGTGTCATTGGAGCCTAGAAAAGCATACGTCAATCCTTTAGGGAGTGATTTGAGTTCAAGAGTTGGAGGTTCTTCAAGAGAGTTCTTCAATGGCTCAAAAATTGATGGGGGGTCCTCACTTACAGCCACCAAGGCTAGCTCGTTCACTTCATCCTCTTCATCATCATCATTGGAGAACTCAAAAAATGGGCTCTAAATCTCTACCTTGAGTGGTAGTATGAATGCACACATGTAGGCACTCCTCCACAATCTCATCAAGGTATTCAACAAGATAGAAATATTCTTATGTGGCGCCTATCACCTCGGCTGTAGCTGAAGATTAGAAGATGTTCAACTAGATATTCATGTGCATGAATGTCACATACAAGGTGTCAGTTCTCACGTGGATCACAACATCAGCTATATCCAAGGATGACTTCCCTAAGATGATAGGTACTCTTCTTGTATCTTTCTCCATATCTAGCACAATGAAGTCAGTGGGGAAGAATGTGGAAGTCTCATCATCAAGTTTAACTAGCACATCATCAACACGCCCTCTAGGCATCTTCACTGATCGGTCGGCCAACTGTAAAGTACAATGAGCCGGACCTAATTGTTCCATTTGGAGCTCGACAAACACATGATATGGCATCAGGTTCATGCTAGAACCCAATTCTAGAAGGGCTTGGTCTATGCGGTGTGCTCCAATGTAACACGAAATGATGGGAGCACCGGGGTCTTTCCTCTTTCTCAACATGGTATGCTGTAGAATTGAGCTCACTTGCTCGGTGAGCTTGACTTTTTTGGGCATTCTTCCCATTGTTTCCCTTTTAAATGTGCACATATCTTTCAGAAACTTGGCATAGGAAGGGATTTGCTTGACCGCATCAAGGAAAGAAATGTTTATCTTCACTTGTTTGAAAGTTTCCATGATATATTCAGTATGTTTCTTATTTCTTCTCTCAATAGAGGGCTCCTTAAGAGCATATGTAAATGGGGGAGTTGGGCTCCCAATCGGCTCGGATCAACAGAATCATCAACTGGAATCACGAGAATCACGGTATCACTACTCGGTATCACAATACCACTGCTCAGTGTCACATCATCAACTCTAGTTCCTATCACAGTATCACCAATCTAGATCTCAATATCAACATGTTCGATCACATTATCACCTTGATCCTCACTAGCTACCCTCTCAACAACAATATCACATGACTGCTCCAACATCTGGCCACTCCTCAAAACTATCATCGCCTTCACATTCTCATGGGTAGAGGAGGAGGAAGCTTATGGATTTGGCTGTGGCTATTGAGGTGGTGGTGGTTTTTGGTGGGGTGAGTTGGGATTTTGAAGGATGAACTATGGTTGTGGTTGTTTTTGTGGTTGTGGTTGTGGTTGTTGTGGATGGGGGTGATATTGTGGAGGGGGTTTTTGGTATGAGTGAGGTGGAGGTGAAGCATATTGATAGTTGAGAGGAGCTTGAGGAGGTGGTGGAGCATAGGGATTTGGTGGTGCTTGATACGAAGGCGGAGCATATGAACTTTGAGCATTACCCATGAAAGTGCCATCATTGTTCGAATTTGGCATTGGTTGGGATGTGAGTCTTCCTTCCTCCCTTCTAGCAAGTGAAAGTGATATTTGGTCCAATCTTTTCTCAAGATGGCTAATGGACTATCCATGAGAGGACACATCTTTGTTTACCTCATCCAAACTTCTCAACCTTCCAAGAACTTCATCTTCAAATTTTGAGCCATACCTTGGCCTTGGCTGCCCTTATCCTTGACCATCTTCATTTTGTTGTTTCCATGACAAATTAGGATGGTTTCTCCACTTGGGAGTGTAAGTGTTGGACATAGGACCTTGATTGTTTCAGTTTCCAAAAGAGTGCAAAGCATGAAATTCCTCTTCTTCAGCTTCAGCTGCCATGGTGGATTGACTAGATGAACCACCGGCTTGGCTCTTCATCATATTCATCATGTCTGCCATCATCTTCATCATGTCGGGGTTGGAGTCAGTGTGGGATGGAGCTATAGGAGAATGTGGAGGGTTGTAGTTCCAGCCACACTGTTCCCCTTTAGTAGAAACCCAATGGCAAGAATTTTTAGCAAGGTGTTCAAACAATGGCCCCGACTCCTCATGTGGTTTTGCTATGAATGTGCCTCCACATGACGAATCAACATTGTTCTGGCTCAACTCTTCCAACCCAATGTAGAAACCTTGGACCAGCTGCCACAAGGATACCTCGTGATGAGGGTAGTCATGCAGGAACTTCTGGAAGCTTTCCCACGCCTTATGGAAAGGTTCATTCTCCTTTTGGGTGAAGGTGGTGATACATCTTTGCATTTGAGTCAACTTGGCAATTGGAAAGAACTTCTTGAGAAACTCATTTTTGATCACATTCCATGTCATCAGCTTCGTCTTTGAAATGTACCATTCTTTAGCCTTTTCCTTTAGAGAGAAAGGGAAGAGAGTCCTCCAGATGGAGTCATTGGTAGTAGCAGGGGTGTGGAAGGTGGAACAAGTCTCAAGGAAGGCGTCGATATGATGGTAGAGATTTTCATTCTCCATCCCATAGTAGGTAGGGAAGAGTCCAAGGAGTGTAGGTGGAATGGAGAATTGTTGATTCAACATTTGGTCAACAAGGGTGGCAATGGGGGAATTGTAGTTCCCCGGGGTGAAATACTTGTGGAGGGGGTGGTTAGGCTACGGTTGAGCATTTTCCATGAGGTTTGTTTTCTGCCATGTCGGATGCTTGGTGTTGCTTGTGGCGGCTTTGACATCTCCTCCTACCTATCTTAGGGTCGTATAACACCAAGTCAGTATAAGTAGAACACGTATGGCACATGCACAACTGTCACTTGCACAATACACAAACAAGCAACAAGAAACTAAGTTAGAATGACAATATGCAAAAGTGAAAAAAAATAAAGAATACCAATGATGAGGGCAATAGGAAGGGCTAAGCTACACTAACTATCTAGGCCGAGCGCCTCTATCCCCGAAAACAGTGCCAGAAAGCTTGGTGCGTCTGAGCCAGAGGTGTACACACTAACCAATCAAGTTTGATTAGATGTACCCCATGGAACTCGAACACACTTGGGATATTTCGATATTTATAAAAACCCTAAAAAGACTCTGTCACAATACTAAACAAGTCACCCGCAAGCATACAAGGTACTATTGTAGTAAAGATAAGAGGCAAATATAGGGATCAATCCTCAAGGATAGAGGGGACACTAGAGCTAAGTTAGCTTTTGCTACATTCCTAAATAAGATATTAGGGTTGGAGGGTTTAAAAGGGGTTTTGGTTTGATTACATTAAGCAAGCAAGCAAGTAACGGCAATATGAAGACTAGATTACCAAAAACTAGATTATCCTAGGCAAGTTAGCTCTAAGAAACTAGATTAAGAAATCAACTAAACAAGAGCAAGATGATCTACACTACTCTAGCAAGGCAATTAGCAACTAAGAACTAAGTTAAACACTAAAGCAAGAAAGAATCTAAGTTAACCCTGACTAGCAAGACTAAGCAATTACCTACAAGAAACAAAGACAACTAAGCTACACTAGCATTAACAAGCAAGGAGGCCAAGGTGGGTTTCAAGCAATGGATTACATAGGTGGGCTGTCTGGGAATTTGATTTGATATTAGTTGGGGGGTGTCAACATAGCAAGCAATAATCACAATTCAATCTAGATTACCAAACCAAACAACAAGGAAAGTGATATTAGAATGTACCCTATACTACTAGTTGGAGAACTAGGGTTAGGTGTAATTCTAGTAGGATTTTTCAAGTCTAGGTTTCTAGGGTAAGTGATATTGGGGAAATTGAGAGCCAAGGGTAGGAATGGGGGTAGATATGAGGGTTTTTCACCTCATTCTACCAGTCATCTAGCCTTTAGAAAGCTCTAGGCAATTGCACTAATCACACTTACACTAGCTACTTAGATCTTATACTCACTTGTAGAAGAAGGGATATGTATGTAGGAATAAAGGGGGCTATCTAGGGATCTACTAATTGGACCTAGGAGCCATTCCTAAGATTGCTACATACATTCCAATTCCTCCTAGAAGCTAAGTGTCATCAAACATCACAAAGCAAGCAATTTATGTTTAAGAGCAAAAACCACATTCAAGATATTGGGAAATGAGATAGAAGTAAAGGCATTCATCATAGAATGAAATTATGTTCATTACAAATTATTCTCCCCCAACATGGTATCAAAGTCACATTTTAACCCCAAATAGCCCACCACTAGGGGCTTAGCTAGACATAATCAAAGAAAAGATAAAACAGAGGGGAAGAAGGGGATATGACTCCATGGAGCTCGAAGTAGATCTTCTTTCTTCACCTCCTAGCTAGAGTAGGGTGACCTACTTCCTCCAAGGTGGATGATGGGCATGAAAATGGAGGGGGTTATGGTAGAAAACCTAGAAAACTAGGTTACTATGCTGGAAATGGTGGATGGAGAGCATAAATGTAAGGGGAGTGCAATGAATGCTCAAGAGTGGGTGGAGAGGAGTAATGGCAGCTAACCTAGTGTTATGGCCACCACCCATGCATATATCGGTGGTGGTGGAAGCACTAGGGTAAGTAGGGGCATTGTTGGAAAAACAATGTAGAAAATGGTAGGGTTTAGGTGGTAGCACGGTTGTGCTAGGCATCACGACCATGGTGGGTAGAGGTGGGAACGACCATGGTGGTGTGGAACGGTCATTCCAGGAAAGTGGAAAAATCATAGGTTGAAGTGGTGAAATGGAGGCTGGTAGCATGACTGTGCTGGGCAACACATCTGCAGTGGAGGCTAGGTAGAACGGTCATGCTGGGTAGTACGACCGTGGTGGTGGAGTTGGAGGGGTGGTCGTTCCCTTTAACATGCCCATTCTGTCTTCAGCTAGCACGATCGTGCTAGGTAGCACGACCATTTTGAGGGCTTCATGGAATGGTCATGCTGGGTAGCACGACCGTGGTGGCTGAGTTGCTTTAGCTTGCAAATCTTGGGATTTCCCTATAACTTGTGCATTGGCCAGCACAGTCATTCCTTGGCACCACGACTGTGCTGGGGTCTTCAATAGAAAAATTAACTTCAATCTTCATGATTAATGGACTTCTTTTCTTAATGTCAAATCTTGTCCATTAGGGGTAGGTTGAGGGAGCTTTGGGACCTTTTTTGGACCCCTCCATGAGTGGAGGAACCCTAGAACTCCTTCCTTCTCTCTCATCCATCTAAAGCATGGTCCAAGTACCTAAAAAGTATGCAAAGAGTGTCCATAAGTGCATTTGACAATAATAGTCATATTGGGGAATTTAACTTGCATTATACTATGTTTAGATGTGAATAAAGTACAAAATGGCACGATATGGATCCCTAAAATAGGGCTGCATCATGCAGCCACTATCAACAATCCATCTTCCTTTTTCCTACAAGAAAGGAAAATGTCAGTGCCCAACTCAAACTTTGGGATCTAGAGTTAGCTTGGGGACCCATTTCATGTTTGGGATGGTCCCCTTAGGCTTGTAAGGACAATAAGTGGAGTAACGATCATCACACTTGCAATAAGAACAAACCATATGATTCTTAGTGTCAGAAGACTCTCCAACAAAGAAAGATTTCTCCTTACTCTTTTTCTTACCTTTGGCTTTGATCTTGCCTTCTGGTGCTCCCCCTACAAATCCCAAACCACTAGTACTACTTTGTTTGGTAGAATGGTCAAGGATTTCATTTAGGGAGTTTTTCCCTTTGAAGAATTTCTCTAGAGAGGCCCTTAGTCAATGATTATCATCATTAAGAGATATGATAGTAAAAGACAAACTAGCAATATCATCTCTAGCATGAACAAGGTTGGCCTCAAGAGGCTTTAGTCAAATAGGAATCTTTCTCAAGAGAAATAGAAGCAATATCATTACTAGGAAAGATAGGTCTAGAAGATAAATCATTAACTTGACCAAGAAACCTAGAATTTTTAGATTTAAGCACTTGAATTTCCTTAAGATAAACATCCCTCTCATCGTTATGAGCATCAACAAGAAGCTTAAATTCAGCATTTTTAGTTTTAAGGGTTTCAAGCTACTTTAGGCACTTTTGGTTATCTTCCTTAAGAGTTTCAATGTTCTTAAGATAGACACCTTTCTCTACTTCAACTCCATTGTATTGGAGCTCAAGATTCTAGATATTGGCCTTGCAAGTTATCAATGCTCTGTATATGAGTTTTCTCATTAAGCTCAAGAATTTCAAGTTTAGCATACAAATCATCAATAATTTTTCCTAACAATTTTCTTTTAGATTTACATTTAGCAAAATAAGAACGAGTAGAAATAAGCATATCAATAATAGATTCCTTATATAACTCATGCACGCTTACCTTGCTTACCTCACTTACCTCACAAATTTCTTCACTAGTAGAGGCCATGAGTGCAAGGTGGAACTCTCCATCTTCTTCAGAGCTTGAGCTACTTGAGGATGAATCTTCCCAAGCTACATGAGCTGCATTCTTGTGTCTTTTCTCCTTTTTATCCTTCCTCTTATACTTTCTTTCCTTCTTGTACTCTTCCTCCTTCTTTGAGCTGACCTTGTGGTGTGACTTTCTTGACTTGGGACATTCACTCTTGTAGTGTCCCTTTTTTCCGCACTTGTAGCATCTAGGAGTAGAGGACGAGGCTTGCTTTACCTTGAAGTGCTTGCCCTTGATGTAGTTGGCTTCATGCTCACTTGGGCCATCATCTTCACTAGAGGAGGAAGGAGAAGTCTGGAAATTAAGTTTTTGTTGAAGGATGACCGCCTCCACTTGTGGTTTGAAAGCACTATCTTTGATCTTCTTGGCTTCCTTTTCTTCTTATTTGGCTTCTTATTCTTGTTTTTCAAGCCTTGGCTCATGGGCTTGGAGGTTGCCAATGAGCTCTTCAGTTGGGATGTCACCAAGGCTCCTCACTTCTTCAATTGAGGTCACCTTTGACTCCCATCTCTTTGGTAGAGTCCTCAAGATCTTGGAGTTGATTACACCTCTATCCAAAGTGTTGCCCAAAGCAGTCAATCCATCGATGATGACATTGAGTCTTGAGTACATATATGTAGTCCCTTCTTTCTTGCCCATCTTGAAGTTCTCTAGAAGGTTGTTCAACATGTAGATCTTAGCCTCCTTGACTTGCTTTGTGCCCTCATAAGTGATGCATAGTTTGTCCCAAATCTCATAGGTAGTGTCCCAAGAAGAGATCTGGTTGAACTCCGTTGGGGTAAGGGCTGCATAGAGGATGCTTATGGCTTTGGCATTAAGTTGGGCTTCTATAAGTGCAGCTTCACTCCATGTTGCAACAACTCCAGTTGGCTCCTTGTATGGTGTGACCATCACCTTCCACATGTCAAAGTTCATGTCTTGAATGTAGAATTGCATGTGCCTCTTCCAATAAATGAAGTTGGTGTCGTCAAAGACTGGAGTACGCATGGAGAAGCCTCCCTCTAGGTTGAGAGAACCAAGTAGGTTGTCACCCATCTTCTCATCTCGTGAGAGATTGATTGTTGGAGAAGATCCTTGGCTTTGATACCACTTGTTGGATCTAGGGCTCTATAGGGGGGTGGGGGTGAATAGAGCTTCAAAAATTCTCACAATATAGATTAGACTTTCAAATTATATCAATCAAAACCATTAGCTTAAGTGAAATTTTAAGCCCTAACTAACAAGCATAGTAAGGATGAGAGAAAATGGAATAAGTAATTGACAAGGTCATTTAGAGTGGTTCCACTCTCCAAACTAGGAGAGAGTCAGTCCACAACCTAGTGAGATCAACTTTTAGGACTTTGCAAGTGCTTTACTCCATATATTCACAAATAAGAGTTACAATATAAGACCACAAAAGGACTTACCTATCCAATACAAAGAGTTGTCCACCTTACCAAGGACTTACACACTTTTCAAGAGTCTTCCGCCTTCTTCCAAGGACTTACCTACTCTTACACAAGTCTTCATCCTTCAAGGGATTACCCACTCTTCTTAGATCTTCAACCTTTGCCTTCTCCTTCACCTAGAGAAGATCTTCACCTCTTCTTCAACCTTGAAGAAGAAGAACAACAACTCCACCTTCACTTGATGTAGCTTGCTTCACCTTTTCTTCATTGAGGAAAGGAGTAGGGAAGATGGAATGGAATGAGAGCTTTACAAGCACAAGGAGGTAGCTCTCTTACAAATAACCTATCACACTCATAATCACAAAATGAAGTGTAAACTAGAGAGAGAATGTGGCTCAAGGAGTTGCAACACACTCAACTATAGCAAGGACTTAGAATAACATGAATGAGAAAACTTGGAATGAACTCCAAGGGGTCCTATTTATAGCTGGGGGTGTTCCCTTGAGTGTAGGATCACTTAAGGGCAAAATATAGCCATTTTACAAGTTGCAACGGATCTATTCTCTCTCAAAACAAATCACCAACAGTTATAATCACTTTTTCTGCATTTTTTGTACAATACATTTGGTCGAGTTCTAATAAATGTAACTCGACCGATCCACTAAATGACAAAGCCAATTTTTAAACTATCAGAAGAGTTTGTTTTGAGAAACTCGATCAATGAGCTAAAATTAGTTTTCTTAGTGAGTCGGTTGGTCGAGTTCCGTGAGTGTGCAACTCGACCGATTGGTCTCTCCAGAAAATTCATCACTGGATCAGTCGAGTTTGCAACTTGAATGATAAATAGCTTATGAAAAATTTTCTAAATTGACATTTGAGTGATTAAACCTTGGAATTAAGTGTCCCTGATTTTTTCTCATCTTAGTTACAAGTCATATCATCAATACATGTGATTACAAAAACCATCTAAGTTCATTTGGAGTGATTTCCCAAAACACACACTTGCATTGCTTTTGACTTGAACTTGAACAAGCTAGGGCTTGTATAATTTGATCCTTTTCATGTACCTAAAGCCTGAAATCAACCTTGAACAAACATATTACATACATAGGAATTGAATGGTTAAGTCATTATCAAAATATGGACAATGTATAACTCTTAAGTCAACAAAAGGCTCCAATTTCGACCACAAGATCACCATAAGAAGAAGAAGATATCAAGATCAAAGATAGCTCAAGAAAAGAGAGCAAGAAACTCTAGGCCAAACCAAAAGAAGAAGGCAGAAAGAGAGAAGAAACTTCCTCTCACTTAGGTACCACCTTGTCAAAACATTGCCTATGACCCTTATAATGAGGAGTTTCTCTCCAAAACAACCACCATGGATGATCCATGGTCTAGGTCCAAGTAAACAGAAGAATATGGGGTAGAAGATCAAAGGAAAACATCATCAAGGAAAGGCAAACACTTACCAAGGTTGAAGATGACCAAAAGTCACCACATGCAAGGGATCTCAGTCACCAAAGCTCCAAGGATCAGACCTTCTAGCTCGTCAAGGATCCAAGGATGAGCAAGAGGGAGGGAGGAAGAAAGAAGGTGAAATGGTTCACTTGCATTAAGAGAAGAGGGTTTATATAGTAAAGGAGGAGGGAAGTAGGGTAAAGATGAGGTATCAATACCTAAAGGCACTAAAGGGACACTTGTCCACAAAAGGAACCAATATGAAACCACTTAAAACATGAATCCATGAGATGGTGATACAACCAATGTTGGGTCTCGACCACTTAGGTCCCCAACACTTGGTTTCGGTAACAACACCTCAAGAAGGTCAAAACAAAAGCACCAAAACACCACTTGGTCGAGACAAAAAGGTCACCAACATACTAGGCCAAGACACTTCACAAGAAGACAACTGTCTTGACCGAAGGCTCACCAAGACCATCATTGTTAAGGAAAAACCACCTAGAGAAGGTGTCTCGGTTGAGATACTCACAAGGCACAACCTCAAGGTCTAGACAAGGGTCACTACACTCAACCAAGCTCATAGGGTTGACACCAAGCAAACCCTAGAAGCCCTAATCACCTCTAGTGATGTCATCACTCAACCAAGGCTCAACCAAGGCACCCCAAAGCATACAAATTTCTATCATGAAGCCAAGAAAGAGAATATACACACTAGGTGTGTTAAATTGCAAGATAACCTTCACAAATGGGTAAATTGCAATTTGTCCCAAAACAAGCACATGAAGCACAAACATCATCCAAACATGATCAAACTGGAAACTTAAGCTCTCCACAAGATCTAAGAACATCTCAAAGGATTATAGAAAGGTTCTAAGCACTTAAAAAAGCCAAAAAAATAGGGTTAGCCTAAGACACATGTTAAGGGTCTTACAAGCCATAAACCCCTAACAAGGATTTCACCCCCGAAATCCTATGCGAAAAATTACATGTACTTCCTACACATCTCTTCCTCAAGCTCCCACGTGGCTTCCTCAATGCCATGATGATGCCACATAACATTCACCAACACTATGTTCTTCTTCTTCAACTTCTTCACTCTTCTATCAAGGATCAACACGGGTCCTTCCACATAGGACATATTTTCTTCCAAAACAACCTCCATTGGCTGAACCGCTAACTAGATATCAGGGTGGCACTTCCTCAAACACATGGAACACCGAATGCAACATGTACAACTCAGGTGGCAAATCCAACTTATAGGACACGTTTACAATACACCATAGGGCAAGGTCCCATGAACCTGGGGGCCAACTTACCCTACTTCCCAAACCTCAAGATGCCCTTCCAAGGAAAGACCCTAAGATACACCCTGTCTCCCACTTGAAACTCCAAGGGTCTGTGACGATTATCAAAATATGACTTCTATCTATCCTGGGCTGCCTTCAATTATTATTGAATCACTTTGATCTTTTATGTCATCTGCTGCACAAGCTCAGGACCAAGAAGCTGATACTAACCTGTCTCATACCAACACAACGGATATCTGCAACGTCTCCTATACAACACCTCATAAGGTGCCATGTCGATGCTCCTATGATAACTGTTATTATAAACAAACTCAATCAAATTGAGGTGGATGTCCCAACTTCCCAAAAACTACAAGACACAAGCTCTTAATAGATCCTCCAAGGTCTGTCTTCCTGGATGCATGGAATACATTGAAGAGTGAGCCTATTCCAGATCTGTCTTCCTCAGATTGTCAACATCAGGAACCACAACTCTACTGTGTTAACAGACTATTCCATCCTCTACCTCATGGAAGCCATCACGCTTCTCGATGCTAAACTCTACTTGTATCTATTGTATCATAGTATCAACCTGATGTGCTTCTATGATCTACTGCCTCAGTGTAGGATTCATTTGCAACTATGCCAACAAACCTGCTATCAAAGAAACCTCTAGCTTTAAGTTCATCTGACGCAAGGAGACCAACATATCTCTCTTATGGCACACCAAGTAACACAACTGTGCCTTCTCCATAGATGACGACGAATAAGACTTCCTACTCAGTGCATTTGCCATGACATTAGCCTTCCCAGGATGGTAATCAATGGTGCAATTGTAGTCCTTCATTAACTCCATCCAGTGCCACTGCTTCATGTTCAACTCCTGCTACAAAAATATGTACTTCAAGTTCTTGTGATTTGAGAAGACTTGCCATTTCTCTCCATAAAGGTAGCACCTCTAGATCTTCAAGGCATGAACCACAACAACTAACTCTAGATCATCGGTTGGGTAGTTCTCCTCACACTTCTTCAATTGCCGTGATGCAAAAGAGATCATATTCTTATCCTACATCAACATGCAAATCAAACCATTCCTCAACACATTACATAAAACTATGTATCCTTTCCCCTGCTCAGGAAAAACTAGCACTGGTGCACTAGTTAACTTCTCCTTCAATAAGTGAAAGGCACATTGACATATGTCATCCTAGATAAATGACACATCTTTCCTCACCAACTTCATTAGGGGTAACACCACTGAGCTGAAGTTCTTGATGAACCTCCTGTAATATCCTGCCAAACACAGAAAACTACAAACTTCTATCATCATCTTCAGTCGTTCCCACTCTAGCACGGATTCAACCTTCTTGGGTTCCACACAAACACCCTCAATAGATATCACATGTCCTAGGAAAGACACTTTCTTCAGCCAAAACTTGCACTTGCTGAACTTGGTGTACAAAAGATGTTGTCTCAACATGGTTAACGTCTGACAAAGATGTTGTTCATGTCACTGACTGTCTCTGGAGTATATCAGGATATCATCTATGAGCACCACCATGGATTGATCAAGAAACGGTCTAAACACCCTATTCATCAAGTCCATGAATGTTTTTGGTGCATTGGTTAACCAAATGGCATAACCACAAACTCATAATGGTCATACCTCATCCTAAAAGCTATCTTAGGTATGTGATCTGCCTTGATCCACAACTAGTGATAACTTTATCTCAGGTCTATCTTTAAGAACATTGTGGCACCACACAACTGATGAAATAGGTCATCCATCCTCCACAAGGGATACTTATTCTTTATCGCCACCTTGTTCAACTTTTTGTAATATGTACACAACCTCATGGACCATATTTCTTCTTTACAAACAACACAGGATCACCCCATGGAACATGCTCAGTCTAATGAAACCCTTCTCATGCGGTTCTTGCAATTATTTCTTCAACTATGCCATCTCAGTTGGATCCATCATGTACCGTGTTTGGGCTATCGACTGTGTACCCATGCTAGATTGACCTCATAGTCAATCTCTCAGGGTGGGGGAGCACCTAAAAACTCATATAGAAAAACATCTTTGAACTCACAAACAACTGGAACCTCCTAAATACTATGACCTCATGCCTTAATATCCACCACATGTGCCAAAAATTCCTCACAACCCTATCTCATCATCTTCTCTGCCACCATCATCCATGCCAGACACATCAGAAGAATCTTCCTAACTCCTTGGAAGATCCACATCACATCACCATTTACAAGCGTCGCCATCTTGGAACTATAGTTTAGGACAACTTGATACTTCTCCAAGGTGTCCATTCCAAGGATAAAATCAAATCCATGCATATACTATGGTATGAGATCCACCTGAATGCTATGTCCTAAAAAAGAATGGACACAGGAAGGACACACCTCCCACAACTCTGAGGAACCAACCAATGAGGTTTCTAAATGAAGACTATCTTGTCTACAACTAACATACAAAGAACAACCATCAATCACTTCTTGAGTGATAAAAGAGTGCGTAGCACTTAGATCAACCAAAATAGATACAAAGTAAGAAGAAGACACATCAAAATGAAATCACTCCATCTGACCTGTTACTACTCATGGGTTGACCACTTTTTCCAGATGATTCATGGTGTTAAATCTAGCCATTGCCCATTGTCACCCTTATCCTTTGTTGGCCTATCCAGAAGAACCTGCATGTGACACTTGTCCACATCCTCAACCTCCACCACTGCTAAATTGCTGCCTCTGTGAGCCCTACTGACTCTACCTTGGCTATTGAGTCACCTCATCACCCTTCATAGGGCAAAACAACTTTGTATGCCCAGCCTGTTTGCATTTGTAGCAAGTCTTGTTTTCATACCATGGCCAAGATGACCCTGTCATTACCACTGACACTATATTGTGAGATCCTGCTAGTGGAAGATTTCAACCTCTGCCTCTACTTGGTGACCACTGTGTCTGTGCACTTGACCTCTACAATGCTGATGGTGCCAAGAACCTTGGCTTCTTAAAGCCTCCAGATGACTGTCCCTGATATTGCGTTAGCCTCTTCTTGGAACTCTTCTCATGCTTCTTAACCACTGACCTCTCTATCCTTCAAACTAACTCCACAAACGTGGTAAACTTCTCATGGTTCTCCAAAGATGACACTGGCGTAGTCAACTCCATGCTTAGCCCCTTCTTAAAATGCCAGGTCCTCTCATGATCCGTGGCAGCCATGTGAGGACAGAACTTCAACAACTCTATAAACCTCACTTCATACTCGTTGATCGGCATGGATCCCTGTCAAATCCTCTCAAACTGGGATATCTTCTCATCCACATAGGTCTGAGGAAAGTATTGACTAACAAACTCACACTGGAACTCCTCCCAAATGATAGCAACATCATGCCTCTTCTCCTCTTCAATGGCCCACTAATGGATAACACTCCCCTTAGGGGTGTAAACAGTGCGGGTACAGTGTGGGTCTGGCCATACCCATACCCATACCCATCTAATTTAGCGGGTTCGGTTCCGGTTCTAGACCCGCATAATACAAAACCTGGACCCGCACCATACCCGTACCCGCAATAATAGCGGGTATGCGGGTAAGCGGTTCTATACAACATCATATTGTTTATGTAAGAGAAATGACTATGTTATATATATTTAACACAACAAGATATTGTTATCATATAGTATATTAACATGTAATAGTTATATTATACAATGCTATATTCTATACAATAAAATTAATTGAGTAATTGTTTACACATTTTTAGTCATGATCATAACATTTAATTTATGTAGAAAGTAATGTAGATTAGTAGACATTTTGATTTTAAGTTTACATATGATGTTTGTTATTGTAACTAGAATAGTTAATTCTTAGTTATATGACTAGTCTCAACCTTAGAGTAGGATATAATCTCAATAATTATATTAATTAGACTAGTAAAGTATGATATATATAACATATTGTTTTAGTAGTTACTTATGTATAGCGGGTACACGGGTCTAGCGGCTCTGGGTCTAAGCATACCCATTATTGGACCCACTTATATGCGGGTCTAAGGGTATACGGGTCCAAGGGTATGCAGGTATAAAAAATTAGACCCGTGAAGGGTTTTTTAAGGGTCCAGATTTGTGGGTCCGCGGGTCTACCCGTACCCATTTACAGCACTAACTCCCCTTCAAATGGTATACAACATGCTTCACCTTATCAGCCTCGGGTATGTTGAGGATCTTGAAGGCCTTCTCCAACTCCATCAAATAAAGATCAACATCCATTAGATCCTCTGTACCAGCATACTCCACAACCCCAACACGTCTCATCCTCTCAAAGGTCTTCCCCAAGCCTAGAGATTCAACACTGGGAATAGGTGCCCTGGCTGTTGTGCATGCATTATCTTCCATATGTGTCATCGTTGCCATAAACTACTTAAACAAAGACTGAAAGGTAGGGTTTTCCACCATGGTCGGGTCAAGCTAGGGTACCTCAGGAACATGATCTTCTCTCACCTAGTCCCCTGCACCACCTCTGGGTGCACTGACACTGCTCTCTATAGCGTGTTCTTCGTGTTGTTTAGACATCTTTTATACTCTTCTTCTTCTTCTTATGCATAAGAAGAAGTCACTATAAGACATACTAGAGGACACTAGACCATACACAAACCCTAGTCCTAGGTCCCTGTAGACTCGGTGAACCTAAAGCTCTGATACCAAACGAACTATGATGCCCCAACGTGCCATAAACGAGATTACTCAAAACCATATGCAAAATTATAACTAAGTAAGCAGATTACTAGAAGTCACACAAAATTAAAATTGATTTTACAAAAGCACCATAAGAAGAAACTTATTACATATGGGTCCACAACAATGCCACATGTATCACATAACATATATCATGGTACTTAAATCACTGTTCTCAACATTCCTATCATCAACCTATTACATGAGATATATGTTTCACAAATATACATACACACATGCCATATCTTACATACATGACTCACAAGCCCAAAAAACTCATAACGATAACATATCCACAAAACACATATAGAACAACCCCAAAGACTTGAATGTACAATGATGAAATCTAGGACTCTATCACCAAAAGACTAGCATCACATCCAACCTTATTAGCTATTGTTGTTGTTGTTGCTCTTCCTCAGCTGCACGATCTCTACCTCTTCGTGCATGACCTCCTAAAAGATGTGGAAACTCACGGGGTGAGAAAAAATATCCTAGCGAGAGATATAACTCTCCACCAACGTCTATTAAAAGCACATATAACTAAGCAGTTAGATAAAGTACTTAGCAGAATGAGCATATTCAACAAAACGATATGTATCCAACAGATAAAGCAGATTAAACAAACTAGCGAGCTACCAATAAGCAATAGAACAATTAATATTCTAAGAAGGAATATGAAAAAAATGTATAACAATTGATTTCTCTTATTATCGTATAATTCAAGAAATTAGTACAAAAATAAGGCAAAGGCCCATCCAATGTTATTCACATTTGGCCCTAAGAAAGCACACTACACGGCTGAGTTACGTCTTTTATTATTGCCTTGGGGATTGGATTCGTACCACCAAAATCCAACCGACCACTGCTAAGTCAAAATCAGTGCCATACAAGATCAATGGAAGAGACGGAATCCATGACCTCCCCAACACCTCTTGATCAAGACAAGAGAAAACAATGTGGTGACATATAGTCAATTGCAACAACAACATATAGTAAAGATGAAGGATTGGCTCACAGATGGCCATCCATATATAAAAACACCTATCCCACCTTGGTATAGGTAATGATGCTAGAAGAACAGTCTCACACATGGCCATTCTAAAAAGAAAGGATTGACTCATGCATGGTCATCCATATCATAAGGAGAGTGGCTCACACATGGATGTCTTACACAACATGTAATTATGGACGCAAGGAGATACTCGACTTGCACCCCCACATATTAAAAATTATGTGCTCTATGTTTCCCATAGGATGACTCATTTCACCATCCAACACTAAGACTGACACTGGAATGGATCTATGGCACAAGGCACCTACATGGTTAGAGTTTCACTTTATTAATTGTACTGATTGAGTGTATTTTAGCATCAATCAAGTCACAATGTACAAATCCAAAGAAAATTATACAAAGATCAAGGAATGTTGCAACTCCATATGATATAAAACGTATAAGGTGTGAACTAGTCACATCATCACCACATGATACTTGAAACACTGTCATTTTCAAGGCCATCACCAATGTCAGATCATTGGGGAATATCAATCCTTAAATCATATCACTAGAGGATATCACCTCAAAATAGGCATCAAGCCTTCACCGGGTCATAGGACCCAAACACATAATCCCTACATGTACACCATCACATTATGCCTCAACAATGTGCCTAGTCACCATTCTGTAATATAGAATTCACCATAGCATTCACATAGCTATGTCATTCAAGTTCACGTCACCTACATGATTAGGGGTTTATGTACTAGAGAGAGAAAAACAACATAATATGATAACCACTTCAAGAGAGAGAAGTTAACACATCACATGGCCCAACATCATGTATCTAAAGATGTTTAGAATCTCCATGGCACGAAGCATGATGAAGGCACTGCTACTGCTTCCCGGGTCATATTGGACAGGGAAGTTTCTTATTGCATAGAAATTCCAAATGCCGCTGTGACGTTTAATGCTTTGTTTGATAACCCAATGAAGATGGAGTGGCAAGAGCTTTAGGAGCTTGACTTCAAGATGAATGAAGTCCTGATCCAAGTGAGGAATCTCCCCTACACAATAGTTGAAGAGTGTGACGTCATGGGAGCGGAGGTCCGTGACATTGAGGAACCAACATTGCCTGTACTTATGGGGGGATAGCACTAGTCCAGGGTTGTGTTCTTCAATATTCTTCAACATGTCGACCACCAGTTGTGATTCATATGCTCCTACTAGTAGTCACCTGGCCAGGGCGGGGGTGGCATTTTAGATTGGCTGTCAGCCTATATTCAGTGTGATATTTTCGATCATTGCACCTTCCATGATGCGAAAGAGGATCTTTCCTACTACAACCTCTGAACGGAATATTCTTTTAAGTGCTCGACGTTGTAGGGAGAAGTAGTTGTTGTTCCATATGACAGTCTTCTCATCTAGCTATGGTCTAAGCACCATGTTCAGAAGGCACTGGTCAGGGGTAGTTAGATAGCCTATGGCACGTCTGTCAAAGTCAGGCATTTCAAATAGTGGTATTTCAGACGACTCAGAAAACTGCTCAGCTACTGAGTTCTTCCCTTAAGGGGGCTATGCTGCCAGTGAGCTGTATAGGTCACCTTCTTCTCCTTTAGAGGGATCGTCTGTTAGACTGTTAGAGAGGTCTTTTGTGGCCTCAATTGGCTCAAGTGGGTATAGTAGAGCTATCGTATCATCCATCACCAGCTCACTCCCTATCGAATGTATCCACTCATGCAGATCTGGAAAACCTCGGTGTGGAGGTCAAAACCCTCTAGGATCTCCGGGATCTGATGTAGGCCCCACTCTGGGTTGCTCGTTTCTGTGACTTCATGAGATTCACCCATTACCCTTGTCGTGGCATTGCTACGAGCTGTGTTGTCGACACCGTGGCTGCTTCCTTTTTCTTTGGGGGACCCACCAGTGATCTTCTTGGTCACCTCCTCTTCGGGTGTTTCTAAAACTTTGGAGGGCCTGCTAGAGTTGGAGGATGGTGAAGAAGAAGAAGAAGATGATGGTGATGTTGAAGACGATGGCAACGATGGTGATCTTCAGGACCGCCTTGAGTGGCGGCATCTGCTCCTTTTCTTGAGCCTATGCTCGATAGCATCTAGGTGCTAGAGCATCAAGTTGGGTAGACTGACCAGAATTAGCAAATGATGCTCCTGCTCTCCCAATCACTATTGGAAAAAATTTGCGGGTAAGGGAGTAAAAAGTAGCGCTATGATTACATGTTACCTCCCTCATGCTATCAAACTCATAGATGAAGGCATGCCATAAAGAAGGAGGAGCAGGCAAACAACGATGGCTTCTGAAGCGACTCCCTATTCTGGTGGCATGGCCCATGGAATGCACGCCTTCAGATATAGGCGATTCTAGCACGATGGTGCATGTTGGCATGGCTTCTGGGCGTGGTGTTGGTGCCTTTGCTATGGTAGCTTCTTCTTCAATGTAGGGACGGGGGGGGCAGTAGCTGCGTTTGGGGATGGTGATCAGATACATGACTCTCGGCCTCATCCTCCAACGAAGCGATCTCCACTGTTGTTGGCTGAGTGGGAGTTTGTTGAGTGGACCGGAGCTCGTTATTCAAGAGCTGGATGAGGGCCTCCTCACTGTTGCGAGAGGTATCAGGATGCGCTGTAGAAGGTTAAGCCATCGTCAATGCGATCGGTACAGTTGTTATAGTGGGTGCAGCTGTCTTTGTGACCGTAGTTGTTTCTACTGGCATGACTGTGTTCATTGGCACAACTACTTTGGTTGGCACAGATGCTTTAGTTGGTGTGACTACTTCAGTTGGCACAACTGCTTCAACTTTGAGGTGGTCGTTGGTGCTGGCTACTGGGGACCTTTATCAGTGAGTAGCCTTGGAGGCCCCCATCTTCTTTGCAATCTCTTTCTTGTGAATAGTGATCGAGGCTGTGTAGACTGCATTGACCTCCAGATCCTTGATCTCTGTTGGTGTAAATACCAATTTCTGTGCATCATAGTTGATGCAACTTGGCAACGGGAGCATATTGTCGGTTCTTGTGAACCTATAGATGAGTTGAGAGCTTTCTTTCTTTAGAATACTGTCTCTCATGAGGAACTTGATATCTATCTTGTCCTTGCCCTGAATTTGTGATAGGCTCTAAGGTTCCTTTGCATATCTGAGCCCTATCACGATCAGGTTGACAATTCCTCCCATGTTGTACTCTTTGGTGGTGTCCTTGATTGGATGGAGCCTATTGATGAGGAAGCTCCCCAAGTTTATTGCTTTCCCACCATTATGTAACAGATAATGTGCAGCTCTTCAGTATAAAGATTGTTGGTCTTGAATTTGTTGAAGAGGAGGCTGGCTACTATCTTGTAGATGATCCTCTAGAAGAAGAAGTGGACTGCATTCACTTTACTGCTAGGCTTGAAGGTAGACTCCCCTGTCAACTCCTTCCATAGCTTCATTGGGTCAAAGCCCTCACCCTCGCTTATCCTGACACCCTCATCAAGTTGTTTCTGCTCATCTTCATTCTTGGAGAAGATCTTGTTGAGTAGTTTCTCGGTGATCTCGTACTCCGTGTTGTATAACCGAGCCTGTATCCTATCATCTCCACTAAATCTTTTGCTCTCTTCGGGGTTGTTCGACACCCGTCAGAGGGAGGAGATGAATTCTTTGGCCAACTTCGTGTAGGAGTTGGAGAAATCAAAGAAGATGTCACAAATCCTGGCGGCACCGAGGATGTTCTTCAGCCTCTCAAAGATCCCAATCTGTCAGAAAGAGGCTTCATGGCAGAACCTTGTTGAGTGGTAGACCTTCACCGCCAATTCAGTGTATCGGTGCTGATGCTCTACATCTCTTAGAGTGAAGTGACATGGGGAGTGGGTCAAGACCTCAGGTTCTGCTGGTGCAACCTGAACCATCATATCTTCTTTGAGGCGGGGCCTCTTGTCAGCAGTAGAGGGCTGGGTTAGGGTGCTTCTGCCCTATAGTGGCCCCTGTGGTATCTTCAGAGGGGATCCTGTTGCTGTGCTGGTCGACCTGGACAATAGTCTCCTTGGTGCATGCCATTATCTAAAAAAAAAGAAACCACACATTAAGGGCCATTTTCTATCGTGTATCGAGTTAGGTGCATAAAAGTAGGCCAACTCGACATGCGAAGGTGACAACAGTGAATCTTGGCACAAAATAGTCAGCCCAATTAGCTTGGGAAACTAGTATCGGATTGCAAAAGAAAGCGTGGTGCTGGTTAGCATTAAGCCAACTACGTGTGTGCATGATATGGCAACGTGATACGAAGGAACACACAGAAAGCCGACATGATTCTACTTGATACACTTGATGCGATACTATTAAAACTTGATATGCATGGCTTGCACGATACTGATGATTCAGAGTAGCCAAAACCCGATATCATGTAGCCCGTCATGCTTGGGCATGATGCATATGTAAACTAATAGGCCAAAACCCAGCAAAACGAGGTGGTGCACAATATGGAAACATGATATGGAGGAACGCAATACGATCAATGCTGCATGATTTTGGGTTTTACCTTACTGGGGAAAAGAAGTTTGAACGCGTCACATGAAGGAGAGTAGTTGGGAACCTGGTTCGGGAGAGGAGGTTGATCTGGGCGATATGGGAGCTTGCATGATATGATAGTGAAAACTGGTAATCCATCACAATTAACATCACTAAGCTTATATAGCTGTCCGCAAAGAGCAGTGCAAGCAGAAAGATGGGGCACGTGTCGCGTAAGTACACAAATCGCCTTCCTAAACAAGGCCAAACTGGACTGAACACGTCACGTTGTGAGTCCGAGAGAGAGACACATTACCCGATACATAGAACCCAATACACGATGGATGACATGTGTTTACAGAACATAGGCACAAGAAGGTTTACAGGATGACATGTGAATAAGTGATATGTGAAGAAAGGTAGTGTATCCTGCTGCCCGACACGATTGGCTGATATTGCCCAACATTCGTATCAGGATGAGCACCTGACTAAGCACCCGATATTGTGCAAGAACTGGGCGATAAGACAACATGGGGGAAGTCCCCGATATGCCTCTGTGTATGACACAGTCATGGGAAACACGATGCATTGCCCGATATGCGTAAAAACTGATATGGAGCCTCTTTTAGGTGCCACCTCACCTTGATCATCTAGGACTATGGTGATTAGTCGAGTGAGGAAGTAGAAAGATCTTGATTTGTAAGACATCACTGGCCTAAGTCGTAGATCTTTGGCCTCAGCTAGTATTATAGATCAAGGCAAAGAAACAAAGTCGGTGGCCCAGAAAATGCGAGAGCTAGTACGTGTGGCGCGTGCAAACACGCATGCCTTATTACAACAATAGTGTTTAGAATGTTTTTCGTAAGGAAAGGAAATAACATTCCTATTCTAGGAAAGTAAACTTGGGCTACCTCCCAAGGAGTGTTATGGTTTTTGTCGTTATCTCGACATTTCAATTCTATTCAGGCTTCTTCTTCCGGTACAGCTTCAGCATCGTCAGAGCCAATTCAGAGCATCTTGTGAAAGTTTCATCTTCATAGAATCTTTTCACACAGTGTCCATTGACTGGGAAGACTTTTGTGGGGTCATCCTTGTCGAACAACTCCATCATTCCGGATGGGTATATCTTTTATACCATGAACGGTCTTGACCAGCGAGTCTGCAGTTTTCCTGGAAAAAGTCAAATGAAAGATTTAAAAAGTAGAACTTTGTCACCTTCTTTGACATCCTTCTTCTTCAAGTGAGAATTGTGCCAGACTTTAGTCCTTTGCTTATATATCCTCGCATTGTCATAAGCATGAATCCTAAGCTCATCGAGCTCCTAGATTTGCAAGAATCTTTTCTTTCCGTCCAGGGTTGGGTCCATATTTAGATGTTTGATGGCCCAAAAAGCTTTATGATCTAGCTCGAAGTGGAGATGACATGCTTTCCCATAAATCAAATGGTACAACGTGGTGCCAATTGGTGTTTTGAAGGCCATCCTGTAGGCCCAGAGGGCATCGACTAACTTTGTAGACCAATCCTTATGGGATTTCCCAACAGTCTTTTCCAGGATCTGCTTGATCTATCTATTTGAG
Organism: Alisma plantago-aquatica; assembly: GCA_963693085.1. NCBI lineage: Eukaryota > Viridiplantae > Streptophyta > Magnoliopsida > Alismatales > Alismataceae > Alisma > Alisma plantago-aquatica. The sequence continues at coordinate 52,021,890 of OY856409.1, forward strand.
ACCTCTACCTGTCCAGATGTCTGGGGATGATTAGGGGTGGAAAATTTATGTCTAACCCCGTACTTCTTCAACAATAGCTCAAATTTATTTTCGGTGAAATGTGATCCTCCGTCACTAATCACAGTTCTGGGGACCCCAAATATTGGGAAGATAACCTTTGTAAAGAGCTTTATTACATATTTAGCATCACAAGTAGTGGTGGCCACATCTTCCACCCACTTTGAGACATAGTCCATTGCAACTAGGATATATAGAAAACCATATGACGAGGGGAAAGGTCCCATGTAATTGATTCCCCATACATAAAAAATCTCAACTTCAATCCAGTCAGACAAATGTATCTCATTCTTGTAAGAAATATTTCCAGTCCGCTGGCATTAACTGCAGGCCTTAACATAGGCATTAGCATCCTTAAACAAAGAAGGCCATTAAAAACCTAATTTTAGGACCTTGGCTGTTGTTCATTTTGCTCCCAAATGTCCTCCATAAGGAGAGGAGTGACATTCATATAGAATATTTGGGGCTTTATCTTTGGGTATACACCTCCTATGGAGGTTATCAGCACATCTCCTAAACAACAAAGGGTCGTCCCAGTAATAGTACTTCAAATAAGAGAAGAATTTCTTCTTTTGATTATAAGTAATTTCTGGGGGAAGATGTTTACATGCTAGATAATTGCAAATATCTGCATAGCATGGTCCTTCTGGGTTGTTTGATCTGGTAGAGTAGATCACCTCATCAGTGTAGATCTCATTTATCGGTAGCAAGTGGTCATCCTCCATCCTAATTCTGGAGAGATGATCAACAACCACATTCTCGGTACCCTTCTTATCCACAATTTCATGATCGAACTCTTGAAGAAGCAATGCCCAACGTAGCAGCCTAGGCTTGTCATCTTTCTTTTACATCCGATATTTGATGGCTCCGTGGTCTGTGTAGACAGTCACCTTGGAGCCCACGAGATATGAACGAAACTTATTGAATGCATAGATGATGGCTAGAATTTCTTTTTCTATTGTGGTATATTTGATTTGGGCTTCATCTAACATTTTGCTAGCATAATAGATTATGTGCTTCTTCTTATCCTTCTTCTGTCTGAGGACTGTTCCTATCGCATAATCACTGGCGTCACACATTAACTCGAATGGGAGATTCTAGTCGGGTGACTAGATGATGGGAGCAGAGACCAGTGCATCCTTCAAGGTAGAGAACGTCATGAGGCATTCTTTGGTGAACTTAAACTTTACGTCTTTCATTAAGAGGTTGGATAAAGGTTTTGGTATCTTCAAAAAATCTTTAATGAATCTTCAGTAATACCTGGCGTGTCCTAAGAAGCTTCGAACTCCTATCATAGATGTGGGTGGGGGAAGTTTTGCAATAGCCTCAACCTTTTACTGGTTGACTTTGATTCCTCTATTTGATATCTTATGTCCCAACACAATGCCTTCCTATACCATAAAGTGACATTTTTCCCAGTTGAGGGTCATGCTTTATTCTTCGCATCTCTTCATCATGAGGGATAGATTCTACAAGCAGTCCTCGAAAGAGCCTCTATAGACACTGAAGTTGTCCATGAAAACTTCCATTTTGTCCTCCAAGAAATCGGCAAAGATAGCGTTCATGCATCTTTGAAAGGTTGCAGGTGCATTACAGAGCCCAAAAGGCACTCTCTAAAAAGCGTAGGTTCCATAGATGCAAGTGAACACTGTTTTCTCTTGGTCGTCCGAGTGGATTGTAATTTGATAAAATCTTGAGTACCCATCTAATCAATAGAAATACGAGTGATGTGCTAAATGCTCAAGCATCTGATCGATGAAAGGGAGTGGGTTATAGTATTTTTGGGTGGCAGCGTTTAACTTTCTATAATCAATACACATACGCCATCATGTGACAATATTTATTGTAACTTCAACACCATTATCTCCTTTGACCACCGTGATTCCTCCTTTCTTGGGAACCACCTGGATAGGTCTTACCCAGGTGCTATCGTTGATAGAGTAGATGATGCCAATGTCATGAAGCTTGATAACTTCTTTGTTGACTACCTCCCGCAACTTCTCATTAAGATTCCATTGCAGTGTAGCGCATGGTTTGCATCCTCCTCAAGATGTATTCTATGCATGCACACAGAGGGACTTACACCCCTCATGTCTTCAATGGAATAACCCAAAGATTTCTTTTGTGACCTCAACTCGACTAGTAGCTGCTCTTTTTGTGCATCAGTTAAATCAAAATTGATATTGTCTGGGTTCATTCTCTTCTCATCTAAGAATTTATATTCTAGACCCTTCGACAGATCTTTTAAATCGGGTAGAGTCTTCTTCTCTGGCTCCTCAATGGGATTGCTCTATAGTGCAACATACATTGCGGTTTCAATGGGACCTTCAGATTCGGCTGGCTCCATTTCATCTAAAAGATCCAAGAGCTCTTACACTTATGGGTCCTCGATAATTTTGGTGATGCTAACCAAAGCGCACATCAATGGGTCCATCATATAATTCTCCTTTCTTACCTCATCACATAATTGTTGGTAGCTCTTGACAAAGTAAGACGATTCAAGGAATGAGGGGGTTATCATGTAGTCACATATGTTGAAATCAATGTGTTCTCTCCCAACTCTAATGGTTATCATCCCTGCCTCCACGTCAATAAGTGCTCTCCCAGTCACAAGGAAGGGTCTCTCAAAGATCATCAGGCAGCTGGGATCCTCCAGGGTGTCGATGAGGACAATATCCCATGGTATAAAGAAATGCCCAACCCTGATGGATACATCTTCTACCATTCTGATGAGTTTTGTAAAGGTATGATCTACCAGTTGGATCCTCATGTTGGTGCTTACTATATGAGTAAGCCCCAATCTGCTTTCAAGAGAGAATGACATGAGACTGATGCTCACCCCCAAATTAGCTAGTCCTTTTTGGGTGATGTTATCTCCAAGTTGGAAAGGGATTACAAAAGCCCCAGTGTCCTTTTTCTTAGTAGGCATGCTTGCCTTCACGAAAGAGCTGGATATATTGGCTAACTTCACCATTTTGATGTCCTCATCCCTCCTTTTCTTTGAAATCAAATCTGTGAAAAACTTGGCATAGGTGGGCATCTCTTCAATGGCATCTAAGAAAGGTATGTCGAGGTGCAGTTTTTTTTACTGCATCTATAAACTTCTCATATATCTTCTTTAATTGGGCCTTCACTAGATTGTGTGGGAAAGGTATGCGGGGTGCATAGCTATCCGGACACTCTTCAGAGGCCTCTTCACTACTTCCCTTGTCTGCTACTTTTGTTTGCTTGACAGGTACTTCTGCAGGCTCCTCAGGTGTTACATCTTTTACCGGTACTGTGGTACGGTTGGCTTTTACTCTTTGTCCATCAATAGAATGCAACACCATTCCTAATATTAGGATGGCCATCTTTGCAGTTTCATTTCCTCTAGGATTTGCCTCAGTGATGGAAAGAAATCATCCCACCTGATGGTTGATGCTCTTAGCCAGACTGATCTATCTGCTTGTTATGCTGCTGGAGCTCCCCGATCTGGGCTGAGAAATCTCCCATCTACTGTTGCATGAGATTTAGCAACGTTGTTCTATCCACCAAACTCTTGTGTAGCTTCTCATTTAAGTCATTCTGTTTTTTAGCAAAAGACATTAACTCGGTCATCATTGATGGCCACTGCTATTGATTTTGCTACTTATTCTGGTAATTTCTTTGTTGCTGGAAGTTAGCTTAGCATTGCTGATTCTATGGACCACCAGAAGAGGTCCCGTTAATTAGCTAGTACAAATTGTCCACAACACTGGTGTTCCTATAGGAGAAACCTAGGTGGTCGGGGTGCCGGTACTGAACATAGCTTACATTGTTTGTACTTTCTTCGTCAGGATCATCCTGCACAGTTGTGTGTCAGCAGAAGTTAGAAAGATGATTAGGCTCTCCGCACGTGACACACCTCCTAACCATTTCTTATCGAGTCTTGATTTTGTAGCTATGTTCCTTCAAGGTTTGAACATTGGTCACTATCTTGTCTAGCTTGGCTGATAGCACTTCCATCACCTTTAATTCTCCAGGGGTAGAGTGACTTATTGATTCTCTATTGTACTCGCTGTCTTGTTGATTTGTAGCTATGTTGTCGATGATCCCCCTGGCTCTCTGAGCATTGAGCCCCAAGAAATTGCTGCCTGCTGCACTATTTAAGGATTTTCTTTCACCGATACACATGCCATTATAAAATGTGGTAATCAGGCTTGGCTTAAAAAAGTTGTGGTGTGGACATTCACTCTGATATCCTTGGAATCAGTCCCATGTCTCATATGGATTCTCCGAAACCTTCTGTGAGAATTGGCTAATCTTGTTCTGACATTTTATAGTCCTCTCAATAGGGGAGAACTTGGATATGAAGGCATTAGCGAGATGCTCCCAGTTTGGGACGCTCCCATCCTGGAGGCTTGAGTACCATTCTAGTGCCTTATCCTTTAGAGAAAAAGGGAAGCACTGGTGTAGATATAGGTTATCGAGACCCTGTTAATCTTAAAAGTCTTACATGTCCTCTTGAACGTCGTGAGATGATTGTAAGGGTTGTCTTCACTTCTGTTTCCTCCAAAGTGATTGTATTGCAACAACTAGAGAAAACCTAGATTTAGCTCAAAGTTTGCTACATTGAGAAGCTGCTCCACCGCTAGGTTCCTTTCCTCATTTTCCCTCACTTGAACAAAAGATTGAAGGGATCTAGACTCAGGAGCTTGGTGAGCCATGCTTGTGAGAGGAAAGGGATGTGAGTACCTAAAAGGAAGAAATATAAAAAGATAAGGGTGGTGAGGTAGATATGTGCCGTATGCATATGTAGTTTTATATACATCTATACAAAGTTTTTGACAATGTGCAAGTAAAACTCAGGTTCGTAGAACGGTATTCGTTGCCTAGTCCCCAAAAATGATGCCAAAAAGTTGATCAACCTTAAATGTGGGTCCAAAAAGGAGAAGGAAGTAGGTCTAGGTCATCAGACTTTTATGATTTATAATACCTGAATATTTAAGACACCCACAACTATCATAGGGTCGAAGTAGCAGTTCGGCATCGAATATAGGGATGAGGAGGAATAGCACTTCAAAACCTATGTCTAAGTCATTGAAAAGCCAAAGGATAAGGTTTTTTGTAAGAAAGCATAAATAGAAAGAATTGAAATAATTAAACTAAAATCTAAGGGGAGTTACCAGGAAGATAAGGGCTTAGATATTTTGGGGTTTAGCAATTTTTAGGGTAGTTGTGCATAAAAGAAAACTGAAGAGAAAGAACAATCATCTGGGCAAGCATGAATAAAGAAAACTTTTAACAAAACAGGCGGCAACGGCCTACACCTGACGCCTTCTTCTCTCAAAGAAAGTGCCAATGAACCATGCACTGGAAACCTCTCTCAAGGGGCCTAGACATAGACTCGCGTGGGAAACAAATTAGATGCAGCTCTGGTCCCAGGTACTCTTGTACACCCGAACTAGACCAAACTCTAGAAGTTCATGACTCTCCTCTCTCAAAGAGGTCAACACAAGAAATATGATTTGATAGTTAGTCAAAGACATGTAATGGAAGGAGGGAACTAGAGTTCAGATACTAGAAAGAGATCATTCAACGGAATAAAGCCATACACAGAATGATATGAGAAATGCCCCACAGATTCCAATAATCAAATAACCGTTTGGTTACAATGCTATACTGAATGAAAGTAAATGTTGTAAAAGGAAGATAGGTATTAGTCTCCTTGATTAGGGAAATCGATATGCACAATAACTAATGCCCAGGACAGTGCTAACCTGATACCGGGTTGTAGTCATATCGAGTTACGATTGTGTTGGGTTGCTGACCGTTTCAGGTTGCAACCGTGATAGGTGGTGATCATATCGGGATATGACTTCAACACGATACATCCGTGTCGGGCTGCAACTGTGTCGGGTTGCAACCATGATGGGTGAAGGGACCGTATCAGATTGGTACTATCCTGGCTCTTGGATTCTTCATGTTGGGTTGTTCTGTCTAGGAAGACCTTCTTGGGTTGAGCTCAGACAGAAACCCGACATGCTCAGAGAAGCTTTAAGGATCATCGGGCGTTGCCTGCTGCTACTAGAACGATCTCTAAGTGAACTCCTCCCATCCATCTTGGGATGGGAGTATGCTCACCTAACTATCACTTCTCAACTCCTGGGAACTCAGTGCAGTAGCTCCCCCTCAGATCTGGCCACCGTCCCATCGTTGGCCTGTAGCTTCTATTTATAGGGCAACATGTAGGTGGAGGTTGTAGCTTTATTAGTACATGTGTCTGGACAGTAATGACTTCACCTGGAGTTTTGAATGAGGCTATCACGGGTTGTTGCCCAATATGTTGTGTTGGGTTGTCTTTGTTGGTAATCAACATGACATCAACCATGCCGGGCTATTGTGGTTCTGGGTATCAAGGCATATCGGGCTACGAGGCGTGACAGGCTGAAGTTGTATTGTGCAATGGTAATGTCCATGTTTGGTTGTGGCGGGCTGGAGTCATATCGGGCTATGGCACCGCCAGGTGATCATGTCAGGTTGCTGATCGTATGGGGTTGCAACTGTGCTGGGTTGACACCATGACGGGTAAACACCGTAGTGGGTTGTGACTTGTCCCACACTTTGCAAAAAATTGAGCCCATGTGATAGTTGCGTCGGGCAGTAAGGACATGGGAACCGATATCCTTTGCTGGAGGCCTTATTGAGCCCATTTGTACTTCTTTTCTTGTACAAAAATAGGAAAGCCCTTCAAAAGATGGGAAACATTGTCAGAAATGCAGCTGACATGATTTTTCATGATAAATAGAACAAAAAGGAGAAGAAGTCAAGTTTGGAGGCTAACTTAATGACGGAATATGAGCTCTGACAGCCATAAGATGGGTGTTATCATGCCTTATAACCATAAATCCCTAACATGATTGCACCTCCAAATCTTAAGCCAAAAAAAGGATACTTCCCACGCATCTCATCATATAACACCAACATAGGTTCATCTACCTCACAATGATGCCACAAAACCTTCACTAAAGATATATCTTTATTTCCCAACTTCTACATAGGCCTTTCTAAGATCAACACTGGACCCTCAACACAATAGACATCCTCATCCAACTCCAACTCCACTAATTGTATCATCTACTCTATATCTAGGTGACACTTTCTCAAGATATTTTCCACATTTCATTTATTTTGGAGGTTAGGTACAAAGAGTTCACTCTTTTCGTATGTCCCATGCTAGTGGTCCTCCTTGTAAAGAAATTGAGGCATGTGTTGGTCTCAAACCATATATACTAAACATTTCTCGACATGACCAAGACTAGGCACGACCAAGCATGCCAACTCACTAGCTATGTATAGCACATCAACCAAGTCATCCATATGTGGTGCTAGGTCTATCTAGGGTTGCGAGATCAACTCATATCATATCATCAAAACATACTTGACCTCTCCAACATCAACGTGAATCATCTTGAAACATCTCATGACATCAACATTGGCATCAACCATCGACATTATCATAAAAAATGTTATGTTTAGGTCATGATTGGTGTAGTCTTAGGCCATGATCTTGGATCTTAAAAGATTTAACGTAAGTCCCCTGACCTAGCTTAGTTCTTGAGTGTGCTTTCTTTTCTTAATAAGATTCTTAAACCTTAATTTAATCCTAAGAGATTTTTTAATAACATGTGACATATCTATGTTTTTAGTTTGGTCCTGTTTAGATGATGTTTGAGCTTGTTATGCTTGTTTTGGACCAAGTTTCTATTTACCCATGTTGAGGGGTTATCTTGCAAATCATCACATGTGGAGTGTCTTTCTTGTGTCTTAGCATCATGAGAGATAATATGATGCTACATGGCACCTTTCTTGGATGAAAAACTCTACCACATCACACTTTAGGCCTAACCACCAATATAAGTCCTTGATATTATGGTACATATTTTTCTACCAGGATGCATCACATACATTGAGGAATGAGCCTCCTCAAGTACCATCTCTCTTAGCTCACCAATATTAGGAACCACCATCTAATTGTGAAAGCATATTGTGCCATAATATGTTTCATGAAATCCATCATGAATCCCACCACCAAACTCTACTTTGATGTTTAGCATCACTGTATCATCCTTCTTAAAATTTCTGACATGTTGTATCAACATTGACTTCACCTATAATTGTACCAACAATCCTAGCAATAATGATACTTCTAACTATACATTCATCTTCAAAAGCGACCCTAACATATCCCACTTATTATAATACATGGAGTACAATTGTGATTTATTTGTAGACAATGATGAAGACAAAGATGACTTTATTCTCAACACATCTGCCACTACATTTTCCTTTCTTGGATGCTATTATATAGTATTTTCATAATCCTTGATCAAATCTATTCATATCTTTTTCCTCATGTTCAACGTCTGCTTTGAAAAGATGTACTGAAGATTCTTGTGATCCATGAATATTTGACAATTCTTCCCACATAGGTAATTCCTCCTAATCTCCAAAGAAAGAACCACATCTGCTAACTCCAGATCATGAATTGGGTAGTTATCCCCATATTTTTCACATTCATGTCTTGCATCAATACACATCCTAACCCATTCTTCAAAGCATCACAATTAATGATGTAGCCTTTCCTTGATTCTGACATCACCAACACTGGGGCACCTATCAAATTCTCCTTTAATATTTGAAAATAACGTGAGACTTATCATATCCCAAATGAAATGAACACCCTTCCTAGTCAGTCTGTTCAAGGACAAAGCTACTACATTGGTGTTCTTGATAAACCTCCTATAGTAACCAGATAAATCTAAAAATATTCAAACCTCAGTCATTTTCTTGGGTTGCTCCCACTCCAACATTGACTCCACCTTTTTAGGGTATACACAAACACCCTTTCTAAAGATTCCATGACCAAGAAAAGACATTTCTGTTAGCCAAAACTCACACTTATTGAACTTATCATATAACATATGATGTCTCAACAATTTCAATGCTTGACGAAGATGTTGCTCATGTTGTTGACTGACTATAGAGTATATAAAAATGTCAACTATGAACACCACCATGAGCTAATCAAGATATGGTATGAAAACTATGTTCATCATGTCCACAAATACTACTTGTGCATTGGTTAGCCCAAATGGCATAGAAAAAAACTCATGATGACCATATCTAATCCTAAAAGTAGTCTTAGGTATGCCATTTTCCATGATCCTCAACTGGTGATACCTTAATCTTAGGTATATTTTGGAAAACATTGTATCACCTCTCAAATAATAAAAAAAGTAATCTGTCATAAATAATGGATATTTGTTTTTTATTGTGACCTTGTTCAACTGTCTATAGTCTAAGAAAAGCCTCATAGGACCATCCTTCTTCTTCATAAATAACACTAGATAACCCTAAGGGGATGTGCTCAAATGTATAAAATCCTTCTTTTATAACTCTTGTAACTGCTTCTTCAACCCCTTCATCTCTATTGAAGCCATTAATAATATCCACAATTTTTGAAAAATTGTACTGAATCCAAGAATATTGGAGTGAGATCGATACTACAAATTGAGGAATCATACACTTAATTACATGAGTTTGAAATGCATGAGACGTTGATTGAGTCTTCATGTTGACCTAATACAACCATATTAGGGTTAGTATGAAAATTACCTTGAAATCAACTTATAATTAAAGTAATTATGATGGTAGAGACTGAATTAAGAAATAGAGTGTAATGCATCAATTTGGTGGATTATGAGGCACATGATCATCCCATGGCCCATGTAATTCCCAACTGGACTATTAGGTAACAAATAGGTGCTTGAGACATAAGACAGTGGTAACCAGAATCCCGAGAATAAATAAGATATCAATAATATTGTGAGTTGAATCATAAATTCATGATGAAGTAGTTAGAAAGTTTCTAGAAGAGTCTATAGGGTAAATGACCTAGATAATTAATGAGTATTATCTAGTCTTTTACTTAAATTCGAAGTATTTGAGTATAAAATTGACCTAATATGACCTACTACTAGGTACAATACAAGATAATGTCTAATGAATATAAATCCAAATTTTGGGATAAATATATGGTTATCTATAACCTAGGTGATTAAATCAAGTAAATACTTGAATGGAAGTAAAGAGCCATTTATCTTTAGCTTTTTGATCTCAATCTTTTCATGATCCAAAATTATGCTAATGAGAAGCAAACATCCAATTTAATGGATTTTGGTTACTTCTATAAACCTAGATGGATTTTTGAAGATAACCCTAAAGTATGAGATACACCTGAAATGAGTGGATATTAATTATCCTAAACAGGCTAAGTTGGGAGCCCAACCCGACTTCGGGCGTGACACTTGATATAGCCACTGCTTGTGGCCATTGGATAACCATCCAATGGTGGCTTGGGTATACTCTACCTCTAGATGAGAGGCAAATAAAAGATGGACACCTATGGTATCACTCCCTCTCCCTTTGACCCTTGAAACACGATGATAATATCTTTGACGACATCAGGAGGGAAAATCGAGGCTATCTACCCTAAACTTCACCATTATCATGAAGGACTAGGAATTATTCCAATTTTTTATTGGAACTAATTCTCAAATGATATTATATGACTCTCCTTAGTGTCAATGACTATACAAGGTTGTGAGAGCCTTTGGTAACCAGAATGAAATAAGATCACAACCACTAAGACACTTGAGGAGAACCCTTCTAACCCACACATACTCTGCCCAGGGCAACCCCCATTACCAACACCCTAATTCGTTTTTGGTGAGGTGATCTTAACCAGCTCAAGATGAGGATAGGGTCGCCAGACCTACAGAAAGGTTCTACAAGAACACCTGGAATACAAAGGTGAGGCATCCCCTCTTGGATCACATCTTCCATGTTCTTAACCTAGAGGATGCTCATGAGGGCGGCCAACCCTGACCACTGGCAGCATTGACGATGCACTGGACAAGTTCACCCATGGTGGGAAGAGCCCATGGAGCCATCTTTCATGCATACTAAGAATTGGAGGTGGGATCCAACCCTCCTTTCATGAGGAAAAAGATGTTGGCTAAATGGACATCTGTAAATCCCTTTGTTTTGATAATGACAAACATTTCATTCTTGTTAATCTAACGTGCTACTTGAGTGTTGCAGGAATAAGGTGGATGACAAAGCACTGGGGAATCTATATGCTTGAATGATTGTAAATGTCATGAATGTAATCAATTGTAAACTTGTACAAATGTATAATGTACAAGTACTTAGACTTCATGTAAATCAAGCGTTAGATCTTCCTTAGCTAAACACCATATTTAGATAGGTCATCCCCTTCAACAGTGTCACATATGCACACTCATACACACACTTAATGTCTTCATTTGAAACATTGAAACAGGGTCTATCTCGGTCGACAAAATCCTCGACCGAGACACTCTCGGTCGACAAACTTCTCGACCGAGAAAGACCCAAGTAGCCATTAGACACAGCTGACAAAGTAGTTGGCAGTTGGAGATAAACGTTGCAAACACTTGATCCAGAGAGCCTGTCGGTCGACAAAACTTTGACCGAGTAGGTGTCTCGGTCGACCATTTCTCAACCGAGATGGTCTCTGACAGCAACTGCAGAATTAATTAACTAGCCATTGTTAAAGCAACTAACTTATATCTAACGGCTAGTTAAGCACTTAGAAACCCCTAGAAAGTGTCTAGAACGTCCTTAAGCACTTGTAGGACATTCCTATAAATAGGACATGCCTTAGGACACCTAAACTTACTTGAGTCCACACTTGAGCAATCTTTGAGCATACATTTACATTGAGCAATCTGCTTGTGAGAAATTAAGCATATTGGCAACTAGCTATTTCCTCTCCTAGCTCAAAATTTGTGTCCTATAGGCTATCATCTCCTATCCACTGCAATCACAATTCCATGCACATTGGTTAGGAGATCTATACGCTTGATCTAGGCAAATCAAGCCTTGTGCTTCAAAGGATAAGTTGTAATTTCCATTTTCCTTTCTTGTTCACTATTATTGTTTGTACTCTCCTTGCTACTCCTAGGTTGGAGGCTGCGGATTGGAGAGGTTGGAAGATCTTCTTGGTGAAGAAGGGGACCTTGAACTACTTCAAGAAGGCTGGTGCAACGGGAGGTTACTTCTAAAGAGGAAGGCTACTTCAAGGGGGAGCTTGGAGTTACTTCAAGAAGGCTACCTCAGGTTGGTGCATCTACTTCAAGTGAAGGCTGTTCAAGGGGTGTAAGAAAGTATTGTATTTTGTGTAAATCCTTGTGAAGGTAATAAAATTAATACTTTCAAAATCCCAGTTGGGTAAGCAACCAGGTAGTGGACTGACAATCTTAGTATTTGCTAAGATTGGAACCACTCTAAACACTTGTCTCCTTCTTCCATTTTCAATTGTGGTTGTTTGAGTTAAATAATTGTTAAAATAAATTTAAAAACTCTATTCACCCCCCCTCTAGTGTTTTTCAATTGGTATCAGAGCAGGCTTCAAGGAACCCTAACAAGGTCTTGAAGAATGGGTGACGGGGTGCTTAACAACCTTAACCTTGAAGGGACACTTGTTGCTAGACCTCCAGTGTTTGATGGAACAAACTACAAATATTGGAAGAGAAGGATGCAGTTCTACTTCCAAGGCATCAATTGGGACTTATGGAGGATGGTGTCAACCCCATACGAGCTTCCTCAAACACAATATGCAGAGTGGGATGCAAATACGGTAAAGTTGGCTCAAATGAATGCCAAAGCTGTAAGCATTTATATTATTCAATTTTAGTAGGAGAATTTAATAGGATATCAAACTGTGACACAACCTATGACATTTGGCATAGACTGTCCATAACTTATGAAGGTACAGTTCAAGTCAAGAATTCTAAGATTAGCATGCTTAAAAAAAAGTTTGAACACTTCCGTATGGATCCAAATGAATCTATTAGTGAAACGTTTGCAAAATTCTCTTCTATTGTTAATGGTTTAAATTCCCTAGGAAAAACTGTTCTTGAAGAAGATCAAGTATCAAAAATCCTTCGATCACTTCCTCCTAAATACAAGCCAAAGGTGACAGCCATTGAAGAAGCTAATGACCTCACTCGACTGAAAATGGAGCAACTCATAGGCAATCTAGAAGCTCATGAAGCAACCCTAGAAGAGGAAGAAAGAAGAGAACGTGAACTTCAGCAAGGAAAGAAGAAGCATGTGGCTCTAAAAGCTTCAAAGATAATCACACTAGAAAGTGAGGAGTCAAGTGAAGAAGAAGGAGAAGAAGCCTTGATTGTCAATGGTAAGAAATATACAAGATTTAAATCTAACAAAATTTCTAGTTCTTCTTCTTCTCCTCCTAGGTGCTTTGAGTGTGGAAAGAAAGGACATTTCAAAAATGAATGTCCTAAAGCAAAGAAAGGAAAGAAAAGCTCACACAAGAAGAAGGGAGAAAAAGCCTATAAAGCTGCATGGGACGAGTCAAGTGAAAGTGAAAGCGGAGAAGAAAAGGTGGAATGTCTAATGGCAAGAGAAGATGATGAAGAATCTCAAGAGGTAAGCCTACTTGATCTTCCTAAAGAAGAGTTAATTACTAGTCTACAAGAAACTCATGATAAGTATGTTGATGTCAAGAAGAAACTAAAGAAGGTTATCAAAACAAATGATGAGCTATATGCTAAATTAAATGATCTCTCTTCTGAAAAGAACAACATTGATCTTGAGAATTTATCTTTAAAAACATCTTTAAATGACTGCACTAAAAAGCTACTCACTCTAGAAATAAACGTTGATCTTCTCTCTCAAGAAAAAACTGAATTGTTAGCTAAACTAAAAGATATTCAGACTCAACCAATTCTGTGTAACCATCTAGACTATGACAATGTTGTAAAAGAAATAGACTCCCTATTATCTGATTTAGATCAAGCAAGAAAAGATTTACACAAGAAGATGGATGACATTTCTAAGCTACAAAGAAACCTACATGAGTTAAGAAGAAAAGATATCCTTGACAACATTCTAAAAGCCTCCTGTAGTTTCAATGGAAGAAAAGGTTTAGGATATGCTCCAAAGAAAAATCAACCCCAAAGAACTCGGACTATGTTTGTACCTAAGAACACAATTCCTAGAAAGAGAAATGAAGTTGACTCTATTACTTGTCATTTTTGTCTACGTCTTGGACATTATTCATTTTCATGCCCTTATAAGACCAAGGATTCCTACTTAGTTTGGATCCCAAAACCCCAAACTTAGTAGAGTCGAATGCAATTCAGTTGAGATATGATCAAACACTCAATTTTGCAATTTATATTGTCTTATCTCAACTTAATAAAAGGTTTCATGCATTATGGTAATTTTCTGAACTGTGTACTAAAACAGAAACTTAGTCGGTCGAAGTATTGTCGACCGAAAATATAATCGGTCGAACTTTTGTCGACCGACCAGATGCCTGTAACAAATCAAAATCAACAGCAACTATTTCGGTCGAAAATTAGTCAACCGAGAAGAATCTCTATTTTTCTTTGTTCTTAATTTGCAATACATCAACCTTCTCGATCGACGATTAGTCGACCGAGAAAGATGTCGGTCGAACAATTATCGACCGACTGAAGTTCTGAATCAGAATTTTTATCTGTACTTAAATGCTTCTAACCATATCGAACCATCACATGGGTACCAAAACCTACATTTTAATGCAGGATTGGGTGGTCGAAGGTGGATGTTCCAAACACATGACCGGAAACAAGGATGTATTTCAAACTTTTGAAGAAAAGAAGAGTGGAACAATCACTTTTGGAGATAACGGTAAAGGTAAAATCGTTGGAATAGGTAACATTGGTACAAACCTCAAAATAAAGAATTTTCTACTCATTGATGGTTTGCACCATAACTTAATAAGTGTGAGTCAATTATGTGATAGTGGCTATGATGTTTTATTTAACAAAACCTGCTGCAAATTATTAATAGAAAACACTACAAATGTTGTCTATGAAGGAAAAAGAGTTGGAAATCTTTATATTCTTAGACCTAACTCTATGAAATCAGTAGTAGGAAAATGCTTGCTTGCAAATGAAAATACTTTACAATTATGGCATAAAAAGCTAGGACATGCTAGTTCACATGTTATCAAAAAGTTAGTGAAATATGATCTTGTTCGTGGTTTGCCTACTTTATCCTTTGATCAAGTAGAAAATTGTGAACCATGTACATTGGGAAAGAAGAGAACGTGAACTTCAGCAAGGAAAGAAGAAGGATGTGGCTCTAAAAGCTTCAAAGATAATCACACCAGAAAGTGAGGAGTCAAGTGAAGAAGAAGGAGAAGAAGCATTGATTGTCAATGGTAAGAAATATAGAAGATTTAAATCTAACAAAATCTCTAGTTCTTCTTCTTCTCCTCCTAGGTGCTTTGAGTGTGGAAAGAAAGGACATTTCAAAAATGAATGTCCTAAAGCAAAGAAAGGAAAGAAAAGCTCACACAAGAAGAGGGGAGAAAAAGCCTATAAAGCTGCATGGGACGAGTCAAGTGAAAGTGAAAGCGGAGAAGAAAAGGTGGAATGTCTAATGGCAAGAGAAGATGATGAAGACTCTCAAGAGGTAAGCCTACTTGATCTTCCTAAAGAAGAGTTAATTACTAGTTTACAAGAAACTCATGAGAAGTATGTTGATGTCAAGAAGAAACTAAAGAAGGTTATCAAAACAAATGATGAGCTATATGCTAAATTAAATAATCTCTCTTCTGAAAAGAACAACATTGATCTTGAGAATTTGTCTTTAAAAACATCTTTAAATGATTGCACTAACAAGCTACTCACTCTAGAAACAAATGTTGATCTTCTCTCTCAAGAAAAGATGGAATTGTTAGCAAAACTAAAAGACTTTCAGACTCAACCAATTTTGTGTAACCATCTAGACTATGACAATGTGGTAAAAGAAAGACTCCCTATTATTTGATTTAGATCAAGCTAGAAAAGATTTACACAAGAACATGGATGACATTGCTAAGCTACAAAGAAACCTACATGAGTTAAGAAGAAAAGATATCCTTGACAACATCCTAAAAGCCTCCTCTAGTTTCAATGGAAGAAAAGGTTTGGGATATGATCCAAAGAAAAATCAACCCAAAAGAACTCAGACTATGTTTGTACCTAAGAACACAATTCCTAGAAAGAGAAATGAAGTTGACTCTATTACTTGTCATTTTTGTCTACGTCTTGGACATTATTCATTTTCATACCCGTATAAGACCAAGGATTCCTACTTAGTTTGGGTCCCAAAATCCCAAACTTAGTAGAGTAGAATGCAATTCAGTTGAGATATGATCAAATGCTTAATTTTGCAATTCATATTGTATTATCTCAACTTAATAAAAGGTTTTATGCATTATAATAATTTTCTGAACTACTGTACTGAAACAGAAACTTATTCGGTCGAAGTATTGTCAACCGAAAATATAATCGGTCGAACTTTTGTTGACCGACCAGATGCCTGTGACAAATCAAAATCAAACAGAAACTATTTCGGTCGAAAATTGGTCAACCGGCTGAATTTCTGTCTTTAATTTGCAATACAGCAACCTTCTCGATCGATGATTAGTCGACCGAGAAAGATGTCGGTCGAACAATTGTCGACCGACTGAAGTTCTGAATTAGAATTTTTATACAATCTCTACTTAAATGCTTCTAACCATATCGGACCATCACATGGGTACCAAAACCTACATTCTAATGCAGGATTGGGTGGTTGATAGTGGATGTTCCAAACACATGACCAGAAACAAGGATGCATTTCAAACTTTTGAAGAAAAGAAGAGTGGAACAGTCACTTTTGGAGATAACGGTAAAGGTAAAATTGTTGGAATAGGTAACATTGGTACAAACCTAGAAATAAAGAATGTTCTACTTGTTGATGGTTTGCACCATAACTTAATAAGTGTGAGTCAATTATGTGATAGTGGCTATGATGTTTTATTTAACAAAACTTAATGCAAATTATTAATAGAAAACACTACAAATGTTGTCTATGAAGGAAAAAGAGTTGGAAATCTTTATATTCTTAGACCTAACTCTATGAAATCTGTAGTAGGAAAATGCTTGCTTGCAAATGAAAATACTTTACAATTATGGCATAAAAGGCTAGGACATGCTAGTTCACATGTTATCAAAAAGTTAGTGAAATATGATCTTGTTCGTGGTTTTCCTACTTTATCCTTTGATCAAGTTGAAAATTGTGAACCATGTACATTGGGAAAGCAAACAAAAACCTATTTTAAACCTAAACATGAACTTAGCACCAGTAGATCTTTAGAATTAATTCACATGGATTTATTTGGACCTATGAGGACACAATCTATCAGTGGCAAAAGATATTGTTTTGTTATTGTTGATGATTATAGTAGATATACATGGGTACATTTTATTGCAACCAAAGATGATACTATTCATGCTTTTATAAAATTTTGCCCTATGATTGAAAATCTATTACAAAGCAAAATATGTACCATTAGAAGTGATCATGGTGGAGAATTTGAAAATCATGTATTTGAAGAATTTTGCACATCTCAAGGGTACACTCACAATTTTTCTGCTCCACGCACTCCACAACAAAATGGTATAGTTGAAAGGAAAAATCGATCACTACAAGAAATGGCTAGAACTATGATGCTCGAACATAACACACCCAAAACCTTTTGGGCTGAAGCTGTAAACACTGCATGCTATGTGTTAAATAGAGTAACTGTTCACTCCCATTTGAAGAAAACTCCATATGGAATAATACATTCTAAGAAACCTAGAGTTGATTATTTTCATACCTTTGGATCCACATGCTATATCTTAAATACCAAAGATGACAAAGATAAGTTTGATTCTAAATCACACAAAGCATTCTTTTTGGGATATTCTACTTCTAGCAAAGCATTTAGAGTATACAACACTATCTCTAGAAAAGTTGAGGAATCCATTCATGTCTCTTTTCATGAAGAATCCAAATCCAAAAATCTAGAAATAATTGATCTTACTAATCAATTTGAAAACTTAACCATACCAAATGACAGTGAGAAAGATACTACAAACAATAACCCAGCTGAAACACAACCTATACCTAGACTTATTAAGGATCATCCTCAAGAATTAATTATTAGAAATCCAAATGATAAAGTAAAAACTCGGTCTTCCTTTAAGGATGTTGCAAACATGGCTTTTGTTTCTATCATTGAACCTAAGAAGATATCTGAAGCTCTTAAAGATGATTATTGGATAATAGCAATGCAAGAAGAACTAAACCAATTCACTAAAAATGATGTATGGGATTTAGTTCCCAAACCACAAGATAAAACCATCATTGGAACTAAATGGGTTTTTAGGAATAAACTAAATGAGGCAGGAGAAGTAATAAGGAATAAAGCTCGGGTAGTAGCACAAGGATATAATCAACAAGAAGGAATAGATTTTGATGAAACGTATGCACCAGTAGCTAGACTTGAAGCTATAAGAATGTTACTAGCTATTGCTACACATAAAAACATCAAACTCAACCAAATGGATGTAAAAAGTGCATTTCTAAACGGAATCATTCAAGAAGAAGTATATGTTGCCCAACCACCCGGTTTTGAAATACCGGAAAAAGGTGACTATGTTTATAAACTTAAGAAAGCACTTTATGGTTTAAAACAAGCACCTAGGAACTGGTATGAAAGGCTCAAGACATATCTTTTTGAAAATGGTTTTTCTATTGGAAATTCATATCCTACTTTATTTTTCAAAACATATACATCTGATTTTCTAGTTGTTCAAATATATGTTGATGACATTATTTTTGGAGCTTCAAATGAATCGTTGTGCACATAATTTAGTGACATTATGCAAAAAGAATTTGAAATGAGCCTCATGGGTGAACTAACTTTCTTTCTTGGTTTCCAAATTAAACAAACGCCTGCCGGGATTTTTATAAGCCAAGAAAAGTATACTAAAGAACTCTTAAAACGTTTTGGGATGGATCAGTGCAAACATGCTACTACTCCTATGGCCACTTCTACTAAAATTGATAAAGATGAAAATGGGGAACCTATTGATGATTCCTTATATAGAGCCATGATTGGTAGTTTTCTTTACTTAACTGCTTCTAGACTGGACATCATGTTTTCCGTTGGTCTTTGTGCTCGATTTCAATCACAACCTATGCACTCTCATTTTCAAGCATTTAAACGAATTCTTCGATACTTAGCCGGCACTACATGTTTTGGTTTATGGTATCCAAAAGGACAATCCTTGGATTTTAAAGCTTATACTGATGCTGATTATGCTGGTTGTCGACTTGATCGCAAGAGCACCAGTGGTGGATGTTTCTTTTTAGGGAGAGCTTTAGTATCTTGGTTTAGCAAGAAACAAAACACGGTTGCCCTTTCTACAACTGAAGCTGAATATATGGCAGCCAGATCTTGTTGTGCTCAAGTACTTTATATGCAACAAGTATTAAACGATTATGGTTTTAATCTTTCATCTACACCTATCTTTTGTGACAACACAAGCGCTATAAACTTAGCACACAATCCTATTTTACACAGCAGAGCTAAACATATTGAAATCCGTCATCACTTTTTAAGGGATCATATTTCTAAAAATCATGTTTCCCTTCATCATGTTGATACGGAAGATCAATTGGCTGATATTTTTACAAAACCGCTTCCACTAGACCAATTCAACAACATAAGGAAGCAATTGCTTATCACTCCTTTGGAAGATGTTTTCTTTGATATTTGTGCTTCTTAACAATGTCGTCTATTTGCATCATTTTGGCTTTTAATGGACATCTTTGTCATTGAATTTGTTGGGACATCTAATTAAGGGGGAGTTTTATTTTTAA
This sequence comes from Alisma plantago-aquatica, assembly GCA_963693085.1. Taxonomy (NCBI): domain Eukaryota; kingdom Viridiplantae; phylum Streptophyta; class Magnoliopsida; order Alismatales; family Alismataceae; genus Alisma; species Alisma plantago-aquatica. The sequence continues at coordinate 52,041,768 of OY856409.1, forward strand.
CGGATATTTTTTTGAAATGACAAAGGGGGAGAAATAAATATAAAACTTACTAATTGTGCAAAACTCAATCAATGAGTTTCATAAACTCTTGGCTTTACATTGAAAGTCGCTATATTCCCTAAAGAATTGGATTTCATGTTCCATAATTCATGGGGAATAATAAGCACACATTTTATAAACAAGAGAAGAAATTCACAAAGGTAATCTTCAAGTATGAAACTCACATGTTTTATATTTTCTTATTTTATATTTAGGAAATGTTTGTCATCTTCAAAAAGGGGGAGATTGTTGGCTAAATGGACATATGTAAATCCCTTTGTTTTGATAATGACAAACATTTCATTCTTGTTAATCTAACGAGCGACTTGAGTGTTGCAGGAATAAGGTGGATGACAAAGCACTAGGGAATCTATATGCTTGAATGATTGTAAATGTCATGAAATGTAATCAATTGTAAACTTGTACAAATGTATAATGTACAAGTACTTAGACTTCATGTAAATCAAGCGTTAGATCTTCCTTAGCTAAACACCATATTTAGATAGGTCATCCCCTTAAACAGTGTCACATATGCACACTCATACACACACTTAATGTCTTCATTTGAAACATTGAAACAGGGTCTATCTCGGTCGACAAAATCCTCGACTGAGACACTCTCGGTCGACAAACTTCTCGACTGAGAAAGACCCAAGTAGCCGTTAGACACAGCTGACAAAGTAGTTGGCAGTTGGAGATAAACGTTGCAAACACTTGATCCAGAGAGCCTGTCGGTCGACAAAACTTCGACCGAGTAGGTGTCTCGGTCGACCATTTCTCGACCGAGATGGTCTTTGACAGCAACTGCAGAATTAATTAACTAGCCATTGTTAAAGCAACTAAATTATATCTAACGGCTAGTTAAGCACTTATAAACCCCTAGAAAGTGTCTAGAACGTCCTTCAGCACTTGTAGGACATTCCTATAAATAGGACATGCCTAAGGACACCTAAACTTACTTGATTCCACACTTGAGCAATCTTTGAGCATACATTTACATTGAGCAATCTGCTTGTGAGAAATTAAGCATATTGGCAACTAGCTATTTCCTCTCCTAGCTCAAAATTTGTGTCCTATAGGTTATCATCTCCTATCCACTGCAATCACAATTCCATACACATTGGTTAGGAGATCTATACGCTTGATCTAGGCAAATCAAGCCTTGTGCTTCAAAGGATAAGTTGTAATTTCCATTTTCCTTTCTTGTTCACTATTATTATTTGTACTCTCCTTGCTACTCCTAGGTTGGAGGCTGCAGATTGGAGAGGTTGGAAGATCTTCTTGGTGAAGAAGGGGACCTTGAACTACTTCAAGAAGGCTGGTGCAACGGGAGGTTACTTCTAAAGAGGAAGGCTACTTCAAGGGGGAGCTTGGAGTTACTTCAAGAAGGCTACCTCGAGTTGGTGCATCTACTTCAAGTGAAGGCTGTTCAAGGGGTGTAAGAAAGTATTGTATTTTGTGTAAATCCTTGTGAAGGTAATAAAATTAATACTTTCAAAATCCCGGTTGGGTAAGCAACCGGGTAGTGGACTGACAATCTTAGTATTTGCTAAGATTGGAACCACTCTAAACACTTGTCTCCTTCTTCCATTTTCAATTGTGGTTGTTTGAGTTAAATAATTGTTAAAATAAATTTAAAAACTCTATTCACCCCCCCTCTAGTGTTTTTCAGAAGAATGAGAAGATGGAAGAATGATGAGTCTACCCCGGGACGAGCGCTACAATGAGAAGGGCTTTTATGACCTTTTGCCATGATCTACGCTCAGACACATTGAAGAACTGGGTTGAATTGGCTAATGCCTATTGGATGGACCGGGCCCCGTGACTACTACTGGATAAAAGTATTTTACTTACATGTCAAGATGCCATTGCCTATATAGGTTTAATTTGCAATTAATATAGTAATTACACCATAGCTATGATGATAATGATGATACATATGGTTTTGATCAAAAAAATGAGTAGATCATGAGTAAAATATAATTGGAGCCTAGTTATGCTTCCCATTTCAAAAGTATAGTAACGCATGATTATAAGTTAATTAATGCAGACCAACCTAGATTTGATAAGTATGATGCTCAACATAGTAGACCTAATTATATTGTGATATAAAGTGCTATCATTGATTAATGATGAGATTTTAGAGTATTAAAATGGACTAAGTTGATGATAATTATCTATAAGGATTTCTATGTCATAAATCAGATAATTAGAGCTTAATGGTGATACTTATTAATATTGATCTCAAACCACATGGCTTTATTTAATAGATTCATGACAAGATATCATCCTACAATGACAACTAGAATTCAAATAAGGCTCGATTAGGGTTTATAACCCCTAGGAATCATGTTGAATTAGGGTTTGATACCCTTTTTCCTATTCCAAATCTGAGACATCCCTTAACCCTAGTTTAGGACACATATTATATTAGTATGTTATTAATACACTATGACACATATGTAGTATACATACATGCATGTAACGTTGATTGTACGATTGATTGCTAGAAATAGTTGATGGATTGCTTGTACATACTTGAAGTATACTGCATGGTTCTACAAAAAAGATTCGTGGTTACTCTTATGAATAATCACATTACCAAATTTCAAAGTTTGATGAGGTTTTTGAAAGTTTTGATGATAATAACTTGATGGATGTTTATTTATTCATGCAAACTATAAGGTCCATATGAGTATCACATAAAGTAAAGTATGATAATCTGAACCTAGGGTTAGACCTACCAAGGGGTAGTTCACCTAAGTCTAATGATGGATAGTGATTCAACCCTATTTTAGGGCTTCATCTTGTGGCATTTTGCATTTCAATCACATCTATACCTATTAGATTACATGCTATTTCCCTTAATATGCATATTTGTGTGAAATGCACTCATGGACATTATTTGCATGTTTTTCAGGTACTTGGACCACACTTGGATGGACGAGAGAGATGGAGGGCCCCAAAGAAGGCCCCAGAGCTCCCCCAACCTACCCCTAGTGGCCAAGAGTCAAGCTTAAGCAAAGAATTCCATGAATAACGAAGTTTGAAGCTCAAAGTGCAAGAAAAACCCCCAGCACGGCCTTGGTAACACAGAACGGTCGTGCTACAAATGAAGAAAACACAGGAAAAATCTCATTTTTGAAGCAGTTGCAGAGCATACTCTACCACGGCCGTGCTACGACCACCCACCACGGCCGTGCCACTCAGCACGACCATGCTACCATCACCCACCACGGCCGTGCCACACAACACGACCGTTCTACCATCTCCCACCATGGCCGTGCCATGCAGCACAGCCGTGCTACCAGATCCCACCATGACTGTGCTACACAGCACGACCGTGCTACCCTCAACCCACCACGACCGTGGTGACCACCATGGCTGTGGCCTTTTCAGCCCAAAATCGACCAAAACCCTATAACTTTGATGGAATAAACCCACGAACGTGCTCCGTCCACCACGACCGTGGCCTACCCTACCCACCACGACTGTGGTGACCCACCACGGTCGTGCTACTCACAAAACTCACCTAGTTTTACTGTTTTTCCCATTTTGCCCCTACTTGACCTAGTGCTTCCTCCTCACACCTATATATACCTAGGTGGTGGCTGGGGCACGAGGGTTGGCTGCTTAGAGTCCCATTTTCGCTCCCTAGTCACCTCCACTCCATTCCACTTCACCTCCACCTCAAATCCACTCCATTTCACCATTTCCACCACATAACCCCCCATATCTAAGCCTTCCATCCACTTCCCACCACCATTTCACACCATTCCATACAAGAAGAAGGAGGAGGACGACCTTGCAACTACTGGAGAGGAGGATTCCTTCATCTACATTGAGCTCTATGGCTACTTCTTCCTCTATCTTCTCTCTTTTTGTATTTTCCATGTCTATGAGTAGCTAGTCCCCTTGGGTGGGCTGTTTGGGGGAAATTATGTTACTTTGATACCATGTTGGGGGATAATGACATGTAAATGTTGTAATTCCATTTGTTAATGATTATATTCTATTTGCATCTCATTCTCCATGGATTGCTTGTTGATTTGTGTGTGAAATCACTTAGGAATTTAGGCAAATTGCTTATATGTGTGAATTTTAGGATTTGCCCCTAGGTCCAATTCTTGGATCCCTAGGTTGCCTCCCATCTTCCTACATCCTAATCCATCTCCCTAAACCTAAGTGAGAGATCTAAGTAGCTATATTAGGTAATTCTAGTGCAATTAGCATGGAGTCTTCTCAAGGCTAGAATGTGGGGGAATTGGGGTCCAAAACCCTAATTTCACCCCCATTACTACCCTGGCCCCTAATTGCCCTAGAAATGTATAATCTAGAAACCTAGACTTGATTAGACTCTAATTGGATTGAACCTAAACCCTAACCCAATTGAGCCTCGTAAGGGTAGTAGGGGGTGTTAGGGACTAGTTCCCCTATACACAACCTAGCATATCCATGGCCAGTTAGTAGTTTAGGTTTATCCATTAGACTCTAACTTGTTGTTTGGTTTGGATGATCTAAATGAAATCATAATGTTCATATGTCACCCCCCAACTTAAGTGATAAGTTCATACCCCTAAACAACCCACACCTCTCTTTATTGCTTAAAACCCTAGTTTTGTGCCTGCTTAGCTTAATTAGTTCTTTTCTTGCTTAGTCAGTTGCTTGCCTTGTTCTTGCCTTGCTCATGTTAGTTTAGTTCTTTAATTTCACTTCTTCTCTCTTTCTTGCCTTAGTGTAACTTTCATTTTCATACCTAGCTTAGTCTTTCCTTGCTTGCTTAGTCTTAATCTAACCTAGGGTTAACATAGATTTCATTCTTGCCTTTAATTCCTCATTTTTTCATAATAGTTTAACAATCAAAATCACCTTTAAACCCTTAACCATAGTCTCCACAGTAGGAACCTAGCCAAAATAACCTAGCTCTAGTGCCCCCTCTTTTCCCTGTGGATCGACCCTATACTTGCCACCTTCCTATACTACGACACAACCTCGTGTGCTTGCGGGTGTAGTTGTTTTAGTAGAAGTAGGTGCGTTAGTTAGGTTTATAAATTTCAAAAGTGAATCCACCGTGTGTTCTGACCTCGTGGGGCGCATCTAGTCGGGTCAAATCAGCTAGTGTGTTGCACCTCTAGAGGAATCACACCAGATAGAGAGAGGTGATTACACCCAAGGTGGTTTGACAAATATTGGTGAGATTATCTTAATGAAAACACCAATTATTATGTGCATCTATTTGATGGTTGAGAGTATGTGTTGTTAACTTATATGCGCACTTTTGTATGCACCTTAGATACATAATATAACAATAATTGATCCATTTTGTTTGTCAATGTTTTAGGTTAACCTTCTTATATTAGTTGAAGACATGAAGAATAAAAAAATCTTGAAGATATTAAAGATAAGTCAAGAAGGATTAGCTAGATAATATCTATTCTCATATGTATAAGTTAGTTTCTTAATTGAAATTCATGTAACACCTTAGAGGTGTATAATTCAAATATTTGTATTCATTCAAGTTCAATAAATGCAAATTATTTACTATTCTTTATTATTTGTTAAATATGACCCTAGGAAAGTTAGGCAATAATCCTCAACTTTAAGGTCTTCTCTTAATCGAGGGACATTCAAAAGTGGGGGTTGTTATATTTGAAATAAGAGCCCAAATTTATCAAATAATATTTAATATTTGATAATTCCAAATAATCTTTAGAAATATAAGGGAAATTATTAGAGCACAACCTAAAGGTAATGGTGTCTAGAAAGGGTCACGACTTTAGGAGCTAGCAATATTTTCCACCACACCATTATGTTGGTATACGAGGACTCCCTTAGCCAAAATGATGCGTGCCTATCCATGACCTAGGGTTTGAATAAAATGTTTCCTCTAAGTCTTCTCATACCTAATTTCATTCTCTTCTCATCTTTCTACCCAATAAACCCTAAAATACACTTCCCTCCTCATCTAAAGTTAGGATTTTGAGAAGAAGTAGCAGTAAGGCATCCTCCAATTATGCACACATAATGCTTAAATAATGACATGGTTATCAATAGTGGTTATATGTTTTTTTGGGTTTTCTCAATTGAGGTTAATCCCTAGAAATACCTATGTATGGGTAGGAAAACCTAGTCATCCATGAAGTACTTGAGTAGGGTAACCTGGTAGGGTATGAAAACTCCAATGAATTAAAGGAATCATTAATCCTAAAATATAGGGTATAGTCCCTAACCCTAATCGTAGTGGATGGGAGTAATGTAGGTGAAACAAAAACCCTACTCATATAATCCATGAGATAGGGAAAATAGAAAGAGAAAATACAAATGGATTGGGTGACCCAATCTCAGTACCAAAAATTAGATATCCTAGTTCCCATGCATGCGAGTAAGTGGGGTGGTGCATGCATATTTTGTGTGAAGAGTTTTGAATATATATGAAGCATAGGAAATCGATAATTTCATAAGGGAAAATATCATGCCCTCAATTCACCTTTAAAGGTGGTGTCCCAACCTAGGGTGGGTCAACCCAAGAATGGGAAATGATCTGTGGGGGAGGTATCACCCTAAACCTACATGGTAGGGTGTGGCTAGAAAGCTTAACCTCCTCCTAGAGGCCAACAAGACACCCTAGGTTAGGACCTTCCCTATGAGGTGAGTTTACCAATCTCATGTTACAAATTAAGGTGGACCTTGGACGTCCTCTAAGGACCTAACCCTAAAGGGATGGAATGTGATGGGATAATGTGGGCACAAGACATGGAATCGTGTACCCTACCCAACCAAAACAATTTGTCAAATGGGAGATATATTTCCAACTTATTTAAATATGAAACCATGGTTAGAGAAATCCCAGGAAAAACATGTAAGGGAAAGTAATTTACATTGAAGGAAATCATGCAACTAAGGTATGTAAGTCGTACGACATCAAAGTATGGAAAAGAAGGGTGTGCCCTTGGATTTATGTCCTTGATGCACACACACATATATATGTATACACACACACACACACACACACACACACATATATATATATATATATATATATATAAGAATGAAAACTTTGATTTGAGAAATATCAAGTGAAATGTATAATGTAAAAAGTTAACACATTGGAATAAAATCCAATAAAGGAAATCTAAGTCATAGACTCTCCTGGGGAAGGACCCTTAACCTAGGTTTTGCATTAAACCTGGTTTATTTGTATTGATGATGTGCTTAGAACCCTTCTCTAATCATTGGATATGATCTTAGTTCTTGTGGAGAGCTTACATTTCAAGTTGAAGCTTGTTTGGATGATGTTTGTAATCTGTGTGCTAGTTTTGGTGCAAATTGCAATTTACCAAAAATAGAGGGTTGGTGTGCAATTTGTCACCTCTGTAGTGTGTCTTCCACCCCTTGTCATCATCTAGAATAAGTAGAAAGAAGTGGGTGCCTTGTTTGGGCCTAGGTTGAGTAGTGGCATCACTAGAGGTGATTAGGGTTTCTAGGGACATATGAGTGTCAACCTAGATGACCATAGTTGGAGGGTAGTGGCCCTTATCTCGACCCTAGTAGGTATTTTGGTTGTGTTATGACTGAAAAACCTTAACCTGATGTTGTGGTTTTCACCATGATGGTCTTGGTTGTCTTAGGTCGTAATGGTTTTTCTTTTTGTGAACTGTATCGACCTTACATGTATGATGACCTTTTGTTTCGACCTTGCTTGAGTATTGGTCTTAGTAGCGACCTAGAGGCTGTTTTGGTTGTGTTATGATTGAACCACTTGCCTAAGTGTGATTTTGTTATGACCATGATGGTTTGGGACCATGTGTTTTGACCTAGAGGCTTGTCCTTTTGTGTTTCGACCTCCTTAAAGGTGATGAACCTATTTTGACAGAACCTTTATATTTGGCTCTTGTTTTGACCTTTAGAAGGTGTTGTGACCTAGACCACCTGTTGGGGACCTAAGTAGGTCATTTCCCAACATAGGTTTTATCACCATCTCATGCATGCAAGGTTTAAGTGGTTCCATGTTGGTTTCTTAGGTGGACAAGTGTCTCTTTGGTGTTTTTAGGTGTTGACACCTCATCTCCACCCTACCTACCTCCTCCTTTGTTACATAAACCCTTTCTTCTTATTTCAAGTGAACCTTTTGGTCCTCCTTCTTCATCCTTCTCTTATTCTCGTCCTTGGATCTTGGTGGAGCAAAGAAGGGCTAGTCCTTAGAGCTTTGGTGACCGAATCCCTTGTATGTGATGATCCTTTCTCATCTTCAACCTTGGTAAGTATCTCCTCTTCTTTTGCAACATTTTCCTTGGAATCTCTACTCCATATTCTTCCCTTTCCTCAGCCAAGGATCGTGCTTGGATGTGAAGGTCATTCATGAGGAAGAAACCCTCATCTCTAAGGTCATGGTCCATGGTGGGATGAAGTTCTTTCACCTTTTCCTCCTTCTTCTTCCTTAGTTTGGTTAGGATTTCCTTTCTTTCTCCTTTTCTTGGGCTATCTTGACATTGGCATCTTGTTTTCTTTGAGGTTCTATTGTGGCTAGAAGTGGGACCTTTGGTGGATCTTGTTCAACCTTTAGATTGTGTGCTTGGAGCTTGGAACCTTGGAGCTTGAGGGTCCTTGGTGTTGAGCTTCTTAAGGCGAGTTTTATAACTTTCTACCCTCCTCTATTATTAGCACTCTTAATTCTATTTGCATGTTGCTATTTTCTCTCTCTAAAATGTTCCCTTATCATGTTAGTAGATAATGATGATATCTAAATCTAGTTGGTGGAAAAATATTGTTTGGTTTGATAAAAAATAGAAACCCTAATTGTATACCTGATTTTTTTGATAACTATGAGATAATGGTGGTTTTTCTTCATCTCTGGGCTATGATCTTGAGCATGTTCTTTAGAGTGTGTATACATTGATACCTTAGGGTGTTTTAGAAACTATTTGAAGTATGATAGACATGGTTTTCCACCCTTTCATGTGGTGCTTTCATGGAGTTCTCTTGGTGAAAGTTTAGGGTTCTTGGTGATCATCTTGTGTGGAGTTTTCCACCTTGATGATGGAGGAATTCCGTGGTGTTCCTTGCTATTCTAGATCTATTTCCTTCCTATTTTGACCTTGGGGATGTTTTGGGGATGGTCTTGACCTTGTGGGGTCACTACTGCTTGAGTGTTGTGGATGATACCCTAGCTTTGGGTCAACATGGTCGTAACATGTTATCCTCTTGAGTGGTAGGTTGATACTTTCGTATAATGGTCGAAACCATGTTCTTATGGACCAGTTTGTCTTAGATTTTGTTGTAGTCAGGACACCACATAGGTGGTTGACCTTCTAGCCATTGGGTACGGGTTGAAATAGTAGTAAAGGTGAAGGGTTGTGACCATAGTTTCATGGGTGGTCGTATATGATGAAAGTGGTGCTTAGGCTTTGTATATTGACCTAACCCTAATCCTAGTTGGGATGTTGCGGACATGATAAGTACAAGAGGATTTGAGGTTGCAACAAGGAGCTGTGTTACGGTCATAACACATGGATGGGGCAGGTCGATACCCTTGGTTATATGTATGGTTGTGACCTAGATGTTAGCGGGTCGCAACACTTGTAGATGGTATGGATGAACAGCTATACATGATTTGTGGTTAACACACGTACTTGAATACATGATGTTGCATGCATGGTACTATTTGGATAACATAATGCTTGACTATAAACTTACTTGACTCTCATATGATCTAAGAAAGTGGGAAACAATACACCTAGGGTTTGATGATGTTATATGATACAAAACCCTAATGTTAAGTACCCAAATTGGAGGATGGATGTATTGTGGCGGTTTACTTCCCATGTTTTGATCTTGGTTTTGACCACATACATGAGGTCCATGTTCCTTGATGTATCATGGAGTCTAGGTTCTATTTTGGAGGTGTCACATGTGGTCTTATCTCTCTTGTACAAAGACCTTTCTCAATGCTTTTCTGACACAAGTTTTAAGGTTTTAGTGACTGATTTTGAGTGAAGTTCCTCTCCTTGAGGATGGTAGTCTTCCTTTGTGTAATCTACTGATTTAACCTCTAAATATGATATTGATGATCTGTATGATGTTATCATGAATTTAGGGTTCAAGACTTTATAGTATTCTCAAGTATATTACTCTTTTTCTTAAACCCAAAAATTCATGTAACTAATTTGATCATGTGTCAGTTGAGGTGATATTGATACATGCAATATGAGCTTGGGTTTTGAATCATGCTATGTTTTGTACTTTATGTTTTCCTTAGTGTTTTGGATGTTTTCCTCACGTGTTGAGGTTCAACTTTCTCTTTTATAAGTGGTTTTTATTAAATGATCTCCATAGTGTTTGTTTCAGGGTTTATTAGTCTTGTATCCTTGAGTTTTAAACCTTGATGGCTCTTTATCTTCCATTGTTGGATCTTATTTTGACCAAGATAGTTTTGAGCTTCAATGCTTAGGGTCGATTTATGTGCTTTCTTGCTACTTTGGTGTCAAGACCCCTTATTTTTTATTCTGGTCAGATTGCATGTTCTTGTGTTGACCATAACATTGGCCGAAATGACTGATTGCAACACCTTGCTTTGATACTATTTTTTCCATGCTCTCTCCTGAGCATGATGTTGTTATGTAGTAGTGGTCGTGACGCTGCGCTGTGTTGGGGTCATGACACTATGTAGTGTTTCTCTATGATATGTCTATGTTGGTGTTGATCGCAATGCCATGTCCTATCACAATCACGACACTAGGTGGAATGGTGGTTGAGACACCTAGTCAATGTGAGATTGTGACACCTAGTTAGTATGGGATTGTGATGCCTAGTTAGTGTGAGGTCATGATTCCTGGTTAGAGTGTGGTTGTGATGTGCACATAACACCACGAGATTGTCTACACATACACACATTTTAGTGTGTCACTTTGTGTTGTTGACATGATGAACTTGTATGGTTAATTGATGATAATCCTTAATTCTAAAAGTGCTCCAAGGATTATGAGAGATGTACTATCTATGGTTTCTTACACATATGTTCCTAAAAAACCCTAATCAACTAAAGCATGGAACCCAATACCTAATGCTGAATTATGTGTTTTCTATCTCTCTTGTGTGATGTTCATCATATAGAATGTTTTTCTCCCTCTTGCTTATCAACTTATAACCGTGAAGGTGTTATGGGATTGATAATCATAGCTAGTCTAGACTATGGTGATTATGATATGACACAGGTTGCATATGCCCTTATGAGGCATGTTGAGGCACTTGTGATATAGGAATAATGTGAATGGGTCCTATGACCTGGCAGATACTTGTTGCATAATATGAGATGACTTTTCCTAATGATGAGTTGAGGGATTGGTATCCCATGATATTGGCCTTTATGATGATGGTGTTAGTGGAAATAATACAAGCATCTTGTGGTGATAGCATGACAAGATCACACTGGTGAATTTCTAAAACGCAAACAAGTAAATTGGCAAAATATGGTGCCAAAGGGGAGAGTCAACACCACAACTGCTAGGTAGCTATGGCACTTTCTGTCCCCAATAATGATGCCAGAAAGCTTGGTGTGATTATTCTCAAGGCCACACACTAACTAACTGAAGGTGGATAGATGAAACCCCAAGGGAAAACACACATGTCTCTCAAAATTTATGTGGACCTAGTTCAACTCACAGGCTCAACTAATCACACGTTTCCACAAGCACACGGGGTTGTGGTGTAGTATAGGCTAGTGGTAAGATTAGGGTTGATCCTTAGGGAGAGAGGGGGCACTAGAGCTAGGTTTGTGTTGGCTACATTCCTAAAGCGGAGATTAGGGTTTGAGGGTTTAAAGTTGGGTTTGGTTTGATTACACTATGATTGCAGGAAAGAAAGATCAAGAAAGGAACCAAGTTAACAAAAGCCCTAGATTACTCTAAACTAGTTATGACTAAGAAACTACGCAAGGCAAGTAATTAGGCTACAATAAGAAGTTACACTACACTAGCAAGCTAAGTTATCAACTAAGATGCAAGTTAAGCAATTAGGCAAGAAAGAATCTAAGATATCACTAGTTAACTAAATTACCACAAGTAAGCACAAAGGAGCCCTAACTACTTAAGCAAGAACTAACTATCTAGTACTAGGCAATTAGCTAAGAATTAACAAGGACAATTAACTATGCTAGCATTAACAAGTTAAGAGAGAAAAGGTATATTTTAAACAATATGGTGGATAGGATGGCCGTTTGGGAATGCGACTTGATATTCATTTGGGCAAGGTCAAAAAATCATGCAAATCTCACATTTCAAACTAGATTACCAAACCAAACAACAAGGAAAGTTCTATTAGAATATACCCTATACTACTAGTTGGAGAACTAGGGTTAAGTGCAATTCTAGTAGGACTTGGAAAGTCTAGGTTTCTAGGGTAAGTGGTATTAGGGCAATTGAGAGACAAGGGTATGAATGGGTGTAGAGATGAGGGTGTTTCACCTCATGTTACTTGCCATCTAACCTTTAGAAAACTCTAGGCCATTGCACTAATCACACTTACACTAGCTACTTAGATCTCACACTCACTTGTAGAAGAAGGGAGATGTATGTAGGAGCAAAGGGGGTTATCTAGGGATCCATTAATTGGACCTAGGAGCCTTTCCCAAGATTGCCAACATTCTAATTCCTCCTAGAAGCTAAGTGTCATCAAGCATCACAAAACAAGAAATTTTTGTTTAAAAGCACAAACCACATGCAAGATAATGAGAAATGAGATAGAAGCAAGAGGAAATCATCATAGAATGAAATTATGTTCACTACAAGTTATTTTCCACCAAAATGGTATCAAAGTCACATTTTAACCCCAAATAGCCCACCATTAGGGGCTTAGCTAGACATGCTCGAAGAAAAGATAAAAGAAATGAGAAGAAGGGGATATGATTCCATGGAGCTCAAAGTATATCCTCATACTTCACCTCCTAGATACTGTAGGGTCACCTCCCTCCTTCAAGGTAGATGATGGGCATGAAAATGAAGGGGATTATGATAGAAAACCTAGAAAACTAGGTTTCTATGGTGGAAATGAGGTGGAAATGGTGGGTGGAGAGCATAAATGCAAGGAGAGTGCAATGAATGCTCTAGAGTGGGTGGAGGGGAGTAATGGTAGATAACCTAGTGATGTGGCTACCACTCATGTATATATAGGTGGTGGTGGAAGCACTAGGGTAAGTAGGGGCATTGTTGGAAAAATAGTGCAAAAAATACTAGGGTTTAGGTGGTAGCACGGCCGTGTTGGGTAGCATGGTCATGGTGGGTTAGGGTAGGAACAGTCATGGTGGTGTGGAACGGTCATTCTATGAAAGTGGAAAAATCACAGGTTGAGGTGGTAATATGGATGCTGGTAGCACAGACATGGTGGAGGCTAGGTAGAACAACCATGTTGGGTAGCACGACTGTGGTGAGGGAGTTAGAGGTGAGGTTGTTCCCTTTAGGACACCCATTTTGACTTCTAGCAGCATGACCATGCTGGGCAGTAGGGCCATTTTGGGGGCTTCATAGCACGATTGTGTTGGGTAGCATGACCGTGGTGACAATGTTACTGTAGCTTTGCAATTTTGGGATTTTCTCTATAACTTTGGAATTGGCCAGAACGGTCGTTCCATGGCACCACGGCCATGCTGGATTATTCGGTAGCAAATTCAACTTGAATCTTCATGATCATTGGACTTCTTTTCTTGATGTCGACCCTTGGCCATTATGGGTAGGTTGAGGGATCTTTGGGGTCTTCTTTGGACCCCTCCATGAGTGGAGGACTCCTAGAACTCCTTCCTTCTTTCTCATCCATCCGAAGCATGTTACAAGTACCTGAAAAGTATGCAAATAACATCCATAAGTGTATTTGACAATAATATGCATATTGGGGAATTTAACTTGCATTCTACTATGTTTAGATGTGATTGAGACACAAAAAGACACAAAATGAAGCCCTAAAATAGGGGTGCATCACCACCCCAAACTTAAAACATACTTGTCCTCAAGTATGCTCCAACTCAATCTCTCTCTTCAATTTTCTTTCAATAAACAAGAGTGTCAAATGCATTAGAAAATATGATTATTGACTAAATGGTCTTAGAAGTGACTAAGTGCATGTGTTCCACCTCTCTCCTCTCCACTTTCACAAACCAATCATGAAATGAGCACTGGGCATACAAACTTCAAATATAGAGCATAGAATAGACAAGCTTTCCATATGTCCTTCATGTAATTTCAGGTAAACCGTTTCATGTTGGCATTAATCAATGATGACTAGGAGTGTTGTTTCACTTTCATGAGTTCAATCTTGATGCTTCAAAACACACAAACTGACCCACATGGTTGTAGAAAGGGTAAAGTAAGCTAGGTTTGATGTTTTCTATCTCAATGGGTATGAAAATGGAAGGAAGGATTGCGGTAAGATTTTGGAGTGCTTTTACACACTCATCTTTTATTTATTTAGATGCTGTTAAATAGGAGCATCTTTTTATTTTCTTTTTACTTTTTATTTTCTTCTTTTCTTTTCTTTTTCCCTTAGTATAGATAGGGCATATGGTGGAGAGAGTGAAGTGGGGAGATGTAGATATGGCCAACCCAAACTTTTGGAGGTGGCTAAGGCTAAATATGTGCACTAAGTCATTCATGAGGCAGAGAGGTATGAAGATGGTGAAAGAAGAGTCGGGTCAAAGAGGGGTCATTAGTGTAGTCCTCAACATAAAATATCCTTCATGAAAACTAATCCAACACTACGTCAAATGATATCACACTACATGAGTGAACACCATGAGATTCACATTTATATCATGCAATTCCATAGCTTGCTCAATTCACAATTCAACCAAAACATTCACAAAGTTGAGAGAGGTGATGCACATGTAAAAAGTCAACAATCAAAACCATATAGCAATAAACACTAAGAAAAAGGCATGCATTTGTCAAAGATTGACATTTTCATTTTAAAAAATGGAGATTAAGCTAAAACATGCTTTTAGGCAAGAACATTCAAGTTTGGGAAAAATTGACCAAAATGGTGCCAATTTGCATTCAATCACATCTAAACCTACATTTAGGGAAATTAAAGTCTAGAACAACAAATCCTAGTTAAAACACAAAAAGATTACCAAAATCTACATGGAAATGCAATGCATGACATGGAAGAGCAAAATGACCAATTTTTTTTGAAAAAATATGCAAAATGCATGAAAGTAAAATACATGTATGCATGAATGCTAACAACATACACATAAGGTCAGGATAGACAAGTAAAAGGTTAGTTAAACCATTTTATCCTCTTGCAAAAATTTAGCACAAGGTACATAGGTAAAAATGCGGTGAAAGAAGAGCTTACCACCCTACCACCCAAAACTTTTAAATCATACTGTCCTCATCATATAATAGAGGTTTAGAATATTAGGGTAAAGGGCTTGTAGTTGTGGTTGACAATTGCCAAGAGATGGAGTGATCAATGTAGCACTAGGTGAGCAAGTCAGGGCCACCATAGTCGTGCTGAGGAACACGACCATTCTGTCTTGCCAGCCCCACGATCGTACTTTATGGCATGGCCGTTCTAGACTCCTTCCTATATCTTTTATACTATTTTGCAATGTTCTCTTCAACTTTGATTTTCTCCTTATCTAGACCCTTTGTGCATCACCTTTTCTTCCTTTTACATTTACTAACATGATTCACAAATAAAAAAATATCAAGTATGGTGCGTGCGCGTTTCTTGGAAAAAATGAAAGTGTAATAAAAAAAGGTTTTTGAGAAAAAGAGTCTCAAACCAACGTGGTTTTGCCTCCCGATGGTGCTAAGTTAAGAACCTTCATCTAAGCTTGTTGTTTCTCCATGAATCAACCATTGTCTAAAAGCAAAATGTTTTCATCCTCGTCATACACAATCCTCTCAAATGCCTTCATTGTTTGATCTTCCTCCCAAGGGTTATGCAAGTTTCTCAAGTGTCTTTCTTCATTTTTCTCTCCTCTAGGGTCATCATCATATGTATCAAAGTAATAATCCTCATGAACAAAACTTTTTAGCTCATTTAAGATGACCTCCTTAGGCATTTCCCTCTCATCTTCTTCTTGAAGGTGAAACCACCCTTATGGAACCTCACATAAGTTGGGCTTTACTTGATGATGTCAAGCAATGAGGTGTTTTCTTTAGTCAATTTTAAGACCTTTAGAATTTTCATGCCATAAATTTGCCTTCCCTTGAGGAATGGGCCTTCATAGGCATCAAAGAGAGGGGTTTCCATCCTGTTGGAAACCTCTGAACCTAAAAATATCACATTAAGATATCTTAGATCAGAAATTGGGGCATTTGGTGGTGTAATCTCAAAGGAAGGGGGGACACTTGATATCGTTTCTTAAAAAGAGTTGGAATAACATATTTTCTAGTGCCCTTGGCACTCTCAATAGAATGTGGTGCTGAAAAATCTCTAATGCACTTGGCACTCTCACAAGGACTTTCCAGCAAGGGTACTCCATCACACTATTTGTCAAATTTCCTTCCCTCATTTTTGGACTTCTCAACCACCTTCTCACACCTCAATATGGAAATTGTCTTCACTTGGTCATGGGGAGGAGGGGGAGCATGTGATGGTTGTTGTGGTGGTGGTGGTGTTTGGTGTGGTGGGTTGGCATTGTGAAGGATGTAGGATGGTTGTTGTGGAGGTGGTTGGTATGGGGGTGGTTCTTGTGGTTGATATTGTAGTGGTGATTGTGAGGTGTGTTAGAAGTTGTATGAAGTTTGGGGAGGTTGTGGAGCATAAGGGGTAGGGGGAGCTTGATATTGTTTCAAGGTAGATACTTGCCCTTGTGGAGGATAATAGATGCCTTGAGGAGCACCCATAGAACCGTTTGCATTTTTTGGGTTTGCAATGGTTTGGGAAGGGGGACTTCCCTCCTCACAAAGGGCAAGTGAAATGGAAATATGGTCTATCCTTTACTCAAGCTGATCAATGATTTGTCCATTAAAGGACACCTCTCTCTTCACTTCATCAAGGCTTCTTAACCTTGCAAGAACATCTTATTCAAACATGGAGTTTTCTTTCAGCTCTTGGATCCCTTATTTCTCCCATGAAAAGTTTGGAGGATTTCTCCATTATGAAGTGTAAGTGCTTGACATGGATCCTTGGTTGTTCTGAATGCCATAGGATTGTAGAACTTGCACATCTTCACAATTAGCCTCTGTGGAGTTGGCAAAGTGATTATAATAACCTCCCACATGAATCTTCATGAGATTTACCATGTCTTCCAAAATCTTCATCATGTAGGGTGGTTAAGGGATTGAAGGGGTTCATGCATCTCGGTCTACCATCTTGACTTCAAAGGGTTGCTTGTCACATGTACAAGGAACAACCAAACAAAAGTGGACAAGTTAGCAAACCAAGATGCAAAAGTAACACAAAAAATAAAGAATAGCAATGGTGAGGGCAATAGGAAAAGATAAGCTACACTAACTAGCTAGACCGAGAGCCTCTATCCCCGGAAATGACACCAGAAATCTTGGTACATTTCTTAAACACAAACAAGTAAACTGGAAAAAGACAGTGCCAAAGGGGAGAGTCAAAACCACAACTACTAGGTAGCTATGACACTTTCTATCCCAGACAACGATGCCAGAAAGCTTGGTGTGATTCTTCTCAAGGCCACACGCTAACCAACTGAAGGTGGCTAGATGCAACCCCAAGGGAAAACACACGTGTCTCTCAAAATTTATATGTGGACCTAGTCCAACTCACAGGATCAAGTAATCACACATTCCTGCAAGCGCACAAGGTCATGGTGTAGTATAGGCTAGTGGTAAGATGAGGGTTGATCCTTAGGAAGAGAGGGGGCACTAGATCTAGGCTTGTGTTGGCTACGTTCCTAAAGAGGAGATTAGGGTTTGAGGGTTTAAATTTGGGTTGGGTTTGATTACACTATGATTGTAGGAAAGAAAGAGCAAGAAAGGAACTAAGTTAACAAAAGCCCTCAAATATTCTAAATAGGTTAAGACTAAGAAACTATGCAAGGCAAGCACTTAGGCTAGAGCAAGAAGTTACACTACACTATCAAGCTAAGTTATCAACTATGATGCAAGATAAGAAATTAAGCAAGCAAGAGTCTAAGCTACCACTAGTTAACTAAATTACCACAAGAAAGCTCAAAGGAGCCCTAACTACTTAAGCAAGAATTAACTATCTAGAACTAGGCAATTATCTAAGAATTAACTAGGACAATTAACTACACTAGCATCAACAAGTTAAGAGGACAAAGGTGGATTTTAAGCAATATGATGGATAGGTGGGCCGTTTGGGAATCCCACTTGATATTAGTTGGGGGAAGGACAACAAAGCATGCAAATCTCACATTTCAAACTAGATTACCAAACCAAACAACAAGGCAAGTGCTATTAGAATATACCCTATACTACTAGTTGGAGAACTAGGGTTAGGTGTAATTCTAGTAGGACTTGGCAAGTCTAGATTTCTATGCTAAGTGGTATTAGGTAAATTGAGAGCCAAGGGTAGGAATGGGTGTAGAGATGAGGGTGTTTCACCTCATGTTACTTGCCATCTAGCCTTTAGAAAACTCTAGGAAATTGCACTAATCACACTTACACTAGCTACTTAGATCTCACACTCACTTGTAGAAGAAGGGAGATGTATGTAGGAACAAAGGGGGCTAGGTAGGGATCCACTAATTGGACCTAGGAGCCATTCCTAAGATTGCCACATACATTCCAATTCCCCCTAGAAGTTGTGTCATCAAGCATCACAAAACAAGAAATTTATGTTTAAAAGCACAAACACATGCAATATAATGGGAAATGAGATAGAAGCAAGAGGGAATCATCATAGAATGAAATTATGTTCATTACAAGTTATTCCCCCCCAACATGGTATCAAAGTCACATTTTAACCCAAAATAGCCCACCATTAGGGGCTTAGCTAGACATGCTCAAAGAAAAGATAAAAGAAATGAGAAGAAGGGGATATGACTCCATGGATCTCGAAGTATATCCTCCTCCTTCACCTCCTAGATACTGTAGGGCAACCTCCCTCCTCCAAGATAGATGATGGGCATGGAAATGAAGGGGATTATGGTAGAAAACCTAGAATACTAGGTTTCTATGGTGGAAATGAGGTGGAAATGGTGGGCACAGAGCATAAATGCAAGGGGAGTGCAATGAATGCTCTAGAGTGGGTGGAGGGGAGTAATGGCAACTAACCTAGTGTTTTGGCTGCCACCCATGTATATATAGGTGGTGGTGGAAACACTAGGGTAAGTAGGGGAATTATTGGAAAAATAGTGTAGAAAATGCTACAATTTAGGTGGTAGCACGGCCGTGCTGGGAAGCACGACCGTGGTGGGTAAGGGTAGGAACGGTCGTGGTGGTGTGGAACGGTAGTTCTAAGAAAGTGAAAAAAATCATAGGTTGCGGTGGTAATATGGAGGCTGGTAGCATGGCCGTGGTGGAGGTTAGGTAGAACGGCCATGTTGGGTAGTACAACCATGGTGAGTGACTTGGAGGTGAGGTCGTTCCATTCAGCACGCCCATTTTGACTTCTGGAAGCACGACCATGCTTGGCAGCAGTGCCATTTTGGGGGCTTCATAGCACGGCTGTGGTGGCGATGTTGCTGTAGCTTTGCAATTTTGGGATTTTCTCTATAACTTTGGCATTGACTAGAATGACCATTCCATGGATCCACAAATGTGCTGGGGTCTTTAGTAGCAAACTCAACTTGAATCTTCATGATCAATGGACTTATTTTCTTGATGTCGACCCTTGGCCATTAGGGATAGGTTGAGGAACCTTTGGGGTCTTCTTTGGACCCCTCCATGATTGGGGGACTCCTAGAACTCCTTCCTTCTCTCTCATCCATCCAAAGCATGGTCCAAGTACCTAAAAAGTATGCAAAGAATGTCCATAAGTGCATTTGACAATAATATGCATATTGGGGAATTTAACTTGCATTCTACTATGTTTATACAGGATTGAGACCCAAAAAGACACAAGATGAAGCCTTAAAATAGGGCTGCATCACACACCCTATATGTTTTATATCTTCTGGAGTTGTGTTATGCCCTTACTTTTGTAGAACTTGTTCTGGATTTGTACAATATAACTTGATTAATGTTGAAACGCATTTAAATAGACTTAACTAATCAAGTGGAACATGAACATGTAGTTCTACCATGTGCCATAAATCCATCTTAGTTTCAGTACTAGCTGAATGGTGAAACTAGCTTTCCCTTAGAGGAAGATTGGAGTCATATACTTTTGAGTATATGCATTTACAGGATTCTCTAAGAGCTATACCCTGGCATGAGTGCATCTACGGGCCATAACTCAATGACATGTTGCTTATGTGGTCTCACAAGATTGATGACGGGCCATACCCTGGAAGGAGTGCGGCTGTGGGCCATAACTTAGTTTCACTAGCACTGCGACCTGTACCAAGGTGGGCTAGGACTTTTACTATTTGACTATATGTCACATGATGTAGTTGACTGTATGTCTTTGCTGTGTAATCGTGTACTGACCATGAGGTTTGGTGAGGTCATGGATTCTGACTCTTCCATGGACCTTTTATGGCATCAATTTTGATTTAGTAGTGGTTGGTTGGATATGGGTGGTACGACTCAAATCCTCAGGGCATAATAAAGTACATAATCAGCCACGTAGCATATTTGATTAGAATCAAATACGAAACATTGGTTGAGGCCTTTCTTTGTTTTTGTATAGTTCTATGGGTAGAAAATATACATGTTCTTTATATTCCCTTTTAGAATTATAATTGTTCTACTTATATTATTTATCTAAATCTTCTTATCTATTAATAGTATAATTTCCTATGTAGCATATATGCTTTTAATAGATGTTGGTGGAGAGTTACAACTCTTGCTGGGATGTTTGGTCTCACCCCGTAGGTTTCCACATCTTTTAGGTGGTTGTGCATGCTAGGATAAAGCTCGTGTTGCTGAGACATACATACTGAGGTGTTGTAGCTGTTGGATCATAGATATACAGTTAGTGTCTAGTAATAGAGTCCTATGTGTCGTCCTTGCACATTCAAGTCCTTGGGGGTGTTTTATAGACGTTGTACATCAGTTTGAGTTTTTGAGTCTATTCGATGATTGTACAGAGATGGTTTATGCACATGAGTAGGCTATCACATGTAAGAGTTTGTGGCTAGTTAGCTAGTGAACAATGTTATGTAATTCCTTTTGATATGAATGAAATACAAGTGGCTCCAGATTATGGCTTCAGACGTGATGAGTTCAGTTTGATGCATAAGGGCGACACGTATCGAGTGCATTCATATTACATATCATATATGTATATTGGGATTTGTGGATTTAGGATTGGACATGCATAAAGCCAATTTTATTCGCATCGTATGCAATAAATAAAGGTGACAAACCAAAATCGATCACATCGATAATCCTAAAGTATAGAGCAGTTGACGTGGCTCTGATACCACTGTTGGGTTTTAGAGGAGATCAGAGAAGGTAGCGGAAACAAAAATTTTCTTCTCCCAAACCCAATATAAAGGAATCACGTCAATGTCTATACAATAAGAAGGATGGTTTGTAGAGACATACCTTGTCCCGAGGCTTGCTCGATGACATTACCTCGCGGCTTGTGCGGTCTTCACCCCAGTCTTGGATGATATCTGTGCAGCTCTTGGTCTCACCGGGACTTTCAGGATTGACAACTGTCCTCCGAGCGGCAGAAGTCTCCCGCCTCTGTAGTAGTTCACACAGACCACCTGGAACTCCGATCGCCTTGTCGCACAAGGAACCAGAAGGATTCATACCCTCCCATCAGTGTACTAGTCACCAACACACTCTCCTGCCACCAGTCGACTTTCTACAATTGTCTTTCCCTTGCTATGCCTCCCTAATCGGGTAGCACTTGCTCGGGCTCTCTTGGTTACCACAACCAGAGAGAACGACAACTTTATAGAGCAACTGTTGTTCTGAGTTGTACTGTCTGAGAAGCCCCCAATACCCCTATATATATAGGAGGGTCAGGGGGACATGGTTCTCTACCCCGTGCAATGCGGGATTAAAGCAGGAGTAGAAGGGTTCAATATTTTCTACAAAATCTAACAAACTGTGCCAGTTGAACCGATCGGTTCAGCCCTGAACTGATTGTCTGGGCCCTTGAGCTGATCAGTTCAAGCATGAGCCAATCGGTTTGGGGTCCTGGTCCAACTCAAATTGACTTTCCATGTTTATTTCCAACCAATCAACTATTAGTCCTTGTCCAAATAAAATTTGAACAAGTGGAACAAACTCAGTTGGTCACCCGACCAATTCAACAATGTGAACTGATCGGTTCATTGACCTGAGCCGGTCGGCTCATCAGCTTGAGCCGATCGGTTCATCTCTATGAGGCGATCGATTGGGGCAGCAGATCAGTCAATTGCATTTTCAATCAATCCGATACTCTAATCATCTGATCCAACACCTTGAACACTATGATTTTGAGCTATCATTTGATTGGGTGTTTAATTGAACTACTAAACTCCTTTAGTAATCAATCCAAACAAGATTTATGGAGAAACTCCTTTTCCAGGAACATGTCCTAGTGTGTGTGACCCTGTAGGTCCATTTCACGTTGGTAGTGAAAGTCCATAACACTTATGACTTCACAAGCAAAGAGCGGTGCCTAGTCACACATCAGTGCTACCCAAGTGAAATAGAAAGTTGGAGAACAACTTTCAATCCTACAATCCGTGAATGGTGTTACAATGAATTTATAATTCCTTTGTCACTAATGTCCTGAATGAACTCAAGGCATGGTACAATAATCCTTTCAACGTTCATCGATTTCCTTGATCTCAGAGGAGACTGGGTGAGATGTGTGTGACATCAATATCACATATTGATTCACACATGCATGCGCATGCCTTTCTCAATCCTACTCATCAAGTGGCCATGGACATCAAACTCCCTTAGGAGTGAAAAATCCCATATCTATCACTCACCCCTCAAAAGCCCCATGTGTCAAAGTCACCCAATCATCACCTTTATAACAACCCATGTTTCAGGACTGCGTTTGATGATGTCAAAGTGTACCAAACGACATGTGTTGGGTGTAGTGATTTCAGATCGAAGAATCACACTCACCACCATCACTGTGAGAGCTGACTGTGACTACCAAATCATGGTTTCATGTGTCACTCTCATGGTGGGTCTGTCTGGTACACTTGTTCTCTAACAAGTACCTATGTGCTTGGTTTGATATCACTATATCATGACTAATGAGATTTTGTCATCAACCAACACACAATCTAGTCTTTAGTGTTATTGATGTCTATGGTTATTTCCACTATAACAACCAACTAGGGACTGAACAAGAAATTATACTCTTAACATCAGTATGATCTCATCATTTAGGTCCTCAACCCAAGAGCATACGTCATCAAGTAAAACAATTCTTTAGACATATATCATGTTACACTATCATCTCAGAAACAGTTAAAACATATAGATCAGAAATTGTCTTTATTATTATTCAAATCATTTACAAAGTATCCCATTACAATCATCATAAGACTTGCTCTATGGGCATACATACCAACAATAGGACCTTGTTAATTCGGGAATAGCCAACCTAGGGCTTTGTTACCCACCCCTATATAAAGGGTAGAGCCCTGGTTCGAGTTCCAGAGAGATCCCACGCAACTCTCTCTCTCTTCTTCATATTGTTCATCAAAACCATAACCATGAGAAGTAGCACGTCTATGGAGTGACGAGGAACCAGTAGATGAGCTTGATCGATGCTGGATGCTCCCACGACACCAGGGGAATGTTGGTCGTCGACATCGTGCCCTGGATCACGCGTAGCAGCAGTGACATGGCTGCAGGGCCGGTCGCGTGTTGCAGGCCTGGCCAACGCAAGCCAGATGCCTTGGCAGCAAGTTAAGGACAACCTTGAGTGTGGGGAGGAGCGTCAGAGGTGAGGGTGTTGCCCCTGGTGGTCGTCAGACCTTGGAGAAAAGGGGGCACACTCGTGTTTTGCTGCAGATCAGTGACAACTTTAGGGTGTGCGGTGAGGAAGAAGATGAGGGTGCATTGGATGAAGATACCCCTATGCGGGCTGAATCATCAAAAACTTAAACAAGGGAAAAATTGACATTTTGAAATGTTTTCAAACTGGCCAAGCAACGTTGCATGAATAGGGCGACATGGCAGCTTCTGATTGGTCCAAAAAGGTAATTCTTGTAAAATTCATATCTAAATAATGGTAGCTCGGAGTGGTACATACAATATATGAAAGTTGCTCAGAAAAATGAGAGGAATCTATTTAAAATAGTTTTAGAAGCTAATTCCTTTTGCAATTTGAAAATTAATGGAAGTTATCAACTTTAATGTATTAATGATTATGAAACCCCATTTTGAGATGATTAATGTATTTAGTAGGGTTTAATGGATGATTAAAGTTGATATTAACCTATTAATTGTAAAAAGGTACATTAAGAACAAAAAGGATAAAATTTGAACGTAATTGGTTTAATTTAGAGTTTCACATGCATAAATATGCTTTAATGGGCCTTGAAACCCTAATATTAGTTTTTGGTGACTCTTAATGGATTTAATTATTCAAAATCGTGAATAAAGCTAAGATATGATGATTCTAGGCTATTTTGAGTATAAAGGTTCCTAATTGTGAATAAATACCCTTAATATGGAAATTAGGGTTTTCTAATGGATAAAATGTGGAATTAGTAATAAATGGAGTTCATAGGTGAATTAGACCACAATGAACTATGAGTTGTTAATGTGATTCTAAGTGGGCATAATGATCTTGTCATGAATTAAAATGATAAAAATGGTACTTTTAATGTAAAAGAGGCTTAACGGACTTAATTGATGGATAATGATGCCTTTAATATGAAAATAAGGTTATATGTTGTTAAAAGGTAACCTTAATATCTTTCATGAAGAATAGATGAGATAATTAGGGAAAATTAGGGTTTAAAATAGTAAAATAAAGTGAAACCCTAATTGTAATGGAAATCCTAAAAGTGGACTAGAAACCCTAGGAAGTGAGCTAGGTTTAATAGATCGTGATGGCATGATCAATAATAGGAAATTGTATGCATATTTCAAGATCTCATTGCGTGCTTGCTTGCCTATTTGGAATTCTTGATTGATTGGATTATTCTGTCTCAAATCAGCCTGACAGGTATGTGGTTACGCTTATGGATAATCACTTTAGTTTCATGACGATTCCTAAAAGTTTTATCGGTTTCCTGAAAACAACTTCTTGGATGACTTTTATTTCATGCAACTATAAAGTGACTATGATTATCACTATAAATATGTATATATAACTGTCTTAGATCCATGTCCTCCTTTGTGGATTTGCAAATGCTAAAACGGGTAGCCTAGAGCAAGGTCTACTCTATCATGAGTTAGAAATTGGGCTACCCATGTGTAGTGCCATGAGACTCTCTAGGACACCATGAGTTAAGGAGTGGGATACCTAGTGGTTGCTGTAGGTCATCCCTAGCAGCAGGATCCCGCCCGCGAGAAGGTTGCTCCGCGGCGGTGCAGCAGCCGGAGAAAAAGGGGGTGCGAGAGGGAGGGCACGACGCGAGGAGAGGAGGTTCCGTTCGTGATCGTGGGGGCAAAACGAATCCAAAGGGGGGGTTTATATAGATTTTGGGGGCTAGGGTTAGGGTTATTAGAGGGGGCGGCGCACCCCATGGTCAGTCTGGTTCCCTTGGCCTCCAAGAAGCGACTCCACCCAACTAAAATGTGTGGAAGCTTTGAGAACGGCTGGGGGATTCATTGGTCGAGTTATCGGGCGCAACAGGCGTGAAAAGATCGGTCGGGGTCGGGCCATGGTGTCGGCTGGTCCACCGTGGACCTTGCCAAACCAGGCGCAAGGTAGGGGATGACCCCAGCGTCGTTGGATCAAGATCCAAGGCTTCTGGTTCAACCCACCTTGCCCAGCGGTGCCCTGAGCCACAGATGGGCCGAGCCCAACACCCCTCTCTCTTGTTCTTCTTAATTCTCATATCATGAGTGAGTAGTTCCTTTTTTCTGGAGTGTGGGGACTAGCCCTACTGCCCATGCAAGCATATTCTCTTGATAAACATTCCATGGCAATGTATATAACTTTTCATTTCATTGTTAATTCAATAATGTTTGTGGATTGATTACGTGCTTGCTTTTATCTTGTTCTTCCCTATGTTGCGAGAACTTCTATATGTAGGGTAGAATGTCGATTAACGAGGTTGACTCCCAAACTAGAAATAGAATGGGATTCCTCGAGGTCGTAAGTGTATGATCCGTGAGGGGACGAGCCATCTACCCTACGGTGATGCTTCTTTAGCCTAAAAATCCCTCAGGGAGGGCCACAACTTCAGTTGGATATCTATATCGTCATCATTAATCAGCAATCTTTGCTAGTAGATTAATCACCTGCTTGCTTGTCGATTAGCACGGTTGACTCCCTAACTAGAAATAGAGAGGGGTTCCTTGAGGTCGTAAGTGTATGATCCATGAGGGGACAAGCCATCTAGCCTACAGTGACGCTTTTGCATGCCTAAACATCCCTCAGGGAGGGCCACAACTTTAGTTGGATATATGTATCTTCAGAACCGTAAGTGCATGATCTGGATGGCGATGAGACATCTGATGCCTAAGCTGATGCTTAGGCGAACCTAAACATCCTTCAGGGAGAGTTTGTAGTAGTTCTATTTGGATAGTTATATCTTTCCTGGATGTTTGATGTTTTGATGTGTTTGCATGTGTAGTGGTGGTGAAACTCGGGACTATCCCACCGATTCCATTTCATTAATCTAGATCAACTTTAATTTTTCTCTTTACTTTCCTACACTTAGTTTAATTAACCTCAAATCAACCTTTGTTCTAAATATTAGCCTTACTTGAACTGGACTAGACTAGCAACAATTCTTAAAAACATTGTCCCTTGGGATTTGATCCTTAACTATACTGCGATAAGACCCATCTGCTTGCGGGTGGTATTATTGCACGAGGTTTTGGTAAAAACTCTAGGATTTCAACCCTGAGTGAATTTGTTAGTGCGATAATAAACCACGTCATTATCATGTTTCTTATTCTACTACCAAGGGGTAGCTCATCATATTTCAACTTCTTTTTATTTAATAAGGGTCATCTTCATTTAATCTCTTTTACATGTCATGATAATTTTACCATATCATCCTCTTGCATGCATAGATTGGCCTAAGATTAACTCAGATTTCACTAAGTTCATTTGTCTTTATTCTCATTCATCATCTCATATGACACTTATTGTAACAACCCCGCCTCCCAGTAACCCCCAATTAAGGGAGACCAAGAGGTCAGAGTCGTTATCCCAATTTTCGGATCAAAGGTTCAACAAATAATCAATAATAATTATCAAATTCTACTAAACTAAACTGAAAGGTTGTAATAAAAATTAACTTTGCATACCTTTTTCAAAAACTTGGATATCTACTTTTATCCACATCTAGAGTCTATTCTAACTAATCCTCCTTTATACTTTAATTCTCATTTAGTTTCACACATGCCACTTTACTGTTTGTTCTTTTCACTTGAACCTAAAATGCTGACAAACAAAATGTCGGTCAACATAAATGAATTATTCTGGTATGTGGGGGAAACAATAATTGTGCAATTAACTATAACAACATATTGCAGTCAACTATGATTTAACAAACAACTTTACGTTTTAAATATAACTGTGTGATCCATACATATCCTATCCTCTGTGTTGTCCCTACAGTGGACCTAGATGCTACCTTCCTTATGGTAGATCCCCATTAAACCCCTCATGATCCTACCTAACAGGTGAAATAATTTCTAGGGTTGAGTCACATGGAACTACCCATAGGTAGCCCACTCCTTAACTCATGGTGTGCTAGAGAGTCTCATGGCACTACATGTGGGTAGCCCAATTTCTAACTCATAATAGCCTAGACCTTGCTCTAGGTTAACCGTTTTAGCATTTGCAAAGCCACAGAGGAGGACCCAGATCTAATCCAGTTATATATACATATTTATAGTGATAATCATAGTCACTTTATAGTTGCATGAAATAAAAGTCATCCAAGCAGTTATTTTCAGGCAACCAATAAAACTTCCAAGAATCTCCGTGAAACTAAAGCGATTATCCATAAGCGTAACCACATACCTATCAAGCTGATTTGAGACAGAATAATCCAATCAATCAAGAATTCCAAATAGGCAAGCAAGCACACAATAAGATCCTAAAATATGCATACAATTTCCTATTATTGATCATTCCATCATGATCTATTAAACCTAGCTCACTTCCTAGGGTTTCTAGTCCACTTTTAGGGTTTCCATTGCAATTAGGGTTTCACTTTATTTTTACTATTTTAAACCCTAATTTCCCCTAATTATCTCATCTATTCTTCATGAAAGATATTAAGGTTACCTTTTAACAACATATAACCTTATTTTCGTATTAAAGGCATCATTATCCATCAATTAAATCCATTAAGCCTCTTTTACATTAAAACTACCATTTTTATCCTTTTAATTTATGACAAGATCATTATGCCCACTTAGCATCACATTAACAACTCATAGTTCATTGTGGTCTAATTCACCTATGAACTCCATTTATTACTAATTCCACATTTTATCCATTAGAAAAACCTAATTTCCATATTAAGGGTATTTATTCACAATTAGGAACCTTTATACTCAAAATAGCTTAGAATCATCATATCTTAGCTTTATTCATGATTTTGAATAATTAAAGCCATTAAGAGTCACCAAAAACTAATATTAGGGTTTCAAGGCCCATTAAAGCATATTTATGCATATGAAACTCTAAATTAAACCAATTACGTGCAAAGTTCATTCTTTTTGTTCTTAATGTACCTTTTGGTACAATTAACAGGTTAATTTCAACTTTAATCATTCATTAAACCCTACTAAATACATTAATCATCTCAAAATAGGGTTTCTTAATCATTAACACATTAAAGTTGATAACTTCCATTATTTTCGAATTTCAAAAGGAATTAGCTTCTAAAAGTATTTTTAATAGATTCCTCTCATTTTTCTGAGTAACTTTCATATATTGTATGTACCACTCTGAGCTAACAATATTTAGATATGAATTTTACAAGAATTACCTTTTTGGACCAATCGGAAGCTGCCACGTCGCCCTATTCATACAACGTTACTTGGTCAGTTTGAAAACATTTCAAAATGTCCTTGTTTAAGTTTTTGACGCTTCATCATGTGGAGGGGTATCTCTATCCAATGCACCCTCATCTTCTTCCTCGTCGCACACCCTAAAGATGCCACTGATCTACAGCAAAACGCGAGCACGCCCCCTCTTCTCCAGGGACCGACAACCACCAGGGACAACACCCTCACCTCTAATGCTCCTCCCCACACTCAGGGTTGCCCTTAACTCACGGCCAAGGCAGCTGGCTTGTGTTGGCCAGGCCTGCAACACGCAGTCGGCCCTACAACCATGTCGCTACTGCTACGCCTGATATAGGGCACGATGTCGACGACCAACATTCCCCTGGTGTTGTGGGAGCATACAACATCGATCAAGCTCATCTACTGGTTCCTCGTCACTCCATAGACGCACTACTTCTCATGGTTAGGGTTTTAATGAAGAATATGAAGAAGAGAGAGAGAGTTGCATGGGATCTCTCTAGAACTCGAACTTGGGCTCTACCCTTTATATAGGGGTGGGTAACGAAGCCCTAGGTTGGATATTCACGAATTAACAAGGTCCTCTCCCAATAGGAGTCATATTCCTTCAAGGAGAAGTAATCTTCTCTCTCCTATTTATCTTCTTAATATTCCTTATTTCATGGATAATTAGAAATATGAAAATTATCTCTTTCATTATCTCTAGCCTTGCCTTTAAATCTATTGGCCATGAAAATCTATTTTCTTAAAGCAAATAACATCTCTTTTTTATATTATCAAAAAGTCATTAATGATGTATCACATTATCCTCTTATTTTGTTATTATTTGCCATTTCTCTTTCTTTTTCTCCATTGGGGCTCCTTGGACCCCAAGAACCTCTAATATTTCGAAATCCTTTTTAGTGGATACTTATTATCCTTCTAGATGCATCTATATCCATAATTTCTCATTATTTTATTCTTTTCTTGAGTAAAATATCTTTTTTTTGAGGATTTCTCTTTATCTCTCTTTTTATTTTCCTTATTAAAATTCCTTTTAACATTATGAACCTTAAGGATACGAAAATCCACCAAGGATAACTCAATTATACCTCTTTCCACTTATTTTCCACATTTTATCATTGTTTTCAATTTCTTTCTTAATAAAGAAATATTTAATTGCTCTTTTCTTTTCTTATTGCATTATCTTTGCAACTTTGGAATCCTTGGAACCCAAGAGGCACGAAATCCAACTTTGTATTATATTCTTTTTCCTTCTAGAGGTTTCTACATCTTTCTTTTCTCTAATTCTCAATTATTCATTTACTAATCGAATTTCCTTGTTATTGGGCCCAATAACCAATAAAGCCCACAAAACAACCAACAAGGCTATTGTAAACGAAATGCATTTATTCAAAACAAATTATATCATTATTTGTTCAAATATCTTTAATAGGAGAAATTACATTTCTCACCAAAAGAACCCAAAAACCGGGGTTGTAACATCATTCCCCTCTTATAGGAATTTTGCCCTCAAAATTCCATCAAGCAAACAAACAATTCAGGATAAGATTTTTCCATGTCCATCATTGACCCCTATGTGGCTTTACCTTATCCATGGTGCATCCAAAGAACCTTTATCATCACATATTCCTTTCTCTGAGTTCTTTCACTTTGGCATCTATAAACCTCACAAGTGACTCAGGTCATTTCAGCCTCCCTTGGGGCTCACTAGGTTCATTGCTCCGCACATGATCCAGGTACCTCACATAGTGCTCTAAATTGGACACATGGAACTCATCACACATTACTTTATCCTGAGGGGTAAGGTCAAACTTAACCTTCTCCACCAATCCATCTCAAATGGGCCCAGGTATCGGGGACTTATCCATCTCAGCTATAGCTTAGAGGGGTCGGATTTTCATATCACATATTCTCCCATTGTGAACTGTATGTTAGTCTACTTTGCATTAGCCTACGACTCATGTCATCCCTGGGCTCCTTTCATACATTGCACGATCAAAGTGACTTCATCTGCACACACTATGGTCTTTTCCTGGCCTTCGCGAGGTCCTTCTACCAACATTATCTTAATGAAGTGGTGACTGACACAACCTCCCTTACAGAGCTTCTTTACAACCCAATATTGGCCATGGTGGTTATCATCACATCTTACCGAAGATAAGAACTGTCTCCATGTATCACCCTGAATGAGCACACCTGCTCTCATCAGACCGTCTAGTCTGTATTATACAAACCATTAGTTAGGGGTGATAAACTATACCAGAATCGCGTTCTTCATGTATCTACTTCCACCTTATGGAAGTGAACCTTTAGGTTATACTCAAGAACCTTTCAACTTGCATCATTGTGTAGTTGAACTATCTCTCTTTCATACGTAGTTCAACCAGATCTGTCCCTTAATAGTATCCTTGCTTTCTCATGTCATCTAGGTAAGGCGATCTACCATAACCCATTTTGCATTTTGACCCTCCTTAGTCAAGGGGAGACTTACCAAAACATCCATAGTGATCAACTCCCATTCTCTCTAGGGGACTCTTTATCCTCTATATCACTACACTAGGTTACTAGTGTTCATCCTTCACCTCCTAGCTTGCATCGCCACATGCCACATGCAACTTCATCTTAACTGTCACTTACTATCTTTGTAGTACAGTGTATGGTGATCTTAAAATCATGATCTCCTGTATGTCACGATTACTCAAGATTGATTCCTCAGAAACCCTAAACCACTCTCATCAGGGTTTTATCACTTTCTTTTTGAAAGAAGTGCATCTGAGGTTCTACAACCATCCTTTCATTGCATCAAGGCCTAAGCTAGCTAACCAAACAATAACTAACTTGTTAAATAGATCTTGTTACATCTAAGTGTCAGCCAAACTTATCTCTTTTTCAAACTTAGGGTTAACCTAACAACCTCTTCTAGCCTCTAGCTGAACTAGGCAGCTACATCTCATCCAGAGCATCCATTACCACTTCACATCCTTAGGTGTAAGTTAATGTTGAAGACACACACCTCCAAGTATTCCACTTATTATCTCATCTCATCTCTAAGTCTATCTTCATCAAGAAAACTCTGAGCTTATTGTCTTGATTTTTCGAACTCAACCTTGTATAACTCATATCTCATGATAACAACATCCTCATAAGATGACTACATTATTCCTCTTAGTGTTTGTAAACCATCCATGTATCGCTCACTCCACCAGGGTATGTTATCATCTATGTCCTCATACCTCGTAGCAATGTTCTAACTCACATCATTTTTATCCTTGGTGTATGGCATGCATATTGTCCTATCTCTCACTCCCATAACAAGAGGAAATAAGCATTTGGCTGCAGTCCAAATACATAATTCTTCCTATTCCAAGAGTAGACATGGTACATCCCACCTTGCCAGTACACCTTTAAATCTAAGTTGAAACGTGCCACATATGTATCTACATCACAAACATCTTGATATCAAAGTTACTTCCATGGAAAATTGGTTTTGAACCTACTTGGGTCCACACACATTCCTTGGTCATCTCCTCTAGGTCTATAGGGTGTCGGTACTTTTGGGGACATCCCTCTTCCCTTATGCATCTAGAGAGTGCCCTACTCATTCACCCTTTGGGTCCAATGAGTTCATGAAGGTGATCAATCCCCTACCGCATGGCCCTCAGACAATGGTAGTTGTTACCTCCCGACCCTATGGTCATGTGCAACTAGGGAATTAGGAAACTCCTACTTCCATCAGTCTTATCCCTACCTGGCCCTAGGATAGACTTAGGATTCTATTATAGTGCATGTCAAACTTAAAACCTTACCCAAGCCTTCACCATCTCTCTCTGCATTTATGGGCTATCTTTCATCCTTTCATAGGGGTCATGGTGACCTACCTACCTTGGTCAGGCCCCATACCGGTTACCTCCATGGTAACACATCCACATGCACTCAGAGATGGTTATCTATGGGTCTACAGGTTCATTCTCATACCATGTACCTTTCACTTAGCTTCCCAAGATCCTATGAGACCTCTTTAGGTTACCTTAAACCAACAAAACTGGTATACACTCTATAAGAGGGTCCCTCTCCCAGGATGGGAGGAACTACACCTTGATAACGAAGGTCACAAACGTCCTTATGTCTAGAGTTTACATCTACATGAGCATGCTTACCCCTAGCAAATTACTATGGCACAAGCAGACCACCTACTAAACCATGCTACGTCATACTTGTTCTCATCCTCAACATTGGATCAAGATCATAACTTCCCAAGTCATCAACTTAGCTGGGAGGGGTTCATCAAACACACCTTAACTTAAGGGGTTTTCCTTTCCTCTAAACATGAGGAGTACCATATTCGAATCTATAGAAACTCAAATCTCATCATGAGCATCAGGTACACCACTTCCCCTCTATTCCTCATATCTCCGAGTCTAAGCTTCCAACCTTCTTTCTTGGGTCCTACTCTGTCTCTCTAGAGTTACTCCACAACCAACCTTATTACTAAAGGTCCTCTCTCCATGAAGGTGGATCAAGCTCACAAGCATACCCCTACCTGGGTGAAGCCTATGTTCAAACTTATGTTTGCTCAAGATTATCCATAGCTCTTTATGCTTATCTCATAAGCTATCCATCATACTCTCCTGGCCAGGGTTTCGACCTACTTCCTGCACTACTTGACGTACTATGGGTGCATACTATGCCATGTTCATATAAGCTCATGGGGTTTCCATAGGTTCTTCACTAACCTCAGCATTGAAGGAGTTATCCTTCACTCTAACATGCATGACCCTTCCCAGGGTTGGGTCGCCAAGGGTACTAGGTCATCCAACCTCTCATGGCTCATATGGGCATCCAAAGGCATGTCCACCCCCACACCTGGTATACCATGATATCTAACCCATCATGTCATCTCTCTCTCTCTAACCACCACTTAGGGTTAGGGTTAGCATCATCCTCAGAGGATTGTGCCAGGTCTCTACTTATAATGGAGGTCTCTACCTCCAAGGCTAACTTTCTCCACTCATCCTCCTGACAAGGAGGTCTAGCCTCAGGTCTCCCCTGAGGGCAATGACTACTCATGTCATACAACCTAAGCATGTATCTATTCTTCAGTTTACGCTTAATCTATTGAGCTTATGTCCATGACATCTTAATTACATGCTTTTCATTAATTTGGTGGAGGATTCCTTAGACCTTATCAATCTTACCCATACCTCAAGAGGGTGAGAAAAAGAGAGAAAATCCTAATCCTTCACAACATTTGAGTTGAGAGGGGATGAACAAGATGAGAGAGTCCTAAAGGTATCTTATTTCGAGTCAAATCCTGAGACTTTGGCCAGGCAGTCACACTAATCTAGGAGTCCTCATATTTTGACTAGTGGTGTGGAGGAAAATCTTGTCAGCCCCGGATGTGATCCTTTTCTAGAAACCTCTGTCTTTCAGAAAATCCTCTAAAAACTCCCTTGGGTTCTACGAAGTTTGTAAAATTTAATAACTATTAAGGATTAAATGAGGAACCGATGCTCTGATACAAAATGTAACGACCCCGCCTCCCAATAACCCCCGATTAAGGGAGACCAAGAGGTCAGAGTCATTATTCCAATTTCCGGATCAAAGGTTCAACAAATAATCAATAATAATTATCAAATTCTACTAAACTAAACTGAAAGGTTGTAATAAAAATTAACTTTGCATACCTTTTTCAAAAACTTGGATATCTACTTTTATCCACATTTGGAGTCTATTCTAACTAATTCTCCTTTGTACTTTAATTCTCATTTAGTTCCACATATGCCACTTTACTGTTTGTTCTTTTCACTTGAAACTAAAATGCTAACAAACAAAATGCCGATCAGTATAATTGAATTATGTTGGTATGTGGGGGAAATAATAATCCTGCAATTAACTGTAACAACATATTCCAATCAACTATGATTTAACAAACAACTTTATGTTTTAAATATAATTGTGTGGTCCATACATATCCTGACCTCTGCGATGTTCCTACAGTGGACCTAGATGCTACCTTCCTTATGGTAGATCCCCATTAAACCCCTCATGATCCTACCTAATAGGTGAATCAATTTCTAGGGTTAATCTGCCATGAGCATGATGCAGAAGGTAGTCGCAGCTCGGTGAAGATGATGTGGTCTTCTACGTCATGTTGGAGCAGATCTAGATGAGGAGGAAGAACCACCAAGGCAGACCAGACAGATCTTCTTGTTCACCTTCTTTCTCATCTTGACATCCTTACTTACAACAAGAGGTGCAGCAGGAGAAGTGATAGTAGTGTGGATGTATGTGGATGGATCTGGATCGAATCTTGCGTTTGGGCAGCCTGGCAGTGTCCCGGACCCCCCCTCAAATGAGGACCCTTGTGGTCCTATTTATAGGCTTGGTTTAGGTCCTCAAGTTTTTGATGCGAACTCTTTACACGGTTTTGAGTTTAAACAGTTTGGAGTTAAATGCCTCCAACCGATCTTACTTTAACGGTTTGGGCATTCTCATCAAAATGGTCTTGATTAGTATCCTCCAACCGATCCTGGCTTCTCTTGCTCTAACGGTCTGCGCCTACCGGTTTGGATCCATGTCCAAACGGTCTTGTAAGACCGTTCTCTCACTACCCTAGCGGTTCAAGGTCCAACCGGTCTTCAACGTCCTATCATTATTTGATATCTAATCGGTCTTGCACCCTAACAGTCTTGGTCATGCGTTCTAGTGATACCATCCAAATGGCCTTCGGATATTGTTCACACGCTCTCGGTCTCGCGGATCGACGTGGCTCCAAACAGTCTTCGCTTCAGTGCCCAAATGGTCTTCAACCTCTGATCAGTCTCGTGCCCTAACGGTCCTGAGACTATGCAAGTGGCTGTGGTGGTATCAGTGAGGTTGTAGGTGATGTCATCGTCAATAGAGAGAGGACGGGGTGGCGGTGGCCGAGACTTGCAGGTCCAGACGATCAAAAGAGGAGAAAGGTGTTGCGAGAACTGCTGTCGTTCATGGAGGATTAAGGTTTTGCAGAGGTGAGCAAGGTGACGAGGAAGATGATGCTAAAGGGAAGGCTATGGAGTCATTGACGAAGACAGGGGGTGCTTCTTCATGATTTTGGGAGCATGGGGGTGCTCCTCACAGTTTGAGGATCGTGAGGACTCTCACAGTCTTGAGATCGTGAGGAGTCCACACAGTCTTGAAGGATCGTTAGAAGGGATACAATAGGGCAGATCGTGATCAAAACCGTTAGCCCAAATGAATGAGGACTGAAGATCAATGATCTGATGGTGTGGAAAGGCTCGCAGTCTTGAGAGATCGTGAAGGCAAGACTGAAGGGGTAGTGCAGGGCCAAGACCGTATGGATGAATGGATAAGACTGAGAGATGTCGAAACCGAATGGATGAAACCGTTTGGTCAAGACCTAGGATGAGAGGATCTAGAGTGAAGGTGAGTTCCAGTTTGATGTTTGAGCCTCATCATGACCTGCATAAAATCAATATAAACCAAGTTAATAATCTTGATAATTGAACCAATTAAGCTATTTTGCATTTTGCAATATTTAGTAGATGAAATCGAATGAATTGGGTTGAATTGGGCCCAAGATGTCGATTGAATTTCATGATGAATATGCATTCATCAAAACACCCCAAACTTAAACGTTGCTCGTCCTCGAGTAACACAAAATCTGAAACCGTCACCAAATGAATACTTTCAACTCGTGTGGTTGCCTCATCTTCACATCACAATTGTTTCCTTTCTTCTTAGTATGACTAAGCATCTCAACCTCCTGAGACCACTGAACACATCTTACTATATCTTCATTCCTGAGTTTGTTTTCCAACATCACTTCCTCCTCACTTTTTTTTTCCAACAACAAGCATGTCAAAGAGTTTTGTAAGAGTTCAGAGATACCCGCAGAACAACAAGTGTGCACCTGATCTGACACTAGTGTTTTTCAGGGTAGTGGAGGCACTCATTGTGCCTTATAGGTAGAAAAGGGAGTGAAGAGTGGTATGGAAGGAAGAAATAAATCTCTCCTCTATTTGACTCGAGATTTTTATTACATGATTTGCAATTTCATTTATTGCATGTTTTTTTGGGTGTGAATCTCTCCTCTATTCGACTCGAGATTGCATTTATTTGTGTGCGCTTTGGCATCTTTTTTTGGTGGTACGCCCCTATTAATTTGTGAGGGATATGGAAGAAGCGGATATAGAGGGAAGTAGTGTGCCACCCTGAACTTAGGGTTTGGCACTATTTTGGCTATTTTTGTTTTTTTTAATGGATGAAGGGGTATGAAGATGATGGAATAAGTGTAGAAGAGAGTTTAGATCAGAATGCAACTTGATTTACAATTCAGTGCACTGGGTCGTTCTCTTTATCATACTCTGCTCAAATAATGACTTGATGAGGATCCGGTGGAGATTCCATGTTATTGTTCCACTAGTCAGTTAGGAAGCATGACATGTTTGATCCCTATCAGTTTGACAAACACTTATCATTTTTGTAGAAGGATCATGATGTTAGGATTCATAAGCTACACAAGATGATTTCAATCAATAGGCTAGTTTCAAAAAGTGGTCCTTTTGAGGATCTGCTTCAGATAAGGAGGGTATAATGATTTGAAATGCATAACTGGCTAGGTAATTGAAATGAAAAGTGTCAAAACTTCATCAAGTTTCTGTGCAATCTCTTTGAAAACTTTAAATTTTCGGAAGTTTTGATCAAAATTGCAACAATGTAATCTTAAGTCTAGAACAAATATGAGTGGGTGGCAAGTAGAGTATGTACCACCCACCCTTCACCCCAAACTTAGAAATTTGCTCATCCTGAGCAAACTCTAAATCCGAGATGGAGGGGAAAATTCATGTTGTTTTGACTACCAGATGTGGTTGCGTTCCAATCAATGTGCGTCCTCCATCTGAAAATCTCAAAATGAAGATTAATCAGAACTCAAGATGGCATCTCACGATGCGATTTTTAATTAGTGCAAGATTATCTAAATTAAAAAAAAATTAAGGAAAATTCCTAATTCAAAAATAAAAGTAAAATGAATTTATTGATCAGGTTGCCTCCCGATAAGCACCTTTGTTTTATGTCGATGGCTCGACTGAATCCTTCAATTTTACGGTGGATATTTTTGGGTTGGTGAGATCCATCATAGCTTTGGTGCCCATGTCAATTGAGGTGAAATATATCTTCAAGCGTTGACCATTTGCCACAAAGTCGCCTGACTTTTCACTCCATAAAGAGAAAGCACCATGTGGGTACATGCTTTTGACAATGTAAGGTCCAGACCAGTGAGAATATAGTTTTCCTGGGAATAACTTCAGTCTTGAGTTGAATAGAAGAACTTGGTCTCCCACTCGTATGTCTTTTCTTTCCAGATGACCATCGTGCCAAAGTTTTGTACGTTCTTTATAGATTTGTGCATTTTCATAAGCTGTCATCCAGAGTTCTTCCAGCTCCTAAAGTTGTAGAATCTTGGCTTGGCCTACTTTCTTCATATCAAAATTTAGTTGTTTTATTTCCCACCATGCTTCGTGTTTGAGTTCTACAGGTAGGTGGCATGACTTCCCATAGATTAATCGAAATGGTGTGGTACCAATGGGAGTCTTAAAAGCAGTTCAGTAGGCCCACAATGCGTCATTGATTTTTACCGACCAATCTTTTTGATTGCGGCCTACTGTCTTCTCTAAGATAGCCTTGAGTTGACGGTTAGAAACCTCAACCTGCCTACTTATTTGTGGATGATAAGGGGAGGCAACTTTGTGTGTTACACCATATTTCCTCAACAATGCTTCAAAGCTTCTTTCCAGAAAATGAGATCCTCCGTCGGATATCACAGTGCGTGGGACTCCAAATCGGGGGAAAATAATATCTTTGAACATCTTGATGATAGGTTTGGAATCACCAGTGATGGTTGGTATGGCCTCTACCCTTTTTGAGACATAATCAATCGCGACTAGGATGTAGGAAAATCCATGTGAATATGGGAACAAACCCATGTAGTCCACACCCCAAACATCAAAAATGTTGTTTTCTTGTCACAGCTTGAGTGGCATCTCATCTCTATTTATTATGTTACCTATTCTCTGACATTTGTCACATGATAGAACAAAGTTATAGGAATCTTTGGATATGGTTGGCCAAAAGAAACCACATTGCAAAACTTTCAAAGCACTTTTCTTAGAACTCATATGGCCTCCAACTGGGCCTGAGTGACATTGCTCTAAAATGAGTTGGGATTCCTCCTCAGCGATACAATGTTTGTAGAGACCATCAACACAAAAATTAAAGAAATACGACTCATCCCAGTGACACTACTTTACATCATGCATGAATTTCTTTAGTGCATTACTGGTGCATTCAGGGTGGATGATACCGACGACAAGGTAGTTCACATAATCTGAGTACCAAGGGGTGGCCTCTGAAACCTTCATTAGTTGGTCGTCTGGAAGAGAATTATTAATTGGGATCTTCTCAGTTTCTAGAGTTTGAATATGACTGAGATGGTCTTCCACAACATTCTCTGTACCCTTCTTATCTCTTATCTCCAGATCAAATTCTTGTAGGAGGATAATCCATCTGATTAACTTGGGTTTAACATCTTTCTGCGCTGGGAGGTAACAGATTGCAGCATGATCCATGTAGACAATGACTTTTGAACCAATGAGGTAGGATCTGAACTTGTCAAAGGAATACACAACTGCAAGGAGTTCCTTTTCAGTAGTTTCATAGTTCCTCTGAGCTTCTTCGAGGGTCTTAGATGCATAGTAGATCACATAGTGTTTCTTTTATATACATTTCCCTAAAACAGCACCCACAACATAATGACTGGCATCACAAATAATTTCGAATGTGTGTTCCCAATCAGGAGCTCTAATGATGGGTGTTGTTGTAAGGGCATGCCTCAGGTTATTGAAACTCTTAATACATTCTTCGTCAAAATGGAAATCAATGTCCTTTAGCAACAAATTCATCATTGGCTTGGTTATCTTGGAGAAATCCTTTATAAACCGTATGTAAAAGCTAGCATGACCAAGGAACGCACAAACTTCTCTTACATTTATCAAGATAGTGAGTTTGGAAATAACTTTGATTTTCACTCTATCTACTTCAATACCTCAGTTGCTAACTCTATGACCAAGGATAATGCCTTCCTTTACCATAAAGTGACACTTCTCCCAGTTCAACACAAGATGTGCTTCTTCACACTGTTTAAGGACAAGGGAGAGGTTCTTCAAGCATGAGTCGTATGAATCTCCATATATTGAAAAATCATCCATAAAAACTTCCATGATAGTTTCAGTGAGACTAGCAAATATAGCTGCCATGCAATGTTGGAAAGTTGCAGGCGCATTGCAGAGACCGAATGACATCCTTCTAAAGGCATATGTTCCAAACGGGCAAGTAAAAGTTATTTTCTCTTGGTCATTGACACAATTTTACCGTGTGTATAACGCAAGTGCACACGTCAATGTAATATAGGCCTTTGTGAGGCTCAAGTCAAACATAGGGAAACATAATTATCAGTAGACTACTACTAACTATTCGCAATCAGCTAGACCGATGGGAAAATTGAGTTTGATTTTGAAAAAGAAAATAAAAACAAAAGAAAACAAAGCAATCGATTAAATGGTTGGTTTAATCAATTCAAATGCAATCTCTAGGATTGCAGTTTCACCACGGGTTCTCATTGTACTAATTCCTATACAATTATCACAACTCATCTCCCATTCTGGATAGTGGCCTGTAATTAGAATTGCTCACTCTCGTGATACAATTCACTACCTTAATCTAGGTCAGTTCCACGCCATTAGTAACCTATACCCTAGACTAGGTGCATGAAAAGAACAGATCTTTGGGTTTCCACCATTGATCGTACATCACCTTTTCTAAAGGATTTATTAGTTAATTAATGTGATTATCACACCTTTTCAATCGTTAATTCTTCTTCAAAAGTAATTAAAGGTATTACATTACCATTATGGTGATCAAGAACAATGATAGCAATGGAGAAAATGACATCATACCACGGATTTGAGAGATAAATAGTGATGAATTATGTAAAAAGAGTCATACAATGATTGCCCAGGCTACTTCCGGTCCTAGAGACAAAGGGGATTAGCCCCGCATGTTCATATCAACATTACACATGGAGAAAAAGGAGAGAAACATGGAGAAATGAATGGAAATATGATGTAACCCCTGAAATGGAGAAGATCTGGATGATCCTCAGTGCGAGGCGCACGTTCTGCAGCCTTCCGGTAGAAGAATCGTCTGTCTACAACTCTGGGAATGTCTGGGGCGTAGCTCTGGGCCTCGTTCTTTGTTCTGGGCTCTGTTCTTCACTCTCCTCTCCTATCGGGCTTGTGCAATAGAATAGAACCTGAACGACGGATTTGGGCCATCTTTTACTAGGTATATGTACCACTTATGACCGCCAAAAGAACGCAACCATCCGATTGGAGTCATGCTGGATATTTTCCTGATCTGATGGCATCAATACCATCTACGGGGTGTCGATGGTATCGACACCTTAGGGTACCGATGCTTTCTTCAATTTCTGGAAGCCAGGTGGCATCTCGATACCATCGACCATTCCCATCATGGTATCGACGGGGTGACTTCTGGCACACTGTTTCACTTTTGAGACCATCGACATTGGTTTGATGGTATTGAACTATCTACTTTCTCTTCGGCTTTGCTAATGTTGCTATGTCGATGCTATCAACAGACTGTCGATGGTATCGACGGGTCCAGGAATGCAAATTGCCTGAAATAAAGAGAGGAACACAAATCAAATATGAGAAATATGATAATTTATGCAAAACAATGTAAAACAAGATGAATTTGATGTAGGCAAGGATAATAGGCTAAAGGAATTAAATCATGTGATATTAAACACAAATATGACCAATAAGCACATAAAATGAGTGTAAAACTAGTCTATAAAAGTGACTCAAAACCCCAACATCAAACTCCCCTAAGCTTGAACTTTGCTCATCCTCGAGCAACAAAACTATAGAATAAAATTGTGAGGGTCAACTAAAGAACATACTAGCATAACAAACATCACATTATGATTCCCACCTACAAGGCATAGACCGGCCCTCACTAGCCACATAACGATTACTACCCTAAAGGTGACAATGATCGTCCATGAGAGGTGTCCACCCCGTAATCAATGAACCCAATCAAATAAAGCAGATAATATAATAAATTCCTCTGGTTCAGGCGTGGTGCATCTTGTGATATCCTATCTACGTTGCTCATGCCTAGCTACCATCTACATCGAAGCAGATCTCCTGATATACAAGAATGAGGAGATAATCATGGGTGGCGTACCATTTTGAGAAGTAGGTGGATGGAATGGGCGACTGTGGAAAAAAAGAAATCACCATACAATTTAACATGCAAAAACAACAAAAATGGCCTAAATGATGCATATGCATATGCAAATGACCTAATGTCTACATTTTAGGTGGAATGATGCATGCACTACTATTCTGTCTCAATGTGAGATGAAATGTCTAAAAAACTACATCATGTGCTTATTCTTCCTATTATGCAGGTGAAACAAGTTCCTTTCTCCCTTTGATTTTTACTTATTTCTCAATTCTTTTTTTTCCAAGCCCCATTTTTGTCAATTGACTAAGGAAAAGCATAAAGTTTTCTCAGGCTTATTTTCACATAACTACTACAATTGATGCATAATAATCTACTTTCCAGAGAGTATAGAACAAGTTCCCAACTTTTCTTATTTTTTAGAAGAGATAAGGCACATAATGTCCTATATTCTCAAAAGCATGCAAAATGCAACTATATGAAAAAAATTATGCAACTACAATGACATGCACTCTAGAATGTGTGCATGCATGACTAATCTACAATTTTTTTTTCATTTTTTTAATGCAAAATCTAGCTATAATGTAATCCTCCTATCTAAATGACATGCAATCAAGAGATGAAAACTGTAAGGTGCTCCTAGTTCTTATGATGGAGTGTGAATGAAGTGAGGTGGATAGATCACAAGACTAAGTGACAGAACCATTGGAAAAGATTATATGTCCCTCCTTACTGGCATGTGCACAGGGTAACTAAGAGGTTTCTCTCTTCTCACTTCAAATTAAAGTCATGTTACTGTTTGGTCATTTTAAGCTCAACATCCATATCCGTCCTCATTTCTTGAACCATAAGGATGTATAATTATGGTCATATGTTTTAAAGTTGACCTACCCAATTACTTTCCTCAGTTATGTACTCAATTTCAAACAAGTCAAACTTAAAATTTCTTAAAGATTTTTCATTCAGATTCATTTTCTCCCAAACCCCACATGAAAACATTGAGATGACATGAAATTACATTTAAACTCCACTGGTTACACTAGATAGAAAGTGGATCCTAGAAAGCCATAAATAAACCAAATTACGCAACTAAAAGAAAAATTGCAAAAAGCTAAGAAAAATGATACAACAAAAGAAAATGAAATACAACTAAGATATAAACTATTCCATCTCCCCCAGCTTGATTTTGACTATGGCCTCATAGTTAAGAACAAACTCAGAAGGTGGAACAGTGATGCCCTTCTACTGCTGAGGCAGTGGGTGCGGGCGGTACTGGTGAGTATGGGGGTTCCACTCTGGATAATGCCCTTAAAAGTTGGGATCGTAGGGAGGCATGGGCGGTGGTTGTGGATATCCCCCAAAGTAGTCTCTACTCTAGTAGTGATCATATAAAGGCTGCTTCTATTGGTCTATCCTCCCCAACCAATAATAGAGCTGCTACTCGTTGGGGAAGAGCTGACGCTCTTTCTCAAAGATCGCCTGCTAATTTTCATAAAGCCTATTCTGTGTTTCTTGGATCCCTGTAAAAGCTGTCTGATGCGAATGCTGCATTGTCTGTTGGGACTCCTGGATCGTCTGGAGCATGGTATACATCCCCTGCATAGAGTAGGGGTCATCTTCGTCGTGGGAGGGTTGTGGTGGCAGTGGCTGGGAAGAAAAGGAGGCTCCATAGTGTCGTGGATGCTTTTGCGGAGCAACTCATCATCGAAGAGGAATGGTGTCTTCCTCCTCCTCTTATTCATC
Organism: Alisma plantago-aquatica; assembly: GCA_963693085.1. NCBI lineage: Eukaryota > Viridiplantae > Streptophyta > Magnoliopsida > Alismatales > Alismataceae > Alisma > Alisma plantago-aquatica. The sequence continues at coordinate 52,086,056 of OY856409.1, forward strand.
ATCATCACCAGCTTGAACTTCTACTTCTTCAGCTTGTTCTTCCTCATCCTCATCAACAGAAATGATAGGCCACCTATAGCTTTGACTAGACCTGATGTTGAAAATAGGGTCTGGCAATTCCCTCCTCTGAAAGACTCCTGCCACGTGGCATGTGGCATAGACGGTGCCATGACGAGCTTCAACGAGGCTTGCATTCATAAAATGACTCAAGTTGAGCATGTTCTTGCACTCCAACTTGCGTAGCCCAGACAAATCCAGGCCTAGGTACATTGCAATCAGCATAATTACAACCCCAAAATAAATGGGAGCCCTGCAAGAAACATTCCTCTTAACTGCCATTACACACATGAGGAAGAAGGCTCTAAAATTGATGGGTGTCAGCTCCAGCAGACTATAGAGGAAGAACAAGTCTGTCTCCTAAAATTTGCTTTGAGACAGCTTTGATCTTGCAAAGAAGGTGTTGGAGAGAATCCGATGCAAGATCTTGACAAATGGATGCTCAAAATCAGCTATGGAGGCATTGTGCCAGCTGATCGAGTATCTCGCCAGTACAGTAACTAGCTTGGCAACCATGGCGTCATAATACACATTGTGTGCTAGCTGGCGGAGGTCATTATGGGCCCACCCATAAATCATGTTGAACTCGCGAAGGGTCATCATATAGTCCTTAGTGTAGAGGTAGAAAGAAACACACCCCTCTTTCCACTCTATGTGCGCCAATACTAATTCATTGGGGATGACACAAATGTCCAGAGATGCCATGAACTCGATGACGATCTCCTTGTAAGTGGGGCACCCGCTGAAGAATGGATGACTGTCGGCGTGGTCACGACACAACCTAGGAGACTCGCCCAATTGTCCCTGCAACACATAGGCCATATTGGCCTCAAAACCCAGATCCTTGATCAACTTCCGGTCTCCATACCGGGTCGTCTCGATGGAGCGCTTCCATAGCTCCTCGTACACCTTTTTAACCTCCAGAGATGGATGGATTAGCCTCGGGTGAGAAATTAAACCTTGTTGCAGGGCGGGTAGGGCAGGTGGTGTAGCCCTGGATGATGAAGCTCTAGATCTCACCATTGTTGCATAGACAATGAGTGAGAGAAAGAAAGGAGAATAGAGCTTGGAGAAGACAGTCGAGCCACTCAGAGAAGATTGAAATCCACAGAGCCAAAGAAGATGCTCAGAGACGATCATCGACGATGATCTCAGTTGCTCCCAGATGCTCGGAGTTGCTTAGGCTCGATTGTGGAAGATACACAATGAAGATGTGATGTTGGATTGAAGGATTGCTTCCCTTTTATAAGGGGCATCTGCATCTACTGCCAGTGTGTCGATATCATCGATAGTCCCATCGATGGTATCAACGGCTATTGGAATCAACGACTCGCTACAATCGACGGCTGTTGATGGCTCGATGTGGGGGCCCAGATCGGCTACGTGTCGATGGTAGTGACAGTGTGTCGATACCATTGACACTGTCCATGGATAGGCATTGTGGACCTCTCGATGTAGATTTCGGATCAGTGGCATGTCCGTCGATACTATCGACTCCTTGTTGATAGTATCAAAACCTATATGTATCTTTGATCCCCACGAACTCTGGCCATTGTGATTTTGCTGTAGACATGTCGATACCATAGACCAATGTGTCGATGGTATCGAGAATACTGAGACATCTGGTCTGAATATCTCCAGAGATTTTTCTACCAATGACGACTTGTCGATACCGTCGACGCCCGTCCATCTTTATGCCTATTCCCGTCTCGATACCATCAACGAGACCGTCGATAGTATTAACGAGATGACGTTTCAGTAGAATTTTTCATTGTTCCAATTTCGATACCATTGACCCAGGCATCGATGGTATCGACCGTTTCCCAGCCTGTACACTCAAAAAATATATTAGGGTATCATTTTTAGAGACTAAGTGCTAAATTAATGAAAACTACCTAGGAATATGAAAACTTTCAAGAAATAACCATGTAAGCTACCAAGGTTGGGTTGCCTCCCAACAAGCACCTCATTTAACGTCTTGGGCTAGACGCAATCATGCTCCTCATTCCTCTTGTAGTGCCATGAATTTGATCTCATGTACTTTCCTTGCGTAGTCTTCCCCATAGTTGTGCTTCAGCCTCTGACCATTCACCAAGAATGTTCTCGCACCATCTCTCACCATGATAGCACCATGGGGTCACACCTCCTCAACCACAAAGGGTCCACTCCACTGGGATTTCAATTTCCTTTGATGCAACTTCAATCTCAAATTGAACAATAGCACACTATCACCCTTCTTGAAAACTCACACTTGAATGTAGCGATCATGTATTTGCTTTGTCCTCTCCTTATAGATCCTCGAGTTCTCGTATACATTCATCCTTAGCTCATACAACTCATTGAGATCTAGCATCCACTTTCTCCCTGCATCATCAATGTTCAGGTTGAGCTTCCTTAGAGCCCAATGCGCCTTATGCTCAAACTCCACCGGCAAGTGACAAGCCCACCTGTAAGCCAACCTAAAAGGCGTGGTGCCTATTGGTGTCTTAAACGCGGTCCTATATGCCCATAGTGCATCCGGTAGTAGTGCACTCCAATTTTTCCTGGAAGAGGCCACCGTGCGTTCTAAGATCTTCTTGATTTCCCTATTGGACACCTCCACTTGCCCTTGCGTCTGCGGGCGGTATGGGGTACCTACATTATGCTTGACCCCATATTTACTCAATAGTGCATCAAATTTCTTGTTCATGAAGTGGGTACCTCCATCACTTATGATCATTCGTGGCACACCAAACCTACAAAAGATATTCTCTTTCACAAACCTGCACACTACTGCAACGTCGTTAGTCCTTGTGGGTATTGCCTCTACCCACTTCGACACATAATCAACAACAAGCAAGACATATAAATTAGAATTGGAGGACACAGAGGGTCCCATGAAATCAATGCCCCACAAATCAAATACCTCAAATTCTTGAAACACATTAAGGGGCATTTCTTGCCGCTTTGAGATGTTACCTGCCCTTTGACATGAGTCACACCTCCTCACATAATCATAGGTGTCTCAGAAAAGTGTGGGCCAATAAAGGCCACTCTCCAATACCTTATCCACCGTCCTTGTGCTCGCATGATGACCGCCGATGGGCAATGTATGATAGTGACTGAGCACACTATCATATTCTCTCTTGGGTACACACCTGCATAAAATTCCATCCCTGCAATGTCTCAAAAGAATGGGGTCATCCCTAAAATAATATCTCAGAGAATGGAAAAACCTCTTTTTCTCTTGGTAAGTCTAATCATCTGGGAGTTCTTTGCATGCAAGATAATTTATGATATGCGAAAACCATGGGTCCTTAGATTGGATAGAAAGGATGAGCTCATCTGGGAAGGTCTCAGTAATGGGTATGTTAGTATCTCTCTCATCTACCCACTCTAACCGAGACAAGTGGTCCGCAACCACATTCTCAATGCCCACCTTATCCTTAATCTCAATGTTAGATTCTTGCAAGAGTAGGATCCACCTAATGAGTCTAGGCTTGGCATCTTTCTTTTCCATTAAGTACTTTATGGCGGCATGGTCCGTCCATGCCACAACTTTAGACCCCACTAAATATTGCCTAAATTTTTCGAATGCAAAAACCACAACAAACAATTCTTTTTCTGTGGTGGTGTAATTAAGTTGGGCATCATTCAAAGCCTTAGAAGCATAGAAAATAAATGTGGGTTTATTCTCAAGGCGCTGCCCAAGAACAGCCCCCATGACAAAATCCGATGCATCACACATAAGATCAAAGGGCTTACTCCAATTCGACGTTTGAACAATCGGTGCGGAAATCAACTTTTGTTTGAGAACCTTAAAGGCATGCATACATTTGTCATTGAATTAAAAAACCGCATCCTTCTCAAGCAATTCTGATAATGGTTTAGAAATTTTAGAAAAATCCTTGATAAACCGGTGATAAAACCCCGCATGACCAAGGAAGATCCTCATCCCTTTCACCGAGTTCGGTGGGGGTAGTTTGGAAATAACCTCAATCTTCACTGGATCTACCTCTAGTCCCTTTCTAGACACCTTGTGTCCAAGCACTATGCCTTCGCTAACCATCATATGGCATTTTTCCCAATTGAGGACTAAATGTGTGTCCTCGCATCTTTGTAGCACCTTGTCTAGATTATATACGCACTCATCAAAAGACACACCGTAGATGGAAAAGTCATCCATAAACACCTCTAGACAATGCTCTACCATATGCGAAAAGATAGCAAGAATGCAACGCTAAAAAGTGGCCAGTGCGTTGCACAAACCGAAAGGAATACGACGATATGCAAAAGTCCCATAAGGGAAAGTGAAGGTAGACTTCTCTTGGTCTTTAGGGTCTATGGAAATCTGGTTATAGCTGGAATAGCCATCTAAAAAACAAAAGTGAGAGCGGCCAGCCAGCAGCTCTAAAATCTGATCAATGAATGGTAGAGGAAAATGATCTTTCAGAGTGGCAGAATTTAAACGATGGTAATCAATGCAGACACGCCACCCGGTCACCAATTGGGTGGTGACAGGCTCATTTGAAAGATTTTGAGCACTGTGATTCGCCCCTTTTTAGGGACTACCTACGTGGGGCTCACCCATGTAGAGTTTGATATAGCATAGATGATGCCCACAGAGAGAAGCTTGATCACCTCCTTCTTGACGACCTCCATCATGATAGGGTTAAGGTGACATTGCGGCTGAATCACAGGTTTGCCTCTTTCAATGAGATGGATCTTATGTTGGCAGAGAGTAGGGGCGATCCTCTTGATTTCAGAAACCGACCACCCGAATGCACCACAGTGATTCTTTAACACAATCATCAACTGCTCTTCCTCAGCGACACTAAGATATGCCAAAATGATCACCGATAGCTTTGCATCAACTGCTAAGAATGCATATTTCAAGTGAGGGGGTAGCGGCTTTAGCTCTAAATCTAGCGGGCTAACAAAAGAAGATTGAAACGGTGGTGGAAGTGGTCCTAGTTCTTCATAGTGCTTGGCGTAGTAGCAAGGAAGCACTCACAACATCTTCACACGTTCTTGCAATGACGTGCTTCTCATCCAATCATCCAAGATGTTGAACAAGCAAGCTTTAAGAGGTAATTGTGGGTACGAGTCAAGCATGGAGACTGCTATAGAATCATTCTCAGTAAACGGTGGGACTTCCTCGTCTTCATCATTGGGATAACCCACAACTTTGATAAGAGAAACCACCTTAGTTTGTTCCATGATGTCCATAGCAAGTGTTTCGTTATCTACCTTTTTCATGACGTGAGCCATATCAAGAAATGGTTTCCCTAAACAAATGGAAACATTGTGATCAAAGTGTCTAATTTTTCTACATTGTCCTTACTCCTGTGATAATTGTGAGTCAGCTGGCATCTTGATTTTAAATCTATCATTTGCTATGCCCATGGTCAGCCGACCTCTACCCATTTCCAGAATCATGTCAGCTGTAGCCTGGAAGGGTATACCTAAAAGAAACTCATTTCCTTGCTCATCTTGCATTTCCATAACCAAAAAATCTACCGGAAATACAAATCTATCCACTTTGACCAGAACATCCTCACAAATCCCATAAGGCCTTACAAAGGAATTATCTGCAAGCTGGATTGTCATGTTACTCTTCCGGGATTTTTTAAGACCAAGTTTCTTGAAAGTGGAGAGAGGCATCAAATTGATGCTCGCTCCCGAGTCACATAGTGCTTCACCGAATTTCACCTTTCCAATGTAGCATGAAATATTGAAACAACCCAGATCTTGCTGCTTTGGTGGCAATTTTCCCAAAATAAGGGCGCTGACCTGCTCCTTAAGCACTACCACCTCTGTGTCAGGAATCTTTCTCTTCTTGGTAATTATATCCTTCAAGAACTTACCATAGGAGGGTATATGCTCAATGGCCTCTAGTAAAGGAATGTTGACCAAAATTTTCCTAAAGCCATCTAGGAACTTCTTGAACTGTGTGCCCACCTTCTTTGCTTTCAAACTATTTGGATAAGGAACTGGGACAGTATGTGCCCTCTTATGTGGTGGCACATAAGGCACTCTTCTCCGTCTCTTTCTCTACAGTGGGCTCCTCTATGGCCTTCTCTACTTCATCCTCCACTATCTCTGTGACTACGACATCCTTTGTGGCCTCACCTATAGCTTCTGGCTGTGGTGTGCTTGGTTCATCGACCTTGGAGTTTAAAATTTTCTTTCCACTCCTCAACAAAATTGCTTTGGCTTGGTGGTTTCCTCCTGGAACATCAGTATTCCCTGGAAAACCCTGCTATGCTGGCCTCTTCAAACTTGCAATTTCAGCTGCAATTTGTGCAATAGACGTCTCAAGTGTCCTCATCTGTGCCCCATGACTCTGCAAAGTTTGACTGAATTGGTTCATAAATTCTCCTTGAGATTTAATTTGTTTTCCAAAAGTGCTCATCAACTCTTGATTTTTATTTATCACCTAGTTGAGAAACTCATTACTCTTATGTTCTGCACTGGGCTGTGGCTTCTGATCCGGATCCTGCAAAACGTTATTTGGATCCTTCCAGGAGAATTTCTTGTCCTTTCTCCATGAATAATCATTATTCCTGTAGCCCTGCTATTGACGCATGAACTTAGCATGTGCCTCATCATCAGATCCTTCATCATCTTTTGCTAGAAGCCTCTTTTCTATCAGGTCCATATTCTCATTGAATTCTTTGATTGCCTTGGATTCCCTTGCGATTTTGACCTGCTCTGGTGCATCTCTTTCACCCCAGGATTGCTTCTTAGCCATGTTCTTTAAAATTTCTCTACACTTTGAGCCTTTATTGTTTAGAAAGAAACCTGTCCCTACTGATTCCAAATTACTCCTGTCGTGTTCATTAAGGGCAAAATAAAAGATCTTTTCCTGAGTTTCTAGATCCAACCCATGACGTGGGCATTTATGCAGCATAATATTGAATCGCTCCCAAGTCTATGAGTATGTTTCACCTGCTTACTGTTTGAAATTATGAATCCTCCTCACGAGATCATTTTCCTTCTCGGGCGGGAAATATCGTTCAAAGAAAACTTCAATCATCATGTCCCATGATTCCACATACTCATCATCAAGGTTGTAAAGCCATTCCCTTGTGTTTCCTGCTAGAGAAGATGGAAACAATTTCAGATAAATTGCCTGCTGTGGAAATCTATCTACTTCACCATATCACAGTGTTCTGCAAAGGTGCTTATGTGTGCAACTGGGTCTTCATTCTTTATCCCATGGAAAGCCTATGACTTGACCAACTGGATCAGCCCAGGTCAATCTTGTAACTAGATATGTTGATAGCCTATTTCTTGATTGGCCCTTTCTACGCAGAGGAAGAAGAAGCTTTAATCTTTTCCCAAATGGTCTGCTCCTCGGCCATTGTGAACGTCTCAAGTTCTTCTTCAACATCTTCAGGTGGTGTATTTATCCACTCATCTTTAGGTCCCGAAGACGGAACCTCAGGTGTCGACTGTGCGTAGTATGTACTACGCATCTTCACCATGCACTAGTACCTGCAATGTGTAAAATCAAATAAGTACAGTGCTAGATGAATAAAGAATCTGAAAGATAGACAATTAATCTCAATAATTAAAATTTGCTAAAAAAAAAGTGGCCTAGAGTGGCTGCTAGCAACATTCATAGTGTCGAAAATGTTCGTTTCTCCGACAACGGCGCCAAAAACTTGACACAATTTTACCGTGCGTATAACGCAAGTGCATGCGTCAATGTAATATAGGCCTCTGTGAGGCTAGAGTAAAACATAGAGAAACATAATTATCGGAAGACTACTACTAACTATTCACAATCAGCTAGACCGATGGGAAAATTGAGTTTGATTTTGAAAAAGAAAAAAAACAAAAAAAAACAAAGCAATCGATTAAATGGTTGGTTTAATCAATTCAAATGCAATCTCTAGGATTGCGGTTTCACCACGAGTTCTCATTGTACTAATTCCTACACAATTATCACAACTCATCTCCCATTCCGAATAGTGGCCTGTAGTTAGAATTGCTCGCTCCCGCGATACAATTCACTCCTTAATCTAGGTCGGTTCCATGCTAGTAGTAACCTATACCCTAGACTAGGTGCATGAAAAGAATAGATCTCTGGGTTTCCACCATTAACCGTACATCGCATTTTCCAAAGGATTTATTAGTTAATGTGATTATCACACCTTTTCAACTGTTAATTCTTCGTCCAAAGTAATTAAAGGTATTAGATTACCATTATGGTGATCAAGCACAATGATAACAATGGAGAAAACGACATCATACCACAGATTTGAGAGATAAATAGTGATGGATTATGTAAAAAGAGTCATACAACGATTGCCCGAGCTACTTCTGGTCCTAGAGACAAAGGGGATTAGCCCCACATGTTCATATCAACATTACACATGGAGAAAAAGGAGAGAAACATGGAGAAACAAATGGATATATGATGTAACCCCTGAAACAGAGAAGATCTGGATGATCCTCGGTGTGAGGCGCACGTTCTGTAGCCTTTCGGCAGAAGAATCATCCATCTACAGCTCTGGGAATGTCCGAGGTGTAGCTCTGGGCTCCGTTCTTCGCTCTGGGCTTTTTTCTTCACTCTCCTCTCCTCTGGGACTCGTGCAACGAAATATAACCTGAATGATGAGTTTGGGCCGTCTTTTACTAGGTATAGGTACCACTTACGGCTGCCAAAAGAACACAACCATCCAATTGGAGTCGTGCTGGATATTTTCCTGATCTGACAGCGTCGATACCATCGACGGGGTGTCGATGGTATCGACGCCTTAGGGTACATATGCTTTCTTCAATTTTTGGAAGCCGCCTGATGGCATCTCGATACCATCGACCGTTCCCGTCGATGGTATCGACGAGGTGATTTCTGGCACACTGTTGCACTTTTGAGACCATCGACATTGGGTTGATGGTATCAAACTATCTACTTTCTCTCCGACTTTGCTACTATTGCTCTGTCGATGCTATCGACAGACCGTCGATGGTATCGATGGGTCCAGGAATGCAAATTTCTTGAAATAAAGAGAGGAACACAAATCAAATCCGATAAATATGATAATTTATGCAAAACAATGTAAAACAAGATGAATTTGATGCAGAAAAGGATAAAAGTCTAAAGGAATTGAATCAAGCGATATTAACCACAAATATCACCAATAAGTGCATAAAACGAGTGTAAAACTAGCCTATAAAAGTTACTCAAAACCCCTGCATCAGTCATCTGGATGTATAGGAATTTGATAGAATTTAGAGTAACCATCGAGATAGCAGAAATATTCTTGGTGAGCCAACCTCTCTATGACTTGGTCAAGAAAAGGCATCAGGAAATGATCCTTTCGTATTGCTTTGTTCAACTTCCTGTAATCAATACACATCCTCCACCCGATGACTGTTTGAGTGGGGATGAGTTCATTTTCTTTATTCTGTATAATAGTAGTGCCACCTTTCTTTGGGACAAAATGTACCAGACTAATCCTTGGAGAGTCAGATATTGGATAGATGATCCTTGTAGTAAGCAATTTGATAACTTCATGGTGGACTACTTATTTCATATTTGGGTTAAGCTTCTTTTGATGTTCGACGGTCGGCTTGTGGTCTTCCATCATTGGGATTTTGTGCATGCAAAGCACTTGACGGACCCCAGTGAGATCACTCATCTTGTAGCTGATACCTTTTCTTCTTTCCCTTAATTCCTTCATAAGTTTATCTTCTTGTTCTTCTTTTAGGTCCAAATTTATGATAACTGGGCAGACCTTTAGGTCATCTAGAAACACATATTTCAATCCCTTGGGTAGGGGTTTCATTTTAAGAGCTTGTGGTTTCTCACATGTTTCTTTAGTAACATCCACAACTTGAAGTTCCTAAATTTTTGCTTCAGGATCTTCTTCAGCAGTGTCGAGGTGGAGAACACAACTTTTCACTTATTCATCAACTGAATTCTCTTCATTTAGATTAGTCAAAGCCACTCCTAAAGGATCTTCTTGTTCATAATCCTCTTGTATAAGGAGTGACATCTGCTCTATGCACTCAATCAAGTAGACTTCTTCTTGCATGCTTGGTCTTCACATACTTTCAAAAACTTTGAACTCGAGAGTTTCTTTGCCTAGTCTGAGCAGTAATGTTCCTGCCTCAACATCAATGAGAGCTCTTGCAGTGGCAAGGAATGGACAACCAAATATGAGAGGGTATCTGGTGTCTTCTTTTATGTCCATAATGACAAAGTCACATGGAACATATGAATCTTTGCCTACCTTGACAGGTACATCCTCAATAATTCCCAAGGGGAGAGTCACAATGTTATCTGCAAGTTGTATGGTCATGCCAGTTGGGGGAATCTCAACAAATTGTAGCCTTTTGCAAAGGCTAAGTGGCATGATGGAGATACTAGAACCAAGATCTGCCAATCCTTTCTTACATGATGAATCACTGATATGGAAAGAGATCTCAAAAGATCCTGGATCTTTCTGCTTCTTAGGCATCTTTCTCTAGATGATATCAGAAGTGGTTGTTCCTAACTTAACTGTCTCATATTCTTCGGTTATACTTCCTTGTGAGGAGAGACTTTAAGTACTTTGTCCATGCTGGTATTTCATACAGCACATCTAGAAAGGGTATATCCACATTAAGTTTCTTCATAGCTTCTTCGAACTTGTTGAATCGAGTGTCGAGCTTTGTCTGCCTCAAACAAGCTGGGAAAGGTATATGAGGCTTGTACACTGGCACATCTGGCTGTGGTGTTTCTGGTTCTACATCAATTGGTTTCTCAAAACTTTCCTAGTTGTCTTATCAGTAGTTACTGACCCTTTTGGTTGAGACTCAGGTGTTGTAGAGTCTTGGGTAGCCATAGAGTCATCCTTGTAAGTATTAAACATAGGTGTCTTGACAGGAGGATCAAAATAGTCTTTTCCAGACCTGGTGGTGATAGCCTTTAATTGCTTAGGGTGCTTAGGATTGTTCTCTGGTTGACCAGCAAAGGCTCCATCATGTGGTTTCATGCTTGCGGGAAGTTGAGCTAGTTGCGATTCAATAGCCTTCTGATGGACTTGCTGGTTAGCTATCATGGTTTGTTGTGACTGCAACATCTTTTCAATGGTCGTTAGCTTGTCATCAGGGGATATAGGACCGACTTGTTTCCCTTGTTGTGGGTTCTGGTATCGGACTTGGCTGGGATTCTGGAATTGAGAGTTATTATGGTAGTTGTTGTAGTTCCTATTATGAAGGTTATCCATGCATTTCCCTTGATTCCCAAAATTTTGTTGTTGATTATACTGGAATCTTGGTGGGCCCCATTGCTGATTATTTGAACCAAGTTGTCATGAGTTTTCCGCTCTTGAAGGATTTCCATATTGAAAGCCAGGATGGTTCCTATTCTGATTCGAAATGTAATATCCTTGACCTGGGATGGTGTTGATGGCATTAAGATTTTCCATTTGACCATTATCTCCTTGTCCATAAGCATTGCTTAGAACCACATCATATAGAACATTGTAGGCTAACATATAATGATCAGTGCTTTTACATGCTTCACAAAATAATGAGGCTGACTTGATCTGTTCTTGTTGTTGAGGGAGTAAATGTCTTCTTTCATAGGCAACAAGGGACGATTCGATATGGTCTTGTTTGGCAACTAAGAGTTTGAGGGTTTCAGCGATGGACTTATACTCTGGAATAACTTCAGTCGTAGCTACCTTCAACACTCCCTTGCCTACATACCTACCCCAATTAGCTTGATTTTCATCTCCAAGGGTGACAACCTTCCATGCTCTATCATAACTTTGACGCATGAAGTTTCCTCCAGATGAGGAGTCTAAAAATCTCTTGATATCGTCATCCACACCCCTATAGAAGATCTCAATGAGTTGATTATTAGGAATTCCATGGTGTGTACACTTGCATAGAAGATCTTTATATCTTTCCCATGCTTCAACAAGGGATTCTCCAGGGGCTTGAGTGAACATTGTTATTCGACCCCTAATTTCATAGGTGAGAGAGGGAGGGTAGAATTTTTCTAGAAAAACATTTTGAAGTTGTTCCCAAGTGGTGATGGGTTTTCATTGCAAGGAACTATACCAACTTATAGCTCTATCAACAAGAGAATACTTGAAAAGACGGAGTCGGATGGCATCGTCTGAGACTCCATTTTGCTTTGTGATAGCACATAGATCAATAAATCTCAAAAGGTGTTCCTGACTATCTTCTCCTTGCTTACCATAGAATGGGTTGTTTTGGAGTAAGGTGATCCAATGTGCTCGGATCTCAAAATTTGTGGCATTGATAGGAGGAGGTTGCACTGGGTGATGAACATCAACAACTTTAGGGATTGAGAACTCCCTAAGGTCTTTTTGCAGTTCTGATGCTTGTGCTGCTGCTTGAGCTGCTCGGATCTCTATTTCAACTACAACTCTGGCTTCTTGCATAAGCTTATCTCTTTGTGCAGTAAGGGCTTGAGCAACCATTTGGGCTATTTCCTCCTCTTGAGCCATCCTTGCTTGGTTTTCTCTGTTCTGACGATGAAAAGTTCTGTCTATCTTAGGATCAAAGCTAGCAGTGAGACCGAGACTGTTTGTGTGGTGCATGCACTAGTCTTTGTTGGTACCTGGGATGGAAATATTTTTCAAAAGTGAGATTGACGGAGTAGAACCGAATTCAAGTGAATGATCAATTATATCAAAAGAAAAAGCAAAATCCTAGATTAGCCTCAAAAGAACTAGATTTGACTAACTGAATCCGTTGTCCCCACCAACGATGCCAGAATTTGACGTGATTTATTATCGCACTAACAAATTCACTCGGGGTTGAAATCCCAGAGTTTTTACCAAAACCTTGTGCAATAATACCACCCGCAAGAGGATGGGTCTTATCACAGTATAGTTAAGGATCGAATTCCAAGGGAAAACATTTTTAAGAATCGTTGCTAGTCTAGTCCAGTTCAAGTAAGGCTAATATTTAGAACAAAGATTGATTTGAGGTTAATTAAACTAAGTGCAGGAAAGTAAAGAGCAGAATTAAAGTTGATCTAGATTAATGATATGGAATCACTGGGATGGTTCTGGGTTTCACCACTACTACACATGCAAACACATCCAAACATCAAACATCTAGGCAAGATATAACTATCCAAATAGAACTATTGCGAACCCTCCCTGAGGGATGTTTAGGTTCGCGTAAGCATCACCTTAGGCATCAGATGTCTCGTCGCCATCCAAATCATGCACTTACAGTTTCAAAGATACATATATCCAACTAAAGTTGTGGCCCTCCCTGAGGAATGTTTAGGCACACAGAAGCTTCTTTGTAGGCTAGATGGCTCGTCCCCTCACAGATCATACACTTACGACCTCAAGGAATCCCTTTCTATTTCTAGTTAGGCAGTCAACCGTGCTAATCAACAAGCAAGCATGTGATTAATCTACAAGCAAACATCGATGATTAATGACGACGATACAGATATCCAACTGAAGTTGTAGCCCTCCCTGAGGGATGGTTAGGCCACAGAAGCATCACCGTAGGCTCGATGGCTCGTCCCCTCACATATCATATACTTACGAGCTCGAGGAATCCCATTCTATTTCTAGTTTGGGAGTCAACCTTGTTAATCAACATTCTACCCTACATATAGAAGTTCTAGCAACATAGGGAAGAACAAGATAAAAGCAAGCAGGTAATCAATCCACAAACATTAACGATTAACAATGAAATGAAAAGTTATATATACATTGCCATTGAATGTTTAACAAGAGAACATGCTTGCATGAGCAGCGAGGCTAGTCCCCGCACCCCAGTGAAAATGAACTACTCACTCATGATATGAGAAACAAGAAGAATAAGAGAGAGGGGAGAATCCGCCATGATCATGATGCAGAAGGTAGTCACAGCTCGGTGAAGATGATGTGGTCTTCTACGTCATGTCAGAGCAGATCTGGATGAGGAGGAAGAACCACCAAGGCAGATCTTCTTTTCCACCTTCTTTCTCATCTTGACCTCCTTGCTCACAGTAAGAGGTGTATCAGGCAAAGTGACAGCAGCGTGGATGTACGTGGATGGATCTGGATCGAATCTTGCGTTTGGGCAGCCTGGTGGCATCCCAGATCCCCCCCTCAAATGAGGACCCTTACGGTCCTATTTATAGGCTTGGGTTAGGTCCTCACGTTTTTGCTGTGAACTCTTTACACAGTTTTGAGTTTAAACGGTTTGGAGTTAAATGCATCCAACCGATATTACTTTAACGGTTTGGGCATTCTCATCCAAATGGTCTTGATTAGTATCCTCCATCCGGTCCTGGCTTCTCTTGCTCTAACGGTTTGTGCCTATCGGTTTGGATCTCTATCCAAACAGTCTTGCAAGACCGTTCTCTCGCTGCCCTATTGGTCCAAGGTCCAAACAGTCTTTGGTGTCCTATCGTTCTTCGATCTCTGATCGGTCTCGCACCCTAATGGTCTTGGTCATGTGTTCTAGTGATACCATCCAAACGGTCTTCGGCGATCGTTCACACGCTCTCGGTCTCGCGGATCGATGTGGCTCCAAACGGTCTTCGCTTTAGCGCCTAAACGGTCTTTGACCTCTGATCAGTCTCGTGCCCTAATAGTCATGAGATCGTGTAAGTGGCTACGGTGGTATCAGTGAGGTTGTAGGTGATGTCGTCATCAACAGAGAGAGGACGGGGTGGCAGTGGTAGGGATTTGTAGGTCTAGGCGATCGAAAGAGGAGAAAGGTGTTGCGGGCACTACTGTCATTCATGGAGGATTAGGGTTTTGTAGAGGTGAGCAAGGTGATGAGGAAGACGACGCTAAAGAGAAGGATGTGGAGTCATTGATGACGACAGGGGGTGCTTCTTCATGATTTTGGGAGCGTGGGGGTGCTCCTCGCAGTTTGAGGATTGTGAGGACTCTCATGGTCTTGAGACCGTGAGGAGTCCACATGGTCTTGAAGGATCGTTAGAAGGGAACTGATAGGGCATATCGTGATCAAAATTGTTAGCCCAAATGAATGAGGACCGAAGATGAATGATCTGATGGTGTGGAAAGGCTCGCGGTCTTGAGAGATTGTGAAGGAAAGACTGAAGGGGTAGAGCAGGGCCAAGACCATATGGATGAATGGCTAAGACCGAGAGATGTCCAAACCGAATGGATGAAACCGTTTGGTCAAGACTATTTGATCAAGACCAAGGATGAGAGGATCTTAAGTGAAGGTGAGTTCTAGTTTGATGTTTGAGCCTCATCATGACCTACGTAAAATCAATATAAACCCATTTAATAATCTTGATAATTGAACTAATTAATCTATTTTGCATTTTGCAATATTTAGTAGATGAAATCAAATGAATTGGGTTGAATTGGGCCCAAGATGTCGATTGAATTTCATGATGAATATGCATTCATCAGATAACATGAGAGGATACACACAAGAATGATATATAGTCAACAAGAAAGAGAAATGAAGTATGATAATCATGTTAAGCAAATGTCTAGGAATCCAAATGAAGAAGAATGATGCATTAAAGGGTTGTAACTTGCATGATTATGGTAGAACCGATAACCCCTTGCTAGAAACCCCTTTGGATGGTGCAACTATGTTACGGGATGACGTGTACCCCCTTGCACTATTTCTTTCTCAATGTGCAACATTCAAATGGAATCTATGCCACTTGGTATGTGTGGATTTGAAATGATCCTAGGGGTTGATATCTAAGTGAAGCACGTGCTTGTTTTGGAATATAGTTCCAAGATCGTGACATTTTGTGATGGAAATGCCTTTTGAACTTTCTAAGGAGATAGGAAGATTCTCCCTACATGTCTTGTGTTGTCTATGATGGTAGAGAAGCTGATGAGATAAGGGTGTGATGTCTTCTTAGAATATGTAATGGATACCAAGGTGATGAATGCTAGTATCTAGGGTGTACCAGTGGAACATGAGTTTGAGTATGTTTTCGAGAGGAGTTTCCTGCTGTTCCACACTCCCTAGAGTGAGTTTGGTTTTGAGATTATACAAGATTGTTCGAGAAGAAGGATGATTCTATTATGCTACATGGATTATCGACAGTTGAACAAGATTACAATGGAAAATAAATATTTGTTGCTGAGGATAGATGATTGGTTGATCAGTTGAAGAAGTTCCATAGTGTTCCTTAAGATAGAATTGAGGTTGGGATAATCATCAGTTGAGGATCAAGGCGAAGGACATACCTAAGGTAACTTTTAGGGAAAGGTATGGTCATTATGAGTTCATGGTTGTTTCGTTTGGTCTAACCCATGTATCGACAACATTTATGGACTTAATGAACATGGTGTTCAGATCGTATATTTGTTAGTGGTGATAGTGTTTGTAAAATCACAATGTACCCCAGAGACAATGAACAACACAGACAACATATTTGCCAATCATTGAAGTTTTTGAGGTGGCACCAATTGTATGCTAAGATCAGTAAGTACATGTTTTGTTTGATCGAAGTGTCTTTTCTGAGTCATGATTATATATACGAAGGGTGTTGGTATAGACCCACATAAGGTGGAGTCAGTGCTAGAATAAGAGCAACACAAGATACCAAATGAGATTCAAAGCTTCCTAGGATTAGCAGGACACTACAAGAATTGTTGAAGGGGAAATTGACATTTGTTCTAGTGTTAGTGTTGCCAAGGCAAAAAAAAAAGGTTACATCATTTTCTTCAATGCCTCAAAGGATGGATTGAAATGCATGTTGATGCAGGACAAGCATGTGATTTCTTTTGCTTTGTGATAGTTTCAGAAACATAAGAAGAACTATGCAACCCATGACCTGAAGTTAGCTGTTGTAGTTCTAGCCCTAAAGATTTAGAGACATTGTTCGAAGCAAGAGATAAACATGAGATAAATAAGGTGGATGAATCTAATCAAGTACTATGATTGTACGATAGACTATCATCCTAGGAAGGAGAATGTGGTAGCCGATGCACTAAACAAGAAGTCATTTTTGTTAGTGTTTACAATCGACATCGTAGATTATTTAGATTGTGATAATCTTCATACTACCAGATACATTGTATACATTGAGGAATGAGCCTCCTCAAATATTATCTTACCCGTACCATCAACATATGGAACCATTGTCTGGTTGTTGAAACATAATGCCCCATCATCTAACGCATGGAAGCCATCATGCTTTCCATTGCCAAACTCTGATATGTTGTAATAGTGTTGGTTTGACTTGTAGTTATGTCAAAACATTACTGACAGAGATACTTCCAAATATACATACATCTGCCGAAGTGACACTAGCATGTCCCGTTTGTGACACAGAAATGGAAAAGGTTGGGGCCAAGTGTCCAGTTGTCAAAAAGTCAAGGAGGAATATTAGAAGTCTACTGGGACATAGTTGAAGTTCAAAACAACCTTTCACCTACAGACAAACGGTTAGCCAGAAAAGACCATTCAGACAATCGAAGAATCTTTTGAGAACATGTGTTCTACAGTTCTTGGTAGTTAAAGGATGCCCACTTGAGTTTGATCAAGTTTTCTTACAACAACAACCACCAAAGAAGCATGGGCATGACACAGTATAAAGATGTATATGGTAGGTGATACAAGACACTCCTTTGATTGGAATGAAGTAGGTAAGTATCAGTTGTTAGGTGTTGTGTTAGTAAAATAGACTACATAGAAGGCCATGTCGATTCAACAACAATTGAAGGTAGCTCAAGATAGGTTTAGAATCACACACTAATAACTGCCATAAACTGCGGGAGTTCTAAGCTAGAGTTACTACCATAGTTGCATAGGTTGCACAATAGTTTCTAGATTCCATGTTGAAGAAGTGTCACCCCGATACAGAATAGATGATACAACCAACGGAGGTTGAGTTAGAAGGGGGATGTTTTTTTATGTGCAAAGTTTTGTGTTAACCCTAGATAAATGTATACAGAAGTTGGAAGAAGGACTTAACCATGTAAAGTGTGGTTCCCCAACGTGCCTCAAATGAGATTGCTCAAAAAACCAAAGGTGTAAAAAAAACTAAGAAAGCAAATTACCAGAAAACATAAGAAATTAAAACACATTCCATTTAAGCACCGTAAGCCAAAACTTATTACGTATGAGTCCAC
Organism: Alisma plantago-aquatica; assembly: GCA_963693085.1. Lineage (NCBI taxonomy): Eukaryota > Viridiplantae > Streptophyta > Magnoliopsida > Alismatales > Alismataceae > Alisma > Alisma plantago-aquatica. Next base: position 52,104,160 of record OY856409.1, read on the forward strand.
AAGGCCTGCCACATGCAGCACATATCATGTCAAGTAGTGCTTACATCACTTTAGATCCTCAATCATATCATCAACATGTTACATAATATATTGATTCCACATGCATGTACAAGTACAATTGTCATAATTATACAACCATGGCATGCAAGCCAAAACCTTGTATCAATCACATAGCCACAAAACACCTAAAAAGAAAAACACTCCAAGGACCTGAGTGCACAGGGATGACTCTAGGACTATAACACCAAAAACTAGCAGCACATCCAACCTTATCAGCTACTTCTCTTACTACTACTCTTCCTTAGCTACATGACCTATACCGCTTTGTACATAGTCACCTAAAAGTTGTGGAAACTCACAAGGTGAGACCAAATATCCCAATAAGAGATATAACTCTCTGCCAACACTACTAAAGAACATCTAAGCTAAGTAGGAAAAACATCATTGTAGCAGGTTAAGCAGATTCAACTAAATGATATGTATATAGTAGATGAAGCAGATTAAACAAAACTAGGTAGCCGCCACACAGTAGTAGATCAAGTTATATTCTATAAAGGAATATAAAGAACACGTATAACAATTGACTTCTCTTTCCGTATTACAATTCAAGATATCAGTAAAAAGATAAGGCAAAGGCTCAACCAATGTGAGACATATGTCACCCTCAGCATATACACTACATGACTATATTACGTCTTTTATTATGCCCCGAGGATTTGATTCGTACCACCCAAATCCAACTGACCACTGCTAAGTCAAAATCAATGCAATATAAGGTCCATGGAAGAGTCAGAATCCACGACCTCTACAACACCTCTTGGTCTGCATAAGAGAACACCGAAGAGACATAACAGTCAACTGCAAAAGAGTGACATATAGTCAACACAAGGATCAGATCACACATGGTCATCCACATAAAAACACCTAGCCCACCTTGGTACTAATAACGACGCTGGAAGAATAGGATCATGCATGGCCATTCTTAAAAGAAGCATTGGCTCACGCATGGACATCCAAATCACCAGGAGATCGACTCATGCATATCTGTATCACAAAACCTATAATTAATGATACAAGGAAATACTCGACTTTCACCCTACATATTCAAGAATAAGCGCTTTGAGTTAGACTTGTTTCACCAATCCAACAAATAAGGCTGACACTGGAATGAATTTATGACACATGGCAAACTACATGATTAGGTTTCACTTGATTAGTTAGCCAATTGGGTGACTTTTAGCATCAATAAAGTTACAACGTAAAAAACTAAAACAAACTCTACAAGAATAAGGGTGTGTTGCAACTTTAGAAGATATCAAACGTACAAGGTGTGAACTTGTCACACAACCACCACATGGTACTCAAAGTTTTTCCATCCACAAGGCAATCATCAATGTCACATATCACCATGGGATCTTAATCCCTTAATCACATCACTTGAGGATATCACCTCTCAATAGGCATCAAGCCTTCACTAGGTCATGGGACTGATTACACTGAACCATGTATGTTCATCATCTATTGTCTCATAAGTGTGCATGAGCATCACCCTGTGTTGTATAATGACCACCATAGCATACACAAGCCATGTTATACATAACACCTGCAAGGTTAGGGGTTTGTAAATTGGAAAGATAAAACATTCTATATGATGAACATCTAATGAGAGAGAAAGAAAACACATAATTTAGTATTAGGGTTAAGTTTCACAGTTTTACCCGATTAAGGTTTTGTAGATATGTATAGGGAATAAATCCTAGATATATCATCTCCCACATTCTTAGAACACTTAGGGTTAAGAAACTTGTTTAAGGTTAATTAAGCTATTATTTGCATAGCACTACACATGGCTCGAACACTCATAGATGTTCATGGATTAGGTACTCAAGCATGTGTCACCACCACACTCTACTATGCACCATGACGACCACCATCTTAAGTCATGATCACTCAAGAGACCAGGTCATGACCAACCCAAGAAGAAGGGCTGTTGTGACCACCATCCATGCATGTCATGACCACGACAAGGACATGGGTTGTCTTCAATGCACGAGCAAACATTCATCTAAAACAGAAGCAAGGTCCTACCAAGACAAGGCAGGAGAGAACGACACACAACTAGGGAAATCCAACTGAAACAACTTATAAGTCGTGACCATCCAAGGTGTTGCGACTATGGAACCTAAATAGATGACCCATCTTGACTCCCAAGACAAAACATGGCATTAAGACCATGACAAAAACTAAGGCAAATGCGGCGTTACGACCGCAACCAAAACCTCTAGCCAAAAGATGTCGCGACTCAAGTCAAAATAGGACATGTAGACCACTAAGGGTCAAACCACAACCAAGACCAAGAACCACGATTAACAAAGATTAAAGTAGAGATAAGTCTATGACCAAAATAGATGATCCAACAAGGGGAAAACTCGTCGTCACCATAGAAGAAAACCTCATGCGAAAATGGTCTTCAAACCCTAAGATAAGCTTCATGAAGTCATTATGAAAAGGAACCTCAACAAGATATAGAAACCAAGATCATCATCTCCAAACCAACCCAAGACCTCATAGAACACTTAAAAATTTGATCATCATGCAAGCAACTCAAACCAAGGTCAAGAAAAGAAGGAAAACCACCATGCACCACAAACACCAAAGTCAGGTACAAGGGAAGTAGGGTTTCAGATTGTATCCAAACAAAGCATGATCTCAACATCACCCAAGGTCTAGAAACTATCATCATCTGCTAGCATGTTAAGGGAACATTTAGAGAGAGAAAATGGTAACATACAAGCATAAAGAGTGCAATAATAAAGGATGTTAAGAGTTACATAACCCGCATGAAAGAAGATCAACTCCAAGGAAGGCAAGCTCCAAGCACACGATCACCAAGGAAGATCAAGCTCCACCAAAAGCTCCTCTCTTGGCCATCAGATCACCTCAAGAAAGAGGAAACACCAAAGTCAAAGGATAGACCAAGAAAGAGGGCAAGAAGTTCAAGGTTGAACCAAAAGAAAGAAGGGGGGAGAGAGAGAAGAAACTCCCTCTCACTTAGGTGTCTCCCTGTCAAAACATGGCCTATTACCTTTGTGATGAGAAGCTTACTCTAAAGAATGAACACCATGTCCAAACATAGTCTTGGGCCGAGAAATATGAAGAATATGGGGTAGAAGATCCAAAGGAAACATCAAATAGGAAAGATAAACACTCACTAAGATTAAAGATGAGCAAGGGTCACCACAAGCACCACATTCAAGGGTCGAACCACCTCCAAGACACTAAGAAAAACTCCTTCTAGTTCCACAAAGATCCAAGAACGAGCACAAGGGAAGGGAGGAAGAAGATGGCCAAAAAATATCACTTGCATGGAGATAAGAGGGTTTATATAGCAAGAGAGGAGGGAGGTAGGGTAAGGGATGAGGTGTCAACAAGGTAGGGCTCCAAAGAGATACTTGTCCACTCAAGAGACTAACATGAAACCACATAAGGCCCATATGCAAAATATGATGATACACTCTAGGCAGGATCTCGACCACCAAAGCAAACCAATCCTCATGTCATGACCACAACATACCAAGGGAACCCCCCCATGGCCACGAAACTACTCCAAGCACCACTAGGTCGCTACACAAAGATCACCACAAACAACCTAGGTCGAGACAATCCACACCAAGCTATTGTCTCGACCTAAGACCATATTGGTTCCAACCACCACACCGAGGGGAGGTGTCTCAACCATGACACCCTCCCAACAAGCCATAGGTTGCGACCTAGGTCGAGAAAAACCAACAAGGGTAATAAGGCCAAGGCACACCAACTCTAGAAAACCCTAATCACCACTAAGGGTGACACCACTTAACCAAGGGTCAAACAAAATGTCCCAAAGCACCAATATCTGTCTCATGAATCCAAGAGAGAAGAAGGACGCTCTAGAGGTGAAAATGTATAGGAATACCCCCACAAATAGGTAAATTGCAAATTGCACCAAAACAAGCACACAAAGCACAAACAACATCCAAGCAAGCTCAAACTAGAGATTTAAGCTCTCTAAAGGCTCTAAGTTCATCTCAAAGGGTTAGAGAAAGGTTCTAAGAACATAATCAAGCCAAAGTGAATAGGGTTAACCCAAAACACAGGTCTGGGGTCTTGCAAGCCATAAACTCCTAATAAGGATTTCGCCCCCAAAATCCTAAGTGAAAAGAGATAGGTACTTCATGTTCATCTCTTCCTAAAGCTCCCATGTGGCTTCTTCAACACCACGGTGATGCCACAGAACTTTCACAAGCACTATGTCCTTCTTCTTCAGTAGATTCACCCTCCTATCAATGATCAACACAAGCCCTTCAACATAAGACATGTCCTCATCAAGCTCAACTTCTACTGACTACAAAACAACTCGGTATCAGGGTGGCACTTTCTCAGCATGGACACATGGAACACTGGATGCAACCTGTGCAACTCAGGTGGCAACTCCAACCTACAGGCCACCTTCCCAACACGTGCTATCATAGGGTAAAGTCACATATACCTAGAAACCAACTTACCCTTCTTCCCAAACCTCAAAAAATCCCTCCAAGGAGAGACTTTGAGATACACCTTGTCTCCCACTTAGAACTCCAAGGGTCTCTGGAAGTTATCAACGTATGACTTTTATCTATCTTGTACTACCTTCAACTATTTTTATATCACTTTAATCTTCTTTGTTCTTTGCTACACCATCTCAGGACCAAGAAGTTAATATTCACCTGTCTCATACTAGCATAACAAAGACCTACAATGTCTCCCATACAATACCTCATACGGTGCCACATCGATGCTCCTATAATAACTATTATTATAGGTAAACTCTATCAGATTGAGATGAATGTCCCAACTCCCCGAGAACTACAATACACAAGGTACATGTCCTCTAAGGTTTGTATGGCCCTCTCAGACTGACCATCTATCTGTGGATGGAAGGAAGTGCTAAACCTCAACTATGTACCTAGAGATGTGTACAAACTCTCCCAAAAGTGACTCATAAACTAAGGCCCTCTATCCGACATGATAGTAGTTGGGACACCATGCAAACACACTATCTCATCCAGATAGATCTAAGTGAGATTCTCTACTGGATATGTTGTCTTCACTAGAAAGAAGTGCGCTAAATTTGTCAACTGATCAACTATCACTCAAATGGAATTGTGTCCTTTGGCTGTCCTTGACAGACCAACCACAAAGTCTACATAATATGATCCCACTTCCATAGTGGTATTGGTAATGACTGTAACATCCCTATAGGATTTTGATGCTCTGCCTTGACTTGCTGACACACCGTGCACTTAGCCACACCCCACTTCAAGCCAGACCACCAATACAAATCTTTAAGATTGTGGTACATCTTGGTGCTACCTGGGTGCATCACATACATAAAAAACTGAGCCTTTTCTAGAACTATTCTCCTCAGAATATCAACATCAGGAACCAAAATCTGGTGTGGTAACAAACTATCCCATCACCTACCTCATGGAAGCCATCACACTTGTCGTTGTCAAACTCTGATTGTATCTGTTGTATCATGATATCGACCTACTATGCCTCTTTGATTTGTTGTGCCTCTTTGATCTGCTATCTTAATGTCAGCTTCACCTGTAACTATGCCAACAATCCTACTAGCATAAATACTTTTAGCGTCACATTCATCTGATGCAAGGATACCAACATGTCTCTCTTATAACACACTAAGGAGTGCAACTGTGCACTTCCTGCAAAATATGTTGAAGAGGACTTTCTGCTCATCACATCTACCATGACATTCACCTTTCTTAGATGATAATAAATAGTACAATCATAGTCCTTTATTAACTCCATCATGCGCCTCTCCACATGTTCAACTTCTGCTATGAGAATATATACTTTCGAGTCTTATGGTCTGTGAAGATCTGACATCTTTCACCATAAAGATAGTGCCTCCAGGTCTTCAAGGCATGAACCACTATGGACAACTCTAGGTCATGGGTAGGATAGTTCTCCTAATGCTTCTTCATCTATCATTACAAAAAAGATATCACATTCCTATCCTACATCATCGCACAACCCAAACCATTCCTTGATGCGTAACAGAAAACTGTGTAACATTTCCCTTGCTCAGGCAGCACTAGCACTGGCACACTCATCAAATTCTTTTCAACAACTAAAGGCACATTGACATCTATCATCCCAGACAAAAGGCACATTCTTTCTTGTTATCTTGGTTAGGGAAATGCCACAGAGCTGAAGTTCTTAATGAACCACCTATAGTAGCCTACCAAACCCAGAAAGCTACACGCTTATGTTGGCGTCTTTGGCTGATCCCACCCCAAAACTAATTCCACCTTCTTAGTATCCACCCGAACACCTTGAGAAGACATCACGTCCTAAGAAGGACACCTCTTTCAGCCAGAACTCACACTTGTTGAACTTGGCGTACAACTGATGTTGCCTCAACACAATCAATGCCTGACGTAGGTTTTGTTCATGCTGCTGACTGTCACAACTATATATTAGTTTTTCATCTATGAAGATTACAACAAACTGATCTAAGAACAACCAAAACACTCTGTTCATCAAATCCATGAATGTTTTTGGTGCATTAGTTAGCGCAAGCGGCATAACCACAAACTCATAATGACCATACCTAGTCCTAAAAACTGACTTAGGTATGTCATCTACCTTGATCTAGAACTGGTGATACCTCGACCTTAGGTCTATCTTGGAGAAGTCTACAACACCTCATAACTAATCAAATAAGTCATCAATCCTCGGTAAGGGATACTTATTCTTTATCGTCACCTTGTTCAACTGTCTATAGTCAATACACAGTCTCATGGATCCGTCTTTCTTCTTCACGAACAACATGGGAGCACCCCACGGTGACGTACTTGGTCTAGTGAAGCCCTTCTTAAACAGCTCTTGCAACTATTTCGTTAACTCTTCCATCATAGTTGGTTCCATCCACTACGGTGTCTATGCTATTGGTTGCATGCTCGAGACTAGATTGATCTCAAAATCACTCTCTCTGATAGGGGGAACACCTAGAAACTCATATGGGAACACATCCTCATACTCTCAGACAATCGATAGCTCCTGGATACTCAGACCCTTCACCTTGGTATCCACCACATGAGCTAAAAATGCATCACAACCTTACCTCACCAACTTCTCAGCCACCGTTGCTGACACCGGACAAGTAGGAAGAATCTTTCTTTCACCTTGGAAGATCCACGACAACACCATTGTCTACAAGCATCACCACCTTGGAACAATAGTCCAAGACCACTTGATACTTCTCCAAGGTGTCCATTCTAAGGATAACATTGAATCCATGCATATCAAGTGGTAAGAGATCCACTTGAATGCTATGTCCCAGGAAAGAAAGGACACAGGAAGGACACACCTCCCGTAACTCTATGAGACCAACTAATGAGGTTTCTAAATGAAGACTATTCCGTCTATGACTAACTGGCAAAGAAGAAGCATCAATCACTTCTTGAGTGATAAAAGAGTGTGTCGCACTCAGATCAACCAAAATAGATATAAAGTAAGAAGAAGACAAGTCAGAATGAAATAACTCCATCTGACCTGTCACTACTCGTTGGTTGACCACTCCTTCAGGATGACTCGTAGTGTAGAACCAAGCCATCGCCTATTTCTGCCCTCTTCCTCTATTGACCTATCTTAAAGAATCAACTTGAGATGTTTGTACACATCCCCTTCCACTATCGCTGAACTGTTGTCTTTGCGAGCCCTGCTGGCTCTACCTCGGTTGTGAGGTCACCTCGTCATCTTTCATAGGGAAAAACAACTTCGTATGCCCAACCTATTCACACTTGTAGAAAGTCTTTCTCTCATACCGTGTCCTATATGTCCCCATCACTAAAGTTGATACTACACTCTGAGCTCCTGCTAGTGGAAAATTGCATCCTCTGCCTTTACTGGGCTGCTATTGGGTCTGTGCACTAGACCTCTGCTATACTAGCGGTGCAGAAAACCTAGGCTTCTTTAAGCCTCATGATGACTACCCCAGGTACTATGCTGACCTCTTCTTGGTACTCCTCTCATGTATCTCAACCAAATACCATTTTATCCTCCTCATGGACTCCACAATCATTGCAAACTTCTAAAGGTTCTCAAGCACTGCCGATGTCGTCATCATCTCACTATTTAGACCCTTCTTAAAACATCAAATCCTTTCCTCATCCGTTGATGCCATGTGAGGACAAAACCTCAGTAGGTCCATAAACTTAGCCTCATATTCGTTGATTGACATGGGTTCTTTTTGGATCCACTGAAACTGACTGATCTTCTCATCTAGATACATATGTGGTAAGTACCTACCGAAAACTCTCGTCTGAACTCCTCCCAACAAATATCAACACCTAGTTGTTTCTCTTCTTCAATGGACCACCATTGGCCAACACTCTCCTTCAGAAAGTATAGTGTATGCTTCACCTTATCTGCCTCAGGGATGTTAATGATATTAAAATCCTATTCCAACTCTGTCAACTAAAGATCAACATCTGCTATATCAACAGTACTAGCATACTCCACAACACCAACACATCTCAACCTCTCAAAGGTCTTCCCAACTACAGGATATTTGGCACCGGGAACAACTGCCCTAGGCTGATGAGTGGGCATTCTATCTACCATGTGCATCATCGTCCACCATAAACTACCCAAACAGAGATTGGAAAATGGGGGCTCATCAGGCACCCAATCTTCTCTTGCCTGAGCTCTCGTACCACCACTAGGTGCAGTAACATTGCTCTCTGCAGCGTGTTCTTCATGTTCTCCAGTCATCTTTTCTACTCTTCTTCTTCTTCTTCTACATAAGGATAACTCACAATAAGACAGACTGGAGGGCATTTGAATAGACACAAACTCGAGTCCTAGGTCCATATACACTCCGCAAACCTAAAGCTCTAATACCAACCAAACTGTGATACCCCAACATGCCACAAACAAGATTACTCAAAAACCAAAGGCAAAAAGAACACTAAGAGAGTGAATTACCAAAAAACACAAGAAATTAAAACCGATTCCATTTAAGCACCATAACCCAAAACTGATTACGTATGAGTCCACAAGGCCTGCTACATGCAACACATATCATGTCACATAGTGCTTACATCACTGTAGACCCTCATTCATGTCATCAACCTATTACATAAGGTAATGATTCCACATACATGTAAAAGTACAACTATCATAATTATCCAACCACGACACGCAAGACAAAACCTCATATCAATCACATAGCTTCAAAATATCTCAAAAGAAAAATATTATAAGGACCTGAGTGTACAGGGACGACACTAGGACTCTAACACCAAAAAGTAGCAGCACATACAAACTTCTCAACTACTGCTCTTCCTTGGCTGCACGACCTCTACCTCTTCGTGCACAATCACCTAAAAGATGTGAAAACCCACGGGGTGAGATCAAATGTGAAACCCATAGGGTGAGACCAAACATTCTAAATAGAGATATAACTCTCTGCCAACACTATTAAAACACATGTAAGCTAAGTAGGAAAAACATCACTCTAACAGGTTAAGCAGATTCAACTAAATGATATGTATATAGTAGATGAAGCAGATTAAACAAAATTAGGCAGCCACCACACAGTAGTAGGTCAAGTTATATTCTAGAAAGGAATACGAAGAACATGTATACCGATTGACTTCTCTTTATTATGCCTCGAGGATTTGAGTCATACCACCCAAATCCAACTGACCACTGCTATTTCGAAATCAGTGCCATATAAGGTCCATGGAAGAGCTGAAATCCACAACATCTCCAACATCTCTTGGTCAGCGCAAGAGAACACCATAGAGACATAACAATCAACTGCAAAATAGTGACATATAGTTAAAACAAGGACCGGCTCATGCATGGCCATCCACATAAAAACACGTAGCCCACCTTGGTATAGGTAACGATGCTAGAAGAACAAGTTCACACATGACTATTCTTAAAAGAAGGATTGGCTCACACATGGCCATCCATATCACCAGGAGATCGGCTCACGCATGGCCGTCTCACAAAACCTGTAATTAAGGATACAAGGAAATACTCGAATTGCACCTCACATATTCAAGAATATGCACTCCAATTTAGACTTGTCTCACCAACCAACAAATAAAGCTAAAATTGGGATGTATCTATGGCATAGGGCAAACTACATGATTAGGTTTCACTTGATTAGTTATCCAATTGGGTGACTTTTAGCATCAATCAAGTTACAACGTATAAATCCAAAACAAAATCTACAAGAATAAGGGTGTGTTTCATCTTCATAAGATATCAAACATATAAGGTGTGAATTTATCACACAACCACCACATGGTACTCAAAGATTTTCCATCCACAAGGCAATCATCAATGTCATATATCACCATGGGATCTTAATCCCTTAATTGTATCACTTGATGATATCACTTCTCAATAGGCATCAATCCATCAATAGTTCATTGGTCCGATCACATTGAACCCTATATGTTCATCGTCTCATTAGTGTGCATCAGCATCACCATGTATCATATAATCACCACCATAGCATACACAAGCCATGGTATACATAAGACCTGCAAGTTTAGGGGTTTGCAAATAGGAAAGCAAACACATTATATATGATGAAAATCTAATGAGAGAAAGCAAAAACATAATTTAGTATTAGGGTTAAGTTTTACAACTTTAGCCGATTAGGATTTTGTAGATACATACAAGGAATAAATCTTAGATATAGCATCTCCCACATTCTTGGAACACTTAGTGTTAAGAAACATGTTTAATGTTAAGCAAGTTGTTATACACATAGCACTACACGCGGCTCGAACACTACTCGTAGATGTTCATGAATTAGGTACTCAAGCATGTGTCATCACCATACTCAACTATGCAGCATGACCACCACCATATTGGGTTGCGACCACTCAAGCAACCAGGTAGCGGCCACCCCTAAAAGAAGGACTATTGGGACCACCATCCCTATGCATGTTGTGACCGCGACAAGGACAGAGGTTGTCTTCAACGCACAAGCAAGTATTCATCTGAAACAAAAGCAAGGTCCTACCAAAATAAGGTAGGAGAGAATGTCACACAACTAGGGCAATGCCGTGGAATATTATCACACTACAAAATCAATAGGAATACAATTCCTAGATTTTACCAAAATCAAAGTGCAATAATGCCACCTGCAAGAGGACTGATCTTATCGCTATATAGTTAAGGGTTGAATCCCAAGGGATAATATTTTCAAGAATTAACTAATCAAAGTAACCTATCAAGAACTAGTATTTATAAAAAAGTTGATATAGGGTTGATTAATCTAAGATTGCAAGAAAGAAAATAGACAAATTAGGGTTCTAGTTATCAATGGATGGAAACACTAGGGTGGAACTGGGTTTCACCACCACTACTCAAATTTGCACAATCATTCAAATCCAAACCTATATGAAGATATAATTGGAGTTATGCAAGTTTCCCCTTTTGTCATCAGAAACTTGCATGAGTAGATATCCCTGTAAGCTTGATGTCTTGTTACTTACGAATCCTCTATTCACTACTCTGGAGACTTTCCGTTGGAAGTTCTTATCAGGGTGTCAAACAAAGATATTTAGTATTCAAATCTTAAATGTTGAAGTTCTGGAAGTAAAAGATTATAATAAATCACATAAAGTGGGTGATTAATCCACAAAACATGCAATAAATGATTGGCTATGAATTAAATGAGTTCATATAATAATTAGAATATGAATGAAATTGCAAGAAATGGGTAGTGGGGCTAGTCCCCACACCCCAATGAAGATACTACTCCCTCAACATGGTGAGATTAATTCACAAGAAGAGGAAGAAGATGCCATCACGATTACGATGGTTGCAGAAGTGGCTCAACGTGGTGTGCAACGGCAGACTTTCTTCCTTCTTTCTCCTTCATGTATTAACCCTAACTTGCAGTGGAAGTAGGTGGAGGAATAATAGCTCGGCGAAGAGATCGGTCAAACCAAGAAGGGAGGTCGAAGGCTTAGAGTTGCAGATGAAGGAGATATGTTGATCTATGCTTGGGGTCGATAAGCGTCGTCTAGCTAGGTCGATAGAACTATCTTGGTCGATAGGTCTCATCCTTGCTCTGATCTCAGTGGTAGCATTTCAACGTTTCTATCTCTAAAATATCATAGAGGATTTATACAGCTGTGCCGGGGGCCTATTTATAGGGTTGAGGCTATCAACCTCTTTCCATCAATGTCGACCATTTATTATCAATTAACAATTCTATTGATCGATGGGTTTGTCGATTGATGGCTTTTGAACTTCCTATCATCGATCTTAGAGGTCGACGAGACAGTAAACCTTGAGGGTCAATGGGTATGTCGAGTAGTTGTGTATGTTGATAATAGTGTCGTCTGGATTGTCAACCGATGGGATGATTTTCTTGTCAGTTTTTTATCGATGATGATGTCAAGCAGGTGGGTCGACAGAAGTGTTGACCTTACTTATCAATGAGTTGTATGTTGACCTCCTGTATGTCAATCTGGTGGATTGATGGAGCTATCGAGCATTGAGTATCAACAAAATGTCGATGTGTCTGTTGATGTTTGATATCTACCAAAAATTAAAGGTCGATTGGCATGTCGTTCGAGGGGTTGTTATTGGTCTTGGACACAATTTTGTGTATTGATCTGCCTTATGAAAGTACTGCAGAGTGATAAAATCCAAAACCTACAAAGGGAGTCAAGAAAAGTATCAAATTCCAACAAATTAACATAAAATCCTAAGTAGATCAAAACAAAGCTATTCTAATTAAAACTAATCTATATGAATGCTAAACTAGAAAAAAAATGTAGCTAAAAATGAGATGAATATGCATTCATCAGGCAACCCAACTGAAACAACTTGTAAGTCGCGACAAACCAAGGTGTTGCGACCGCGCCACCCTAAGAGATGACCCATCTTGACTCCCAAGACAAAACATGGTGTTAAAACCGTGACCAAAACCAAGGCAAACACAACGTTACAACCATGACCAAAACCTCTAGCCAAAAGATGTCACGACTCAAGTCAAAATAGGGCATGGAGACCACTATGGGTCAAGCCACCACCAAGACCAAGAATAATGATTAACCAAGATTAAAACAGAGATAAGTATGTGGCCAAAATAAACGATCCAACAACGAGAAAAATCATTATCACCATAGAAGAAAAACTCATGCAAAAAGGGTCATCAAACCCTAAGATAAGCTTCATGAAGTCATCATGAAAAGGAACCTCAACAAGAGATAGAAACCAAGATCATCATCTCCAAATCGATTAAGACCTCATAGAACACCAAAACATCTGATCATTATGCATGCAACTCAAACCAAGGTCAAGAAAAGAAGGAAAACCACCATGAACCACCAACACCAAAGTTGGGTACAAGGGAAATAGGGTTTCAGATTGCATCCAAACAAAGCATCATCTCAACATTACCCAAGCTTGATAAACTATCGTCATCTGCTAGCATGTTAAGGGAACACTTAGATATATAAAATAGTAACATGCAAGCATAATAAGTGGAATAATAGAGGAGGTTAAGAGTTATTTAACCCACCTTAAAGAAGATCAACTCCAGGCAAGGCAAGCTCCAAGCACAAGATCGCCAAGGAAGATCAAGCTCCACTCTCGACCACAAGATCACCTCAAGAAAGAGGAAACACCAAGGTCAAAGGATATCCCAAGAAAGAGGGAAAGAAGTTCAAGGCCAAACCAAAAGAAAGAAGGGGGAAGAGAGAGAAGAAACTGCCTCTCACTTAGGTGTCACCTTGTCAAAACATGGCCTATTACCTTTGTGATGAGGAGCTTAATCTCAAGAACTACCACCATGTCAAAACATAGTCTAGAGCTGAGAAAAAGGAATAAGATGGGGTATAAGATCCAAAGGAAACATCAAAGAGGAAAGATAAGCACTCACTAAGATTTAAGATGACCAAGGGTCACCACAAGCACCACATGTAAGGGTCGAACCACATCTAAGGCACCAAGAACAACTCCTTCTGGTTCCACCAAGCTCCAAAACTGAGAACAAGGGAAGGGAGGAAGAAGATGGCTAAAAAATATCACTTCATGGAGAGAAGATGGTTTATATAGAAAGGGAGGAGGGAGGTAGGGCAAGGGATGAGGTGTCAACAAGGTAGGGCTCCAAAGAGACACTTGTCAACTCAAGAGACTAACATGCCACCACATAAGGCCCACATGCAAGAGATGGTGATACACTCTAGGTAGGATATAAACCACCTAAGCAACCCAACCCTCATGTCACAACCACAACACACCAAGGGAATCACCCCCCATGATCACGTCACTACTCCAAGCACCACTAGGTCACGACACAAAGATCACCACAAGCAACCTAGGTCGAGACACTCCACACCAAGCTATTGTCTCGACCCAAGACCATCTTGGTCACAACCACCACATGTAGGGGAGGTGTCTCGAATGTGACACCCTCCCAGCAAGCCCTAGATTGTGGCCTAGGTTAAGACAAACCAACAAGGGTAACAAGGTAAAGGCACCCCAACCCTAGAAAACCTTAATCACCACTAAGGGTGACACCACTCAACCATGGTTCAAAAAAAGCATCCCAAAGCACCGCACTCTCTCTCTCATGAAGACAAGAGAGAGAAGGGATAATCTAGATTGATAATTTACAAGAATACCCCCAAAAATGGGTAAATTGCAAATTGCACCAAAACAAGAACATAAAGGAAAAACAATATCCAAGCAAGCTTAAACTGGAGACTTCAACTCTCCACATGCTCTAAGATCATCTCAAAGGGTTAGAGAAAGATTATAAGCACATAATCAAGCCAAAGAAAACATGATTAACCCAAAACACAAGTCTGTGGTCTTAAATAAAGGTTAAAGGATGAGATGCATAGGAAGTATCCATTCTTGTTTGATTTGGATTTTAGGGGCAACATTCATGTTAGGGGTTTATGGTTGTAAGACCCCTAACCTGGCTTAAGGATTAAATATGATTTCTTAAGTTAATAGGGTTCTTAATTCCTTAATAAAACCCTAAGATATGGTTTCATATCATGGTAATAAGCTATGTTTCAAGTTTGGTCCAGTTTGGACACTGTTTCTTTATGTTTTCCAATTTATGTGCTTATGTGGACTTTTATGCAATTTTCCTATATCTAGGGTTTTATATGTAATTTTCACATGTACGATGTGCCTTATAATTTTTCATAACATGTTTATAGTTGCACCTATGGATTGCTAGATGCACCATCAAATTGTTGCTCTTTCCCTTTAGAGTTGAGAACTTAGGGTTTCTCACCTAGGTGATGTTTTTTCTAAATATGTTAGGAATTATGGTTTCACATTGTGAGTGATGATTCAATGGTTTCTCCTTGTGGTAGAAGATCTGACCCTTCCCTTGAGGTCCGTAACCCAATGGTGACCCTGGTTGAAGCACACAATCTGATGGGAGATCGAACTTGCAAAATGGCTAAGAAAACCCCTAGAATATGATGGGTCTTATGATGATACATATGTTCTTATTAAATGTTTCACTAACACATGAACTAATATATGGACTTGAGTAAAGATCCAATGGACATTCTGACATGCATGGATAAGATGGATTTTGAGTTTTGACACATCAAATTTCATTTTTTAACCTTTTAACCACCCTTCTCTCTCCTCTTGGATATATATACCCTCCACAATTCTCACAAATGAACACATTACACCCTTATCTTGTTTGTGCATCTATAGATACCATAGACCATCATTTTTTTAAGGAGAATCTCTTGGAGGCTGAAGCTTGGAGAGACCATGCATGCATGTTTCCCTAGGGGGATCAAGCTTCTCCAAGGATGTTTGGACATTCATAACCTAGTTTCTTGCCCTAACCAAGTAACATATTCTTCTCTAATCTAGTTTCCTTGCTATCCTCTTTCTTCGCTCATGTTCCATGGGAAGAACTCTAGAGTTCTTGATGGAAGGTCGTGCATGTGATTGAAGAGACTCTTTCCTTGTCTCTTTTTTTATAGATCTACCTTGTTCTTGAAGAAAGGATCCACCTTGGACCTATAGAAATGCAAAGCTAGGAATTTCTTAAGTCACCTTGATGTTTGAACGTTCATCTTCATCTTGAGGTGAGTTATATAACTTTCATCCCGTTTCTTGCTTACTTTTAACTTGTTCCATATAAATCTTGCCCTAAAAATTGGTATTATGGAAAGAAATGATGTTATGTGCACTACTTTACTTACATGCATGGTATATGTCAGTTGTTATACTACACTTATATTATATGAACGTTTCTTCTAGTATAGACATGGACTACCATGGTTTTTATGGTATGAAACAAGGTCTACTTAGTGTAAAGAAGTGGTTTTTACTTAGTGTAGAAATTGTTGGCAATACTTGGTGTTGAAATTGATAGTGATACTTAGCCTATCGATGTATTCACTTTGCCCTTGAAACAATTTTTTGTTAAGTGTAGGAAATGATGGTATTTCTTAGTGATCAAAATAAATGAATCTACTTGGTCTCTAAACGGATGGCTTTTACCTACTGTTGAAATTGATGACCATACTTAGTCTCTAAATCAACAATTCTACTTGTTCTTGTAATAATGGGTCACTAAAGAGTAGGGGATGATGGTGTTACCTAGAGTCAACAATATTGACACTAATTAATAAATAAACTAATGGAAATGTAAGTCAATGATTCAATGGTTATGTTAACAAAGTGAATGGATAACCTGGCTGACCATGCTCTGATGGTTTTGATTTTTGGTTACGAATTTTGATGATCTGATGGTTATGGATTTTTGGTGAAGTATTTTTGATGATGTGATGGTTTCCAATTTTGGTTTAGTACCTTGATGATCTTATGGTTTTGGATTTTGGTTAAGTACTATAAAAATTTAATGAACTTGTTGTTGACCTAGTACTCTCATGATCCAATTGATTTTTTGATTAAGTATCCAAATGATCCGATGGTCTTGTTTTTGTCTATGTATTCTAATGAACTGATGGGTTTACTTTGTGAATAGAATGATGATTTATCTATCACATAGTACGATGGTTTTGCTATCTACTAAATATATGATGGCTTTGTTTTTGGTTAAGTCCACTAATGAAATAATGGTTATGTTTTGGATAAGTAACATCGATGATTCGATGGTATTGTTTTGGTTGAGTTCACCAATGATACAATGGTTATTCTTTTGGCTTAGTGATTTAACAATTTGATGGTTTTTTTACTAAGTACATCAATAATCTAATGGGGATTCTAGGTATACTAAGATATATTTTTGACTAAATATAAGAATGAACTGACGATGTTGCTATATGTACTAATAGAATCGATGTGTTATCTAGAGTGCAAGTGAAACAATGGTTTAATCTAATGTTTACATAAGTGTGCCAATGAAATGATGGTTCATCCATGTGCTTGTCTAATGTGATAATGAACCAATGGTTTATCTATGAATGCTGATTTGTGATACAAATCCAATCTACATTGTTGATTCATTCTTGTAATGGTCAAGAGGTAATGTTTTAATACCTTTATCTTCCTCTAATGTTGAAATGATAAATAAACACAATTCATACTGCTATAAGTAACTCTATTATGTTACTTTTGGAAATGTCATAACTATTTCTTATGATTGATGAACCCTAATGCTAGGTCTGAAGGTAATAAGTGTGTTGGTGATATGTTGAACCCTCTCTACAGGGTATGGAGTGATAATGATGCACTTGAGGAAGTAATGTTGTTTTGGCCTAAATGACTTTTGCACTTCTAATCCATGATGGAAATATAGTTTATTCATGGATGACAATAGACTAGTACCCTATGATGTTGTGATGAGGAATATGTTTCACACATTTTATATCTTTTGGAGTTGTTATATGTCATTTTTTTATAGAAACAATTTAGTGTTTGTATGTAAAACTTGGTTGATGCATCTTGAATTCACCCAATTGGCTTAACTAATCAAGTGAAACCCTAATCGTGTAGCGTCATGTGTCATAGAACTATTCCAATGTTAGAAAGTGTTGGATATGGAAACGAGCAATCTAGAAGGGAAACTTGGATTCGTATACTATTGAGTCTATGAGGGTTCATGGAGTGTATATCATTGTCATCCTGATCCCAAGGTTACGGAGAATGATCGAGGATGTATCTCAAATGAATATGAATATGTATATTTGATGTGATTGAGGACAACTACAATTGTACCTTAGATGATAGGGTTGAATACCCTGATTTCTAGTGCCATGGCCTATGTACCAAGGGCAGACTAAGCTGATTGCAACTTGACTGATATGTCATTGCGACAAAGTCATACTGACTAAGGGGAAGAGATCTTAGAATCCTCTCCTAGATCTTGTACGGAGCTGATTGTGAATTCACAATGTTCAGATGGAAGTTTGAGTGGTACACATCAAACTCCCTAGGTCTTATTAAAAAGTCGCAATCTAGTCGTGCAACATATCTGTTAGGGTTATTCAATGATTCACATTGGATGATAACACTTACCTTGCTTCTTTTAATATTTAGAATGATGTATAGTGCGGTAAGAGAAATCAACTGTGCTTATGATGTTAGCTATGCTTATGATGTTATCCATGCTTAAGTTGTTAGTTATGCCTGATCTTTTGTTAAATAATGATAATCTTTCAATCATGCAAATTAAACTCTAATCTTGATTGTTCTTAATTAAGCTTATATATCTGAAATTTTAATCCTACCATATTAACTGATATATTTGTTGAATTCTATAATTTGCTATAAGTAATAAATGTTTTTGAGAGTTATATATCTAGTTGGGACATGGGTATCACCTTGTGGGCCACCACATCTTTTTAGGTGGTCGTCAACAACGCTGGCAGACCCATGGCAGCAAGGAGAAGTTGTTCTGGAGAACCATATAAGAAGGTTGTCTAGTTTTCTAGTGTGTCTTAGAGTCATCCCTATACACTCAGGTCAGTGCAAAAAAGTTTTGTATATAACGTTTCACTTACTTGAGTTTTGATAGCATCATGATGCTTGTACATGTTGTATATGTGGATAACATCTTCTATATATATCTATATATATATATATATAATATATATATATATATATATATATATGTGTGTGTTGTGGATGAGGCCACAAAGAAATTGTAAAAGGTACTCAGTTTGGTATGTAATTTATGCAAAATGTTGAGACTTTATGTAAATTCTTTGAATATGTTGAAGTGGTTTAACTCAGTTTTAATTATTCCCTTTCTAGTGATGTGATTTATTAGTGATAGGTCACATTTTTTGTTTGAGTGATATCGTCTAGCGTGGTGGTTTGCCACATGTTCTATTTCTTGACCTAGAGGTGGGCCAACCCTAACCTCAATGACATTGGCGAGGGGATGGAAAAGTTCACCCATGGTGGGTGAAGCCCATGGAGCCATATCCCAGGCATGCTAAGCATAGGAGGTGGGAGTCAACCCTATGATTGACCCACCCATTGTGCGGTTTGGTTTTGCACGAGGATGGAGAAGGAGAAGATGGAGGAATGACGAGTATACACTGGGACAAGCACTATAAGGAAAAGGGATTTTATGACCTTTCCTCATGATCTACGCTCAGATACTCTAGAGCACTGGTCTGAAGTGGCTAGCGCCCATTGGATGGATAGGGCCACATAACTACTACCTAACAAAGGTATTTTACTGACGTGCCATGTTTCCATTGGCCCAGATAGTTTTTTTGCAATCAATATAATAATAATATGTAGCTTTTATGATAATGATATTATATATGTAATTGATCAAGAAAATAAGTAGATCATGAATAAAATAAAATTCATGTCTAATTATGCTTCTTGTTTTAAAAGTATAGCAATGCATGGTTATAATTTAATTAATGTATACCAACCTAGATTTGATAGTCATGATGATCAACTTAGTAGATCTTATTATATTTCAATATAAAATTCTACTATTGATTAATGATGATATATTAATGTATTAAAATGGACTAGGTTGATGATAATGATCAACTAGTATTTTTAATGTCATAAATGAGATAATTAGGGTTTAATGGTGATACATCTTGATATTGGGATCTCAAACCTCGTAATAGGATTTAATAGAGTCATGATGAGATAGTCATCATAAAATGATGATTAGAGTTCACCTAAGGCTCAATTATGATTAATAACCCTTAGGAATCGTGATGTTATAGAATCATCGTTTGATGCCCTTATTCCTATTCCAAACTTGAGGCAACCCTAAATCCTAGTTTAGGGACATATTAGATTAGTATGTTATGCATACATGGTGACACATATGTAGTACGCATACATGCATATAATGTTGATTGAATGATTAATCACTTGGATCTATTGATTGGATTGCTTATACATACTTGAAGTATATTGCATGGTTCTACAAAAAGGTAGTGTTGTTACACTTACGAATATTTGTATTATCAAATTCTGAAATTTTTTGAGGTTTCACAAAGTTTGATAAAAATAACTTGTTGGATGTTTATTTCATGCAAACTATAAGGCCCATTTGAGTATTACATAGAATAAAGTCTAAAAATCTGAACCCAGGGTTAGACCTACTACGGGGTAGTTCACCAAAGTCCAATGATAGATAGATAAAGGTGATCACACCCAAGTTAGATTGACAAACATGGATTAGATTATCTTAATGAAAATACCAATTATGTGTATCTATTTGATGGTTGAGAATACATGTTGTTATCTAATATGTGCACTTTTATGTACACCTCATTTACATAGTATAGTAATATATTGATCTATTTTGTTTGTAGACATTTTAGTTAACCTACTTATATAAGTTGAAGACATAAAGAATCAAGAAATCCTGAAGATATTAAAGATATTTCAAGGAGGATTAGCAAGATAGTATTTCTTCTCATATGTATAAATTAGTTTTTTCTGAGAAATTCCTATAACACCTTAGAGGTGTATTATTCAAATATTAGTATTCATTCAAGTTCAATGAATGGAAATTATTTGATGTTCTTTATTATTTGTTAAATCTGATTTTGGAAAAGTTAGGTAGTGATCCTCTACTTTAAGGTCTTCTCTTAACTGAGGGACACTCAAAAGTGGGCGTCATTACACCATCCTATGAGGTGCCTATGCTATGGTTTGCATACCAAGAACTAGATTGATTTCAAAATCAACCTCTCTCAGGGGTGGAGCACCTAGAAACTCATGGTGAAAAACATCCTCAAACACACGCATAATAGATACATCCTAAATACTAAGACTTCTCACCTTGGTATCTATCACATGTGCTAAGAAAGGTTTACATCCTTCTCTCATCAACTTCTCTACTATCACTGTTGATACTAGACATGTAGGAAGAATCTTCCTATCTCCTCAGAAAGTCTAGGAAATATCCTTATTGCAAAACATTGCAACCTTGGAACTATAGTCCAAAACAACCTTGTACTTCTCCAAGGTATCCATCCCTAGGATCACATCAAATCCATACATATCAAATGGTATAAGATCCACTTGAATGTTGCTTCTTAAAAAAGAACGAACACAAGATGGACACTTCACACAACAAAACATAACCAACTAAAGGGGTTTCTAACAAGAGGTTATTGGTTTTACTACAAATTGGCAATTTACAATATTTATCACTTCTCTGGTGATAAACAAGTGTGTCACACTCGGGTCAATCAAAACATATGCATAGGTAGATGCATATAAGTTAGAATGAAAAAGTTATATCTAACATGTCATGACTCATGGATTGACTATTGTTTCCAACTGACTCATAGTATAAAATATAGCCATTGCACCTCAACCTCTACTTGTTGGTCCTGAAGACCCTACCTCTGATGTCTGATCAGGTCCTCTACCACCACTACTATTGTACTACTACTGCTATGAGCCCTACTAGCTCTACCTCGACTAATTTGTAACTTCTTAGTTCTTTACGGGACAAAACCATTTTACATGTCCAACCTGGGCACACTTGAAGTATGACCTTGTACCATACTATGTCCTGGATGACCCTATCACAAATATAAATCCCAAATAGTTCACCCTAGCCAGTAGAAAACTACAACTTTCCCCTTTCTAGGAGACTATTGTGAGTGTACTTGTGTCCTCAACTTAGAAATGGCTGACCTTTGATGTGACAGCTGATGATGCGTCTTAGAAAAACTTTGCTTCTGGTAGTTTCCTGACGGCTATCCTGGAATCTGGATTGATCTCTTCCTTGCACTAGGCACTCATTGGTCCAACAATTTTCCTATCTAACATCCTTAAGGACTTCACAAAGTTGGAAAACTTCCATGAGACTCCAAAGATAACACCATTTATACCAACTTGACGTTCAAACCCTTCTTGAACTTTCGAATCCACTCTTTCTCTATTGATGCCATGTGTAGATAGAACATCAACAACTCCATAAACTTTGCCTCGTTGTCATTCAAAGACCATGATCATTGGTGCAACTGCTCAAACTATGCCATCTTCTCCTCTGCGTATGTCTCAAGAAAGTAGTAGCTCATAGACTCCTGCCAAAACTCCTCCCAACCGATCACCTCACATGATCTCTTCTCATCCTCAAACACTACCCTTTAGAAGGTTATCACATACTAAATGGTATCTTCCTTAGTGATTTTTAGGTCCAAAAAGTCTTCTCTAACTCAGTCAACCATATATATGTGTGTCCTAGGTCTGCTATTCCCACATACTTAGTGCCTTCAATGTGCTTTAGCCTCTTAAAGGTATTCCCTAGGCCCTCTAACTCAGCATTTGGGGGCTTGTACCCTAGGTGGAGGTACATGTGCCCTATCAGCCAAATGCATTATTGTCACCATTAGCTGCCCTAAAATAGCCTACAAATTGGGATCAATGAAGGTTGTAGGGTACATAGGAGGTGGGCCAGACTATTAAGGCCATATGTTGGGTAATCTTTCCGGTACCCATCTCCTACTAGTACCTCCAAATGCCACATAAATGTTGTAGCATGTTCTTCATGTTTTTTCAGACATATCTGCATAACCTTATACCATGTCTAGATATGTTGGATATGTAAGAATAGACACAACAACCTACGTCCTATGTCCATGTAAACTCATCTAATCTAATGCTCTGATACCACCATATGTGACAACCCACCACACAAAACAAGATTATCAAAACAAAAACACCGATAAATGCTAATTATTATGATACAAAATAGGTGAAAAATTAAAACCAAATAAAAATTCCAAACATTTGAAATAAAAATGTAAACATAAAGGTCTAATTTCACATATGTTTATATCAAATTATGTTATATCAATATCCATGGCCTCAACCGCAACATGTAAACAAAATGTATCTTCTTGATAGTACTTACAATTTTCATGACTTACAACCAAAAACTCGAGTTGAGATACATGATATGCAAATCCTCACAAACCTAAGAGTACATGGATGACTCAAGACTCAAAAAATAACTACACATATCTCTCAATTGTAGTGGTCTCTGAACTGGGGTTCCTCACCACCAAAAGCTTGTTTGCACTACTTGTCACCTAAAAAGGTGTGGAAACTCACAAGGTAAGACCCCAAGTCCCAATGGTTTCAAATAACCTACAACAACATTTACTTCTTACAACAAGTTATTAAAATTGAAATAGTTAAAGTAGATATTATAATAAATTAGAAAACTAATAAAAGTTTATAAAAATGAATAGGTTCAATTAAGGTACATGTAGAAATAAATGAACATGAGGACGTGAATCATAAATGATACTAGTAATAAGAGCAAAGCAACAATTATCATCCAATGTGATTTACCAGATAATCCTAACATATCTTCTACATAACTAGATTACATATTTTATTAGGCATGGGTAGTATGAGATGTACCACTCAAACTACTAGCTTACCATTGTAATGTCACAATCATTACCATATAAGATTTAGGATGACTGTAATCCTAAAGATCTCTTCCCCTCAGTCATTACGAATGAAAGTTTGTAGTGGCACACTAGCCCAACCTACAAAAAGTCAAACCTGGTCTATCCTAGGTACACATGTTAGGACACCAAAATTAGGGTATAAATCATCAAATATGAGTTACGAGCACAGTCACTCTCTATCACATAAAATTTGAGACATGACATCAACCGCTCTCTATAACCTTGAGATCTAGATGACATAAATAAACCTTCTTTGCACTCATATCTACTCAATAATATATGACCCCAAGCTCCTTTTGGATTACTCTTTTCACTATCCAACAAGTTCTGACACTAAGATTGTTCTATGATCACAAGACACTACATGATTAAGGTTGAACTTGATTAATTAGGCTAAATAAGTATTTTTGAACCGCATCAACCAAGTTACATACAAGGTACCTACAAGTATTTGTGAAATGATTCAATTATTACAACTTTAGAAGGCATATTACACCATGACTCTCATTTTCCAAAGTGATATTCCAAAACAAGGAAAAAGACCAAATGGACATAAAACATTAGGTCAACATGTTTGCTTCAACAAGCAAGCCATATCTAGTTTGTCTTCTTTTTATTGGATCCTAGATGGGTGATTAGATGCCCTAGAGGGGGGGTGAATATAACTGAATGCACTTAAAGAAAATTCATTAGACCTTCAAGATATATTACAAGATAAGGTTTCTAAATAGGAAATTTGTGTGCAACTAAAACATGCATAGCAAGGGAGAGAGAGATTGAACATATACCAATTGACAAGCTGTTTAGAGTGGTTCCACACTTCAAACTAGAAGTGAGTCAGTCCACTACCTAGAGAGGTCAACCTATAGAATTTCTTAACCTTGCACCTTCATTATATTCATTATGAGAGATACAATACATGACCACCAAAGGACTTACCTATCCAATACAAATAGTCTTTAACCTTACCAAGGACTTACCCACTTTGCAAGAGTCTTCTGCCTTCTTCTAAGGACTTACCTACTCTTGCACAAGTCTTCATCCTTCAAGGAATTACCCACTCTTCTTGGATCTTTCGCCTTTGACTTCACCTTCACTCGGAGAAGCTTCCATCAAGGACTTACCCACTTGAGCAAGGAGTCTTCTACCTTCACCAAGGTCTTACCCACTCTTGCTCCAAGTCTTCAGCCTTGATCTTCACCAAGGCACACCTTCCCTTTTTCTTCTTCACCTCTCTTAGACAAGAGAGAGATCCTTCATCTTCATGGTTGAAAACAGAGATAGGGAGGTGGTGGAAGTGAGAGCCTCACAAGATATACATATAGGACTATCTCTCTTACAGATTTCCTACTCACTCTAATGAGTGTAGCAAGTAATTAAGCTTAGAGAGAGAGAGGAGGCTATAGGAAGCACTCAACTATAGAATAGGAATCTCACATAGAGTTTTGCATTGAATGCTCAACCTTTTAATGAAGCCCAAGGGGTCCAATTTATAACTGGGGATGCCTCTTAGCCTTTGGGAACACTTAAGAATGAAAAGTAGTCATTTTGTGGCTTGCAACATATATATTTTCACTTGTTTCAACTCCACAATGGCTAGAAGAACTTTTATGTACATTTCAATCGGTCGAGTTTCTATAAGGGTAACTCGACCAATAGAGTAAAAGACAAAGCCGATATTCAGACCATTGGTCGAGTTTGTCCTAGGGAAACTCAACTGACCAATGAAAATCAAATTGGTCAGGTACTCCATCGGTCAAGTTCTGAGAAGTGTAAACTCAACTCAAAATTCATCTTTAAGATCCAATCAAGATCGGTCGAGTTTACAACTCGACCGATGAACAACATGATGTGAATTTTAGAAAATGGATTTGAGTGTTTATATATTCGATCTAAGTGCTCCTGATTTTTCTAAGATTAATTACAAGTCATACAATCATTACAAGTGATTTACAACATGATTCTAATGGAGTTACATTGTATTACAAAAATGTGCACTTGTATTGGCTTTGACTTATCTTTTCTCCAAGTTGAGATGTGCAAGTCAGGGCATTTGGAGTGTGTCTATACCTAATCTGAAATTACTCAAGTAGAGACATTAGACACAAATAGGTGGAATGGTTTAGTCATCATCAAAACAAGGGTTTAGTCAATTTAGACCTTGAGTCAACATTCTCCCCCTTTTTGAAGATGAAAAATCATTCCATAAATGTATTGAAAGCATTTAAGTAAAGTCATACCTTTGGAGAAACTTAGGGGATTCAATAGAATTGTATTCATATGCTCCCCCTCAATTGATGGTAGTGGATTTCTCATACTCCCCCTTAATTGATGCTATTTCTCATGCATGGTTATCTTTCATAACATTTATAGAATACTATATCTTCTACTCATATATGTTCTACACATATATGTCTTCTCCCATTTACCTTCTCCCCCTTACATGGACATACTTCTCCTCTTCATGTAAGACATGCCTTCTCCCTATTTTGTTGAAAGAAGACATACCTTTCTCCCCCTTTGTCATTCCAAAAAGTGGGGGTATGAAGAAATAAGAAACACCACTTGTAAGAGAAAGAAGATAACAAAAATGTTATAAAAGGAGAGTAGAAGAGCACATATAGGGGCTTGTCCAAGCATAGAAAGAAAAGCAAGTTAAAGCATGCACTTGAACAACCCAAAATGCAAGATGAAGTGTTGTAGAAAAACAATAAATTGCAATTTTGACCCTCAAGATGACAAAATTTTCCCAAAAACTGTCAGGGCTCATAACAAAGTGATGAGCCTTGCTCAGAAGGTCATTTTTGCATAAAAACACTATTCTTGCAGTAAAAATTGAAACTGGAGCAAAATCTACATAAAATCCAAAAATACTCCAATATCTACATATAATGTAGATCTATGTACCCTCCATCACAATGTTATGCAAGCTACTCAAGATAGTAGATATGCAATTCAAGGAACAAGCTTGAGCAAGTTTGAGACAAGATACAAGCATAGCATATAGTGAAATACCACTAGATGAGCAAAGATACCAATTATGAACAAGGTTAGAACTACATGTATATGAACTACTAGTAGATGATATCACAAGTTAGGACTACTAGTAGGATATAGATCATAGCAAGAGATACCAAAAGATACACAAGATAGATCACGCTATGAGTAGATGTAGAGATATATCCAAACAAAGAGATATGCAATTTTTAGAAGTATGAAAGGATATAACTCACATACAAATATGCATCATTACCAAAAGATGATTACCACTAAGAACCTCAAAGTTGTATCAACACAAGATATAAACCTATATAGATGTAGCAAGTTAGAGCACAACGAAAGCAATTTAAGACACAACCAAGAGATCCAAAGAGATCATCATCAAAACCTGTAAAACAACTCAAAGCAAGTAATTTGCAAGATATAGATATATCAATTTGGACCAATTAGAGAGATAGAGTTGTAAGAAAGATAGGAAATTTAGAACATGGCAATATGCATATATAAAGGTACCAAAGGAGTGCCAAAGAATAAGGCTATTGGTTGAGAAAATCTAGTTGAGAGG
Source organism: Alisma plantago-aquatica (assembly GCA_963693085.1). Lineage (NCBI taxonomy): Eukaryota > Viridiplantae > Streptophyta > Magnoliopsida > Alismatales > Alismataceae > Alisma > Alisma plantago-aquatica. The sequence goes on from OY856409.1 coordinate 52,131,700, forward strand.
GAAATTCTCATTCAATAAGCCAAATGTATATTCTATGCACAATGTTGTCGGTCGAGGTCTATGTATTGGCAACTCTACCGATGACAGTTATTGGCAACACCCATTGGTGCCTATCGGTCAAGTTTCAAATAGGATAAACTTGACCGACAGAGCTGCTGTCAAAAAGCACATATATTTCATAAAAACATATATAAAGGCATGCTAAATATACAAACCATATCCAAGCATGTGTAAGCAAGTTAGTAATGCACTATAAAAGCATTAGAAATAGTTTTTGAGTAAGAGTTTGAAAAGAAACACACAAAAAAACCACTTTTGACTAAAAACTATATGTATAGTGAACACTATCTTGACAAAAACAAGTTAGGATTGGTTATAAGCAAGAAAACCTTTACCTTTGTTCTTACCATTCCTTTTTCCACTTGTTGTCACCCTCTACACATCTCAACTTTCTTCTTTCATGTGGATTGAGAAGTCAATTTGTAGTTCAATAGCTCAAGTCAATCCATTTGCATGTGACCTGCAAGAAGAAAGATAAAATGGTCCCCAATCATGTTTTTGGGTCCGGAGGGGTTAGCTTAGCAACCCAAGTCCTATTTCTCTTGGGTGCTTTTCTAAAAGGACAACAAGTAGAATAACGACCAATTTTATTGCAATAGTTGCATGTTCCCATAGTCTTGGAACTAGAGGATTCTCCATGGAATATTGGGGGTCCTTTACCTTTGTTGTTCCTTTGACTAGCATCATACCCCAAACCATGTCTACCAATTTGTTTGGTAGTATGGTGTAGGATATCATTAAGGCTCTTCTTACCAACTAAGAATCTTTGCAATGAAGATCTCAAACTGTCATTATCATGCATAAGAAAAGCAATATTAGAAGACAAATTATTGACATTATCTCTAGCATGTAAAAGATCATTTTCTAAGCAAAAAGCTTTAGTTAAATAAGAATCTCTATCAATATGAAGAGCAGCAACATTATTCTCTCTACTAGTAGAACTAGAGCAAGATTCAAGCACATTGATTTTAGCAAGAAAGGGGGCATTTTTTGTTTCAAGCAAAGCAATCTTAGAAAGCCAAACACCATTTTCCGATTCTAATCCTTGCAAAGCAAAATCTTTGTCCTTGTTTTCAGATTTAAGATCATCAAAATCATGCATGAGAGAATCAACAATTAAAGTATGATCTTCATTAGAACTATGCATGAGAGGTTGAGATTCTAGAAATCTAATCTTATCAAGCAAACTAGCATTTTCAAGTTTAAGAGAGTCTACTTGGCTAAGACAAGCATTTTGTCATCAAGCAAGCAAGAATTAGCATGTTCAAGATCATCTAGTTCTACATGCAAATTATCAACAATTCTAGCAAGCTTTTTCTTTTTCATTTTACAAGACTTAAGAGAGGCACAAGTATCATGAATAATAGAAATCAAAGATTCTTTATCTAAAGAGTTTAGATTTACCTCAATTGAGTCCTTACTTGTTGATGCCATGAAATAAAAGTGACATTCTCATTCTTTACTAGATCTTGAACTTCCACTTGACTCTTCACTTGATTCTTCATTTGAGATTGAGTTGGAGGAGTCACTTGATCTTGAGTGGCACTTATCTTCTCTTTTCTTATAATAATGTGTCTTTATAACTTGTGGGCAATCTATCTTGAAGTGACCCTTCTTTCCACACTTGAGGCACCAGATGGAGGAGGAATTCTTGCCTTTATAGAATCTACCCTTGGAGTACATGGCATCTTCTTCAACTTGATAGGATGGAGAATCTTGACCAACAATAGCCTTAATTTGAGTCTTCATTTCAGCCTTCTTCATTTTCTTTAGCTCTTTCTCCTCTTGTCTTGCAATTTCTTCTCTCTTGTCAAGTGTGACTTCGTGTGCTTGTAGATTTCTAATGAGCTCTTCAATAGGGACACCCTTAAGAGACCTTGCTTCTTCAATGGAAGTCACCTTGGTTTCCCACCTCTTGGGGAGAGTTCTAAGGATCTTAGAGTTGATCTCTCCTCTACTCATAGGATGTCCTAGAACAGAAAGACCATTCACATTGGTGTTGAGCCTTGAGTATATGTTGTCTATCTTCTCCTCCTTTCCCATCTTAAAGTTCTCAAGCAGCCCTTTGAGCATGTAGACTTTGCTTTCCTTCACTTGATTTGTCCCCTCATAGGTGATGCATAGCTTTCTCCATACCTCATAGGCCATCTCACAAGAAGAAATATGGTTGAACTCAGTGGAGGTCATGGAGGCATAGAGTATGTGCATGGCTCTAGCATTCAAGGTTACTTTCTTCAAGGTAGCATCATCCCATTCTTCAATCTTTGTCTTTGGTAGCTTGTATGGGTTGTTCACCATTTGCCACATCTCAAGACTTGATCCTTGGATGTAGAATTGAAGCCTTCTTCTACAATAGAGGAAATTGCTCCTATCAAAGATTGGAAGGCTGATCAAGTATCTCCCTCCTTGGTAGTCACCCATCTTCTCCTACTTATTGAAGTATGCTTGGAGAAGCCTGCTCTGATACCAATTGTTGGATCCTAGATGGGTGATTATATGTTCTAGAGGGGGGGTGAATATAGCTGAATGCACTTAAATAAAATTCATTAGACCTTCAAGATATATCACAAGATAAGGTTTATAAATAGGAAATTTGTGTGCAACTAAAACATGCATAGCAAGGGAGAGAGAGATTGAACATATACCAATTGACAAGCTATTTAGAGTGGTTCCACACTTCAAACTAGAAGTGAGTCAGTCCACTACCTAGAGAGGTCAGCCTCTAGGATTTCTTAACCTTGCACTTTCATTATATTCATTATGAGAGATACAATACATGACCACCAAATGACTTACCTATCCAATACAAAGAGTCTTCAACCTTACCAAGGACTTACCCACTTTGCAAGAGTCTTCCGCCTTCTTCGAAGGACTTACCTACTCTTGCACAAGTCTTCGGCCTTCAAGGAATTACCCACTCGTCTTGGATCTCCCGCCTTTGACTTCACCTTCACTCAGAGAAGCTTCCACCAAGGACATACCCACTTGAGCAAGGAATTTTCTACCTTCACCAAGGTCTTACCCACTCTTGCTCCAAGTCTTCAGCCTTGATCTTCACCAAGGGACGCCTTCCCTTGTTCTTCTTCACCTCTTTTATCCAAGAGAGAGATCCTTCATCTTCATGGTTGAAAAGAGAGATAGGGAGGTGGTGGAAGTGAGAGCCTCACAAGATATACATATAGGACTAACTCTCTTATAGATTTCCTACTCACTCTAACGAATGTAGCAAGTGATTAAGCTTAGAGAGAGAGAGAGGAGGCTGTAGGAAGCACTCAACTATAGAATAGGAACCTCACATAGAGTTTTGCATTGAATGCTCAACCTTGGAATGAAGCCCAATGGGTCCTATTTATAGCCGGGGATGCCTCTTAGCCTTTGGGAACACTTAAGAACAAAAACCAGGCATTTTGTGGCTTGCAACAGATATATTTTCACTTGTTGCAACTCCACAACGACTAGAAGCACTTTTCTGCACTTTTCCATACAGTGCAATCGATCGAGTTTCTATAAGGGTAACTCGAGTGATAGAGTAAAAGACAAAGCCGATATTTAGACCATCGGTCGAGTTTGTCCTAGGGAAACTCGACCTACCAATGAAAAATGAATTGGTCAGGTAATCCATCGGTCAATTTCTGAGAAGTGTAAACTCGACCGATCAAAAGTCATTTTCAAGATCCAATTAGGATTGGTCGAGTTCGCAACTCGACCGATGAACAACCTGATGTGAATTTTGGAAAATGGCTTTTGAGTGCTTAAATATTCGATCTAAGTGCTCCTGATTTTTTTCTAAGCTTAATTACAAGTCATACAATCATTACAAGTGATTTACAACATGATTCTAATGGATTTACATCATATTACAAAAACATGCACTTGTATTGACTGAGTTGTCTTTTCTCCAAGTTGAGATGCGCAAGTTAGGGCATTTGGAGTGTGTCTATACCTAATTTGAAATTACTCAAGTAGAGACATTAGACACAAATAAGTGTAATGGTTTAGTCATCATCAAAATAAGGGTTTAGTCAATTTAGACCTTGAGTCAACACTTTTGTGTTTCCAACTGATGTGCACCTTTTCCTTGTGGTGCCTCTCAGAAGCCTCATGAAGTCCATGCACTTCCAGTCTTCTCTTTACTTTCCTCATAGAATATGAAACTATCCTTGGCCATATAGAGAACAAAACCTAAAATTAGGGAACATAAAAGCCCAATTTATCATTTAAATCAAAATAGTAATAATTTCCAATAGGAATCTCATTTGATATCAAAATTATGCATAGATCTTAGAAAGTCATAAACTAGGTAGCATTTAAAATTTCATCTTAAAAATTTATTATTGGTAAATGTTATGCTATTTCTAATATTTAGGCAAATATATGTTCAAAACCTTGCATGGATGAAAAACCTTTAATGCTAGAACCTCATCCAATAATCATGACACCACCATAATAGTGACTAAAAGTCTTTTTATTTCTATAGGACATCCATCACACAATAAGATATAACATGTGGGTCGAATTTCCCTTCATTGGGTACCAACACGCCATAAAATGACATTTTACATAATTCTTATACTTGCATTTTGAGTTTTAGTTTTTGCATGCTTAAAGAAAATATTTGTAGTACAGTAAAAATTATACTTAGGGTCCAAAAATAAGCTTCAAGATTCAGATTGCCATTTTACCCATGCAAACAATGCATAAAGGACCATCTTTTAGCAAATTACAGATTTTTAGAACGAGATTAACATTTTGCATGTCATAAGTAAGCAATAAGAACATAAGAATGTTGACGTAAGAGTTATACATTGCCCATATTTTGATAATGACTTAACCATTCCATTCCTATGTATCCAATATGTTTGTTCAACATTGATTTCAGGCTTTAGGTACATGAAAAGGATCAAATTATACAAACCATAGCTTGTTCTAGTTCAAGTCAAAAGCAATGTAAGTGCACATTTTGGGAAATCACTCCAAATGACCTTAGATTAATTTTGTAATCACTTGTATTTCTGATACAACTTGTAAATAAGATGACAAAAAAATTAGGGACACTTAATTCCAATGTTTGATCACTTAAAAGGCAATTTAGAAATTTTGTCACAGGTTGTTTATCAGTTGAGTTTCCAAATTTTCTAAAGATAACCAATCGGTCGAGTTGCACACTCACAGAACATGACCAATCGATCAACTAACAAGACTTTTTTTATTTAAGTGATTCATTAATTTTTTGAGTCCAATCACAATAGATTGCATAAATGCTCTCATAGAAGCGCGAGCAACAAACTGGGCTGCCAATCCTTTTTGGATGGCAAAACCCAAGGACCCAAAAACAAAATCATTACATGTAGATGAAGGCATCATGAGATTCCTATTTATTATACGTTGAAGGCGTCGAAGAAGAGCAACTGCATCTTCGGTAAGCACCCCAAAGGTGTCAAAGGCGAAAGGTAGAAAATGATGTTGATTGGCCTTACAAGCTTCTTCATGTTTATGAACTTTTTGTACCGCCACCTCAGACGTTTCCTGCCCTGCTTTAAAGTTTTTTGGAAGGATACCTGTCAAGGGAGAAACTCCTGCAAGGTCAACACAGGCATGTTTTCTATTCATCCAGTCAAATAAAAGAATGTCTATAGGTCACAACAAATGGACACCATCAGATTGAGTACCAAGGAAGGCCAAAGGAGCTTCTTTTAAAACCTTTAACCTAGCTCGAGAGACAATGTTGAAGAGAGCATCCTGAACAACATCATGACAAAACTTATAACCAGGTCGCGAGTGGCAGTGCACTGCATGATCGTCAAAGGCATCAAGATATGTGATGTAGCAAACTGGACAACATTCATCACCTGGATACAAGGGAATCATAAGTCGATACCGAAGGATAGCTCGATACTCAATGGCTAACATAGACAGACCAAGGCCATCAATAGGAACAACCCTCAAGAAATCTTGTGCATGGTCAGCTTGTAAAGAAGTGAGAATAGCCTACTGTCGTAAGGATAGGTCTCTTTCCATGATTTGTTGGATGACCATTTTGTAGTAAGCATCTGCTAAGATAGACTGGGTCTTTGGGGTGGCAGAAGGTGTAATTGTCAACATAGACCAACAAAAAGATGGCAAGATATTGCATATGCTAGCATGTGCTAGGACAAAGAGGAGCCCTGCAGGCACGCATCCAACCTCACCCAACATATGGTCTTGGAGATCTTTAGTGTGTATCCGAGAGGTAACAAAAGCAAAATTACTGACATCATCAGAGGACTTGATCCCCAATCCCTCAAGATGCATAGGAAGTGTAGCCAAACACCATTATAAATCACCAAAACACGGGCCATCACCAACCACAATACACTCCAGACAATGACAAATATCGTGATAAAAAATGTCCAACACAGGTGTGATATAAGAAGGAGGTGTTGTACAAAGACCAAACAACAGTTTGGGCATCCCAACATAAGTCCTAAGAAGAAGAAGCTCACATTGTGGGTCCTGGAGTGAGGACAATCGATCCATCATATCAAGTGTCTTCATCACATGTTTCTAGAGAAGTTCCTTCGCAAAGAATGCGTCTGTAGAAATTGGGCCACCTAGAATCTTAACTCCACACTCTGGATGAGAGATGTCAGTAGGAAACAAGCCCACATCTGAGCCTCGTCTAGGGTCATCATATGGCCAAAATATCTCTGTCTTCTTAGTATTGAGACAAAGACCACACATGGGGCCTCGCTCCTGAATGAGGGATAGAGCCTTTGAAACAACCTCTGTGTCCCCAATGAGGGTACCATCATCAAGGTAGAAAGAAAGGAGGTCAAGTTGGCATGCATCCTTTACCTATAAAATAAGCGGGTGGAGCCCCAGGAAGAAAAGCAGGGGGGCCAATGGGTCACCTTGTTGTACCCCGACAGAAGAAAAAAGAGGCTCGCCATGATCCATATAGAGAGGAGTTGGAGAGCAGTAGAAAAACTCAACCCATTGTGTAATATAAGGGCAATGAAGATGAACCTCTCAAAATATGGTAGATGATCTATCAACCATGTTAAAGACATTGTTGAAGTCAACAAGAGCCATGGTGACCGTAGTGTGGTGTTGTTGTTCATAGACAAGCTGAGTGACAACATGTAGAAGGGCCTCAGCACCACCAAAAACACGAACACCATACTGATGATCCTTAAGATAAGGGACGACATCAGAACTTACACCCTTTGCCACAACTTTGGATACAAGATGCCGCCAAATAGTACCCACAACAATAGGCCGAATGTCATTGTCTGGTTTGAGAAGAGGAGTCAATGGGGCACCGGCAATGTAGGGAGCTAGGGAATCTTGACAACGACCAACGAGCCAAAGATTCACCATAGTTGAAACTGCATTAAAAAAATCATATTTCACTACAGCACGTGTGCAAGCGGTCCCTTTCTTGAATGATAAAATGGCTTCTTCAACCATAGAGCAAGAAGCAACAAATGGAGAGCTAGAAATTTCAGACTGAGGTTGTACCAATAGTAGTGGAGGTTGAGGGTGTTTAGCTTCAAGATCTAAATGAGTAGTAGAATTTGTGGGGGCAACACCACTAGAGGATAGAACACGGATGTCAGCAAAAAATTGGCCATCTTTGATCTTAGACTTGGCACGTGAAATACAAGCTTCAGAAGAATGTTCTCACCCAAGGGGATGACATTGAACCAAAAATCTGAGCCACGAGTTATTGAATGCCATCAGGTCCTGAATTCCAAGTCTCCAAAGCCTTAAGGATCATAAGTTGTTGTAGAGAGCTGCGTTTTTTAGAAGACCATTCTTGAGAAGACTTAGGGGAGAAGCGACACAAAACACATGCTGGAAGAAACAAAAGACGAAACCATGCATCAATAGAGCGTGGACAAGAAGCCACCTGGAGTAAGCAAGCACAAAGAGTGTTGGAAAAGGGCAAACAACAAAGAAGAGGGATGTTCTTTACTATAGAGACACCCTTGCAGAAGATAGAATCTAGAAGATCTGTGTCGAGATGTAGTTGGTCAACAGGCAGAGATGGTGGATCAATACGCTGACGAGCTAACAGGGTGCAAGGAACAAAATCCGGAAAGCTAGACTTGATGGGAGAAGGCAAACCAACTATCACATCAATCGAGTTTCCCAGAACAAACTTGACCAATAGTTTGAAAATTGGCTTTGTCACTTAGTGGATCGGTCGAGTTACCTTTATTGAAACTTGACTGAATGTATTGCACGAAAAATGTAGAAAAAGTGATTATAATCATTGGAGAGTTGTTTTGAGCAAGAATAGATTCGTTGTAACTTGGAAAATGGCTATATTTCACCCTTAAGTGATCCCACACTCAAGGAAACACCCCCAGCTATAAATAGGACCCCTTGGAGTGCATTCCAAGTTTGCTCATTAATGCTATTCTAAGTCCTTGCTATAGTTGATTGTTTTGCATCTCCTTGAGCCCCTTTCTCTCTCTCATTTACATACCATTTAGTGATTATGAGTGAGTTAGGCTAGTTGTAAGAGAGCTACCACCATGTGATTGTAAAGCTCTCATTCCATTCCATCTTACCTACCCCCTTTCTCAAAGAGAAAAGGTTGAAGCAAGCTACTCCGAGTGAAAGTGAAGTTGTTGTTGTTCTTCTTCAAGGTTGTAGAAGAGGTGAAGAACTTCTCCAGGTGAAGGAGAAGGGCAAGGCTAAGATTCAAGAAGAGTGGGTAAATCCTTCAATGCCAAAGACTTGATGCAAGTGCAGGTAAGTCCTTGTTGAAGGCTGAAGACATCTTGATCAAGTGGGTAAGTCCTTGTGTAGGTGAAAGACTCTTGTCTTGAGTAGGTAAGTTCTTGGATGTATGGTGGTCTCCTTGTATCTCTTATGAATGAATATAAGTATACACAGATTGCAAAGTCCTAGAGGTTGACCTATCTAGATAGTGGATTGACTCTCTCCTAGTTTGGAGAGTGGAACCACTCTAAACCACCTTGTTCAAGTACCTGTTTCAATTTCTCTCATCCTTTCTATGCTTGCTTAGTTAGGACTTCAAATTGCTCTTAAACTATTGGTTTTGATTGATATAATTTGAAGGTCTAACTTATCTTGTGAGAATTTTGAATATCTATTCACCCCCTCCCTCTAGAGCCCTAGATCCAACAAGTGGTATCCGAGCGAAGGATATTCTCCAACAATCTCCCATGAGATGAGAAGATGGGCAACAACCTACTTGGTTTACTCAACCTAGAGGGGGGCTTCTCCATGCATCCTTTGGTTTTCAACGGCACCAACTTCCTATATTGGAAGAGGCGTATGCAATTCTACATTCAAGGCATGAACTTTGATACGTGGAAGGTGATGGTCACACCATACAAGGAGCCAACTGGAGTTGTTTCAATATGGAATGAAGCTGCACTAGAAGAAGCCCAACTCAATGCCAAAGCTATAATCATCCTCTATGCATCCCTTACCCCAATGGATTTCAACCGCATCCCCTGATGGGATACAACCTATGAGATTTGGGATAATTTATGCATTACCTCTGAGGGCACAAAGCGAGTCAAGGAGGCTGAGATCTACATGTTGAAAAACCTCTTAGAGAACTTCAAGATGGGCAAGAAAGAAGGGATTGCAGAGATGTACTCTAGGCTCAACGTGATCATCAATGGACTAGCTGCTTTTAGGCAACACTTTGGATAGAGGTGTAATCAACTCCAAGATCTTGAGCACTCTACCAAAGAGATGGAAGTCAAAGGTAACCTCCATTGAAAAAGTGAGAAACCTTGGTGACATACCAACTGAAAAAATCATTGGCAACCTACAAGCTCATGAGCCAAGGCTTAACAAGCAAGAAGAAGAAGCCAAGCAAGAAGAGAAGGAAGCTAAGAATACCAAAGATAGTGCCTTCAAAGCTCAAGTGAAGGTGGTCATCCTTAAACAACAACTTGATTGCCAAACATCTCCCTCCTCCTCTAGTAAAGATGATGGCCCTAGTGAGCATGAAGCCAACTACACCAAGGGAAAACACTTCAAGGGAAAGAAATCCTCCTCCTCTACTCCTAAATGCTACAAGTGTGGCCAAAAGGGACACTACAAGAGTGAATGTCCTAAATCAAGAAAGTCACATCACAAGGGAAGCTCCAAGAAGGAGGAAGAGTACAAGAAGGAGAGAAAGTACAAGAGGAAGGAGATGAAGAAAAGACACAAGAATGCATCTCATGTAGCTTGGGAAGAATCATCCTCAAGTGCCTCTAGCTCTGAAGAAGATGGAGAGTGCCACCTTGTACTCATGACCTCTACAAGTGAAGAAATTGGTGAGGTAAGTGAGGTAAGCTTGCATGAGTTATCTAAAGAGACTCTTATTGATATGCTAGTTTCTACCCATTCTTCTTTTGTTAAATTAAATAAAAAATAAAAAGGTTAGGAAAAATTATTGATGATTTGTATGCTAAGCTTGAAATTCTTGAGCTAAATGAGAAAACTCATCTTGAGAGAATTGATAAATTTCAAGGCCAATTCCTTGATCTTGAGCTCAAATACAATGGAGCTAAGGTAGAGAATGGTGTTTACCTTAAGAAAATTGAAACTCTTAAGGAAGATAACCAAAAGTACCTAAATGAGCTTGAAACTCTTCAAACTGAAAATGCTGAATTTAAGCTCATTATTGATGCTTGTAGGGATGAGAGAGATATTTATCTCAAAGAAATTCAAGTTCTTAAATATGAAAATGCTAGGTTGCTTGGTCAAATTAATGATTTATCTTCTAGACCTATCTTTCCTAGTAATGATGTTGCTTCTATTTCTCTTGAGAAAGATTCTTATTTAGCTAAAGCCTTCTATTTAGAGGATGACCTTGTTCATGCTAGAGATGATCTTGCTAGTTTGTCTTCTACTATGATATCTCTTAATGATGACAATCACAGACTTAGAGCCTCTTTGCAAAAATTCCTCAAAGGGAAAAACTCCCTTAATGAAATCCTTAACCATTCTACCAAACAAAGTGGTACTAGAGGATTGGGATTTGTAGGGGGAGCACCTAAGGGCAAGAACAAAGCCAAAGGTAAAAAAAGAGAGTAAGGAAACCTCCTTTTTCATTGAAGAGTCTTCTAGAACTAAGAACCCTATGATTTGTTCTCATTGCAAATGTGATGATCATTACTCTACTCATTGTCCTTACAAGCCTAAGGGGACCAACCCTAAGATGAAATGGGTCCCCAAGCTAACTTCAAATCCCAAAGTTTGAGTTGGGAACTGACACTCTCCTTTCTTGCAGGAAAAAGGAAGATGGATTGTTAATAGTGGATGCACTAAACATATGGCAGGTGATGTTAGCCCTTTCAACAACTTCACTAAGAAGAAAGGAGGTTTGGTTACCTTTGGGGGCAACAAGAAAGGTAAGGTTAAAGGTGAGGGTGATGTAGGTGAATCCTTATGTATCAAGAATGTTCTCTTTGTGGATGGACTACATCACAATTTAATAAGTGTAAGTCAATAATGTGATAATGGTTACCTTGTATTTTTTACTTCTTTTGAATGCTTGATTCTAGATTCCCTCACCTATAAAGTCATATATAAGGGAACTAGAAGTGGTAATCTTTATGTAATTGTGCTTGACTCTATTAAGCATGTTGTTGGTAGATGCCTAGTAGTCAACTCGAATGACATTTTTCTTTGGCATCGTTGGCTTGGCCATGTAAATAGGCATCGGTTGAAGAAGTTGAGAAAAAAGGACTTGGTCAAGGAACTTCCCAAAATTTATTTTGAAAAGGATGAGGAATGCCAACCTTGAACCCAAGGAAAGAAAACCAATTCCTTCTTCAAATCTAAAGGAGTTCTTAGTACTAAGAAAAATCTTGAACTTCTTCACATTGATCTATTTGGACCAATGAGAACGCAATCACTTCGTGGTTCCAAGTATTGCCTTGTTATTATCGATGATTTCTCTAGATATACTTGGACCTTCTTTCTCATTTTCAAAAGTGATACGCTTGATGTTTTCTCTAGTTTTTTAAAACAAGTTGAGAATGAAGCTTCTTTCCGGATTGTATCCATCTGTAGTGATCATGGGGGAGAATTTGAAAATGATCTTTTTGAATGTTTTTGTGAAGAATCTGGCTATGCACATAACTTCTCTTCACCTTGAACACATCAAAAAAATTAGGTTGTAGAGAGGAATAATGAGTCACTACAGGAGATGGCTAAGACCTTGCTTTTAGAGTATGACACTCCAAAGAAGTTTTGGGCTGAAGCCATCAATACCTCATGTTTTGTGCAAAACTGGGTTTTTACTCATCGTTCTTTGAAGAAAAATGCCTTTGAGATATGACATGGTAGGACGCCTTCTATCAAGTATTTCTATGTTTTTGGATGCCCTTTCTTTGTTTTGAATATGAAAGATTATCTTGACAAGTGTGATCCAAAATCTTACAAGGCTTTCTTTCTTGTCTATAGCACTACTAGCAAGGCTTATAGAGTGTTTAATGTTCATCTGGCTAAAGTAGAAGAATCCATTAAAGTTAATTTTATTAATACTAACCCCTCTATTCCCAAAGATATTGTTCCAAATGATGATGTTGCAGGTGAGGTGATTCCTATCTCGAAAGAACTCAACATCACCCAAAAGGGAAAAGAGGTGGTCACTCAAGAAGAAGTGAAAGATGAAGAGAAGAAGGATCCAACCCCCCTCTTTGCAAAGAATCATCCAAAAGAGTTGATCTTAGGTGACCCATTTGAAAGAGTGAAGACGTGGGCTGCCTTCAACAAAGAACAAGCCAACATTGCCTTCATCTCACAACTCGAGCCAAAGAACATAAAAGAAGCTCTTGGGGATGATGAATGGATCCTAGACATGCAAGAAGAGTTGGTGCAATTTGAAAAGAACAACGTATGGACCTTAGTGCCAAGACTAAGTGATAGAAAGATCATTGGCACCAAGTGGGTCTAGCGCAACAAGCTAGATGAAAGCTGCAAAATGGTAAGGAACAAAGAAAGATTAGTGGCTCAAGGCTACAATCAGTAGGAAAGTATAGATTTTGGTGAAACATATGCACTAATAGCTAGAATTGAGTCCATTCATATGTTGCTTGCTTTTACTAGTTCTAAAAACTTTCTTATTTATCAAATGGATGTCAAAAGTGTGTTTTTGAATGGTACAATTGAGAAGGAACTTTATGTTGCACAACCCTCAGGCTTTAAACATGATGAAAAATTAAAGAACTTTTTGTTAGATCATGGGTATATCATGGGCAAAGTAGATTCTACCTTGTTTCTAAAACACACTTCTAACAATTTTCTTATCATTCAAATATATGTTGATGATATCATTTTTGGCAGAACTAATCTTGATCTATGCAAGGAGTTTAGTGATCTTATGCAGAGTGAGTTTGAGATGAGCATGATGGGTGAGATTACTTTCTTCCTCATCCATCAAATCAAGCAAACTAAAGATGGGAACTTCATCAACCAAGGCAAGTAGACAAGTGAGTTACTTAAGCACTTTAGGATGGAGAACACCAAGTCTATGGACACACCCATGTCAAACACCACCAAACTTGATAAAGATGAAGAATGTGAGAAGGTAGAAGATAACCTCTATAGAGATATGATTGGAAGTTTACTTTACTTAACTGCCTCTAGACCTGATATAATGTTCATTATTGTCTTTTATGCTCTCTTTCAATCAAATCTCAAGAAATCACATCTTATAGATGTTAAGAGGATTTTAATGTACTTAACCAAAACTCCAAATTTTGGTCTATGGTATCCCAAGTCAAGGGAATTTACTCTTACGACTTATAGTGATGTGTATTATGAAGGATGTTTGATTGATAGAAAGTGCGCAAGTGGAACTTTCTTTCTCCTAGGACCATGCTTGGTGTCTTGGTTCTCCAAGAAATAGAGAATAGTGGCATTATCAACCACTGAGGCTGAATACATTGTAGCTGGGAGTTGTTGTGCCCAAGTCCTATGGATGAAACAAATGCTCTAAGACTTTGACATTTATTTTGATACTTCTCCTATCTATTATGATAATACTAGTGCAATTAACCTGTCTTACAATCCTATCATGCATAGTAGAGATAAGCATATAGAGGTTCGCTGTCATTTTCTTCATGATCACATTGCCAAAAAGGATATCTATATCACACATGTGGCCACAAAAAATCAGTTGGCAGACATTTTCACTAAACCTCTAGCTAGAGAACAACTTAATTTTATTAGATCTCAACTACTCATAACTTCTTTGAATGAATTTGATATGCCTTATAGCTAGTTGTCATCTATCCTATATGTTTTGCTTATGTTTTGATCACCCTTGCTTGATAATATGCTAAAATTAGTTTCTCATGTTCTTTTTGTCTTGTTTTTCTCTTGTTTTGGGTTTTTTTTGTAAACGCTTGTTTTATCACAAAATAGTACCCAATGGTGATTGATATGTGCCTAAGTATAATTAAAATGAAAAATGGACATGAAAAATAAATTTAATTAGCACTCTAATGGCTAGAAATTGAAATTTCTAATGTTGGTTCAGTATGACCATTGGTCGAATTGCCAACTCAACCGATCGGTGGTTGAGAGCCTTTTTAAAGAGCCATTCGGTCGAGTTTTTGATTCACAAAACTTGAGTGATGGCCGGGCTAGAGCAAACATAAGTTAGGTCAACCGACTTTTCTCCCTCTCAACTAGAGAATAATAGACTGATCCAACCTCTAGATCCCTCAAGCTCTCAACCCTAGCCTTGACCTTCCTCTCCCTAACCCTAGTTCGACCTAGATTGACCTTCCTTGACCTCTTTCCCATCAACCCTAGGTGTGTGGATGGTTTGTGGTGGTGTTTTCCTCATTTTTGTTCTATCAATCCTTTCATTTTGTCTCCATGACATAAAATAGGAGAAAGAGAGCCACCCCATCTAGAGCACCATCCTCCTCTTCCAACTCACGCCTCATACCCTTTGGCAATACCTTCTTTGTCTCAAATGATTCCCTAAATAGGTACAAGGAGCTCCTTCCTAGGAACCCCTTTTCTTTTCGTGCCCTTTTTGAGCCAACCCCATGTAGACAAAGGGTTATCGATCAAGTAGTCGAGTTTCTATACGACCACCACCTCTCCGCCTTGAGTGTTAAACGTGTGTGCTACCACAATTCCATCACAAACACAAAAGACGTTCATGAATTCTATGCTAATTTGCAAAGGAATTATGACACTCTCATACCCCCACCTAATGCTTAAGTAGTCCTTACTTCCATGATAGTCGGGAAGAAATTCTAAGTCTTCAATGTCTTTTTCTTCAGTACTGAGGTGACTGATACATGGAGGAAGGATTACCCTGAGTATTTTTGCCTAGTTGACTCTGAGGCCTTCTATAAGCAATATGATCTCACTCTTCCTGATATTCAAAAATTCTTGAAGAAGCCTCAGTTTCCTATAGAAAGAAGTGTACCCTTCCCTCCTCTATCTTAGACCTCAAGAACCGCATACTCACCCTAGTTGTTAACTGCAACATTCATCCCAAAAAAACCAGACTAAAATTTCCTAAAAACATTGCGGTGATTATGTTATGTATCTTAAAGAACATCAGAGTCAAGTGGTCTCATTATGTCCTTCACCACATGACCTATTTTGACTCTGGTAAGAACACCCGTGGCACCCACCCACCCTACCCTACCCTGATCTGTGGTCTTTTTTAGAGTGCCACTGGAAAATCTCTTTTCCATGACCTTCATTACAAACCTTCCCGGAAAGGAGTTTCCATCAGTGAGACCACACTTCAGAACTATGTGCCTATCCCTTGCTCTACCACACCTGGAGCATGAACCTCTACCTCCACCCATGCACCTCCACCTCCTCAGCCATCCCGACCTACCTACTCCTCTTTCCATGTATCAAATGAAACCCTCATGGGTTACATGATGCATCAGCATGTGTATAACCTTCAGGTTCAGGAGAATATGCATCATGATCTCTATGCCATCATGTCTACCATGAACCTCTCCTGCGCACACCCTTATCCTGCCTACCAGCCCTACCTAAGAGGTGACTATGCATCTTATGCATATGATAACTTTTACCCTACCCATCCACCTGCTACTTCTTCTACTACACCCTCTGTTGTTGGTGGATCTACCCCTACAGTGCTTCCTCTCCTTGCTGGTCCTATAGCTACCCTACTTGTAGGACTTGGAAACTCTGCTTCTGACTTTCCACAAGCTTAAGAACTCCATGACCTTAGTATGTCTTGGGTTGAGAAGAATGCCAGGTTGCCCAGTCGCGACTTCAGTTCCTCTGTTGATGAGGAGATGCTAGATCAAGATGATGACGAAGCTGCTTCTACTGATGAGGAGGCCTCTGAGGATGATGGTGATGATGGTTTTGGTGGCTCTACTGGTGGTTCTGGTGATGAAGGTGATGTTGTTGTCACTGTTGCACCTTCAGATGGAGATGATGACTATGAGTTGAAAGCCTCTGATGATAATGTTGATGATGTAGACATACATGACCTAGATGTCTAGATGTTTTATTTTGTAGTATGTAGATGCTGATCATATATATCTTTTTAGACTATTTTGTACAAAAAAAACATATGGGCACATTTTCTAAGCTATACTATTTATCATCATGCTTTCATCATTTTGTCTTGTAGTTGTTTAAGAGAACATGCTCTCTGGTTTGTAATCTTAATCATATGTACACTTAATCTTTGATTTACTATATATCATGAGTTGGTGCCATGTTTACCATATTTTGATTATGACTTAGGTTTCTTATTTCTCTCATCTCTATTTGGTGTATGCTTTGAGATTGCATGTTTTTATGTTGTGGATGTATGTTTGGTTGTGCTTGGAGAAGACATGTTTCTGTCCTCTTCTAACCCCCTTCCTTTTTGATAATGTCAAAAGGGGGAGAGAAGTTCAATGTTTTAAAGCTCAACCATATTGCTTTTATTGCCTATGTGATCATTTTTTTGTTCATTATATGCTTTATTATGTGACTTGTAAAAGCACCATATAGTATACAAGTTATATTGTTTTGTGTAGATAGACTAACTATGCAGGTAAGAGTAAACATAGATTGAGGGTGGAGCAATTCACATTTTTTAAATCATGAATCCCCCTGCAATTCACAAGGAAAAGGTATAACTTTACATATCCTTTTCAATATGATTGAGGAATGGTTTGTCATTGTTAAAAAGGGGGAGAATGTTGACGTGAGAGTTATACATTACCCATATTTTAATAATGACTTAACCATTATATTCTTATGTATCTAATATGTTTGTTTAAGATTGATTTCAAGATTTAGGTACATGAAAAGGATCAAATTATACAAGTCCTAGCTTGTTCTAGTTCAAGGCAAAAGCAATGCAAGTGCACATTTTAGGAAATAACTCCAAATGACCTTAGATTAATTTTGTAATCACTTGTATTTGATGACATGACTTGTAACTAAGATGACAAAAAAATAGGGACACTTCATTCCAACGTTTGATCACTCAAAAGTCAATTTAGAAAATTTGTCACAGGTTGTTTATCGGTCGAGTTGGAAACTCGATCGATCCAGTGATGAATTTTTTGAAGATGACCAATCGGTCGAGTTGCACACTCATAGAACTTGACTGATCGATCAACTACGCAAAATTGATTTTGACTCATTCGTCGAGTTTCCCAGAACAAACTCAACCGATAGTTTGAAAATTGACTTTATCACTTAGTGGATAAGTCGAGTTACCTTTATTGAAACTGGACCAAATGTACTGTACAAAAATATAGAAAAAGTGATTATAACCATTAGAGAGTTATTTTGAGCGAGAATAGATCCATTGTAAATTGAAAAATGGTTATATTTTTCCCTTAAGTGATCCCACACTCAAGGGAACACCCCCAACTATAAATAGGACCTCTTGGAGTTCATTCCAAATTTTCTCATTCATGCTTTTCTAAGTCCTTGCTATAGTTGAGTGTGTTGTAACTCCTTGAGCCCCTTGCCCTCTCTCATTTACAAAGAATTTTGTGATTATGAGTGAGTTAGGCCAGTTGTAAGAGAGCTACATCCATATTCTTGTAAAGCTCTCATTCCATTCCATCTTCCCTACCCCCCTTTTCAAAGAGCAAAGGTTGAAGCAAGCTAATCGGAGTGAAGGTGAAGCTATGTTCTTCTTCTTCAAGGTTGAAGAGGAGGTGAAGATCTTCTCCAGGTGAAGGAGAAGGGCAAGGCCAAGATTCAAGAAGAGTGGGTAAAATCCTTCAAGACCAAAGATTTGATGTAAGTGTGGGTAAATCCTTGTTGAAGGCTGAAGACATCTTGATCAAGTGGGTAAGTCCTTGTGTAGGTGGAAGACTCTTGTCTTGAGTAGGTAAGTCCTTGGATGTATAGTGGTCTCTTGTATCTCTTATGAATGAATATAAGTATACACATATTGGAAAGTCCTAGAGGTTGACCTCTCTAGGTAGTGGATTGACTCTCTCCTAGTTTGGAGAGTAGAACCACTTTAAACTACCTTGTCCAAGTGCATGTTTCAATTTCTCTCATCCTTGCTATTCTTTCTTAGTTAGGACTTCAAAGTGTTCTTAAGCTATTGGTTTTGATTGATATAATTTGAAGGTCTAACTTATCTTGGAAGAATTTTGAATCTCTATTCACCCCTCCCTATAGAGCCCGAGATCCAACAAAGAAATTACAGAACCCGCCTTAGTGGTGAAGGAAATGAAGTTCAAGAAGGAAAAAATAAAATGGTGAAGCAAAGGTCTGAGCTCCGTCGTTTAAAAGTTCTAAGAATGCTTTTTTTCTCCAAGATTTGGGTGTATCTAGAGCTAGCAGAGGATTCCTTAGTATATGCAAAAATTTCCAACTTATAACACCACAAATCTCATACATGGTAGAAAAGAGGAGGAAAAAAACAAGAGAAAGGATTTAGGCTATAATATCTTACGTGTAGGGAGCAAGAAACAAGATCACATACTTAGATCCATCCTAAGAAGGCTTAGATCGGTAGCATGCATCCACCACCAACAACTTTCGTCGACCTGCTATGGACCTTTGTTAATCTCCGGACATATCAAGAGATTTTGCTAAAAGATTGTTAGATGAGAGTAAGTAGGGGCATTTATAGGTAGGGTGATAGTCAAAGGGTAGGCTGCGTTTTAGTCAGTTAAAGGGACCAGGAAACCCATCGACCTCTATTTGTAGAAATCCCATCGGTGCATGCTCGATCGTCGTTGGAAAGGATCAGGCATATGTCCCATTTCATCAGATCTCTATCTTAGCCGGTTTGGTTATCTAGAAACTTCATCGGTCATACTGACTACGTTTCCATCCATCCGCAACTTTCAGAAATTTCGTCGAACAACCCGACCATCAGGGAACAATTATCATTGGAGCTATTGTGTTCACCGGAAACCACCGTCTAAAGACTGATGGATAGTGGCACGGTTGCCGGTCCATCAAGTAATAGCACCGGAGCTCCTTTTATTTATTTGTATTCCTGTCAAATCAGCAGCTCGTCATCATTCAGCCATTTGTCGGAGCAAAAGCAAAATAACAATCGGGAAAAAGGCAAGCCCCGTTGGCTTGATTCCAAAGGTGGTTGCAAAAGCTGAGTCCTTTCTTTAGCGATTCATAAATGAATGGCCAATTAACAAATTGTCTATATCGGCTCATCATGCACAAAAAGGGAATGAATTCCCATATGCTGTAGACCGATGAAGGTACAGTCCAAGAAAATTTTCATTGGTTGCTTCGATTAAAAGCCATCGATTGGTATAAGAATACCACCACTTAACTTATATATATATATATATATATATATATATATATATATATATATATATATATGGGCGTTCATTCATTACCCGCGCGGGTAGCCTAGATTTTTGCTATTCGGCAGCCAAAAAAGTAACTCTCCTGGTTAAGAAAGTAACTTTGCCATAAAAAAAATAACTATGGTGTCAAAAAAGTAACTCTGCTGGCCAAAAAAGTAACTCTGTACAAAATATACAACAGATATATATAAGGACGGGTTTTTTTATTTTGGGGGGCAAATGATATTTTTTGGTTGAAATTTTTTGGAGAGCTAGACAAAATGGTCCTCTGCAATTGCGAATTTTTTTTTAAAAAAAGGTGATTGGAAGGGTGGGCGGGTAGCTACCCGCGCGGGCAATAAAGATGTGCCCTATATAATTTTGAATGAGTGTAAGTCACTCATCCAAGGGCAACAAAATCGACGCGCGAAACTAATTTGAAATGTATAATTTTTGCGGTCTTCATAACATGAGCTATACATATCCAAATGTGCTCAAATTTTGCGTATGAGTTGTTCACTAGATGTTTAAGAAGATCAACGGATTAGATTTTCAAAAAAAAAATATTGCATCATGAAAAACTACTTGAGTGTATTCCGCTCCGGATACACTCGAGTGTACGGATCACACAAATACACTCAAGTGTGTTTGCATATTAAGACTATTTTTTGCAAAATGTAAACTGTTGATCTTCACCGTCATACTATAACTAGGCTACATACAAATTTTGAGCCCATTTGAATGAGTGTAAGTCACTCATCCAAGGGCAACAAAATCGACGCGCGAAACTAATTTGAAATGCATAATTTTTGCGGTCTTCATAACATGAGCTATACATATCCAAATGTGATCAAATTTTGCGTATGAGTTGTTCACTAGATGTTTAAGAAGATCAACGGATTAGATTTTCAAAAAAAAATTACATCATGAAAAACTACTTGAGTGTATTCCGCTCCGGATACACTCGAGTGTATTCTAGCCTGACTCTATATGAGTCAGGCTAGAATACACTCGAGTGTACGGATCACACGAATACACTCAAGTATGTTTGCATATTAAGATTATTTGTTACAAAATGTAAACCGTTGATCTTCACCGTCATACTGTAACTAGGCTACATATAAATTTTGAGCCCATTTGAATGAGTGTAAGTCACTCATCCAAGGGCAACAAAATTGACGCGCGAAACTAATTTGAAATGCATAATTTTTGCGGTCTTCATAACATGGGCTATACATATCCAAATGTGCTCAAATTTTGCATATGAGTTATTCACTAGATGTTCAAGAAGATCAATAGATTAGATTTTCAAAAAAAATATTACATCATGAAAAACTACTTGAGTGTATTCCGCTCCGGATACACTCGAGTGTATTCTAGCCTGACTCTATAAAAATAACTATGTGAAATAAAAAAATGGAAGAAGAAGCTGAATTCAAACACACACCTATTTCTTTAATGGGCAGTTTCTGCTGTCATGGTTAACACCATATTGTAAACAATTCTTACACTGTCTCATTTTAGATTGAGAAATTTCAACTCCAGATTTAAACCGCACATCAGTAGATCTAGGTCTACCTTTAGTTTTACAAACACTGGGAATATGGACCTTGACAGCAGAAGAAGAAGCTGTATTCGAACCAGTTACACCAACATCATCAACATCTAATTCTAACAGCTCCTTTCGCAGAGCGATGAGTTTTTCAAGACACATATCTATAGCGGTGTTCCTACACGCTATATTAACAATTGAATTGCAAGCAGATACCAACTGTTGTCTCTTCCCAGTGGATAGCTGCATGATAGATGATTTGCCGAAAATCAAAGGATGATCTCTATATCCTTTAGTCCACCTCTTCAGTATATATGGCTCAGGAAGAGTGCAAAAATCACGACTCTTTAGATAAGCAAGTATGTGTCTACATGGAATTCCTTTGAATTCTAACATGAAACAATTGCATGATACCATACCAGTGGATGAGTCTTTCTTCAAAAGACGAGGAGAACAAGAACCACCAAGATGACATACCTCAAACACAACATCATCAAAAGTTTCATTTACATTATATACCATACTTTGATGAACTTCAGCTTGAAAGATCTTAAAAATTGCCTTGGTGTATATACCTCTCATTTGCTCCTCCAAAAGCCACACTGATGACAAAGGAAGATTGTTGTAATCATCATAAAAATCTTTGAAATTTTCAATCTCCCGCATATGAGAGTAAGCAGTCTCTAAGCAACTTACAAGTTCAAAAAGCATTTTCTTACCGTTGACATGACTTCAAATGAAAGCATTCAAGCTCTCACTTCTTTGTGTTTTCCTCATACCAGCAAAGAAAGAATCCTGCATAAAACATGGAACCCAATCCCACCGCATAGCATACATATCAGAAAGCCAACTAATATATAATAGGTCATTCTCTTGAACTACAGAATTCCAGCTCTCTTCAAATGTGTCTGTATCGTTTGTATTCCATACACAATCATTCAAAGAGCTAATAATCTGATCCTTGTTTGGAACACCTCCAAGCTTAGATGGAAGCTTTTGTAGGATGTGCCAGCTGTAGAAACGATGCTTACAATTTGGAAAAACAGTAATGATAGCAACATTCATAGTCGGGTCTTGGTCAGTTATAATGGAAACTGGCTCTTTGCCAAAACAAAGTAAGTATTGCTTGAAAACCCAAAGAAAAGAGTCATACTTCTCATCAACCAACAGAGATGAAGCAAACAACACCGTCTTGTGATGGTGATCCACACCACCAAACATTCCAAAAACCATGGAATACTTGTTGGCACGGTAAGTGGTGTCAAATACAATAGCATCTCCAAATAATGCACAGTCATCAACAGAAACCAGATCAGACCAAAACAAATGTGTCAAGCAACCATCAGAATCATTTTGATAAGAGTAAAAGAATTTAGAATCTAAAACCTTCAAGCTTGAAAAATGATCCAAAACCATGTCCACATCATATAAAGATGACTCATTCCTCTTTCTACTGAGATGTCCATGAGCTTGTCTACTTGTAAATGTCAAGTTTTCATAACCACCAGACTTTGTTGCTATCAATGCAAGTTGTTTGGAGACAGGTATATTTGCTTGACTCATAGAAGAAAGCATCTCTTTTTGAGTTTGGTCAAGAGATGAATTACACTTCAAGTAGCGCAAGTGAGAATCATCGACAAGACCATGATTGTGTTCATCAACAAAAGCAGTAAAAAAAACCATACAGATAAAGACTTATCTAGTGTAAATCGGATCATTTATTTACAACCACACCTTTTCACAGAACGCTTGTGCTTCTTAGATAAATTCTCATGCAAATCACCAATATTGTCACACACAGGACTAAGAAGACCTTTGGATCTCTTAGAACAATTACTTTGACCTTGCTTATCACATACCAAATCTTTAGCAAGTAAGATCTTAGTACCTCATTCATAACGATTATCATCTTTCCTAACATAAAACCCAATCAACCCAGCATACCTATAGTAAAACGATATGCCATCATCTAAACTTCCAAATTGTAATCCAATTCTAGGGACATCAACTGAGGACACAGTATCAGCAGCAACAGATGAAGAAGAATGAGCATTATCATTGTCAATGTCAATAATAGCATTACCAGCATCAATATCAAGACTAGCATCTATTGCAGAGATCGAAAAGTAACTTTGTAAACAAAACAATAACTATATAAATATAAAAGTGACTAATACAACATGAAAAATAACTACAACAAACAGATCATATAAAAGTAACTACACAATAAAACATGTAGTACAAATGTGTTACTACTAAATAGACAGATACATATACAATGAAAAATACTAAAAAACTTCATTTAAAAACATATAGCACGAAAAGAAGGGAAATAGAAGGGATTATACTTAGCAGATAATCAACTGCTCAACATAGAATTTGGTATTCAGGTTGTAAACCATAATCAAAAACACACCTACTTCTTCAATGTGGGTTGCTGGTCAGCTGCTGGCGGAGCAAGGCAGTTTCCGGCTTCGAATACTTTTACCCCTATCCTGCCAATAAGGCATTTCGGGAGGGAGCCTACTAGTCGAGTGAAGACCGTGAGTGACCTGTTGGGATTGAGAACCCTTCTTATTAGAGAGATTATCGAGTCGGAGATAGGCAGAGGTCGGAGATAGACGGAGCCATGACTGCAGATTCCAGAGACAGATTCGGGAGGGACACTGGTATTATTGAACTCAGCAGATGTCTATCAGCTCTTCCGGTGTTGCGTTGCTCAGAGACGCCCAGTTAAGTCACGCGTAGAGAGTGTTGACGGACCTGACCATCGCAATGCTCGACGAGAAGGATGCCACAACGGCGGGGTCGACGACTGATGCGTACAACAATCGGTCGTTATTTATGAAAAATGCCACCGCGCCAAAGAGATAGGTAGCAGATCTACAGTACTCACGCGGGCAATAAAAAAACAGCCTATATATATATATATATATAGAGAGAGAGAGAGAGAGTCAAGCTAGAATAAACTCGAGTGTATCTGAAGCGAAATACACTCAAGTAGTTTTTCATGATGAAATATTTTTTTTGAAAATCTAATCCATTGATATTCTTAAACATCTAGTGAACAACTCATACACAAAATTTGAGCACATTTGGATATGTATAGCTCATGTTATGAAGACCGCAAAAATTATGCATTTCAAATTAGTTTCGCACGTCGATTTTGTTGCCCTTGGATGAGTGACTTACACTCATTCAAATGGGCTCAAAATTTGTATGTGTGTGAGTCTTCCTGTGGTCGTATGGCTTACTGAAGTTGTGGATTTGATGCTACTGCTGTTGTGGTCTTCCCGTTGTGCTTCCTGAAGCTATGAATTTTCTACTACTTCTAACAATGTTGTTATTGAAGTTTATTTATTCACTAGTTTTACTATAATGGTATCCAATTGTTTAGTGTGTGAATCATGTCAAATTCTGATGTAATTGTAATGGCCAAGATGTATTGTGTGACATTTGTAATTGATATTTGATTATAATGGTATCCAATTGTTTAGTGTGTGAGTCATGTCAAATTCTGATGTAATTGTAATGGCCAAGATGTACTGTGTAGCTTCAATTGTATCGAATTTAAATCTTTTATAAAGATCATCCAAAATTTGTTTGTTGTGTGATATGTTTTTCCATTTTATGTTATATATGTATTTCTTAATTCGTCTCATATTTCCTTTATATTAGCATCATACTTCATAATTCCTTTTTGATAAAAATTAATCCTTTCTTAAGATTATGGTCATTGTCCTAAATCAATAACTTACTTGTATTTTCGAAGGTTACTTTTTGTACCTCAGAGTTACTATTTCTATCTAAATCAAATGTTTTGTGTGCACCAATTATGTTTTGTGTGCACCAGTTAATTTCCCGATTCTGATGTAATTGAATTACTTTATAAATAGAAATACGAATCTTTATTATCTTCATCCTTGATAATACCACGACCGCACTGAAGAATGGGCATGTCTGGGAGATTTGATGTGTAGTAGTTACTCTTTGAACCATAGAGTTACTTTCATGTCGATGTAGTTACTTGTTAGTTCATCTAGTTACTTTTCTTGGATCAAAGTTACTGTTTGATGTGTAGTAGTTACTCTTTGAACCACAAAGTTACTTTCATGTTGATATAGTTACTTGTTAGTTTATCTAGTTACTCTTCTTGGATCAAAGTTACTGTTTGATGTGTAGCAGTTACTCTTTGAACCACAGAGTTACTTTCATGTCGATATAGTTACTTGTTAGTTGATCTAGTTACTCTTCTTGGATCAAAGTTACTATTTGATGTGTAGCAGTTACTTTTTGATATAGTTACTTGTTAGTTCAAATTTTTGTTTTACATATTTACTTTTCAGTTCGGAAGAGAGTTACTCCACACTTGCAATGAGCATCTACTGATCACAATCATCATCCATAAACAAATAATAGCTAGCTAAAGTTATAAGAACATTCAACTAAGATCAAACTGATAGTGTCCAAATGCCAAACACAAAGCAACGAAACATAACTATATACCCACATAACTGATGAACCCATATGTTCAAATGTCAAACAAAAAGTAACAAACCATAATCATAAATAGTTGATCTACCTTTTGCGAAGGTTACTTTTTGAACTTCAAAGTTACTATTTCTTTCATGCATTCAGACTTGGCACACCATTCTGCTTGTCACCTACTCTTTCTTTGGTCTCTTCTTGATATCTAGTGCAATGGGTCAACACCAGCAAACCTATTTATAGCAGGAACAGCCAGTCAAAACCAAAAAACACTTGAGAATCAGGATCAAATCAGACAATATATAGCTCTATGA
Organism: Alisma plantago-aquatica; assembly: GCA_963693085.1. NCBI lineage: Eukaryota > Viridiplantae > Streptophyta > Magnoliopsida > Alismatales > Alismataceae > Alisma > Alisma plantago-aquatica. The sequence goes on from OY856409.1 coordinate 52,157,886, forward strand.
AGTAAAAATCTCTAGGAGTGGTAGACTGTGTAGGTAGTGATGGGGAAGATTATTGACCAAAAGGCAAGGAGAAAAGGGCGGCGGTGCATACCTATTTATGATAGGAAGGTTGGACAGAAGAAGAAGCAGTGTCTTCTGTAGATGTTGAGGTGTCCGCTGTTGTAGATGAGTCAACCTGTAAAGGATTTACAGCTGATCACGGCGGTGCTTGGTATTTGTCCCTAACAAAGAGCTGATCTGCAGAGTCGTCTGTTCCAAAGAATACTTCTTCACCAGGCATTCTGAAGAGCGGAATAAGCTCGGTTGGTGTTTCTAAGAACTGGTATGTGATCCATGTTGTAATAGTCTGGTGATCAGTTGGCTTGAGGAAGATGATCCAACCTTTGCGAATATTGAGCTGTGCGATCGTCCTTTTCCAGCCCTTACCAGTTGAAAGTGATCCATTTTTATTCTGCATAAGGATTATCTGGAATGTTTGGTTTCTGATATGGAAGGTGGTGTTTCCTGGTTTGATGTGAAAATGGAGGTTTTTCCATTCTATAGGAAGTTGAATGGATTCCATTGTCTTGTCGCCAAGGGTGTAGTTGATGGGCTGGATGAATGACTCCATGGTAGGTTGTGTTGAGGGTTGTGAGAAAACTAGTAATGGTAGAAGAAGGTAGGTTGTGAAGAAGGTAGGTTGTGAAGAAGTTGGTTGTGAAGAAGGTAGGTTGTTCGTGTTGGCATCAACTTAAAAGAAAATGGCAGCAGTGCTCTGTGTTGTTGGTGCTGCAAAGAAGGGCAGCAGTGCTCTGTGTTGTTGGTGTTGCAAAGATGGAAGTAGTCTGTGAAGAAGGTAGGTTGTTCGAAAGTGAGTGAAAGGGTGAGATGGTAGCAGTGATCTATGCTTTTGGTGTTGCAAAGATGCACAGTAGAGTTTGCAAACATTCTACTGTTTTTGATAAGTTACAGATTTTCAAAGGTTACTTTTCTTGGTGTTGCAAAGATGCACAGTAGAGATTGCAGACATTCTAGTATTTTTGATAAGTTACAGGTTTTTGAAGGTTACTTTTCTTGGTGTTTACATAGTTACTTTTTCATTTGTTGAGTTACTTTCCCGATTCAATAAGTTATGTTATACATCGCACAAGTTACTTTTTTGTTGGATGAGTTACTTTCCTAATTTAATAAGTTACGTTATACATCGCTCAAGTTACTTTTTTGCTGGACGAGTTACTTTCCCAATTCAATAAGTTACGTTATACATCACACAAGTTACTTCTTTGTTAAATGAGTTACTTTTTGATCCAGATAGTTACTTTCATATCGATATAGTTACTTGTTAGTTCATCGAGTTACTTTCCTTCTCACATAGTTACTTTTTGTTTTACATATTGACTTTTCAGTTACTTTTTTGCTGGACGAGTTACTTTCCCGATTCAATAATTTACGTTATACATCACACAAGTTACTTCTTTGTTAAACGAGTTACTTTTTGATCTAGATAGTTACTTTCATGTCAATATAGTTACTTGTTAGTTCATCGAGTTACTTTCCTTCACACATAGTTACTTTTTGTTTTACATATTTACTTTTCAGTTACTTTTTTGCTGGACAAGTTACTTTCCCGATTCAATAATTTACGTTATACATCACCCAAGTTACTTCTTTGTTAAACGAGTTACTTTTTTATCCAATAAGTTACGTTATACATCACAGATGTTACTTTTTTGTTAAATGAGTTACTTTTTGATCCAGAGAGTTACTTTCATGTTGATATAGTTACTTGTTAGTTCATCTAGTTACTTTTATTGGATCAAAGTTACTTTTAAAGATACATATTTACTTTTCAGTTCGGAAGAGAGTTACTACACTCATGCAATGAGCACCTACTGATCACAGTAATTATCATTAAAACAACAACAACTATCTGAAGTTATAAGAACATTCAACTAAGATCAAACTGATAGGTCCAAATGCCAAACACAAAGCAACAAAACATAACCATATACCCACAGAACTGATGTACTATAACTTTACAGAGTTTACTTCAGATTCTGTAACATAAGCCTTGCATTCAGAATTGGCAGCAAACCATAACCACATACACATATAACTGATGAACCCGTAGGTTCAAATGTCAAACAAAAAGTAACAAAACATAACCATAACCATATACATATAGTATTGGTTGCAGAGTTTACTTCAGATTATGTAACATACACTTCTCATTGTGATACTACATTGTTTATCTAAGAGTTCTTTTTAATCTGACATAAGCCAAGCATTCAGACTTGGCACAACATCTTCTGAATTTTCTTTGTTCTGCTTGTCACCAGCTCCTTCTTTGGTCTCTTGTTGATCTCTAGTATGTTATTCAACTGGCTACAGTCTCCCCTTCTTCAACATTGTTTGGAAGATCTCTGCCCTTATTGTAGGGATGTCTTTGCTCATGAAGTTCATTTCCTTTCCATTCACTAAGCATTCCATATACTTCATAACATAGAGTCCACAGTCAACATCATCATCTTCTTGCTGGGGGCAATCAGGGTACTCTATTGGCCATTGAGACAGTTGACTTCCATGCTCAAGCACCCCCCTAAAGAATTCATGAACGAACCCCACCTGCATGCACAACAAAACATTCATAAGTATAATGTAACCTACTGAACGGCCTAAATCGCGCGTCCTAAAATTGGAGGCGTATTTGAGGTAGTCGAGCCTTCGCATTTATAACCTGAATCCTTCTAGGCCCCCGCAACTTTGTTTACGGGGTTGAAGTAGTCATACGGGGTCGAACACAGGGACAAGGTGGGTTGTGTTGACGACTCTGAATCGACACTCTACACTCCGGTGGATATAAAGAGATATTGAAGTTCCCCGAAGGGAACAACAAGATGTCACGATTAAATCAAAGAAAACTATCTCCAACTGGAGTTACAAGAAAGATTAAGATTTTGTCATTTAGCAGTTTTTAGGAATTTTCATGCAACAAAAAATAGAAAGGTAAACTGCAGCTTAAGGCGTAATGCAAGGTATAAGACTTTTAGAAAGATAAGCGGTAGCAGTAACACCCTGCACCCCTCCTCTCAGAGTGGGTGCCTCTAACCAAGCTTCAACACCCCTCTCGAGGTTGCTGGACTCAAGTTAGAGTGGAATGATACTAAAACAACTCTGTTCCAGGCACTCTCGTACTCCAGAATCGGACCGAACACTAGAGCCACAACCCAACTCTCGAAGTAGTTGCGACGGGAAAGACGATTCGGTAGCTAAGAGAAACGCGATCCAAAACATGCAAGCTAGAGTTCAGATATCCAACACAGTAGTTACCCAATCATAAGGCACTAAGCATTAAACAAATAGCAATTTAGCATTTCTATTTCCATCAGCAATAAGGGTCTTAATACAATGCATAAGCTAAGAATTTAAATAACAGAATTAAAGATAGATGTCGCCTTCTTGATGTAGAAGGGCGACAGACTACTACTACTCCCAGCCTGACACTGTCCAGGGACCTATCCCGGTACAGCCGTGTCGGGCGGCACGAACTCTCGGACGGCACGCCTGACGGACGACTATATCGTTCGAAGACCCTGGTCGATACGCTCATGTCAGGAGGCACACCCTCTCGAGCGGCACGACTGACGGGGAGAGCGTATCGGTTTCGGTATCGTGTCGGCCAAGGATTCACATATACTACTGTCGGGCATTGTTGTCAGGCACTCGTGTCGCGTATCTACGTCGGCCGATATCGGCCCTCAGTGTCGTCCGGTACAGTCCTAGGTGAACCGATCCCCTCCCTCTCGGGATGAGGAAGAGCTCACCTAGTGTCGCCCAGTACGAGCACTGGGGCACGATACGGTTGCTCTCGCACTTCTCTCGCAGATCGCTCAAGTCCCCAACTATCTGAACGGTGAACTGGCTAGCCGTCCCGACCTATCCAACCTCCGACATTTCCGACTTGTCTTTTCGGCTTCCTGTAGCTGCTATTTATACCGGCGGTTGAAGGAGTTATGGTGCTGGAAACGCCACGTAGCCCCCTTATACGCCGGTGGATGGATGTGGATGGCTGATACAAGTATGTCTTCGGCGCGAGGCGCTGGCTATCGGTCACGTGGCTGGCGGCACGCCTGCCGGTGGGTGGTCGTGTCGCTCGACGAGCTAGGTCGTCGGGCGGCTTCGGCTCCCTGTCGGGTAGAAGGTGTGTCGGCCGGTACGTCCCTTTCGCAAGGCGCCCTTCTCCGCCGATCATTCTTGTGTCGCCCAGCCCCTGTCGGGCTGGGTTGTATCGGGCGTCAGGAAGGCCGAGGCGGGCTTAGACTTATTGTGGGCCGGAATCGGCCTTTTTGCACAAAAATGAGGAAAACATTGTAGAAGATAGGAAAATTTGGAATAAGAGCGTTGCTTGGCCAATTATTGCGAAAATGCTAATAAAATAGAGGAAAATAACAGAAAAGGGTAGTTTTGATAACAGAATAAAGGGCAAAAACGTCACAAAATTTGGTGTTATCAACTCCCCCAAACTTAGCTTTTTTATTGTCCTCAATCAATATTTAAACTAAACTTTTGTGTTGCTTCTTCTTGCACAGCAAAACTTTAAGGCTAAAGGGTAGCACAAGATTTGCGATGTCTTGGAGGTAATGTTGTCTTAAAGCGAGCAAAAGACCTTGCCCTACTTGCCTTATTATTTAAGTAAAATTTTTCTTCTCCACAGCTTCAGCGAGACTTTGGTGTATGATTCCGAAGTTAGCTTCCACACCAAACAGCTTTATTTTAAGGGCAGAAAGTTGTGTATAGGGTAGGCTAAGACTTTTTGGGTTTTTCTTCTTGTTTCCCATCAGTCCATCCAGGTAAGGGTCCGTTAACGGGCAAGTGGTCCCTGCAGTCCAAGCCAGTTGGCTTTAGAGCAGTGATTTCACATCCTACGTACCACTGCCCCGGATCTACCATGCCTAAAGACGGGTACTTTTGGAAGACAAGTGTGTATATATTTTTTTCTTTTCTCTTATTGGGCACAACTCTCATACTTTTATTCACGCTCATAAGGCTTCTTTCTCTTTTTGGGATTTTTGCTGGGTAAGGGAAAACAAAAGAGATATCTGCTGTTTGGGCGGCTTTTTCCTTCTCCATACTCGTCTCTTAGTTGTTTGCGAGATTATTATTTTTCAAAAAAAATTTTGAATGGCAAGGCACAATCTTTTGTTTGTTTGAGACAACATTATCAGAAAGATATGACAGAACTTGTAACTCGTTAAATATACAGAAAGTAAACCTTGCAAGAAGTCACAACAAGTTTTTATTATTATTACAGCAACTTTGTACATATGCATAGGGAACAAAATAAGCAAAATTTTCAAAATTTTCAAAAATTTTGGTATAAACATATATATATGTACACATGATATAGGAAAGAACAAAAGGATAAAGAACAAAAGAATAAGGAATTTAAGATAAAGAACAAAAGAATAAGGAATTTAAGTCAGAGAGATCAGAGGATTTTTGTACCTCCCTCACTGGTACATGGTACCCCCCCAAACTTACTCCACACTCTGTCCCAGAGTTGTGAAGTAGATGAGGTAAGGAAATGTTAATCAGTGAGGGTTAGATGATCAGCGTGCCTGGGCTAGCTAAGAGCTCCCACACATATTCTCCTCTTTTGCTGTGATAGTCGATGTGGAGGAGCTGATCAGGCGTTGCCTCATTTGCCATCCATTCCAGGACGAAGATGCCGCAGTCGTTGGATAGTTGAATCTGCTGCGGGCTGCGGTGGCAGAACTGGAGTTCATGCCAGCTTCTTGCTTGCATTCCTAGGAATGGTTGTATCAGCGCTGCTATATCGATATAGTACTTTCGTACTAATCATTCGAGAGATGTCAGCGCTGTCGATGTACAAGGCACTGGATGGTCTTTATTGTTGTCCGAGCTGTTGTAGAAAATCCCTACTCGTTGTTGGGTGTACACCGTTAAGAGCGTCCAGTGGTTGTTGTGCAGGATTGGAAGGAGAATGGTATCCGGGACTCTGCATTCCAATTCTGCTAGGAAGGCTTCCTTTTCCCCTTGTTCATCGGCTAAGCAAATGTCGTTGAACAGCATTGGATCTGCTATGTATGTGTGTTCAGACTTGTTTCGTAGTATCTGGATGTAGGCGACCGCCACAGATAACGCCAGACACCCTCCCTCTTTTACCATGTCCCTTAAGTCGTCAATCGGGACTATGACATCGCCTGTCGAGTAAGCTATGTCTGCAGGGTTGGAGTCAGCCAACTTCATGTGGATTTCGTTGACCTGTTTTTGCGTGAGGGTAGCGCATGAGAAACGGTCGAAGTTGTGGATTGACTCCTCCAGGTTCTGGGGCGAGGCATGTTCGTCATGTCCGAAAACTTGCCGCAAGATGTTTATCTGTTTGCCTGCCCCACAGACGTTTGTCTCTGCTTCTGCTTCTTTTTCAGGAGAGCTGCTGTGTTGAGATGACTCTTCTTCTTGTTCACCATCCAGCAGCTCTTCTGTTATCCCCGCGTCTCGGAAGTAGTGCTTGTCCTTTATCAGCAGCAATGAATATTTGCTTCTGAGATTGTAGAAGTTATTATTCTGGAGTTGCTTGAAGTATCTGAAGATATGTATCATCTCCATGGCTCTGAGGACTATGAATGCGCTATTTCCACTTCCCTCCTCTTCTTAGACTGGGAAGTCCCTCAGTGAGTAGAAATTCCAGATGTCGCTGTGGCGCTGGACTCCGTACTTGATGACCCGGTGGAGACGTAGCGGCAGCAGTCTTAGCTTTACATCCTTTGGGAGTAGGAACGTACTTTCTGTGTGCGGGACCTCTTTGCTGTAGCAACAATGCAGTTGGACATGATGATTTCGGAGGTCAGCAATGCACAGGAACCAGTTGTTTCTGTGTTTGTAAGGGGCCAGCACCAGTTTCGGATTGTGCATTTTAATGTAATCCAACATACTTTCTACCTGCGTAGAATTGTACAACCCCATCATTAGTCTCCTCGCTAGGGTCGGGGTGGCGGCGTAAACTGTATGTTGGCCTTTCTTCAGGTCGACGCTTTCTACAATGGCCCCTTGTAGTACTCTGAACAAACTCTTCCCTACGACGGCTTTGGCGCGGAAGATGTTTCTCAGAGCTCCCCGCTGCACCGAGAAATAACCGTCGCTCCAGAGTACCTCTTCCTTGTCGGCTTGCGATCTTAGGACCATGTTGAGCAGTTTCTGGTCTCTGATCGTTAGATATCCTATGACCCTTCTGTCAAAGTCAGCCATATCGAAAGAAGGTATCTATGTCGGTGCGGAGAAATCAGTGATGTCGGCCTTTGAACTCCTTCCTCTGGGGAGGTGTCTTTCATTTGCGGTGCAGATGTCCCCCCCTTCTCCCTCGGATTCGTCAGAAGAGCCTTCCCCGACGCTGATATCTTCGTTGTTATCCTCAGCTTCATCAAAGGGGGCTGAGGGAGCGGCCTCATTCAGGTCAAAAGGGCTTTCTTGTCTGGAAGGAGCTTCATAGCCTTGCCCTTGTGAAGAATTTCCTCCGGTTGCTGATGGCGATCTGCCGGAGGAGGAGGTGGATGATGACGATCCTGACGACGCTCTTGACGACGAGGATTGAGAGCCCGGACCAGGAGGCGACGACGATCTTCTCGGCTGCCTTGGGCGTGGATGGTCGTCCTCCCTGTTCAGCCTCCCCTCGATCTCGCTAAAGCGCTGCGATACTTGTTGAAGTGTGGCATTCACTGCCTCTAGTCGGCCAGGTAGGCTGGCTAAAGCCAGCAGCTCCCGTTCCTGCCTATCCAGCCTCTGTTCGAAAAACGAAAACTTGCGGGTTAGGGAAAGAAATGTAGTAGAATGGTTTTCTGTTACCTCCCGCAAGAAATCGAGTTCTTGTCCTAGCATCATTCCGAGCGAAGGAGGGTTTTCCGCTTGTCTCCCCCTTGACCTCGAAATGCTCCTCCCGCGCGAAGGTCTGCCTGACGAGGCAGAACCTACTTCTATTGTCTGCGCGGCTGATGCTTCTGGGCGAGGTGTCGATGCTGCCCCGCCCTCTTGTTGTATCGGAGGAGACCGTGTTGTGGGGGACGGATGCTGCCCTATATCGACGTTGTCGACGATCTCCTCAACAACTGCAATAGGTGACTTTGGCGGTGGTGTCAGCGTCACCTGTGCTCTTTCGATCTCCTTTTGTAGGATATCGGCGAATACTTCATCGCTGACATCCGGTTGTAATTCATCAGTTGCCCTTAAGGGCGCAGTAGAAACTACGGGGACTGCAGCCGTCTCTCTTGCTGCAGTTCCAGTCCTTGTCTCGGCGACCTCCACGATCGCCGGTTCTTCTCTTGCCACCGCTGGCCTTGTTGTCGTGTCTGTCGTTGGTGGCTCCGAGGCAATGAGCCGCTCGGCAGGAGCTGTTGAAGATACGTCCTACCGAGTACCCAGCGGGATGGGCCCTCTGGTGATTCCCCGCTCTTGGCTTCTTGGGGGTGGAGCGCAGCTTGCGCCTCCTGCCACAGCCTCGATCTCTGCCGTGGTGAAGACTAGCTTTTCTGCGTCGTAGGCGACGCAACGAGGAAGTGGGAGAAGGATCTTCATCCTTGCGAACTTGTAGAAGTAACTCCGCCCCTCCTTCTTTATTATACCCAACCTCATGAGGTACTTGAGGTCGATCAACTCGTCCCCTCTCGTTCTTGAGAGGCTGCGCGGCTCACGCGGGTACCCCAACCCCACCGCGATTAGGTTTACGATGCCACCCATGCAATATTCCTTGGTGGCATCCTTTATTGGGTGCAGCCTGTTCAGCAAGAAGCTCCCCAGGTTGATAGTCCGGCCCTCCATCATGTGCCACATGACGTGGAGTTCCTCGGAGTAAATGTTGCTGGACTCGTTCTTGCTGAAGAGGAGGCACGCCACCAGCTTGTGTATTATCCTCCAGAAGCATGAGTGCACTGCCGCCACCTTGCTCCCGGGTTTGAAAGATGACTCCCCAGTTAGCTTTTCCCAGATTTCTACGGGGTTGAACCCGTCTCCTTCGGTGATCCTTGCACCGTTATCTAGTCTCCTTCTCTCCTCTTCGCTGGAGGAGAAAATCCGGTTGAGCATCTTTTCCGAAATGACGTGCTATGCATTGTAAAGCCGCCCCTGGAGTCTGTCTGCTCCGCCATACATTCTGGCTTCTGCAGGTGTATTCTCTACTCGGTGAAGGGACGCCATGAACTCCCTTGTGAGCTCGGTGTAGGAGGCAGATAGGCTGAAGCAGATTTGCCTCAGACCGGATACAACAAGTACGTCCTCCAGTCTCCCGAAGATGCCCAACTGCATGAAGGATGACTGGTGGCCGAACCTGCTAGGCCTGTAGAGCTTGGCTCCTAGCTCAGCATACCGGCATCCGTGCTCTTCATCTCTTGGCACGAACCTTCCTGGCGTGTGATCCAAGGGTTCTGTTGTTGGAGCAGGTGTTGCAGCTGGAGTGGCCGCTTCTTCTATCCTCACCCTCTTTCCAGACGTTGAGGGTCCAGCTGCTTCAGGGTTCGAGTGCTTCTGCCCGATAGTGGCCACCTCTGCCTCTGGTTCGGTGACGACTCTCCTGCCTTGCTCGCCAACGAGTCTAACAGTTATCTTTGTGCGTGCCATCCCTATCATCAATCAAATAAATGCTATTTTGTTATCAACAGAAAAATTAATAAGGGGAAAGGCACCCCGATACGACGGTACCGGGCTTCAAGACAAGATCAGGTGAAGCTTGCCCGATACAACCGTGTCGGGCGATACGGCCAAACGAAGCTGAGTGCCCGACAGGGTCTTGAAAGAGCGCTTCCCGGTACGAGAATAAACGGACGATACGGTCGCCGCCCGACACAGATGTATCGGGCAGGCGTGAGAGAAGCGTGTTGCGCGATAACATTGTCGGGCAACAAGAAAATCAATCGTAAAATCCTCGCCCGATACATCGTACGCGATAAAGGTCCGTATCAGGTATGCTCGGGCGATAGGGCTGTCACGCGATACCTTTGTTTTCCTTAAGGTGTTGCGCGTCACGGGATCGAAAGAGGTCTCTGTGCGAAATGGGAGCGGAGGGCAAGAAAAGTACTGCGCGATACGGTAGCTGAAAAAGGTAAAGCTCGGGAGCGCGACACGGTAACAGTGTCCCCGGCAACGGCGCCAGAAAGTTGACCGGCCTAAATCGCGCGTCCTAAAATTGAAGGCGTATTTGAGGTAGTCGAGCTTTCGCATTTATAACCCGAATCCTTCTAGGCCCCCGCAACTTTGTTTACGGGGTCGAAGTAGTCATACGGGGTCGAACACAGGGACAAGGTGGGTTGTGTTGACGACTCTGAATCGACACTCTACACTCCGGTGGATATAAAGAGATATTGAAGTTCCCCGAAGGGAACAACAAGATGTCACGATTAAATCAAAGAAAACTATCTCCAACTGGAGTTACAAGAAAGATTAAGATTTTGTCATTTAGCAGTTTTTAGGAATTTTCATGCAAAAGAAAATAGAAAGGTAAACTGCAGCTTAAGGCGTAATGCAAGGGATAAGACTTTTAGAAAGATAAGCGGTAGCAGTAACACCATGCACCCCTCCTCTCAGAGCGGGTGCCTCTAACCAAGCTTCAACACCCCTCTCGAGGTTGCTGGACTCAAGTTAGAGTGGAATGATACTAAAACAACTTCGTTCTGGGCACTCTCGTACTCCAGAATCAGACCGAACACTAGAGCCACAACCCAACTCTCGAAGTAGTTGCGACGGGAAAGACGATTCGGTAGCTAAGCGAAACGCGATCCACAACATGCAAGCTAGAGTTCAGATATCCAACACAGTAGTTACCCAATCATAAGGCACTAAGCATTAAACAAATAGCAATTTAGCATTTCTATTTCCATCAGCAATAAGGGTCTTAATACAATGCATAAGCTAAGAATTTAAATAACAGAATTAAAGATAGATGTCGCCTTCTTGATGTAGAAGGGCGACAGACTACTACTACTCCCAGCCCGATACCGTCCAGGGACCTATCCCGGTACAGCCGTGTCGGGCGGCACGAACTCTCGGACGGCACGCCTGACGGACGACTATATCGTTCGAAGACCCTGGCCGATACGCTCATGTCGGGCGGCACACCCTCTCGAGCGGCACGACTGACGAGGAGAGCGTATCAGTTTCGGTATCATGTCGGCCAAGGATTCACATATACTACTATCAGGCATTGTTGTCAGGCACTCGTGTCGCGTATCTACGTCGGCCGATATCGGCCCTCAGTGTCGTCCGGTACAGTCCTAGGTGAACCGATCCCCTCCCTCTCGGGATGAGGAAGAGCTCACCTAGTGTCGCCCGGTACAAGCACTGGGGCACGATACGGTTGCTCTCACACTTCTATCGCAGATCGCTCAAGTCCCCAATTGTCCGAACGGTGAACTGGCTAGCCTTCCCGACCTATCCAACCTCCGATGTTTCCGACCTGTCTTTTCGGCTTCCTGTAGCTGCTATTTATACCTGCGGTTGAAGGAGTTATGGTGCTGGAAACGCCACGTAGCCCCCTTATATGCCGCTCAATGGATGTGGACGGCCGATACAGGTATGTCTTCGGCGCGAGGCGCTGGCTATCAGTCACGTGGCTGGCGGCACGCCTGCCGGTGGGTGGTCGTGTCGCTCGACGAGCTGGGTCGTCGGGCGGCTTCGGCTCCCTGTCGGGTAGAAGGTGTGTCGGCCGGTACGTCCCTTTCGCAAGGCGCCCTTCTCCGCCGATCATTCTTGTGTCGCCCAGCCCCTGTCGGGCTGGGTTGTATCGGGCGTCAGGAAGGCCGAGGCGGGCTTAAACTTATTGTGGGCCGGAATCGGCCTTTTTGCACAAAAACGAGGAAAACTCTGTAGAAGATAGGAAAATTTGGAATAAGAGCGTTGCTTGGCCAATTATTGCAAAAATGCTAATAAAATAGAGGAAAATAACAGAAAAGGGTAGTTTTGATAACAGAATAAAGGGCAAAAACGTCACAAAATTTGGTGTTATCACCTACACTATTTCGTTCAATTGTTTTCTAAAAGTTTTTCTTTTTTGTTCCTTACCCATCTATTCACTTCTTTCTCAGATTTTGAACTTCCTGACATTGAATTATAAGACATGTGCACCCCCATCTCTAAAACTTGCTTCAAGCAAATGCCAGTGATTGTCGTTGTTAAGTATTGTAAACACGGAGTCCATTGTCATGAATTCCTTGTCAGGTACATTGAAGAGTGGTGACAACATATTGATCTATTTGAGTGTTATCTCATCCACCATCATGTTTAGCTTTTGCTGTAAAAACAATATTGTGAATTACTTTTCTGCAACCTTTAGTGGCCTTGTTGTGATCAATGTAATCTAGTGTGATAGTATGTTTGTCTTACCAGAACATAAGTGCTTAAGCAATGCCATGAAAGCAGTCCCTTCTTCCTCTTTCTGCTTGTTGTCTCTTTCACCATGTGTACAAAGCAATCCATTATCTAAAAATGCACAAACATCAATTAGCAATCTATAATTTCGTAATAAATGTTTAATATTCCATTTCTTACAGGTGACTGCATCATCTTATCCTTAAACAACAGCGCTGATAAGTCCTTTCCCGTGCACCATGCTTCCTTTCCAAAAATCCATTCTCTTCTTGACCTGTGCATTTTTATTTTTTTTCAAAGGAATTCATACTGAAGATGTGAGACAGAAATTTATGGATTGATCAAGTAATACATATTAAACATGTGACTGATAGAAATTTAAAAAGTATCTACTTACACTTCATCAATGTTGTCAATAAATTCTTTGACATCCTCTTTCATTTCCTTTGGTCTAAAGTGCTCGAATCCTATGAATGTCGAATTATTTTTCTATTTTTGAAGTACAAATTTTGGTTAGTAGTCTATGTAAAAGACATATTTTATTACAGTTACTCTACTATTTAGTCCATAATATTGCTTTACATTCCATAATATTACTCTATCATTATCACAATTACTTTTTATATTAACATAGTTACTTTATGGATGACATATTTTACTTTTCAGATCAGACAGTTGCTTCATTCATGGAACGAACACCATTACAAAACAAATTTTACCTGTGCATGCCTTCTTATCTTGATATTTTCCTCTATGCTCCCAATGCCCGTCTGCATTTTCCCCTTCCTCTTTCTCAACATTTTAGTTATTTTCATCTCAACTTCACCAGAATTTATCTCCTTCTCATTCACTCCAACTTCATTGTCTATATCCATCATTATGCTTTCCATTACATCTTCTGTGAGCTCTTTTTTATCTGCTAGTTGTTCTTTTTCTTCTGTGTTTTTTTCTTCAGCTGGATCTTCTTTTGATGGATCTTTTTCCATTTCATCTTGTGTTGGTTCTTTGGTTTCTTCAGATGGAACTTCTTCTACTTTCTTTGAATCTTGTGGTACATTTTCTGTCACTTTCTCCACTAATTTTCTCCTTAGTCGAAGCTTTCTCAATCTTGGTCTTTCTTGTGTAGGTCCATGTTGGTCCATTTCCAACAACTTTTTCTTCAGATCATGCGTCCTATGTCTTATTACACTTAAATCACCTGAATGCCAACTTTCATTCTCAATGAAATTGGGAGTTGGTGTAGCTGCAGATTGTGAATGCTTGTAATTGTCAGTTTGGATCCTTAGCAATCTATTTTCAGCTTCAACTTACTCTAGTCTTCTCTTCAACTGCTCGTTTTCTTCTCTTAGAGCAGTAAAAGCTTCTAGTGCAATTCGGTTGCATGTTTCCTTCTGCAGTCTCAGCTCGTCTTCAAGAATCAATACTCTATTCTTCAAGCTTCCTGAGACTTCTCTGCTTGTGTTATATGATGTAAGTATCTTCTTACTAACTACCTTGCTCTTGGCTTTATTTGCTGCAAGATAATAAGGCAAATCTTTCACTGCCTTTGCAGCTTCCCAATCATCATTGTCATCCTTCTTCAACACTGCAGAAACCTATGCACAAAAGTTATCAATTTATTATAAAGCTTTTATATTATTTGGCATATTTATTTTCACTTTACCCACACTGATTCTTACATTGTCATTGTCCAAACTTTTAAAATCCTTCACCATCTTAACAGGAGTTGCCCATCTTTTTATTCATGGTTTTGCCTCAAGGAATGTAGGGTCTGCTATCCCTGTTAACTCATAAGCCCGGACTTGTGTTGACAAGAAAAGTATAAATCAGTCTTTTAAATGTTCATATATGGTTGTTTAATGTAACCAAAGTAACTATGAAATGTGTCACTTACACACAAGCACATTACACATCCAGTTGTGTAGAGTGTTCTTTTGCTGGTTTCCCCTCTTCTCCTCATCCTTATATTCTCACTTAAAACTTTCATTTTCTTGAATATGCTGTTGTGCACTAACTTTGCCCAGTTTAACTGCCCTGTAGCAGTTACATCATCCAAATAATGTAGAAGGTAAATGGGGGCACAATAGCTAGTGTCTTGTAAAAGGAATGTTGCTAACAAGTGCAACATCCATGCACGACACATATTTTGGTAGTTTTCTTCAGAGTCGTTATTTGCAAATTCCTGCCAGAGTTTACTCAAGTTCTCCTTGTGTAACACATCCTTCTCTTTTATTTTCTTACTACTTTCACCAACTTTATCTTTTCCTCTTGTTGCATTAGCAAAATCCTCCCATATTTTTCTTACAATCTGTGATTGCTTTCGTGGAACTATATCCATACCTTTACTAGGCAAACCTAGTATCACTCCTACATCATCTACAGTCATCCTCGCCTCAAAACCTGGTTCTAACATGAACTTGTCATCTTCAACATATCTCTCTATCAGATCTTCTAAACGAGTTACATCTACAGTAAGATGAGGCATGGCTATCAGATTTGCAAATGCGGTTGACTTCATCATCCTGATTTGATTTGTGCTATACAACATGATGTTTTGTATGTTGTTGTAACTTTTTGATGTAGCATCTATGGAAAAGCTTTCTTGTACCTGCATCTATATGAAATGTTTGTGTTAATTTGTCTAGTTACTTTTTAGATTTCAGTGTTACTTTTTCAGTTCAACATTTACTCTTGTTTTCAGATAGTTACTTTTTAACTTTCAGAGTTACTATTCATTTTTCAGAGTTACATAGTACAGTATCACATTTGCAAATGCGGTTTACCTTTCTTGGATCAAAGTTACTATTTGATGTATAACAATTACTTTTTTATCCAGATAGTTACTTTCATGTCGATATAGTTACTTGTTAGTTCATCTAGTTACTTTTCTTGGATCAAAGTTACTTTTCAGTTACTTTAGTTACGTTTCTTGGATCAAAGTTACTATTTGATGTATAACATTTACTTTTTGATCCAGAGAGTTACTTTCATGTCGATATAGTTACTTGTTAGTTCGTCTAGTTACTTTTCTTAGATCAAAGTTACTTTTTAGTTACTTTAGTTACGTTTCTTGGATCAAAGTTACTGTTTGATGTATAACAGTTACTTTTTGATCCAGAGAGTTACTTTCATGTCGATATAGTTACTTGTTAGTTCATCTAGTTACTTTTCTTGGATCAAAGTTACTTTTCAGGATAATTACTGTGATCAAAGTTACTCTATTGTCAGCACCGTTACTCTTTAGTCCAGCAAGTTACACTTTCGTATATAAGTGTAAAAATAATCAATATTACCTTCTTCTGCAATTTTTACTTTTCCTTTTTTCTTGGTATTTGGTTCCAAAGTCTTATTCTGGTTTCTTTTGCGATCTTCTGCTTCATCATGTTCAACTTCTTCAGCATCTTCTGTTTCTTTCTCTTCAGTCTCTTCATGCACTACAGCCAATTGTTTATCAGTAACGTCATCGACTTGTTTCTCCCTTGATTCGTTGTCAGTTTTTGGCTCTTCAATCTCTTCATGCACTACATCCAATTGTTTCTCAGTAACCTCATCGGTTGATTTCTCCCCTGATGTGTTGTCATCTCTAGTAGTCTTCTGGAGAGTGTCAGTTTTCTCAATGTTGTATTTCTTCTTCTTAACTTTTTTTTCTTTTCTCGGCATAGCATGTTCGTTGTGCTCTTCAATACTCTTGCCCGTTTCATCTCCTTGCAGTATGGTTGCAGCTACCTCTTCTACCATGTTGTCCACATCTTCATAGTGCTTGCTCAACAAATCTTCACTATCCGTTATTTTTGTACTTCCCTTTCCTGTCGTCTTCTTTGCTTTTACCTTTGTTTTCCCCATTTTGATCTCAGCGGCAGAGACTGGCAAATGCAGTTGCGGAAGAAATTGCAGTGAATGTTGCAGCGGAGAAGAACGCCACACACGGCAGCCCAAGTACAGACCAGAGGCCGAAGAATTCGGTAGTTGGGGTTGGGGAGTGGAGACCAAGGTGGATGAATTCGGGAGTTCTGGAGCGGGAAGACGGCGAAATTGGGGTTTTCGGGGGGAGAATGAGTCGTGAATGTGTTTCTTCTGTAAGTCGCGCGCCCTTGCTTTTTTTTGGATTATTTACAATAGATGCCACCACGTTTTCTGAAACGGGCAGCCCGCGCGGGCAATGAAAACGGACTCATATATATATATATATATATATATATATATATATATATATATATATATATATATATATATATATATATATATATATATATATATATATATATATATATATATATATATAGAGAGAGAGAGAGAGAGAGAGAGAGAGAAAACGAGAGAGAGTCAGGCTAGAATACACTCGAGTAGTTTTTAATGATACAATATCTTTTTTTAAAATATAATCTATTGATCTTCTTAAACATCTTGTGAACAACTTGTATATAAATTTTGAGCCCATTCGGACATTTATAGGTCATGTTATGAAGACCACCAAAATTATGCATTTCAAATTAGTTTAGTGCGTTGATTTTGTTGTCCTTGGATGAGTGACCTACATTGATCCAAATGTGCTAAAAATTATTATGTAGTCTAATTATAGTATGACAATGAAGATCAATGGTTTACATTTCATAAAAAAATAGTCGTGATATGCAAACACAACTTGAGTGTAGCGTGCGATCAGGATACACTCGAGTGTATTCTAGCCTGACTATATATATATATATATATAGTCAGGCTAGAATACACTCGAGTGTACGGATCACACGAATACACTCATGTATGTTTGCATATTAAGATTATTTTTTACAAAATGTAAACCGTTGATCTTCATCGTCATACTATAACTAGGCTACATACAAATTTTGAGCCCATTTGAATGAGTGTAAGTCACTCATCCAAGGGCAACAAAATTGACGGGCGAAACTAATTTGAAATGCATAATTTTTGCGGTCTTCATAACATGAGCTATACATATCCAAATGTGCTCACATTTTGCGTATGAGTTGTTCACTAGATGTTCAAGAAGATCAATAGATTAGATTTTCAAAAAAAATATTACATCATGAAAAACTACTTGAGTGTATTCCGCTCCGGATACACTCGAGTGTATTCTAGCCTGACTCTATAAAAATAACTATGTGAAATAAAAAAATGGAAGAAGAAGTTGAATTCAAACACACACCTATTTCTTTAATGGGCAGTTTCTACTGTCATGGTTAACACCATATTGTAAACAATTCTTACACTGTCTCGTTTTAGATTGAGAAATTTCAACTCCAGATTTAAACCACACATCAGTAGATCTAGGTCTACCTTTAGTTTTACAAACACTGGGAATATGGACCTTGACAGCAGAAGAAGAAGCTGTATTCGAACCAGTTACACCAACATCATCAACATCTAATTCTAACTGCTCCTTTCGCAGAGATATGAGTTTTTCAAGACACATATCTATAGCGTTGTTCCTACACGCTATATTAACAATTGAATTGCAAGCAGATACCAACTGCAGTCTCTTCCCAGTGGATAGCTGCATGATAGATGATTTGTCGAAAATCAAAGGATGATCTCTATATCCTTTAGTCCACCTCTTCAGTATATATGGCTCACGAAGAGTGCAAAAATCACGACTCTTTAGATAAGCAAGTATGTGTCTACATGGAATTCCTTTGAATTCTAACATGAAACAATTGCATGATACCATACCAGTGGATGAGTCTTTCTTCAAAAGACGAGGAGAACAAGAACCACCAAGATGACATACCTCAAACACAACATCATCAAAAGTTTCCTTTACATTATATACCATACTTTGATGAACTTCAGCTTGAAAGATCTTAAAAATTGCCTTGGTGTATATACCTCTCATTTGCTCCTCCAAAGGCCACACTGATGATAAAGGAAGATTGTTGTAATCATCATAAAAATCTTTGAAATTTTCAATCTCCCGCACATGAGAGTAAGCAGTCTCTAAGCAACATACAAGTTCAAAAAGCATTTTCTTACCGTTGACATGACTTCGAATGAAAGCATTCAAGCTCTCACTTCTTTGTGTTGTCCTCATACCAGCAAAGAAAGAATCCTGCATAAAACATGGAACCCAATCCCACCGCATAGCATACATATTAGAAAGCCAACTAATATATAATAGGTCATTCTCTTGAACTACAGACTTCCATCTCTCTTCAAATGTGTCTGTATCGTCTGTATTCCATACACAATCATTCAAAGAGCTAATAATCTGATCCTTGTTTGGAACACCTCCAAGCTTAGATGGAAGCTTTTGTAGGATGTTCCAGCTGCAGAAACGATGCTTACAATTTGAAAAAACAGTAATGATAGCAACATTCATAGTCGGGTCTTGGTCAGTTATAATGGAAACTAGCTCTTTGCCAAAACAAAGTAAGTATTGCTTGAAAACCCAAAGAAAAGAGTCATACTTCTCATCAACCAACAGAGATGAAGCAAACAACACCGTCTTGTGATGGTGATCCACACCACCAAACATTCCAAAAACCATGGAATACTTGTTGGTACGGTAAGTGGTGTCAAATACAATAGCATCTCCAAATAATGCACAGTCATCAACAGAAACCGGATCAGACCAAAACAAATGTGTCAAGCAACCATCAGAATCATTTTGATAAGAGTAAAAGAATTTAGAATCTAAAACCTTCAAGCTTGAAAAATGATCCAAAACCATGTCCACATCATATAAAGATGACTCATTCCTCTTGCTACTGAGATGTCCATGAGCTTGTCTACTTGTAAATGTCAAGTTTTCATAACCACCAGACTTTGTTGCTATCAATGCAAGATGTTTGGAGACAGGTATATTTGCTTGACTCATAGAAGAAGCATCTCTTTTTGAGTTTGGTCAAGAGATGAATTACACTTCAAGTAGCGCAAGTGAGAATCATCGACAAGATCATGATTGTGTTCATCAACAAAAGTAGTAAAAAACCATACAGATAAAGACTTATCTAGTGTAAATCGGATCATTGCTTTACAACCACACCTTTTCACAGAACGCTTGTGCTTCTTAGATAAATTCTCATGCAAATCACCAATATTGTCACACATAGGACTAAGAAGACCTTTGGATCTCTTAGAACAACTACTCTGACTTTTCTTATCACATACCAAATCTTTAGCAAGTAAGATCTTAGTACCTCATTCATAACGATTATCATCTTTCCTAACATTAAACCCAATCAAACCAGCATACCTATAGTAAAATGATATGCCATCATCTAAACTTCCAAATTGTAATCCAATTCTAGGGACATCAACTGAGGACACAGTATCAGCAGCAACAGATGAAGAAGAATGAACATTATCATTGTCAATGTCAATAATAGCATTAGCAGCATCAATATCAAGACTAGCATCCATTGCAGAGATCGAAAAGTAACTTTGTAAACAAAACAATAACTATATAAATATAAAAGTGACTAATACAACATGAAAAATAACTACAACAAACATATCATATAAAAGTAACTACACAATAAAACATGTAGTACGAATGTGTTACTACTAAATAGACAGATACATATACAATGAAAAATACTAAAAAACTTCATTTAAAAACATATAGCACGAAAAGAAGGGAAATAGAAGGGATTATACTTAGCAGATAATCAACTGCTCAACATAGAATTTGGTATTCAGGCTGTAAACCATAATTCAAAAACACACCTACTTCTTCAATGTGGGTTGCTGGTCAGCTGCTGGCGGAGCAAGGCAGTTTCCGGCTTCGAATACTTTTACCCCTATCCTGCCAATAAGGCATTTCGGGAGGGAGCCTACTAGTCGAGTGAAGACCGTGAGTGACCTGTTGGGATTGAGAACCCTTCTTATTAGAGATATTATCGAGTCGGAGATAGGCGGAGGTCGGAGATAGACAGAGCCATGACTGCAGATTCCAGAGACAGATTCGGGAGGGACACTGGTATTATTGAACTCAGCAGATGTCTACCAGCTCTTCCGGTGTTGCGTTGCTCAGAGACGCCCAGTTAAGGCACGTGTAGAGAGTGTTGACGGACCTGACCATCGCAATGCTCGACGAGAAGGATGCCGCAATGGAGGGGTCGGCGACTGATGCGTACAACAATCAGTCGTTATTTACAAAAAATTCCACCACGCAAAGAGACAGGTAACAGATCTACACAAACTTTAGTGATATTCTTAAACATCTAGTGAACAACTCATACACAAAATTTGAGCACATTTGGATATGTATAGCTCATGTTATGAAGACCGCAAAAATTATGCATTTCAAATTAGTTTCACGCGTCGATTTTGTTTCCCTTGGATGAGTGACTTACACTCATTCAAATGGGCTCAAAATTTGTATGTGTGTGAGTCTTCCTGTGGTCGTATGGCTTACTGAAGTTGTGGATTTGATGCTACTGCTGCTGTGGTCTTCCAGTTGTGCTTCCTGAAGCTATGAATTTTCTACTACTGCTAACAATGTTGTTATTGAAGTTTATTTATTCACTAGTTTTACTATAATGGTATCCAATTGTTTAGTGTGTGAATCATGTCAAATTCTGATGTAATTGTAATGGCCAAGATGTATTGTGTGACATTTGTAATTGATATTTGATTATAATGATATCCAATTGTTTAGTGTGTGAGTCATGTCAAATTCTGATGTAATTGTAATGGCCAAGATTTACTGTGTAGCTTCAATTGTATTGAATTTATATCTTTTATAAAGATCATCCAAAATTTGTTTGTTGTGTGATATGTTTTTCCATTTTATGTTATATATGTATTTCTTAATTAGTCTCATATTTCCTTTATATTAGCATCATACTTCATAATTCCTTTTTGATAAAAATTAATCCTTTCTTAAGATTATGGTCATTCTCCTAAATCAATAACTTACTTGTATTTTCGAAGGTTACTTTTTGCACCTCAGAGTTACTATTTCTATCTAATTCAAATGTTTTGTGTGCACCAATTACGTTTTGTGTGCACCAGTTACTTTCCCGATTTTGATGTAATTGAATTACTTTATAAATAGAAATATGAATCTTTATTATCTTCATCCTTGATAATACCACGACCGCACTGAAGAACGGGCATGTCTGGGAGATTTGATGTGTAGCAGTTACTCTTTGAACCACAGAGTTACTTTCATGTCGATATAGTTACTTGTTAGTTCATCTAGTTACTTTTCTTGGATCAAAGTTACTGTTTGATGTGTAGTAGTTACTCTTTGAACCACATAGTTACTTTCATGTCGATATAGTTACTTGTTAGTTTATCTAGTTACTCTTCTTGGATCAAAGTTACTGTTTGATGTGTAGCAGTTACTCTTTGAACCACAGAGTTACTTTCATGTCGATATAGTTACTTGTTAGTTGATCTAGTTACTCTTCTTGGATCAAAGTTACTATTTGATGTGTAGCAGTTACTTTTTGATATAGTTACTTGTTAGTTCAAATTTTTGTTTTACATATTTACTTTTCAGTTCGGAAAAGAGTTACTCCACACTTGAAATGAGCATCTACTGATCACAATCATCATCCATTAACGAATAATAGCTAGCTAAAGTTATAAGAACATTCAACTAAGATCAACCTGATAGTGTCCAAATGCCAAACACAAAGCAACAAAACATAACTATATACCCACATAACTGATGAACCCATATGTTCAAATGTCAAACGAAAAGTAACAAACCATAATCATAAATAGTTGATCTACCTTTTGCGAAGGTTACTTTTTGAACCTCAAAGTTACTATTTCTTTCATGCATTCAGACTTGGCACACCATTCTGCTTGTCACCTACTCTTTCTTTGGTCTCTTCTTGATATCTAGTGCAATGGGTCAACACCAGCAAACTTGTTTATAGCAGGAACAGCCAGTCAAAACCCAAAAACACTTGAGAATCAGGATCAAATCAGACAATATATAGCTCTATGAAGTAAAAATCTCTAGGAGGGGTAGACTGTGTAGGTAGTGATGGGGAAGATTATTGACCAAAAGACAAGGAGAAAA
Organism: Alisma plantago-aquatica; assembly: GCA_963693085.1. Lineage (NCBI taxonomy): Eukaryota > Viridiplantae > Streptophyta > Magnoliopsida > Alismatales > Alismataceae > Alisma > Alisma plantago-aquatica. Next base: position 52,180,231 of record OY856409.1, read on the forward strand.
GGGCGGCGGTGCATACCTATTTATGATAGGAAGGCTGGACAGAAGAAGAAGCAGTGTCTTCTGTAGATGTTGAGGTGTCCGCTGTTGTAGATGAGTCAACCTGTAAAGGATTTACAGCTGATCCCGGCGGTGCTTGGTATTTGTCCCTAACAAAGAGCTGATCTGCAGAGTTGTCCGTTCCAAAGAATACTTCTTCACCAGGCATTCTGAAGAGCGGAATAAGCTCGGTTGGTGTTTCTAAGAACTGGTCTGTGATCCATGCTGTAATAGTCTGGTGATCAGTTGGCTTGAGGAAGATGATCCAACCTTTGCGAATATTGAGCTGTGCGATCGTCCTTTTCCAGCCCTTACCAGTTGAAAGTGATCCATTTTTATTCTGCATAAGGATTATCTGGAATGTCTGGTTTCCGATATGGAAGGTGGTGTTTCCTGGTTTGATGTGAAAATGGAGGTTTTTCCATTCTATAGAAAGTTGAATGGATTCCATTGTCTTGTCGTCAAGGGTGTAGTTGATGGGCTGGATGAACGACTCCATGGTAGGTTGTGTTGAGGGTTGTGAGAAAACTAGTAATGGTAGAAGAAGGTAGGCTGTGAAGAAGGTAGGTTGTGAAGAAGGTAGGTTGTTCGTGTTGGCATCAACTTAAAAGAAAATGGCAGCAGTGCTCTGTGTTGTTGGTGCTGCAAAGAAGGGCAGCAGTGCTCTGTGTTGTTGGTGTTGCAAAGATGGAAGTAGTCTGTGAAGAAGGTAGGTTGTTCGAAAGTGAGTGAAAGGGTGACATGGTAGCAGTGATCTGTGCTTTTAGTGTTGCAAAGATGCACAGTAGAGTTTGCAGACATTCTACTGTTTTTGATAAGTTACAGATTTTCAAAGGTTACTTTTCTTGGTGTTGCAAAGATGCACAGTAGAGATTGCAGACATTCTAGTATTTTTGATAAGTTATAGGTTTTCGAAGGTTACTTTTCTTGGTGTTTACATAGTTACTTTTTCATTTGTTGAGTTACTTTCCCGATTCAATAAGTTATGTTATACATCGCACAAGTTACTTTTTTGCTGGATGAGTTACTTTCCCAATTTAATAAGTTACGTTATACATCGCTCAAGTTACTTTTTTGCTAGACGAGTTACTTTCCCAATTCAATAAGTTACGTTATACATCACACAAGTTACTTCTTTGTTAAACGAGTTACTTTTTGATCCAGATAGTTACTTTCATATCGATATAGTTACTTGTTAGTTCATCGAGTTACTTTCCTTCTCACATAGTTACTTTTTGTTTTACATATTGACTTTTCAGTTACTTTTTTGCTGGACGAGTTACTTTCCCGATTCAATAATTTACGTTATACATCACACAAGTTACTTCTTTGTTAAACGAGTTACTTTTTGATCCAGATGGTTACTTTCATGTCAATATAGTTACTTGTTAGTTCATCGAGTTACTTTCCTTCACACATAGTTACTTTTTGTTTTACATATTTACTTTTCAGTTACTTTTTCGCTGGACAAGTTACTTTCCCGATTCAATAATTTACGTTATACATCACACAAGTTATTTGTTTCTTAAACGAGTTACTTTTTGATCCAATAAGTTACGTTATACATCACAGATGTTACTTTTTTGTTAAACGAGTTACTTTTTGATCCAGAGAGTTACTTTCATGTCAATATAGTTACTTGTTAGTTCATCTAGTTACTTTTATTGGATCAAAGTTACTTTTCAAGATACATATTTACTTTTCAGTTCGGAAGAGAGTTACTACACTCATGCAATGAGCACCTACTGATCACAGTAATTATCATTAAAACAACAACAACTATCTGAAGTTATAAGAACATTCAACTAAGATCAAACTGATAGGTCCAAATGCCAAACACAAAGCAACAAAACATAACCATATACCCACAGAACTGATGTACTATAACTTTACAGAGTTTACTTCAGATTCTGTAACATAAGCCTTGCATTCAGAATTGGCAGCAAACCATAACCATATACACATATAACTGATGAACCCGTAGGTTCAAATGTCAAACAAAAAGTAACAAAACATAACCATAACCATATACATATAGTATTGGTTGTAGAGTTTACTTCAGATTCTGTAACATACACTTCTCATTGTGATACTACATTGTTTATCTAAGAGTTCTTTTTAATCTAACATAAGCCAAGCATTCATACTTGGCACAACATCTTCTGATTTTTCTTTGTTCTGCTTGTCACCTGCTCCTTCTTTGGTCTCTTGTTGATCTCTAGTATGTTCTTCAACTGGCTGCAGTCTCCCCTTCTTCATCATTGTTTGGAAGATCTCTACCCTTATTGTAGGGATGTCTTTTCTCGTGAAGTTCATTTCCTTTCCATTCACTAAGCATTCCAGATACTTCATAACATAGACTCCACAGTCAACATCATCATCTTCTTGTTGGGGGCAATCAGGGTACACTATTGGCCATTGAGACAATTGACTTCCACGCTCAAGCACCCCCCTAAAGAATTCATGAACGAACCCCACCTGCATGCACAACAAAACATTCATAAGTATAACGTAACCTACACTATTTCGTTCAACTGTTTTCTAACAGTTTTTCTTTTTTGTTCCTTACCCATCTATTCACTTCTTTCTCAGATTTTGAACTTCCTGACATTGAATTATAAGACATGTGCACCCCCATCTCTAAAACTTGCTTCAAGCAAATGCCAGTGATTGTCGTTGTTAAGTATTGTAAACACAGAGTCCATTGTCATGAATTCCTTGTCTGGTACATTGAAGAGTGGTGACAACATATCGATCTCTTTGAGTGTTATCTCATCCACCATCATGTTTAGCTTTTGCTGTAAAAACAATATTGTGAATTACTTTTCTGCAACCTTTAGTGGCCTTGTTGTGATCAATCTAATCTAGTGTGATAGTATGTTTGTCTTACCAGAACATAAGTGCTTAAGCAATGCCATGAAAGAAGTCCCTTCTTCCTCTTTCTGCTTGTTGTCTCTTTCACCATGTGTACAAAGCAATCCATTATCTAAAAATGCACAAACATCAATTAGCAATCTATAATTTTGTAATAAATGTTTAATATTCCATTTCTTACAGGTGACTGCATCATCATATCCTTAAACAACAGCGCTGATAAGTCCTTTCCCGTGCACCATGCTTCCTTTCCAAAAATCCATTCTCTTCTTGACCTGTGCATTTTTATTTTTTTTCAAAAGAATTCATACTGAAGATGTGAGACAGAAATTTATGGATTGATCAAGTAATACATATTAAACATGTGACTGATAGAACTTTAAAAAGTATCTACTTACACTTCATCAATGTTGTCAATAAATTCTTTGACATCCTCTTTCATTTCCTTTGGTCTAAAGTGCTCGAATCCTATGAATGTCGAATTCTTTTTCTATTTTTGAAGTACAAATTTTGGTTAGTAGTCTATGTAAAAGACATATTTTATTACAGTTACTCTACTATTTATTCCATAATATTGCTTTACATTCCATAATATTACTCTATCATTAGCACAATTACTTTTTATATTAACATAGTTACTTTATGGATGACATATTTTACTTTTCAGATCAGACAGTTGCTTCATTCATGGAACGAACACCATTACAAAACAAATTTTACCTGTGCATGCCTTCTTATCTTGATATTTTCCTATATGCTCCCAATTCCCGTCTGCATCTTCCCCTTCCTCTTTCTCAACATTTTAGTTGTTTTCATCTCAACTTCACCAGAATTTATGTCCTTCTCATTCACTCCAACTTCATTGTCTATATCCATCATTATGCTTTCCATTACATCTTCTGTGAGCTCTTTTTTATCTGCTAGTTGTTCTTTTTCTTCTGTGTTTTTTTCTTCAGCTGGATCTTCTTTAGATGGATCTTTTTCCATTTCATCTTGTGTTGGTTCTTTGGTTTCTTCAGATGGAACTTCTTCTACTTTCTTTGAATCTTGTGGTACAATTTCTGTCACTTTCTCCACTAATTTTCTCCTTAGTCGAAGCTTGCTCAATCTTGGTCTTTCTTTTGTAGGTCCATGTTGGTCCATTTCCAACAACTTTTTCTTCAGATCATGCGTCCTATGTCTTATTACACTTAAATCACATGAATGCCAACTTTCATTCTCAATGAAATTGGGAGTTGGTGTAGCTGCAGATTGTGAATGCTTGTAATTGTCAGCTTGGATCCTTACCAATCTATTTTCAGCTTCAACTTCCTCTAGTCTTCTCTTCAACTGCTCGTTTTCTTCTCTTAGAGCAGTAAAAGCTTCTAGTGCAATTCGGTTGCATGTTTCCTTCTGCAGTCTCAGCTCGTCTTCAAGAATCAATACTCTATTCTCCAAGCTTCCTGAGACTTCTCTGCTTGTGTTATATGATGTAAGTATCTTCTTACTAACTACCTTGCTCTTGGCTTTATTTGCTGGAAGATAATAAGGCAAATCTTTCACTGCCTTTGCAGCTTCCCAATCATCATTGTCATCCTTCTTCAACACTGCAGAAACCTATGCACAAAAGTTATCAATTTATTATAAAGCTTTTATATTATTTGGCATATTTATTTTCACTTTACCCACACTGATTCTTACATTGTCATTGTCCAAACTTTTAAAATCCTTCACCATCTTAACAGGAGTTGCCCATCTTTTTATTCATGGTTTTGCCTCAAGGAATGTAGGGTCTGCTATCCCTGTTAACTCATAAGCCCGGACTTGTGTTGACAAGAAAAGTATAAATCAGTCTTTTAAATGTTCATATATGGTTGTTTAATGTAACCAAAGTAACTATGAAATGTGTCACTTACACACAAGCACATTACACATCCAGTTGTGTAGAGTGTTCTTTTGCTGGTTTCCCCTCTTCTCCTCATCCTTATATTCTCACTTAAAACTTTCATTTTCTTGAATATGCTGCTGTGCACTAACTTCGCCCAGTTTAACTGCCCTGTAGCAGTTACATCATCCAAATAATGTAGAAGGTAAATGGGGGCATAATAGCTAGTGTCTGGTAAAAGGAATGTTGCTAACAAGTGCAACATCCATGCACGACACATATTTTGGTAGTTTTCTTCAGAGTCGTTATTTGCAAATTCCTGCCAGAGTTTACTCAAGTTCTCCTTGTGTAACACATCCTTCTCTTTTATTTTCTTACTACTTTCACCAACTTTATCTTTTCCTCTTGTTGCATTAGCAAAATCCTCCCATATTTTTCTTACAATCTGTGATTGCTTTCGTGGAACTATATCCATACCTTTACTAGGCAAACCTAGTATCACTCCTACATCGTCTACAGTCATCCTCATCTCAAAACCTGGTTCTAACATGAACTTGTCGTCTTCAACATATCTCTCTATCATATCTTCTAAAAGAGTTACATCTACAGTAAGATGAGGCATGGCTATCAGATTTGCAAATGTGGTTGACTTCATCATCCTCATTTGATTTGTGTTATACAACATGCTGTTTTGTATGTTGTTGTAACTTTTTATGTAGCATCTATGGAAAAGCTTTCCTGTACCTGCATCTATATGAAAATTTTGTGTTAATTTGTCTAGTTACTTTTTAGATTTCAGTGTTACTTTTTCAGTTCAACATTTACTCTTGTTTTCAGATAGTTACTTTTTAACTTTCAGAGTTACTATTCATTTTTCAGAGTTACATAGTACAGTATCACATTTGCAAATGCGGTTTACCTTTCTTGGATCAAAGTTACTGTTTGATGTATAACAATTACTTTTTTATCCAGATAGTTACTTTCATGTCGATATAGTTACTTGTTAGTTCATCTAGTTACTTTTCTTGGATCAAAGTTACTTTTCAGTTACTTTAGTTATGTTTCTTGGATCAAAGTTACTATTTGATGTATAACATTTACTTTTTGATCTAGAGAGTTACTTTCATGTCGATATAGTTACTTGTTAGTTCGTCTAGTTACTTTTCTTAGATCAAAGTTACTTTTTAGTTACTTTAGTTACATTTCTTGGATCAAAGTTACTGTTTGATGTATAACAGTTACTTTTTGATCAGAGAGTTACTTTCATGTCGATATAGTTACTTGTTAGTTCATCTAGTTACTTTTCTTGGATCAAAGTTACTTTTCAGGATAATTACTGTGATCAAAGTTACTCTATTGTCAGCACCGTTACTCTTTAGTCCAGCAAGTTACACTTTCGTATATAAGTGTAAAAATAATCATTATTACCTTCTTCCGCAATTTTTACTTTTCCTTTTTGCTTGGTATTTGGTTCCAAAGTCTTATTCTGGTTTCTTTTGCGATCTTCTGCTTCATCATGTTCAACTTCTTCAACATCTTCTGTTTCTTTCTCTTCAGTCTCTTCATGCACTACAGCCAATTGTTTATCAGTAACGTCATCGACTTGTTTCTCCCCTGATTCGTTGTCAGTTTTTGGCTCTTCAATCTCTTCATGCACTACATCCAATTGTTTCTCAGTAACCTCATCGGTTGGTTTCTCCCCTAATGTGTTTTCATCTCCAGTAGTCTTCTGGAGAGTGTCAGTTTTCTCAACGTTGTATTTCTTCTTCTTAACTTTCTTTTCTTTTCTCGGCATAGCATGTTCGTTGTGCTCTTCAATACTCTTGCCTGTTTCATCTCCTTGCAGTATGGTTGCAGCTACCTCTTCTACCATGTTGTCCACATCTTCATAGTGCTTGCTCAACAAATCTTCACTATCTGTTATTTTTGTACTTCCCTTTCCTGTCGTCTTCTTTGCTTTTACCTTTGTTTTCCCTATTTTGATCTCAGCGGTAGAGACTGGAAAATGCAATTGCGGCAGAAATTGCAGTGAATGTTGCAGCGGAGAAGAACGCCACACACAGCAGCGCAAGTACAGACCATAGGCCGAAGAATTCGGCAGTTGGGGTTGGGGAGTGGAGACCAAGGTGGATGAATTCGGGAGTTCTGGAGTGGGAAGACGGCGGAATTGGGGTTTTCGGGGGGAGAATGAGTCACGAATGTGTTTCTTCTGTAAGTCGCGCGTCCTTGCTTTTTTTGGATTATTTACAATAGATGCCACCGCATTTTCTGAAACGGGCAGCCCGCGCAGCCCCGCTACAGTACCCGCGCGGGCAATGAAAACGGACTCATGTATATATATATATATATATATATATATATATATATATATATATATATATATAGAGAGAGAGAGAGAGAGAGAGAGAGAGAGAGTCAGGCTAGAATACACTCGAGTAGTTTTTAATGATACAATATCTTTTTTAAAAATATAATCTATTGATCTTCTTAAACATCTTGTGAACAACTTGTATATAAATTTTGAGCCCATTCGGACATTTATAGGTCATGTTATGAAGACCACCAAAATTATGCATTTCAAATTAGTTTAGTGCGTTGATTTTGTTGTCCTTAGATGAGTGACCTACATTGATCCAAATGTGCTAAAAATTCTTATGTAGTCTAATTATAGTATGACAATGAAGATCAATGGTTTACATTTCATAAAAAAATAGTCTTGATATGCAAACACAACTTGAGTGTAGCGTGCGATCAGGATACACTCGAGTGTATTCTAGCCTGACTATATATATATATATATATATATATATATATATATATATATATATATATATATATATATATATATATATATATATATATATATATATATATATATATATATATGGCTAAAAGAATTGTGTACCTGAGTACATGTAGCTTACATGTACCCATCATCATTAATGATGATTGTAAAATCGTAATGAACAATCTAACCTTACAGATGTGATGTATACCTCTTAGATAAGATGTGTATAAAAAAGCAACACAATCTGATATTTATAGATCATCCAATGAAAGAAAATGCATATTTTCTAATGAACGGTAAGTTGTAGAAATTACAAACATCGTTGGATGATATATTACTATATTTCATGATCTATATGGGATATGATTATGATTTTTTAAACACATCTTATCTATACAATCATGAATCAATCCATATGGTTGGATTTTACGAACATACTCCAGATGTGCCATTTTAATGACAGGTACACATAAGTTACATGTGCCGGCCAGTACACACTTCCTAACCCCTATATATATATATATATATATATATATATATATATAGTCAGGCTAAAATACACTCGAGTGTACGGATTGTACGAATACACTCAAGTGTGTTTGCATATCAAGACTATTTTTTGCAAAATGTAAACTGTTGATCTTCACTGTCATACTATAACTTGGATACGTACAAATTTTGAGCCCATTTGGATGAGTGTAAGTCACTCATCTGAGGGAAACAAAATCGACGTGCAAAACTAATTTGACATGCATAATTTTTGTGGTCTTCATAACGTGAGCTATACATATCCAAATGTGCTCAAATTTTTCATATGAGTCGTTCACGAGATGTTTAAGAAGATCAACGGATTAGATTTTCAAAAAAAATATTGCATCATGAAAAACTACTTGAGTGTATTTCGCTCCGGATACACTCGAGTGTATTCTAGCCTGACTATATATATATATATATATATATATATATATATATATATATATATATATATATATAATATATATATATATATATATATCAGATTTTTACCATGCAACCAAATTCAAAATTATCCAACAAAATGAAACTTTCTAAGATTATTAAGAACACATTGTAATAAAGTATGCATGTTCTAGGATTACAATTAGCCCCTCAAAAGTAGAAAATTGCATATAAGCCTACGAAGTACACACAATTATATAATTTGAGCAAAAAAAATCAGAATAAGCTCAAATTTGAAACATAACTTTATCAAGTAATATTAAAATGTAAGATAAAAATTAATTATGAAACTAAGCATCCAATTAACTCAGTCAACCATGTTTATAATTTTAAAAAGGTTAGGGGCCTTAGAACTCACAACATGTGCTATAAGCAATAGTGACTTTACTATTTGAGCCAATGCACTACAAGCAATAAAGACTTTACTATCTGAGCTAGTTGGTCAGTGTTGATCTATGCCTTCTAGTTAGAATCCATCTTATTTTTATTCTTCTAATGATGAGGATCCCCCGAGGTAGTGCCCCTTGACCCCACCTAATAACATCCAAATTTTATGGATGTCACATGCCTATTTTACCCTTCGTTTCCTATAATGTCTTAGACTCTGGCATGATAAATATCATAAATTACACTACCCCTTTAGTGATTATTTTGCATTTTTCTTGTAGGGAAATTCCAAATTTTTGTGCCAACAAAGTAGTTCCATCGATTGTTCTTCACTGACCAGTTATCAACCAATGAGTTCACCAACAAGAATTTTCATTAGCCTAGACTATCCATCAGATATCAACCAATGGTACATCCAACCATCAACTGAAAAAAGGCCATCGACCATCCACTGATGAGATGACTGGCATTCCCCTCCACCAATGATTGATTAGCATTCCTCCACCAATGAAGTCCCATTTTTATTAACCAATGGAACCATGGATCCCTTCACCAACAAAAACCATCAGGATCACATCAAGGTATCATCAACCAATGATGCCACCCCGGAAGAAATCGAAGAACTGAACTGTCAACTGATGGAATGAAGGGTCACCCTACTCATGGAGCACCATCATTAAAGGTCCATGAACTTCTTGACTTCATCCACAAATGACACATCATGGACACTCATCAATGAGTAAACAAACTACCTTCAACTAATGGTAAATTAAGAGTCTCCCAACGATGAAGTTGCAGACTCCACCAAACAATGGAATGTTGCTCCTGATGAAAGTGCATACTTCCATTTGTTGATGGAGATCATGTGGCCTCTTCTAACATGAGTTAGTTAAGTGTGTTCTCCGAGGCATGTGACCTGAGTCTCAGAATGCAAGTAAAGTCTCCTACACAGACTTAATACTTAGAGCCAACTTGGGTGAGGTACCTATTCCTATATATAGGGATTTCAAACTCCATAAGGAGTCTTCTTTCTGACCACTCACAAAGTGTTTCCACTCAATTCCCTAAGCATTGTCCAACATCAACAAAGGTGATAGTTTATCCCCTATGGATCTTCATCGACTTCCACTAACGTACGGCTATTTCCTACCTTTGAGAGGAAGAAGGCCATGGAGTCCTTCACCAACTTCCATCAACAAATGATGTCCATCTCCATCAATTTTGGTTCCCACTCACCATCAAGCTTTTTCCCCATTGACCATTGAGAAGTAGGTCATCATCAATGACCATTATCTGACAAGATTATTGATTTGTTAACTATCATCTATTCCTCCCTTACCGTGTATCTCCACTTCCTTCCATTGTTTAGGAAACAACCATCACATATTGTAAATCAACCATGTCACTTTTTAACATGAGTAGATATATTCATTAACTTGGGTTTGGAGTAGCCACCATATTACATTGGATGTATATATCCATAGAGCATTCATATCCTTTCTCTTGTCGAGTATTAAATCACTTGCATGTTTAGATACCATCTTGTGACATTTGATTTCTAATGCCTCAAGGGAATACTATTAGATTATATTTGGAGTTAAGAGTAGTGTGAATACACAAGACTGTCAGATCGCTATAGTTAATGATCATATGATGGTATGTTTGGTTGTTTGTATGTCATCTTGAGAGATATATGTTCTTATAATATAGATCTATCCCAAGCTTGAGAGATCAGGAAATATACACAAATGTTGATTGCTCATAAACTATTATAATGATATACAATAGGTATGGGTGCTTACATGTTTGGTGAATGTGTTTGGTTGGTAAAACCTAATCCAAGTTCCATCTTATACCAAAATCTACTAAAAGGTCTTCAACTTCTTTTGAATGTTCGCTTAGTTTTCTTTTGGTTTGATTGACTTTGATCTAGTTTTTTTACTTTGTCCCCAAAGAGGCACCTTACACCTTGATTCGACTTAACTAAGAGAAGATCCAATGACCTAGCAATTTTTCACCCTTGTCCTTGTGGTCGACCATGTTTACTACTTACAACCTAGTATTTCGTTGCAGGTGTCTCAAGGGTTTGTTGTTAAAATTTAAAGTTTGATCCCTATAAAACCATCTTCATTATACTTTATTTTGAACCCAATTTCAAAAGATACTCAACATTTGGTGTAGTTGTTGGGGACAAGGAAATCAAAAAATATGCAGGGCCTAAGGTCTACTTAGACTTCATTTTTGTTTTCATCTCTAGTAATAGATTTGATAGCAACTGAGAGAACATGCTTACATCATTACCTAGAGGATTACGTGTCTAGTGTCTCACCCAGACTTGATTAATTCTCATGTGATAAGTGCAAATCACATTTCATCAAGAAAAGGAAATATGATCTAAGTTGGAGAAGCAACCATCGACACATCTATAGTCGTTGTCTTAGTGAGAGTAGTACCTCCCATTGGCTATTGTGAGTCAATCTCTCCATTACCTTACTCAAGAAAGAGAGAATGAGACCAAGGAAGTTGTGGTGGATCAAAGTATGAATGAGTCCAACTTAGAACTCAAGCTTGAATTTATCGTCATCATCCAATAAAGGACTTTTGGGGGGGATTTCTCCTGTCAATAAATCTTACCACCAAATTGATTCATTTAAGAATGTCCATGAAACCTTTAAGATAGATAAAGTTCCCTAAGATATAATCTACCACAGTGTTTTCTCATTTTTAGTGTGAGACAAGGATCTCACATGGTACCACATCTTGAAGCATGGAAACATAGAAAATTGGGAGGACCTAGCTAATGCATTTGTAAGTAATTTCTTCCCAATCGAGGAGACAATCAAATGCATAAGCAAGATTAGTGGGTTTGACCATAAGCTTTAGGAGAATCTCTTTGATACCTAGGAAAGATATCAGAGCTATCATAGGGAATCATTTGACCATATATTTGATGAGAAATATCATAGGGAATCATGTTCTATGATGGCCTCAATCAAAGAAAAAGAAAATCCATAAATGCTCACATTAGAAGTGACTTCATGGTATTGAACTCTAAACGCTCTAGAAAGATAACAGACAACATGCCAACCTTCAATCTAGATGGGACTATGAGAGACGAACATCATGCAATGTCTCTATAATGTGGACTATCAATGATCTATAATCTATGGAAAACCTAACAGGAAAATTGGACAAAATAGCTATAGATGTTCACTCGTTGAAGGAGAAAAATGTAAAAGGTAAGAGCCATGTAGAACTAGTTATAAACTGTAACACGTGTGGAGAAAGTAGACCCAACACAGACCAATGCATCTGCACTAATGAAGGAGAACAAGATGATAAAAAAGGAGGAGCTAGAGATGTTTTGTTTGTTGGATACAAGAGGCAAGAGCACACTGTAGTCTCTTATATTAACACATATGCAGTTGAAAATTATCACATCCTTAATCAACCTATTAAACCGTCTGGGACAGGAAGAGGTAACAATCCACCCGGTTTTCAACACACAACTAACTTTAAAAAGAGCATAATCTTCCAATACCAACAAAAGTTTGATATGATGATTAAAATGCTTACCTTCACCAAAAGATAAGATGTTATAAAGGATAAGCTAAATTAAAGTACAATCACCAAAAACAACAATATGTTGAGGATCATGCTAGATCAAATGGGGTGTGACTGGTAAATTGTTTGATCTCTAACACCATATCAACATGATAAATCTACAATCAACATACCTAGAAAATATGATAAAGAATACAATTGGGAAAATTCTATCCAACACTGAGCAAAATCCAAGGGGTCATGAATCAACTATGAGGATTACCCTAAGATATGTAACTATTATTAACTCAATAGTTGACAATGCTCAACTAATGCAGCCCTATTTTAGGGCTCCATCTTGTGTCTTTTTGTATCTCAATCACATCTAAATAGAGTAGAATGCAAGTTAAATTCCCAAATATGCATAGTATTGTCAAATGCACTTATGGACGTTCTTTGCATACTTTTTAGGTACTTGGACCATGCTTTGGATGGATGAGAGAGAAGGAAGGAGTTCTAGGAGTCCTCCAATCATGGAGGGGTCCAAAGAAAACCCCAAAGCTCCCTCAGCCTACCCCTAATGGCCAAGAGTCGACATTAAGCAAAGAAGTTCATTGATCATGAAGATTCAAGTTGATTTTGATATTGAAGACCCCAACACATCCGTGGTTCCAAGGAACGGTCGTGATGGCCAATGTCACAGTTACAGAGAAAATCCCAAAATTGCAAGCTATAGCAACATCGCCACCATGGCCGTGCCACCCAGAACGGTCGTGCTATGAAGCCCCCAAAACGATCGTGATGCCAGAAGTAAAAATAGGCATGCCAGAAGTCAAAATAGGCATGCTAAAGGGAATGACCTCACCTCCAACTCACTCACCACAATCTTGCTACCCAGCATGACTGTTCTACCTAGCCTCCACCATGACCATGCTGCCCAACATGGTCGTGCTACCAGCTTCCATTTCACCACCTCAGCCTGTGTTTTTTTCACTTTCTTAGAATGACCATTCTAGACCACCACGGTCATTCCTACCCCTGCCCACCACGGTCGTACTACCGAGCATAGCCGTACTACCTCCTAAACCCTAGCATGTTCTGCACTATTTTTCCAATAATGCCCCTACTTACCCTAGCACTTCCACCACCACCTATATATACATGGGTGGAGTCCACAACACCAGGTTAGCTGACATTACTCCTCTCCACCCACCATAGAGCATTCATTGCAATCCTCTTGCATTTATGCTCTCCACCCACCATTTCCACCTCATTTCCACCATAGAAACCTAGTTTTCTAGGTTTTCTACCATAATCTCCTTCATTTCCATGCCCATCATCCACCTTGGAGGAGGGAGGTCACCCTATAGTATCTAGGAGGTGAAGGAGAAGGATATACTTTGAGCTCCATGGAGTCCTATCCCCTTCTTCTCATTTATTTTATCTTTTCTTTGAGCATGTCTAGCTAAGCCCCTAGTGGTGGGTTGTTTGGGGTTAAAATGTGACTTTGATACCATGTTCGGGGGGAATAACTTGTAATGAACATAATTTCATTCTATGATGATTGCCTCTTTCTTCTATCTCATTTCCCATTATATTGCATGTAGTTTGTGATTTTAACATAGATCGTTTGCTTTGTGATGCTTGATTACACTTAGCTACTAGGGGGAATTGGAATATATGTGGCAATCTTAGGAATGGATTCTAGGTCCAATTAGTGGATCCCTAGCTAGACCCCTTTGTTCCTACATACATCTCCCTTCTTCTACAAGTGAGTGTGAGATCTAAGTAGCTAGTGTAAGTGTGATTGGTCCAAGATCTTCCTACAGGCTAGATGGCAAGTAACATGAGGTGAATTACCCTCATCTCCACTCCCATTATGACCCTTGGCTCTCAATTTCCCTAATACCACTTACCATAGAAACCTAGACTTACCAAGTCCTACCAGAATTACACCTAACCCTAGTTCTCCAACTAGTAGTATAGGGTATATTCTAATAGCACTTGCCTTGTTGTTTGGTTTGGTAATCTAGTTCGAATTGTGATAATTGCATGCTATGTTGACCTCCCCCTAGCTAATATCATAGTGCATTCCCAAACGGCCCACCTATCCAATCCATTTCTTAAAACCTAACTTTTCATCTTAGCTTGTTAATGATAGTTTAGATTAATTGCCTTTATTCACTCTAGCTAATTGCTTAGTCTTATTAATTAGGGTAAACCTAGATTCTTGTATGCTCCAGTGTGTAGCTTAGTTCTTAGTCACTATTTGCCTTGCTAGAGTAGTGTAGATCATATTTATATTTATAGTTGATTGATTAATCTAGTTTCTTAGACTTAACTTGCTTAGGGTAATCTAGGGCTTTTGGTAATCTAGCTTTCATATTGCCTTTACTTGCCTGCTTGTTTTGTGTAATCAAATCAAAACCAACCAGTCAACCCTTAACCCTAATATCTACTTTAGGAACATAGCAAACTCTAACTTAGCTCTAGTTCCCCCTCTCTCCCCGAGGATCGACCCTAATCTTACCACTAGCCTATACTACAACACGACCCCGTGTGCTTGCGGGTATGTGTGATTAGTTGAGCCAGTGTGTTGGACTAGGTCCACATATACAAATTTTGTGAGATTTGTGTGTTTTCCCTTGGGGGTGCATCTAGCCACATTTAGTTATTTAGTGTGTGGCCCTAAGAAGAATCACACTAAGCTTTCTAGCATCGTTTCCAGGGAGTGAGGCGCTCGGCCTAGCTAGTTAGTGTAGCTTAGCTTTTCCTACAACCCTCATCATTGATATTCTTTATTCTTTGTTCACTTTTGCATATTGTCATTCTAACTTGGTTTTTTTTTTGCTTTTTGTGTATTGTGTAGGTGACAGTTGTGCAAGTGTCACACACGTTCGACTTGTACCAACTTGGTGCTATACAACCCCGACATAGGTAGAAGGACACGCCAAAGCCACCGCAGCCAACACCAAGAAATCGAAATGGGTGATCATGAAGCTGAAATACCTCATGGAGATGCTCAACCACAACCCAATTGCCCCCTCCACGTGTATTTCACCCCGGGGAACTACAATTCCCCCATTGCTACCCTTGTTGACCAAATGTCGGGTCAACAATTCTCCATTCCACCTATACTTCTTGGAGTCCTCCCTACCTACTACAGGATGGAGAATGAAAACCCCTACCACCATATTGATGCCTTCCTTGAAACTTGTTCCACCTTTCGTACCCCCGTTGCCACCGATGACTCTATCCGGAGGACTCTCTTCCCATTCTCCCTAAAATAAAATGAAAAGGAATGGTACATCTCAAATCTAGATTTGGTAACGTGGAACGCAGTCAAGAATAAGTTTCTCAAGAAGCTATTTCCAATTTCCAAGCTAACCCAAATGCAAATATGTATCACCTCCTTCTCCCAAAAAGAAAATGAACCTTTCTACGAGACCTGGGAAAGGTTCCAAGAGCTCCTGCACAACTGTCCCTATCACGAGGTACCCTTATAACAGATGGCCCAAGCTTTCTATATTGGGCTAGTGGAGTTGAGCCAGAACAATGTTGATTCATCATGTGGAGGCACCTTCATGGAAAAGCCACATGAGGAGTCATGACCCTTGTTTGAGAACCTTGCTGAGAATTCTCTCCATCAGGCTTCTACAAAAGGGAAACATTGTGACCAGAACTACATCCATCCACCTCCTCTCGTAGTTCCATCCCAGACCACAACCAACTCCGACATGATGAAAATGATGGCATATATGATGAAGAACCAAGCTGGTGGTTCTTCATGTCAATCAACTATTGCAGTTGAAGCTGAGGAAGAAGAAGTTCATGCTTTGCATGCTTTTGGCAACTGAAACAACCAAGTCCGAATGTCCAATTCATATACTCCCGAGTGGAGGAATCATCCAAACTTTTTATGGAAACAACAAAATAAGGAGGGGCAAGGGCAGACAAGGCAACATCAAGGGCCCAAGTATAGCTCCAAGTTTGAGGAGGAAGTCCTAGGAAGGCTAAGAAACCTCAACAAGATGAAGAAAGAGGTGTCCTATCAAGGACAAAACATTATCCGCCTTGAAAAAAGGCTTGACCAAATCTCCCTCTCACTTTCCCTCCGTGAAGAGGGGAGGTTGGCGTATCAACCCATGGCCAATCCCAACCATGATGGTAGTTATGTGAGCACTACTCAAGGTGCTTACGTCCCACTGCAAGGCCAAGTAACCCCACTTCACCAATACCAATGACCACCACATCCATATGCTCCTCCACATCACCAACCCACCTAAAACTACCAATATCCTCCACTTCACTCATACCAACAGCCCTCCATAGTATCACCCACATCCACCACAAAAACAACCACAATTTATCCTCCAAAACCCAAATCCAAGGCCATCACCACCTCAATAGCCACAGTCAAATCCACAAGCTTTGTCCTCCTCTACCCATGAGCATGTGAAGGGAGTGACAGTTTTGAGGAGTGGGAGGACCTTGGAGTAGTCTCGTGATACTGTTGTTGATAGTACAGCCAGTGCAGATAGAGGTGATACTGTGATCAGACATGTTGATACTGAGATATAGATTGATGATACTATGATAGGAACTAGGGATGATACTGTGATACCGAGGAGTGATACCATGATTCCCATGATTCCAGTTGATGATTCCAATGATCTGAGCCATTTGGGAGCCCAAATCCCCCCATTCATGATGCTCTTGAGGAGACCTCTGCTGAAAGAAGAAAAAATAAACATACTAAAGATATCATGGAATCTTTCAAACAAGTGAAGATAAACATTATTTTACTTGATGTGGTCAAGCAAATCCCTTCCTATGCCAAGTTTCTAAAAGATCTCTACACATTTAAGAGGAAAAAATGGGGAGAATGCCAAAGAAAGTCAAGCTCACCGAGCAAGTGAGCTCAATTCTACAACACACCATGCCAAGAAATAGGAAAGACCCTGCTGCTCCCATCATTTCATATTACATTGGATCACAACGCATAGACCAAGCCCTTCTAGACTTGGGTTCTAGCGTGAACTTGATACTATATGATTTGTTTGTCGAGCTCCAAATAGGACAATTAGGTCCATCTCATTGCACTCTATAATTGGCTAACCAATCAATGAAAACACCTAGAGGGTGTGTTGATGATGTGCTAGTTAGACTTGACGATGAGACTTTTGCATTCTTCCCCGCTAACTTCATTGTGCTAGATATGGAAAAAGATTGTATAAGAGTGCCTACTATCTTGGGGAGGCCCTTCTTGGCTACAGTTGACGCAGAGATCCACATGAGAACCAACACCATGTATGTGACCTTCATGCACATGAAGATCTGGTTGAACATCTTCAAATCTTTAGCTACTACTGAGGTGATAGGCACCATAGAAGAGGATTGTTATTTTGTTGAATGCCTTGAAGAGATTGTAGAGGAGTGCCTACCAGCATGGATTCAGACCACCACTCAAGGTAGAGGTTTAGAGCCCATTGTTGAGTTTCCCGATGATGATGATGAAGAGGATGAAGTAAATGAGCTAGCCTTAGTGGCTGCAAGCGAGGACCTCCCATCCATTTCTAAGCCATTGAAGAATTCTCTTGAAGAACCTCCAATTCTTGAACTCAAGTCACTCCTTGAAGGGTTGAAGTATCCTTTTCTAGGCTCCAATGACACCCTCCTAGTGATCATTTCTTCTATTCTCTCTCCAGAGCAAGAAAATGCATTGATGATAGTCCTAAAGAAGAACATTCAGGCCATTGGTTGGTCCATTTCTTATTTGAGGGGTATTGACCCCTCCATTTGTGTGCATAGGATTTATCTAGAGGATGATGCTAGACCAACCCACCAAATGCAAAGGCGGTTGAACCCAAAATTGAAGGAAGTTGTGACCTAAGAGGTCATGAAATTGTTATATGTTGGAAGTATTTATCCAATTTCTGATAGCACATGGGTGAGTCCCATCCAAGTTGTACTAAAGAAGGGTGGGATCATAGTGGTAGAGAATGTTGATGGTGAGGTGATGCCTATTAGAGAATAGTCCAAATGGAGGATGTGCATAGACTATAGAAAACTCAATGATAAGACTAAGAAGGGCCACTATCCTCTTCCATTTCTTGATCAGATTCTAGAGAGGTTGGTAGGGCTAAATTTCTATTACTTTCTAGATGGATACTCTGGGTACTTCTAGATTGTTGTTCATCCTACAGACTAAGAAAAGATGACATTCACTTGCCCTGGTGGTACTTTTTCTTATCAGAGAATGCCATTTGGGTTGTGTAATGCCCCTTTGACTTTTCAGAGATGTGTGACCTCCATCTTCGTCGACATGCTTGATTTGTCACTTGAAGTATTCATGGATGATTTTTCAATTTTTGGCAAAATATTTGATGAGTGTTTTCTCCACTCAGCCGCCATTCTTGAGAGATATGTCAAGGTACTCCTCATGCTATCTTGGGAAAAGAGCCACTTCATGGTGCCCGAAGGAATAGTTCTAGGTCACCGGGTTTCAAAAGATGGTTTTGAGGTCAATAGGGCCAAGGTGGGCCTCATTTCTACTCTCACCATTCCTTCTACCGTAAGACATGTCTGATCTTTCTTGTGACATGCATGCTTCTATCGTCATTTCATCAAGGATTTTAGAAAATTCTTAAGACCTCTCTGCCATTTTCTCGAAAAAGATGTTGAATTTCACTTTGATGACAAGTGTGTTGAAGACTTCAACCACTTGAAGCACAAGCTTATTTCTACTCTTATCATGCATCCCCCGGACATCTCTTTGTCGTTTGAGATCATGACTGATGCATCGGGACATGGCAGTGGGGGTTGTGCTGGGCCAAAGAGTTGGTCGGATTCCACATGTCATCTATTATGCTAGCAAGACTCTAGACAAAGCACAATGGAACTACACGACTATAGAAAAATATTTGCTTGCATTTATCTTTGCTCTTGACAAGTTTTGATCATATCTATTACAAAACAAGGTAGTGATATACACAGACCATGATGCAATAAAGTATCTCATGGCAAAGAAAGACTCAAATCCAAGATTGATCTGGTAGATTTTGTTGCTTCAAGAATTTGATATTGCGATTGTGGACAAGAAAGGAGTGGAAAAATAATTCGCTGACCATCTCTCCTGAATTGAAGCACCCTTTGATGATACAAGATGAATTAAAGAAACAATACTGCATGAACAGCTCTTCCTACTCTCATCCACAAAAAGGCCATGGTATAAACATATAGCTAATTTCTTAGCTAGTGGAAGGATACCAAGCACATGGACAAGGGAGGAAAGCAAAAGGTTGTTTGTTATGGTCAAAAATTATGTTTGGGATGATCCTCACCTATTCAAATATTGCCATGACCAACTCATTAGGAGATGTGTCCTGGACATGGAGCAGCAAGAAATTTTGTCTATGTGCCATTCCGAGTATGTGGAGGTCATTTTGGTGGGAAACGCATGACTGCCAAGGTTCTCCAAAGTGGATTTTATTGGCCCTCCTTGTTTAAAGACTCCCATGAATTTTGCAAGTGTTGTTTGAAGTGCCAAAAGGTGGGCATTATCTCAAAGAGGGACATGATGCCTCTATCATGCATTCTTGTGGTGGAGGTGTTTGATGTTTGGGGAATTAATTTTATTAGTCTGTTTCCTCCCTCTTTTAGATATGTGTACATCTTGGTTGTTGTGGACTATGTGTCAAAGTGGATTGAGGCTATTGCAACTAGAACCAATAATCACAAAGTGGTGTGTGACTTTGTGAAATCAAATATCTTTATCCGGTTTGGTGTTTCGAGAGCCATGATTAGTGATGGGGGAAGTCACTTCATCCACTGCACTTTTGAAGGATTGTTAAAGAGACACATAGTGAATCATCATGTGGCTACTCCTTATTACCCTCAAACAAGTGGTCAAGTTGAGTTAGCCGAGATAAAGCTCATTATAGAGAAGATGATGAGACTGAACCTTAAGGATTAGTCACTACATCTCAATGAGGCTTTATGAACTTATAGGACTGCATATGAAGCCCTGATTGGCACCACACCATTCAAGCTTGTGTATGGAAAAAGTTGTCATCTACCGGTTGAGATGAAACATAAGGCATTGTGGGCTTTGAAAGTCATGGATATGGATGGAGACAACCAATTTGAAAATAAAGTTATAGCTGCATGAGCTTAAAGAGATGAGGCATGAAGCTTATGAGTTGTCCAAGAGATACAAGGAAAGGACAAAGTTTCTTCATGATAAGTTGATCAAGAAGAAGAGCTTCAAGCTTGGAAAATGGGTATAGCTATATAACTCAAGGATGAAGTTCTTTCCTGGAAAAATCCATTCTAGATGGGAAGGACCTTATCTAATAAAAAAGGTATATCCATTAGGGGTTGTGTTGATTTGTGAGAAAGAAGGAGAAAAAGAAGTTACTGTGAATGGTCAAAGGCTGAAAGCAGTTGTTGAAGTTGACCCAGACAAAGCCAACCAAAGTTTTGATATCGTAATGTTAGTTGAGGAACACCATCTTGATGAAGAGATGTGCTTGAATGCACATGATATAGATATTTACTTCAAGGATGCTTTGAAAATTCAACGAGAGTGATCGACTTCAAGAATCAATAAGCCCAACTGAAGGCGTAAAATTTAGCACTAGTGGGAGGCAACCCACCTAGGTTTGGGAACTTTTTTCACCCAATCTTCACTTTTTGATACTTATACTTTGTTTTCACATAGTTCCAAGAACACACATGAACACTTGTGCTTGATAGTTTTGTTTTAGTTTTGATGATTTGACAGGTGAGACAAATGAAAGTTGAGAAATGAGGAGCATTTTAGTGAAAAATGATTGATACAACATAAAGTGGGTCGATTAAAATGGTTGGAGTATGAATGATGGAATGATTTGATGAATTTGGAATATTTTTGAACTTGGAGGACCCCAGTACGGCTGTGCTGGCATGGAAAGGTCATGTTGGCATGTTGCATTCCAAAAATAAAAACTTGAGTTTTGGGCATAGGCAGCACGATCGTGCTGGCCCGGGCCTAGTACTTAAGTTACTCAATTTTGCTCGAGCTAGCATGACCAAAACATCATTCTCTTGACCCAAAATGGTCGTTCTACATGGAGAGGTGATCAGGGTGAGCTCCATTCACCCCCAAATCACCTCCTCTTGTTCTCAAACTCTGGATTTGAGTTCCCTTTGGTCCCCAATCACCTTCCCCAACCTCAAGCTCCATTTTCCACCCTCTATTACCATCTGTTTCTCCATCTCCAAGGAGATTTTGCCCCTACATCCGGGAAGCACTTTCTTTCTGTTCTTGCTTAATTTCCCCTAAAGATCCTTGCAAAGATGAAGAGCATGGGCAAAAATCAAGAAGTGGGTAGAGAAGACCATGAACATCCTCATCGGAGGCAAAAGCCACACCAAGTAGGCCTCTAATGTCACACGCCATCCCACAATGTGTCATCACCATCTAATTCAATTTCCCAATCCCTCTGATGGTCAGCATCGATGAGTGCATCCTGACACCGATCCTCCTCCAGCAGTCACACGATGGATCCAAGCTACAACAACCTCGACGAAGAAGATGAGGAAGAAGAAGAGATGGAGAACATCATCGATTCAGTGGACATTGATGCACCAGTCCGAGAGAGGAGGGCCAAGAAGGCTACTGATGTGTTGGTTTCACAACAACCTCCACGGCCGACTCTAGTGAGATGCTCCACTTCATTAGCGCAACCCTGTGCTGCTCAACAGCCCATTAGGCATCGGTTGGTGATTGAAGAAGAAGTTGAAGATGCACCCGTTCAAATGGTACCCTTGAACTTGGACACAAGTTCAGGGTCACACACATATGAGGAGATAGAGGACACCGAGAGTGAGGATATGGAAGATGAACCAATGGACTTCTCTGTTCTAGATGGAGGAGGACATGATGAAGTGGGTTGGGAAGCAACCCGAGGAAGTTCCTTATGGGAGAGGCACAACAAGGAAAGTGTTCATAAGACCCCTCCAACCCAAGTGCTTGACAAGGAGGGTGATTCCCACTTGATATGCATGTATGGCTACCATGCAAGCTCTAGGGATCAACTATGTGTTTAAAGATAAAATGCTATGATGTGGGCTCGACAAGATCTGCAGTGAGGTTGAAGAAACCTACTTGGAGTGGACTCATGAGTTCTTTACAACATTAGAGAAGGTACAATACCAAGGTGAGGATGCCATCAGGTTCAAGTTGAATAGATCAACACATGTGCTTAAAGTTTCCCAAATCAATGCTATCTTTGACCCCGATTCAGAAATGGCAAAGAATTTCAATGAGGTAAGACTTGACAAGAATGGGAGAGAAGATTACTCCAAGATGTGGAAGGCTATTACTGGTCAAGCAACTTTTTTTGTAGGAAAATCCAAGACCAGCAAGATTTACAATCAATTCATGAGATACATATAGAAGGTCCTATCAAACACCTTGTTTGGCCGTTATGACAATAAAGGTTGTTGTTCACAAAAACATTTGTTTGTGATGGCCATAGTAGTAAGTAAGGGATTTGTAAACATTGGAGTCATGGTGATTGGCCACTTGAAGACAATCCTCTCTAAGAGTAAAAATCCATTCATCATGAGGGGAATTATCATGGCAAAGGTAGTGGGCTGCAATCTAGATGGGCTTACCGAGGTAGAAGGAAGGAAATATGTTGATCTAAACTATCTTGCTAGGTCCCAAATGATCTCCCTCAAACATAGAAAAATAATCTATGTTCTGAACCCCGGGTACCCTGGAATCACCTTGGAACTCCCATACCAAGCCACCCCTTCTCAGGGATGTGGGACCCCTAGATAAATTTTTGGAGATGAGATCACAGTATGAGTAGGAGAATCTAAGAGAGGGGTTTAGAACACCAAATGTGGACTTACCTGAAGAAGGAGGAGAGATGAATGTGCCAAAGCAGCAGTGCATACTTGAGCAGCCTTGCCGCACATGATCGAGATTTGAGGATTTTGTTGCACAACCACCTCCAACATATGACATGTCAGCCATCCATTCACAATTGGAGGCAATTCAGCAGACACAGCATGCCATGTGGTTAGATTAGCAATAGATGCATCACCAGATCAACCACATGTACCAGTATTAGCATGCACAGGTATAGAGGAACCCCCAATGGGGAGACGATTTCTGGGGAGTACTATCTGATTACTAGGAGACATACCCGCCTCCACAAGCGGACTACTGGGGCAACTATTACCAACATCCACCTCCACATGCTGATCCACCATAGGACCCTACACCGCCAGAGCAGTGACGTCTACCCTATTATTCCCGAGCTTTAGCTTCATGCTGAGGATGGCATGATTCAAAATTTTGGGGTGGTAGGGCAGTATGCCCTCTTTCTTAGGTTATTTTATTGATTCTTGATCTCTTTTTAGTTGTTGATTTCTCTTTTTAGTATAGATTTCCTTTTGCTTGCATCCACGCATACATGTAGTTCAATTTCATGCATTTTTGCATAATTTTTCAAAAAAATTGCTCTTTTTGCTCCTCCATGTCATGCATTGCATTCTCATGTAGATTTTGGTAATTTCTGTGTGTTTTTAATTAGGATTTTCTACTTTATATCTTAAATTCCCTAAAGTTAGGTTTAGATGAGATTGAATGCAAATTGGCACCATTTTGGTCAATTTTACCCAAACTTGATTGTTCTGGCCTAAAAGCATATTTTAACTTAATCTCCACTGTTTGAAATGAAAATGTTGGCCTTTGACAAATGCATGCCATTTTCTTAGAGTTTATTGCTATATGGTCTTGATTGTTGACTTTTTACACGTACATCACTTCTCTCAAGTTTGTGAATGTTTTGGTTGAATTGTGAATTGAGCAAGCTAGGAATGCTTAGAGCTTATGGAATCGCATGATATAAATGTGAATCTCATATTGTTCAATCATGTGGTGTGATATCATTTGATGAAGTGTTGGATTATTTTCATGCAGGAAATCTTATGTTGAGGACTACACTAATGACCCCTCTTTGACCCAACTCTTCTTTCACCATCTTCACACCTCTCTACCTCATGAAAGGATGCCTTAGAGCACATATTTAGCCTTAGCCACCTCCAAAAGTTTGGGGTGGCCATATCTACGTCTCCCCACTTCACTCTATCCACCATATTCCCTACCTACATCAAGGGCAAAAGAAAAGAAAAGAAGAAAATAAAAGGCAAAAAGAAAATAAAACGATGCTCCTATTTAAGAGCATCTAAATAAAGAAAAGATGAGTGTGTAAAAGCACTCCAATCTCTAACCGCAATCATTTCTTCCTTTTTCATACCCATTGAGCTAGAAAACATCAAATCTAGTTCACTTTACCCTTTCTACAACCATGTGGGTCATTTGGTGTGGTTTGAGGCATAAGATTGAATGCATGAAAGTGAAACAACACTCGTAGTCATCATTGATTAACGCCAACATGAAACGGTCTACTCAGAATTACATGAAGGATATATGGAAAGCTTATGTATTCTATGCTTTATATTTAAAGTTTGTATGCTCAGTGCTCATTTCATGATTATTTTGTGAAAGTGAAGAGGAGATAGGTGGAACACATACACCTAGTCACTTTTAAGACCATTTAGTCAATAATCATCTTTTGCTATGCATTTGTCAGTCTTGTTTATTGAAAGAAAATTGATGAGAGAGATTGAGTTGGAGCATACTTGAGGACAAGTATGTTTTAAGTTTGGGGTGGTGATACAACCCTATTTTAGGGATTCATCTTGTGTCTTTTTATATCTCAATCACAGTTAAACATAGTAGAATGCAAGTTAAATTCCCCAAATATGCATATTGTTGTCAAATGCACTTATGGACGTTCTTTGCATACTTTTCATGTACTTGGACCATGCTTTGGATGGATGAGAGAGAAGGATAGAGTTCTAGGAGTCCTCCAGTCATGGAGGAGTCCAAAGAAGACCCCAAAGCTCCTTCAACCTACCCCTAATGGCCAAGAGTCGACATCAATCAAAGAAGTCCATTGATCATGAAGATTCAAGTTGATTTTGCTAAAGACCCTAACACAACCTTGGTGCCTAGGAACGGCTGTGCTGGCCAATGTCCAAGTTATAGAGAAAATACCAAAATTACAAGCTACAACAACATCGCCACCACAGCCGTGCTACCTAGCACGATCGTGCTATGAAGCCCCCAAAATGGCTGTGCTTCCAGAAATCAAAATGGGCATGCTGAAGGGAACGACCTCACCTCCAACTCGATCACCACAGTTGTGATACCCAACACGGATGTTCTACCTAGTGTCCACCACAGTCAAACTGCCCAACATGGTCTTGCTATCGGCCTCCATTTCACCACCTCAACCTGTGATTTTTCCACTTTCTTAGAATGAGCTCTTCACACCACCATGGTCGTTCCTACCCCTACCCACCACGGCCTACCACCTAAACCCTAGAATTTTCTACATTGTTTTTCCAACAATGTCCCTACTTACCCTAGTACATCTACCACCACCTACATATACATGGGTGGAGGCCACAACATGAGGTTAGCTTCCATTACTCCTCTCCACCCATCATAGAGCATTCATTGCAATCCCCTGCATTTATGCTCTTCACCCACCATTTCCACCATAGAAACCTAGTTTTCTAGGTTTTCTACCATAATCCCCTTCATGTCCATGCCCATCATCCACCTTAGAGGAGGGAGGTCACCCTATAGTAGCTAGGAGGTGAAGGAGAAGGATATACTTTGAGCTCCATGGAGTCCTATCCCCTTCTTCTCATTTATTTTATCTTTTCTTTGAGCATGTCTAGCTAAGCCCCTAGTGGTGGGCTATTTGGGGTTAAAATGTGACTTTGATACCATGTTCGGGGGAAATAACTTGTAATCAGTGTTCAGGAAATTGGTTCGTGCGGTCACATATGCGGCCGCTTAAGCAGTTCGTACAGGGAACCACACTGCATATGTCAAAGTAGACCAATAATCGGTCCAGGCCCGATTATGCGGCCGATTACCCTCTTATGTTTCCGCTTAATCACCGCTTTTCCAAACACACATATATGGACTTGAAGAAATAAAATTTATATGATATTTTTGTTGTTTCTAATTAAATATTTATATGATATTTCTGCTCCCTTTCTTCTAATTAATCATTCTATGTTGTCCTTGTATGTAATTGTTCAATGTGATATATAATTCTATATGACTGATATATAAATATACATAGATATATTAATTTATTAAAAAAAATCCAAAACTATATATACTCCCGCATATACTCCCGCATACCGCATATACTCTATTCAGTGCCCCGTCTGCCCGTACACCGAATAGCACTTTTCTGAACACTGCTTGTAATGAACATAATTTCATTCTATGATGATTGCTTCTTTCTTCTATCTCATTTCCCATTATATTGCATGTGGTTTGTGCTTTTAACATAGATCATTTTCTTTGTGATGCTTGATGACACTTAGCTTCTAGGGGAAATTGGAATGTATGTGGCAATCTTAGGAATGACTCCTAGGTCCAATTAGTGGATCCCTAGCTAGCCTCCTTTGTTCCTACATACATCTCCCTTCTTCTACAAGTGAGTGTGAGATCTAAGTAGCTAGTGTAAGTGTGATTGGTCCAAGAGCTTCCTACATGCTAGATGGCAAGTAACATGAGGTGAAATACCCTCATCTCTACTCTCATTCTGACCCTTGGCTCTTAATTTCCCTAATATACCACTTACCATAGAAACCTAGACTTGCCAAGTCCTACCAGAATTACACCTAACCCTAGTTCTCCAACTAATAGTATAAGGTATATTCTAATAGCACTTGCCTTGTTGTTTGGTTTGGTAATCTATTTTGAATTGTGATAATTGCATTCTATGTTGACCTCCCCCCAACTAATATCATAGTGCATTCCCAAACGGCCCACCTATCCAATCCATTGCTTAAAACCTAACTCGTCATCTTAGCTTGTTAATGCTAATTTAGCTTAGTTTCCTTTGTTCACTCTAGGTAATTGCTTAGTCTTGTTAATTAGGATCAACATAGATTCTTGCATGCTCTAGTGTGTAGCTTAGTTCTTAGTCACTATTTGCCTTTCTAGAGTAGTGTAGATCATCTTTCTCTTGTTTAGTTGATTGCTTAATCTAGTTTCTTAGACTTAACTTGCTTAGGGTAAT
Organism: Alisma plantago-aquatica; assembly: GCA_963693085.1. Taxonomy (NCBI): domain Eukaryota; kingdom Viridiplantae; phylum Streptophyta; class Magnoliopsida; order Alismatales; family Alismataceae; genus Alisma; species Alisma plantago-aquatica. The sequence continues at coordinate 52,207,877 of OY856409.1, forward strand.
CTAGGGTTTTTGGTAATCTAGCTTTCATATTGCCTTTACTTGCTTGCTTGTTTAGTGTAATCAAATCAAAACCAATCCGTCAACCCTTAACCCTAATCTCTTCTTTAGGAACATAGAAAATGCTAACTTAGCTCTAGTACACCCTCTCTCTCCCTAAGGATCAACCCTAATCTTATCACTATCCTATACTACAACATGACCCTGTGTGCTTGCAGGTACGTGTGATTAGTTGAGCCAGTGTGTTGGACTAGGTCTACATATACAAATTTTGAGAGATCCATGTGTTTTCCCTTGGGGGTGCATCTAGCCACCTTTAGTTGGTTAGTGTGTGTCCCTAAGAAGAATCACACCATCAACGGGAGCCTATTAGAAGTCGAACAAGAAGAGACCATTGTACCCATCCTAAGAAAACAATGACTAAAGGAGCAAGGGAAAGAATCCCAATAAGGAACAAATTCTCATGAGGAAGGTTTTACCAATGTAGAGCCATATGCACCTAGAATACCATTTCCATACGAACTAATCAAGTCTCGTCTCAAGAAGAGATACAAAAATTCATTGGAGTTGTAAAAAGGTTGCATTTTGATATTCTATTGCTAGATTCTATTGAGGAAATGCCACTTATGCTAAAATATATAAAGATCTAATCACAAAGAGGAGGTGTGGATAAGAAGTCGAAACTATTAAGCTTTTGAAAATATTGAGTGCCTTTGTTCAAGCAAGGATGCCAACTAAGCAAAAGGACCCTAGAGCACTTACAATTCTCTTCAATGTAGGAGATAATGAAGAAAGGAAGGGGTTGGCAGATCTTGGCACAAGTATAAGTCTTATGCCATGCACGCTAACAATGTGACCGGGTCTGATAAAATGGTAAAGACAAGAATGAGAATTCAATGGTTTGATCATATACACTATCACAAATCACACATGGTTTGTTTAAAATGTATCAATAAGGTTAGGAAGATACTTTATTTATTGTGATGTCATTGTTATCGACACAATCAAGGACCCATCCTACCCCATCATTTTTGTAAGATCCTTCATGTCTACAGAAGAACCCTTATCAATGTACAAGTGGGTACTATAATGATTTGAGTTGAAAGTTACAACATTGATTTTAGTGTTCAATATTATACAAGTGGTCCCTCTTTGTTTGAATATGTTTACTTAGTCAATAGTTACAACCATCTATTTGCAGATATTTAGGAATAAAATGCTACTACAAACCCTTTGATGAGGGCCTTAACAAATCAGACCTCCAATATTGATGACCCCGAGGTCAAATAATTATTAGAGTATCTTGACACTGAAGAAGATGACATAATCATCATGGATGTTACAAAAGACCTTAAAATTGAAAGCACCAATTATATTTCTTTGAAAATAACCATGAGTGATTAAGAAGCTACCAATACTTTACCTGAGCTGAAACAACTCATGGAGGGTCTTTAGTATAATTTTGTAGATAATGAGGGAAGAAATATAGTTATAATCAACTTGGCCCTATTTGAGAGGCAAAAGGAACAACTACTTTTAGAGTCGAGATTGATAAGAAAAGTTATCAGATATTCTGTGGATGATATCAAGGGCTTGAGATCCACATGTTGCACACACAGATTCATATTGAGGAAGATACCAAACATTTAGCTCAAGGTTAGAAGCAACTAAACATTATCTGTATGAAGTCATTAAGAAAGAAGTGATCACATGCGTAATGCCATGCTCATCTATGCCATCAGTGACAGTAGATGGGTAAACACTGTCCATGATGTACCCAATAAAGGGGGAGTGACATATAGAAGAATTAAATTCATAACAAGGACAATAACAAGGTCGAGAATGTCCATTGACTACAAAAAGATTAATGCATACATAATGAAAGATCATTTCCCATTACCATTTGTAGATCAAGTTCCTTGAATGCCTTGCACATCACTCTTCTACTATCTTGATGGTTGTATCTGATTTTAACAAGTACCAATTCACCCCCAACAATAAAAGAAACAAGTTCCCATGCTTATATGGTACATAAAGTTTTCATAGAATGCCATTTGAATTATGCAATGCACCTTCTACATTTCAAAAATGCATGATTTCTATCTTCATGGATTTCCTAGATGTTATGGACATTTTCATGAATTATTTTTCCATATATGGTTACAATTCAAGAATTTCCTCTGAAGCTTGTCCCTAGTCTTGCAATGATGCCAATGAAGCACCTTATACTAAACCAGGAGAAGTGGCACTTCATGGTTCACGAAGGAATAGTGCTTACACAAGGTGTCAAAAAGAGGGAAAAAGTAGACCAAAGTATAATCGAATCTTTATCTAAACTTTCGTAATTGAAATCTATAACAAATGTAAGAAGTTTCTTAGGGAATGTGGGATACTACCACTACTTCATTTAAGAATTTTCAAAATATTTCAAACCTCTGTTAAGCCTCCCTATGAAAGAATATACCTTGAATTTTTTTAAAGGCTTTCAATACTATGAAGAATTCCCTAAATACATCACCAATCATTCAGACTCTAGATTGGGATCTGTACTTTTGAGTTGTTGTGTGCCACGAGTGATTATGTAGTTGGTGTAGTTCATGGGAAATAAGGACAAGAAACATCATGCTATTTACTATGCAAGTAAAACTCTTAATGAGGCCCATGTCAATTATACTACAATAGAGAAAGAATTTCTCTCCATAATTTTACACATTTGGTAAGTTCAAAATTATTTGACAGAAGCTAATGTCATAGTGTTTAATGACCACGAAGCTATCAAATATCTTATGACAAAGAAGGTACAAAGACCATACTCCCGAGGTGGGCACTCTTTTTACATGAATTTTATCACAATATTGTTGATATAAAAGGATATGAAAATTTGGTGGTTGACCACTTGTCTAGGATATATATGGAACATGACAAGTCTCTACCTATCAATGATAGCTATCCACACAGTCTAGTGCAAACTAAAACTATTGATCATGTGACCTCGTGGTATGTTGACATATGAAACTATTTGTCTTGCCAACAACAACCCCCAGAAAACACTTATAATAAGAAAAAGAAACCCTTTTATGTTGAACTACTATTAGGATGATCCTGTCCTATTTCCAAAGTGTGCCGACGTCCTATACAAAAGATTTGTACCTAAAGAGAAAGCACTAGAGATACTCTAAAAGTGTCATCCATCCCCTTGTACTGGACATATCGGTGCATACCATAGATTTACAAAAGTATTACCATTATGATTTTACTGGCCTTCTTTGCTCATGTATGCACAAACTTATGTAAAGGCTTGCAATGAATATCATAGGACATGAAATATATCTAGACGTGATGAAATGCATGTATGACTGTAATGAAGTTGAAATATTTGATGTATGGGGATTGACTACATGGGACAATTTCCATATTAGTTTGGAAATCAATATATTTTAGTTGTAGTAGACTATGCATCGAAGCAGGAAGACACAATAACAAATCCAATGTGACTCAAAAGCTGTTATGAAGATGTTTAGCAAGATCACCTTCCTGAGGCATGGATTCCCCACAATCCTCATAAGTGACAAGGGTTCCCACTTTGTAGTAAGACACCTTGAAGCTATTATGTGAAAATATGGAGTAAAACACAAGGTTGCCACATCCTACCACCCTCAAACATCAAGTCAAGTTAAAGTACAAATAGGCAGATCAAACAAATTTTGGAGGAAATAGTGGGACAATCAAGAAAAGATTGGGTAGCTAAACTTGATGTTTCCCTCTGGGCATATAGAACAACTTCAAAATACCAATAAGAACCACTCCATATAGGTTGATTTATAGTAAAGGATGCCAGTTGCCTCAAAAATTGGAGCACAAAGCCTTTTGGGCCATCAAATCTTTGAACATGGACCTAGACCTTGACGGCAAAAAGAGGTTCCTTAAATTTGAGCTCAAAGATATCAAGACATGTGCATATGAGAATGCCAAAATATATAAAGAAAGAAAAAAAAGTCTAGCACGATGCACATTTTAAAAGAAAGGATTGTCAAGGAAGGAGACAAAGTCCTATTCTTCAATTCATCTATTAGACTACTTCATGGAAACTAAGATCTAGATGGTCAGGTCCCTTCAATGTTCCTAAATTGTACCCATATGGAATGATGGAATTGTTCGACGAGAAGTCTGGAATGTTCCCAATAAAAGGACAAAGGGTAAAGTGGTACTATGAAGATGAGGCATACACTAAGAGGGATGATATGCAACTCTATGAACTACAACAACAAAATTGATAACTAAGAGTCGAGCTAATGACTTAAATTAGAACTGCTTAGAAGGTAACTGAAGACCTTTTGATATTTTTCCTCTTGATTTTACATGTCTCTAATTCAAGTCAATTTGTGCAACTTATTTTGTTCTTTTTAGGTTTTATAATTTTTATACATATTGGTAGTGCATTGATGATAAAATCTTACATAGTTGAACAATATATATATATATATATATATATAGAGAGAGAGAGAGAGAGAGTCAGGCTAGAATACACTCGAGTGTATCCGGAGCAGAATACACTCAAGTAGTTTTTCATGATGCAATATTTTTTTTCAAAATCTAATCTGTTGATCTTCTTAAACATCTTGTGAACAACTCATACGCAAAATTTGAGCACATTTGGATATGTATAGCTCATGTTATGAAGACCACAAAATTATGTATTTCAAATTAGTTTCGCGCGTCGATTTTATTTCCCTTGGATGAGTGACTTACACTGATCCAAATGGGCTCAAAATTTGTATGTAGCCTAGTTATAGTATGATGGTGAAGATCAACGGTTTACATTTTGCAAAAAATAGTCTTGATATGCAAACACACTTGAGTGTATTCTTGCGATCCGTACACTCGAGTGTATTCTAGCCTGACTCTCTCTCTCTCTCTCTCTCTCTATATATATATATATATATATATATATATATATATATATATATATATATGATCGAGCCAATGCAAGATCAATCAATGAATATGAGATCCATGTAACTATCATCATGTATCAATAAGAAAACAAATCAAAAAAGTTTTCATCAAGGAGAATTATAATTGGTTGATGAATGCATAGTCTTTATAAAGTTTGATGTAGTTGGAGATTTCATAGATCAATTAAACCAAAAATGACATTGGGTGGTGATCCCATCACTCTCATCGATTTGCAAGCACTAATTGGTCATCGGTTGGGCAATCATGTATTCATAAATGGTTGGTAAAAATACTACCATCATCGACATAAGAAGCTAAAACTTCATCAATCTCTTCTAGGGATTCCTCACTGCAAAAAAAATATGCATGCCCGATCAGTCCAACGCATCACCAATGCACTCTAGGATTGTGCACATTATTCACAAGCTTATAACCTGCACAATCTTTGGTAAAGACAATATAGGAATTGTTATTAGATTAGATAATAACACCTTATGGTGCATACGGGAAAAGAAGCCAATATATATAGGAAGGTTGTTGGTTGATAAACTAATAATGGCAAGTGATCAAGATCGGTAAAAAGAGATATGCATGGGATTCTAGTCGCTCTGATTGAACACTAACTCGGTTCACCCAAGTTTTTAATTAATTCCATTGAATCAAAAGGGGACTGATTTGTTGACATACAATACTTGATGAAGACAGGGGTTTAGGCAAAAAGAAGAATAAATTTTTGTGCAAGTTCAAGAATTTCACGAGTTACTCCTCTACTAGATATTAGCAACTACGAAAATGAATATCTTATCTTCTCCCTAAGAGAAATCCTTAAGATGATGTAAAGGGAAACTTCCTCCCCTCAAGCACAAGGAGTCAAGGAGGCAACATAAGTCAATCCCACTAAAGCGATAGAGTCTAAGTGGGAAGAAAAGCTACCAAACCTGATCCAAAATGTAGGCTAATTATCCAGATTCCCCAGAAAGACACAAAGGAACCTAGAAGAGAAACACTCTAGAAACTCAGCAGTAGCTGCCCAAGAAACATGTAGTAACAACTACACCACTAATTATTTAACTTGAGGAGCCAACTGCCAACCCAGTTGAACCATAGGCTAAACAAGCCTATAACAAAGACTTGACGACAATGATGTCCCCTACATTAGGAGCAACTAACATAGTTGACAATAAAGAGCATCAACATGAAGGGGACCATCAACTATTCTCTTTGTGTGTAGAGAACTAGAAGAAAGAGCTAGAAGAGCTAGTAAAAAATGAAAAGAATCATCCCTGTAAGAAACTAGTCCAAAGCAAACCCCTTCCACGAGCGATAAACCAAATACAACCGCTCAATTTGTTGAGTTCATGCAGAAGTTCGAAATCATCAGTGAGATGGTTTTTACATCTCCACATAATAATTCTATTTTCACTTTGGATGTAAAAATGATAACCATGGAGGTCTAAGAAATTACAATACAAATGCAACTGCTCACGCACCTTCCCCAACATCTTGAGTTGCTAGTAGCTAACCAACAACAAATGAAGACATAATAAACATTGAAAAAGAAATCATATGATTGTATAAGGAACATGATGAATTGCATAAGGAAAGGGACAAGCTACAAAAAAAGCACATCCAAAGACATAGGATACAAGAAAAGGAAGGAAGTCTCATCAACTACATCATCACCATGTGAGCTGACAGAAGAGAGAAACCTAAAGGTGTCAAATAAAGGAGTAAAGAAGTTGCCACGAATTGGAAGGATGTCCCCTATCACCAACTTGTAGTGCTGACAACTATGATGAAAAAGGGACAGTTATGGTAGCCCACATGCAAAATGTGGAAGTGACTACTGCAACAACACCAAGAGAAGATTGTGCCATGTGTGTACAGTCCAATCATGATGATGAGGAATAATCTACACAGAACATCAATGACTTCAAAGAAGATGATGAAGTTGAGATAAACTCAACAACTTCCCTAGGGAAATTAATGAACGCACCCTAAATATTAGGGAATCAAGGAGAAGTTGAGATTGCAGAAGAAAAGGTGTTAGTAACCTGACAACATAACGATAATGGATGTTGAGAAAGAAGAAGCATCGGGAGAAATGATACAATGTTAGAACAAAGTCAATTTCCAAATGAGATGGTTAAGAAAAATACATAATATATGATGACAAACATAGAAGATCTTTTTCATTGAGGTTCCACCACAACCACTACTTGGATACACATGCGCAGACTTCATGTTTTACCCACCCATGGAGCAATCTATTGAAACAAGACACCAACATGAATATAAAGAGCACAACTCACCTAAAAATGAAGAGGAAGATATGCAAAGCTTCCTCAAGAATGATTTCAAGAGGATGGCCAATCCAATCTTCCTGGAACTAGAAATCTCTCTTGATGTAGGAAAATCTAGCCTCCACCAACATGGATGTGGCGTCCACGTATGGAATACGATTATGAGACATACATGTCATGGATGACATTTTAGATGACAACATGTATGAAAGTCATGTTTTATATGTGAACCAAGAACACTACTTGACAAGAGAAGATTTCCAGTACATATGTAGGGCAAAAACTTCTATAAGAAAAATACTTTTTTATTTCTTTGCATCACCTTTATAGAAGAGTTCTTTCACCAAGACAAAGATGGCTATGTTTTCAGCACTACACCAAGTCTATCTTTCCACATTAAAAACATTAGATTGATGCACCATCATTCAAAGAACTTGGTGTATCTCTATGAAGAAATGGAAAGAAAAATCTCATCATGCTTTTCTACAAGGCTAAAGATCACTAGATGATAGCCATAGTAGAGGTCGTGGATTGCCAAGGTGTGATGGACAACTGTAATGTGAAGGAATTACAAGCAATAAACTTATTTTTCATGACCTTGAGGCCAAAAAAATACAAATATTACCAATCATACTAGAACACTTCGATAAAGAAGGGGACCACTTGTACAAACGTGGCTGGAAAAACTTCATAATAAATTCAAATGCCCCCCACGAAGTACCTAGTTTAGGGGACAAAGCCTTTCATTCCACAAATGATGGAAACCAGAAATAGGAAAATCGCTCTTGAGGATATTGTTAATGGAGACTTCTATGGGTTGCACTGTAAGTATGTCATGGATGTTATTCACTATTGAAGATTCTTCTACAACACCTCCATAGATACAACTTCAAGGCTTCTTTATACAATCATACCCCTCCTAGAGAAAAAACCATGGAGGGAAGAACCAAAAACCCTTTAACCCAACCAACCTAGTGGAAACAACAAAAATAAAACCCTTTTCAACTAAGCAAGGAAAGAATGAATTGTTAGAGCCAGACTCACAACAATATAAGCAACACAAGGAAGTACAACTTCAGGCTGAATCAACATCTGAAGAACAACATGTAGGTGTGCATACTAAAAATGGGTTTATCTAGAACCAATAGTATCATGAGAGGAATCTTCAATTCCACAAAAAAAACCAATACTAATAGATGCTCAAAGCACAAATAGCAAAAGTGACCCATCTCACAACTAAGTATGAGGTGACTCCTAAGGAACAACCACTACATACACATGCAAAGCTGTTTGAAGGTAAAATTGGCCCAAAAGTGGAGAGATCCAAGAAGAAATCCATGAGGTCCAACCAAAGCAACCCTAGGAAAGAGAGGTCCTAGAATATGAAGTTGGGGAAGAAAACATACTAGATGGATTAGTAGGGATAGTAAAAGCAACTTTCTAGTACTTTGACAGGTGGGCATGTGATGGCCTAAATCAAGAAGACTTGGGCCTAGTCATGGAGAAGCTAAAAGAAGACGATGGGCATGGGTTGTTCTCTTTTAGTAGAGAAGCATCTACATTATGGGAGAAGACCTCTGTGATATCCTAACAATTCATTGGTAAATGACATAAATGTTATGTCAACATGTTAATCCTTACTCAGGGATGACCTCCCTGATGTGCATATGTCATGATTTCTACCACAAGGTGACCTAATGGGTAATAAGGATTCCAAAGAGAAAGAAATGCTTACCAAGAAGTTACAACAGTCTATTGCACAATTCATCTTCTTACCGCTCTTGCATGATGTGCACTACACACTACTTCCAATAAACATTGAAGACATAATTATTGTGTTACATAACAATTCCAATGCATTGTATGGTGACAAGAAGTATAACAATGCAACCAGACCACATTGTCAGCGAGGAGAAAGCAAAATCATGTGCAAATGAGATCATAAAGATAATAAAGGAACATGGTAAGGGATACAAGGAAATACCACAAAAGGACTATAAGAAGCCACAATTTTGTCACAAGATCCCTCAACAAATCGTCTAATCCAACTATTGTAGCTTCCACATCCTTTTTTAGGTGCATGTTAGCCAATCTGGGAGCACAAGTAGAAGAATGACAAAATGATGATCACCACTGCCTATGTGGTGCTTATGACGTGCAGTTGATGCGCTCAAACTAGACAAAAAAGGGTCTATAATATAATGTCAAAGCCTTGCCTGTTTACACTTAACCTCTTCTATTGACACCCTAAGGACAGAGTGCATGATAAGTTGGGGGGGATATAAATTTTGCAAGGTAGGTACCTTAGTCCTCTTCCCTGTGCATCATATATGTGTGACCCTATAGGCTCCCAATTAAGTTGACAATGATATATATAATCATATGATTTCAATATAATGATTGGTATTTAACAAGACTTCATTGCCAACCAAGTAATTGAAGATGTTGAAGAGCAACTTCAACTTAGTATTTTTACCCATGTTATCAAAATTGTATAATCCATTTATCTCTGATATCTAGATTGAAATTGAGGTATGAAAATATGATCTTATTAATTTTCAATCTGTATTCCTTGATCTAGAGTAGATTATTTGAGATACATATGAGCTCAACATCATATGTTGACACGCATGAGCATGACCACACATTTAGTAGTCTCATTCATTAAGTGCTCGAGATATCACTCCAATAGAAGGGACAGACTACTTACACCACTCACTATATTCCACATGTATCATAGTGCATCCATATAGTTATATGTTTAGTTTTTGTTTGCCATCTCAAGAGGGATGTAGACTTGTGGCTTAGACCTATCCTGAGTTTGAGAGAAGAGGAAGTAGACATAAATAATGATTGCTCATAAACAATGCTAAGGGTATAAAATAGATTTAAGTGTTTACATGTGAGTGCACTTGGTAGGTGAAACACAATCCAACTTCCATTAATCATATCTTAAGTTCAATATCATTACCATCCTTGTTTGTCTATTAACTTAGGTTTTATTTTCTTTCTTTGTGACTTTGTTTTGTAAGGAACACCTCAATCAACTTTTCTAACAAACTTTGCTAAGCTAAGATCAAGGTCCCGACATCTTACCAACCTTGTCCTTGTGCTCAACCCCGTCTACTACTTTTGACTCCACATCTTATTGTGAGTATCTCAATGTGTCGAGTTTCAACTTTAAAGTTCAACCCCTAGAATCCAGTTCATTATACTTGTATTTTGAACCCATGTTTTGTGTCGATCAAACTATTCATAGTCTCTTTTAGAGTTATATTTCTTACTTTGACACTATGAGAACATAATCAAATTGTTCATTGAGTAATAGAAAAGGAGATATCCTCCCCCACACAGTCGAAGAATCTTCAAATCATGTAAGTGTGTCAACGACATAATAGATATCTTTAGCAAGATTCACATTGTTTTCTTCAATAATTTAGACCTTGTCTTTGCAGAGATGGGAAGGCAATACAGTAGAAGCTAATCAAAGTGTAGATGATAAGACAAACTAAAACACAATCATTTGAACAGTATCAAAGAAGAACACATAAATAAGTGAAATATATAAGCATGGTTCTATAATATTTTCAACGAGGGAATCACATCAACACATAATAATTAGAAAATTTCCCCAATCTTAAGAGGTAAAGCCTTCACAAGCGTTACATAGAAGGGGACAGAATTCCACAATGCGATTCCGTATAAAAAGATTAAAAAAAAATGACCAATGTTAGAAAGTAGGTCATCTTAACAAAGGCCAATTATGACTTATATGAGCAATATTTTGGTTTTCTACCCTAGTGTGAAGACAAATGTGATGATGCTACCTGATTGTTGTGATCATACCTCATTGTTAGCCTGAACTATTGTATTTGCATTAATGAGGCGTCATGTCCATCAAAATCAACACTACAAAGTAATGACAGTTTATAACAATACAGCATAGATAAAGCTAGGCAAACACACCTGTGAAAGCATGAGTCAACATTTACATATTATTGCGAAAGGAGTTTAAAAGAACGAGTACCTTAGAGATTCATAGGAATCATGATAGATAATCTATGTACACACGAGAAGGTATGTATTACTGGAAAAATTGTAGACCTGACCCCGCACAATTATTTCCTTTTAGTAAACATATACACTTGTACAAAACTACACCCTCTCTCGTCATAATAAAAGACCCAACCACCCTTCCGTGAATGTATATTTGAATTTCAGTTTGCTTATGTTTTTTACATGTTTACTAAAGAGAGAAAATATCACGTGTATTCACTTCCTAACTGAATCATTGCACACCTTGCTCATTTCTCGACCAAGTTCTTCAATTTTTGTTAGAAGCAGTCGCTGCTCCTTTTCGAGCTGCAACATATACTCCCTTTGCGAAAATTCTGCATTTTCCATCTCCTTAACTAACAAAGGCAAGCCTTCAACATCACCTTCCTCGGATAAATTTTGGAACTTTCTTAGCAGCTCTCTGATCTGCTCATTCACATTTCAAGAAAGCTTAAATCAGCTATTAGTGGAATATTTCTACCAGTTGGCTTTCAAATACATAGAAACGAAAGATAATATGAACAAAGTTTCTTCTAAGAAAACATGAGAATATAAAAAAGTTACATCTCAGATTTCACCAAATACGTGTCTTAGTAGTGGAATCGTGGGAAGGTACGTCAATCACATGAGCCGAATCTCACCTGCCCAGAAATTTGGCTTGCTTTGCTGTGGCAGGAAACATCATGGTCTAGACTAGTTTTCTTTTCCAGCTCTGGGAATCTTCTTGTAATCTTTATGTGAATTTCACCCGTCTTCACTCCTTGCAAGGGAATCCATTTGTCTGCCATCTCATTTGGGGGTAAATTTTCATATTCCACAATGCAGTTGCCGATGCTTGCTGTAGGAAGTACTGCATTGTGATCTTTGACATGTAAAATCAAAGGACTGCGGGTATCTGGAAATTCCAATGTCTGGTTCCAGTGAGGCTTTAGTGTCTTATAGATAACCTACAACAAAAGAAAAAGGTTACAATTAGAATTCCTAGAAATTCAAGGATGACCAAGTTACAAGCAGATCCAAATACAACATTGCAAATTTGCGTCTATATTTGACCCCTTGAGCACATCCTAACAGAATGGCCTTGTTACTCTTATATATATTCGACACTGACTTGTGATATACTTCAATAGTTACCTTACCTGTATCGTATATCCTAACACAAAATGGTACCGCAGTAGGTAACCGGAAAATGAATAAAAGGGATTAATTACAATAACAACACCAAAACAAAAATGAACAAAAGGTGTATATATACCTTAGTCCTTTTCTTTATGCTGCCATATTGGACCCTAACATAGGGATCACTAGTTCCTCTAAGATCAGCAGCAACAAGTTCTTTTGCTTCAATTATAACTAATTCAATCCAACCATTTCCACTTGCCTTCAGGGAATTATGTCAATGTCAGCATTTGTCTCGTATTCAGACTCTTACTAATCAGATTCACAAAAAGATACTTTAACTAATCACGTAACTGGAGATCAAAAAATCATTTTCAGAAACAACGTTCTGTTGAGACATCTTACTCATACCAATAGATTGTTAACTGTAGAACTGACCAACTACAAACAGAATACAAGACAGACATACCCTGGATGCTTCAGAGTCGTCATTTTTTACTTCAATCCGCAGCTTCAACTCTCCGCTGCTAACTTTTTCCAGAGGAATGGAAACTGTCCTTGGATTATCAGAGATGCCATCCATGGTCACCCGTGCACTTCCTATGATCTCATCACCAAGCATTTCAGCATTGTAACACTTGAGCTTAAGATAATCACCGTCTCCTATTTCATCAAATTCAAATATCTCATTCCACTTGGGATCTGAATAATGGGAAACTGTTTTTGTTTTCTGTATGGCCTGAAAAAAAAATCAAAATTGACCACTTGTCAAAATTTTACTGAGTTAGCTAGAAACTGAGAGAAGACACCAGCCAAGTTCTTCAAAATATCAGAAATGACGAACCTTTCCATACTCTAGTTTGACATAAGCCTCAGACTTTCCTGACTTTGAGATGAGGTCGGTTCCTTCAATGACGGCTACTCTAATCTTCCTCCCAGTTTTAGCTTGAAGATTTGAAGTTACATGCAAAGCCTGTTGGGGTCTTGAACTACTTGAACTCCTCAGACTGTTGGAACCATCTGAAAATTGCCATTCTTTTGGGGAAAGCTTCACTGTTAACTGCACTTCACAAGTTCGAGATAAATGCTTGCTATTCATCACATATCAACGAGATTATTGGTGCAAAAATAATCGTCCAGTATGAACAAAATTGCACTAGGGAACAGGAAGGAGGAAGGGAGATATGCCCTATCAGTGATGAGTTCAGCTATTTATAATTGGCTCAGCCAACGCAAAAAGCAACATAATACAGAAGATTATATATTAATTAATGGCTAAAATCCTAATTAACTAAAATACAAGTATATTTCCTAGTTCTACTGAACAACCTGTATAACTCACTGTTGCTCTAAGGTCATCAATTAAAGCTTGTGATAATGCACGACAGTTCTAAGAGTTAAAAAGAATCATGCTCCTGTTACAATCCATCAAATCCATTGTAACCTGTTACTTTAAAAAGATTCACTGTGCAGTGAAATGACAAATGAATCTCTTGATTGGACCTGCACTTACAGTGTCACTACTCAGGTTCAACTTGCAAGTTGCCTTGACATTCAGCTTGGCTCCAGTTTGTCATGTCTACTTCAAGCTCAGGCACTTGCTCAGGAGCGTGAATGTCTATGTCACTCATATCTTCGTAGCAAGTATTTCTGCAAAATAGGTCAAGGAAATGGGTACCCGGTTTTTGAACTACAAATGTACGGCCTGAATGACAGCATGCAGATCATTCACATGCAACGTGGGTCATCAAGTTGTTCACTTGTGACTTGCTGGTTTTTCCTTTTAAGGCCAATGCAAGCAATCCCGGAAACGGTCATGTTCGCTGTTAATAATTAATCCCTGGCTTATTGGCAAGACTAAGGGCAATGGCATGCCGTTTGAATATACACATAGGAAGCTACAGATTGACATGCTCAGCCGTGGGAAGGCTGCAATTCAAGTGCCTTGGGCACCTAAGGAGGGCAACAATATGTGGATGCTGATAGTTATGATTGGTGGCCGTGACCTGTAGCCAATGCACGATCTTGTGCAAGCCCAAGTAAAGAAGGGGAGAGTGAATTGATGGAACACGGGAGATATACCCTCTTGAGGACCAAGTTCCGCAAACATGCTAATGATTCAAGGCAAGCTATTTATAAGGACTCAAACTGACTTGAAGGCAACTCAAAAACTTCTTGTCACCACTTAGACTAGAAAGCAACTAATAGCTTAAAGACTAATCTAAATTCAGATGTCCCAAAATAAAATCCTAGATGATTATCTTACTAACTAGAAAACTAGAAAAACTTCTGCGTCAATTTGGAATGCTTGTATATACCTAAAATGTCTGTATAAGCTATCCATTGTATTGCCATGGAGCTGGTCTTAGAACCAGGAAAAGATTCCTAGACGTTAATTGAGTCCAAAGAAATAAGTCTGATAAAACTCAACAGAATTCCATGACCAAATAAAAATACACTGATGGAAGAACAAGAGTCTAGCTTTGCAAAAAATAGTGATAAAAATGGGTGAACCCGATTTCCAGCATCCCCTGCTTGCTCCCAGTCACTGTCTAAGGCGTTAACAAATCTGAATAATATTTTGAAGCATCGAGTATTTGTTCAGATTTTTCTCAACACGGTCTGCTTCATATTTTTTCTTGTTCCAGAGAATCACATTCTTCATCTAATTAAAAGAACACTTGTTAATTTTCAGATTATATTTCTGGATTTGGCTTGTAAGGAAAATAGGTCTCTTGGATATCAAACGGGATCGTCAGAGGTCTGATTCTAAATATTGTTTTATTCGTTTTAATAATAGCGGCATTAGATGCTTAGATGTCTCTTGCTGGTTGAATATCACAGTTAATCTTGAATATAATTTATCTTTGTATAGATGTCTGATGCAACAATGAGACTATGGACAACATTGAACACCAGAAACTTTATGAAATGCAAGAAGAACCACTTGTCGAAAACAATGAATCTCCTGGATCTGATAAAAACAGTAAAAGAGAAAAAAGAACCTATGATGTTTGGAATCACTTTAAAGTCATTAGTGACAAGAATGGTATAGAAATATGTAGATGTAACTACTGCAAGAAACACTTGACATGTAATTCTATTAATGGGACAAGCCATTTGAGTCGCCACTGAGAACATGCCCATATCATAGGATATCAGATAAGTCTCGGCCTTTGTTAAGTCTAAACAGTCTTGATAATGGAAAGCACAATCACTGCATGGAAATTTGATCCTGAGAGGAGTAGGTCTGATTTGACAAAGTATTTTGTACTGAATGAGGTTCCTTTTAGGACAGTGAAACAACATGTCTTTCGAACTTTGTTTTTAATTTGCAACCTAACTTTAAACCTGTTTCTCGTTTCACCATTAGGAGAGATTGCTGGAAATTGTATGAAAAAGAAAGGACAAAACTCATGGAGACTTTAAGGAAATGTATTAGAAGGATTTCCTTCACAACAGATATATGGACCTCAATACAATCGATAGGGTACGTCTACCGTTGCTCACTATATAGACAATGATTGAAACTTGTAAAAAAATAATTTCTTTGTGTGTGCTACCATCTCCTACACTGGTGATAAGATTGCTGATATGATAATCAATCGTTTGCATGATTGGAATGTAGATAATGTATGTGCTATAACTGTAGACAATGCCTCTTCAAATGATGTTGTTGTTAGGAGTTTGGTGAACCATTTTTCTGTGAAAAGGGGCTTACTTTTAAATGGAAAATTATTTCATGTGCTTTGTTGGGCACATGTTCTAAATCTTATTGTTCAGGATGGGTTAACTGAACTGAAAGAATTGATTGGAAAAGTTTGGAATTTGGTGAAGTATGAGAAATATTCACCTAGGAGGCTACAAGAATTTCTAGAGGTAGCAAAGATGGAACACATAAGTAGCTAAAAAAGGCTAGTGCTAGATGTTAGTACTAGATGGAACTCTACTTTTTATTGATGTCAGAATCTGCTCTTCCTTATCAGAATGTCTTTACTAGATTGAAAACCCGAGACTGTAGTGCTTATGATGTTCCAAGTACTGCCGAATGGAATAAGATTGAATACATATGTGGGATTCTTGAGGTTTTCTATATGCCATTAATGATTTTTCTGGCCATTTATATTCCACTGCAAACCTATTTTTGAAAATATTTATGAGATTCCAAGTGGATTGATAAATCTGAAGGATAGTGAGGATGATCATATTAGGAATATGGCCATAAAGATACATTCCATATTTGACAAGTATTGGAGGGATAAGTATACTTTGTTGCCTTTGCAAATTGCCACTTTCTTAGATCCCCATTGTAAATTGGAGTATCTTCATTTCTGTTATAGTAAGATATATCCCGAGCTTGATGCCGAATATTATATCTCAAGCATTGAGGACACAGTTCGTGCTCTTTCTTTAAATACACATTGTTATATCAAGAATCTCAACAATCAATTCGAGTCTCTACATCTCAAGTGGTGGATGAGAAAGAAATTAGTCCTAGCAAGAAAAAAAATGCAACATAAGACAAATGTTTTGGAAAGAGGAGAAGAAAGGAAAGTGTAATGTAGATTTGGGAAAGTCTGAAATTCAGTGTTATCTGGATGACAACATTGCTGATTATGAGCAGGATGATGATAGATTTGATATTTTGAGATGGTGGTGTGAATATTAAAATAAGTAAAGGATTTTTTCGAACATGGCACACAATTTTTTGGCTATTCCTATCTCTACAGTAGCATCAGAGAGTGCACACTGGAGGTAGAGTGCTAGATCAATACCATAGTTTTTGAGGCGGCCAGGCGGCGGATGTCCCTAGCTGGCCACCCAGGTCAACTAGACGGCCGCCTAGGTGGTGTTTTTTTTACACATAAATTATACATATGTGAATTTTGTGAAAGACAATGAGATTTGGAGAGCTTAGGGTTGCACAATGTGTGCACTCTTTTATTTATAGTAATGTGACAATTACAAAGAAATCCAAATATAATGTAAAATAACAAAATAAAAATAACAAAACATATATATTAACACTCCCCCTCAAGTTGGAGCATAGATGTCAATCATGCCCAACTTGTCCACAAGTGTGCAGAACTGCTTCTTAGCCAGCAACTTGGTGAAGATATCAGCAACCTGGTCTTCAGAGCGAGTAAAAAGAGTGTAAATTTTGCCAGTTAGGATAGATTCGCGAATGAAATGACAGACAACCTCGATATGTTTGGTGTGCTCATGATAAACATAATTGTTTGCGATGAAGATAGCAGCTTTATTATCGCAGTGCATGGGTATAGCAAAAGAGGACTCAACCCCAAAGTCTTTTAGGAGAGAACACACCCACAGGAGCTCACAGGCAGTATGGGTCATGGCCCTATATTCAGCTTCAGCACTAGATCTGGCAACCACATTTTGTTTCTTGCTTCTCCATGTGACCAGATTACCTCCAACATAGGTACAATAGCCAAAAGTTGATTTCCTGTCAATTTTGCTCCCTGCATAGTCAGCATCAAAATAACCCTCAAGAGAACAGTGTCCATTTTTCCTGTAGTGAAGTCCCTTGCCAGGAGACTTTTTTAGATATCGCAGAATATGACAGAGTGCATCCCAGTGACACTATCTGGGTTTATCTAAATACATGCTAAGAAGACCCACAGCAGTAGCTATGTCAGCTCTAGTCACAGTCAGATATATCATTTTACCGATCAACCTCCTGTATTTTTTATTATCAGCAAAGAGTGGAGAAGACTCATCATCCCAATTGACATTGGGATCCAGAGGAGTATCAGTAGGTCTAGCTCCAAGCATATCAGTCTCCTGCAGAAGATCTAAGACATATTTTCTCTGAGATAGCACAAGAGCATTAGAAGTTCTAGATACCTCTATGCCCAGAAAATACCGCAGTTTACCCAAATCTTTAGTAGCAAAGTGTTTGCAGAGATGAGCTTTAGTAGCCTGAATAGCAATAGAGTCACTGCCAGAAAGTATAATATCATCCACATACACAATCAGAATCACAATACCAGTAGAAGTCTTCTTAGTAAAGACAGAATGATCCACCTGAGATCTCAGAAAACCAAAGTCAATCAGACTATTGCTCAATTTATCAAACCAGGCACGAGGACTCTGTTTGAGCCCATAAATTGACTTCTTTAGCCTGCAGACTTTATGTGACTCCCCCTGAGCAACAAATCTGGGAGGTTGCTCCATATAGACCTCCTCTTGCAGATCACCATATAAGAAAGCATTTTTAACATCTAGTTGTACTAGAGGCCAGTCAAGATTAACAGCAACAGATAAGAGAACTCTGACAAAATTAAGACAGGCAACAGGTGAAAAAGTTTCAAAGTAGTCAATACCATAGGTCTGTGTATAACCTTTAGCAACAAGATGTGCCTTCAGACGTTCTACAGTACCATCCGGTTGATACTTGACAGCATACACCCATCTGCAGCCTACAGGTTTACACTGAGGAGGTGGATCCACCAACTCCCAAGTTTGTCTGTCAGAAAGAGCAAGCATTTCTTCCTTCATAGCAGTCGTCCAAGCTGTACTTTGCAAGGCATCCTGTACAGTCTTTGGGATGGCAACAGCAGATAAAGCAGTGACAAAGTTGCTAACATGAACACTTAAATGATCAGTTGATACATAGTTAGCAATATTGTGAATAGTACAGGAACGAGTGCCCTTCCTAAGAGCAATAGGCACATCAAGGTCAGATATTACCTCAGGTGATGCAGAACCTTCTGTAGGAGAAGATTGGCTTGGTTTGGGGGGATCTTGTGTAGGTTGAACTCTGTTCCTGCGTTGATAAACAATAAGAGGAGGTGTCGGTTGTACAGAAGTAGTGGCATCAGAAACGCAGTCACTAGTAATAGGTAGTGGAGAAGTAATAAGCTCAGACTGAAGACTATCTCCTTGAGTAGAGTAGAGTAGTATGGTGCACCCTCAAAAAAGACAACATCACTGCTAGTGAACCATCTCTTGGTAGTTGGGCTATAGCATCTGTACCCTTTCTGTGTACGAAAGTACCCCAAAAAAATACCTTTTTCAGCACGAGGAGATAGTTTATCATGCATTGGGCCAAGCAACTTTACAAAGCATGTAGAGCCAAAAATGCGAGGGGGTACAGTAAACAAAGGTTTATCAGGATTCAGAATTTGCACAGGTATTTTATTTCCAATTACCGAAGAAGGCATCTGATTTATTAGAAAACAAGTAGTCAAGATGGCTTCTGGCCAGAATCCCCGAGGTACATTAGCATGCAACATAATAGTTCTGGCAACCTCTAGTAAGTGTCTATTCTTTCTTTCTGCAATGCCATTCTGCTGAGGTGTGTATGCACACGAAGTCTGGTGGATAGTGCCAATGGATTTACAAAACAACTCAACATCTTTTTGAACAAATTCAAGTGCATTATTCGTTCTAAAAATTTTAACAGGCATAGAATATTGTGTTTTCATCTCAGCAAAAAAGAATTTAATAGTGGACAATACTTCAGATCTACTCTTCAAAAGAAATAACCATGTGGCTCGAGAAAAATCATCAATGAATAGAATAAAATATTTGTTTCCAGATAGACTAGGGACATGACAAGGGCCCCATACATCAGCATGAACAAGATCAAAAACAATTTTACTGCTAATCTGAGAACGTTTGGGATAAACAGCCCTAGTCTGTTTGCCTAACTGACACGATTCACATTGAAACACATTTGTTCCTACATTAGGTACAATATGGTGCAATTTCTCAGATGATGGGTGCCCAAGTCTGTAATGCCACTGTAGAGCTGATACTGACGAAGATACTGCAGAAGCCAGAGCCACATTGTCCACTTTTTTTAGATAGTCCAGGTAGTACAAGCCATCAGAGCATTCATGCCCCCCACCAATCTTCATCCTCGTGCGAAGGTCCTGAAAAACACATGAACCAGGTACTAAAGTCAGGCTACAGTTCAAGTTCCGTAAAGTTTTTCTAAAAGATAATAAATTCAACGGAAAACGAGGCACATATAGAGCAGATTTCAGCACAATATCAGACACAATGTCTCCAATTCCGGAAATGGTAGACTTGGAGCCATCAACAAGCATAACAGAGGAATTAGTAGTCGGTCTAGATAATTTTCTGAACAATGACTGATTCCCAGAAATATGAGAACATGCGCCCGAATCTATGACCCATTTCGTATTACCAGTAGTAGAGGATGGTGCAAAAAGGAAGACAGTGTCACAACCAGAGTATGTCGCAGCATGTGCTCCCGTGGTGGTGGCAGTAGACGAAGAGCCAGTACGCTCCAGTAACAGGCGCTCGACCTCGACACGAATGAAGTCAGCAGTGGAAGTATTTGGGGCATCAGGTTGGGTAGACGTCTCAGAAGATGTAGTAGCATCAGTGGCTGCATTGGCCCAAGCTGGTTTGCCGTATTTTTCCCAACACTTGTCTTCAACATGATTAGACCAGCTACAGAAGTTGCAGAAGTGTTGGCCAGTCTGAGGACGAGCAGTAGCAGTATTAGGTCCAGAGGATGCTCCACGACCTGAAGAATTCCTCCCCCGGCCAGCACCAAGAGGAGGACGAGCATCATATGAGCGACCGCGTCCACGGCCACGGCCAGACATCGCAGCAAAAGAAGTCAAATCCCCTGTATCAGTAGGAGTCTCAGATGACGATGCAGGCAAGCGATGTAGTCTCTGAAAGGCAGTCTGTAGAGTAGGCAGCGGATCACTAGCGAAAATCTGATCGACCACCCCTGCATAGGAAATAGGTAGGCCACAAAGGATCTGGACTACTTGCAACTCCTGTCGTTGTCGTTGCATAGTAGCCAAATCAGTAGACAAGGGATGGTAGGCTTCCAATTCCCCCCACAGTCCCTTAAAAGCAGAAAAGTAATCCGTCAGATCGGATCCAGAGAAACGCAGGCGGCTAAGATGCTTGTTGATGTCAAACACCTTCTTGGGATTCTGACTGTGTGAATAAGTACTGGCAAGCTGATCCCACATCTGCTTCGCCGTTTGCAGGTATAATAAGGTGACGCTAATCTTGGTTTCACTACTATTCAGAATCCATCTCATGACTGTGGAGTTGTCCTTCACCCAATCATCATAGGCTTTCACATCCTTCGAATCGGCTGTTGCACTTGCAGGAGGCACGGGTAGTGGATTTCACGTCAGGTGCGACATTTTTCCTTGTGATTTAACATATATCTGCATAGAGCACACCCAGTGCTGGTAGTTTCATCCATCCAGCTTCACAGTTTTCACCTGACGTCGCATATCTTCATGAGTAGACGCCATCAGAAAGAAACAGATGTAGACGTAGAGTTACAGGCAGGCAGCAGCAGTCAGGCACAGGCAGTAGAAGGTTGCCTACGGATCCAGGTAGGCAGCAGCAGGCACAGAGCAGGCACAACAGTAGTAGTCAGCAACCAGAGGCAGAAGTCCAACACATGGACTAGTAGTAGAAGGTAGAAGATCCACGCATGGATCTTAAAAAAAGTCACTCCACCATAAGGCGCAGGCAGACAGAGAGGATGAAGCCTGTTACACCGTCAACGTGCCAGAATTGGAAAGTTACCGAGGCTGTCTGGAAATTTCGGAAAGAGAAACGGAGTTAGACGGAGGAGCCTGTGGTGGATTAGGCCACAAGGATGGAGGTTATTAAGGGATTAGAGGTGGATGCATGGAGGGTTGCCGAGGGGTGGATGGTGTTACTGTAGCGGCGGCGCTACTGTAGCAGTACTGTAGCGGCGGAAAAAAAGAGATTTCAGAGTGTGGCGGCGGCTAGGGTTGGTGGAGAGAGAGGGATTAGGTTTAAGGTGGATCGGCCCGCTCTGATACCATGTGAAAGACAATGAGATTTGGAGAGCTTAGGGTTGCACAATGTGTGCACCCTTATATTTATAGTAATGTGACAATTACAAAGAAGTCCAAATATAATGTAAAATAACAAAATAAAAATAACAGAACATATATATTAACAAATTTATACTCATATATATATATATATATATATATATGTTAAAGAGTATATATTAGCCTATTTAGTTAATAGGTTAATTAGTTATTGGGCTTTTGTATCTCAGCCCGTTTAGATTACTTGCGTCCTAAGTCTTCGGGCGTCTCCCCTCTCCTATATAAAGGAGAGGGCGTCCAGTCTTGTATTCATCCCATTACATTCCATTCAATATAATCTTATTTTTTCACATGGTATCAGAACGGTGAACAGTAACTCCGGCAGTGAACAGTAATTCCTGCGTGAACAGAGCGTGTTCACTCCTGAGGGAAACCTAGCAGCCGCCCCTCCTCCCTCTCCTTTCCGGCGCGCACGCATCCCTAGCTGCTGTCGCTCGTCTTTTCCAGAGAGCAACCGAGGGGAAGAACCCCCGCCTGCGGGCGGCCGCCGCCGTTGCCATGGCTTAGGCCGGCTGCCCGCTAGGCAATTTCGGCCTCCATGGCTCTCCTTCAGTACGTCGGCGCTAATTCCCGACCTGCGATCTATGTTTTCCAAATCCAAACCTTAAATTCGGTGATCTCTTTTTCGGCCATCACATATCCACTGCCATCGTTGCATCATTACCTACCTTCCACCTCTGTTGCCCGTATTCCACGAACAACAATAGTGATGATATATTCTCAGTGCCTCCGATCGACATCCGTCTAGCAGCAATCCTACCGCCGATATCCAAGCAGCCATCTCCGCGCCTTCGCCGCCTATCAACGCCACAATCACCATCTAGCAGCAGCATCATAAGCGCGCCAACCGCAAAAGCAGCAGCCATAATCGCCATCAAGCAACAATCAGCCGTCGTCAACCTGCTACCCGCCGCCCAGAAAGATCTCGCTACTACCGACATCAATTCAGTAGTACTGAACTCGGTATAGGCGCAATTATCGACGACGACATCAACTCGGTAGTACCGAGTTCTGCACAGGCCATCTCCTGACGTCCTCAGCATCATCCTTCATTGCCGCTCGTGGAGAGGCTCCGCCCTTCGCTCCGCATTCATCCTCTTGGCATGCAATATCTCCGGAGCCGTGCAGGAGACCTTTTGTCATCTCCTCCGTTACGACCAAGTGCTACATCAACTGAGTGACATAATCCGGCCTTTTTTTTTTGCTACATCCCATAAGCTGTTGCTCTTCATCACCTTCCCGACTATCTTCATCACTCAACTATCACCTCCCATCTATGTCTACTCCCAGTTATTAATACCCCATATTCATTATGCCTATTCGGATCCTTAATCGGTCATATCTTTGCTAATCGAATCCAAGTTTTAGCCTAATCAGATTTTTCGCTGGGGATCCGCCCCCGCACCCACGGATTTGTTGCCCTATCGGGCCAAACAAATCCCCTTTTTAAGTCGGGATTAGATCCATTTAATTTTTCTATCCGGATCTTACATTGACCCATTTAGCATATTATCTCTGGTTATCGGTTTCATTCTCCACATATTACACATCTCCATATCATAAAATCCTCTCAAATCCGCCGATTCCTTTCCCACCCACCCATATCATGTGTATCCATGTCCACAGTGTGGGGGTCATATATCCATTTCTCCACACCAAACACTCACTCTCGTAGTATTTGGTGTGTGGGGGGATAGAGAGGAGAGGAAGAGAAGAGAGAGAGAGAGTGTGTGTGAAAGAATATGTATGAGAGAGAGTATGAGAAGAGATGATATATGTATTCAGGCTATATATGTTCCAGGATATTATCTTCATGGAGCTTTGCATTGTTCAGCACATTTGTTCTCTACTTCCAGACAGCATTGAAGGATATTCATTCAGTGTCAACACCGAGCTATCCGCATTCGTACCGCATTATGTACGTCAGGTGTTGATGGTGTACTTCTTCAGCTGCATTTACATGAGACAGATGGGTGCTTCTTCATATTTCAGAAGATCAGCAAGCATCTACAAGAAGAAAATGTCCGATTTCGATGTCGTTTCGGTGGCCACAGAAACAAAAATTTCAACAAATTTCGACAGAAATTTTGATAAATGTGTTCCTAGCGTTTCGACGGCAAAATAAATGAATTAATTTATAAAATTTTACCAGAATGATCTATTAGTGTATATCTACTCAAATATGTAATAATATTTCATATTGGATATGTGGGGGGTGGGGTCTCATCATTTTTTAGTGAATGACCCCGAACTGTTTCGATGGGCATTTTGATGAGAACTTTTTATGTTAATTTTCAATGGTGAAATCAATGAATTAAGTCATTATAGTTTGCAAGCACAATATATAGACTTAAAAACACAAAACTGTGCAAAAAAAATGCTCTAGGTAGTACATAGTATACGAAAACATAGAAAAAAAAGCGATGATCTGCCTGTTTCGAGAGTTTTGTCAGTCAATTTTGATGTCCGATTGCCACAGAAATAGAAATTTTGACCAAAATTTCGACAATTTCGTCGAAATTTTGAACACTGTCTACAAGGTCGATAGTTCATCCAGAGATATCTTCACCGAGCTGCTTCAACACGTCTTCTCCGAGCCGCATCTTCTGTATTAGCATCGCCTTCTACTAATCTTCTTGGGACTTTTCTTGATGGATGATATCTCCTTTCCTGTCAAGCCCCCAAGGCTCATGCGACAGAGTTATGGTACTTGCATCATATCATCAACATATCGTCCGTTCGTGTTCGTGCCACGTTATGCACGTCTTCCCAGACAATTTTAAGATTCCACTACCGCTACATCGACACTGTGTATCCGCGCTCGTGTCGCGTTAAGTATGTATTCCAGTGAAGTTGTCATAGTCGTATTGATGATCGTCTGCTCCAAGTGGCGAATTACTAGTGCAGTATTCAGGTTCCATTTCAGATGTTTTTCATTCCAGATGCACTCCAAAAGACCTTCATCAAAGCTCGAGGATCTCCATCCTGCAGAATACAGTTTGAAAGCAAAGAGGCGCCATCGTATGATTCAGGGGGAGTATCAATCTTTTGTATGGGGAGTGATATTTATCTTTTATCATTTCTATCTTTCATTTCTTTTGTTATTTTATCGAGTCCTGTAACTCCAAGCTTGGACATGTGTTTCACCCATGATCCAGCTTGAGGGGGAGTGTTAAAGAGTATATATTAGCCTATTTAGTTAATAGGTTAATTAGTTAGTGGGCTTTTGTATCTCAGCCCGTTCAGATTACTTGCATCCTAAGTCTTAGGGCGTCTCCCCTCTCCTATATAAGGGAGAGGACGTCCAGTCTTGTATTCATCCCATTACATTCCATTCAATATAATCTTATTTTTTCACAATATATATATATATATATATATTATTTATGTACTATACTATGTTATGTATATACTTATGCATGCAAAATTATGTATTATTTATACTATGTTATGTATATAAATATGCATGTATGTATGTATGTATAACTTATCCACCCCTCCCAAATTTATTGAAATAACACTTTTTATAAGTCATTAAGTCGATAACCAATACAGAAAATGAGACAAATTCAATACCAATAAGTAATTAAGCATACTATAGTAGAGTTTCTAAAGCAGAATTTATAAAATGTTGAAAGAAAAAAATTATTAAATGGGCCACTGGGCCCAACCTTCGAAAAAAGCGGCCGCCCATCACTGTTTTAGGTCACCCAGACGGACTAGGCGGTTGCCTATCCGCTCAGTCGGCCCAGGAGGACGCCAAAAGTGACTCTGAAGCAAAGCGGCTGGCTGGGCGGAGCCCTGTTGAACACCTGCTCCACTAGGCGGCGCCCAGACGGCCGCCTCAACAACTATGATCAATACCGCATAGATTGA
Source organism: Alisma plantago-aquatica (assembly GCA_963693085.1). NCBI lineage: Eukaryota > Viridiplantae > Streptophyta > Magnoliopsida > Alismatales > Alismataceae > Alisma > Alisma plantago-aquatica. Next base: position 52,234,083 of record OY856409.1, read on the forward strand.
AGCCAGACATAGTTGAAACCTTGATTTGCACCCAAGACTGGCTTCATAGGGAGAGAGCAATTGAATTAGATGACGACGAGGATGAATTTGGTGAGTACAGTATCATTAGTTCTTTTGCTTTACTCTGTATTTATGGTACTTCTAAACTTTTTAAACAATATTTTAGAAGAATCTCTCAATGTGAAAGAGATTTGACCTTGACTTGACTTTCTTGTGGAGAATGTCTTAAGAGTAAGTGCAACGTCTATTTAGCTTTACTTTTTTCAATGCTATGTATTCTATTTCTGTGTGTTTTGGATTCTTAAAACATGTATTTTATTTGATGTAGGAGAATGGCTGAAGCGATCATGGGATGAGCACTAGATAGATGATAAACCAGACTATACAATGTTGGTTTGAAAACTACTTTATCATACTATTACCAACTCAAATATCTCTTTTGCAGTGGGAGTTGTATCCAGTTCAAGAATAAGCCTAAAACAAACCACGGTAGTGCTACCTAGTAATTTTGGAGTATGGGGAGTTTGTAGGCAAAGTCTACAGATTAAAAAAACAATTTATGGCCTTGAGGTGAGCCCACGTTCATGGTTTGAAAAACTTTTCTAAGTTATTATTGTTTGGGGTCTCTAAGATCCCACTATGATTATAATGTTTTCAGGAAGACCGTGTAGGTTTAATGATTCTCATTGTGTACGTGGTTGCAATGTGCTATTTGGCAGGGATACAACTAGTGAAGTAGCTACAAAAAACTAGAAAGAAACAATGTTTTACTAAAGATCTCCAAATTGCCAAATTGTATATATTCCGTAGGGATTGAGATAGCTCACAACAAAAATGAAGTTTATCTTTCACAAAGGAATGTGAATTTAAAGGTTCTTTGTATATGTAGATTTATCCTAAGGATCGAGATAGTTTAAAGCAAATATGAACCTTTCCTTTCACAAAGGAATTACAAAATAAGGAGTTCTTGAGGAAATAGGCGTGTCGGAATGTAGACCAACTAGGTCTCATATTGATTAGAATCATGATCTCTGGTTGTAACGGGAACAGAGGGTATGACATAGAATAAATTAGTATGCGAGATTACACACGGGTGTATATGCAATGTTGTATTATTTTAACAATGAAGTACATATAATGATGAAAGACAATATGTGGCTAACGAGATAACAATTTTGTAATGAAATATGTACACATACATGCAAACACACACAAGCATACATACGCACCCGGGCACATACACAGACATGTATGAATATATATATGTGAACATGTGTATATGTATATGCACAAATACATTATGTATGCAGATACGTTTGCAAATAAGTACACACAGTTATATATATATATATATATATATATATATATATATATATATATATATATATATATATATATATATATATATATAGATATAGATATAGATATATATATAGATAGATAGATAGATATATATATATAAATAAATATATATATATATAAACACACACACACACAAATATCTATGTGGAAATATGTGCCATATGCACATGCAATGTTTTAAAAGGTCACCTTATAGAGTATATGCGGTATGCGGGAATATATGCAGGAATATATGTGGTTTTGGATTTTTTATTTATTGATTATTTATCTATATAAATATATGTTAATCATGCATTTACATATTTAATTGTACAAATGTGTGTCCAATTAGTACAATTAGAAGAATAATGGATGCAATCATCACAACTTTTTTTTGAGACGTTGGAGCCACCCCCGAGGGGGAGCATGTAAACTCACGCAGAGGCCACCATGCGTGACGGGACCAAGGATTGCTCAGGCCGCACAACCGGGGATTTGAACCTGGGTCTCTACTCTGAAGACCCGTCCCTTCGCCACAGAGCTACCACCTGGGTAGCCTCAATCATCACAACTTAAATAAATACAAACATGCAAACTATGATCTAAATATGAACAAACATAGATGGATATAAATATAAAAATAAGAAATATAAATATGTCCATCTGAAAATTGGGGATTAATCGGCCTTTTATGCGGACGTTGGGCCTTGTATGCGGCCCTGGTCCGCTTTGTGGGGGATTTGTTGTATGCATAGCAGCAGGGGGTTCGAACCTTGTATGCCGCCGCTTTTGCGGTTGCACAGATCAATTTTTGAAACATTGTGCACACGTATGTATGTTATATATGTATGCAATGTTAATATGATGGAAATAAATGTTCAATTCCAATGGCCTAGAAACAGAAATTTATAGAAATTTCAATCAAAATTTCAATATTTACCGCCCTAAAAACTTCGATGACAAAATGAATGAATTAAATCAGGAAAATACCTAGACGTTCTAAACACCAAGATACACTTAAAATATGCAATAACATTTCAGTGGATGGGGGGGTCTCCCACATCTATAAGTGGAGGAAGTTGAACTGTTCGATAATCACTTTGATAACAATTTTGTCGGTAATTCTGAAAGAACTAAATTACAAAATTTTGCAAACACAATGTAGACATAAACACACTAGATCATATAACAAATTTATATGTTGAGAGGTCGAAGTGGGATCCACCTCTTGATGGGTGAGTACACAAATAAATAGAACTGTCTATTTTTCATAACATTACAAACTTATAAACCCTCAAGTTACAACTTAGAATTTAAAACCTACAGTTGCAAGTTACAAACTTACAAAATACAACTTGTATAACATATGTTAATAACTACTGACTACTAATTTAGTTAGGTAGTAATTAGTAAGTACTAAATAGTATGAGCTAGTAACTGATAACTAATAAGTAATAAGTACTTAAGTAGTAACTAACAAGTATTAAACATTTAAGTTATGTTAAAGATCTAGGACTTAGAATTTTGTTATTTTCAGAGTATTACTTTAGATGTCTATAGAAGAGTGTGGGAATAGGAGATGTGGATGGGCTAGGGATAGGGGAATCACACCTTAGAATCAAGAAAAAAAGTCGCTGGAAGCAAGAGATTCCAAGAAAATCGCCAATATGCCCAACATGTAGTAGTAGAAACCCTAGAAACAAACGTTTCTCCTGATTGCAAGTTGTGTTTTTGTGCCATTTTGTGAAATTACGGCCCAAACTGGCCTTTTTGCTGTGATTTTCCCCCTATTTTGAGAAATTTCCCAAAATTAAGTCCTATTCCCTACATTTGTGCGTTGTGATATCCGATTCTATGTTTCGATGTCTGCTTGGGAAAAATCAGAAATTTTGATCTAAATTTTATTACATGGTAAATACAACACACACATAAGTATATGTATGTATGGGTGTAAGGCTGTAACCAATGAGCTTTTCAAAAATTGGTGTTCGATAGGCCACTTAATCAACCAATAGGTCGCATATGTGGGCCCTTACCGCTTAGTGGGCCATTTAATAATATGAAGTGTGGTAGGGTGGTCACATAGGCATAAGGAGCCACATACAACCACACAAACCAATTTCCCAAATAATGATCTTTGTGAAGAAAACTCATGAACCAGAGGAAAAAATGGGTTCACAAAGTGATGGTTTGAAAGCTACTACTTCATCATATTGCCAAATGAAATATCTCATTTGCAATGGGAATTATATCCAACTCACATATAAGCCTAAGAAGAACCATTGTGACACAATCCATTCAATTCTTAACTATCTTGAGAAATCATTTGTAAAGGGATCATTTTAATAGAAAATTGGAGAGATCGATATACTTGGTTATCATATGATGATTATGACGATGACTCTCAGCTAGATGGTCTAGCTTAACACGTTATAACTTGGTGGGAAGCAATCTAGTTACTTGGAGAAGTTAAAAGTAAAATGTGGTATCTAGATCAAGTGACTCAAGAAACAATAATAGAGTCATGGCTCATACTGCCAGCTAACTTTTATGGGTGAAATTACTTCTTCATGAGTTAACTTTGGACAATAAATCATCATTGTTGCACCCATATACACTAATGAAAGAACAACTGTGCTTCTAGTTTCATTACTAGTATCATGGTATTCCACACGGGGAAATATCTACTTTGACTTACACTTATTTTTTCAGAGCGTTATCTAAGAAAAAATTTACTTCTTCACATAGATATAAAGACTGAAAACATATTGCTTAACAACTGTCTTAGTGGCAAATTCGACATGCACGATATTTATGCTCAAGCATAGAGGGAGAATGTGGTTTGTTAATGTTTTAACTATAATTCTATTATTTTATTTCCCTTTATCATCTTTTCCTATTTTGTAATAAGGTTGACACGCATCCTTAGGCTATGCCATTTTGAGAGCAAACATTAATTCCTCTAAAGTAGCTCACAAACATGGGTGCCTCTAATATAGAGAAGTAGAATACTGTTGTAATAATGTTGATACGCTTCCTTAGGCTATACCAATGTAAGATATATGTTTGTTTCATATATAGTCTTTAGCAACCAAGCAGACATTCAACCTTTTAACAATACTATTAAGCCCCGTCTAGCCACTAGACATGTGCATCCAACATAAAGTACTCAAGAGGATCAAAAAGAAGGTAAAAAGTAGCAGTCCTGGTGAGAGAAAGCATTAAATTCTCTAAAGTAGCTTACAAACATGGGTTGAGGTAGAATATTTTATGTAAAAGGCAAAGATAACGGCAGACAAGGAAAAATATTGGACAAGGAGTGTTTGTGCATGGCTTCGTTTTCCTATGCGTAGTAGGTAAGCCTAATTATCTGGAGACGGATGAGTGGCAAGATTTTCATTTCATAATGATGTGAATCAATCATCCAATAGAGGATATCATAAGCTAATAGTTGACTACATGAGTTACATGGAGAATCTTTGATAGAGAGAACACACATGCTATTGTATGACTCGATCATGATTGTTGATTGTCAAGCAAAAGCCTAGCCTAGCCAGGGACCTCCTAGGTAGACCTGTCAAACTGGGTTAAAATCCGTGGGCACCCACGGGTCGACCCGTTCAAGTTGGGTTTGGGTGATGAAATTTCCCACCTGTTAGCAATCACCCAAATCCATACCCACCCGTTTAAATAGCGGGTTTTGCGGGTGACCCAGTTATCTAAGATAAATATATTATAATAAATATAATATATGTATGACTCTTAAGATATGCAACATCCACACATGTATACAACAGTTAAATGGCTGATGTGTAAAGTATATATTGTAAAAAGACAAAGTTTAAAGGCCATGATTGACATGTTTTATTAAATTTTTATGCAAATGGAAACAAAGTAGTTATATTCTATATTGTTGTTTATGTTCATGAAAACATAGTGATTATGTTGCATGTTTTATATTCAGTCGCATCAATTACATTTTTTTAAGTTCCTTTTTAGTGCAGTACATAGCAATAAGTGCATGCTATGTTAGTAACTTCTAATGTATGAAAAAATATAATGTTGTTATAGTGATATATTATGCTATTTGCAGCATCTAAATCATTCATTTTTTAATTTTACATACATTACTTGGCTGTTTTTCCCTTACAATTTTATGCTAAAACAAAGTAATGGATAGTGCATTGTCTTTGACATCAAACACAGTGAATGGTTACTCTCATTATCCTATGTTTGCACTAAAATTTATTATGAAATATTCTACTTCTTGTTGTAGATAGACAACTAAAAACTAATTTTTTACTGTACACATTAAATGGGCACCTGCAGGTGAACCTACCACCTGCTGGGTCGGGTTTAGGTATGCCATTGCTCCACCCATTTAACATTGCATCTTTTTAACCCACAACTGTGAGACTCAAACCCGCGATGAACCAACCAAAACCCAACCCACCCACCCGTTTGACAAGTCTACTCCTGGGGCACCGAAGGCGTAGGCACGTGCTAGGAAGCATGGACCCTACTTGGAGGTTGTCGTGCCCCTATCCAACATGTGTCCAACATGGACACTACATGGACACATGATGAACACGACACATAGTGAACACAGCCTAAATGTGTCCCAAGTTCCCCAATTTTTTTACCAGGAGTTGAACACATCCGTGACACGGCTTGGGCACACTAGGACACAACTACTAGTTAGGAAGAAGAAACACCCTATTGCACATAAACTTCCTCTTTGCCACTCTCGTTACCCATGTCTCCCCCTCATCACATCGCCACATGGCAACTACTCTTCCGCCATCTATAGACTCTGCCTCTCCTCTATCTTCACTCGTTGTTGCCAACCTCTCCTCTTCCTCTACCTCCAATACCTATGTTCCATTTGTTCACCACCAACAACAAAAACCTCCTTTTCCCTTTTTTCTTCCTAACTATGAATGTACATCATTGTTTTCACTCTCTTCCACAAATAACAACATACCTCCTCTTTTTTTCTTGGTTGTCAACCACCATCACTATATTTTTACTGTACAAATTTAGATGTATAAATATTTTACTGTAAGTTCTTAGTTGCAGTGTTTAATTTGTTATTATTTGTGAAAAAAAATTCAATTACTTAGTATTATTGTGTTTTTACAAAGTGGGCTTCTTTGATAGTATGTCTTAAGTTTCATGATGTGGGCAATGTGTGTTTGAATGACCATATGAAATTGAATATAGATTTGATGAAAAGATCTTTGTGTTTGAATGGGCTTGTTCTTTTTTGTCTATACATAAAAGTAATATACATGTATATGCATATTTTTTTGCCATGTCAATGTCCTATATTTTTTAAAATTGAGGTGTCATGGGTCCGTGTCTGTGTCTGAATCTGTGTTCGTGTCCATGCTTCCTAGGGTGCATGGATTATCTTTTAATTCTGCATATTATTTATTTATATCTAATTAATAATATAATATAACACATGATATATAAAATATATGCCATATATTGGGTATTTTATGTATTCATTTAATGTTCTACACTCTAGATAGTCATACAAGAGTGCAGTAGAAGCATTAAAACCCATGAAAAGCATTTACACATGTCAATTACGATTTTCAACGACATACACATAATAAAAATACATTATAAAAACCTAGGCAGCCACCCATCTGAGCAACTATAGATCAGATGCAAGTCAGTTGTTTTTTGATGTCAATGGGCCTGAAGGCTAGGCTGGAGAAATACGGACCTCAATATGATAAAGAAAACCTTGAGAGGGAGTGTGAGATAGTTTATTTGCATGTTTCTTTTATTCTTTCCTTGCATAGCTTCCTTTTTCCTTTCTAAAATATGCTCTCCTTGTTCTGAATACGCGGTCCTGCTTTCCTATAAAAAGCATGGACTCCAGCATCTTATAATAATTAAACAAAGGCTAAAGAATTATAATTTGAGTCTTTGTTTTAATTTCAGTACATCTCATAAATACTTTCTGCAGAGTTTGTCACTGTGATTTGTTATCCTGAAATCTGTCTCTATAGTGCATTTCCGTATATTATAAGTTGTATACTAGCCCCTTTAACTCTGTTTATACAAGCCCAAGTAAAATCCACAGATTGCATCTAGGCCTAAATAGAGTCTACTAAGACCGCTTCCAAGAACTTTCAGATCTTGGTTGGCATGAGTGTATGCTAGAATAGTAACAAATTACGAATCACAAATAACTTTCAAAATTTAAGCAAATTTATAGAATATTAAAGGCCGTGCTTAATATAGTGTATAAGAAATCAAAAGTAATATTCATTTTTATACCTCTCCCTTGTCCGTTCCTTCGAAAGGTACGGTCATTTCAACCTCCTTCCCACAGTACTGGGCCTGTGCTGCTATTATACCTGATTTTGGGCCAATTGCCCAGAACATTGTGGAACCATCTGGTACAAACTTCATCTGTTCGAAAAAGATTAAAAAGTGAAATAAAGGAATATGTGGCAATTAAACTAGCATCATACCAAATGATACCTTTATCTCACAGCTAGAAAGATAGTTGAACTTGACACTGTGTGGAATCCACTCATAAAGATTGATTTTTAAAATTCCACTCTCTCCATGCAATAACATGTTGAAGGTATCATTCCATGCAGGATCCGAACCTTGATGAACATTTGTTCTCCTACTTAACTCCTCAATCTCTACCTCCACAAATGTTTGCAAGGTCCCATTTCTAGAACCACCTTCCACGTTCTCATGTGCACCTATATGCTGCCTACTTCCAGAGGAAATATTTACATTACTGCCAACAAGATTTTTCGCAGAAGCTACAGTAACAGATAAGATACATGAAACAGCCCTCCTTCTCAAGTCAACTGATGGCAGTGAAAAGCATAGACGGCGGGGTTCTACCATGTGTTTGGCTAAGGTTTCAGTGCAGAGCTTCACCTGCACAAAGGGACATGTCAAAAAAGATAACAAGTATACGGTTGAAAAAGTATCTACGATTGCGGCCTTTCACAATTTTGACAAAAACCGTGCAGGCATTGCTTAAATAAGTGTCTTATTAGAACTTTCTGACAGTACCAACCAACTAGAGACTCCAGGGAGTTCCGTTGCAGGCAATGTTTGACTTCCACCACTTCCAAAAGCAACACCAATTCGAACATCTGGAGTGGATTCAAAGGAGTATAGCACTGCTTGACCATCCAGAATAGGCATGAGGAGGAGCTACAATGTAACAAGACAAAGAAGAACAATATAAGAACCAAATTCGTTAATTGATTGAAGCAGAGCATAAGGGATTAAGCGCAAGGAACACTAAAATACCATTCACATCCATTAATGATTTAAGAATAGATCTGCTCAACTCACTGACGAGAAGTTATCTTATTTCGCATAAACGAGCAGAAACTAGATAGCCAATCACATGTCATGCTTGGTGGATACAAATTTTACTGATACAGAACAAAGAAACAGGCCCTTATTTGTTAAAAGGCCTAGGCAAACAAGTTCTTTCACTAGTTGTACTGCCTTGTAAATAGATAACTGGCAGACACCAATATAGATTATCATTACACCCATGATAAAACCCTCTGCAACAATTTGGAGATGTATTCAACCATTGATTGAAGACATTACTATGCTTCAAAGCAAGGACAAGAACCGTACTTGGTTTCTCACTTTTCAGTCTTCCTGAATCCTACTCAAGGGTGCAGATCAGATTCTTGGCTCTGATCCACTACCTAATGTGGATGATGTTCTTTAGTGGTGTCAATGCCTATCTCCTAATACTGCTACACCACCTGCTACCGCTCTTGCTTCTACCTATTCTTGTCATCCCTAGTCGTAGCCACTCTTCCGGGAAGAAAATGTGGGTGTAGTTAATCATCCTGCTCGTGTCCTTACTACTTTTGTTGTCAGAACAACCATATAGAGGATCATTATTGGGCTAAGCACGGTACTTCGAATTTAGCCATCTAAGTCACCGCTAAAGATGGATCTAGCTCACAGCACTATTTTGACATATGATACTACTAGTCTTTTGCATCAGAATTTGATCGTTTTCTTCATGAATGGTTGGCTTCCATGACTACCAACTAGGCTTACATTTCATCACAGGCCCCACAAGGTAGTTTATCGTTCCTAACTGTTACTCCACCATCTAGTAAATTAGTAATGACCCTTGGATTATTGATTCTAATGCATCCTCTCATATTTACAACAGCACAGTTTTCTTTGACTGTCTTCCTAAGTCAATGTCATCTCATCTGTCATGCTCGTTGATGGCTCCTAATCAGAAATTGAAGGCATATGGATTGTGCCTCCTCTTCATCCCTACATTCTACTCCATCCGATATCTAATTTTTCTCTCAATTTTTTTATAAGAAAATTGGTGACATAACAAAGATCCCTGATTGCATGCTATAGGATCCCTGTAGAAAGATAACGATCAGTGATGTTATGAAGGACCAGATGGATTTTATCATCTAGATGACAAGACAAAGACACCTGCTGTTGTGGGTTTGACTTCCCCTGCTTCTGCTTCCGAATAGCATTTTCGGCTTGCCTATCCATAATCTGCATATTTAAAATTTCTATTTCCTACTTTCTTCGAAACTTCTTTTGAATGTGAAACTTTCAAACTGGGAAAACAACCATGTCTCATTCTAGCAAACATTTTCATCTAGTAATGCCTTGATTTGGTACACTTCGATATGTGAGAACCCTATCAGGTTCTCCGTATATCTAGTTACAAGCTCTTCATATCATACATTGATTAATTGTCAGGACTCGAGAGCTACTTGGATTTTCTCACTGATATCATACACTGATAGACTACTTACACGTTTTGGCCACTGTCAAGATGTTCTCTGCTAAAATCAAACCCAATTATTCGTACCTATTAAGGTTACTTCAAACAAACAATGCATTTGAATTTTTGCAATAGATTTGACCATCTTTTGCAGGGAATAAGGAACCATTCACCGGACTTCTTGTTCCTATATAACCCAGAAAATCGGGGTTGCAGGAATGAATAATTGCCACCTTTCCGATGTCACTCGCACTCTTCTGTTTCATTCTAAGGTTCCCCAACAATACTTTGGAGGCCTTTCTCACATCCATCTTTCTTAGCAATCACATGCCATTCTTTGTCATATATAATCACTCTCATCTTTTGTGTTTATATCCTACTTCATACCTCCTCCTTACCACCTTAATTTTCGGTTGCCCCTCCTATGCCTAAGATTTAAGAGAGTGTCAAGACAAAAAATATCTGAGAGCCATAAGGTGCACTTTTTCTTGGGTATTTTAGAAAACAAAAGGGCTACTATAGTAATGATCCTGTTTGACACAAGCTGTTAATTAGTTTAAATACATCTTCTCTGAATTCACATTTTTATTCATCAGATGGGACCTCCTCGTCCAACAATATCCTGGTGTCACCCTCTCAAGTTGTTCCTTGCCCATACTTTTGTCTGCACAAGATGAGTGGGGGCTATGAAGAAAGCACATGCAAACTGCCTTAGGAAACCTAATATGCAATCCACAAATCGCTAATTCTTCCCCAAGTTCCGGCTCTTCAATAGGTAGAAATGTTCCTACTTCTAATTATTCCAACTTGGATATGTCCATTGCTGAGAACGCAAAGGCAAGCATGCATTTACTTCACAGGATATTGCTAGTTAATGCTTTTAAGACATGCACAATCTATCCTTTTCCTGCTTCACCAATGTGCAGTCTGCTATTGCCATTCCATAAGCTATTTCTGAGGGCTCTCTTGCATATGGATTGGGGCAAGGCTAAGGAAGAAGAGATAAATGACTTATCTAAGATACGTACCTGTCATCTGGTGGACCTTCTAGTTAATTGCAAACATGATGAAACAATATTGTTAGAAAATAGTTTCCTTATTTATGTATCTCTTTACTATTTTTGTTTCCTGTTGGGTCTATTATATAAATGTTCTCACTCTATATAATAAAGGAGAACCCGCTCTAACTGGGTATCGCTTTGACCCAAATCCCTTCACATGGTATCACAGCACATCCGGCTGTTGTAACCCTAGCCGCCGTTCTCCTAGCTGCCGACCCCTCTCTCTCCCTTCTCCTTCTCCAGTTGTACCTTCCGTCACCGCCGCCATAGGACACCACTGGCGCCACCGCCGGTATTCCTCACCGAGCCGGTTGTCCTCCGATCCGTAAGGGCATGGTGGTCATTTGAAGGAGAGGACGAGAAGACCCTCATTGTATCCATACAGAGGAGGAGTACCTACCTTCTCATCTCCTTTCTTCTTGTCGTAGAATGACTAATAAGTGTGTTGAAAATAGTTTCCTTGTTTATTATCTCTTTACTATTTCCGTTTCCTATTGGGTTTATTATGTAAATGTTCTCACTCTATAATAAAAGAGAACCCGCTCTAGACGGGTATCACTTTGACCGAAATACACTCACACGGTATCAGAGCACATCCAACTGTGGTGACCCTAGTCGTCGTCCTCCTAGCCGCCGCCCTCTCTCTCTTCCTCCTCTCTCTCTCTTTGTTAGCACCGCCCATCATCGTTGCAGGACACGGCCCCTGCCGCTGCCAGTGTCGATTCTCACCGGGTCGGTCTTCCTTCGTCTCCATCAGATCACGGTGGCTGCTTGAAGGAGAGGAGAAAAACTCTCGTTCTATCTTGTAGAGAGGAGGAGAAGCAACTCCCTTCTCATCTTCTTTCCTCTCCACGTACTCCCTATACGTGGATGAGTGCCTAAATTTTTAGGGGTTGTTGATGCGTCAGATTTGCATTTTCAACTGATTGGCGACGGTGCTAATTCCCGTCACCCTCCCCGGCGCATCTTCCCAGAGTCATTTTCTCTCCGGTGTCGCAGTGCATCTTCCCGGAGTCTCCTTTGCCCTTTGACAGAGCTAATTCTAGTCAACATCTACGTCATTCGATGCCAAACACGGCGTGTTCCCCAAGCAACATGACGTGTTGTTGTCTAGGATTTGCTCTGACGGTGTTGATCGCCAGCTACATGGCATTTCACATCTGTGACACGACAGGTTACAGTTGTTGAAGGTTACACCTCCAAAGCTACACGGCGTGTTTCATCTATAACACGGCGTGTTGACAATCGCAGAAGCTTTCTGGAAATTCGTGACACATCATATCTCTTATCTACACGACGTGTGCAAATTAGTCAGAAATCATGTCTTCCATCATCATCAACCTACACGGCATGTCCTGAATCCAACACAGCATGCCGAAATTCGTCAAAAAAGCCTAATTTCTGTCTCAGTTAACTGACACGACGTGTCCAGTCTTCCAACACGTCGTGTGGCTTCCATACACAGCGTGTTACGTCTTTGACATGGCATGCTACCTGTTCAGTCTGATGTTGTTATCCTTATCCAATCTCAAGATGGGAGATGAAAAGCCAGCTGCTTCCTCTACGATCGTCTAAAATGATCAATCTTGGATAACTTCTGTGAAGCTTAACTCACAGAATTATCTCCTCTGGATGAACTATTTACATTGTTCTTGAATCTCGAGAGGTGGATCTTATTGAATCAGATTCTCCTGATGAGAGTAGCAAAGACTACCCTACTTGGCGGAAAAACAATGGGTTGGCGAAATCTTGGTTACAGAATAGCATGGAACCCCAGATTGCCTCCAGATTTATGTTCTATTCTACAGCCAAACAAATATGAAGTTGCAAAGAAACACTTTTCTCATGGAAGAATGTTCTCCGTCTTTATACTGTATATGACTGAATCTTTGCAGAAAGATAAGATAGTCGCTCTCTAGAGGATTATTTTGGCACTATACAATCGATTTCCCAGGAACTTAGTTTCTACCGGCCGCTCTCTAGAGTCAAGTTATAATGGCTATTGTGATTTTCTATCTTTTATAGATGATTTCTCCTGCATGACTGGTATACTTGGGTCTCGGGATAAAGTTTTGCCTGTCATTAGAACTTTTCATCAGTTAATAAAAATATGGTTAGATGCTCATATAAAGATTCTACATACTGATAATGCCCTAGAATGCGTTCAAAAGGTTGTTTCTACTTTTTGTAATTTTGTTGGCATGATTCACGGGACGACTTGTCCTCATACACCTCAACAGAATGCGGTTGTTGAACACAAAAATTGCCATTTACTTTATGTAGCACATACGCTACTCTTTCAAATGTCTGTGCCAAAGAAATATTGGTCCAATGCTCTTCTCACTGCATTTTTTTTATGAATCGTTAGCCATCTTCTGTCTTACATGTGGCTACCCCTTTAACAATGCTACAACCTAACGAGCAACCTTTTCATGTACCCCTTCGTGTGTTTGGTTGCACTGCGTTTGTTCATGTGTTTGATCCACATGTTGACAAGTTGTCTCCTCGAACAGTTCACACCGTCTTTTTGGGATGCTCTCCCACACATAAGGGATATAGATGTTATTGCCCTCGTCTTTGTTGTCTTTTTGTGTATGCTGATGTTACTTTCCATGAGTCCACTCCATTCTTTAGTGACTCTGTTCAGAGTAAGGGGGGGCACAATCCTCAGAATGACTACATTTTTTAGCGTGAGATAGAGCCATCACTTTGTATGCCATGTGATAAGACTGTTATAGAAACCACCCCCACTTCACCACCACCACCTCCACCGATTCAACCCTTTCCACTGGTTTACTCCAAGCGAGTAGGGTGTCACCAAGAAGATGTAGTGTCACCAATCCAACAGTATGCCTCCTCGTCTGACACTCCTGAGGTAATCATTCCTACTGAGAGTTCTCTTGACACTTCAGTTTCAGATTTACACCTTTCAGTCACATCTCGTAAAAGTGTTCACTCTTGCACTATATGTCATCCATTACCAAATGTTTGTTGCTTGTCTCATCTGTCACCGGCACCCCACACGTTTGCTCTTCAGCTTGATTCTACGGTTATTCCTCATTCTAATAAGGAAGAAGCACGACATGATGGTTGGATCCAGGCTATGGACAGTGAGATGGCATCTCTTCATGAGAACTCTACCTGGGATTTGGTGGAACTTTCTCCTGGAAAGTTTGTTGTAGCCTGCCGTTGGGTTTATACTATGAAACAGAAACCATATGGGTCTATTGATCACTTGAACGCTAGTTTGCTGGCAAAGGGGTACACTCAGACACATGGCATAGACTTCTTTGAGACTTTCTATCCAGTTGCTCGACTCAATTTTGTGTGCATCCTTATCTCTATTGCTACTCACTTTGACTGGCCTCTTCTCAGATGGACATCAAGAATGCTTTTCTTCATGGCGATATACTTGAGGAGGTGTATATAGAGCAACCTCATGGGTATGTTTCTCGGGGGGGGGGGGGGTGTTAGAAGGTCTGCAAGTTGAAGAAATCCATGTATGGTCTGAAGCAGTCACCACGGGCATGGTTTGATAAATTCAGTGTTGCACTTACACAGTTTGGATTCACCCGATATTCTAATGATTATTCATTATTCGTGTATAAGTTTTCAAGTGGCACTATTATTCTAGCTGTTTATGTAGATGATATTGTCATCACAGGTGATGACTCTACTGGCATTCTACATCTCAAGGAATGGTTGCAAACACAATTTCAGACAAAAGATCTAGGTAATCCCCGCTATTTCCTTGGAATAGAAGTTCTACGTTCCAATAAGGGAAAAACCTCTCTCGATGAAAATATGTCCTTGACCTTCTTGTAGAGACGGGCATGGCACAATGCAAACCCGTCTCCACGCCTATGGATTATCATACCAAGACGTCTATTTCTAATGACAATGATTTTTCTGATCAAGCAAAGTATAGAAGGATTGTAGGGAAACCGATTTACTTGACAGTTACTCATCCTGGTATTTCTTATGTTATGGGAGTTGTTAGCCAGTTCATGAGTGCGCTGAAGCTGTCACACTGGATGGCAATCGCCAGACGATTCTTCGTTATGTTAAAGGATCGCTAGGGAAGGGCCTTACTTTACAGGGCGGAATCCTGCACATACATCCTTAAAGCTCATTGGGTTCATTGATGATGATTGGGCATGTGATGTTGGAGAGACGTTCTACTAATGGTTATTGTGTGTATCTTGGGTCACATTTGGTGACTTGGAGGAGCAAGAAACAGAATGTGGTAGCAGTAGCACGGTGCAGCACAGAGGTTGAATATCAAGCTATGACACATGCTTGTTGTGAGCTACAATGGGTTGTCTATTTTGTCGAAAATGGGAGTGCATGTTGAGACACCAATTTTTCTCGTGCATGATAACCAGGTAGCCATTCATTGCTAGCAATCTTGCGTTTCATGAGCAGACCAAGCATATTGAAGTGGACTCTCACTTCATTCGTGATTTAGTGCTCTCCAAAAAGATTCAAACTCCTCATGTCCGGACTGTACAACAAGCAGTGTTCTCATATGCCCCGCATGAGGCCGCTTATGCGGCCGCATATGCATATGCGGTCCTCAGCCGCTCCGCATACAACTATGCAGTGCTATGTTTGGACATGGACCGAATATGCGGCATGTGGTCCGCATATGCGGCCGCTTAGGCCCCGCATTTCATTTGGTGACTTAACTAAAAAAAATATAAATAAAACTTCAATTAAAATCAACCAAATTAAATGACAACTTCTATATAATTGGTTTTAGATCAGATATTGAAATTTTGCTACCTCAGAAATAATTCCGTTTTGAATGAGTGGTGCACAATATATTATTACATTTTACAATTATCAATATTTCATTATGCTCTTTCCTTTGCTCTTTTTTTCTCTTCTATTTTGCTCTAAGATTAAAACATGTTGCACTTCCAACAGTTCTTATTTTGTCTTGTATAAAAGGGGAATCTATTGGAGATATTAATTGTACATGATACTTTCTTTTACAAAGTATCAAATTTGTGTGTTGCCTAGGGAGCAATTTCTATTCCCTACAACTTTTTCTTTTCTATTTATTACTGGCTTGACTTCTTCATATCATTTTGATGTTTTGATTTTGTTTTTGATGTTCTTTTTCTATTTCTACTTTGAACTACCATGTGTTCTGTTGCTGTGGTTATTGCTATTGTGTTCATTCAATAAATGTTTTGCTATAAACTGTATGTGTTAGTGTGTTGTGTTACTTGTATATTGTAGTACATTATATAAGCTTAGGGTTTTGTTGATTGATTTTTCTTCTTAATGATTGGAAATATGTGTTTCTTTTTTCATGATTTAATGATTTGTTGGTACATCCGGCTATTGGGCTACGCAACCAGATAGTATGAAATTTATGGTTATGATTATATTTTTTAAATAAATATATGTATAAAATATAGGATTTATTAAAAAATCCAAAAACGCATATGCCCCGCTTATGCTCCCGCATTTCGCTTATACTCTATGTGGTACCCTGATCGAACTCATACTGCATAACGCATTTCAGAACATTGACAACAAGTGGCAGATATCTTCACCAAGCCACTTCCATCTTCAACTTTTTAATACATGAATTCCAAGTTGGGCATGCAGGATGTGTATGCTCCATCTTGAGGGGAAACGTTAGAAAATAGTTTCCTTATTTATGTATCTCTTTACTACTTCCGTTTCATGTTAGGTCTATTATGTAAAATGTTCTCACTCTATATAATAAAGGAGAACCCACTCTAGCCGGGTATCGCTTTGACCCAGATCCATTCACAAATATAATCCAAAATTGAGGCATGTGCATCAAGGAAACCACAGTTCCTCGAGACAAGCCTCTGAGATTTCAAGGCGTAAGTCTCATTCCAGGACACTGAGGCATAAACTTCGAGCTACAAACAGAATAGTTTTTGCTCATAAGCCTCAAGGCGGGTTTTTAAACATCCATGATCGTCACTTTGTGAGGAAGTTGTCTAGACAAAAACTATTGGCACCCCTTTCACTACCTGAAGAAAAAGTTGTTGATCTATTTGTTAAACGTCTAGAAAAGAAGCCCCTCTCTACTCTAGTGCACAAGCTGGGCATAATCAATACCTATGCTCCAGCTTGGGGAGAAGTGTTGAAGTTATTAGTATGATGAACCTGTTGGACTTAACATGTTAAGCATATGTAGTTCATATTGCATGATAAGGGAGTGATGCCTTACATATACTTTGATATACTCACTTTCTTGTGTTGTTTCTTCATTTCTCTATATTTTCCACTAGATTTGTTCTTCTTTAGCTGCTGCTAATCCATTATATACTTTTTGTAATATAACTATAAGTTTTGTGAAATCAGGTTCTGATAGAAATTTAAATGGTGATTTTTGTTTTACAATCGTTTGGTCTCTTAAAATTTATATGAAATTTATGCATGTGTAATCAATTTAGTAATCCACAATATGCGTAATGAGTTTGAGGAGCTAGACAGCTGGGCGCCTAGATTAAAGAAGCGATACCTAGATACTGCTTAATAATAACGTACATGTCTTAGACTTTTCAACCGTAGGTATCAAGTTTAGATCTCGGCACCTTCAGAACCAATTTTGTGTCTTCTGAGTGTTCACATCTATCTAGACCTAATTTTACTTTAAGTAGCTTAAATGCTGATTTCCTGTGCTCAATCCCAAAGTTTACTGGAATATCAACGCTCAGTTCCTAGGGATGTAGCCTAAATACATATTTCTTATCAGTAAAAAGAAACTTAATTGAATCTGACAATCAAAACCTAACCTGGTACAATCAAAAGTAAATGCTTATCAAGTGCCTAATAGCATAAACCCACTTACATCTGATTTTACCCATCTCGAGATAATATAAATAATCATCCAATCCTCAACAAGGCCCAAGTCTGAAAAGATGCAGTTTAACATTTGGAAAAAAGAAAGCTTACAACTCAGAAAGTGAAGTGCATACCTTCCCCTTAATATGAATGCTATTGATGACAATCCGGGCAGTTCCACGTAGGGGCTTGGCCAGCTTGGCGAACAACAAGATGCTCATTTCATTGGGAACCCAATCAAAGCCCATTTGTAAAACTTGCTGACAGTAAAAATAAGTTTTTTCTTGATCAGAGAAAAAATCGTCAAGTGGCAAACACAAGAATAGCAGCACATCTGCCCCCAAAAAACAAGAACATGTACATTAAACACTATGAAATTATTTTGAGCATCCATGAGAAGACATATACTTGAGCCCGAATTCAAGGTTCATGTTTTCGCATCAATTTTTTTTTGGAATTTTATCAAATAATGTTTGGGGAACGTCTACTTAACAATTTGTTCAGAATCAGAAATATATATACTGAAATCAGTCCAATAGGTCTCTGGTTTATATTTTTTTTTCTAAGGGATGTATAAAAACCATAATGTATATAAAACAGTAAGTTCAAATTTTCCTTTAAGATATGTGGTAAGATGGTGTAGAACCGTCGTTGGCTAACGAGGACATTGCATGCATGCCATATCATGGTTGATAAGCTAGTAGCGGGAAATTTTATTGTTAAAACTACTGAAACTTGGCAAAAATGTGATATTACATGGTAAATTCGGTTCAGTAAATTCAGCAAGTTGAAGTACAGTGTATTTTAGAAAACATGTGCATATTTGATGATTTTTCAAAACAAAATGAGAGAAATTCAAACTTTTAGTGGTAAAATTTGAATATATACAAACAATATACATTATGCATATCTTTCTTCAGAACACGCCTGGCGACGGTTGCCTTTATTCTCTTAAGCTAGACTTGCATCCAGTTAGAACATTCACTATTTTATTTGATCAAAGGAGCCAAAATCACAAGAAACAAGATTTATGTGGAAAACCCTTCAAATGTAAGGGACAAACTGTGGGAGGAGATAACCCTAAGCCTTTGACGACTAGGGTTTTTTCTTCTTGTTTTGTCTCATTGAAAACAGGGGGGATATGTTACAATATATAGATAAAAGAAGTTTAATGGATGCATCTCCAAGATCCATTTACCACAAATAGGAAACATTAAATGACGAGTAAATGGGCCATATTCGTAGCCCATAAACACAAAGACAACCTAGTACTCCTCAAGTTGGGCATACAAGTCAAACATGCCCAAATTGCAAATAGAATCAATAAAGGTGGAGATAGGCAAACCTTTTGTGAAAACATCTGCAACTTGCTATGTTGTCTTCACATAAGGTAGGCTGAGAATCCTAGCATCAATCTTTTCACGTATAAAGTCTTGACACACCGTGTAACAGTGTTGGTTGAAGATGACAGGCTCCCAGCAACGCGCCATGTGTCTTTCTTTGCTGCTGTAACGGTGGACAAGATGTCTAGGACAACGAAGGGGCAAACGACGGTTGATGATGGCTGGGATGAACATTGCATGCAAATGACCAGGAAGACAACCTTTGGGATGAGACGACGAACGGATCTAGACGGCAATTAGCGCCATCCAGAGACTCGGGGAAGCGTAGATGGTCGGGAAGGATGGCGTCGACGCATAGATAAAGATCTTTATGAAAGGAGAAGATCAATGACCATGGTAGTCAGGAGATGCCTGTCATGCGGCCGGCCTAAGTCATGGAAAGACAACGACTGCCCGCAGGTGAAGGCTCTCTCTCTCTCTCTCTCTCTCTCTTTTCTAGGGTTAAGGTAAGTGCTATGATGATACCATGTCACTTGTGTTGTGTTATATTAGACGACACACCCTTGTCCTATATATAGGAGAAAGGGTGGAGACATTACAAACTTGGGACTCAAGGTAGGGTATATGGGCTGAGACACTTAAGCCCATTAACTAATTATCCTATTAGTTAAATAGGCTAATAGTACTTTCTAACAAGCCCGTTGGACTCTCACACACACATGATCATAAATAAAAAATAGTTGTTTACATCATCAATAATTTCAAGAATTCAAGAAACTCTTGCAACAAAAGAATACCTTTGAAGAAGCCAAAATGCTATATCATATGGTAAATAAGATAGATAACTTGTTCTAAGACAAGTTTTACCATCATACAAACATTATCCCCAAATGATGTGTTTGCAACATCATAGATGTGAAATATTTCATTTGTTTTTTTTTTGTGACCGAGAGAACCCATCTCGGACGAGTCTGATATGGTAAACTCTCGAGGCATGAGAGGGTGTGGTCCGGACACCCCCCCCCCCTCCCGCGCCTAATCAGCGTGAATTGTCGTTCGCAAAGTGTCTTCGGTGAGGTTCGAACCTAGGTCCTTCATTGGGACTTACTGAGCTCTTACCATCTGGGCTACTATGGGCGGACTATTTCATTTGTTAAGTGAATAAATCTAACATCTTAGGCAAGAATATTGCTAGACACTTGGATAAAATATTCAGGGGAATCAATGGTGTGGTTTTCGGAGGTTGCGACATGAAGAATTAGATTTTGTGGTCAGGGCCCAACCCTTGCATAAGGGACAACTATACCCCAACGGGAAAACCACCGACCAACATCAAAGATGTTTGGGAATCATATTAAAATAGAGCTTTTTTCCTTCAATGGGCAAGACAACTCTAGAGTTAAGATGACCCTAAAGTGCATGGCCACACACGTGTAGAAGGCCTTATTGGGCAAGATACTGATTTGAGATGATGTAATAGGGCGCACAAGGTCTATTTCTCCAAGTATGGCCTATGTGAAGAAGTTGGGGAGGATTCTCTCTCATGATGTTGCATTGTTCTTGCACTTTTGATGTATGGAATGTGACTACCCTGCCCTTCAACTCTATCAGGGGAAGAAGGAACAGATGTTGTGTACTTGTACCATCTATAGAATAAGAGGAACAGAAGCCTTTCTTAAAGCAATTAATTTCACGTCTTGAGCTTGTGGCAATTGATTTTGACAAAAATACACCTTGTATAGAAAGATGCTTTTCTTGTACACACCATGTTGGACATGCTTTTGGGCATTTTGATAATGTTAGTATAAGCGGGTTCACGTTTTCCCTATTAAAAAAATTTAACATCTTAGGAGCCTCATCTTGTTGGACATGTTTTAATAAAAGATTAAAGCTATCGAAAAATATTTCAGAAGCAGTGTCACCAGAGATGTATTAGCCTCTAAAATAATGTAACCTAAATACGATTCAAACGTATGAAATTCTAAAGACAAAATGAAAAAGAAAATATTGAGCTTACATGAAGGTTGAACTGACTAATTTAAAAAGTAGAACCCTTAGTATTTTTAAACCATCCTTTGCAATTCTATGCTTTGAATCATTTTTGTCTCTTTTTTATTAGAAAACATACAAAATGTATTAATAAAAGAAACACGTAGAAAAAATTGTTGAAAATAGCTTCTGTATTTATGTATCGTTTTACTATTTTTGTTTCACGTTGGGTCTATAATGTAAATATTCTCTTCCTATATAATAAAGGCTAGCCTGCTACGACAGGGTATTGCTTTGGCCCAACACTTTCACATGGTATCAGAGCAAGTTCTGGGGCTATAACCCTAGCCGTCGGCCTCCCTCCTCTCTCTCCCATCTCCTCTCAGCTCCGATCCGCCCTTCACCACCGTCGTCACCTCTTTCGGGCGTCGTCGTTGCTGCTGCCAGCTTCGATTCTCGTTGGTCGATCTCCCTCCATCTCCACCACGATGGCTGCTTGAAGGAGAGGAGAGCCACTCGTTCTATCCTAGAGAGAGGAGGAACAACTCTCTTCTCAGTTTCTTTCCTCTCCACATAATCCCCTTACGTGGATGAGTGCCTAAGTTATTTAGGGGTTGTCGATGCGTCAGATTCGCATCATCTATTAACAACTCACGGTGCTAATTCCCATCACCCCTCGACGCGTCTTCCCAAGGTCATCCTCTCTTGGGTGCATCTTCCCGAAGTTCTTTTTCGCCTTTTGACGGAGCCAATTCTCGTCAAGGTTTACGCCGGTCGCCACTGCACACGGCGTGAATCCTAGGAAACAAGGTGTGTTGCCGTCCAAGTGTCTCTGCCCTGACGGCACTGTTCGCAAACTACACGGCGTGTCACTTCCGCAACACGGCGTATCACAGCTATTGAAGGTTACGCCTCCGAAATCAGCTGCTCTCCCTTACAATGGCATTGTCTCTATGGATATCCTCCTTACAAAGTCTTTAGAAACTTATCCCCAACCTATCTTCGGTAAAGTCTATTGAATGTCAGTCTTGTCAACTAGACAAGCATCATCATGTTTCTTTTCCTGGTCATACTATAAAACGCTCTAATCAAAGAAGGTGAAGAAGCAAGTTCAACAAAAAAAGATTAGAGTTGGATCTTAGAATATTGGCTCTCGGACAGGAAAATATTTGGAGATAGTGGATACCATGATGAGAAGAAAAGTCAATATAGCTTGCTTGCAGGAAACCAAGTGGACAGGGGAACGTTGTAGAGAGACTGGAGACACAGGATACAAAACCTGGTATACAGGTATTGATAAACATATAAATGGTGTAGGTATTACTGTTGATAAGATATTAAAGGATGATGTTGTAAAGGTCGCAAGCATGGGCGATATCAAGATTGTTCTTGGGGAAAATATTTTAACATTATTAGCGCTTATGTCCCCCAAGTTGGCCTTAGCGAGGAGGCTAAGAAGGATTTTTGGGATGACATGGATGAATTGATGCAGGGAATACCGACAGAGGAGAAGATTATTATTGGGAGTGATAAATGGCCATGTGGGGAGTAGCAATGATGGATACAAGAGAGTTCATGTTGGTTTTGGATATGACAACAGAAATGGAGAGGATTTTAGATTTTGCAGTTGCATATGATATGATTTTGGCAAACACTCATTTCAAAAAAAGAGAATCTCATAAGATTACTTTCAAGAGTGGGTACAATTGTAGCCAAACTGATTATCTCCTTACGAGGCGGGTGGATCGTAATATATGCAAGGATTGTAAAGTGATTCCTGGCGAAGAACTCATGACCCAACATAGGTTGGTGGTTTTGGATATCAACATGAAGATCAATAAAGGCAAGCATAACAGAAATCAAAATAGCAGAATCAAGTGGTGGAATCTTATAGGAGAAAAGAAATTGACTTTTCATGATAAACTCAGCAAGGAGGGAACTTGGAACTTGGAGTCTGATGTTAACAGTAAGTGGCATAATATGAGCTCATGCATAACAAAAATTTCCAAAGAGGTTTTGGGGGAGTCCAAAGGTTGTGGGCCTCCACAGAAAGAGACTTGGTGGTGGAATGATGAAGTACAGAAGGCTATTAAACTGAAAAGGGAGATCTATAGGAGCTTGCCCAAATCTCGAGATGATGCAACGTTCTAAAGATACAAGCAAGCAAAGTGCTAATGAAAGCTGTCATCTCTCGTTAATCCTGATTAGTGTACAAGGGCTCTCTTTATATAGGAGAGAGATATGGTGTGGTATACCTACAGGTACAGCCATGCTAACATAATATCCACGGCCCATCAGGCCCATGACAAGATAAGAAGATATATCTAATACTCCCCCTCAAGCTGGAGAATACACATCATGTAATCCCAGCTTGTTACACATGTAGAAAAAGAGAGGGCGGAAGCAGCTTGGTGAAGATTTTGGTTGTCTGTTCTCCTATCTTGACATGTGGGGTGATGATCTTCTTTGCTTTAACCATGTCTCTGACAAAATGGCAGCCAACCTCGATGTGCTTTGTTTGTTCATGGAAAACAAGATTATTGGCTATGTATATAGCCGCTTGATTGTCACAGTGTAAAATGGCAGGAGTCTGAACAGGAAGTTTAAATTCACTAAGAATGGATAACAGCTACTGGATGTCGCAGCAAGCATGGGCCATGGCCCTGTATTCTGCCTCTGTGCTAGAGCGAGCCACAACTGATTGTTTCTTGCTTCGCCAACTAATGAGATAATCTCCCAGAAATATACATAAGCCAGAAGTAGATTTTATGTCATTAACATCACCAGCCCAATCAGCATCCGCATAGCTTGTGACCATGGAACAGGACTACGACTTTGAGTCGACTTCGACAGGTGTGGACGCGGAAGTTTGTGAAAACATCGAGGAAACTTCGAAGATTTTTACAACCAAACTTCGACGCATCTTTGACAAAAATTAAGCTCAAAATAGTGATTTTATGATGAAAATGATAGATCTATCTTCAAAAGTAAATATATGTTTATATATAGCCATCCATACATGTCAACATATGTAGAAAAACATAGTCACGTGCAAATATACAAGACATCGTCTTAGTGTCAACTTCGACAGGCATGGAAGTGGAAGTTTGTGGAAAATATAAGGACACTTTAAGGAAGTTTCGGACTAACACTTGAACTCAAAATAAGCTAAAAGATAGTGAGATTGTGAAGGAATTTGGCATAAAACATCAAATTTTTTGTGAACACATACTCCATCTGTAATCTTCTATATGAAATGTTTAGAACTTATATTTGTTCTATATATGTGGTGTTCTGTATCTACAGAAATCCCAACTGGATCACATTCTAGACTTAAAAAGCATGAGCTTATTTCTAAATACTTCAACTTGTAAAAAGCGGAAAAAGTAAGAGAGGTGAAATGGTATTAGGTCTACACCAAATTTTGCAAAGCTTGTGGAAATCTAGTAGAGCAATAAACTTACCATTACTCTCTAGTTAGAAACCAAGGAAATGGTCATCTCAATGTCAAAAACGGTTTCCTATAAGCTTCTTTATGCCTTCACTATGTGTGCAACAATAATAACTACAAAGATCATCAAGAAGATGGGAGGTTTTGAGCTAGCTGAGTCCATTTCATCACCAACTAGGCCGAAGTCATTGACACATGTCAACAAGTAGGCAATGAATGGGGCATGGAAATTTACTAGGTTTCGACATCGACAGGCGTAGACATATGTAACATCGAGAATATATCGCTAGATATCGAGGATGTTTAGTACCATGCTTGTGACAAGAAGTGGCTTGGTATGAAGGCGTTTGTACAACAATCCTTTCCCGGGAGCTCCTTTAAGATATCTTAAAATTCTTTGTACAGACTGCCAGTGGCATTGGAGAGGATTGCTCATGAATTGGCTAACAATGCCCACCGCAAAAGAGATATCAGGGCGAGTGATAGTCAGGTAAATGAATTTGCCAACCACTCGTCGATACTTCACAGGTTTAGGGAAGAGCTCCCCCTCTGAAAGATGTTTGTGGTGGTAATCCATCAGGGAAGAGACTGGTTTGCAATCCATCATACCTGTGTCTTTGAGGAGATCTAAGACATTTTCATTGAGATAGATTCAAGCCCTTGTTTGAACGAAGAACCTCTATGCCCAAGAAGTACCGAAGTTCGCCCAAATTTTTGGTATGGAAGTGACATAAGAGAGTGTTTGAGCGTGACGATGGCAGTTGTGTCACTGCC
Source organism: Alisma plantago-aquatica (assembly GCA_963693085.1). Taxonomy (NCBI): domain Eukaryota; kingdom Viridiplantae; phylum Streptophyta; class Magnoliopsida; order Alismatales; family Alismataceae; genus Alisma; species Alisma plantago-aquatica. Next base: position 52,259,667 of record OY856409.1, read on the forward strand.
AGTAATGACAATATCATCAACATATACTGCTAGAGCAATGATGCCTGACGAGGAATTTTTAAAGAATAAGTTATGGTCACTAGAGGACCACTGGATATTCAGAGATTCTAGAACGATGTTGAGCTTGTCAAACCATGCGCGTGGTGATTGTTTCAAACCGTAGATCGATCGTTGTAGCTTGCAAACCTTGTTGGCATACTCCCCCTCAGCAACAAAGTCGTTGTTGCATGCAGACTTCTTCTGCCAGATCGCCATGTGAGAAAGCATTCTTGATGTCCAGTTGGTGTAAAGGCCAGTCCAAGTGTACTACCAAAGAGAGGAGAAGACGCACAGATGCAATGCGTGTAATTGGGAAGAACGTCTCAAAGTAGTCGACTCCGAAAGTCTGGGTAAATCCATGTGCAACCAACCTTGCCTTAAGACGTTCCACAGTCCCATCAAAGTTATACTTGACTGAGAAAACCCACCGACAACCAACAACATTATGATCATGTGGGGCAAATACAAGGGACCATGTATTGTTGGTCTGTAAAGCATTCATTTCCTCTATCATTGTAGATCGCCAACTAGGGTCCTTTAAGGTTTCTTTACAGCTACGTGGAATCTGTATTTGATCTAGCGCAAGAGCAGCAACTTTGGCATGCTTTGTGAGTTTAGAGAGACAACACGTAGCAGAGATTGGATGACGAATAGTACAAGGGTGAGTACCTTTGCGAAGGGCTATTGGTAAAGCAGATATCTCTTAATCTGATGACGAAGGCAGAGCCTGAGGCTGGGGATCCAAGTATTGTCTGTGTACCGGTGGCGGCTACTGGTTTATGGGTTTTGAAGGGGAATGGATGGTGACTTCAAGAGGAGTAGGGGCGTCTGGTTGCAAAGTGATGATTTCAGGACCCAAGGGGGGATGTTCTGTAAAAAACATATCTGATTCGTGAAACGTGACATCAGCGGATATGTACATCCGTCTAGACCTAGGACAATAACATTCGTAGCCTTTTTGGAAAGAAGAATACCCAAGGAAAACAGTTCTGATCGCATGTGGATCAAGTTTTCAGCCTTAGGGTTAAAGTTATGGACAAAAGTTGTACATCCAAACACACGAAGAGGAAGAGAAAAAACATGTGTCGGTTGGATGTATAAGGGAGAAGGGAACACAACCATCAAGAACAAATGAAGGTTGTCGATTAATGAGGAAGTGGTAAGAAGTGCTTCCGACCAAAATTGATTCGGCAAATGTGCTTGAAACATAAGCGCCCGAGTGATATCTAATAAGTGCCTATTTTTGCGCTCTGCAACACCATTTTGTTGCGGAGTGTACGCACAAGAGCGTTGGTGGATTATCCCAATGCTCTAACAAAAATGCACACAGACTTTAGACACATATTCTAAGGCATTGTCAGCTCGAAGACTTTTAATGTTAATATTAAATTGAGTGGCAATCATTTTATGAAAAACTTGAAACACAGTCAAAACTTCATCACGAGATTTCAAAAGATACAACCACGTCATATGAGAAAAGTCATCCACAAATGTAATGAAATAACGATAATTATTATAACTTGGAGAGCGGAAGGGTCCACAAATATCATTGTGCACAAGTTCAAAATGCACAGTGGATGTGATACTAGTACGACTAGGAAACGAAGCCCTGTGGTGTTTTCCTAACTAGCAATAATCACAAAGAATATGCTGAATGGAAGATGATGATGGCTCAAGCTTTTTGAGTTTCTCTAGCGACGGATGACCATTGCGTTGGTGAAGCTGAAGAGGAGAACATGAGACAAAAACTAAGCCAGGTGTTGAGGAAGGAAAATAGTATAGATCTCCCAGCCTAGGACTCAAACCAATCGTCTTTAAAAATCAAGAATCCTGCATTACAAAACCAGTAGGCCCAAATGTAACATAACATTTAGCTGAATCCACAATTTTTGAAACAAACATGAGATTGAAAGGAAAATCAGGAACATAATGAACATAGTTTAAATTTAGGGTGGAAGAAAGTGGAATAGTGCCGGATTGTTGAACCGTCATGGTGGATCCATCAGCAAGAGTGACATTTGGATGTGGGATTTGAGGATCGGAAGTGGTAAGAAGATTTCGCATACCAATCATATGTTGAGTTGCGCGGGAATCAATGATCCATGGAGAACTAGTAGCCAACATAGAAGTCCTAGAATTCCCTTAATTGAAGACCTCATGAGCAGAGGAAGAAGCTTGTTCTCATGTTGCAGAATCATCAGACAACCACTGAGAAATCTGGGAATTGGGAAGCAGTTGTTCATATTCTGTCGAAGAAATTGTAACCTGGGATGGAGCATCGGTCGACTAAGCAATATGGGCAGATCCAGTTCCACGACCACGACCATACGGATAGCCATGTTTTTGGTAGCATTTATCGACAGTATGTCCCATCCTGTTGCAGAAAGTACACTTTGGGCGAGGGAAGCACCCCGACCTCGTCCTCGGACAGCGACTGCCATGGCCATCGGAGAATCAGGAATAGATTGCACAGTCGGTGTAGATTCAGATTAGAGAATTCTGGAATACGCCTCTTCAATAGATGGAAAATGGTCAGCTACCAAGATGACACTCCGGACCAGAGCATAGTGCGGATGTAAGCCATTGAGAAACTTGGTTGTAATGAGCCCCGCACGTTCTTTTGTCTGAGCTTCAGCAATAATAGGTTGGAAAAAGTTAAGCTGGAGAGATAAACTAAGAATAGAGTCATAATAGGAATCAAATGGTTTATCACCCTGGTTTTCAAAAATAAGCGATCCCAGATATTATAGATACGCAAGGCATTTTTTCTTGCGTGTAATGACTTTTGACTGCATCCCAGATATCTTTGGCTGTAGTATTGAACATAAATTTAGCAGCGATTTGAGCCTCCATATTGTTCCATAGACAGTTTCAGACTGACTGTCACCACGCTTCACTCTGGGGTGTCTTTGGAAGGCTTTTCAATGAAATGAAGTTTGTCCCGAGATTCAAGAATCGTGTGAAGCGCATTCATCCATAACAAATGATTCTGACCATTGATTTTAATTATCGAAACAGGAGCAGAATCATTGTAGATAATGGTCTAAACTTGCCCCTTTTCTTCAGCCATGAGGAAGACGAAAATAATACCGGAAGGACACGCAGTAATTAGTAACCCAGGGTGCAGGAAGGAGAGCGTTGTCCCAAACAGAAGAATAACACAGGTGCAAGAGGACAACACTGCACTAAGTAGATCTACCGGAGTGAAGACACGGTAGTTAAAATAAAACACTATTGTAGGAGAGATTGCACTGCAATAGGAGAGAAGAAACAGAACCCCCTATTGAATAAGACAACACTTACCCATGCCTTAGGGGAGAGACATGGGGAGGAGGAATGAGGGTCTTGGTGTTGCTTAGCAGTAGATTTTATGTAGCAGCACACATGCTATTGATTCTAGTAATAGTGGATAGTTGGTCTTTGTGTTGCTTGGTCGGCAGAACAGAAAGAGAGGGTGAGCGGCACTCCTAGCAGCAGAACTTGTAGGAGTCGTCCAGCAGGTGGATGCGGCGTGGCATCAAGCAGGGAAGTACGGCAACACTCCGAGCAGCAGGGAAGGGCAGAGGCATGCGGAGGCCGCAAGGGAGGAGAACGGAGGAGGGAGGCACTGAGACCGGTGGTGGTTCTGGAGCCAGTGGATGTATGTTCAGGACCTAGCGGAAGGAGGGGATGCGACTGGTCAGGATTAGGAGACCATCCCCGATGGACGCATTTGTCCTCGAGCGTGTTGGGGGAGAGGCGAGGTCGGGAGGGGGGGTCAGGAGCACCGCTGTTGTTGGGCAACGTGCGATTAGGAACGAGAAAAAAAAGGAAAGGGCGGCTAGGTGTCGGGATATTGCTCTGGTACCAAGCTAATAACAATCGTCATGTCTCGTTAATCCTGATTAGTGTACAAGGGCTCTCTTTATATAGGAGAGAGATATGGTGTGGTATACCTGCAGGTACAGCCATGCTAACATAATATCCACGACCCATCAGGCCTATGACAAGATAAGAAGATATATCTAATACAAAGAAAGAAGCTAAAAAGGTTGTTCGGGAGGCAAGGTCTAGATACTTTGATGATATTTATAAGAAGTTAGACACAAGAGAAGGGGGAAAAGATATATATAAAATCGCTCGTATAAGAGAAAGGAAAGGAAGAGACTTGAGTAAAGTAAAATGCATCAAGAATGAAGATGACAAGGTGTTGGTGAAGGACGATGATATCAAGAACCAGTGGAGAAATTACTTCCATAAGCTTTTCAATGGAGACACTGCAAGTAATGTTAGAGACTCGTGTGGCATGAATACAAGAGATATCATTTACACACGACGAGTTTCACCATTTGATGTCAAAAATGCTTTGAAGAAGATGAAAATGAGAGAGGCATATGGACCAGATGGTATTCCTGTTGATGTATGGAAGAGTATGGGGGATGGAGTTATGTGGTTAACAAAGCTCTTTAACAAGATCATGAAGACCAAGAAGATGTCGGATGAGTGGAGAAATAGTATTATAGTCCCCATCTACAAGAACAAAGGTGATGTTCAGAGCTGCACAAACTACAAAGGTATCAAGTTGATGAGTCGCAATGAAGCTTTGGGAGAGGATTATTGAGCAGAGGCTAAGATCTATAATGCATATATCAAACAACCAATTTGGTTTCATGCCTGGAAGATCAACAACATATGTTATTTTTCTGATAAAGAGGCTTATGAAGTATAGAGAAAGCAAAAGAGATTTTCATATGGTGTTTATTGATTTGGAAAAGGCTTATGATCGAGTACCCAGAGAAGTGTTGTAGATGGTTTTTGAGAAAAAGGGTGTGCCAATCCAATACATTGACTTGACCAAAGACATGTAAGTTAGCTCTACTGGAAGTGTGAAAACTCCTAGAGGAGAGACACCAACTTTTCCTATCACAGTTGGGGTACACCAAGGATCCACAATCAGCCCATATCTATTTGTTCTTGTTATGGATGAGCTGAGAAAGAATGTACAAGATGATATTCCTTGGTGTATGTTATTTGTTGATCATATTATTTTGATTGACGAAATTGAAGATGGATTAAATGATAAAGTTGAACGGTGGAGAGAGGCATTGGAATCATATGGATTGATGATTAGCAGGAACAAAACTGAGTACATGCATTGCAATTTCAGCCAATCCCGCAGTGTGAATGATGGAGCCAAGTTGGACGGAGTAGATATACCAAAATGTGATAAATTTCGTTACTTGGGTTCTATTATTCAAATAGAAGGAGATATCCAAAATGACGTTTGTCACGGGATCACTACAAGATGGTTGAAATGGAGGAGTGCAACTAGAGTACTATGTAACCGGAAGATCCCACTTAGGTTAAAAAGTAAGTTTTATAGAACAGCTATATGGTCAGCCATGCTCTATGGGAGTGAATGTTGGGCGGTGAAGAAACAAGGTCTCAACAAGATGAACGTGGTTGAAATGTGTATGTTGAGATGGATGTGTGGGAAGACAAGAAAAGATTACTTGAGAAATGATTATATCAGGAATAAAGTGGGCTGGCGAGCATTGAGGACAAGTTACGCGAGGGCCGACTTAGATGGTACAGACGGACATGTGCAACGCAATGCGCCAATACGAAGCAATGCCATTGAGTCAAGCACAATAAATAGAAGAAGAGGAAGACCTAAATTAACATGGGATGAGCATATGAAGAGAGATTCTGAATCTCTACATCTCAACCAGAATATGGCCCATGATAGAGTTGAATGGAAACAAAGGATCCATGTAGCCGATGAGGCTTAGATGATGATGATGACTATAAAACGCTCTAAGTGTCCTTTTGATCTTATTCATAGTGATGTTTGGGGCCCCGTTAAAGAACCAAGCTACGATTTTATTACTTACTTTCTTTTATTGGTGATTTCTCCTGTATGACTTGGGTATGCTTAAGTTTCGAGATGAAGTTTCTTCGGTCATCCAAACATTTCATAAATTGATAAAAGTTCAGTTTGATACTCATAAAAATTCTTGGTACTGATAATCCTTAGAGTGTGTTCAAAAGGATGTTTCTAATTTTTGTGATTTTGTTGGCATGATTCACCAAACGACTTGTCCTCATACACCTCAACAAAATGGGGTAGTTGAGCACAAAAATTGTCACTTGATGTTTTCAGATGTCTATGCCAAAGAAGATTTGGTCTGATACTATTCTCACTATTTGTTTCTTGATTAATTGTCAGCATATTCTATCTTACATGGGGTCACCCCTTTTTTTGTTTTACGACCAGGCGAGTAAGCATTTCCCATTCCCCTTTGTGTCTTCGGTTGCACTGTGTTTGTTCACATGTTTGATCCATGTGTAGATAAGCTATCTCCTTGCACAGTTCGCACTGTCTTTTTGGGATATTCTCCCACACAAAAGGGGTACAAGTGTTATTGTCCTCATCTTCGTCGTATGTTTGTGTCGGCTGATGTTACTTTTCATGAGTCTACTTTGTTCTTTAGTGACTATGTCCAACGTAAGGGGGAGCACAATCCTGAGAATGACTACATCTTTGAGAGTGAGAGAGCCACCTCTTCTTGTGCCTTGTGATGAGACTGTTCTAGGTACTACCCTCACACCACCACCACCTACTCCACTGATTCCACCCTTTCCACTGATTTACACCAGGCGAGCATGGCATCACTAAGAGGATGTAGCGTCATCAATCCAGCAGATTGCCTCCTCATCGTCAGACACTCCTGAGGTAACTGTTACTACTGAGAGTTCTCTTGATGCTTTTTCAAGCGTACACCTTTCAATTGCAGCCCGGAAAGGTGTTCGCTCCTGCACTATACGCCACCCACTGGCGAATGTTTGTTTCTTATCTTCATTTGTCACTGGCAGCCCGCACGTTTGCTCTTCAGTTGGATTATATGGTTGCTCCTCATTCCTATAAGGAAGCAACGCAACATGATGGTTGGATCCAGGCTATGGACAGTGAGATGGCAACTCTTCATGAGAACTCTACCTGGGACTTGGTGGATCTTCCTCCTGGCAAGTCAGTTGTCGGCTGTCGTTGGGTGTATACTATGAAACAGAAACCAGATGGGTCTATTAATCGTTCGAAGGCTCGTTTGGTGGCAAAGGGGTACACTCAGACACATGGCGTAGACTACTTTGAGACTTTCTCTCCAGTAGCTATCTCTGTTGCTACCCATTTGGATTGGTTTCTACTTCAGCTGGACATCAAGAATGCTTTTCTTCATGGTGATCTACTTGAGGAGGTATACATGGAGCAATCTTATGGGTATGTTACTCAGGGGGAGTGTCAGAAGGTCTGCAAGTTGAAGAAATCCTTGTATGGTCTGAAGCAGACACTACGGGCATGGTTTGATAAATTTAGTGTTGTACAGTTTGGGTTCACCCGGTCTTTTACTGATCACTCATTATTTGTGTATAAATCTTCAAGTGGCACTATTATTCTAGCTATTTATGTAGATGATATTGTCATCACGGTGATGACTCTACTGGCATTCTACAGCTCAAGGAATGGATGCAAACACAATTTCAAATCTGGGTAATCTCCGAGATTTCATTAGAATAGAAGTTATACGCTCCAAGAAGAGCACAAACCTCTCTCTGTAGAAATATGTCCTTGACCTCCTTGCAGAGACAAGCATGGCACAATGCAAACCCGTCTCCATGCCTATGAACTATATACCAAGACGTCTATTTCTGATGACAATGACTTTTCTGATCCAGTAAATTATAGAAGGATTGTAGGAAAACTGATTTACTTGACAGTTACTCACCCTGACATTTCTTATGTTGTAGTTGTCGTCAGTCAGTTCATGAGTGCGCCTAAGATGTCACACTAGATGGCAGTCACACAGATTCTTCGTTATGTTAAAGGATCGCCATGGAAGGGTCTTACTGTTAGAATATAGCCTATTTAGTTAATAGGTTATTAGTCAATTGTCTACATGGGCATGTTGCCCATGGCCCATTAGCGTTAGTCTGCTTTCTTTGTGCTTCCTTGTAATAGCCTCCTCTCCTATATAAGGATAGGAGTGTACATATCAATAGAACAACGCAACATAATCGTATACACTTCTTTACATGGTATCAGAGCAATAGCCCTGAGGAGAGAACCATATCCGCTGTCCCTCTTTCCCTCTTCTCTATCTGACGCCTGATCCATCCCTAGTAGTCGCCGCCCCTTCCTCTCCTAGAGAGAGCAACCGAGGGACAGCCTGCCTGCGGGCGGTTCCCGCCTCCTTCCATGGCTTAGGTCGGCCGGCCGCTAGGCACTTCCAATCTCCATGGCTCTTTCTCCCACATTCACATAGATCCGTACGCCAGCGCCAACCTTCCCGGCATACAATCTATGTTTTTCTGATCTCAAGTTATCAGTCGGCACCATCCTTCCCGGCCATTATCTAGGAAGCCACCGAGTCTCCTCGTGGCCATCATCATAGTCATCATTGTCGTCACTTTCCCTGGCATCTTAAGCAGCTCTGTATCCTGCCGCCGCCATTGAAGCAGCCACGCCAAAGCACATCTACCTTCCGCTTCAGCAACCGCCGCCATCGTCTTCACCGCCTCGTTGCCCTGTCGTTTCCGCGTCGAGCCGCCGCCCATCCATCATCTCCACGTCTAGCCGCTCCATCACTCCACTGCTACACTGCTTCTCGGGACCCTGGACAGTGCTTATTTCTGTCTAGGTCCGGTCGTGTTCAAGTAAGGAGCCACCTCTGTTCATGATCAAAGGAGTACAAAAGATGGTGTTGCCCATGTTGTTGATTCCCATGGTACTTGTCTCCTTGGCGGTGTGAATTCCGGTCGAGATCGTGCATCAGCCGTGGCTGATACGGCGTGTTGTCCAAACAACACGACGTGTCGCGCTCGAGAAATCACCCTGACGGCGAGGAGTTTCATCCAGAACGCAAAAGACACGGCATGTTTCTCAAAACACACGTCGTGTTTGATACCAGAACTCGTCCTGACGGCGCAGAACAAACACGAGGTGTCCTCCTTGGAACACAGCGTGTCGGCGGACATTCGAGTTACGCCTCCGACTTCAGACACAGCGTGTCCAATTGGAATACGACGTGTCGACGGAGATCCAGTTCACACCTCTGACATCCAACACGGTGTGTCGCATTTTTCACATGGCGTGTTGCAAGGAGTCGGTCAGTTTTTAACGAAGGAGCTACACGGCGTGTCAGCAATACTACACGGCATGTCATCAAGAGTCTGCCTCGCACCGTTGACAAGTTACACGGCGTGTCAGAAGCAGTCAGCACACTTCCAGTTCAAGTTTGAAGTCCTCCAAAGGTCTATCTCTCCTCCAACATTTATGATAATCGGATCCTACTATTATTTTTTGACCCAGCAAAATTTTTTGTGAGGACTCCACCCCCGCACCCCCACATCCTTTTTGGGTCAAAAAAAGATCCATTTATTTTCACTATCCGGATCTTAATCGGCTTGTTTTTTGCATATTGATTCCGGTTATCGGTTTTCATGCCGAGAAGTCATTCCGCCAGTGCCACTTCTTCCCCCTACCGAGCAAAATTCCAGTAGTGTATATCCTCTTTCTACCGATGCTTCCATTTCGGTAGTCTTCTTTTTGTTCTTCTCTCCATACTACACCTCTAATTTGACCGTTTCCTTTCCAACCTTCTCATTCATCATGTGTGCATCTTTACACGTACAGGGAGGTCATATTTTCCTTTTTCCACACAATTTACTCACTCTCGTCGTATTTGGTGTGCGGGGGAATAGAGGAGAAAGAGATGGAGAGGGTATGAGGAGAGAGACATGATATGAGATGAGATGATATTCCAGGCTATCTTCATGGAGCTTCATGTACTTCAGCACATCTGTGTTTCCTGATGTCTTTGTGGCGCGTCATTCCCACTTAGCATCACATTACTTTTCAGACAGCATTGAAGGATCTTACAGTTGCAGCATTGACACCAAGACTCCCGCATTCGTACCGCATTATGTACGTCAGGACAAGAGCTTGTTGCGCATATTCCGGCTTCTAGTCCCTTTGATGTTGATGACGTTCCTGTTGATCATCCATGTTGCCTTGATGGTGTTCTAGATGGTTGCTTTTTCATCTTCGAAGCTCATCGTCTTCAAGCCTGTGCCAAAATTGTTTCTACAAGGATTCATCCAGAGTGATCTTCACTTCATCGCGTCTTCTCCAAGTTGCATCTGCTACTTCTACGTGTTGAGATGACACCTCAGCACCTCGCCCAACGTGTGTGTGCCACGTTATGCACGTCGGTGGTAATCTGCGCTAATTCTAGTTGGCTACACTTCTCAGACAATTCAGAGACATCTCCATTGCTACATCGATATTGTGCATCCGCATTCGTGTCACGTTATGTATGTGTCATGTGTTGAGTGCGCTTATTCCACTCCACATTCCCCTCCAGTGAATATGGCGTAGTTGTGGTATTTATGATTGTCTACTTCATGTTCTTCACTCCAGATGCACTTCAAGAGAAAGACCTTCAAAGCTCGAGCTTCTCCATCCTGCAAAACACATCTCAAAGAGGCGTCATCATATCTTTTTACTTAGGAAGTATTGTTTAAGGAGGAGTAATAGTTTTGTATGGGGAGTGACATATCTATCTTTCATTTATCATTTATTTCTCATTGTTCAATCGAGTCCTATAACTCCAAGCTTGGAACATGAGTTCACTCATGCTCCAGCTTGAGGGGGAGTGTTAGAATATATCCTATTTAGTTAATAGGTTATCAGTCAATTGTCTACATGGGTTTGTTGCCCATGGCCCATTAAGGTTAGTCTGCTTCCTTTGTGCTTCCTTATAATAGCCTCCTCTCCTATATAAGGATAGGAGTGTATATATCAATATAGCCTATTTAGTTAATAGGTTATTAGTCAATTGTCTACATGGGCATGTTGCCCATGGCCCATTAGGGTTAGTCGGCTTCCTTTGTGCTTCCTTCTAATAGCCTCCTCTCCTATATAAGGATATGAGTGTCCATATCAATAAAACAACGCAACATAATCGTATACACTTCTTCACACTTACTTTATGGGGCAAAATCTCGCACATACATCCTTGAAACTCACTGGGTTCACTGATGTTGATTGGGCAGGTGATGTTGGAGATAGACGCCTCTACTTCTGGCTATTGTGCGTTACTTGTGTCACATTTGGTGACTTGGAGGAGCAAGAAACGGAATGTGGTAGCACGATCCAACACAGAGGCTGAATATCGAGCTATAGCACATGCTTGTTATGAGCTACAGTTATGTCTGTTTTGTCAGACATGGGGGTGTCTGTTGAGACACTAATTTCTCTCATGTGTGATAATCAGGCAGTCATTCATATTGCTATCAATCTGGAGTTTCATGAGCAGACCAAGCATATTGAAGTGGACTGGCACTTTGTTCGTGATTTAGTGTTCTCCAAGAAGATTCAAACTCCTCATGTTCGGACTGGACAGCAAGTGGCAGATATCTTCATCAAGCCACTTCCATCTTCAACCTTCAAGTATATGAATTCCAAGTTGGGCATCCATGATGTGTATGCTCCAGCCTGAGGGGGAGTGTTAGAAAATAGTTTCCGTATTTATGTATCTCTTTACTATTTTTGTTTCTGGTTGGGTATATTATGTAAATATTATCTTCCTATATAATAAAGGCTAGCCCACTACGGCAGGGTATCGCTTTGGCCCAACACTTTCGCAAATATCATTATCCAAGCACATTCTGTTGTAATAAAGCAGTGTCACAGGTAATGTATATGTCTATGACACAATGAGGCCATAATTCATTTAAAAGATATGAGGCACGTTAATTTAACAAACAATGTTGCAATACCGTATAGAGGTTACATGAAAGGGTTCATCGATTAATTTAAAAAGTATCGCCTTAAGTTGTCTTTTACAATTTTATTTGGCAAAACTTTTTGTCAATTTCTTACATCATATAAATAAGATGAGCAACAAGCGTACAAGTAATTTTTGTAGCACATTACACTGTAACATGGAGTATCACATACCCAAGAACATATCCGAGCAAATGAGGCAAAGTTAACCTCAATAGGTTAAGGGCCTTATAGTTATATATAATCATATAAATTAGACAAAACTGCATCTGAATAATAATTTAAATCAGCAGGATACCTTTTGAAAAGGGTATCCAACGTAGTAGAGAGTCAGAGAAAGCTTAACTTCAATTTCTTAGAACTATTTCCCTTCTAAACTACAAATAAGTTGGTAATATAAGTATATAGTAAAAAGCAATTAGTAGGCAGACCTGATCACCTGAAGCAAGCCATTGAGCTCCTTGCAACCCTAAGATGGGTGGGCAAGAACCAAGAGAAAATTCTTGCAGTTGTATTGTTTCCTAAATAATACAAAATTTATTACTAAAGATATTCTAAAATGACAATCAATAAAAAATCATTTCAAAGAAAATATACTTACGATCAATTTCGGCTTTCGATGTTTCAGACGTCTCTGATAAATAATAGACACTTTAGCATTTTACGGAGGACAACAAATAAGGAAAAGTATAAAACATATTCAAGAGATTGATATTGAAATATATAAAAAGTACCTATATATGTACAAATCATTTTAATTAGGAAATGTTGGTATGACTTTAATGCTAAGAGTTTGGGCCAACCCTTTGATCTCTTCCCACTAGGGCAATATGGGAGTAAGAGTTTGGGCCAACCCTTTGATCTCTTCCCACTAGGGCAATATGGGAGTCCCACTGCATAGAAAAAAGGTGACGGTTCCCCACTTTATGGGACAATGTACTATCGTAAAGTGATATAGGGAAACATATTTCAACCCATGTCTCTATAATTTTGTAACCCACTCAATGATCTTTTGGGGAGTTCTATTTTGTATGGAGTATTACATAAGCTTCACTTATATAAGAGTTAGACTAGAGGAGCATTTATTCCTGGATGATCAAAGACTAACTGAATTTCTATGATACCTATTCTATCTAATGAAGTTTTCAATCTGTCTTTGGTTTGTGAACATAGGTCTGACTGAATCACACACATATTTCGTTTGTGTTTTAATTGTTCATCTCTCTCTTTCTTCAGAAGCTTATGTGTATTTCAACTAGTTCCGCAACAGCAAAAAGACCTATAATCATTGCTATTATAAGGTAAGCAGGATACACAAAGTGGTAGTAAAGAAAGATAAAAGGAAAAAAATAATAGACTTAAAAAGAAACATGATTAATTATATATAGGAGCATATATACCGATACTCCCCCCCTCTAAACTGAGCATAGATGTTAATCATGCCAAGCTTACTGCATAATATGTTTGACAGTAAGACCCTTTGTGAAGATATCAATAATATGTTCATATGAAGACACGAGGGGTGGTAATTTTTGTTCATAATTGCATCTCATACAAAGTGGTAGCCCACTTCAATGTGTTTAGATCTTTGGTGAAGAACTGAAGATATAACCACTTGCAATAAAAGCAGCAACTTAGTTGTCACCATGCATAGAAATATGAGAGCAGATCGAACAGCCAAAATCTGCTTGGGTTTCACCAGCAATATAAGTCATTGCTTAATAATTTTCTTCAATACAAATCCAAAAATAACATTCTACTTCTTTCTTCACCATGATACCAGGTTGCTCAAAAAAGTGCAATAACCAGAAGAGAACATCTATCAGACTGGTTGCTCACATAGTCAACATTTGAGAAACCTTCAACTCTGAAGTAATTGTTTTTCTTATACCAGAGACCCTGACCACGTGCACTCTACAAGTTGCATAATACATGGCACACATTCAGTATCCATTAATTGGCCAAGAATTCCTACATCATATAAAAGTATTTGGTCATTAAATGGTTAAGTATAGAAGCTTCCCTATCAACCACTTATAGATAAGTTTGTCTTCCAATAATTCAAGCAAATCAAAATATAGATCGAGTTTGATCCTTTAGTGAACCAAAGGCCAACAACCACGCACCCAGTTTCTTCCAATAGATCCAAGATTCCAAGGTATACATCTGTTAGGATAAAGATAACCCACTTTTTGCATTGCCTCAGTCCGATATAAATCATAAAGTTTCCCTAAGTTCTTGGCAAAAAAATAGCACAGATGTTACTTGATTTTATCTGTACCTGTCGTATCACTCCTACAAATAATAGTATCATCAACAAGGACTATTAGAATAAGAATGTGTTGAAGATTTTTTTCTGAATATAGAATGGCTGAGGCCGAATAAAGGCAAAAGTGCCCAATGTATGAGCTATAATTTATCAAACCATGCTTGAGGGTTATGTTTAAACACATGGATGGCTTTCTACAACTTGCAAACTTTGCTAAACTCCCCTTTATCTGAAAGCTAGGAGGTTGTTCCATATAGACGGTAACCTGTAGACTAACATGTACAAATGCACTTTTGACATCAATCTAATGAGGAGACCATCCTTGATTAACACTACTGAAAGCAAAATGTGTACAACGTTTGGACGTGCCACCCAAAAAAATCTACTCCAGATTCTAGAGTTTGTCAACACAACAAGCTTTCAGCCTCTTAACATTAGCGTTTAAAAATAGAGAGCGCCCAACATCGGCTTTAAGGTCAACGAGAACCCAAGTTTTCCTAGAAGTCAAGGATTGCTTTTCTTCTTTTGTGAAGGTTTCAAGCCAGGATTAGTAAGTTCTTCTGTAACATTACAGGGTACATTTCTAGACGAGATAGTTGTAATGAACTTCGCTATGGAAGAATTCAGACAAGTCGCAAATGCAACATGCAAAATATAATATTTAGCGCAAGAGTGTGCCTCCTTACATAAGGGAATGGTTAAATCAAGAGCAACATCTTGGGTCTTTTTCAATGTTTTAGAAAGCGGGAAGCGGGAGGCGTGCAAACAGCACCTTGTGGTCGCTTGAGCGGCAGGCGGGCGCTTTTTGAAAAGGTAGGTACTTAAATTCGTTTATAATTTAATAGAAAAATATACATATTGTGTATAAGTAATTTATTTATAAGAAAACTTTATACTTATCTAGTCACCCTACACAACAAATAAAGCACCTACATGTACATATTTGTATAACAGTAGTATACTTAGAAGGAAATTTTATACTTATCTAGATGCCCTACACAATAAATAAAGCACCCAAAATAGTTTTTGACATAGCTGTAAGACCCAAATAGTTTACTATAGAGAATCGAATAGAATGTATGGATGAGTAAAAAGGTTTACAGTGCATTCTCTTATATAGGATAAGAGAGGAGAAATGAAAACAGAAATGAGCAATATGGGACTAAACCACATAAGTAAAAACATAAGTGAGGCACATGCTAGGAACATGTCACTCAGTGAAACATAAACATATCTCTATACCCCCCCTCAAGCTGGAGCGTAGATGTCGAACATGCCCAGCTTGTCTACTAGAGTCTGAAAACGAGCTTTTGGAAGATTTTTGGTGAAGATATCTGCTACTTGCTTCTCAGTGCTGAGATACGGAGTGCAAATACGACCAGAAAGAACAGTCTCACAAACAAAGTGACAGTCGACCTCAATATGTTTTATCTTTTCATGAAATGTTGGGTTGCTCGCAATAAAAATAGAGGCCTTGTTGTCACAAAACATCGGTATAGGGTTGGAATAGGATATGTCAAACTCCTTGAGGAGACTCTGCACCCATAGAAGTTCACATGCAGTATGAGCCACGGCTTGATATTCTGCCTCTGCACTGGACCTGTCTATGACAATCTTCTTTTTGCTTCGCCAGGTAACTAGATTGCCACACCCACAAATGTGCAATAGCCCGACGTAGATTTACAATCAGAGCGACTTCCTGCGAAGTCAGAATCTGAAAAACCAGAGAGATTGCAGTGGTCGTGCTTCTTATATAACAAGCCTTTGCCTGGAGAGCTTTTGAGATAGCGCAGGATGTGACATACAGCGTCCCAATGACACTGTCGTGGTTTATCAAGATACTTGTTGATGAATCCTACAGCGGCACTGAGGTCAACTCTTGCGACCGTAAGATAAATAAGCTTGCCAACAAGCCTTCTGAACTGGTGGTGATCAGCATAAGGGGGAGAGTTTTCATCGTCCCAATCCATATTTGGGTTAAGAGGGGCGTTGGCTGGTTTACGGCCAAGCATACCAGTTTCCTGCAAGAGATCAAGTACATATTTTTGTTGGGAGAGGCACAATCCTGTAGACGATCTGGATACCTCAAATCCTAAGATATATCTCAACTTTCCGAGATCTTTGGTGACAAAGTGTTTTTCTAAGTGAGTTTAGTTGCCTGAATGCCCAAGGTATCACTGCCAGATAAGATAATATCGTCAACATAGACAATAAGAATGACTAGCCTAGCCACAATTTTGCGGATAAAAACTGAATGATCTGAGTTGCCTGAAAGCCAAAAGTTACTAAGATCTGACTAAGTTTGTCGAACCAAGCACGAGGGCTCTTTTTGAGACCGTAGATGGCTTTCCTTAGCTTACAGACCTGCGAGGACTCCCCCTGAGCAACAAACCCCGGTGGTAGCTCCATGTAAACTTCTTCCTGCAGGTCTCCATAAAGAAACGCATTTTTGACATTCAACTGAAATAAGGGCCATTCTTTGTTTACAGCAACAGAAATCAGAATGCGGACATAATTTAAACGTGCTACCGGAGAAAAGGTTTCAAAATAGTCCACACCATATGTTTGTGTATATCCTTTTGCCACAAGATGAGCTTTTAGGCGCTCAATTGTACCGCCAGGTTGATACTTAATTGTGAAGACCCATCGGCATCCAACAGTAGGGCAGGAAGGAGGATTATCCCCAAGTTCCCATGTCTTGCGATCAGAGAGTGCATGCATTTCATGGTCCATCGCCTATTTCCATGCAGGGATAAGAAGAGCTTCTGCAGCAATCTTTGGAATAGTGGCAGCAGAAATAGTAGAAGTGAAGCATGCAAAATTGTTATTCAAGTTAGCGGATGAGCAAAAATGACGAATAGGGTGTTTTGTGCAGGAACAAATACCTTTGCGTTGGCTGATAGGCAGGTGTAAGTCAGAAGTTACCTCAATGGTTGTATGATCATCCGCAAAAGGAGGAATTGGTTGTAGAGGGGTCATGGAAGGAGTGCTTGTCTTATTCCTTCACTTGTATACTTGCATAGGGTGGGATTCAGGCAGTTCAGAAGATGGCAAAATCTCAATAACATCAGGCAGTGGCGTTGGCGCCAACATATCACTGGAGAGTGATGCTCCATCATCAGAGAAATATGGCATATGCTCAAAAAGACCACATCCGCACTGACAAACCATTGCTTCTGAATAGGATCAAAACAGCGATAACCTTTCCAGGTTCTAGAATATCCCAAAAAGATACATTTGGTGGAGTGAGTATCAAGTTTTGTAAGCCCCGGGCGTAGATTTTGACAAAATAGGTACACCCAAAAATATGAGGGGGAACAGAGAACAGTTGAGTATCAGGAAAGAGAATGGTGTAAGGTATGCTATTATGCAAAACAGAGGATGGCATGCGATTGATAAGATACCATATCGTAGAAACAGCTTCAAGCCAGAAACGGTGAGGTACTTTATAATGAAGAAGTAAAGTGCGAGCAACCTCTAACAAGTGGTGATTTTTACATTCAGCAACGCCATTCTATTGTGGAGTGTAGGGACAAGTAGTTTGATGGATGGTGCCACGGACTGAACAAAAAGATGTGACTGATTTTTGCATAAATTCAAGGGCATTATCGGTACAAAAAAAATTAATGCGTTTGTTGAATTGGGTCTGTATTTCAGAGAAAAAAAATGTGATATTATCCAAAACTGTGTTGCGATCTTTCAGTAAAAATAGCCAAGTAGCACAAGAGTAATCATCAATAAAGGTCAGAAAATATTTAACTCCGGAATGACTAGGAACAGAACACGGGCCCCAGATATCCGCATGAACATTATCAAAAAGTGCTTTAGAAACAATTTCTTCCTTAGCGGGAAACACAGAACGCGTTTGTTTACTAAACTGACAAGATTCACAAGAAAATGTTTTTTCAGATAATGCTGGAAATAAATGTTTCAATTTTGCCGCAGAGCGATGACCAAGCCGGTAGTGCCACTGGAGTCCTGTGACTGATGTAGACAGAAGAGCAGACGTTGCTGGTGGTCCATCCAGATAGTAGAGTCTGTTTGGTCCTTCATGGCCCGAACCAATCCTCGTCTTCGTACGGAGATCCTTCAAAATACAACCAAAAGGATCAAATTTAATGGGGTTTTGAAGATTTTTTACAATCTTACTGACAGAAAGCAAATTAACATGAAATTTTGGGATATATAAAACAGATTTCAGATGCAACTTCTGAGATAAGGGAACATTGTCGATGCCGTGAACAGAAGTTTTAGAGCCATCGGCGACATTAACAGGCGGAATAGGTGTAGTTTTAGTAAGGGCGGAAAATAAGTTGATGTCGCCAGTCATATGAATCGACACACCAGAGTCAATGCACCATTTATTGTTATAGCGGAAGGAGAGGCGAGCAAGGCGAAGGAGCCAGCAGCAGACGTAGAGGGTAGCTGAGTCATGCGTTCTTGAAAAAAATTCTCGAACTTCGAGCGAAGCCACTTAGTGGAAGGCGTCGCAAATGGCTGTTCAAATGCAGTATCAGTGGAAGTCTCTATTAATGCTTGGCTTACCCAAGCAGGTTTACCATGCTTGATCCAGCACCAGTCTTCATTGTGATTGTCGTGGCCACACTAGTTGCAGAAGCAAGGGCTAACAGATTGTCCTCGACCAGGAGCACTAGAAGATGTGTGTCCATCGTTAGGAGGGATACGTCCTCCACGAACACGACCACGACTAGATTCAGAAGTGCGAACAGCCAAAGCAAGAATTTCGATGGCAGGGATGGCGGTCATAGACGGAAGTCTTTGAACTCGTTTAAGGACGTCGCGAAAAGTAGGCAGAGGGTCACTGGACAGAATCTGGTCGACCACTCCAGAGAAGGAAGCAGGAAGGGCAGCCAGAAATTGGACTAATTGTAGTTCACTGTGCTGCTTCTGGGCTTCTTTGATGTAGGCAGTCAAGGGGTGATAAATTACGTACTCATTGCAGAGAGCAGAGCACTGGTTGTAGAAGTCTTCAACAGGAGTGTCAGAAGAAAATTCCTTCTTGGCCAAAGTTTTGAAAATTTCATTAACACTTGGGATTCTGTTGATGAGAATAGACGTGAGATAGCTAATCCCACATGGCCTTAGCATCATAAAGACACAACAAGGATTGGTTGATATGCGGCTCGATGCTATTAAGAAGCCAGGACATGACACCGAAATCGTCTTTGGACCATTATGCATAAGCTTGCTTGCTTTTGTCATCCGTAGTAGCAACAGGGGCAGCAAGAGGTTCAGTAGTGAGACGTGAATAACGGCCTTGTGCTTGACATATAGAACAAAGGACGCCGACCAGAGATGATAGTTGAAGCTGTCGAGTTTAACTGTGGTAACACACAGGGAAAGGGGCGGCTCGACAGAGGCCATGGTGAATAGAGTCGAAGCAGCAGTAGAAGGAGAGATAGTCAGCGCAGCAGCAGCAGTAGAACTCAGCAGCAGAGGTCAGATTCAATGGAACCCGCTACAGGGCAGTAAAGCAGCACTGTAGATCTGAAGCATTAGATCAGAAGAGACCCGCTACGAGCGGAGTAACTGATAAAGGAACCTATGTCGTCATGAGGAAAATCAAGATTCCATCATGAGGCGCAAGCAGAAGAAACCGAAGAGCTGGAGGGACTCTCAATCTGCAATAGCTATGGCTGTCCGGAGACGTAAAAAAGTAGGGAAGTGGAGTTAGGGGAGATGGTTGTGGGGATAGCGGGAGGAAGAGGGGTGGGCGTCGGGGAGGGGAGGGCGGCGGGTTGGGGAGGAGGGAGGGCTAGCGGCGGCGGGTGGGAGGTGTAGTGGCGGCGGCTGTGGGTGGGAAAGGAGGAGGTGGCAGCGGTGACTGGGGGGTGGCGGCGGAAGAGGGGAGGGCAGGGGCTGCAACGGCGGGGGGGAGAAAGGCTTAGGTCATTGGGATTAGGGTGGAAAATTGCACAGGGAAAGAAAAACCTGCTCTTGATACCATATAGAGAATCGAATAGAAATGTATTGGATGAGTAAAAAGGTTTACAGTGCATTCTCTTATATTGGATAAAAGAGGAGAAATGAAAACAGAGATGAGAAATATGGGACTAAACCACATAAGTAAAACCATAAGTGATGCACATGCTAGGCACATGTCACTCAGTGAAACATAAACATATCTCTATATTTACTATTACTGTAGTAAATATATTTATAACTTTGTATACTAAAATGCAGTAAGCAGTAGAAGATATATAATGTATTAATGTACATTATGCAGTAAACGATAGAATATATAGAATGTTTTATATAATTTATCAATATCAAGTAAACAGTAGAATATATATTGTACTATAGAATGAATTAATGTATTATATAAGGTACAAAGGTACATAAATGCAGTATGCAAATGCAAATATGCAATAGATAACTAGATATATATTGTATGCATTAATGTATTATAAATTGTATTATACAGTAATGCTTCATATTATACAATGTACAGCAGCAATGTATTATACTATTAGAGATGTATAGTATTGTGTATTCTATTACATGCACATATGGTAAGTCACGCACACATAGAAAATTGACATATAGTAGCAGCAACAAATTCGACTACAAAAAAATGAAAAAAGAAAGCAACAATACAAAAAAAAACAGCGCCCAAAAGCAGGCGCCCAAAGCAGGCCCTCAGGCGGGAGCACAAGCGGGCTAAGCGGGTCTGAGGCGGCTGCTTAATGGGATGTCGCCTGAGAGGCAGCTCAAGACCCTAACCAGGCGGTTGGGCCTCTTGGCCGCTCAGGCGGGTGCCTGGGCCGCTTTTCAAAATATTGGTCTTTTTTCTTAGCATCATCTGCAGACAAAGTTAGCTTGATAGAAGAGATACTTCACTGGATACACACTTCCTTTGATACTCATAGACTTGAAGAGGAGCAATGGCGGTATCAATGGTAGAGGGTTTAGTGGAAGGGAACATATGAAGAGGCAAAGATACATTAGTTTTTGACAGTAAAACATTTTAACTAAGAGGAGAGAAGAACAGAGTATCCTTAAAAAAGGTTAGATTGCACTATCATAATTACCTTGTTCAACATGATCTACAGATTTGTATCCTTTTTGTGTTTGGGAGAAGCCAAGAAAGCAACACTAACAGCACATGGTGAGATTTTTGTCTAGGTTTTATTATTGATTGTAGACAAAGCATAATCAACCAAAAATTTGGGGTAGTTTCATGTGGGTAAAGTTGGTTATAAGGAAATTTTGGAGGATGAAGGCATCCGATCAATAAGATACGTAGAAAGAGTGACATCATGCCAGTTGTTTTTTAGGAACTTGTATTTCAATGAAAAGAGTTCAGGCAACATCAGGAAAGTATGTTCTTATGTTCCATAAAACCATTTTGTTGTGGCTTATAGGCACAAGAGGTTTAACGCATGATCCCTCTGGAGGTACAAATTGTCTCAGTGTATCAGAAAGCGGGAAGCGGGAGGCGTGCGGACAGCACCCTGTAACCGATTAAGCGGTAGGCGGGCGATTAAGCGGGCGATTTTTGAAAAAGCGGGTGTCTAAATTTTATATATTTTTATACAAAATTACATGTATGTGTATATAAAAAATATATTTATAAGGAACTTCTATACATATCTAATCAGCAAATCAGTAATTAACTAAGTATTCATCAATACTTACTATTAATCAGTATCTCTAATCACTAAAATCAGCAAGCAGATCAGTAATTGTAAATAACAAACTATGAATTGTTGAATTATAGTAATCACTAAAGTAATACTAACCAGTAGTACCAATCATTAATCACTGAAAGCAGCAAGGAAATCAGTAAAACTAATCATGCATTACTAGTATAATAGAGCAATAGGATATTTACTTAGATGCATTACAGCAGTACCCAATTATTACAGCTTACACACAAAGTATGCATTCTAAATTAGGACTAGCTATATCATAGAACATTTAATGTATACAAGTTTCATATATTATAGTCAACACTACTTGGACTATGTAATTAATTAATGTTAGATGCTTACATTAGGATTTTTAAACAAAAGCGGGAAAAAAACGGGAAAAAGCGGGTGAGGCGGGCAAAAAGCAGGCGATTATGTTCAAAACGATTAAGCGGGCGCTTAGGGGCTAAATTAGGCGGATGAGGGTCATGGCCGCTTAAGTGGCCCGCCTGGCCGTTTTTTAATTCACTGAATTGTCTGAAACACAAGTTGCATATACTCAAGTGTGTTGTCTGTGTATATGGTTTTAGGAGCCAATAGCAAACAAATTATAAGCTTCATAGAAAAAAGAAGAAATAGTAATAATTCCATATGTGGTTTCATCAAATAAAGCCACGCCGCTAGAGAGAAACTATCTATAAAAGACAACACATACTTACTCCTGAATAAGGAATGTAACATTGTTCCCATCTATCATAGTGAACAAAATAAAAAAGACACTCCTATTATGAAGATGACTAGGAAACAATGTTTGGTGGTGCTTTCCTAGATGAGAGAGTTGGCACTTGAAGGACTCGAACACAAGATTATGAAACAAAAACTTCAACTTTTCTGGGGAAGGGCATCGTAGGTTCAGTTGATGTGATAACCGTAGGTAATACAATGCATCACCACCTTGATATTTCCCACCAATCCTCGTCCTCGTCTTTTAATCTTGTACATCAATATAATAAGGACAAAAGGTTAAATAACAACTCAAGAATATAGCAAGTTTGATGATAAAGATTGAATCCAGTTAAAAAAAAATGGAAACTTCGGTGGGTACAATAAGACAAAGTGAAGAGATGTGGGTTGAGCCTCAGCATCTCCCACATCATATACAACAAAAGTAGATATGTCAACCAACTACTACCAACTGCATAGGAGGATAAGAAGATGTAGAGTTAGGTTAGTAAACAATATCTTACTCCCTGTCACATGATTTATGGATCATGAATAAGGAATCTATCTAGGAGAAAAGCAACCTAAAATATCTGACATCATGTAAGGTTTGAGAAATGTTGGTATGAGCTATTCTCATAGATGTAGAATGGAGTAGTCGGTCTTGATCAACAGAGTTGAGCATCACCATCTTGGTTTACAAGCTCTTAAGAGCAGTCGTGTTAGAAGTTTGATTCATCCACTCCAAGGTTCCATGCTACTTCCAGTACTTCTAATTAGTGTGAGCATTTGACAAAGTTGTAGTGATGAGAATTATTGGGAACATCTCGTCCAATTCAGGGAGCATTAGAGACTCCACGACCATGACTTCGTCCCCAGTCAGACCATAAACAACAAGAGTAGAAAGTTCAATGGTAGGAGGAAGAATCCTTGAGAGCCTCGAGTAAACTTCATAACGAGTGGGGAGAGGATTGGGTGTCCAATCAGACTACTATAGGCCATCCACTAGAAGATGTGTATTTTCTCATCAAATAATTTGCAAATATTGTAGAAGTTGTTGGATAACTTTTTTATATATCATAATATGCATAGCATGTGATTGTCGTTTTTTAACATATCGAATCCAACTATTTTCTTTCATTTTGTACAGTTGTATTACTTAATGAATCATACATGTGTCATTTCAATTGCCAGTACATGCACTTGAGGGTGCACGCTTCCTAACATCTATATGTATGTGCTACACACATGGAGATGAATGGGAAACGTACAAGGGTCGTTTAAAAGGAAAAATTATGGAAATGACTTAAAATGTGTAACTGTGAGTTTATAGAAGATAATCTCAAAATGCTCTCTAACATAAAAGGATGCCCTTCAAATTACTAGAAATGGAAGTGTCGGGTCTTCTCTCTGCTCATTGTTTGAAAAGTGTAGTTTCGTTTGTGTCCATTTTGTAATAATGACCATGATATTAGGTAAAGATATGTGATGCACCTACCACATAGTTGTACAATGGTTGCATAGCAAAGTTATGGTCCACCTAGGAAACACAGACACGTTTATAGACACGGATACAGATACGGGTAGGGAAACGTGACACGACATTTTTCTAAAATATGGGACATGTATATGGTTTCGGATGAGGGAGTACTAATATATATGTATATATACATACAAATAGTGAATACATATACACAAATTATATATCAATTCATGTATGTATGTCAGTGAATAGGTGCTACATAGTAGAAGCAAGTATATCAACTTCATTATCAGTAGAAATAGTAGATTCCTATTTATAGAGATGAGTTCCGGTTACTGACTTAGTTGAGTTAGTTCATTTACTAGACTGTAATATGAATCATGCTTATCCCGATACAAATGGAATACATTCCATAATTTTTTATGCATGTTGATTAGATTTCAGCCTTAAATTACACTCTTTCAAATTCAATTCAGTAAAATGCTGTTTATTCTGAAATTATTCAGGCATAGAAATGTTGTTTATTCTGAAATTATGATCTCAAATAACCTACTGCAGCAGCTGTTGCTGATCTGGCGTGTCCAGGAAGTGTCCAGATGTGTCCCAGCCGTGTCTCGTATGCAAAAGTGGATCAAAAGGGATCGGGCACGGCCTAGCTGTGTCCAAAACGTTTTTAGGTGTGTCCAAGCCATGTCCATGTCCAAAATGGGTTCGATACGGACACGGGGAGTAGATAGAAGTATACGTGCTTCCTAGTGGTCCACCGTATAAAAATATTTGGGAGCGGGTTCTGTATCAGAGTATTACATATATATGGTTTTTACACATTCATACTTCCTTTTCTTGGTAGTTTGTTATCTTTGTATTGTAGAATTTATAATCATGTATTATTAATAAACAAAACGTCTAAAGTGATTTTTGTATAATGTGTTCTACTAGAAGTATGAGTAACTTCATGAGATGTGAGCAAATATTTAAATGAGTAACCATTACAAGTATAATGATCACCAAGGAATGAAATATCGTCGAAATGGGCAAATTTCGCTCGAAATTTCGATTTCGACACCATCGGTTATGATATGTTGCGAGTGTATCGAGCCCAGGCCATGGGATGAATAGAATGGCGTGTATCGATAGGATCGCAAATACCGGTATACCAATGGTATACCGCCAAAATATCGCCAAATACCGTCAAATTTCGACGAAATTGACTGGTATACCGATAGAAATATCGATTTTTTGCGTGCTTGAGTCTGTTTCTGTTGTTTGAGAGGAGGAAATGGCAGAGCAAAGCAATCTTGACAACTAGGGCTCAGATAAGTCTAATCTAAGGTATGCCTTTATGTTTTTTACCATTTCTCTCATTTACACTTCATCTATCTCAATTAAAATGTAAATTCATCCCAAAATGCCTTAAATTGGCAAAGATCCCGCCATCTACTTTTTTATGTCTTCCTAATTGTATGTGTTCTTAGATCCACAACACTTTCTCATAATCTACTTATAATCATAGTAATATACATAAATAATCCACGAAATATAAGTATAATTTGCTATCATTTTTAGTAGTAAGCTAATTGGTATAAGTATGTTCTTACTAGTATTTTTATCATACAAAGGAAGAAAATATACTACATCGCAACACAACAAACAAACAAATATTGTAAAAAAGTATAGATTTTGTGATTTTCTGGTCTTATATTTGTTTATATATGGCACTTGCTACATATAACCCACAACAGTGAAATGGTTGACATGATAACTACACTTTTATATTATCGCATCCCCACGACATGCATATAATGGGCATGGTAATAATGGCCTTTATACTTATCCTGCTATTGTGCATAATACATGGACAAACTCACTACCGCATATCAAGATCATGTGGTAACAAACAACAGCGGAGAAAAGGTGTCACAATAGTGATGGTGCCCAACTTCCTTGACAGTCATGAAGTTAATTGCAAAAGTCACATATTGAAGAAGAGCAATGGAAAGCCCTGGTGTATATTTTCTTTCAGAATCTAATATGATGCTTATGGAGACGTAGTACTGTAAAATTCTAAAACATATCGTGTTTGATTACATAATACGAACGAGTATTATACACTTATATAGTATTGTACATGATGTATATTAGCAACGCATAACTTCATACCACCAACCTTACATTATGTACATGTCCTGGGAGCAATATGTCAACCATATCAACTCAATATTGTATGAGAATCAGTGTGTAACTCGACACGCAACTGATATGAGTTAGTAAGCTACTATGCTATTCATGTGTTGTAAATTGGATATTATTGCATAAGTGTGTGTATTTATGTTTATGGATTGTACTAGTAAAATTCCAAATCTTAATTCCAATATTTTGTCATGGAAATCCTTCATCAAAATCCGCAAAAAATAGGATAGGTTTCCTACCTCCCACATGATGGACAACCCCCCCACATACCCCTTATAGAATTTTATTGCATAAAACGATGCACTTAGGTGTAGAGATTACATCTGTCGATATTTCTGTCGGTATACTGGTAAATATCTATATCCAAGCTGTTGAAACGGCATCGGTATCAGTCATTAAATTCCTTGATGATCACAAAGGTTATAGTCCTACTATTAGACCAAAATATTGAAGCTTTTTTAAAAGGAAATACTTTCATCTCATGTGAAAGATCAAACCAAAAACAAGATTGAACAATTATTTCAGAAAATATATCATGTTGTAAGTTATATGGGTAGCAAAAGTTGATACGAGATCTAATTTAGAGTGCATCAAGTTTTAGGATGCACGTTGGTTATGCAAATTTCAGATGAAAAGATGAGCTAGATGATATAAAACTCAACATTAAAGCAAAATATATATCATTGACGACATCATCCCAAATCTCTTTAGGCAGGAAAATGTCAAAATATAATTGAAAACATGTCATGAATTCTTGGAATACGGAAATATTGCATGAAAATGCATCATCACCGTCTAAGCCTCACACCCAACCATGGGTCGTTAGCTATATTATGAGGATCCATGCCGTGAGAAGTGACAAGGTTTTATAGTTGCTTGTCAACCTACTACCAAGCCTCCTTGTGACTAACTTAGAGAGCAATCTTATTAACAATAAAAGGAGTAAAATGAGTCTTATATATAGACCTCACTTAGGGTACGAAGTACATGTGCAACATAGTATAATTGTTAGTTTTCATCCAAACATTTAGAGTGGATTACTTCGAGGCATTCTCTCCAGTAACAAGGATTGCATCTGTCTGCATCCTTATCTCCCTTGGAGCTCACCTTGACTGGCCTCTTTACCAACTCGACATCAAGAACGCATTTCTTCACGGAGATCTCCTAGAGGAAGTCTACGTGCAACAACCGCCCGGGTTTGTTACTGAGGGGGCGTCTTCTCAAAAAGTATGTCGTCTGCGACGATCTCTCTACGGCCTCAAGCAGTCTCCAAGGGCCTGGTTCAACAAGTTAAGTGATGTCCTAACTCAGCTTCACTTTCAAAGATCAGCCACAGACCACTCCTTGTTCTTCTCCAAGTCCTCCAAAGGCCATGTTCTTGTTGTTGTCTATGTTGATGACATTGTCATCACCGGCGATGATATGATGGGGATATCCCAACTCAAGAAGTCTTTGCATGCACATTTCCATACAAAAGACTTAGGCACCCCGCGATACTTCCTCGGAATCGAAGTCCTCTGCTCATCCTCAGGGATAAGTCTATCACAACGACGCTACGTCTTAGACCTGCTTCAAGAAGCCAACATGGCAGAAGCCAAACCGATTTCTACCCCATGGACTATCATACGAAGCCTATGCATGAAGGAGAACTATCTGCTGATCCAGAGAAGTATTGTTGTATAGTTGGGAAGTTGATTTACTTAACTATTACTCGACCAGATATTACCTATGTTGTTGGGATAGTCAATCAACACATGAGTGCACCACTCCAGGTTCACTGGTCCAACGTTCAACATATTCTTCGCTATCTAAAGAGTGCTCTAGGAAGAGGATTTCTCTACAAACATCCGAACTCCAAGCTCATCACCATCGTTGGATATGCAGATGCAGATTGGGTTGGTGATTCTAAAGACCGACGGTCCACTTCTGGCTATTGTGTCATGATTGGCACTCACCCAGTTTCCTGGCGGAGTAAAAAACAGGTTGTGGTAGCTCGCTCCAGCACCAAGGCAGAATATTGGGCCATGGCTCATGCATGTTGTGATCTACAATGGGTCTGGTCCATCTTGAATGAATTTGGAATTCCTTTTCAAACTCCATCTACTCTTTATTGTGACAACCAGGCGGCTATACACATAGCTAATAATCCAGTCTTCCACTAGCGGACAAAACACATTGAAGTTGACTGCCATTTTGTGCGAGACCTGGTCAAAGCCAAGCAAATCATCACTCCTCACATTAGGACATGTGATCAAGTTGCGGATATCCTTACCAAACCTCTTCCTCCTGCTTTATTCAAGTATATGGGCGTCAAGTTGGGACATCACAATGTTTACTCTCCAACTTGAGAGGGTGTGTTAATATATTGGATTAGTTGGGCTCAGGCCCATTGTATTTTCTCTTTTTGCTAATTAGCCCATGTACTCTCTGGCTCCTATATATAGGAGACCCAACACTCTTATTTCGCTTACTGAAAACAACTATTGTTAACAATAACAAACTAGACTGACGCTAACCGGCTTAAGCAGGAGAGGCCCGTTAGCCCTAATTAAGTAAAATAATGTAGAATCACTTATCATACTAACACTCTCCCTCAAGTTAGAGAGCATATATCATATATTCCCAGTTTGCTACTCATGTAGTTAACGTAGGAAGGCGGAAGCGCCTTGATAAAGATATCGACAGTCTGTTCTCCAGTCTTTACATATGGGGTGATAATCTTTTTGACACATCGGATCGCGCCCAAAGGGGCAATCAGTCTGATATCTGACAGGCTTCGCCTCTACACACATACAAGCGCACCCGACGTCGCGCTATTAGTTAGGCTTTACTAGCTTACGTTCAGTGCTCTGCAAAGCACTTCATGCGCCTGTATATGCGGCCGCATATGCATATGTGGCCCTCAGCTGCTTCGCATATAACCATGCATTGCTATTTTTGGGCCTAGGCTGATTATGCGGCATGTGGCTGCATATAAGTTGAGCAAATAAAAAACATAAACTAAAAATCCCTCACCCAACCCTAACCCTAACCCCAATATTTGAACATGCTCAGCCTCGACCCTATCTTTCACTCTCGCGTGCGGTTTCTATGCTAGGGCGAACAGAAGTGACGCATTTACTAGCAGAAGCAGCATCTGTAAACCTCAACGGCAGCCTCCTTCAACCTCAAAGGCGGCGACGACTCTTCTTCGTCTTCCTATTGTCACGGCCCAACAGTTGCAGGTGTTTCTCTTCCTCCTGTAGTTATGCACCGGCTTCTCCTACTACTCCCAACTGTTGTTGCAGCTTTATGGTGTTCCCCTAGTGTTGCAGCTCTTGTTGTATCGGCCTCCTCCCCTCTCCTAGAGGCCGGCCTACGGTGGAAAATAGGTTAATGCTTCTCTTCATGTTCCCTCCCCTCCCCTCTTCCTCCTATCTCCTTCAAAACTTCTCTCCTCCGTCATTCTCTTTTGACGTCAACATCCCAACAACTGTAGATCTTTTTCTATTTTCCTTCGACGCCCATTCTTCTTCTTCATTCTCAATTCATCAACTCGTATTCATTTCACATTTCACCTACTGCCTAGTTTAATACTTTTTCCCTTGACATGGACCCAACCCATACCTTGTTTTCTTCTTCTAAATTTGTATTCATTACTGTTTTTATTTCTGATATCGTTGTTGAATCTTTTATATCAGTTTGATTTTGACTCTTTGTTTTCATTGCCCTCGTTCTTTACTATTTTCCCCTCTTCTAAGCCTAAATCATTGTTCCCTGCTACTTCGTCTATATATTACAAATTGACTTCTCCATATTAGTTTGACGTTTAATTTATTTTTTATTGTCTTCACTTCTATTTCTACTGTGAATCTAATTAGTACTCCTTAGTCATTGCTAGATAGAAGTTTAGTATACAAATAGATGTAGGGTATCTAGGGTGTATTCTTTGTGTTCTATTTATTTATGAATTGCTGATATGTACTAATTGGTAAATGCAATGCTTGTATTTAATGGATAGTGTAGGGTATCTAGGGTTTATTCTTAGTTTCTTATTGTTTTACTCATTCAGGTTGTGCAACTAGAATTTATAAAAGTATGATTATAATTAATTTTCCAAAATATATGTATAACATATCAAACTTGTTAAAAAAAAATCGAAAACACATATGCACCCGCATTCCGCATATACTCTATGAGATAACCCTAACCGAGCGCATATCACATGCTGCATTTAAGAACATTGCTTACGTCATTTTATTATGCCTTTTTCTTGGTTTGAACTTTTGTATAGTCCAGTGGTGTAGTCCCACATTGCCTACCGTCCATTTAGTCTTTCTTTTAGAAACCTATATAAATGCTCTATTGCGTCATTGTTTAGATACTAGATGAATGAGAGTTATTCCCTTTAGTCATTTAGCCGTATTTATTTTTAGTTCAATAGATTTATATTACAACCTCTATTTATTTGGTGTGCTCATGAAACACAAAAATGACTATATCAGGAATAAAGTGGGGGTGGCGAGCATTGAGGACAAGTAGCGCTAGGGCCGACTCAGATGGTATAGACATGTGCAACGCAGACCGACAAATGCGCCTATACAAAGCAATTCTATTGAGTCAAGCACAATAAATAGAAAAAGAGGAAGACCTAAATTAACATGGGATGAGCTTATAAAGAGAGATTTTGAATCTCTACATCTCAACCAAAATATGGCCCATGATAGAGTTGAATGGAAACGAAGGATCCATGTAGCCGATCCCAACATAGTTGGGAACTGAGGCTTAGATGATGATGATGATGAAATACAAGGTTGTTTGCTATTTGGATTGCATCTTGATTATCACATTTCAGGATGGCTAGAGATGATATAGGAATGCCAAGTTCATGGAGGATAGATGTCAACCATTGGATCTCATAGCAAACATGGAGTCGTAGACCGATGTTCTGCTTAAATTCTGGAATGGGGCAACAACTTATTGCTTTTACTTCTCCAGCTATTGGGATGATTTCCCAGTAGAACACAGTAACCAAATGTGGATCTCTTGTCATTGACGTCTCCGACCCAGTATCAGCATAGCAGACTAGGGAAATGTTTGGAAATGGAGGCTTTTTGTATAGAAGACCTTGTCATGGTGCACCTTCCAGATATTGTAGAATCCTCTGTACAAGGATCCAGTGACTGAGAAGAGGCTTAGCCATGTATTGACTAACCACACTAGCTGCAAAGGTTGGAAGGGTGACGATGAGGTAAATCAACTTCCCAACCTTGTGTTAATATTGTCTAGGATCATGAAAGGACTCCTCATACACGACTTTGGTGTTGTAGTCCATTGGAAAGCAGACAAGCTTGGATTCAAAGGCATTGTGGACTAGGGTAAAGGCAGGATGCATGCTATTTGGGAACTTTGCAGTGATGAGGTTGGCGCTCCTTGGTTTTGTTCATCAGAGGTGACATGTTGGAAATAATTTAGTTGTTGTGACAAGGCAACGATGACACCGTAGTACTCATCATGTATTTGGAAGCCATGGAGGGTTCCATACTATTTCAGAGCCAATCCTAGACTTGGTTGTTTCTCTTTTCCACTAAGGAAAGTCCTCAGCAGGCTTCAAAATGAATTTCAACTTATCTTTGGATTCAAGAATCGTATAGATCTAATTCATCGAAAGTAAATAGTTATCTCCATTTAATTTGATAATGAAAGTTGGAGCACTGTCATTGTAGACAATCGTCTAAGACCTTGAGACATTTTTTAGAGAGGATCACACCAGTAGAATCACAGTGGATGAAGACGCACCAGCATGAATCATGGTGAGATAGAGAAGAAACCATCGAGTATGAAGCACAGTGGGATTGAGAAAGCCAAAATGATGTGCGGCTAAGCACTATCACATGAAAGAAGTGTCGTGATATGAAGAAAAAGGATGATTCCCAATTTTAGAAGCACTTACCCATGCACGTAGGAAAGGTACATGGGGAGGAAGGGGATACGAGAGAGAACTTTGTGTTGTCACAAGGTTTTAGAAAGTTACCACAGCTGTGCCGCAAACAACTTTCCTCTGTCATATTTCGATTGGTGAGAGAGGAGATACAAAAAATGCCTGTCAGACTCCCTTGGAGGTTGCTACATCGACTACACCCATCAAGGGGCAATGGTTGCAACTCTAAAGGAGAGGACAACCTACTACTATCCCCTAAGAGTAAGCAGTGGTGGAAGTTGCAGCGACTAGGCAGTGCCCACATCCAAAGACCTGGCATGGGCTATTGCCTGGCTGGCCGACAGGCCGCGACCTACAACCGGCTATGGGAAGAGAGAGAGGTGAGGGACGATGGTCGAGGAAGAGAGAAGAGGGAGGGGGCGGCCTTCGGGCTGTCTGTTGCTTCCTGGCAGATGTCCCTCCACTTTAGGATTTTAGAATTGCACTACCATGTGACTAACTTGGAGAGTAATCTTATTAACAATAAAAGGAGTACAATGAGTCATATATATAGACCTGACTCAGGGTACAATGTACATGAGGAACATAATATGATAAAATAGACTGACACTAATGGGCTTAAGTAGGAGAGTCCCGTTAATCCTAAATAAGCAAAATAAAATAGAATTATTTATCATACTAACACTCCTATATATGGGTTTGGAACTTGTTAAATTTGATACAAGAAAATTGATAATATAAAATGTTAGATTATTGTTATTTTGTTTATTATGTTAAATGGGCCTATTTGTCTTGGCCCATTAGGGTTAAGTTTGCTTCTCTTGTACTTGCCTCCTTTCCTATACATAGGATAGGAGTCTGCCATCTATCAATAAGAATATATCTCATAGCCTTCCATCTTATTTTGCACATAGTATCAGAGTATCATTCCTAATCTATAGAGAAAAAGAGAGAGCCTCTGCCTGTAGGCCGCCTTTATTGGATTGGCCACCCGCCAGGCATCATCCCGACCTCCATTGTCGTCTCTTCTCTTCTTTTATAAAAATTGAATCTTTTTTCTAGCGCTCTCCTTCCCGTCCACCATTATCTATGTTTATCTACCTTTCCTGAATCCTACCTATCTAGTTGTTGCTTTCTCATATCCCCCGGATCTATTACCTGTTGACATCTCCAACTTACACTCCGTCCTGACCGAGTTCTACATCCACTTCGTCTTGGTCGTGTTCTTCGATTGCAACAACAAGTCCAACCCCAACACTGTCGACTGCCTACGTTTCGCAGATTCCAGATTGCCATCAGTCGGGTACAATCTTGCACCATGTCGTGATCACATCCCCAAGTGGGGTCTTTCACTACATCATCGTCGTGTAGTCTACCCGTGGACCCAAGATCAATAGGCCAAATTACAATCACACATTCCGGATCAGATGAAAAGAAAACAAAGGAGGCCTTGGGAACATGCTTGAAAAGATTGTGGTGTCGTTTCTGTAATTGACCCTTGTGTTTCTTAGTCACGAGTGGGTGTTGATGCCCAAAGTAATTCCACTTCATCACGCATGTCGTGATTGCCATGACCCGTCATTTCCTTCGGGCATATAAAATGTTCTTTTGGTTGCCTTCTCCATCAACAACCATCAGACTCCTCTTTTTCAGCAAATAAGAACAATCCAATCAGCAAGAAAAAGTATTTCCTTCATCACCTCTGAGGGGCGAGATCTCATCACGCTAGCATATTGCTAATTGTATCTATAATCGGATCAATTTTGGGTTGCACAAAGATCTACTTTTATCCAAATTTATCTAATTGGGTCATGTAGCACATTGACTCACGTTATCAGTTATATCGACGGCATATTGTAAGACAACCATGTGCTAGCTTATAAAGCACCAAAAAAAAAGGCATCGTGCTAATTTCCTTCCTCTCCCTTGACATTTCCCCCCTATAACCCCTTGTGTGTGCATAATCCACGTGCAAGGGGGTATTGTTTCCTTTTCACACCAACTACTCAATAAATTCATAATTGGTGTGCGGAGGGGAATAGAGGAGAGAGAGTGTATAAGAAATAACAACTCCATGCTATTATGATCTTCATGGAGCTTTTTATTTTTCAATACATCCATCTTCCGATGTCTTTGTGGCGCTTCATTCTCACTAAGCATCGTAGTTCTAGTGCATCTTTGTGTATCTTTCCTAATGACATTGTGCTTTTTGTACTTCCATTGCATCATTAGTATATCTCTTTCCCAGTGACATCGTGCTTCTTCCTGCACATAGGTTGACTATCTGCACTTCCTTATTCCAATTAGCTGCCACTTTCATGCGTTAAAGGATCTCAATTGTAGCACTAACACCAAGTTTTTCGCATTCGTACCACATTTTGTACGTCACAACAGAGCTTGTTGCGCTTATTCTAGCCTCTAGTTCCCTCTAATGTTATTTTTTATCATTCTCGGTGCATTCTCATGAGATGGATAGTTGCTTCTTCACAAGCTCATCAATTTCTAGCCTACAAATTTTGTATCTGCAAAGTGCAAGGATCTCATCCAAATTGTTATCTTCATCAAGCTACTTTTGTCATGTCTTCTTCGAGTTGCATCTGTTGTTTCTAAGTGTTGAGATGCCACTTCTTCTTATCTACTCGGGTTTATCCTTAATGGTGCGTTTCATTCCTATCAAGCCTCCAAGATTCATGTGCCAAATTAATGGAAGCAATATGGCAGTCATTAGCACCCTCGTCCAGTTCGTGTTTGTGTCACATTATGCACGTTTGTGGTCTCCTATGCTAATTCCAGTTGACTACACTTCTCATACAATTTGAAGATACTTCTACTGCTACATTGCCATTGTGCCTCTGTGTTATGTATGTGGGATGTGTTGACTGCTCTTATACCACTCACGCATTCCTCTGCAGTGAAGACAGTGTAGTCATGGTGTCAATGGTGGCAAGTTGTTGTTGTGGCGTTTGCATTCCACTTATCACATATTTTTCATTCAGATGCACTTCAAAAGACCTTCTCCAAAGCTCGAGTATTTCCAGCATGCAGAACACAACTTCAAAGGTGGCATCATCAAATTATTTTTTGAAAAGTTGTGCTTAAGGAGTGAAAATCTTGTATGAGAAGTGACATTTTTTATTTTGCGTACCGTCTAATTGAGTCTTGTGAGTCCAAGTTGGATATGTGTTTCACCCTACTCCAACTTGACAGGGAGCGTTTGGATTATTGTTATTTAGTTTATTATGTCATATGGGCCTATTTGTCTTAGCCAATTAGGGTTAAGTTTGCTTCCCTTGTACTTTCCTCCTTTCCTATATATAGGATAGGAATGTGTCATCTATCAATAAGAAAATATCCTGTTAGCCTTTCATCTTATTTTCCACACAAAATCATTTGCGCTTCTAAGATCTATACAATCATTTGTTTTGTTTTCGTGGGAACGGTCTCATGTTTCACAAGATGTGCATGTATTCTCTGTGGTCTCCAAAATTATTTGGCTACAGTAATATGTGCAGACTTAAGAAGTCTTGAGGCTTCATTGCTCTTTCACACTGGGAGGAACATAACACAAGTCCAATAAGGTAATCTATGCAGCCTTAGGTAATTCTTGAGACCACATCAAACATTAATATGAATACTATTAAAATGGAATTTTTACATGATGACACTGAACCCTACATTGCTTGAAACTTTGATGACTCACATCTTGGCGTGCAGAATTTATTAGGAGAGTGGCCTGGGATATTGACAACTTTGTCTTTGAGAGATGATGATTCACAAAGCCCACATTTTTTTTTGAAGCCCAGTGGAAGAATGCCGACTTGGATGCAAAAGCATCGCAGAGGCCCGTCATGAGGGGAAGAGGTTAATCAATGGCTAGCGCATGCAACATAGCGCATACCACAATCTGAACCAGAAAACTCCATAATAAACCAACCTTAACAAGTATTGAAAGTGAGACCTCCTATCCAGTATCAAGTTTGATCACCACTATACTATGCCCTTGCCGGCATACAGAGTCCTCATACTTATCTTAGCCTAGACATAACAAATTATTGAAACAAAAAGGGTTTAAGTACAGTTAATGATGATTATAACCCCTACTTTAGATACCAAAGTCTTCTTTAAAAAAATCTCTGTTTGCCAATGAATATCCATCGATATGAAATACAATGAAGAAATGGAAATGCTTAATGAAGCGTTGAAGGAGAGAAATGATGATACTTGAAAATTCAATTAAGTCCGGTGCTGGTTCACTTGCCTCTACAGTGGAACGAAACCTAGTTGAGAGCTTTGGTTCCATATAGTTTGGCCATACTGCCAACAACAGCTTGTTTAGCCATTCACATGGCTCTATCGGAGTGACACACTGGAGAAATCATAGAATGCTGTTATGTTAATAGCTGTAAACAGAGAAAGCAAATTTTGTTGAGCAAGCAAACTGTACCGTTGTGTTCAATACAAGCTGCTTCCATTTCCGATTCAAATCCTCCACAAGCAACATCCTTTGGTACCTTGAATACTATGAATACAGATTAAACAAAAATGATCAAATTTGTATTCTAGCCTAAATAATGATTTTTAGAAGCATCAAATTTAAATTCCTTAATATACCAGTTATAAGGAACTATCTCGATGAGATTGCACTACTACATTAGCAACGGTGAATAGTGCCTACCTACCCTACAAATGTTCAACTATTCCAGGGTGGATATACTGTGCGGAAGGTAAGGACATTTTCCTTAATTATATTAGTAGGAAAGCATTTCTTGGATAACTCAAACTACCCTTTAGACACAGTAGACAGAAAGAGGGATGGC
The DNA here is from genome assembly GCA_963693085.1 of Alisma plantago-aquatica. Classification (NCBI taxonomy): domain Eukaryota; kingdom Viridiplantae; phylum Streptophyta; class Magnoliopsida; order Alismatales; family Alismataceae; genus Alisma; species Alisma plantago-aquatica. The sequence goes on from OY856409.1 coordinate 52,296,581, forward strand.
GAGATTGAGGTACATTCCAGCATTATATAACACAGCTAGGAAATAGCAGTATATGCTTGTATGAAATATGTAAGGGATAAAGCAGAGCATTCTGAAACATGTGGATGATATGCGATGTAGAAACTTCAACCGCTGAAGGCTGAAGCTTTATAATAGCAGATTGAATTACTTGTGGGGCAGAATCAGTACTATCTCGAAAAACTGGGAGCCTGAGAGAGGGTAACAGTAATCATACTTCAACAGTAGCCCACACAGCAACGACCAAAGGGACCCAGTTGGAGAAGGGGACAAGAAACCGCTCGACAGCCCAAGCCAGGAGGATCAGCGGGATCAAGAACGGCAACAGGGGTTTGTCCTGGATCACGTGGTTGAGAAATACCACCGCTTCCTTGGGATGGAGGCGCTTCATCAATGGCTTCTTCGCCATCTTCCCCCCTCTCTCTCTGAATTTTTCCTTTTTAACCGTTTATCCTCCCTTTCTCAGCCTGACACCTTTTCTGCAAGCGCCGTCAGATTGGTCGGAAGAACAGGAACTTAGAATATGGCAGAAGATTTTAGAATTTTTGTCTGAATTCAAGAAGAGAAACCATCAAAAGGCTCGGTTCTTGTGCTTCCCAGAACGAAACAAGGTTGCAGGCTGAGGGAAAGTGTTGCCTACCCTGACAACTCTGACGAGAAAGAGTTCAACTGCAAAATGCAACGAAGGGGGCTAGGAAGAAGCAGGGCGACTGACAAAGTCTACGCGAGCCCAATTACATAGGAAGCATCACAAAAGATCCAATCTTGACGACGGGATGATACATGTTGGGAATTGAACAGGTACTGCATAATGGAGAGCGGAGCTGGAAGGGGGAAATTGCATATTGTTCCCTGAAGTGGGAGACGACTAACCAGTAGAAAAGATCAACAGAGCACGATTCATGAGACCGAGACAGGACGTTAGTGGGGAGGCAGAAGCGAAGGGGACCGAGCGTCGAGTAAGGCAGAAGTCCAAAGGTTTTGGTAGAGGATCGAAGGGCTGGTTTACGGAAAATTGAGTCGGGTCGTGTCGTGAGCAATGGCGTGTCCGCCTTCGTCACCAGCTATACAAACTGCCGCTGTCCCGCGGAAGTACAAGGAAGGGAATTTTTTGGTCTTAACCATATGTAATTTCATTTTAGCATCATAAAAAGAAAGATAACAAAAAAAATCCTATTTTCAGCGTCAACAATCACACCGTTTGACACACATCAACAAATGTAAAATATGACTTCGGCAACATTACATTGTAAGGTCCATTTATGTTTGATTAGCATATCTTGAAGAAACTAAAAAAAACGATTCAGTTGATGGACTAAAGTATGCAAATTAAATAATCTACTAGTAGTATTTGATTAATTTTATAACTTTTATCCTTGGTTCAGAAAAAACAGCAACTCGATCTCTTAACAGGCATCACATTTACAATGATTCAGTTGACTGACTAGATTGACATGCGGATTAAGTAACCTACGGGAAACATTTGAACCCCTTGTCGTATTTTTCTTTTTCAATTGTCTATAGGTTCTTTCTCTAAATCACCATTCATCAAAGTCAACGTCAGTTTTTAATTCTGTGAACAGAAAAAGAAAAAGACGACCAAGGCTGTGACAGGTTCTTTCTAAGCTGACACACGGGAATATATTAAACCAGGATATCGACAGTCGATTTTAAAGCAGGATATTGACAGTCGATTTTAAACATCGTAATAGGCAATGGAACTGTGAAAATAGAAGTTTGGGCCTTTGGCAGCATGTTGAACTGTTGCAAAAGGGTCGTGGCAGGTAGCAATTACATCCACGAAAGAGGACGGTCCCCTTGTCGTGATGCTTCTTACTAAACAGACATGAGATGCTGCCTTGATCCATGGATGTCCCGCTTCCATGCAAAAAAAAAAATTGAAAATAAAAGGAGTTTGTATTCATCTCTCTCCTCACGAGCAAAAAAGAAGAAACGTTGTGTTACATATCGGAGTATCTAGGCCCATCAGGTCTGCTATAATGTGAGGTATCAAAAAGTATAGCTATACATTAGTTCCAAGAACACAAAAACTCATGCCCAAAACACAAAAAACTCAAAAAGTTCTATCTCGTGTGTCTGGTGTGGTGTGTGGTGTGTCTGACACCTTGCGCGTCCAACCTGGCGAAGTCTCGTATTGTCGGTTGAAGGGGCCAGGTTACGGTAGATCCAAAGGAGGCTGTGTGGGATACCAGGGCCACAGCGGTAAGGTTGGCCCTCCGGTTGATGATGGCGATGTGAGTTCTGGTCTCCCTCAAGAAGAATTTGATGTGTTCTACCTCGTGTTTCCAACGCCATGGGGAGGGTGTGTGATCTGAGATGATCTCATAGATGTTGTGGTCGTCGACTTCCAGGGTATCGATGTGTATCCCTTCGACCTGGTATAAGGTGCAGGCGAAAAGAAGTCCCATCAGGCTTGTCGCTAGCCTTCCAGTCTCTCCAAGAATCGTTGTGAAGGCCCTCCTGATCCGACCAGAGGCTTCATGAATGATCCCCCCGAAGTGGAGGGTAGTGGTCGTCGCCTTGATCTTGCGGTGGAGCTTATGTTGAGTTTCAACGCTTGTCTGGCCGGTGGTTTCCAGTAGACAAGGTCATCCGGCGGATGGTGGGTACTTTGATCGTGGCTTTGTAAGATCGTAGTACGGCACACCAGTGTTGCGGTCCTAAAGATTGTCTCCCAAACGCGATCAGGGGGGTCGTTATGGTTGTCGTAACGCCTGAGGCAGTGTTGCTTCCAAATGTGCCAGCAAACTAGTTGAGGCAACGTTCCACAGAGAATGTCGGTTGTTGATCGGTGTCCAGCAACGGACCACCAAGAGGCGAACTTGTCGATTATGCTTCCTCCCTCTACGGTTCTAAAGTCCATTGCATCCTCTGCCTTCTCCCATAGATAGTGCGCTAGGTCGCTCTCAGCCAGAAGGTGATTGAGGGATTCGGCTTGCCTAGCCTCACAACACTCGCAAGCAGACACAAGAGGGATGCGACAAGTGCGCACCTACTCATCCACCGGGACCGCAGCACTGAGGATCTTCTAAGTAAAAGCCGCCGCACGGTTGGGTATCAAGTTACTCCAAATCCATTGTGAGAAAGTCGTGGTTGTTGTGGGCGGTGGTCGTACCACACATTTTGCTAGCTTTCTTGTGAGAATTCCATCTACCACCAGCTCCCATATGAGCTAGTCCGTGTCTGACGAGAACATGATCTCTGCTTCTCTGATGATGTCCAGGTCGGTGTCGTCGACCAAGTTGTTAATCATCGTCCAGTCCCAAGTCCCCTGTTGGGTCAGAAGGTCCCGGATTAGGAGGTTAGGGTCGAGAATAGTGCCCATGCGGAGAAAAGGTCTCATCTCGTGAGATGCCCATCTAGTAGTCCAGAAGGGTATGTCGCTCCTCCCGACTCGCCAGTGGCTGTGGTTATAGAGGATAGGGAAGCTACGCCAAACCCTCTTCCAGTAGATAGAAGCGAAGGATGAGAGCTTGAGACTGGGGGGTAGGAGGGTAGGATGGCCTCTCGCTTCCATGCAATAAGACTCCAAATTGGGCCTATATGCTCTTTCCGTCTTTTTTTTCTCTCTTTCTCAAGAAACTTGTGTACTTTATGCTGTCCTGAACCCACTTGTTGTGTCCAATAATGTTTTATTATTGATGAAGAGATATATTGCTTTAAATCTGAACAACCTCAAGAGTTTAATATTAATGAATATATAATTACAGTTTATTTTTTTATCGATTATATCTATCGAATACAAGTTGTGATATGAATTAATTTTGGATATAAAATTTTATTGTTGAGATATAATCCTATACTCTATGGGCATGTTTGGTTCATTGGATCTAATTGGATTTAAATAAATCTTGTACTTAGTTAATCCCGTGTTGGAAACAGCCTTCGGATTCCTATGAGTGTGTTGGTCACGAGTTATGTTTGGATTGCCGGTACGACTCTGTTGGTCATGCGGCACAAAAGTTTCTCGCAACACGTTGGCCAAAGTGAGATAGTGAAGGCTGCAGCAGGACAACAGCTTGCAGTGGTTTTCAGATGGAAAACGGAATGTGGCACTTCTTGCATTACCAAAAATACTGGGATTTTCATTTTTTGTAGCACTGGTGAAACAAATATAAAATTTAGACTCTAACCATGTTTCTTATCCAAGACCTAAGAATTGCAATTCTTAAACACTCCTTTTGTAAAACGACCAATACTGAGTAGGCATTGATGTGGCGTAATTACTATGTTTCTTATCGAAGAAACATGTATAATAATTTAGACTTTTAGTTTTGTATAGGTTATCAGCATTTTCAAGATCGACGATGCATGAAATGATATATTTTTTATTGAAACTTTCAAGGTTGATACATATTTATAAAATTTTGGATGATATGCCCTATGTAGTGAGGGTGTCTATAGCAATTTAACCATGTATTTGTTAAGGAAGTTTGAATTTTTCATACTAGGTAATTTTGTTGGCTATATAGACAGAGGTTTAAGATTGGGGAGCACTATCTTGATCTTCTCAAAAGATTATTGTATATTAGGTAAACAATATAATAGTTACTTCTCTAGGAGGATCAATTTTAAATATGATAGAGAGAGTTTGCCTTGACTTATATCTATATCCAACCAATCAGACTAGTTGTCTAGTGTTTTCAAAAAACATGATAAGTATATGCTCTTAAGTTGTGCTTGGTACTTGATGACAAAATATGTGGTGATGGTGACAGTGACGGTGACAATGATAGTGACGATGATGGAGATATTGTTAAAAAAATTATTTGATAATACCTGCATGGTGATGGTGAAAAGGATGGGTAAATATTTAAAAAATATTACTTGTTGTATGGTTACTGGGATAGAGAACTATTTTTATAGAAAACACCTCATACAAATATAAATTCTATTTATTAAACACCTCATACATGAAAAACAATTATGGCATGAATAACACAAACATTCTATCATCAAATTTTAGTATGGGTGTGAACTATTTAATTTAAAAAAATATCAAAGAGACTCTTTCACATGCGAGTTATATTTCTTAACAAATATTGTAAAGAAATACTTCATTGAAAAATTATGAAAATAAAAATATTTTATCATAAATATTTTCTTGATAAAATATTTTATCATAAGTATTTCATCATCTGAGTACAACTTATTTCGAGACAGAAGGAAGATGTGAAAATTATGAAAATAGTGTGGAAGGAAAAATATATCTTGGAGGAAAAAGGTGTGACGGAAAACTTTTTCTTGGAAGAAAAATATTTGACGAAAAACTTTATCTTGTAAGAAAAAAGATTTAGTGGGGAATGGGGAGGCAGAAGCGAAGGGGACCGAGCGTCGAGTAAGGCAGAAGTCCAAAGGTTTTGGTAGAGGATCGAAGGGCTGGTTTACGGAAAATTGAGTCGGGTCGTGTCGTGAGCAATGGCGTGTCCGCCTTCGTCACCAGCTATACAAACGACTGCCGCTGTCCCGCGGAAGTACAAGGAAGGGAATTTTTTGGTCTTAACCATATGTAATTTCATTTTAGCATCATAAAAAGAAAGATAACAAAAAAAATCCTATTTTCAGCGTCAACAATCACACCGTTTGACACACATCAACAAATGTAAAATATGACTTCGGCAACATTGCATTGTAAGGTCCATTTATGTTTGATTAGCATATCTTGAAGAAATTAAAAAAAACGATTCAGTTGATGGACTAAAGTATGCAAATTAAATAATCTACTAGTAGTATTTGATTAATTTTATAATTTTTATCCTTGGTTCAGAAAAAACAGCAACTCGATCTCTTAACAGGCATCACATTTACAATGATTCAGTTGACTGACTAGATTGACATGCGGATTAAGTAACCTACGGGAAACATTTGAACCCCTTGTCATTTTCACGCTATTTTTCTTTTTCAAATGTCTATAGGTTCTTTCTCTAAATCACCATTCATCAAAGTCAACGTCAGTTTTTAATTCTGTGAACAGAAAAAGAAAAAGACGACCAAGGCTGTGACAGGTTCTTTCTAAGCTGACACACGGGAATATATTAAACCTGGATATCGACAGTCCATTTTAAAGCAGGATATTGACAGTCGATTTTAAACATCGTAATAGGCAATGGAACTGTGAAAATAGAAGTTTGGGCCTTTGGCAGCATGTTGAACTGTTGCAAAAGGGTCGTGGCAGGTAGCAATTACATCCACGAAAGAGGACGGTCCCCTTGTCGTGATGCTTCTTACTAAACAGACATGAGATGCTGCCTTGATCCATGGATGTCCCGCTTCCATGCAAAAAAAAAAAATTTTGAAAATAAAAGGAGTTTGTATTCATCTCTCTCCTCACGAGCAAAAAAGAAGAAACGTTGTGTTACATATAGGAGTATCTAGGCTCATCAGGTCTGCTATAATGTGAGGTATCAAAAAGTATAGCTATACATTAGTTCCAAGAACACAAAAACTCATGCCCAAAATGCAAAAAACTCAAAAAGTTCTATCTCGTGTGTCTGGTGTGGTGTGTGGTGTGTCTGACACCTTGCGCGTCCAACCTGGCGAAGTCTCGTATTGTCGGTGGAAGGGGCCAGGTTACGGTAGATCCAAAGGAGGCTGTGTGGGATACCAGGGCCACAGCGGTAAGGTTGGCCCTCCGGTTGATGATGGCGATGCGAGTTCTGGTCTCCCTCAAGAAGAATTCGATGTGTTCTACCTCGTGTTTCCAACGCCATGTGGAGGGTGTGTGATCTGAGATGATCGCATAGATATAGTGGTCGTCGACTTCCAGGGTATCGATGTGTATCCCTTCGACCTGGCATAAGGTGCAGGCGAAAAGAAGTCCCATCAGGCTTGTCGCTAGCCTTGCAGTCTCTCCAAGAATCATTGTGAAGGCTCTCCTGATCCGACCAGAGGCTTCATGAATGATCCCCGCCGAAGTGGAGGGTAGTGGTCGTCGCCTTGATCTTGCGGTGGAGCTTATGTTGAGTTTCAACGCTTGTCCGGCCGGTGGTTTCTAGTAGACAAGGTCATCCGGCGGATGGTGGGTACTCCGATCGTGGCTCTGTAAGATCCTAGTACGGCACACTAGTGTTGCGGTCCTAAAGATTGTCTCCCAAACGCGATCAGGGGGGTCGTGATGGTTATCGTAACGCCTGAGGCAGTGTTGCTTCCAAATGTGCCAGCAAACTAGTTGAGGCAACGTTCCACGGAGAATGTCGGTTGTTGATCGGTGTCCAGCAACGGACCACCAAGAGGCGAACTTGTCGATTATGCTTCCTCCCTCTACGGTTCTAAAGTCCATTGCATCCTCTGCCTTCTCCCATAGATAGCGCGCTAGGTCACTCTCGGCCAGAAGGTGATTGAGGTATTCGGCTTGCCTAGCCTCACAACACTCGCAAGCGGACACAAGAGGGATGCGACAAGTGCGCACCTGCTCATCCACCGGGACCGCAACACTGAGGATCTTCTAAGTAAAAGCCGCCACACGGTTGGGTATCAAGTTACTCCAAATCCATTGTGAGAAAGTCGTGGTTGTTGTGGGCGGTGGTCGTAACACGCATTTCTCTAGCTTGCTTGTGAGAATTCCATCTACCGCCGGCTCCCATATGAGTTGGTCTGTGTCTGACGAGAACACGATCTCCGCTTCTCTGATGATGTCCAGGTCGGTGTCGTCGACCAAGCTGCTAATCATCGTCCAGTCCCAAGTCCCCTATTGGGTCAGAAGGTCCCGGATTAGGAGGTGAGGGTCGAGAATAGCGCCCATGCGGAGAAAAGGTCTCATCTCGTGAGATGCCCATCTAGTAGTCCATAAGGGTATGTCGCCCCTCCCGACTCGCCAGTGGCTGTGGTTATATAGGATAGGGAAGCTACGTCAAACCCTCTTCCAGTAGATAGAAGCAAAGGATGAGAGCTTGAGACTAGGGGGTAGGAGGGTAGGATGGCCTCTCACTTCCATGCAATAAGACTCCAGATTGGGCTTATATGCTCTTTCCATCTTTTTTTTCTCTTTCTCAAGAAACTTGTGTACTTTATGCTGTCCTGAACCCACTTGTTGTATCCAATAATGTTTTATTATTGACGAAGAGATATATTTCTTTAAATCTGAACAACCTCAAGAGTTTAATATTAATGAATATATAATTACAATTTTTTTATCGATTATATCTATCGAATACAAGTTGTGATATGAATTAATTTTGGATACACAATTTTATTGTTGATATATAATCCTATACTCTATGGGAACGTTTGGTTCATTGGATCTAATTGGATTTAAATAAATCTTGTACTTAGTTAATCCCGTGTTGGAAATAGCCTTCGGATTCCTGTGAGTGTGTTGGTCACGAGTTATGTTTGGATTGCCGGTACGACTCTGTTGGTCATGCGGCCCAAAAGTTTCTCGCAACACGTTGGCCAAAGTGAGATAGCGAAGGTTGCGGCAGGAAAACGGCTTGCAGTGGCTTGCAGATGGAAAACGGAATGTGGCACTTCTTGCATTACCAAAAATACTGGAATTTTCATTTTTTGCAGCACTGGTGAAACAAATATAAAATTTAGACTCTAACCATGTTTCTTATCCAAGACCTAAGAATTGCAATTCTTAAACACTCCTTTTGTAAAACGACCAATACTGAGTAGGCATTGATGTGGCGTAATTACTATGTTTCTTATCGAAGAAACATGTATAATAATTTAGACTTTTAGTTTTGTATAGGTTATCAGCATTTTAAAGATCAACGATGCATGAAATGATATATTTTTTATTGAAACTTTCAAGGTTGATACATATTTATAAAATTTTGGATGATATGCCCTATGTAGTGAGGGTGTCTATAGCAATTTAACCATGTATTTGTTAAGGAAGTTTGAATTTTTCATACTGGGTAATTTTGTTGGCTATATAGATGGAGGTTTAAGATTGGGGAGCACTATCTTGATCTTCTCAAAAGATTATTGTATATTAGGTAAACAATATAATAGTTACTTCTCTAGGAGGATCAATTTTAAATATGATAGAGAGAGTTTGCCTTGACTTATATCTATATCCAACCAATCAGACTAGTTGTCTAGTGTTTTCAAAAAAACATGATAAGTATATGCTCTTAAGTTGTGTTTGGTACTTGATGACAAAATATGTGGTGATGGTGACAGTGACGGTGACAGTGATAGTGACAATGATGGAGAAATTATTAAAAAAATTGTTTGGTAATACATGCATGGTGATGGTGAAAAGGATGGGTAAATATTTAAAAAATATTACTTGTTGTATGGTTACTGGAATAGAGAACTATTTTTATAGAAAACACCTCATACAAATATAAATTCTATTTATTAAACACCTCATACATGAAAAAAATATGGCATGAATAACACAAACATTCTATCATCAAATTTTAGTATGGGTGTGAACTATTTAATTAAAAAAAATATCAAGGAGACTCTTTCACATGCGAGTTATATTCTTAACAAGTATTGCAAAGAAATACTTCATTGAAAAATTATGAAAATAAAAATATTTCATCATAAATATTTTCTTGATAAAATATTTTATCATAAGTATTTCATCAACTGAGTACAACTTATTTCGAGACAGAAGGAAGATGTGAAAAATTATGAAAATAGTGTGGAGGGAAAAATATATCTTGGAGGAAAAAGGTGTGACGGGAAAATTTTTCTTGGAGGAAAAATATTTGACAAAAAACTTTATCTTGTAAGAAAAAAGATTTAGTTGGAAACTTTATCATGGAGGGAAAAAATGTGGCAGGAAACGTTGTCCTAGAGGGAAAAAGGTGTCTTGGAGGAAAAAGTGTGGTGGAAAATTTGGTCTTGTAAGGAAAACACTCGTCTTGTAGAGAAATGTTGTGGTGGAAAAAAATTATGTTACAAGGGATATTTTTAATGATAAATAAATATTTTTAGTTGATAATGGGTACATTAACAAATAAAAAGAATAACAGAACAAATTTCTTTGGAAAAATAAGATATATAAATAGTATTTAGAGCAAACTAAGTTCTGGTGGAAAGTCAAATTTGTTGGCGGGAAAGAAATCTTAGAGAGAAACATGTTGCATAGGAAGGAAGGAAAAATACAGTAGAATTTTTCTTTGCTCATATGTCCATATATTAATGGAGACTTAAAAAGAACTTTTTTCACCATCATTCACCATGCTTTTCCATGAGGACGAAAACAAGCCAAAATTCACCATAAATTCACTATGGAAAAATTTCCTCTGACTATTACTATGCGTACCAAATAACATTTTTTATTTTATCATCATTCCCTATCACCATGATTCACTACGTACCAAACACAACCTTACGTTATGTTTGGTACACAGTGAATGAAGAGGAGGAGACATAAGGGAGGGAGGGGAGGGGAAGGAGAGGAGATACTTATTTTAGTTTGTTTGGTTAGCATAGGGAGGGAAGGAAAGAGAATATAAAAAAAATTGTCATTTTTTTAACAAGTCATACAATTCCAAGAGGTTACACGCACCACACACATGTTAGTACATAAAAAATTATGATAAATTAAACTCACATGTCTCGCGATCAAAACAAAAATATTAGTAAATTATTTTGTTAATGAAGAAGATACATTTATTATATCTAACGTGATGTAAAATATTGTTGATGAAAAAAGGACTACCACTTCTCTTTTTATTGTCATTGTTGTTATACATGTACTTCCCTCCATATTTATAACTTTCCTCAATTTATTTAAGTTCCCTCCACTTTTATCCACAATTCCCTCTCTTTTTCTATTTTTCCTTATGTTAAAAAAAGTTATTTATCTCAATTTTTTTGTATTCTCTACCAACATTTTTTTTAAATCTTAAGATTTTTTAAAATTATGTGCTACATTTATTATAATTTCCTTATATTTTAAAAATTTTATTCTAATTTTTTTCTCCAACTTCCTCCCAACATTTTGTATTCCTTTCAAGTGAGGTGAGAGGTTACATGTGCTTTTTTCTCATTGGTTGCGAGTTATACAAGTATTTCCCACCATATTATTTATGTTTTCCCTTGGCATTCCATATTTTTCTCCAAACTTTATAATAAATTTCCCGCCAAGTCTTTTCCCTTCCCCTTGTCTCCATTCCGATTTGGTGGGGAGAAAAGTGGCTAAAAATACACTCGACCATTTCCCCTCCACTCCCTTTCCTTCCCCTTCACCATGTGCAATCAAACAGCTTAAACTCTTTACCCTCCCTTCCCCTCCCCTTCATTCACCGCATACCCAACAAGTCGTTAGTGGTAGACAAAGACTGTATTATATTTCTTCATGTACCAAATAGATGTAGTCATATGATATTTTATACCTTTCTCTATGTTTTGTTTCAACATTATTTCAATGACCAAAAGTATTTACAAATCTTATATAAATGGTAATAGAGTTACCCCTTTTTTGATATTTTTCCCTCATCTACCAATATTTGAAATTTCATCTTTTTAAACCTTGCCTTCATTATTAGAGTTTTCAAACTACTACACTTACCAGGTCAATCCATTGACTCAAGTATATGTGAGAAGATCATATTTCCATTAAATTGAACCATATCTACACCCACCGATTGATGTGTAGGTCTTGAAGGTTGATCTACTAATGACCTGTTAACTAAACTAATATAGGTTGTTGCTTTAGTCATTCTACTGCCATCCCTGTCACTTTTTATTTATCTATGAGCAATTTTTGTTGTTTGTGTGAATGAAGGAATTGCTACTATCATATAATATTTTTATTGAGTTTATTTTAAGTATATCAGCTTGGTTTGTTGTTTTCAATTAAAATAGAAATAGCAAATGTGCACAATAGAAAACATATTTTGTAGGGCCCACCCTTTGGGCTAATGTGGATGAAATCCAATAGATGTCTCTAAGACATATTGCTAGGACTTGGCTAAACAAAAGTTTGAAAGGATCAAATTAAAGAGTCATCAAATAATAATATGGATATTTTACTTTTTTTTAGTAATACTCAAATTTGAACATCAATTATCTATATAAGATATAATTTCAGCATATGGCATATAACATATCAACATTTTGTACTCAACGGAAGCCACGTGAAATTAGAGTAACATCAAATCAACATATCATTAAACATTATATAGATTACCTAATTATGTAAAAAACTTCATAGTAAAATTTCTTTCTAAGAAAGTGAGTACATTGACAATTCTTCATCTTATTTACATTTGTGTCATCTTCATAAGTTGGAGCTCTGCAATTTGCTCGATTAAAACTATGAACTTTATACAATGTATATGAGACTTTGAGGATTTGTTTGGTACATAGTGAATCGTAGGGAGGGAAATGTGGGGGAATGTTAGTTGGTTAGCATGATGATAGGGAAGAGAGATTTTTCTATGAGATTTTTTTGGGAAATTTAGTCAATTTTTGTTCCCATGCAAACACACGGTGAATGACTTGAAAAAACTTCTTTAGAACAAGTTATTTATTTACTTGCTATGTGAGCACATATGTAGAATATATTTATTTAATATTTTTATTCTCTTCACCAGCGCATTGCCCTCTAAGTTTTTCAACTTAATATTTACATTCCCACCAAAAATATTATTTTTTAATTACTATTTCTCTATGTAATTCCCTGCAAGTAATTTTCCCTGCTAATATTATATTTGTTCTGCTAAGTCAAACTTTTTAAACTAAAAATATTTTCTCCTCATTAAAAAACTTCCATCCAAAAAAATATTCACTTTGTTTTACTTTTTATCAAGAATTTATTTTTCTTCCACAAATATTATTACATCCACGTAAAGAACTCTCCTCCAAATGGATTCTATATCGAGATCTTATTTCCTCACAACTAAACATTCATGCCAAAAGTTTGGTTTTTACATAAACTTTTTGTCTCCACCCAAATAATTGATTTTGCTTCAATACTTCTCCTTTTCATTTATGAACTAATTAATACCAAGGAATAGGTGACTCATACGATAAGTGTTGAATCATGATCAACATGATTAGAAAGATTGGTCATTTTTATTTATCAATATAATATCCATAATGACGAGTTTGCTAAAAAATTATGGTTGTTTTTATTTTGGATGAATGTTAAGAAAATTAACATATATATCAAAGATACTAATTTTTATTATATAAACCGTCATATCTTATATGAAAACTAATATGTGATGATAGGATGCGTCAAGGTTTAGTTTCAATGCAAAAATAATTTATATTGATTTTCTCTATTAGTCAAGTAAATGGAATTATACTTGTATAGTTGCTTTTAGAAAAAAAGTTTCAATCTCTTCATCTCCATACCCATCAAAGAAATAATCTTTTTTTAAATAGCTTCCTTCCAGGGCTAGAATAAAGGAGGACGAACAAGTCATGCCCTTCAAGAAAAATCAAACATATCCCTATGGCACATATATATTTTAATGATTTATATTTATCTAAAGTCCAATAGTGATTTAGTATAAATTATGATAAATATGATTTATGGTGTAGTGCATAAAACAAGTCTTGTTTTGGTTCATTGAAAAGACCCATGTGGTTAAATTCTTGGGATAGCCATACTTTTTCTACAATGAGTTATCATTTAACTTTGACACAACAACCATATGTAGTCACTTCATCTCATATAAAACTTCAGTAGTTTAGACATATGTCTGATTTTTTTTATAAATAACATTATCTTTTATTTATCATAGTCAATTTGTATTAGTAATTTTTTTTTGAAACGTTTGATCTTTGACTAGACATATTGTTATGGTATTTAAATATATATTTTCATTATACCTACAAATATACATTTTAATTATATATTCTGAAATACCTAGTGTTATTCTTCTACCAAAGAAATTACATTTCGTGTAAAATGTTTTATCCAATTTTGTACAAATATAGTTGAATTATGCATAGTTCAACATCAAAAATTTAACAATTACAACAAAAGATATATTTTCTCTTACAAATTATATTCATTTCATATTTTTCTCAAGAAAAAGTTATTTCCGTAGGGAATGCATGAAACGAAAAGAAAAATGTGTCATTAATTATATCCTCTCCCACATTTTTGTTGCAAAATTTTGCTATTATTTTAGCACTATTCCTCTCTATTTTCTTTAAACATGTATTCATAAAAGTAAAGACCATTCACTGTCAAAAATATTGGAAGATGACTCTTACAAAGTCTCGTTATTTCTCTATCTCTATCTCTTTCTCGATCACTTTAGTTCCTACGTTTTTACTTCCTTTCTCTTGGTAAAATATCCCCCACCTTTTTATCCTTCACCTTTTCTTCTTCTTTCATATAAGCAGCAAAAGCTACAAAAATAGAGTACTATCCAACATGGGTATATTTATTGTCTGTGACCAACAAGTCCAACATTTTATTTAGGTACTATGACACACTTAAAATAATTCATGTTATGGTATACATTAATTATCTCCGAATTTCTAGCAACCAATTAGTCTATTCATTACAATCATTTTTTTAGAGCAAATGGATCGATTCATTACTTCTTAGCCATACAACATCTACAATTGGGGAGAAAGATACAAACAGAACCTACAAACGTCACGTACAGTAACCCAAGGGCACTACAACTCATATTGGAACGAGAGAGAGATATTTCTGCATTGATTCTTCTTCCTTGAGGCTGTCTTAAGCAGCTTTTCCTAAAGAATTCCTTCAACTTGAGCGTTAAGTAGTGGTAGGGGGCTGGAACAAGACGGTATTCTGCTCGTATATCAACTCAAATAAATCCATACAACTGAGTAATAAGATCAATCCAGAGCGAGATTTAGCCGTAACCAAGGTTGAATTACCGGGGAAAAACTCAGAAAAACCACCGCCTTCACAGAGGAAGGAGAAACAATCCTTATTCAAAGGAACAAGAAACACCAATATACGGCGGAACAAGACAGATAGCCTGCCAGAAACTAGCACCCAAGCGAAAAACCTGCAAGGCAGAAACAAAGGAGGGAAACCCGCCTCCTCCGGAACCCCAGCGAGGACACCCCCACCAGCCACCCGCCTAAGCCTCAAGGCAGATCTGAGCAAGAATCTGACATGAGAAGAGCGCCACCACCTCCTGCATGCAACACGCCGAAGAGAAGACCCGATCCCAATCAGGTCGCACGGCCGCCGCCCAAGGGGAGAGATGAGGAGCTCGGAGAGGCACCTGCAAAAGGAGACCGGAAAGAAGAGACAAGTTGAGGAGGAGGCACGGGGGAGAAGGTGACGGCCTATCAGGACGTCTGACTCCCTCCCCCAGGCTTGAGCGCCGCACGCGGGGGGAGCCCTAGATCTCCACCGTGGTCGCCAGAGCCCTAGACATTCATTACAATCATGATTGACGATACGAATTAAAGCATAGGATGACATACCACTTTTCTTCCACCATAATATATATTTACTTTGTTTATCTTTCATTCATTTTATTTAATCTTATATTAATTAACATTAGATAAGAGTGTCACGGTAATACAAGATGTTAAACAACTACACTAAGGATGAATTTTAAACTCTCAGATTGGTTAATAGGTGTGATCTATTTTGGTCAGTCGTTCTCTCAGAAAACGAGAAAAATGCTCACTTTCTTCATAAGATAGCATAAAAATGTTTTCTAATACCTGTTGATCATCAAAAACTTGGTTAAGTTGAACATAAGCACATGTTACTACCACTTGGATAAATATTTCTACATCAATGATGAATAAATAGCTAAATTTAGATGCAAGCAAAGTACTACATCAATAAATAAATATAACTAAAATAAGTATCATGGTAATTTTCCAAAGCTATGCTTAATTATCAAATTGTACAAATTTATGTCTTAATGAAGCATAAAATAATTCCAATGGAAGATTTCGATATTTTCCATGTGTAGTCATGTTTGTATTAAAATAATACTTTAAGAAAAATGTAACATATAAATAACAATGTTATTCTCTATTGAGAAAAATATATAATAGAAAATAACGAGAATAATTATTTATTATTATATATTCATTTAAGTTTAGCAGAAAAATTGAGTTGAAAATGATACCCGATCGACCAGTGTAGCGCAGATGGTTCAGCCCGGACCCGTGTTCGATACTTCTTATTGTGTATTGTATATACAATCTCTTGGGTAATCTGGGCTCTGAAACCTATTTGAGAGAGGGGGAGACCAATGTCTCTTCTAACTTGATAGATTTACATAAATACATTTTTCTATATAAATATTTTAATATTGTAAAAGTTTTTCATGAATAACTTTTATATACAAAAAATATATATAATTCACTTACTAAGAACAAATTCATCTCATGTGAAATTTGAGCAACCCCAATGTTTCAAATCTAGATATACAAATTGTGCATTTTTCTTATAATCACGTCATCATGTAAAAGCACATTCATTCACCATATAGTGTCTTTTCTTTGAAAGAATAATACAATGATGGCCCCACAAAGGATGTAGAGTTGGCTCTACCCCTATTCCCTTCCCTTTCCCCTTCTCCATAAATCGTAACTAAACAACAATTTTTAATAGATTCCACTTCCCTTTCCCCGTACCTTCCCTCTCCCATTCTCCTTTTCTTGTCTAATTTGTCACCACGTATCAAAAATAATTTGAAAGTCAAAATTAGTGAGTAAAATCCAACTAAAAATATGAACATGGTATCATCTTCAATATATAGAGATTTTTATTTTCCAACAATATGAAAATAAACCAATGAGTTATTTCAACCCCTATGAACCTATCTTTATCCGTGAATAATTAAGATATTGGTTTCCATTTTGTAAAAATGTATTCAACACTAACACCCGCAAAGAACTGACCATTCCCTTAATTTCCACTTTCTTATATTGCTCAATAGACCAGTTTAATTTTGACAAATCAGTTTCGTCAAAATAGTATATCCAAAGAAATGTGATTATTTCAAATCTAAATTCTTTGCTCTTTAGACAATAATGATGACAATGAAGTTTTAGAAAAATAAAATGAGTACTTCACTTTATCAACAAATGTAACTATATTTGCACACAATCATACTATAGTTATCATTGTATTCCTGTAATATATCATGAAGGCATTTCTTATTAATATTTCAGTAAGTATTATAAAATTCACTACTACAGAACAAGCTTTTAGTGTCGATTAATTAAGGGCTTTAGTGTCAGTTTCCAAACGACACCCAAGTGGGTGTCGCTAAAGGTGGACCCCTTCGGCATCGGTTCCCAACCGACGCCAAAAAGTTTCTGCCATCGAAAACGCGCCAGCAAAGGGACTATAGGCGTCGGTTTTTTAAGAAAATCGACACTATAGAATTGTTACAGACGTTGGTTATTAAAAGAACCGACGTCACAATGCTTCCCGCCACCGAAAACGCACTAGCAAAGGGCCTATAGGCATCAGTTTTGTAAGATAACCGATGCAATCTCCCCTGCCACCACAGACGTGCTTCCCAGCACAACTATGGTTCCTGACCATATCAACTGAACCAATGTCAGTTTTTTGCAAATAACCGACGCCATATCCCCTACCACCACGGCCGTGTTGGGTAGCTGAACCGACGTCAGTTTTGTGCCATCACGGCCGTGCTTCCCAGCACAGCCGTAGTTCCTGGCCACACAGACGTCGATTTTTTTATCAAAAACCACCGTCGTATGTCTTCGGTGTCAGTTTTGTTCAAATAACCGACGCCTATGTTATGATTTTTTTTCTTATCAGTTTACAAGTCTGCCGTATGACTGGTCAGCAGGATGAGAACCTGCAGTTCAGTTATGAACTGCAGGTTTACGACATCTATTGATATCAGCCAACAACAGGCCACAAACTTGCAAAATTAATAAGATGGACAATATTATATATATGTGATTCACACACATGTATAAGCACATTTCATATATATTATTTTTTCATCACACACATGTAGAAACCAGTAGCAACCTGTAATTCTATTCATTTCATCTCTTTTCACATTCAGACACATGTAGAAATATTTATATATTGATCATATTCACACACATATGACAATTCATAAAAATTCATTCACATTCACACAAAAATAATTATGAGAACAAAGTTATTCTTTATTCATCATTGTCAATAAAATTATATCTAAAAAATCCCACTCTTTGTAGGGCTTTTGCCCATTCTTCTCTTACAACATCTAATTCATCTCTCGTATAGGGAGTATGTACATCGAAACGCTTTCCACCTGTGCTGAAGTCAGCATTTTTAAAGACCCGCAAAGAGAATGACGTATATATATAATTAATCATATATAATAAGATTGATATATTTCATATTATCTAATGAGACTATGTATGATACATGTTGTATCTTATCAATTTCTATTACGACATGTTTGATGATTAGGTCCATAAATAGAATCATATAGTAGGCACATGCCCAGCCGTTGTCTTTTGTAGCACCCTATAAATGAAATATACAAAATATTCAAAAATACAAATAAACACATTTCACATAAATAATATATACATTGGAGTCAGGAAATTACTTTCACATTATCCCAAATTAGTGACAAATCCTTTTTCCTAGGGACCTTTCCTCCAGCTTTTTTGTACTCTTGTAAAGCCCTACATATGTTAATGTAACCCATTAAATTATATAATTAAATAGTAATGTAGTAACATATGTTAACAGATATAAAAACATGAAATAATGATGTCAAATTAGGAATTTATATCAATATATGTTTATGCAACCTAGTAATTTGCACATAGCATGTATGATCATGCCTAGCCGGTTAACACCATATGTGGTCATTCATGTTCAATTTAATATGTCATCCCGATGATAGATAGCAAACTCAACATGTTCAACACATGAAGTATTGTCAACAACACTAATCCCAAATTGATGTCTTAGATATCGTCTACGTCATTCAAATCAACTTAATGGTATTTCACAACATTCTTTGAATCATACAATTCAACTTATTGCACTCACACAATTTACATGAGTCAAACCAAATCAATCTAATAAGCATTTTAGAATTGATAATCTCAACTCAACCACTTCCACAACCATAATTGAGTTTATAATTTAGGTCCACATGCCACATTCATATTAGCCATACAACCAAACTGCAAATTCTTGGGAACACTTCTAAGAAACACACCATATATAGATGTTAGGGTTTCTAGCACACCAAGATCATCAACTCAACACCTAGGTCTTATACAAGGCTTGCCCTTCCTTTTAATGACTGTGCGGAGATGAATTTTCTCAATAAAACACGTACATGGAGGGTGTCAACAACAAAATAGCAAGAGTAAAGTTTCAAGTGGTTGAGTGTGGGTACATTTTGTAAAACTCGATCATGGGATCTGACACGACTTTACTGTGCATATAACACAAGTGTACACGTCAATGTAATATAGGCCTTGTGAGGCCCGAGTCGAACACAGGGAAACGTGATTTTCGATAGACTACTAATAACTATTCGCAATCAGCTAGACCAATTATAAAAGTTGAGAGTTGTTTTGAAAAAGAAAATAAAAACAAAAGAAAATAAAGCAATCAATTAAATGGTTGGTTTAATCAATTCAAGAGAAATCTCTAGGATTGTGATTTCACCGCGGGTTCTCATAATACTAATTCCTACACAATTATCACAACTCGTCTCCCTTTCTGAATAGTGGTATGTAGCCAGAATTGCTCGCTTCTACGATACAATTCACTACCTTAATCTAAGTCGGTTCCACACCAGTAGTAACCTATACCCTAGACTAGGTGCATGAAAAACATGTCTCTGGGTTCCCACCATTAACCGTACATCACCTTTTCCAAAGGATTTATTAGTTAATGTGATTATCGCCTCTTTTCAACCGTTAATTCTTCGTCAAAAGTAATTAAAGGTATTAGATTACCATTATGGTGATCACGCACAATGATAGCAATGAAGAAAACGATATCATACCACGGATTTGAGGGACAAATTATGATAAACTATGTAAGAAGAGTCATACAACGATTGCCCGGGTTACTCCCGGACCTAGAGACAAAAGGGATTAGCCCCGCATGTTCATCTCAATGCAAAACGTAATGAAGGAAGAAGAAAACATAGAAAAAATGTGAATGGAGATGGTGTAACCCCTGAACGGAGGAAAATCGGGTGATCCTCGGCGTGGGATGAGCGTTCTACAACCTTTCGGCGGTTGAAAACTCTGTCTACGGCTCTAGAAACGTCTGGGGCGTAGCTCTCGGCTCTGTTCTTTGCTCTCTCCTCCTTCGAGACTTCTGCAATGCAATAGAACGTGATTGACGGCTTTGGGCCATCTTTTTCTAAGTATAGGTACCACTTACGGCCGTCAAAATATCACAGTCATTCGATCGTGATCATTTTGGGCATTTTGTTGATCTGACGGTGTCGATACCATCGACGAGCCGTCGATGGTATCGACCCCTTAGGGTAGCGGCGCTCCTTCAACTTCTGGGGTTCACTCTGATGGCATCTCGATACCATCGACCAGCCTCGTCGATGGTATCGATGGGCTAATACTTTGGAACACTGATGAAGTCTTGATACCAACGACGAGGAGTCGATGGTATCGACTTGTCTGCCTCTTCTCCGGCTCTTTTGTCGTCAATGGCATCGACGGGTCCAGGAATATGAAAAACTTGAAATAGGAAGAAAAAGCATAAGTTAGAAATGGAATTTCATAAATAATAAAAAATATAATGAAATATGCTCAATTTGATGCATTTAAGGGTAATAGGCTAAAGGAAATGAATTATGCAATATTAACCACAAATATGACCAATAATCGCATAAAATGAGTGTAAAACTAGCCTATAAAAGCGACTTAAAACCCCTGCATCAAACTCCCCTAAGATTGATCTTTGTTCGTCCTTGAGCAACAAAACTAAAAAATATGATTGTGAGGGTCAACTAAAGAACGTACTAGCATAAAAGACATCACAAAATGATTCCCACCTGTCAGGCACATACCGGCCCTCACTAACCACGGAACGATAACTACCCTATAGGTGACAATGATTGTCCATGAGATATGCCCACCCCGTAATCAATTAACACTATCAAATAAAGCAGTTAATATAATAATTTCCTCTGGTTCATGCGTGGTGCATCTTGTGATCTCCTATCTACGTTGCTCATATCCTAACTACCATCTACATGGAAGCAGATCTCCTAATATACAAGAATGAGGATATAATCATGAGTGGCCTACCGTTTTGAGCAACGAGTGGATGGAATGGGCGACTATGGAAGAACAGAAAGCACAATACAGTTAAAATGAAAAACAATAAAAATGACCTAATGATGCATATGCATATGAAAATGACATAATGCCTACATTTTAGGTGGGATGATGCATGCTCTACTATTCCGTCTCAGTGTGAGATAGAATGTCTAAAATACTTCATCATGTGCTTGTTCTTCTTATTATGTAGGTGAAACAAGTTCCTTTCTCCCTCTGATTTTTTTTGGTCAGGCAAAAACTCGTGTTGCTTTTTTTGTATTTTCTCCTATAGTGTCTGTACAAAACTACTATCTTCAAAAAAAAGATAGTGAAAAGAAAAAAAAATGTACTTGCTACATACAAAGAATAAATAAAAAGTAGCCGAAAGTAGCCAAACTAGCAAGAAAGACGAAAACTATAAAGCCCAAGGAAGAGCAACCAGCTAAGAGATCACCAAGAGAAACATCCTTTCCAGGAAAGCAACCAGACCCAGGTGAGCGAAGAGAAAAGAGACTCAATCATCACCGGAGAGCCCAAATGAGAGAAAAACCAACTCAGCAAAACATCAACCTTCAAACTCAGCTGATAGGAAAAGAGAACCACATCTTCAACAGGGAGAATAGTCCGCCTAGAGCAGGACAACCACATCATCACACCTTTACAAGCTGTAAGACAACAACTTCAGAGGAAAACTTGACCATCACTTTGACAAAGTGAGAGTGGAGCATAAGGATAGGCCATCTCAACCAACCAAATAGAAATGTGACAACCCATATTTTAGGGCTCTAATAACCAATATAGTATTTTAAGACCATGTGTATCATTTAGATGATTGATCCCAAATTGAGGAATTGGTTATTTAATTACTAGCTCTTTTCACCCCAAAATAACTAGATATGCAATTGATGATTACCAGACCAAGTTGAGTTCAATTATGATGAATAACTTTTATTAGTGAGCTTGGGTACATACGAGGCTAAAAGTTTTAATTAGTAGTCACAACTAACTCAAGTAGCCAATTAACGAGCCTTGAGGTATGTTAGTATCATAACACATGTTTATGGGCATGTAGGATCAAGATTTGATGATTATTTGAATTGAATTCAAGGCCTGAACACCAAATTATAAAGTTCTTTGAAGAATTTAGTTGCATGTCCAAATAATGGAGTTGTGTCTCAAACATTTATAGGAGTTCCTTTAGGTTATTATCACCCTATGTCTAAAGTATTAGAATTTTTGGAGATTTCTGGAAATAGATGTACCTATTTGAATATGAGGACATTATGGACATAAATGTGATCAAACTAAATTGTTTTGGTTATTTAGTACTTAGGTGTGACAAATTAGATGTCACGCAGCCTGCTGGACTTTGGGGGCGCACTGCCTCAGCTGGCTGGAACTATAGCTCGGATGTGTGGCTCATTCTAGGATATTGACCCGAAATCCAACGGTGAAGACTGTGTCTCCTACCTCCGGATCTTGCGGGGGTAGATGACCACAGTCACACGCCTGCCTTCTCTCCACGATTCCAGGGCTGATCAACCACTAATGCGTGCCCCCAACTCTCCGGGAGGGTAGGATCTATCCAACGACCCCTCAGTTGTGCCAAACCATGGAAGGACGAGAGAGAGATACCCCACCAACCCTTTTTTTTGGCTCCTCGTGAGAATGATCCTGGAGCAGGATCACTTTCCGGCGGCGTCGCTCATGGAAGCAGAAGCCTCTTTTCCGTCATCCAATTGATGGCAGCGGTCAAATTAGAGGGTGGATGGGAAGCCGTTTCAGAGATCCCACAACCAAGTTTCGACGGCAGGCTTCGGAGCACCTTTGATCAGGATCATGGAACTCCTCTGCCTCAGAAACCAGACACCCCACCATGGCAAAATGCCTCCCGCGAGCTGTTGTGATGCCGTAGTTGGTTGTTCATCATCGAGTAGAGAAGGGAACATCTCTAGCGCCGATGCCCCTTTCCTGTTGCTATGCTCTGCCGCTACCCCCAAATCACCTCTGACGCTGAGGTCGGGGCCAATAGAGGAGCCAACTGGCGATTTCCCTTCCTCCTACCTGTAGCGGCACTCCACGCCGGCAAGCTCGGCCTTGCCGAGATGATGGTCACTGACCTAGCGTTTCCACAGCCGTGGGATATAGGGGGACGAAACGAGCTTCTAGCCTCTTCAGACCTCCAGAAGGATGGTCTCCTCATCATCGAAGGTGCGCCAAGGTTAGATTTGCGGCAGCGGCTGCTCCCCTGTTAGGCGGAAAGAACGAGACCTAGGAGGGGGAGGGTAAAGACGCCTAAGTCGTGAGGAGCTGAGTCTCCAGTCTCCACATTCGGCAAGACCAGGTTTACCAGCCACTGGACGGTATTCTACCCTTGCTCTATAGTGTTGAGCATGAGCAAAGTTGAAGGGTTACATGGTGTGCATCCACACACTCCAGGTCTAGATCCAACGGTCCATCTTTTTCACATCAAGGTAATTCATATTTACTTTCTATATAATGTACAGATGTTAGAAATTTAATTAAAAACAGCTCCCTTGGCTTATAAATCCCCCAAAAATACCTCTAGACTCAGAAAATGATCCCCTATATTACTGGACCCTTATATTAGTCTTTTGAAGCACAACTATTGATGATATTTAATTTAGGGTGAAATGCTTCTTTTGGGTTCATTTAATTTGTATAATTAGCAAATGATGGATATAAAATACGAGAAAAATATTTTTGAAACCCTAATACCACTTAGAAACCATAAGTGGACTCTAATCTGATATTAATGCCAAGATGTTATGTCTTTCCTTATTAATGAGCAAATTAATGCTTTTTAAACTCTTTTTAGTTCTAGAAAATAGACCTATCATCGGAAAATTATGAAATCTGAACCAGACCCTTATAATGACATCTGGATCACTATAAAAATACCAGAGACACATTTTAGATCAATAACACCTAGATTTGGCCAAACCCTAACTTGGACCTAAAATTACCAAGAATATGATGTACATATATTAATAATGATTAATTGTTTTAATCAGGTGCTAATCAGTTTATCTAGATGATCATGGATATGTGAGGAATCTCTGAACTCAGGTATGTGGATATAATTATATGACTAGATATGCTGGATGTTAAATATATGTACTTGCTTGTTTTTACTTGAAATACATTGTTGGATGTAGATCTATATGTATTGTCATTTCTGCCTTGAACAATAAGAACACTAAAGAAAGAAAATGGAATGTAGTTACTGATGGTTCATTAATCTCCCTATTAGAGAGGGAAAGTATTAATGTTGACTAGCACCTCCCTAATGGTACAAGGTACGCGGGGAGATCCCTAATGGTACAAGGTACGGAGGGATGGGGCCCAATATTTATGTTTGTGCTAAGTCCACCATAGTAATACATGTCCATTGAAATATGATTAATAACTTGAGATTACCTGATTTTCTGCCTTTAAATAATGTTTTCTTTCTCTTTCTTCAATTTCGAGTATTTTATATGCCAGCATAGTGTAGCTCTTTAATTCCACGTACCAACTTTTGTTGATGTTTTGTTTCTCGTATTTTCTAGGTTCAGAGCTAGCATGAGATAAAAGAATAGGATGTGAGCAAGTTGTACAGGTTGTACCTATTGTCTAAGATCCTGTTAGCATACATGTCCAGACTTGTAAAATTTTCTATTCAATATGTACATGTGATCCAAGCTGTAATAATTCATTTTGTATAAAAATACATGTTGAATGTTGAGTATGTTATGGTTGTACGTTCATGTATGTGTATTATGCTTCCGCATCGCTTTCTGATATGATTGGATGATGTTCTCGGATTCTGACCTCTCATTCCCAATAGGGTTTGGAGAAGTCAAAATTCGGGGACGTCACAAGAAATCTCCAACATATACTCCAAGCTCAAGCACAAAGCCCATCAGACTACCGAAACAGGCTACAAACCAGCTTGCCCAGAAAGCCAGAACGTTCCAATCATAAAACCAGGCCAAGCAAAACCAGATCATCACAAGCAGACCCAAACGAAAGCCAAGCAAGAGAGGACCAAACAAGCATGGAGAGGGGAGCCTCACACTAGAGGTGGATACTCAACCTTCACCTTCTCTACACTCACTCCAGAGAAAAGCAGCAAAGCATAGCCAAACAAGCAAGAAAGACGAACATCATAGAGCCTAACAGAAGAACAACCAGTTGAGAGATCAATAGAAACACACCACTTTAGAGGAACACTCTACCATCACTTTAACAAAGTGAGAGAAGAGCAAGAGCAAGCCATCCCAGCCAAGAAAATCAGAACCATCAGCCTAAACACCAAGCTCAAGCAATAGTATCTGCAGAACCACGAACAACAAACAAACCACCAACAAGAAACAGAGGTACCAACAGGTCACCAAGCCAACAAAACCAGCCAAAGGAGACAACCAACATCAACCAGAAAAAATATCAAAGTCAGCCTGAATAATCCTCCACAGAATATCTGAGCTTCTACTAGAACCTGAATGGACTCCAACATTTCTCTCTATCCAGGAGTGATAGAGGATAAGATGGCTAATGGATTTAGCTTTTTGATCTTTTAGATTGATCATTTCCTCCCAACACTTAGGATTCGAACAAAGAAGCCCCTCCTTCACAACATTGTTCCATAAGATTTTTACAAACTGACAGTCAAAACTCACATGTTGCGAACTCTCATAGTCCATCCTACAGAGAAAGAACATAGAAGCAAGAGGAATCCCAATCCTTCTCAGATAATCAGACGTTGGCAACTTATTTAACATAGCTTTCCACACGTGGATTTTACAAGTAAATTGACATTTGCAACTCCAAATCAATTCATACTTGGGGTCATCTACTCCTTTACTTCTGACACAATCCCATATACTATTAAACTCATCATATTTGTTCTTGTTGAAAAGCCAACAATCATCAGAACTTAACTTGTCAATATTGAAGCTACTAATAGCCTTCAGGATAATGTGAGAACACCTGGAATCTTTGATGCTCCACTGCTTATCATTGATAATAGTGCTCAACAATGAATCTTCAGGGAGGCCAGCTCTAACAATCAAGTTCCTATCAATCAAATCATTCAACATCTTCCCTCCACACCAGGGGTCCTTCCAGAGTTTAATAGAATGGCCTGCACCAATCCTAACATCAACAAACTGAATGAGCACATCCCTACTCCTTAAAAGAGAATTGAACATCCAGGAGTGATTGGAAGAAACAACACAACTGCAAAAGGTCTCTTTTTTAAAATAATTTTTGCTAATCCGCTTGACTCAAAGTGAATCTTTCTTCCTCGTGATGTCCCACACATTTTGTACAAGACACGCCAGAGCAACCTCTTTACATTTTCTAACTCCCAAACCTCCTTCCTTCTTGGGCAAAGTCACAGCTTCCCAACTAACTAAGTGAATGTTCTTCTTATCCTCAGATTGCCCCCACACAAAGTCTCTGGTGAGCCTGTCAATTTCATCAAGAATGGAACAAGTAATAGGAAAAGACATCACCCAAAAAAGGTGGATAGCAGATAAGGTTGGATTGACCAGCTAATGAAAGAATTTTTCTCTTTCAACATTCTAATCTCTTCTTCACTTTATCCACCAGAATCTCACATTTCTTCCTTTTCATCTTGCCAGAAAACAAGGGTAAACCCAAATATTTCGTGTCTTCAAGCTTGCCAATACCAATCTCTAAAATGGAGGAAATAACATCTCTGTTCTTGTAGTCCCCCCAAAACAAATTACTTTTGCTGTGATTAATCTTTAGGCCTGACATATTCCCAAACTCATCAAGCAACTTCTTAATATTCATAGCACACTCATTATTTGCTTTGGTAAAGATCATTAAATTGTCAGCAAAAATAAGATGTGAACAAAACAACTTTTTCGAGATAGAGATGGGAATAATCTCATCATTCCTGATGGATTTCTTTAACATTTCAGAAAAACCCTGCATGGCAATGACAAAAAGGTATGGAGCAATGGGATCTCCTTGCCTTACCCCATTTGTAGGGAAAATAGGACGAGAAGGTTCCCCATTGACCAGGACCTGGTAGGAGGTGGAATAGAAAATATTTCCAATCCAACTAATCCATTTCAAGGGGAAACCCATCTTCCACATTATAGAAAAAATATATTTCCAATCAACAGAATCATAATCTATAGACACATCAGCTTGAATGCACATCTTATCACAGTTTTTCCTCTTAAAATCACACAAAATCTCATTAGTTAACAGAACAACATCCTTTAAGCTTCTTCCCTTGACAAACGCACACTAGTTTATATCAATAATACTAGGAAGCATCAGCTGAAGCCTATTAGTTAAGATTTTAGAGATGATTTTATAAAAGACGTTGCAAAGCGCAATGGGGTGCCAATTAGTAATCAGAGAAGAATCGTACCCTTTGGGGAGAAGAGCAATATAAGTCTTATTCGCTTCTTTAATCATATCCCCATTCCTAAAAAACTCACAGACTGCTTCATAAACATCATCACCTATCACTCTCCAAGCATATTTATAGAAATGACAGTTGAACCCATCCGGACCAGGACATTTGTCCTCATTCATATTCTCAATCACCTCATCAACTTCCTTCCTAGACACTTTACTGATAAGCAAACAACTCTGAGATTTAGAAATAACAGGGCCATCCCATTCATCCTCCCACACCCTACCTTTATCCTTTTTACAAAATAGAGAATTATAGAACGTGAAAATAGCCAATTTCATATACACTTCATCTCTAGATAAGTTTCCATTAATATTGAGATAATTCATAGTATTTTTTAGCCTTCTAGTCTTCAACGAGGCATAGAAAAATTTAGTATTTGAATTACCCTCTTGGAGCCATTGAACTCTGGATTTCTGCCTATAAAAACTTTCTTCAATCCTAGCAGCTTTCATCACTTCCTTCCTAAGAGAGTTAGCTTCACTCATGAGATTAACATCATTAGGATCAAGATCAGCCTTCCTCTGGGCAGTAATAGCAACATTCTTCAACTGAGACAGATTATCATGAATATTACCAAAATATGATTTATTCCAAGACACTAGGTTCTTCTTCAGAAACTCAAGTTTTCTATAAAATCTGAACATGGCAAACCCATCAACATCTAACTCCCAAGCCTCCTTAAGCAGGCCATCAAAACCTTTATGAGTGGTCTAGGAGTTAATGAACCTAAACGATGACTTTCTCTTTTTCACGTCACCTAAAATTAAACATAACCTCCTATGATCACTCACCAAATCACTAATGCACTCACCATGGAAGTTATCATATCTATCTTGGAAATCACCATTATACAAGATCTTATCAATTTTGGTTGCAATAAACTGATCCCCTTCCTGTTTATTGTCCCAGGTATAAAAGGGACCATTAGAGCTACCAATCTTTTTGTGCAATTTTTACAAAACAATTACCTTGGGCCAATGGAAGGCTACCACCTGGCGGCTTGCTCCTCGCGAGCAACATGCTGGACCGGGTCTATAGACACTTTCACCCCTGTGCCCACAATTTAGGGCCACGCACGCTGAGGGGCAAGGAGGTCATTTATCCTTTACCATCTTCATTCTCCGCTCGCTACCCTATCCGCAAACCAGATACCTGGCCCAGTCAACTAGAGAGTTGACTTCGAGATCCATCTCCCCGTAGCAAATGGCTGAGCATCCATGACCTCCGCTGCACCAATACAAACTTATCGGTGCTTCTAATTGCTCCAGATGTGGCCAGAGTTGTTGAGACGGCAAGAGGGGTCTCCGATGGCCAACCAGGAGGGTATGTGGCACAAGAGAGGTTCGAGGGGAAAAATTTATGGTTGGTACTCAGTTTGTAGATTCTGTAGGATCTCATGGAGTGGGGAGTAGTCTCACAGAGGGGTTACATCCCCTTTTATAGCCTGTGGCTATGGCGCACAATCGACATAGACACTGGGTTTTAGGGGATTCTTCTAAATATAGGCAAAACCTAGGGTAGGTATGGCCGCAAAGATCTCACGAATCTGGCGGGATTGTTTCCAAGTTTGCTCGCACACTCAATCACGAGAGATCTACTTTGGAAAAATCTTGCTCCTAGTTCTGACTTTCCTTATCTATCCTGAGGTAGGGGATGATCAATTGATCATCGGATCTCGACCCCACAGCCAGAAGATCATGCGACAATAACAAAGAGTCTGAGTCAGAATAAACTTTGTGGCATTTAGAGATTATCCATGCATTTTAGGGATCTTCAAAAATCCATATCTCTTCAATTGTACATCCAAATCATCCCAAAGTTTAAAGGAAAGTCTATAAAGACTTAATCTGCTTATATTCCAAGTTTTGAACCAAAACACAAAAGGAATAACACCTTTTCTTCATTTGCAAGTCAATAACTTAAAAAGCATGTATTATGCATTAAAACATATATTTTCTCTTTCCTCTTTTCCTATTTCCTTTATTTTGACTACTCTTTCCATTAGTAATCACATGTAAATGAAATCTAATCAATTGTGGTCGTTAATGCCACTTTCTAGAGATTTCTATACATTTCACATAAATACATTGCTTAATATCCATTATCTTGTATATTTTTTTTCTATTATTTGTACTTTTCTTCTTTTCTTCTCTTTTATATCCATTATGGGTTTAACAAACAGTAGAAATTATGAAATTCATATCAAAGGGGAGATTTTCAAAGAAACCCATTCTTTGAAGCAAAACATACAACCTTCTCAATTCAAGTCCATATTCATAAAAATTATACATTTCAATTATGGAAACACATGTACAATTGAGGTTGTAACATCCTTCCCCTCTTATAGGAATTTTGCCCTCAAAATTCCACCAAACAAATAAGAAAACAGGATAAGACTTTCTAATGTCCATCATCGGCTCCCATGTGGCTTCATCCTCTCCATGATGCTTCCAAAAAACCTTTATCATCTTATATTCTTACATCTGAGTCTTTTCTCACCCTGGTACCATGTGCCCTCGTAGGTGACTCAAGACATTTCAACCTCCCTCGGGAGCTCACTAGGTTCATTGCTCAGCACATGGTTCAGGTACCTCACATAGTGCTCTAGATCAGACACATGGAACTCGTCACACATCATGTTATCCTGAGGGGTAAGGATAAACATAAGAATCTCCACCAATCCATCTCAAATGGACCCATGTATCGGGGATTCATCTTTCTCATATATAGCTCAGAGGGGTCAAGTTTTCATAACACATATTCTCTCACAGTGAACTGCATGTCAGTCTGCTTCACATCCGCTCACGACTCTTGTCGCCCCTGGGCTCTCTCAGCCATCGCATGATCAAAGTAATTTCATCTGCATACACTGTGGTCTCTCTAACCTTTGTAAGGTCCTCTCACCAACATCATCCCAATGAAGCATTGATCGACACAACCTCCCTTATAGAGCTTCTTACATCCCGATACTGGCTATAGTGGCTATCATCACAAACTCTCATAGGACATGAATTGTCCCCATGTATCACCCTGAATGAGTACACATGCTCTCATCAAACCCTCTAGTATGGATC
The DNA here is from genome assembly GCA_963693085.1 of Alisma plantago-aquatica. Taxonomy (NCBI): domain Eukaryota; kingdom Viridiplantae; phylum Streptophyta; class Magnoliopsida; order Alismatales; family Alismataceae; genus Alisma; species Alisma plantago-aquatica. The sequence continues at coordinate 52,327,340 of OY856409.1, forward strand.
ATACTAACTATCAGTTAGGGGTGATAAGATGTACTCAACTTCAATCTAGTATCAAATTCGTCTTGTACCTACTTCCACAACATGATATCGAACTCAGATCATGGTGTAGTTGAGATATCTCTCTCATGCATACAGTTCAACCAGATATGTCACATTGATAGCACTCTCTATTAGGTAATAGATTAGGTCAACTTGGTAAGGCAATTTACCATAACCCATATTGCATCTTGACCTCTCTTGGTCCAAGGAAGACTCACCACAATGTCTATGGTGATCCACTCCCATTCCCTCTCGGGGACTCTTCATTATCGGTCAAAACTCATTGGGTTATTGGTGTTTGGCCTTCACCTCTTAGCATGCATGGCGACCAGCCACATGCAACTCTACATCCTTCTTCATCACATGTATACAAAGTACTACTGCACACTTAACTATCTTAGTAGTGCTACAATGTACTTAACATCATGAGCCTCTACTTATCATGATTCCTCAAAGTTGGATCCTTAGAAACCCTAAAACACTCTAGTAGCGGGTTTCACCACCTTCTGCTCCAGAGAGGTGTATCTGAGGTTCTTACAACCATCCTTTTATCTCCTCAAGCTCTATGCTGGCTAACCAAGCACCCACTAGCTCGACCAACATGTCTGATTGTACCAAAGTGTGAGCCCTACATGTCTCACAAGCTTAGGGTTCAATCTCTCCTAGCATTTGTTACCACATTAATTCCTTATGTGCTAGGTGATGGTGAAAACATAAACCTTCATATACACCACTCGTCATCCTCATCTCGGTTTTAGGTCTAACTGAGTCAAGAAAACTTCAAGCTCATCATATCGATTACCATACCCAAGATGCAACTCTTAGGATCCAAATTGCTCTTGACAAGAACGTCCTCATATGATAATTACCTTTGTTCTCTTCGCGTTTCCAAACCACATATCCAATGTATTCTCAAAAGGTGTGGTACTTCCTCTATCCTCAAACATAGTAAAAAGGTTTCAACTCATATGTCCTTTATCCTCAGTATGACATGCGTATTGTCATGTCTATCAAACCCATAACAAGATGAAATAGGCATTTGGTTGCAGTACAAATATGGAGTTCAACCTGTTCCAAGAGTAGAGATGGTGCATCACACATCGCCATCACACTTTCCAATATAAGTTGAAATGTACATCCCATGTCTCTATACCATGAACATCTCCATTATGGGTCTACACCCATGGGAAGACTATTCCCATCACCCCTAGATCTTAACATATCTATTATGTACAATCCTTAGTCATCACCTCAAGGTCTCTAGGGTGTCGACACTTTTGGGGTGATCTGCCCCTTATGCATCTAGGGAGTGCCTCTCACTTTTACCCCTTAGGCCTCATGAACTCATGAAGGTGGCCAACATCCTAACCCATGGTCCTTGGGCAAAGGTAGTTGTTACCTCCCGACCCTATGGTCTCGTGCATCTAGGGAACAGATAACTACTACTTCCATCCGTCTTATCCCTTGATGACCTTAGTATTGACTTAGGATTCAATCATAGCACATCTCATTCTTGATTCTTTACCCAAAGCTCCATCATCTCTCTGGGCACTCATAGTCAAACTTACATCCTTTCATAGGGATCATGGCAGCCTACCTAACTTAGTTAGGCCCCATAAGGTTACCTCCATGGCAACATATCTTTATGCCCTTTAGAGATGGTCAAACCTGGCTCTATAGATTCACGCTCATACTATGTTCTCTCCAATTAGCCCATCAAGCTCCTGTGAGGGACCTCTTTAGGTTACTTAGAACCTACCCAAAAGTTGGTACTCACCTTACCCGAAGGGTCCCTTCCCAAGATGGGAGAAAACTAACACTTGATAGTTACAAAGGTCACAAACGTCCTTACTTCCAGGGTTTACATCATCATGTACATGCTTAGCCCTATCATGCTACTTATACATGTAACTAGTAAGAAGACAACATACTAAGCCATCCTGAGTTCTTGGTATGTCATACTTGTTCCTTATTCTTTGAAGTTGATCAATCTCATATATATATATACATATATATATCACCAACATGTGTGAGGGGTTCGTCAAACATATACCCTAGTGAAGGGGTTTCCTTTTCCCCTAAGCCTGAGGGGGTGCCATGCTCGAATCCATAGAAACTCAAACATCATTATGAGTATCAGGTGCACCATGTATTACTAATTCCCATCTTAGGTCTAGGAACCCTAGGTTCTCTTCTTATGCATCAGTTGTCTGATTGCATGCTCAACTTTTCAACCACGAACCAAATAGGTACAAGGTATGTCATGCACTTCCTACTATTCTTCCATGTGAACAACACCTGAGAGTCCTACTCCAGGACAACCACCTTGGTGTGAGGCCTCATAACTTGTTACCGTACCTCCCCAGGGTCTAAGGAACTCTCCTTTCTATACCTATAAGGTAAGGTAAGCACCTACAACTTATGTACATCAGTTCAAGAAGCCTCTTCCTTTTTCTAGGGTTTGGTACCTCTAAAGGCAACCAGGGTTCGACAAGCCTCCAAGGATTGTGTATGAGGCTACCACATACATCCACATAGGTCATCCATTCTAGGTCATATCATGCCCAACTTATCATATTCCTCATGTCTAGGAGTCTAGGTGTCCAACCTTATTGCTCAGGTCTTGCTCTCTCTCTCTCTAGAGCTAACCCTACAACCAACCTTACCATTAGAGGTTCTCTCTCTAAGAAGGTGGACCAAGCTCTTAAGGATACATGCATACACCTACATGGGTGAAACATATGATCCAAACTATGTTAGATCAAGATTATACAAAGCTCTGCATGTTCATCTCCTAACCATTCAGGCATAACCCATCTAACCTAAGTCTCAACCTACTGCTAGAACTTCTGACATTCTCTCCTACATAGGTGCATACTCTTCTATCCTCATATATGCCTATAAGGGTTTCTATATGGTCACTGCTATCCTATTTAATGAAGGAGCTATCCTTCACCCTAACAAGAACGACCCTTCCAAGGTTGGGTCGCCAAAAGGCACTAGGTCAATCAACATCGCATAACTCATGCTTCTCACATGTACTCAAAACTAAAAAGCATGTCAGCCCACGTATATGATCGACCATGATATCTAACTCATCATGTCATCTCTATCTAACAACCACTTAGGGTTAGGGTTAGCATCATCCTTAAAGGATGCATCAGGTCTCTACCTCTTCCTAGAAACCTCAGCCTCCAAGGCTAACTCTCTACTATCCTCGTGACAATAAGGTTTAACCTTAGGTCTCTCCCGAGGGCACGACATCACATGTCATGCAACCTAAGCATGTAACTAATCACTAGTTTACACGTAAACTATTAAACTTATGTGCATGACATCTTATTTACATGCTTTTCATTAATTTGGTGGATGATTCCTTAATCTTATCATACATACCCTAATCTCAAGAGGGTGGGGAAGAGAGAGGAAAACCCTAAACCTTAGAATCCTTAATTGAATTAGGGTTGAGAAGGGACGAAATAGATGAGAGAGGCCTAAATGTATCTTATTTTGAGTCGGAACCTCAGACATTGGCCAGGCAGTCACACTGCATCTGGGAGTCCTCATGATCGACTAGCGGGGCGGAAGAAAATATTGTTAGCCCCCAGACCGTGATCCTTTTCTAGACACCTCTATCTTTTGGAAAATCGTTTAATAACTCCCTCGGTTCTACAGAGTTTGTAAAATTTAATAATTACCAATGATTTAATGAGGAACCACAACTCTGATACCAAATGTAATGACCCTGCCTCCCAGTAACCCCCAGTTATGGGAGACCAAGAGGTTAGAGGCGTTATCCCAAAATAGGATCAGTGGTTTGACATTTAATAAATCATAATTATCAAATTCTACTAAAACTAAACTAGAAATTTGGAATAAAATAAATCTCTTACATACGTTGTAATTTTTTTTGGATTTCTAGACTTCTATCCACAGATGGAGTCTATCTATCTATAATCCTCCAAATCCTTATTAAGCTTTATTTCATCAATGTCACTTTAAAGGAATAAACATTTTCTTGATAACCTAAAACACTGACAAAAAATGGCAGTCAGTATAACGAATTATATTGGTATGTGGAGGAAACAATAATCTTGCATTGAATTATAACAACATATTGCAAGCAATTATGGTTTAACAAGAAACTTTACATTTTAAACATGACTACTCAATCCTTACATACCCTAGTCTCTTTGCTATCCCTACAGTGGACATAGATACTACCTTTCATATGGTAGATCTCAACTAATCCCCATGATCCTACCTTACATGTAGATCAATACATAGGGTTGTGGAGTCATATGGCCCTACCCAAAGGTAGTCCAATCCCTGACTCGTGGTAACCTGATGATCCTACCTTACGGGTAGACCATGTACTAGGTCATCTATTTCATCAACATTAGAGCTATAGAGGAGGACCAGGATCTGAGCTAGTTATGCAAATATAATTATGGTGATAGTCATAGTCACTTTATAATTGCATGAAATAAAAGATAATCAGGCATTTATTCCAAGAATTTGATAAAACTTTGGGAATCACTGGGAAACTAAAGTGATTTAATCATAAGCATAACCACATAACTGATTTGTAAGTCTGAAGGATTGTAAGAGAATAATCATTCAAGCACTCAGATAAGACAAGCAGCAAATCACCTCAATCACTCAAGCACAACAAGAAACCTAGAAAACATGTGCAAGCTAATTACTACATTTTCATCATACACTTACTTTATTAAATTGGGATTCCCTCCTAGGGTGTTCCTAAGTTGAATTAGGGTTTTCTTATAGTTCTTTATATTCATTTCTTAACCTTTACCTTTTCGATCAATTAAACCCTAAAATAGCATTTCTATATTCCAAAACCCTAATTACTCCATTATTCATATCTAGTCCTCTTTATTACCAATTAAGACCAGTTCTAAATTCATCTTATACATAGGGTTTTCGAAATATAACTCATCCAAAAGTCATAAATACTTAGATTAGGGTTTCTAGGTTTTCAAGTACATCTTTATTCATATGAAACCTTAAAACATCCCTTTTTACATTAGAACTCTATTTACTCAAGTTATATGCTCCAAAGATCCTTTATTCTTAATTAGACTTAGAATCATCATATCTCTATCTCAGGTATGCATTTTCAAAATAAAAGCTATTAAAGTTATATTTAACATCATTAGGGATTTTAGGCCCATTAATGCATTTTCTTAATCATAGAACCCTAATTAAGCAAATCATGGGTTGTTAAACTCAAATTCGATTCATATTATCAATTTTATGCCAACAGGCTAAATTTTGATTCATAATGCCAACTTAAGTAATTGAACTTATTCCTAATCAACATCTAGGGTTTTGATTACACTTAAAGCATTAAAGTTACTAACTTTCTGCACTTTTCGTATTAAGAACATAAAAAGACTCTGATTATATTTTTACTGGATTCCTCACATTTTTTTGAGCAAGATTCATATATTACATGTTTCCATCAGAGCTACCAATATTTTTATACAATTTTTGCAAAATAATTACCTTGGGCCAATGGAAGGCTGCCACCTGGCAGCTTGCTCCTCGCGAGCAACATGCTGGACCGGGTCTATAGACGCTTTTACCCCTGTGCCCACAATTTAGGGCCACGTGCACCCGGGGAAAGGAGGTCATTTCTCCTTTACCATCTTCATCCTCCGCTCGATGCCCTATCCGCAAATGAGATCCCTTACTCAGTCAACTGGAGAGTTGACTTCGAGATCCATCTCCCCGCAGCAAACAACTAAGCATCCATGACCTCCTCCGCACTTATACGAACTTGTTAGTGCTTCCAATTGCTCCAAACATAGCCGGAGTTGCTAAGATGGAAAGAGGGGTCTCCAACGGCCAACCAGGAGGGTCTGTGGTGCAAGAGAGGTTCAAGGGGGAAACATTTATGGCTGGTACTTGGTCTGTAGATTCTGTAGGATCTCACGGAGTGGGGAGTAGTCTCACAGAGGGGTTACATTCCCTTTTATAGCCTATGGATATGGCGCACATTCGGTGTAGACACTGGGTTTTAGGGGATTCTTATAGACACCCCCAATATAGGCAAAACCTAAGGTAGGTATGACCGCAAAGATCTCATGAATATGGCAGGATTGTTTCCAAGTTTGCTTGCACACTCAATCGTGAGAGATCTGCTTTGGAAAAATCCTGCTCCCAGTTCTGACTTTCCTTATATGTCCTAAGGTAGGGGATGATTTCCTGATCATCGGATCTCAATCCCATGGTCAGAAGTTCACACGAAAATAACAAAGAGTCCGAGTCAGAATAAACTTTGTGGCATTTAGAGATTATCCATGCATTTTTGGGATCTTAAAAAAATCCATATCTCTTAAACTGTACATCCAAATCATCCCAAATTTTAAAGGAAAGTCTATAAAGACTTAATCTGCTTATATTCCAAGTTTGGAACCAAAACACAAAAGGATTAACTCCTTTTCTTCATTTGCAAGTCAATGACTTAAAAAGCATGTATTATGCATTAAAACATATATTTTCTCTTTCCTCTTTTCCTATTTCCTTTATTTTGACTACTCTTTCCATTATAATCACATGTAAATGAAATCTGATCAATTGTGGACTTCAATGCCACTTTCTAGAGATTTCTATACATTTCTCAGAAATACGTTACTTAATATCCATTATCTTGTATCTTTTTTTCTATTATTTGGACTTTTCTTCTTTTCATCTCTTTTATATCCATTATTGGTTTAACAAAACAGTAGAAATTATGAAATTCATATCAAAGGGGAGATTTGCAAAGAAACCCATTCTTTGAGGCAAAACATACAACCTTCTCAATTCAAGTCCATATTCATAAAATTATTACATTTCAATTATGAAAACACATGTACAATTGAGGTTGTAACAGTAAGATTCCAAGAAAGTGTGCTATGTCAAAATTGAACTGTATAGATGTTGAATTAAGGTCTAATTAGCTAATCCCTTGTTTTGATGATGATGAAACCATTCCATTTTTTGTGTGTATTATATTTCTACTTGAGTGATTTAGATAGACACACTTTAGATGCCTAGACTTGCAAACTCTAGTTTGAAAAAAACATGACATACAAGAAAAAAGTTCAATATTGAAGATTACATAGTTTATCTCCTTAAATCATTTTTGTAATAACTTGTAATGATTGTATGAGTTGTAAGCTAAAAAACGTAACATGGTTAGTTAGGTAGATGAAACTTGAAAAATTAACTTAATGTAAAGCATTCATTTTCATGGGACAAGATTGCCTTGAACCTATCTCAGTTGATGAGAAATTATTTCATTAGTCAAGTAATGCCCTCGGTTAAGATGCTACTATCATGGTAAATTGACCAATTAGGCTGTAAAACCTTGTTTGCTAGTGTTGCTGACTGAGTTATGACCTAAACATCTCGTCTAATGATACTGTAGCTGGAAAATGAAAAGTAGTTGTTCGAGAGAGAGAAAAAGTAAAATAGATTTGTTGGAATCTCTCTAAAAAGGCTAGAATTCGTTTTAAATGAGTCTAACAACTAGGAGACATCCTCAACTATAAATATGAAGCATTGGTCTTTATACCATGGTTTAGTGAGAAAGAGAAAGCGTAGGTAGGTGAGATGAAACCCTAGATCAGATAAGAGAGGAAGCTAGAGAGGGAAGACGACGCTTGAGACTGAAAGAGAGAAAGGGAGAGAAAGAGCAGGCGTTTTGAGTCAGTAGAATGCGGGAAGCAATTCTCGTTACATTGAAATATGGACTCTAGCTCATCTTTATATAGTATCCACTCACACGACTCCACAGGTTAATTCCAAATATGCCCTGCACCAACAGACTTACAAACAACACGGTCGTGTTATCCAAAACATGGTCGTGGTAGTGGTATCCAGTTCATCCAATACAGACTTACAAATAACACTGCCATGTTATCCAAAACACGGTCGTGGTAGTGGTATCCAGCTCATCCAATACCCCCCCTACAAACTTGGGATGGAGTGTCACATACCAAGTTTGTGCCGCAGAAGCCGATGACAGACCTTAGACAAATCTTTTGTAAAGATATCAGATGTTTGCTGTGCAGAAGGAACATGAGCAGTAAGTATGTGACAAAGAGAAACTTTCTTGCAAATGAAATGATAGTCAATCTCTATGTGTTTGGTCCTGGCATGAAACATATGATTCACAGTGAGACGTAGGGCACTAGCATTGTCACAGTACAACACTACTGGTCTAGGCATAGAAATTCCAAGATCACGAAGAAGATAAGATAACCAAGTAAGTTCTGCTACAGTAGTAGCCAAGGCTCTATACTCAGCCTCACAACTGGACCGAGCCACTGTACTCTGCTTCTTTGCACTCCAAGATATACAAGTACTTCCAAGGAAGACACAAAAGCCTGTAGTTGACCTTCTTGTGGAAGGACAACCAGCCCAGTCAGAATCACTGAAGGCATGAAGAGATAGAATAGGCAATGGTGCAACATGTAGCCCAAGCATAACAATTCCTTTCAGATATCTAAGGATTCTTTTAACTAAGATGAAATGAGTTTCAGTAGGAGCAGCGAGAAATTGACAAGCTGTGTTAACAACATATGTAATGTCAGGATGTGTAATGGTGACATACTGTAAACAACCAACAAGGTGTCTGTAGTGATGAGTATTGCGAAGTAACGACCTGTTATCAGCTTGAAGAGTTTTGTTAAAATTGGAGGGAATGGGAGTTGAGGCAGGTTTGCAATCAAGAAGCTGAGCCTGGGAGAGAATATCCAGAACATATTTTTCTTGGCTCAGAAGGATACCACTATGATGAGGAAGAACTTGAATGCCAAGGAAGTAGTTGAGAGGTCCAAGGAGTCGGAGGTTGAACTCATTGCTCAGACTTTCTTGAAACTGAGTTAGAGCAGTACTGTCATTCCTTGTTAATATGATATCATCTACATATAACAGAATATAAATAGTGACTTTGTTTTGATAGAAAACAAAGAGGGAAGGATCAACAGAGCTACACATGAATCCGGACATCAGTAAAAAGTCACTAAGCCTATTAAACCAGGCACGTGGTGCTTGCTTTAAGCCATATAGAGCTTTATGTAACTTACACACTAAGTGAGATCCTTCTTTGCTTACGAAACCTGGTGGCTGACTCATATAAACAGGTTCTGTTAGTTCCCCATTTATAAAGGCATTAGAGATATCAATTTGAATCATCTTCCATCTGAAGGTAACAATAAGAGTAAGTACAACACGAACAGTGGCAACTTTAACTACTGGACTAAATGTCTCCAGATAGTCCACACCCTCTTCCTGATAGAAACCTTTGGCCACCAATCTCGCTTTAAGGCGCTCAACAGAACCATCCACCTTGAGTTTGGTTTTGAAAACCCATCTGCATCCAATTATATTTGTGTTTGGTGGTTTAGGAACAAGGGACCAGGTATGATTGGTATGGAGAGCCTGAAGCTCAGACATCATAGCAAAAAGCCATCCAGGATGTCGTAGAGAAGCTTTAACAGATGTAGGAGGAGAAGGAGCAACTTGAGCATTCAAAGCATATTTAGGATTAGACTTGAGAACACTAGCTTTACTACGTGTAATCATAGGATGAGTGTTTACAGGATGAGTGATTCCAGGACTAGTAAGCACAGAAGATCCATAGACACTTGCTTTACTGTGTGTAATCATAGGATGAGTATTTCCAGATGGAAAATACATCGAAGATCCAGGGGCAACTGCTACCTGTAGCTCAGTATGTGACTGACTAGAGTCTGGATTGTTAGAAGGCAGATTAATGAGCAGATTTGGCTAGGTAGTGTTATCATCAGAGTTAGTAGAAGGAACTGAAGTACTGACAATGTCAGTGGTTAGGGGCGTGCTGGAGTCAGTAGAAATCTCCCCACCATTGTCAGTAACACATGCCTTCTCACCAGAGGTCAGAGAAATGCTATCAGTAATTTCTTTAGCTGACTCAGATATGACATACTCGTTTGGAAGAGCAGCAGTAGAAACATTGCCATTAGGAGAACTGAGGGACGAGTTAGAAATATTGTTGTCCTCTTCAGAAAAAGTGTGCACAATATTATAAGTGGATGATGGTGGTGGATTATCATCAGTGGCAGAAAGAAATTCAGAAAAAATTGATAAATCACCAGTAGGAATTTGAGATAACACTCTATGTTCGTAGGGAAACACATCTTCATTGAAAACATGTCGGGAAAAATAAATTCTCCCAGATGAGATGTGCAAACAACGATATCCTTTGTAAGAATCATTGTATCCCAGAAAAACACAAGGTAGGGACCTTGGTTCTAACTTATGCTTATTGTAATCACGCAAGCAGGGAAAACACAAACAACCAAAACTTCTTAGAGACACATAATTAGGTGTTTTGTTATATAGAGTAACCAGTGGAGACTTGTATTCTCTGTTTTTAGAGGGCAGATAGTTTATAATATGAACAAAAAAGGAGAAAGCTTCAACCCAAAAGGAGGTAGGTACACCACTGTCAAACAGCATGGTCAAGCCAATTTCAACAATATGACGATGCTTTCTTTCAACCAAACCAACTTGAGCATGTGTGTGAGGACAAGCTAGTTGATGGACAATACCTTATGCTAACATAAACTCCTGCATTGCATGATTAACAAACTCACCACCACCATCAATAACCAGAACCTGAACCTTCATAGCAAATTGTTGAGCAACCATTTTACAAAAGAAAACAAAGTATTGAAAGAAATCTGACTTCTTCTTTAGAGGATAGAACCGGAAAAAACCAGACCATTCATCGACAAAAAGAGCATAGTATAGAAAACCTTGCTTAGAGCATACAGGTGACTTCCCCCACAAGTCACAATATACTTGTCCAAACGGAACTTTACATTTATTATGATTATTAGAGTAAGGTAGTTGATGGCTTTTGCCAAGCATACAACTATTGTAGAAACCAAGAGATTTATTACTAGAAACAATGACATTACTATGTTCCATATATTTTTGTATGTCATGATTAACATGACCACGTCTCTTATGCCAAATAGCTGAGGAGGCTTGATTCTGTCTAGCTGCAAAAAAGACTGATGGAGCAGGTGCTGGCTTAGTGATAGACTGCAACACATACATTCCTTGTCGAAGAGCTCCTTTATCCATGACTTTGTGACTCTGTAAATGCACAATTAGAAGCATATATGTAAAGAAAAGAAAGAAGCAAGGGTAGTCGTTTGTAAACTGAGCAACAGATAAAAGATTTTTCTTCATAGCAGGAGCTAACAACACTTTCTAAAGACACATATATGTATCATTTACAAAGTATGCACATCCAGTGTGTGTTATAGGTAGAGATGTACCATCTCCAATCATTATAGAGTCAGATCCAGAGTAACGAGCAACATTGTGAAGAATATCTGGTGTTTGAGCAATGTGATTAGTTGCCCTAGAGTCCACATGCCATTCATTAAGATTGAAGTTTTGTCCCTCCGTTAAATGAACAACAACTAAGGCTTTGGCTTGATCAGTAACAACATCTTCAGTCAATCATTTAGGTATCTCAGTCAGTTGAAAATTATTATCGAACCTGTGCCAGCACTTGAAAGCCTCATGACCATGCTTGCCACAAATCTGACAGAACACATGCGGTCTCCCTTGATATTGAGGTCCAGAGAAACGAACACTAGGATTGAAACCTCTTCCTTGAGAGGTGAAGTACTGATCAGGACGAGAGCCAAGAACACCAGGTGATTGTGTCATCTGAAAAGGATGAGCTCCAGGAGATTGTACCATGGGAAAAGATTGACTAGAAAATTGTTGACCTGGAGAAGAGTATACACCACTGGGAACAAAATTACTGTCGTGGAACTGAGAAGAATTGTTACTGCCAGGAAACTGAGAATACTGAGAGTAGTTATTACTACCTGGAAACTGAGGAGAAGAGTTGTAGTTGTTGTACCGATGGTTGCCTCTTCCAGTACCTTTGGAATTGAAGTTCACTTTCTATCCAACGAAGGCAAGATTAGGGGAATTCATGAACTCAAAAGATGACCTTCTCATGTCATGATCTTTCAGAAGGCACCACTTCATCATACAGAGGAATTGGAGGTCTCATCATAGACACAGTGAAGTTCTCGTATTTAGATCCAAGACCGCTTAGAAGGAAGTACACTTTATCATCTTCAGGAATGGATTTTCTAATCGCATGAAGTTGATCACAGACCTGCTTAAACTCTCGAATGTCATCAACAATAGATCTACTCCCTTTACTCATTCGACGAAGCTTAGTCATCAACTCAAAATTGCGTGACTGTGTCGACTCACAGAAATTTTTGGCTAGAGCAGACCAGATTTGAGCAGAAGAAGACAACCCGACAACTACTCCTAGAACTTCCTCAGTAAGCAATCCCATTATCCAACCTTTAACAAGTCGATCCGTTCACATCCAAGCAGTATAGTTAGGGTTTGCGGTAATGTTACCTTCATCGTTGATCAGAATCTTCACCGACATCTTTTTTGTTCCATCTATGAACGACTCCAGTGCATTTCTCTCTATCAGGGCCATGACTTGGACTTCCCAGTAGAGATAGTTGGTGTTCGTGAGCTTCAGAGACACAAAATTGGCGACATTGACTCCGATGGGAAAGGGATACTTTTGGAAAATCTTCTCTCTTATCTCCTTGTTGATGGGACTATCTCCTTCGATTTCTGAGGAAGCGAAAGCCATTCTTCAGATCGAAGATGCTCTGATACCAAGTGAGAAAGAGAAAACGTAGGTAGGTGAGATGAAACCCTAGATCAGATAAGAGAGGAAGCTAGAGAGGGAAGACGACACTTGAGACTGAAAGAGAGAAAGGGAGAGAAATAGAGGGCGTTTTGAGTAAGTAGAATGCGAGAAGAAATTCTCGCTACATTGAAATACGAACTCTAGCTCATCTTTATACAATAGCCACTCACACGACTCCACAGGTTAATTCCAAATATGCCATGCACCAACAGACTTACAAACAACACAGTCGTGTTATCCAAAACACAGTCGTGGTAGTGGTACCCAGCTCATCCAATACAAACTTACAAACAACACAGTCGTCTTATCCAAAACACAGTTGTGGTAGTGGTATCCAGCTCATCCAATAGGTTTTACAAGATTACAAATGCGCTTATACTATAGTTTAGAGAGAAAGAGCCTCGACTGCTCTCATAACCTTAATCACTTTTACATTTATTAGAGTGAGTAAGAAATCTATAAGAGAGCTAATAATACATGTATATCTTGTGAGGCTCTCATTCTTCTACCTCCTAGACTCTCTTTCTCTCAAGAAGAGAGATCATCTCTCTTGGATAAGAGAGGAGAAGAAGAATAAGAAGGTTGGAAGGCCCTTGGTGAAAATCTTCTCATTGGTGAAGGTGAAGTCGAAGGTGGAAGATCTAAGTCAACAATGGGTGATTCCTTGAAGGCTGAAGATTTGTTGCAAGAGTGGATAATTCCTTAGTGAAGGCCAAAGACTCCTTGCAAGAGTGGTAATTCCTTGGTAGGGCTAAAGACTCTTGGTCATTATAGATAAGTCCTTTGTAAGTTTGTTGTATCCCTTGTTATAAAAGGAAAGATAATTATCTATTTATCTATAAAAGGTGGTCAAATGGTGTATCTCTTATAATGGAATATAAGGTGGTTCCCATGGTTGAAAATCATTGATGTTGACCTCTCGAGTTTTTGGAGCTATGTCCTTGAGATACAAAATCACTCTACATACTTGGACATATTTGTGGATTACCTATCTCTCCTTTTGTCACTTTTAATACTTGCATAATTATCTTGAGAAATATTTTAAAAGTCTAACCATTTTAAAGTTGTTTTAACTCAATTCACCCCCTCTTGAAACCATTATAGGTCCAACAATCGGTATTAGAGTAAGGTTTTATCCAAGCAAATACTTCCTCAAGTAGGAGAAGATGGGTGATAATAAAGAAAGGAGATTAATAAATTGATTAGTAAGACGACCAAGCAACATTTTAGTCTTTGATGAGAGCAACTTTCAATATCAGAAGAGAAGAATGTAATTCCATATTCATGTTGGCATGTATGCCCAGAGAGCCAATCATATGATGATTGCGATGACATATTACATAGATATTTTGGTTAATTATAATAAAGGCAAGCTTCCAATTTATTCTATTTTACTTAGTTATGAGATAATGAGGAAGCATAATAAATGTATAAAGAATGAAATTACTCAATGACATATCTCTTCAAGTACATGACCTAAATAATGAGATCATACAAATTTTAACAGTATGTAAATTCTTATTATTTCTATGGTCGGATGTTTTCATGGAAGGAAGATAGACAACAATAACACTAAAGACTAGAGTGTGTGTTGGTTGATGATAGAATCTCATCAGTCATGATATATGTAATATCAAGCCAAGCACATAGATACTTATCAGGGAACAATGTATCGAACAAACCCACCTTGAGAGTGACACATGGAAACCATAATTAATAGTCATAATCATCTCTCATAGTGAATGTGGTGATTGTGGTTCTTAGACCTAAAGTTGCTACACTCATCACATGTCGTTCAGTATGTTTTGACATCATCCAACATGATCCTGCATAGGGGTTTCCATAAAGGTGATGATCATATGTGTTGTGACACATGAGAAAGACTATGAGTGATGTGATGGTATTTGTCCCTCCTATTAGAGTTTTCTATCCAGGCCACTTGATAAGAGACTGAGAAAAGCATGTGTATGCACATGTGAATAAATATATGATATTAAGGTCACATATATCTCAGACAGTCTACTCTGGATCAAGGAATATGGATTGAACATTGAGAGGATGATGATTCCATGCCTCGAGTTCATTCTAGATATCACAGATAAATGAATTAGACAATCACTGTAACACCTGACACTGATCATAGGTTGAAGTTTTTCTCCAACTTTCCTAATCACTTGGGTATCAATGATGTGTGACTAGGTACCACTCTTTGCTTGTGATGTCATGAATCAACTATGGACATTCATTTCAGACATAAATAGGAACCTATGGAATCACACATAAAGGATACATCTAGAAGAGGAGTTTAATCATGAATGATTAATAAATTGATTAGTAAAGTGTTTAAGTATTCAATTTAAGCAATGAATCAACTGACTGAATTCCCAAGCGACCAAAAGTGTTGAACTGATCAGTTGGAGTGTCAGGTTGATTGGAAATTGCATTGGCTGAGTTCTACGCAAACTAGGGAGAAAATCAACTGGTTCACCTAGTGAATCGACTGGCTTGAGGTCACCGACTGACTATTTGTTTGAGTGAGATGCCCAGTTTATGGTGCAATTCAATTGCATCAAGGATCAGTGCTGACATCATGTCATGCATTAATTGAATTATAACTATCAATAAAATTGTGATTGGGAAACATGACGAAATGACTGGTTCACTGGGTGAACCGATCGGCTCACATGCCAACAATTTGGTTCGCTAATGATCTGACCATTTATCTTGTCGTGTGTTGTAAAAATTCTTAAGATTCATGTCCCTTCCACTCATACACATATTGAGAACCCTTACCCTAACCCTCCTATAAATAGAGGGGTACCAGGGGCTTCCAGAAACACAACTCAATCACCTCTAACAATTGTTGTCCTCTCTGATTGTGGTAACCAATAGAGAGCCTTAGCAAGTCCTACCCGATTAAGGAAGGAATAGCAAGGGAGAATAATTGTGGGAGAGCAAGTTGGTGACTAGTATGCCAACGGGAAGGACAACTTCTTCCTATCTATTGTAGTAGAACAATAGGAGTTCTAGGCAATATGTATAGACTACCATAGAGGCGTGGATACCTTTCCCTCTAGGAGGGCACCACCAGCTTGCTATATGTGACAAGTAGCTATTGCAGACACTATCCGAGTGAAACTAGGGTAAAGTTACATCACTGTGACAAGGAATAGTCATTGGACTTGCTTAGAGACTAGGTATGAACTTGTTAAACCATCCTTCTCATTATATACGTGTTGATGTGATCTTCTATTTATGGGGAATATGGCATGCACATTTTTTTGTTTCAGCTGCCTGTCTAATGTCATATTTCCCAATAGTGGTATTAGAGCCACATCAATTTACTATATTTTGAGATAATCTATATGATCAGATTTTCGGTATTCATCATTTTTATTGCATATGATGTGAATACTAAAACTGCTTAATGTGTATATCTCATCAAAGACCACATATAATGTCAAACTAATATATATATATATATATATAATATGAAATATATGCAATTTACATATATCACCCTAAAAGTGAGTTTTGATTGTGGATGTATAACATGGTTATGGCCAATAACTCAAATATCTGTGTGTGGTTGGATAGTTTCTTTTTTTCATATTTTATCTCAGTTTGCAAACCGACCCTCTTCCTTCTTCTTCCTAAATGTAAAAGTATTATTATTTCCTACCTTTTCTCCCTTTAAATGTAACTTGAGGTTACTCATTACCATGTAATACGTTTAATAGCAGTAGAGTAGATTCTTTTCTTGCAATGACGAAGATGACAATCAGCGCCAGACGAGATGACCATTTCACGTGACAAGTTGACCATATGGAAGACCGAGGAGGGCAGAACACAGGAGAGAGAACCGACTACCTAGTGGACCCAACTGAATATTTATAGATGTTCATACATCAATTGGATAGGAGGCCAAATGATCGCTTCTGACAACCAACCGACCAGTTCAAGGGTTGAACCTATCAACCAGGATTGGCAAGAATAAATCTACATGAACAATAGGTTCATGCAAGTGATGTAGACCTAGGTGGTAGTAATTCTTTATGGCTCCAAGCAATTATAGCAGAATGTCCATAACCATCACTAATGTTTTATATTGCATGTTTATGTTTTCGAATATAGCATGTATATGACATATACTATATATATGTGGTGATTTGATAAAGTATATGTATTTATAAATACGAACTACCTCAATGACACACTTTTTACATGCGTAGAAACGCAAGTGTACGCGTCAATATAATATAGGCCTTTGTGAGTCCCGAGTCGAACTCAGGGATACATGAATTGTCGGAGACTACTACTAACTACTTGCAATCAACTAGACTGATTAAAGAGTTGGGAGTTGTTGTTAAAATTAAAAGAAAAAGAAATAACACAAAACAAAGCAATCGATTAAATGTTTGGTTTAATCAATTCAAGATGAGATCTTTAGGATTGCGGTTTCACCGCGGGTTTTCATTGTATTAAATTCTATTCAGTCATTCAAATTTATCTCTCTATCCGGGTAGTGGCCTGAAATCAGAATTGTCCACTGTCGTGGTACAATTCACTACCTACGTCTAGGTCGGTTCCACCGTCGTAGTAACCTATACCCTAAACTAGGTGCATTAAAAACGATCTCTCGGTATCCACCATTGACCTTACACCACCTTATTCAAGGGATTTATCAATTAATGTAAATTCCGTCTCTTTTCAACCATTAATTCTTCGTTCAAAGTGATCAAGGGCATTAGATTATCATTATGGTGATCAAGCATAACAATATAATTGAGAAAACAAAATTATACCATGGATTTAAGAGATGAGATATGAATTTCTATGATAAGATTGTCATACAATGAATTCTCGGGCTACTCCCGGTCCTAAAGACAAAGAGGATTAGCCCCACATGTTCATCTCAGAGCAAAACATGGTAGAGGAAAGGGGAAACATGGAGAAAAATGTGATTGAGTGGTGAAACCCCAGAACGGAGAAGATCCAAGCGATCCTTGGCGTAGAATACGCGTTCTCCCACCTTTCGGTGGTGGAAATCATCTTCTTCGGCGTCCGAATCGGTTGGGGCATGCTTCTGGGCTCCGTTCTTCTTTCCACCTTCTCGGGATGTGTGCCGCGGCTAATGACGTGATCCTCCCCTCTTGGGCGCCGTCATTAGGTATAATTCCTGAGTTAGGTCGCCAATTAATCACAGCCATCAGATTAAGATCAATCTGAAGCAAACTCATATCTGACGGTGTCGATACTATTTCTTTTCTTTTCTCTATCGCGACTGATGCTATCTCAATACCATCAACGTGGATCGATGGTATCGACATTCATAGGCATCGGTTTTGTCCTTTTACCGTCGCTGTAGCTCCACTAGTCGATAGTATCGACATATGTGTCGATAGTATCGACTCATTCTTCGACGGAAACCTGTTGATATCTCGATACCATCGACATCCCTATTGATAGTATCGAATTTCTTCTGCTCCTTGCGGCTGGCTACCTGTGATCGCGTCGATGGTATCGACCACTGTCGATGGTATCGACAGAAGCAGATACTTGTTTTTCCTAAAATTATAACACGAAACCACATAAGCCTACACAAAACGTATTCTTGTAATAATTTGTGCTCAAAATACTAAAATAATGGAGATTTGACATAGAGAAGTATCATAGACCAAAGTAGATGAGTTATGCAACATGAACCACAAAAATGACTAATAAATGCATAAAACACATATAAAACATGTCTATAAATGCGAATCAAAATCATTGCATCACTCAATTAAATATTAAGTCTGAGATGCTTTCCATAAGAAACACAAACAGAAAGCTTGATCGACCAAGCGTAGATTACACCCAAGCGTGGTGCGCCGTCCATCTCGTAGAAGTGTGATGGTAGATATGTAGGTTCTTCCCAAGTAGGGTGCATATCTATCGTGTTGTCTTTTGGGTCAGGTTTAACTAGTGTACTTAATAGGATTAAGCACCAGAGGCATGAAGATGACTATGACAAGGACTTGTACATATCATCTATCTAAGAATCGTATATGATGCAATTGGCAAAACTTGTCTACCTTAATAATTGATTATAGATGTTGGCGTTGGATAGGTAATAGTTGAATTATTTTGGATCTTGGACCACTAGAAGGTTGTACACTGCAATCTTCCGAATTGACATATGAGGGATGTCAATTTGAATAAAATAGTGGGAGTGAGGGTTAATTAAAGACCTAATAAACATTGTCAAATTTATATAAATCAAATCAAATAAAAAAATAAGTTTTTGGAAAATTACTTTGTAGAATCAAATGGCAGCACACAACATCACATTTTCTTTGTGATCAGTCATTGAGAAGGACATGTTAAATAGGAATAACTTCCACAACTGGTTTAGGACACTGAGAATTGTTCACATACAAGAGTGCAAGCTCTATGTCCTGGAGACATCAGAGCTAGATGGACCTATTCCCACTACACCTAAGGCTGATAGAGATGCTTACATGAAGCATACTGAAGATGTAGTTGATGTCAAGTGTCTAATGATGTGCTCCATGAACTATGAGTTGCAAAGATAGCATGAAAACATGGATGTTATTGAGATGGTCACACATCTTAAGAACATGTTCCAAGATCAGGAAAGATATGAGAGATACAATGTCTCCAAGGAGTTGTTCAAATGTAACATGATAGAAGCAGATCCAATAGGTCCTCATGTACTCAAGCTCATTGGGTATGTGGACAACCTTTCAAGACTGGGATTTGCCTTGGTTCAAGAGTTGGCCACTGATGTGATTCTACAATCTCTTCCAGAATCCTACAGTCAGTTTGTCATGAACAACAACATGAATGACTTCGACAAACCATTGACATAGTTACTAGGCATGTTGAGAACTGTTGAGGTACAAATGAAGAAAGACAAAACCAAGTCTGTTATGATGATCAACAAGACAAAACAAAAGTATAAGGGCAAAGACAAAGCTAACAAGAGTTCTAAAGCTTGTCAAAATCCCAAGTCTTTAGATCTCAAGGCAAAAGGAGTAGTAAAGAAGGGAGGCGATTGTTACTACTGTCACCAGGTTGGACACTAGAAGAGGAATTTCCCCCTCTACCTGGAGGAACTAAATAAGAAGAAGGAGGAGATATAGACCTCCACTTCATATATATACATTATATGATAATTCTAAATTACTTCTTCATCATTGGTATGTGATACCAGATGTAGATCTGGCATATGTTTGATATGCATAATATGAAAAGAAGTAGACCTTTACAAAAGGACAATCATGGACTATAAAAGCAAGAGTTGTTGAAGTTATAGTCTAAATTTAGATTTTATCTTAGCCCACATGACATGTAATAGAGTTCGATGAACTGCTATTTCATTATGCCAATAATAGAAGCCTTTTATTTTCTGCTTCTTGTAATGACAATGATGATTATGAATAAAATAGTTAATGTTCTATTTCAAAGATGTGATCTAGTTTGGCAATACTCAAATATCTTATGATCTTTATGTGAATGGATCTAAAGATAAATAGTTGCAATGTAAATACCTAAAGGATTATAATTGATAACTCAAACAATCAAAATCCTTAGCATTGTCATCTAGAGCACACATATGAGAAATGCATTTATAGAATCCATATTGATGTTTATATAGACTATTTATGGTTAATGAACCGATAAGAGACATGCATGTCTTATATATGAACAATGTGAAAAAAACCCTCTCACTAGGTGTAGTGGGAGAATAAGCATTTTACAAGGATATGTACATAATGATGTGCAAAGACCTTTAGAATGAATAGATAGTTATTTGTACTTCATTATAATTATTGATAATATGTTGATATGTACTCCGTAAATAAAAATATCTTGAAGTGTTCAAGAAGATTACACGTATGAAGTACACAACTTCTTGAAGGGTATTAAGATACTTTGATATGATCAACTATTGAAATACTTTACAGAAATAGTTTGAGGCCTTTCTAGAAAGAATGTGATATTGTATCACGATCAACTTCACTTGAAACATGATGATGAATCAGTAAGAAGGAATCATACCATGATGAGTCATGATATGATTATAATTTAATCTAATCTTCTAATTTCCTTAGAAGGAATATGATTAACATGAAAACAATGTACCGTCCACAAATGGTTTTAATGGACAACATATGAGATATGTTATGGGGATGTTCGAATGTGTCCTAAAGATTGAAATTTGTACAAGAATATAGTTTCTTAAAAGAATTCTATCACATAAATGTTAGTTTGTTGAACACTACTTATCTCAAACCAATAACAAAAGTGTTTGTTGTTGGATGATTGAGTTCCATTGGACTCGGTAGGAGTAAAGTACAACTCGAAAAGTTCGAACTCAACAAAGAAAACATTTGATAGGAAACACAATGAAAACAAAGAGACTCATAAGTAGTTGTGGAATCTCAACTTCTTTATGTAACATAGAAAACTCATAGTTGTGGTAGAACACATATGAGATTAAAGATTGTGAATCCTATAACTCTATTAGTTATTAATTGGTCATTATATGATGATCCAACAATCAATTAAGAACTATTGAGGGACCTAAGTATGAGAAATGGCTTAAGGCCATTATACTCCGACTTTGGTCCCTCAATAGTTCTTAATTGATTGTTGGATCATCATATAATGACCAATTAATAACTAAAATCCCAAGTATTTAGATCTCAAGGCAAAATGAGTAGTAAAGAAGGGAGACAAGTGTTACTACTGTCACTAGGTTGGACATTGGAAGAGGAATTGCCCCCTCTACCTAGAGGAACTAAAGAAGAAGAAGGAGGAGATATAGATCTCCACTTCATATATATACATTATAAGATAATTCTAAATTACTTCTTCATCATTGGTATGTGATACCAGATGTAAATCTGGCATATGTTTGATATGCATAATCTGAAAAGAAGTAAACCTTTACAAAAGGACAATCATGGACTATAAAAGCAAGAGTTGTTGAAGTTATAGTCTAAATTTAGATTTTATCTTAGCCCACAGGACATGTAATAGAGTTAGATGAACTGCTATTTCATTATGCCAATAATAGAAACCTTTTATTTTCTGCTTCTTGTAATGACAAGGATGATAATGAATAAAATAGTAATGTTCTATTTCAAAGATGTGATATAGTGTGGCAATACTCAAATATCTTATGATCTTTATGTGAATGGATCTAAAGATAAATAGTTGCAATTTAAATACCTAAAGGATTATAATTGATAACTCAAACAATCAACAATCCTTAGCATTGTCATCTGGAGCACACATATGATAAATGCATTTATAGAATCCATATCGATGTTTATCTAGACTATTTATGGTTAATGAACCGATAAGAGACATGCAACTCTTATATATGAACAACGTGAAAAACCCCTCTCACTAGGTGTAGTGGGAGAATAAGCATTTTACAAGGATATGTACATAATGATGTGCAAAGACCTTTAAAATGAATAGATAGTTATTTGTACTTCATTATATTTACTAATAATATGTTGATATGTACTCCATAAAATACAAATCTCTTAAAGTGTTCAAGAAGAGTACACTTATGAAGTACACAACTTCTTGAAAGGTATTAAGATGCTTTGATATGATCAACTATTAAAATACTTTACAGAAATAGTTTGAGGCCTTTCTAGAAAGAATGTGATATTGTATCACGATCAACGTCACTTGAAACATGATGATGAATCGGTAAGAAGGAATCATATCATGATGAGTCAGGATATGATTATCATTTAATCTAATCTTCTTATTTCCTTAGAAGGAACATGATTAATACAAAAACAATTTACTTTCCACAAATGGTTTTAATGGATAACGTATGAGATATATTATGGGAATGTTCGGATGTGTCCTAAAGATTGAAACTTATATAAGAATATAGTTTTTTTAAAAGAATTCTATCACATAAATGTTAGTTTGTTGAACACTACTTATCTCAAACCAATAACAAAAGTGTTTGTTGTTGGATGACTGAGTTCCATTGGAATCGGTAGGAGTAAATTACAACTCAAAAAGTTCAAACTCAACAAAGAAAACATTTGATAGGAGACACAATGAAAACAAAGAGACTCACAAGTAGTTGTGGAATCTCAACTTCTTTATGTAACATAGAAAACTCATAGTTGTGGTAGAACACGTATGAGATTAAAGATTATGAATCCTATAACTATATTAGTTATTAATTTCTCATTAGATGATGATCCAACAATCAATTAAGAACTATTAACGGACTAGAGTCTGAGAAATGACTTAAGACCATTATACCCATATTGGAATTCATGAACGCCAATAAGGTATGACCTTGATGGTACCACCTGGAGTGATAAAACCCGCAAGGTGCAGTTGGGTTTTCATAAGGACGACCAACATGGATAACACAAGAGGACAAATTACTTACAAAGGTTTTCAAACAAGTTTCAACATGATGAAATCCCTTTACCAATGAATGTACTTGTTATTGCAACATTGTTGAGACTATGTGTTGGCATATGGAGATTAAAACTGCATTCCTTAATGGGAATAATTAAGTGGATGTGTATGTGACACACTCTGAAGGTTTTATAACTCCATTAATGCAAATAAAATCTATAAGTTACAATGTCCAATCTACAAATTGAAACAAGCATTTCAGAACTAGAATCTTTGATTTGATAAGTCAATCAAAGATTTTTACTTGAGACAAGATAAAAGATGAAATTTGTGATTACAAAAGATTTAGTGGGAGCATATATACATAAATATTCCACAAATTGATGAGGAATGACATTTCAATACTAAGTATTGAAACTGGGCAAGGAAATTGCCTTCAACATGAATGATTAGGTTAAATGTCCTATGTGTTAGGAATTGAAATCTATAGAGATAGTCCTGAAAGTTTCTTAACCTAATAATGATCACATATATTGGACAAATACTAAAAGGGTTCAACATGAAGGATTCCGTAAGAGAGAATCTATCCATGAAGATGGGATTAGTTTCTCAAAGAATCCAATTTTCCAATTGTTGTGAAGAATAGAAGAGATGCCATATGTATTTGGATCTATCTGCAATATAGTGTACTCATCCAATTATCTTGTATGTGTTGGACATGACAAGAAGATATTCATGATAACCAATGAAGGTCAGTGGAATGTCATAAACAACATCCATTAGTACTTGAGAAGCACTAAAGGAATAATTGTTGAAATATAGTGTTAAGGAAGAGTTGGATGTAAGGGGTTACATCGATGCAAGCTTCCAAAATGACATAACATGATCACAATATAAAAGTATGTATTTAATCTCAGAGAAGAGTTATTAGTTTGAAAGAGTTTTGAACTAACATATCATTAATTTAAAATTCTACAATAGAAGTTGAGTATCCTTGTGTTGAGAACACAAGAGAGGATACTATACGGATCTAGAAGTTCATATGGGTGAACTTATATATGTTCCAACCATTGATGACAAAGTAGAAATACTATATCAACAATGGAGCTACCGGTTAGGCAAGGAATATCAAATAGCATGTTATGGCAATTCCATCTCATACGAGATATCGTATAGTGAAGATATGTAAAACATGCAATATACCGACTATGGAAAAATGTTGATAACCCACTGGATTATCACTAGAACAGCAGGAACATGATGGACATGTTTAGATATCCAAGAATGAGATTTGTGGTTTATTGGCTCTAAGTACAAGTGGGAGTCTATTAGGATGTATGCCTAAATAGACAATCATATGATGATTGAAATGGCATATTACATAAATGGTTTGGTTAATTATAATAAAGGCAAGCTTCCAATTTATTCTATTTCACTCACTTATGAGATAATGAGGAAATATAATGAATGTATAAGGAATGACATTACTCAATGACAAATGTCTTCAAGTACGTGACTTTAGAAATGAGATAATATGGATATTAAGAGTATGTACATTCTTATTATGTCCCTAGTTGGATGTTTATGTGGATGGAAGATAGACAGTAGTAACACTAAAGACTAGAGTGTGTGTTGATTGATGATAGAATCTCATCAATCATGATATATGTAATATCAAACCAAGAACATAGATATTTGTTGGGGAACAATGTATCAAACAGACCCACCTTGAGAATGACACATGGAAACCATAATTGGTGGTCATAATCATATCTCATAGTGAAGGTGATGATTGTGGTTCTTAGACCTAAAGTTGCTACACTCATCACTTGTCGTTTAGTATGTTTTGAAATCATCTAACGTGATCCTGAATAAGGGTTTCCATAAAGGTGATGATCAGATGTTCTGTGACACATGGGGATGAATGTGAGTGACGTCGATGTGATTTGTCCCTCCTACCGGAGTTTGATACCCAGGCCACTTGATAAGAGAGACTGAGAAAAGCATGTGCATGTACATGTGAATCATATATGATATTAAGGTCACATATATCTCAGAAAGTCTTCCCTGGATCAAGGAACATGAATTGAACATTGAGGGGATGACGATTCCATGCCTTGAGTTCATTCTGGATATCAGAGACAAAGGAATTAGACAATCACTATAACACCTGATACAAATCATAGGCTGAAGTTGTTGTTCAACTTCCTTGATTATTTGGGTAGCAATGATGTGTGACTAGGCACCACTCTTTGCTTATGATGCCATAAATAAGTTATGGACATTCACTGCCAACATAAATAGGAACCTATGGGGTCACACACAAAGGATACATTTAGAAGATGAGTTTAATCATGAATGATAATTAAATTTATTGCTTAAGTGTTTAGATATTCAATTTAAGCAACAAATCAGCTGACCAAACTCCCAATTGACTGATTCAAGTGTTGAACCGATCGGTTGGAGTGTCAGGTTGATTGGAAGTTGCATTCGCTGAGTTCTACACAAATTGGGGAGCGAACCAACTAGTTCACCTAGTGAACCGACCGGCTCAAGGTCTCCTACTATCTGTTTGGCTGAGCGAGATGCCCAGTTTATGGTGCAATTTGATTGCACAAGGATTAGTGCTGATGTAATGTCATGCATTAGTTGGATTAGAATTTCCAATACATTTGTGATTGGGAAATATGAAAAAATGACTGGTTCACTGGGTGAACCGGTCGACTCACATGCCAACCGATTAGTTCACCCATGAACCGATTGTTTCTGCTGTCGCAGTTTGTGAAAATTCATGAGATTTTGGTCCTTTCCACTCCCACACATATTGGGAACCCTGACCCTCCTATAAATAGAGGGATATTGGGGGCTTCCTGGAGACATAACTCAATTGCCTCTAAAAATTGTTGTCCTCTCTAGTCGTGGTAACCAATAGAGAGCCCGAGCAAGTCCTACCTAATACAGGGAGGGATAGCAAGGGAGAACAATTATGAGAGAGCAAGTTGGTGACTAGTGCGTCGACATGAGGGACCTTCCTGTCTGTTCTAGTAGAACGAGATGAATTTTAAGGGGTCTGTGTGGACTACCATAGAGGTGTCGATACATTTCCCGCTAGGAGGGCAACATCAATCTATGTCCTTAGTGGAGACTAGGAGCTGTTGTAGACACCGTCCGAGTGCAACTAGGATAAAGTTACACTACCGCAATGAGGAATAGTCACTGGACTTGCTCTAGAACTAGGTATGAACTCATTAAATCATCCTTCTCATTGTATAGTTCTTGACACAATCTTTTTTTTATGGGGAACATTGCAGACAAATTTTTTTTTTCATTGCCTGTCTGATGCTATATTTCCAACAATTCAAGTATAAAGTCTTGAGTTGTGAAAAATGGTTGATCTTCCAAATTTGTAATTAGAGTGAAATAGAAAAATAATATTGCTGACGTGAGGTCCCCTCTTGGGTATTGGGATTGGTTTCCATATTTTCTCCTTCCGTAGATAGAAGAATGGGTTGTGCTAATTTGTAGAAACAACCTTGAATGCCAAAGTAATAATTATACCCTATGCCTCTCTTTTCCCATAAGTTCAACTAGATATATTCTTGTGACATGGCCTATGAGATATTGAGAAATCTATGTGTAACTTATGAGGCGACGAAGTAAGTGTAGGAAAGCATGGTCTACATGCTCACAAAAAAATTGGAAACTTCCGCATGAGAAAGACTGATTCAATTGCTGAGAAGTATTCCATACTTAACATCATTGTCAATGACCTTGAAATATATAGACAATGGTAATGTATTCTCAAATATTTTTCACTCACTTTCCTCTTTGGTGGGATAAGAAGGTGACAACAATTAAAGAGACCACAGATCCTTCTCTCTTTTCTATTTAGTAGGATAAGAAGGTGACATCAATAAAAGAGACCACAATTCTCTCCATTTTTATAATTGAAGAACTTATAGGTAATCTTCAAGCCTATGAGGTAAGGCTCAACTCGCAAGAAGAGAATATCTTGAAGAAAAGAATCAAAATTAGAAAGAAAAGTTGTTTTCTTTACATGTTACATCAAGTCACAAATCCTTTCAAGGTGAAGAAGATTTAATGAACTCCAAAGGTAAATTCTACAAAGGCAAGGCTTGTTCCTCCTCCCATTGCTTCACATGTGAGAAGGGTCCTACATGGACAATTTCCCACATTAAAAAAAAAACCATCATCACAAGGCAAACAAGAAAAGAGATGAGAAGCACAAGAAGTAGAAGAAAGGCCACAAAAGCTCTACTGATTCCTTTAAGACTATCTCAAATGAAAGCTCCAGTAATAGTGAAGTTACAAAATCCTACTTTGCTCTTATGGAAATATCAATTGAATATTCAAATGAGGAAGATCTGGACTCTTTATCTAAATAATATTTAATTGAAACTGTTCCTTATACTTGTGCCTCTCTTAAGTCTACTAAAAATAGAATGAAAAATCTTGCTAAGATCATGGATAACTTGCAATGGAAAGGATGAACTCAAACATGTCAATTTTTGCTTGTAAGATGATATTGACAATATCCTAAGATTTATCTAGAACTTGAACTAAAATTAAATAGTGTTGAGATAGAAAAGAATGCTTATCTTAGACAAGTAGATGCCCTTAAACATTAAAATTATAGCTTTCTGGATAAAACAAAAATTTAGAATCCCAACATTTTATTCGAAGTTCAAATAAAGAGCATGCTAAAAATTACAGTTCATGTTTGATATTGATGTTTTTAAAATTGTAATTGAAGACAAGGATTTTGTTTTGCAAGGAATATAATCTGAAAATGGTCTGTATATTTTGAAGATTACTATTCTAGAAAACAATAATGCTACGTACCTTGCTCGCAAAAGTCAATGATCTTGAATCTTTTTCTAGTTCTACTAGTAGAGAGAATGATATTGTGGCTCTTTATATTCAAAATGATTTTAATATGACAAAATCTCTTTATTTAGAGATTGATCTTTTGGATGCTAGAGATGATATTAATCAATTGTCTTCCAGTATTAGTTCTCTTATGCACAATAATCATATTTTGAGATCCTCTTTATGATTCTTAAATGGTAAAAGTAATCTTAAAGAAAATCCCTGATCATACTACTTAACAAATTGGTAGAGATGGCATTGGACATGATGGTAGCCAAAGGAACAAAAAAGGCAAAGGACCTTAAATTTTCAATCAAAATTCCTCTACTTTTAAGGCTAAGAGCACTTGCAATCGTTGCAAGAAAATTGGTCATTGTTTTGAATATTGTCCTTTTAGGAAAGCACTCAAAATTGATAGGACTAGGGTTGCTAAGATAACCCCCTTAGATGCAAAAATATGATTTAAGGACCATTTCATCTTTTAGGTCAATTGCAAAAAGGATTGACACGAGCTATTGATTTGAAAATTGGTTTCTCAATCCTCATATAAGAAGAAAGGTGAGATGTGTATGGGTTGGTAACAAGTGGAAAGAAGTGTTAAGAATAATGGTAAAGATATTCTTGCTAATATCCAAGCATTGCTTGATATTGCCATCTTTGTTTACGATTACATGTAGTTTTTTAGTCAAAGCTTATATTTTATGATTCTCCTCATTTTATTGCTCAAAAACTATCTTTATTCTATCATAGTGTAGTACAAACTTGTTTATACATATTTAGATATTTCTTATATTTTTATCATGCCTCTAGATATATTTTTTGAAAATTGTGCATCTTTAGATTAAAAAATTCACTGGCCGAGATTGTACTGAGCAAAACTCAACCAATGATGTACTTTGGTATTTAAATTAGTGTTATCATCAGTTAAGAATGTTAAGGAAGGGATTTGGTTGATGGTATTGTGCCCTGAATACACAAATGGGCATTTTCATGTGAATATTCATTTCAACTACAATTTCTCAACAAATTTCTTATTCCTAGGGAACTTGCCTTAGTACCTTGATTTTTATGCATATTACCTTGATCTAATTGTCTATCTTGTATGTAAATCTATTTTTCAACAAGTAGTATATCTCATTATCTTGAAACTACTTTATTTAAGTTGTTATTCATACTGTGATGATAGTCTCTTTGGAACTCTTGGCTATGTTTTAAATTGCTTCTATTGTACTCTAACTTGATATATTTTCCTACTTGACTATCACTTTTTAATGCAAATTTGAGTTTATTAGTGGTAATCATTCTTTGTTAGTTGTTCATATTATCTGGTGAGTAATATCCATCCATGTTTCTTATATTGCATATTCCATGTATAAATGTCTCTCTACATCTACTCATAAAATGTTTTAACTTGTACACCTTTTGCTATGATATATTTTCTACGTAACACCTGTGCCCAACTCCCAAGGATCTAATAGAGTTTTAGGAATGACAACTGGACCTACAGACCACCATTGGCTTCGATTGCATGCTTTGTCCTTACCCACACACAACCTAGGATCAACTTCCCGACATGTCACCCATCCTAGTACTACTCTGGCTTAGAGCATGCTTAACCGCAAGGCTTTTAGTGATGTGATCCATGAAAAAGAGGTGCACGTTGGTGATATGTTTAGTCAAACCATTCCTTTTAAGATCATTTTATCAGAGGTCTCAAATATTGGGATGTTACAATCTTCCCCACTCAGACTCTGACATCCTCATCAAGGCACGACTATATGGCCTCATAATCTTTCCCCGTTTCAGTGCAAACCTAGAATGTCCCATGCACACCTGACTCCTATACAAGGCTACTAGTCTAAGGGTGGCTCCATCTCATCTCAGTGGATAGCCCTTTTATCATGTTTAGACTAAATGACTAAAGACCCTATATAATAAAGGTAAGTGGCTCTTATACCATTTGTAATTCTCAGGATAATTCTAGTAACTTGTGCACCATTTTCTATAATATAGTTCATGTGTGATGCCCAAACCCACCTTCCAAGGATCCAATAGAGTTTTAGGAATGGTGTGGCCCTAAATACCTCTAGTGGTCTTGATTGTGTGTTTTGCCCTTACTCACATACAACCTAGGATCAACATTTTGATAGGTCACCCATCCTAGTACTACTTTGGGCTTAGCATGATTAACCATAGAGTTCTTAGTGGCGAGATCCCTAAAAAAGAGGTTCACCTTGGTGATATGTGTAGTCTAATTATTCCTTTCAATATCATTTTATCAAAGGTCTCGAATCCTGGGATGTTACAATTTCCCCCACTTAGACTCTGACGTCTTTGTTAAGGCTCGACTATATGGCATAATCTTTTCCCATTTCATTGGAAACCCAGAGTGGCCCATATGGATACTAGTGCAAGGTTGGATCCATCTCAGATAGTGGATAGTCCTTTCCTCATGCCTAGATTGCACGCCTAAAGACTGAAGTGCCACATGTCTATGTGGGCCCCACCCACTGGAGGGAAATTGCCTATGATACCATTTGTAATACCCAAGCCCATAGTTCAAGGTTCTAATTGAGTGTTAGAAATGAAAAATGACCCCACAGACCACCATTGGCCTTGGATGTGCACTTTTTCCTCACTCACACATAGCCTGGGATCAACTTCACAATAGGGTACCCAACCTAGTACTAACTTGGGCCGAGCACACTTAACCACAAAGTTCTTAATGATGTGATCCCTGAAAAGGAGGTGCACCTGGTAAATGGGTAGTCTAATAATTCCTTTTAAGATTGTTTTATGCCAGACCTCAAATCTTAGGATGTTACATCCTACTAGTAAACCTAACTTATGATATCATCTACTATTCATCTTTCTATATGAGGTTCTAGTGGTATCTAACTGAAAACTATGATTGTATCTTGTTTGATACATATTCAAGCTTGCTCCTTGATTTCCATATCTATTAGTTTGAGTTACTTGCTTGCATAGGCCTACAATTATTTCTACTAGAATTACACCTAAGGTTGTTTGTATACATTGTCTTAATTGCTTTACATACATTGCTTGGACAAACCCTTTTATTTATTTATCTTCTATCCTCCATTTATGAAAAGTTGTGTTTTATCTCTTCACCACCCACTTTTTATATGAAAAAGGGGAGAAAACATGCCTTTTGTAAAGGAGAGAATATATGTATGAGGATAATACATAGTTTATATAAATATTATTAAATGTAACCTTGTAGGATAAATTTAATAAATAGAGGGGAAGTATACAAACTCAATTTTATTGAAACACCCATGCTTACCCAAAGGTAGAATATGTCTTGAGTTATTTCAATACATTTATGTAATGGTTTATCATATTCAAAAAGAGGGAGAATATTGACTCAAGGTCAATCTTGACTAATCCCATGTTTAATGATGACTAAATCATTCCACTTATTTGAGTCTAATATTACAACTTAAGTGATTTCATTTAGAAATACCAAATGGTTAAACTTGCAAGCCTTAGTTTGGAGAAATCAAGATTAAATATTACATAGTGTCATTGACCTGACAATTATACATAGTCCATATTGTGATGATGACTTAAACATTCCATTCATATGTACCTAATATGTCTATTTGAGATCGATTTTAGGTATTAGGTACATGAAAATAATGAATTCAAACAAAACCCTAACTTGACAAAAAACAAGCCATAATCAATGCAAGTGCACTTTTGTAGAAAAGGCCTAAAATTAATTAGAACAATTTTGTCAATTACTTGTACTGATGCTATGACTTGTAAGTAAACTGAGAAAAATATAAAATTCACTTAAATCAAATGTTTAAATACTTTTAAAGTATTTATCAAATTCCATTACAGGATGCCTTGTCAGTCAAATTTTTCCTCATGGCAACTCGACCAACAAGATGTGAGAAGTTTGATAAATCCTAGTGTCAGCTGAGTTTGTCCTGGTTACAATTCGACTAACACCCTACACACACAAAACAATTTTAAGCCGGATAAACTCGACTGACAATTTTTGTACAGTGTTGTCAGTTGAGTTTGTCCTAGTTTTGAGTTTGGAACCATTATACATAGCTTGTGGTCTAATGCTTGTTTAGTCTCTCTCATTCTTGCTATGTATGCTAGGTTGCACTCAAATTCAATATTAGCAACCTTATCTTGTGATATTATTTGAAGGTCCGATGAATTTGGTTTAAGTGTTTATAGATTTATTCACCTATCCCCTCTAAATAGAATTGATCCTACAAGTGGTATTAAAGTAGGTCTTCTCCAACCAAGTTCTCCTGTGAGAGGAGACGATGGGTGAGAATTTGTTGGGGTCCCTTAACATAGAAGGTGGGTTATCTATGCATCCTCCCATATTTGACGACACAAATTTTCTCTATTGGAGGAGAAGGATGCAGTTCTACCTTCAAGGGATGAACTACGAGATGTGGAGAGTGGTTGATTGTCCATACAAAGAACCAAAAGGAGACATAGATACCTAGAATGAAGCTACCATGAAGAATGCTCAACTAACGCCAATGCAATAAGCATCATCTACTCAACCCTCAACCCCACCGAATTCAACTGGATATCTACTTGCTATACAACTCATGATATAAGGGATAAACTTTTTGTTACCTATGAAGGCACCAAACAAGTCAAGGAGTCAAAGGTATACATGTTCAATGGTTTGCTTGAGGACATCAAAATGGGAAGGAAAGAAAGAATACCTGAAGTGCATTCTAGACTTAACATCATTGTGAATGGGCTTGCGGAATTGGGACAATCCATGCTCTTAGATCTTTTTGAAAGGGGTGGCAATCCAAGATAAACTTCATTGAAGAAACAAATATCCTTGGTGATATTTCTACCTAAGATCTCATTGGAAATCTCAAATCTTTTGAAGTTAGGCTTGACACTCCAGAAGAAGAGGACAAGCTAGAAGAGAAGGAATCCAAGAAGACAAAGGATGCATCCTACAAAGATCAAGTGGAGGCAATTGTACTACAACAACAACTTGCTTGCCACCATACTCCTCCCTCTAGTGAATATGAAACCCCTAGTGATCATGAATCTCATTACTCCAGAGGGTTACACTTCAAGGGAAAGCCCTTGATGTGAATAAATCATATCATATTTTCATGTCATTTTAGTTGCACATTTCACTCAATTTAACCACATTTCTACTCTGATTCATGCTAAGATGTTTGTTTCTTGTTGATCTTACTCATGTCATGGTTTGAATTGCAGGTACACTGCATTTCATTCATAATGAAAGGAAAATGCCCAAAATCTGACCTTTTGGCATTTCTGGAGTTTCCCCCCAAGTCTTGGAATTCAAAACTCAACAAAAAACCAACAATACGGTGTGTGGACCACTCCACACAACGTATGACTCTCAGTTAGATGACTCTTGAATCAAGTGCAAACACGACGTGTGTCTCAACCACACGATGTGACCCAAGGAAACCCAAAATTTGGTAGGGAATCATCCATACGTCGTGTGATAAACCCACATGGCGTGTTACTTGCAATCATGGCCCAAATAATCCAGAAAACTAGATCTGACACGGCATGTGACATATAAAACACGGCGTGTGACATATAATCACAACGTTTCAGGCGTATTTTCTACAATTTTAAAAAAGAAAAATTGCTCATTTTTGTTATATATAACAAGCCACTTCCCTTGGGAAGTGTGCCATGTACCATTTGGAGTAGTTAAAGGCCAGAGACGAGTCTAGAGCTTTGTTGGGGCAATTTTGGAGAGAAAGATAAGGTTTCTTGGGAGAGAACCCACTCTTAGTTCCATTTCTCTCCTCTTTTCCTTTGCAAAGCTTTAGAGAGGAGGTTGATGAAGCACGTAGCATTTTCGAAGACAATCTCCACCTCTTGGCCATAGATCTTCATATGTTCTTCACTCACATGGATTTATTTGTTATTATTCTCTCTCTACTCATGTTTCTTTCAATGACTTATCATTTATGTCTGTATTTTCTCACCATGATTGAGTAAACTCCTTTTCTTGGACATGGGAGAGTAGCTACCATGCCATAACTCATGTGATCCAAATTTCATGTTTAAATATTGGTTAATCTTCTATTTCAAAACCAGTTATGGTGCTTATCTTCTTGTATGCATGGCTGACCACCATATTTACATATTTTATGCCTCTTATTATTCTTGGGGAGATATATCACGAGGTAAGGAATAGCCGTTTTGACATGTCCTTGACCATGGGAGTGGCTAGGATCATGTTGAAGGTCCTAGGTTGTAGTTTGAAACCATGTATATGCATGCGAATGCTATACGAAGCTAGGACTATCTTATATCATTGGGAAATGTATTAGATGAAATCAACCTACCCTTTGAAGATTGACTAATATAAGTGAGATTCGTGATTCTTATTTGAGTTATGGTGTGGAAGTGAAATCCCATATCCAAGATTCTAATAATATGATCTTTAATCATTCTCCAAGTGATTAGTGTTCTTAGTTTTTCTTGTTTAATGTTCAGAATTGATTTATTCCAATCCAACCCTATAATTGAAACTGACTTAGATTGTTGAAAATTAGCAATTTTGTGCCTAGCTAGCCTAGCTCCATGTGGTTCGACCTCGACTACAATAGATCTTGTATACTTGCGGGTGATTGACAAGTTGAGACAATTATTTTAAAACTCACTTGCCTTTGGAAATAACAAGTTTTTGGAACCATTGTTGGGGATCCACAGTAAAGTTTATATAAAGTAAAAGTGTTAGTTAGTATTCAAGACTAAGTCATCATTTTCCTTTATTTTTATTGTGACAACTTTTAGTTTTTTTTAATATTTTCACTTAACTACTGCTTTTGTAGGTTGCATACATCATTCTAAGAGGGGTCTTGAGACATCCATTTTCTTAGGCCCAGAGATTGAGTGAAATTTTTGCATTAGAAGGAAAGCAAAGAAAGGTGATACTCTTTAAGAGGGGAATCACAAACATCACCACCCCATTCTACACCTTCACCACCACCTTCACCCAATTACTACCAAGAATCAGACATGGAGGACAATCACCCGTTAATGGAATTTGTTGTACTGGCTGCCATCAACATTTGTGGAGCGATTGATCATCCAACTATTGAGGTTAATGAATTATGATACCCTAGATCTTTATCTCTATAATTAGTGACCCACATCACTCAATTTGAGTTCAATAATATTACAAGAGTGATTTTATACTTAACTGTGGTCACTCTACCCTTCTGTCCCATTGTGAGACATTACATTCAATTTTGACCAATGTTCTAATGACTTTAGTGCATTATGCTCTTACTTTCAATATGAACCATACCAAAGTTATTATATTGATCACTAAGATGTCTAAGGTGTCATATCTTGCAATTATCTTTCCAATGGCACAAGAAACTCCTTAATCAGATATTTAGATCCCAAGTTATGGGCCTTTCAAGTTTATCTCATTCTCTCTTGATTTAATTTGATTTAAACCCGAGTTTACACATTGTTGGACCAAATTGTGAGTGTGCACGACCCACTTGTCTCGTTGTACTCTCTTTGGCAATGTGGAGCTTTACCCCTTAACCAATCAGGAACCTTCATGCATGAGAAAATCTTCATTGATTGTTGGATCAGGTCACACAGGTTGACCCCTCACATTCGAGGGCCAGACATCTGTCCCCTTCCCTACAGTAGGTGCTGCCATCGCAGCTACTTTGTAGTAGCTTTGTGACTACCAATCCCCTATCAGCACCATTTTGGCCATGATGTCTGCCCCCTTCCGATCCGAATTCATCCCCCTTTCCTTATCGTCTATCTTTTCATTTCATTTTGTGCCCTATTGCTTCCCCTTTCCTCTTCTCCTTTTCATCCTACTCAGCGACACCACCGTGGTCACATTTTGGGTGTTTCCTCCATGGGTCCCCTCCCACCGATCTGAACCCTCCTCCATGCTGGTGAGGGAACGACACGTAGAGTTGACCTCTTTTTGAGATGGTTTGCACCCCCCTCGTCTGTTTCATGTGCACTCTGGTGAGCCACACCAGAGCCGAGTTGCACCCAGGCGTGGGCCTATCTCCATGAAGGAGATGAGGGCCAAGCCATCAAATATATTTTAGACGGCAGATCTCCCCTGATCACACACACACACACACACACTCACTCAGTTCCTTCCCCCTCCTCGACTTCACTCTCTCCCCTCAACGCATGTCGCACATGATGAATCAAGGGCTGCCATAATGATGTCGGGTCCATGTGTCCCTGTTTGTGTGACATCATCGCCAATGACCACTCACCACCTGCACCAGACCCCTCCAACCCACTCCCAGTCGCTGCCAGTTTCCCGCAATCACCTCCATCTCACAGACATCATTCCAGGACGTCTGCAACCTCTGCGAACTACTCAGTGCATTTTGCCTGGGGTGAGCCACCATGTGCACACTTCATGGGCTGACCCTTGACTATTGTCCTTTTGACCCAATTCATGGTAAATCCCCCCTAAAATCCCAAATAGATGATCAATATTCAAACCCTCATATCTCCCTAAGCCTAAAAGTAAATTATGTCATGTAATATACCATTTTGATCAGAAAAATGAACACTCTCTAATAAAAATAGTTCCAGAATCTCAATGTATATGCTCTTCTTATGATATACTAAAATGTATGCTTTTTGAAGTCTTTTGAAGGTGATTAATATCTATTAATGTTCAATCTTTCTCCTTTCTATCCCAAAACACGATGTTAGCCTAATACCAGCCACTTGAACATCTATACACATGAAGATTCTAACTTTGTATATCTTTGTATCCTATAATGGTCAAACTTTGTTTATATGACCTAAGATGGGCTATTAATTCTAATGATCACTTCTTTAATGCCTAATCTTGTTTGAATGTGCATAGATCCTTACTCTTGATCCAAACTAACAAGTTTTGATGCATGTTTAACTAGGATTCGAACATATTTGTACTTGTACCCTACTTTGACATAATAATGACTTTAAACCTCCAAACTTGCTTTATATGGATACTTTTATGTTCAATCCCAACCCTTGATCCTATATGGACTCAAAATCATTAATATTACATGCTTTATAAACCCAAATGCCATATTGATCATTATTGTGCCCTTATGCGACTAAATGCCCAACTTGAAATGTGATCTTATATGCATGTTGATAACCAGGTCTCAAATATTGTATGAATCTTACCCTAATGAGAATCCATGTTATGTTATGATATCAAACTAGTATCTTGATGATGTTTATGAAACATACCTCAAGTAGACCCATCTATACTCTAATGATGACAATCTTGCATGATTATAACTCAACATGACTAGTTATAGCCAACGTTGATGCTTGTGTTCACTAAGCTTGATCTTATGATTTCTCTATTTAAGATCATGCAAACCTAATATTATGACCCTTTATATTAGTGTGATGTGTCACCCTAGGCTCTAGATGAATCCATAGTACTTGATGTAACATGATAATGATAATGCATGACCTAGTTGAAGATTTTGAAATCAATGATATGACACCTAGATCTAGGTGACACATACAACAACCATGATAATGATTAATGATGCCTAATCTTGCTTATATTAATCCAACTATGCTCATTTGAAATGTCAGGATCTTATGATGACCTAAATTGCCAAGATCTAGTTCAAGTTGCCACTTATCAATGGTCAATCTTGTACTCTACTTATAAGGCACACTTAATATCTTGACCCTACTATGGTATTAGCTTGTTTGTATGTATGCTTGTATTGTAGGGAAATATGGCATCAGGTAGGTAGCAGAAACAAAAAAATTACTGACATATTTCCCATTAACCAGCAGATCACATCAATAACTATTCAATGGGAAGGATGGTTTCACGAAGATATACCTAGTTCTGGAGCAAGTCCATTGACAATCCTCATCGATGTAGATGCACACTCCATCTTGGATGATGTATGTATAGCTCCTAGTCACACCCAGACTCGTCTAACTGATCCTCCATGGACAACAGACTCGGACAACAATTGCAGCAGCTCCTTAAATCTCGCCACAGACTGCGAGTTGACGATGCCCTCCTAGCAGCAGCCAAAAGACTCCTGCCTCTAGAGTATTCTACATGGACCAACTAGAACTCATGTCATCCTACAGGAATGGATAGGAAGGAGTTGTCCCTCTTGTGGGTGTACTAGTCACTAACATGCTCTCCCACAATAATGATCCTCAAGTATTTCTCTCTCATGGCTATCCCTCCCTAGTCAGATAGGACTCTTTTGGGCTCTCGTGGATACTGTTGGATCTAAGGGCTCTAGAGGGGGGGTGAATAGAGCTACAAAATTTCTCACAAAATAGATTAGACCTTCAAATTTGATTAATTTTAGAGCAATAACTAGATTTCAATTTGAAGTCCTATCTAACAAGAATAGCAAGGATGAGAGAGATTGATAGCAAGCACTTGACAAAGGGATGTAGAGTGGTTCTATACTTTAAACTAGAAGTGAGTCAGTCCACTACCTAGAGAGGTCAACTTCTAGGACTTTGCAAGTGCTTTTCTCTATATTATCACCAAAGAGATTACAACACAAGAACACCAAAGGACTTATCCATCCAATCACAAGGAAATATCCACCTTACCAAAGGACTTACTTACTTAGCTTGAGTCTACAACCTTCACCAAGGTCTTACCCACTCAAGCTCAAGTCTTCTGCCTTGAAGGACTTTGCTTCTCCTCTTAGATCTTTAGCCTTTGCCTTCTCCTTCACATGGAGAAGATCGCCACCTCTTCATCAACCTTGAAGAGGACCATCTACAACTCCTTCTTCACTCGATGGAGCTTGCTTCACCTTTTCTTCATGTAGGAAGGGGATAGTGAACTAGTGAAATATTGAGAGCTTTGCATTTACAAAGGTGGAGTTCTCTTACAATATACCTAACTCACTCACAAATCATGAAATGAAGTGTAAACTAGAAAGTGAAAGGGGCTCAAGGAGTAGTAGCACTCTCAACTATAGCAAGGACCTTGAATGTATTGAAAGAGAAAACTTGGAATGAACTCTAAGGGGTCCTATTTATAGTTGGGGGTGCTCCCTTGAGTTGGGGAACACTTAGGGCCGAAATATAGCCATTTTCCTTAAAGCAACGAATTTGTTTTCACCTCAAACAAGTCACCAATAGTTATAATCACTTTTTCTACATTTTCTGTACAGTGCATTCAGTCGAGTTTCAATAAAGGTAACTCGACCGATCGACTAAAAGACAAACCCAAATTTCAAACTATCGGTCGAGTTTTAGCCAAAATCGAATTTGATCAGTGAGTCAGTCGGTCGAGTTATGTGAATGCACAACTTGACCGGTGGCCATCTTTAGAAAATCAACCATAGGACTGGTCGAGATTGTAACTCGACCAATCAAAAGCCTGTGATCAATTTTCTAATTTGGCTAAAAAGTGATTAAAACTTGGTATTAAGCATCCTACATATTTTTCCCATCTTAGTTACAAGTCATATCATCAATACAAGTGATTACAAAATTCTTCTAAGGTAATTTGAAGTGATTTCCTTATTAGAACACTTGCATTGCATTTGACTTGAACTTTGACAAGCTAGGGCTTGTGTAAATTGATCCTTTTCATGTACCTAAATCCTGAAATCAATCTTGAACAAACATATTAGATACATATGAATGGAATGGTTAAGTTATTATCAAAATATAGACAATGTATAACCTGTAGGTCAATATTCTCCCCCTTTTTGAAAATGACAAACCATTCCTCAAACATATTGAAAAGGATATTGAAATTATACCTTTTCCTTGTAAATTGTAAGGGGATTCAAGATTTGAACAATGTGAATGGCTCCCCTCAATCTATTCTTACTTTATCCTGCATAGTTAGTGTATCTACACAAAGCAATATAACATACATGTACTATATGGTCCTTTAGCAAGTCACATGATAAAGCATGTAATGAACAAGAAAAGGATCACATAGGCAATAAAATCAATATGGTTGAGCTTCAAAACATTGAATTTCTCTCCCCCTTTTGACATTATCAAAAAGTAAGAGGGGTAGAAGAGCATACAAACATGTCTTCTCCAAGCACAACCAAGCATATAACCAAAACATGCAATCTCAAAAACATACACCAAATAGAGACGAGAGAACCAAACATGCTAAGTCATAATCAAAATATGGTGAAACATGGCACCAACTCATAAGATATAATAGATCAAAGAGTAAGAGTGCACAAAATATAGATTACAACCCAGAATGCAAGTTCTCATAAAACAACTACAAGTCAAAAGCGATGAAAGCTAAAGATAAAATAGTACAACTCAGATCATGTGCCGAGATGCTTCTAATACGAAATAGCCTAGAAAGATATATATGATCAGCAAACCAGACTAAAAACTAAGAACATATAGACGTCTAAGCTATCTATATCCACAACATCATCATCCTCGACATTAGGCTCGTAGTCATCATCTCTGTCTGAAGGTGCATCATCATCAACTTCACCACCGGCGTCAGCAACAGAACTACTAGAGCCATCACCATCGTCAGATGCAACACCATCATCCTCGCCATCACCGACATCCTCATCAGCATCAACAATCTCATCATCAACATGGTCTGGCATCTCTTCATCAATAGAAGGTCCGAAGCAACGATTGGGCCAACGAGCATTCTGCTCATCCCAAGACATACCAAGAGCATACAACTCATTGGCCTGTGGGAAGGAAGGAGCAGAATCGCCAAGATAGGCAAGCAGAGTGGCCAATGGGCTAGCAGCTAAATGCAGGATGACTGGAGTAGGTCCATCAAAAACAGAGGGTGTGGGAGCAGCAGTGGAAGGAGTAGGTTCAAGTGGAGGGGTAGGTTAAAAGTTATTGTATGCATAGGATTCATAATCACTACCTGAATGT
Organism: Alisma plantago-aquatica; assembly: GCA_963693085.1. NCBI lineage: Eukaryota > Viridiplantae > Streptophyta > Magnoliopsida > Alismatales > Alismataceae > Alisma > Alisma plantago-aquatica. The sequence goes on from OY856409.1 coordinate 52,368,384, forward strand.
GGATGGTAGGTGGGGTATGGGTGTACACATGATAAGTTCATGGTCGACATGATTGAACATAAATCCTGATGCAGGTGCTTCTGGACCTGGAGGTTGTATGCCTATTGGTGTATCATATAATCCATGAGGGCTTCATTAGAAGTGGAGGTTCTTAGATAGAGGTAGAAGCAGGTGCAGCTAAGGCAGAGGTAGAGTGTGAGGCACTATGTGTGGTGGAGGAAAGGATAGGCACAGACTGCTGGATACTGATCTCAGTGATACATACTCCCTTCTGGGCAAGTCTATAATGGAAGTCATGCAAGAGAGATTTCTCAGTGGTGAACTGGAAAAGACCACATATCAAGGCAGGGTATGGAGGATGGGTGCCATGGGTATTCTTGCCAGAGTCAAAGCAAGTCATGTGGTGGAGGATGTATCTAGACCACTTGCCTCTGACATTCTCTAAGATGTAGTACATTATCACCGCAATGTTCTCTACAATATCCATTTGATTTTTCTTGGGGTGGATGTTGTAGTTGACCACTAGGGCAAGTATACGCTTCTTGAGATCTAAGGTAGAGGAGGGTAGGGTACTTTCTTCTTATAGGGGACCTGAGGTTTCTTCAAGTAACAATGCATGTCAGGAAGGGTGATATCATTTTGCTTGTAGAAACCCTCAAGGTCAAGAAGGTCAAAATACTCACCATAATCCTTACGCCAGGAGTCATTCTTATCGGAATCTGACAAAAAGATGTTCAAGATGTCCTATGAGACTTGGAACTTCTTCCCGACTATCATTGATGTAAGGATGACTTGAGTATTAGGAGGGGGTACAAGGGTGTCATAATTACAAATGCAAGTTTGTGTAGAATTCATGAACAACTTTCGTGCTAGTCATGGAGTTATTGAAACACACACGTTCGACACCCAGGGCGGATATGTGGTGAACCTGAAGCAACCTTTACACTTGATCTATGACCTCTTGGTGTCTAGGGCTAGGCTCAAAGACTTCTCTAAAGGGAAAAAGGACTCCATGGAAGAAGATCCTTATACTGATTAACAACCTCATTTGAGACAAAGAAGGTCTCATCAAAGGGGATCAAGCGGGAGGACGAGGAGGAGGATGGTGCACTAGTAGGGGTGGCTCTCTTCCTTCTATTAGAAGCCATGGAGGCATAGTGGAGAGGAAGAAGAGATGAAACACACTAAAAACTCCACCAAAAATGTTCACACACCTAGGTTTAGCAAGGGGGAAGGTCTTCCTAGGTCAGATTAGGGCTAGGTAAGGGAAGGGAAGGTCGAGGGTTGAGAGCTTAGGGCTTGAGAGAGTGGAATCGGTCAACTTTTCTCTAGTTGAGAGGGAGAATAGTTGGCCGAACCCAATTTAAGTGAGCTCCATCCTGATGATCGATCGAGTTCTGTGAACTCAGAAACTCGACCGATTAGTCCTTTTTTAAAAGCTCTCATCCATCGATCGATCGAGTTTGTCCTGGGGAAACTCGACCGATGGTCAACCTGACCTAAACCATCAAACTTAATTTCTATCCATTTGAGTGCTAATTAAAATTATTTTTCAAGTCTATTATGTATATTAAACATACTTAGGCACATATCACTCATCATTGGGCACTATTTTGTGATAAAACATGCATTTGCAAAAAATACCCAAAAACAAGAGAAAAACCAGGCACAAATGAACATTAAAAAAACCAATTTTAAGCATATTAGCAAGCAAAGATGATCAAAATAGATAAAAAACATATATAATAGATGAAAACTAGCTAGAAGGCATATCAGATTTATTCAAAGCAGTTATAAGAAATTTTGATCTAATAAAATTAAATTTCTCTCTAGCTAGACGTTTAGTGAAAATGCCCGCCAATTAATTTTCCGTGTCCACATACGTGATATAGATATCCTTCTTGGAAATGTGATCACAAATAAAGTGATGGTGAACCTCTATATGTTTAGCTTTAATATGCAATATATGATTGTAAGACAAGTTAATTGCACTAGTATTATCACAATAGATAGGAGAATCATCAAAATGAATGTTAAAGTCTTGGAGCATTTGCTTCATCCATAGGACCTGGGCACAACAACTCCCGTCCAAAATGTACTCAGCCTCAGTGGTTGATAATGCCACAGTGCTCTGTTTCTTGGAGAACCAAGACACCAAGCATGGTCCTAGGAGGAAGCAAGTGCCACTTGTGCACTTTCCATCAATCAAGCATGTTGCATAATCAACATCACTATAGGTTGTAAGAGTAAACTCCCTTGAATTGGGATACCATAGTCCAAAATTTGGGGTTTTGGCTAAGTACCTTAGAATCCTCTTAACAACTATAAGATGTGATTTCTTAGGATTTGATTGAAAGTGAGCACACAATCCAACACTAAACAATATACCAAGTCTAGAGGCGGTTAAGTAAAGTAAAATTCCAAACATACATCTATAGCGCTTCTCATATACCTTCTCACCTTCTTCGTCTTTATCAAGTTTGGTGGTGTTTGACATGGGTGTGTCCATCGACTTGGTGTTCTCCATCCCAAAGCACTTAAGTAATTCACTTGTGTACTTGCCTTGGTTGATGAAGTTCCCATCTTTTGTTTGTTTGATTTGAAAGCCGAGGAAGAATGTGGGTTCACCCATCATACTCATTTTGAATTCACTATACATAAGATTACTAAATTCTTTACACAGAGCAAGATTAGTTCCGCAAAAAATGATATGATCAAATATATTTGAATGATAAGAAAATTGTTAGAAGTGTGTTTTCGAAACAAGGTAGAATCCACTTTGCCCATGATATAACCATAATCTAACAAAAAGTTCTTTAATTTATCATACCAAGCCCTTGGTGCTTGTTTGAGTCCATAGAGAGAGCTTTGTGCAACAAATAAACATGGTTGGGTCGACTATCATGTTCAAAGCCCGGAGGTTGTGCAACATACACTTCCACCTCAATAGTATCATTTAAAAACACACTTTTAACATCCATTTGATACAAAAGAAAGTTTTTATAACTAGAAAAGGCAAGCAACATACGAATGGACTCAAGTCTAGCTACAGGTGCATATGTTTCATCAAAATCAATACCTTCCTATTGATTGTAGCCTTGAGCCACTAACCTTGCTTTGTTCCTGACCACTTTGCCACTTTCATCTAGCTTGTTTCGATAGACCCATTTGGTGCCAATGATCTTTCTATCACTTGGTCTTGCACAAGGGTACAAACATTGTTCTTCTCAAATTGCTCCAGCTCCTCTTGCATATCCAGGATCCATTCTTCATCCCCAAGAGCTTCCTTGACATCTTTAGGCTCGAGTTGTGAGATGAAGGTGTTGTTGGCTTGTTCTTTGTTGAATTCAGCCCACGTCTTCACTCTTTCAAATGGATCACCTAAAATCATCTCCTTTGGATGATTCTTTGCAAATCGAGGAGTTGGATCCTTCTTTTCATCATCTTTATCTTCTTCTTGAACAACCACCTCTTTTCCCTTTTGGGTGATGTTGAGTTCTTTAAGAATAGGAATTACAATTACCTGCAACATCATCATTTGGAGCAATATCTTTGGGAATGGAGGGGTTAGTCTCAATAAACTTTACATTAATAGATTCTTCTACCTTGACAAGGTCAACATTAAAAACTCTATAATCCCTGCTAGTAGTGTTATAGATAAGAAAGAAAGCCTTGTACGATTTCAGATCAAACTTGTTGAGAGAATATTTCGTGTTCAAAACAAAACAAGGACATACAAAAATGTGAAAATATTTGATAGAAGTCTTCCTACCACCCCATAGCTCATATGGGGTTTTCTTAAGTGAAGGATGAGTAAAAACATGATTTTGCACAAAACAAGAGGTATTGACAGCTTCAGCCCAAAACTTCTTAGGAGTATCATACTCTAGAAGCATGGTCCTAGCCATATACTGTAGAGACCTATTCTTCCTCTCTACAACCCCATTTTGTTGAGGTGTTTGAGGTGAAAAGAAGTTATATGCATAACCCGATTCTTGACAACAATGCTCAAAAAGCTCATTTTCAAATTCTCCCCCATGGTCACTACAGATGGAAACAATACGATAAGAAGCTTCATTCCCAACTCATTTGCAAAAGCTTGACAAAACATCAAGAGTGTCACTTTTAGAAACAAGAAAGAAGGTCCAAGTATATCTAGAGAGATCATCGACAATAATAAGGCAATACTTGGAACCACAAAGCGATTGCATTCTCATTGGTCCAAATAGATCAATATGAAGAAGCTCAAGAGCTCTCTTGGTGCTAAGGACTCCTTGGATTTGAAGGAGGACTTGGTTTTCTTTCCTTGTGTACAAGGTTGTCATTCCTCATCCTTTTCAAAATCCAATTTAGGAAGTCCCTTGACCAAGTCCTTTTTGCTCAATTTCTTCAATTGATACATATTTACATGACCAAGCTGGTGGTGCCAAAGAGAAATGTCATTCGAGTTGAATACTAGGTATCTACCAGCCACATGCTTAATAGAGTTAAGAATAATAACATAAAGATTACCACTTCTAGTTCCCTTATATATAACTTGGTAGGTGAGGGAATCTAGAATCAAGAACTCAAAAGAAGTAAAAAGCACAAGGTAACCATTATCACAAAATTGACTAACACTTATTAAATTGTGATGTAGGCCATCCACAAAAAGAACATTCTTGATGTATACGGATTCACCTACATCACCCTCACCTTTGGCTTTACCTTTCTTGTTGTCCCCAAAGGTGACATATCCTCCTTTCTTCTTGGTGAAATTGTTGAAATGGCTTATGTCACCAGTCATGTGCTTTGAGCAGCCACTATCAACAATCCATCTACCTTTTTTCTGCATGAAAGGAAAATGCCAGTTCCCAACTCAAACTTTGGGATCCGGAGTTAGCTTGGGAACCCATTTCATCTTTGGGTTGGTCCCCTTAGGCTTGTAAGGACAATAAGTAGAATAATGATCATCACATTTACAATGAGAATAAACCACAAGATTCTTAGTTCCCGAAGACTCTCCTACAAAGAAATAGGTCTCGTTGCTCTTTTTCTTACCTTTGACCTTACTCTTTCCCTTTGAGGCTCCCTCTACAAATCCCAAACCACTAGTATCACTTTGTTTGGTAGAATAGTCAAGGATTTCATTTAGGGAGTTCTTCCCTTTGAGGAATTTCTATAGAGATGCTCTCAATATATGGTTATCACTACTACAGAAATAGCGTTCAGTGTCGCTTTTCTGGGCGTCGGTTATTAAGGAAAACCGACGCCTATAATATCAGGCGTCGATTATTTAGGCAAACCGACGTCTATATTCGAAGACCAGCCAGACACGGGTACCGCTTTGTATTCAGCGTCGGCTTACTATAACCAACCGACGCCTAAAAGCACCCGCAAAATCCAATTTTCGACCGAAAAAAATTTGGGCCACATACAGCGTCCGGTTTTTAACTATTCACCGATGCCTATTTAAAATGAAATTCTGCGCGAAAAGTTCCACTTTAGGTGTCGGTTATCCTTGGATAACCGACGCTGATAATAGTTCTCGCCAACTAATTTGGGGTCGGTTTTTTACTATCAACCGACGCTGAAGATAATAGGCGTCGGTTGTTTGAAACAACCGACGCTATTTGGGAACTTAATAGCCCCGCGAAACAGAGAACTCTTCCCCATTTCTCTGTTTCATTGCGAACCTCCTGCTAGGTCTGGCGATTCTTACTGCCGGTGCTCCCCGCCGTCATTGCCCCCCTCCCTCGTGCCGCCACCGCTGTTGCTCCCCCGCGCCGCTGCTCCTCTCCTCGCCGCCGCGCCGCTCCTCTCCTCAGCTTTCCTCGCCGCCGCGCCGCTGCTCTCCTCGCCGCCGGTGGCTTCTTTGGTGTTGTCCTTGCCGGCGCCGGCTTCCTGTAGGTCTCTGCTCAGGCCGCTGCTCTCCAGGCCAGGCATTCTTCCTCTTCCCTCAAGGTACTGCCTTCTTCCTCCTTCCTTCCTCCGCCTAGGCGGCTACTTGGGCGGTGCCAAGGCACGCCAAGGCTGCTGCTGGGCGTTTTTTTATTTTTTATTTAAGTTATTTACTTATTGGTAACTTGATAAGTAACTCATATCCATTGATGTTGAAGTAAGTTAGGAAGCCAGTTTGTTGACAGTGATATCTGATTATCCATCTGACTTTTGGTTCTTCATCCTATTCATCATGGTGGCATTGCCTCATACTGTGGTCAACTAGGGGAAGTAACATTTGTCTACAATGTAACTTATCAAAACATGTAGAATAAGTAACTGAAGAACTGGGAGTAGGAACATGTATAATGGGTACATTACAATGGTGAAAATTTAGCTCAAATGAGTGAATTGCTTGATTTTTTTTGAAAGCTCTAGTTATACTTCTTATATTTTAATGTGATGTTACTCTATGCATGTTTCATGTTTGGTACACGACTGAAGCAGCAGTATATTAATAAAAAAATGATTGTCTTTGTTTCAATATTGTTGAGTATATTGAGAATCCTAATCACCCTTCTTGCTTAATGATGAACTGTAATGCACACATGCGACATGCTTGGAATGTAAATAATGAACTTTTCCCTAAATTGCCAATCATGCTTTTAAAGACATCAATAATCACCCTAACTTGAAGAACTAGGATTGTAGGTATAAGAATGACAACACATGTATTTGTTAGCCTAGAAACCCATCCAAGATTTACTCATTAGGAGTAAATCTTGGATAGTCCCCGGTTTGGGACTGTTCTTGAACACCTAATCTCACTTAGGATGTAAGTGTATAATGTGTATTGGGTTTTCGAGAAAATTTCGGTAGCATTTCCCCGTTTGTTCTCTAAGTACATATGTACTTAGAGAACATCAGGGAAATGCTGCCGAAATTTTCTTGAAAACCCAATACACATTATACACTTACTAGTGAGATTAGGTGTTCAAGGATGGGATAGGTGGTACACATTTATTATATATAAGAATGACATCAAATGTGTTTGTTGGCCTAGAAACCCATCCAAGATTGACTCATTAGGAGTAAATCTTGGATAGTCCCCGGTTTGGGACTGTTCTTGAACACCTAATCTCACTTAGGATGTAAGTGTATAATGTGTATTGGGTTTTCGAGAAAAATTCAGTAGCATTTCCCCATTTGTTCTCTAAGTACATATGTACTTAGAGAACAGCGGGGAAATTTTGTCGAAATTTTCTTGAAAACCCAATACACATTATACACTTACTAGTGAGATTAGGTGTTCAAGGATGGGATAGGTGGTACACATTTATTATATATAAGAATGACATCAAATGTGTTTGTTGGCCTAGAAACCCGTCCAAGATTGAATCATTAGGAGTAAATCTTGGATAGTCCCCAGTTTGGGACTGTTCTTGAACACCTAATCTCACTTAGGATGTAAGTGTATAATGTGTATTGGGTTTTCGAGAAAATTTCGGTAGCATTTCCCCATTTGTTCTCTAAGTACATATGTACTTAGAGAACAGCGGGGAAATGCTGTCGAAATTTTCTTGAAAACTCAATACACATTATACACTTACTAGTGAGATTAGGTGTTCAAGGATGGGATAGGTGGTACACATTTATTATATATAAGAATGACATCACATTATACACTTAGGATGTAAGTGTATACCCTAATCTTTTCCTAATATATACTTGTTTCCTAATATATACTTGTTTTCTCTGATCATAGAATGGATAGATCATGGATGTCCATTCGTAATTGTTGCACCCCAGAGTTTATATCTGGTCTTGATCAGTTTATTAGATTTGCCGAGGAACATAGGAAAAAACCTACAGATAGGTTCTACTGTCCATGTAGGCATTGCGGTAACAACTTGAAAGTCAACACTGGTGAGGAAATCAAAAGTCATGTCATGTGCAACGGGATTGTACAAGGCTATACAAAATGGCACTGGCATGGAGAGATTTCAAAATCGAAACCAGTAGATGTCGATAGCAGTGCTTGGGTGGAAGAAGAAATTGCCTCCGATGACGTAAATGTGAACAAACCAGTTCCAGCAGACATCGTTGACGTGATGCTGGATAATTGTAGGGTAGAGCACACCGATCCACCTCCTATCTTTAGAAACATTGTGCATGATGCTGAGATACCGTTATACACAGGCTGTGCTAAGTTTACGAAGCTTAGCGCTGTGTTGAGATTGTATAAGTTGAAAGCTAACAATAGATGGAGCGACAAAAGCTTCACTTCATTGTTGACTTTGTTGAAAGAAATGCTTCCTGAAGGAAACGAGCTGCCAATCTCAACATACCAGGTAAAGAAAATGTTGTGCCCAATGGGAATGGAGGCCAAGAAGATACACACATGCCCGAATGATTGTGTATTATTTCAAAAGGACTATGTAGATTTGAAAGATTGTACAAAATGTGGTGCGTCAAGGTATAAATTGACGACTTCGGGGGAGTCCAAAACTGGTTCTCCTGCCAAGGTGTTGTGGTATCTACCTATAATATCACGATTTCAACGCTTGTTTGCAAATCTGAAAGATGCGAAGAATTTGAGGTGGCATGCAAATGTTAAGAAAAATAATGATGGGATCCTACGAAATGCGTCTGATTCCCCACAGTGGAAGAAGATTGATCTATTGTACCCCAAATTTGGTGAAGAAGATAGGAATCTAAGACTTGGGCTTTGTACAGATGGGATGAATCTGTACGGGACATTGAGCAACCAACATAGCACTTGGCCAGTCATGCTTGTTATATACAATCTTCCTCCCTGGATGTGTATGAAAAATAAGTACGTTATGTTGTCATTGTTGATATCGGGCCCTAAACAACCCGAAAATGATATCGATGTTTATCTTGAACCTTTGATTGATGACTTAAAGAAACTTTGGGCTAAAGGTGTGATGACCTATGATGCTTCAGCAAGAGAGACATTTCGTTTGCACGCTATGTTGTTTTGCACTGTTAATGACTTTCTAGCATATGGGAATTTGTCTGGATATAGTGTCAAAGGAGCTAAAGCGTGTCCTTTATGTGAAGAAAACACTGATTCAATAAGAATAAAACATGGCGGCAAGACTGTTTATCTTGGTCATCGAAGGTTTCTTTCAAAATTCCATCCGTATTGTAGGAAGCGTAAAGCATTCAATGGATGGAATGATGAACGGAGTGCACCTAAACCTATACCAGGGGATGTTGTTTATGCAAGAGTAAAAGACAGTTCATTGAAGATCCTATAGATGAAGAAGAGTACTATGATAAGTATGATGACTCCATTCCATTCTCAGTTGGGTTGCCAACTCCACAAAATATTGAAGCTAATGATGACTTATATGTGCGCGGAGATCACAATGAAGGATTGTTAATTGATGAAAGATCACAATTTTAGAGACATGTATGTTTATACAAATGCTAAATGTTTGCCTTTTTCTAGTTAATACAAATGCTAAATGTTTGCCTTTTTCTAGTTAATACAAATGCTAAATGTTTGCCTTTTTAATGACATTTTCAGATGGCTGACCATGATGAGCATGATGTCCATGATGAGCATGAAGTCCATGATGAGCATGCTATCCATGACGAGCATGGCGAGGATACCAATGTAAGTTCTAAAAAATATCCTGTATTTCTATAAAATTCATTATCTTCTAGTTATGTCATATATCTTATATTTCTATATTGGGCTAATTCAGTGTGTTTATTTTGTCAAATTTTAGGTTGACGATGCACATGTACCCACTGAAGCACTGGAGCAACTTGATGCGCATCACCAAACACTTAACAAGAAAAGGGGCATCACTCTGTTGAAGAAGTTAATAGCGCTTAGTGGCAGTGGATCCAAATTGGTTGTGGAGTTTGATAATGGAGGAAATGCAATTGGAGTGAACCACAATAATTTTGTAAACTATCTTGGGTGTACCACTCGAAGCCATTGTGGTGTTAAGTATGATAATTGGCATAAAGTTCCTTAGGGGAAAAAAGACTTGATATGGAAGGATTTATGTGTGAGTTATTATTATTTGCAATTCTATTTTGTAGATTACAAATTCTATTATTTGCAATTCTATTTTGGATACTAGTTAATAACATTTCTATTTTACAGAATCTGTTTGCATTGGATGAGAAGTTGCATCGTAAAAGTGTGATGCAACACGCTGGAAAGATGCTTAGGAATTATAGGACAAATCTGAACAGAGAATGCATAAAAGAGGGTGATAAGAAAAAGAAGTCAGCCCTTGAACAATGGAACTTCTTGGACAAAGAAGATTGGGACAATTTTGTTGCTTCAAGAAAATATGAAGAATTCAAGGTATTAGGTGTCACTCCCAATTTAATTAATATACATTGTATTCACCTATTCAAGATTAACATTTAGTGATACTAACTAAATCATTAATGTGCATACTAACTAGGCCCTCAGTGACGCACAAAAAGCAAGGCGTGCTCTGAATGTGCATGACCACACTATGGGTCCAAAAGGCTATGCAAGCGTTCGCCAAAGACTACATGCGGAGTCTGCGGCTACTCATGAGTCTGCTCCTACTCAGGAGTCTGCCACACCCATGCCTCGCCATGATATCTGGATAGCTGGGAGGCAAAACAAGAAGGGTGAAATAAATAAGCCCGTAACTGCTGAGGCGGCTGCGAAAATGGTAAAATACAACTCTTAGAGCAATCATTTGAATATTGATTATTTGTGGTGTTAACTTACCAATTTCTGTTGATGGTGATTAGCGGGAGCTGCACGAGCAGAGGAAACAAGGCACGTTCATCCCTTAGGGCACAAGGGATGAATTGACAGTTGCTCTGAGTAACCCAGAGCATCCTGGACGTGTTAGGGGTGCAGGCGCTAGTGTGGGCATCAAAGCATTCTTTGGGCATCCCAGCGCAAACCCAGAGCGGGACTTTCTCAAGAAGAGGTAACCTATTCTTTTTTTAGAATATTACTGCAAAAGGAAATTCAATAATAAGAAGCTAATGTTTCTTTTATCCATGTATAGGAGAATAAGAGAGTCGAGGATATAGTTGCTAAGAAGGTCAACGATGTAGTTGCTGAGAAGGTCAAGGAAGAATTGCTGCGGTGGCAGACATCTCAGGCTTCCAATCAGCCTATGGCGACCCACTCTTCTCCTGATGCACAGACAGCGAGTAATCCTGGAGACCCATCGCCTAACACGTCTGCTGTAAGTATTGTTTATGACATTGTAGCTAGTCTTTTCAAGATGATATGTTTTCAAGATGATTTGTATATATGTATAACATTCTTTACGTAAATTTGTAGGCATTGAAGCCATGCCGCTTAAGAATACAAGACTATGTTGTTGCAGAGGCGCAGGCTTACCCGTCCCTTCCTGGGGAAAGGTTTCACGGGACTCCAATGCCACAAGGCTACGTTTGTGTGGGCCCATTACGTGTGTTACCCGATTGGAGGGAAGCTACATTGCCATATCCCCACCCGGATATTGATACACTTGCTGAGGCAGAAGGCGGGGTCATATTGTGGCCCAAAGCAGATGTCGTCTACACTACTGAAATTGTAAGATAAATTTACATTGATTTAGACTGTTAATGTGTATATGAGATGTCAACTAATCTGAAATTATATATACAGGTTAAAAAGAAGACACCAGGAGCACCTAGGCCTCCACCTCCACTTCCCACATTACCAACTTGGGTTCCAACTGACCTAACATACCCGTTAGGTCCTGCTTGTAGGGGAATGGCATGTTGGCTACGGGCACATAATATACATTGCCCGATAATTGTTTCTTTAGATGCAGATTATGCAGGTCAATCATACGATAGCTCTTTATTTATACAAGATATTATTGAGCTGTTTATGTATGATTGGCTGAATACATCAATGATAGAGACATGGATAAGGTGAGATCTTGTTTATACATCCATATACCTTGTGTAAGATCCGGTGATCTGGTTTCTTATATATTAATGCATACGTAATACATGTTTTGCAGCTACTTAGTCAAAGATCATTGCAAACAATTTGCATTTGATCATGTGGGATTTTTGATTCCATCATTGATTAGTATGGTAGCTAAAGACCCTGATAATGTTCAACAATACTGTATAGATGCTTTTACAATTTTTGGTCAGCAAAAGAAGACGATAATAATAGCTCCATTCAATGTCAAGTAAGTTTACTTTATTTATAATTTGGACTTAAGAAAATTCCATTTTTATTGTGCATTTTGAGTTATTAATTGTTAACTTTTTACCTCTAGCGGTAGACATTGGGAGTTACTAGTTATTGTCCCCGGGACGTTCACTGTTTATTATCTAGATCCCGCGGGAAGTACATTAAACACTAAAATTGGACACGTAATGAGAATGCCATTATTCTGGTGAGAAATATTTCATTTTTGTATCTGTTAACATATGTTATTACATTACTATTTACTTATGTAATTTACTGTGTTATATTAACATGTAGGGGTTTAGATGCATTCAAAAAGGCTGGAGGAACGGTCCCAAGGAAAAAAAACCAGCCAATAAATTGGCAGAACGTACAAGTAAGTTCCCGACTCCAATGTATATATTATTGATGTGAATTGTGCTTAGTTGTATTATTTTGTATGTTTCAATTTATAGTGCGCTACACAAGACAATGACTGGGCATGCACATACTATGTGATGCGATTTATGCAGATGATTATCAAACATGCCGCATTGGACATCGATACCATACATGAGGTATTATATATAGTCTCATTAGTTAGTATGAAATATATCAATCTTATTTTTATATTATTACTTATATATATACATCATTCTCTTTGCAGGTGTTTAAAACTGACAACACTATAGGTAAACGCTTAAAAAATATACATGCTCCATATACGATGGATGCATTAAATGAAATAAGAGAAGAATGGGCAAAAGCCATACAAGCAGTGGCAACTGTAAGATATAATTGGGATGTTGATAGCGATAATGAATGATACTTTGTAAATGAATATTTCTGAATGTTAATACATGTATTTGAATGTTTCTATACGTGTGAATGTGAGAATTGAATTGATGTCTGAATGTATCTACTTGTGTGAAATTTTCCTTGGGACTTTTGCAGGTTTGTGGCATGTTTGTAGGCTGATATCAATGGATGTCGTAAACCTACAATTCTGAAAACTGAACTGCAGGTTCTCATCCTGCCGACCAACCACAACAGGCCTACAAACTGATATGAAAAAAAAATAGATATAGGCGTCGGTTATTTACAGAAAACCATCAGCAAAGACCTACAACGTCGGGTTTTTGACCAAAACCGACGCCTAATGTGGCAACAACCGTACTGGAAATGGCGTCGGTCTTTTAGTAGATAACCGACGCTAAACTGGTTCGTGCCATAGAAAACAACGTCATCTAGGACACTTTCTGCGTCGGTTACCAAGTAAACATCGACGCTATAGTCCATATAGGCGTCAGTCTTTTAGTAGATAACCGACACAGAATGTGTCCTAGATGATGCCGTTTTCTGTGGCGCGAACCCTTTTGGCATTGGTTATCTACTAAAAGACCGACGCCTATATGTTAAATAGGCGTCGGTTAAAAAACCGACGCCAAAGTGTTCGACCTTTAGCGGTGCCCACATAGGCGTCGCTTAGAAACCGACGCCAAAGGGGGTTAAACAACCGATGCCAAAGGCTATTTCTGTAGTAGTGTATCATCATTCAAAGAAACAATAGTAGAAGATAAACTATATATGTCATCCCTAGCATGCAAAAGATCAACCTCAAGACATAAATATTTAGTAAGATATGAATCCTTTTCAAGAGAGATACAAGTAACATTAACACTAGGCAACAAAGGTATAAAGGATAGATCATTTACTTGACTAAGAAACCTAGAGTTTTCATATTTTAGCATTTGAATGTCTTTGAGATAGACATCTCTCTCTTCTCTACGAGCATCAATAAGTAATTTGAATTCAACATTTTCAGTTTTAAGCAAATCTAGCTCTTTAAGGCAATTTTGGTTTTCTTCCTTAAGATTCTCAATGTTCTTAAGGTAGATACCATTCTCAACTTCAACCCCATTGTATTGGAGCTCAAGATCAAGGTATTGCCCTTGTAAATTATAAATACTCTCAAGGTTGGTTTTCTCATTCAATTCAAGAGTTTCAAGCTTAGCATAAAGATCATCAATAATTTTTCCTAACCGTTTTCTTTTAGATTTACATTTAGCAAAAGATGAGCGGGTAGAAATAAGCATGTCAATAATGGCTTCTTTAGTCAATTCATGCAATCTTACCCTGCTTACCTCACTTACCTCACCAATATCTTCACTTGTAGAGGCCATGAGAGCAAGGTGGCACTCTCCATCTTCTTAGGAGCTTGAGCTGCTTGAAGATGAAGCTTCCCAAGCCGCATGAGCTGCATTCTTGTGCCTCTTCTCCTTGTTGTCCTTCCTCTTGTGTTTGCTCTCCTTCTTATAATCCTCTTCCTTCCTTGAGCTGCTCTTGTAGTGTGACTTTCTTGACTTTGGGCATTCACTCTTGTAGTGCCCCTTTTGATCACACTTGTAGCATCTCAGAGTAGAGGAGGAGGAGGCTTGCTTTCCCTTGAAGTGTTTGCCCTTGATGTAGTTGGCTTCATGCTCACTAGTGCCTTCATCTTCACTAGAGAAGGAGGGAGAAGTCTAGAAAGCAAGTTGTTTTTGAACGATGACAACCTCCACTTGTGCTTTGAAAGCACTATCTTTGATCTTCTTGGATTCCTTCTCTTCTTGCCTGGCTTCTTATTCTTGCTTGTCAAGCCTAGGCTCATGGGCTTGAAGATTGCCAATGAGTTCTTCAGTTGGGATGTCACCAAGGCTCCTCACTTATTCAATGGAGGTGACCTTTAACTCCCATCTCTTTGGAAGAGTTCTCAAGATCTTTGAGTTGATGATGCCTCTATCCAAAGTGTTTCCTAAAGCAACCGACCCATTGATGATGACATTAAGTTTGAATACATCTCAACAATCCCTTCTTTCTTACCCATCTTGATGTTCTCTAAGAGGCTGTTCAACATGTAGATCTTTGCCTCCTTGACTTGTTTTGTGCCTTCATATGTGATGTACATCTTGTCCCAAATCTCATAGGTGGTGTCCCAAGATGAGATCTGGTTTAATTCTGTGGGGGTGAGGGCTTTGTAGAGGATGCTAATGGCCTTGGCATTAAGTTGAGCCTCTTTGAGTGCGGCTTCACTCCATGTTGCTACAGCTCTGGTTGGCTCCTTGTAAGGTGTGACCACCACCTTCCTCATATCAAAGTTAATCCCTTGAATGTAGAACTGCATACACCTCTTCCAATATAGGAAGTTGGTGCCATCAAAGATCGAAGAACGCATGGAGAAGCCTCCCTCTAGGTTGAGTGAACCAAGTAGGTTTTTGCCCATCTTCTCATCTCGTGGGAGATTGTTGGAGAAGATCCTTGGCTCTGATACCACTTGTTGGATCTAAGGGCTCTAGAGGGGGGGTGAATAGATCTACAAAATTGCTCACAAAACATATTAGACCTTCAAATTATATCAATTTTAGAGCAATAGCAAGATGTCAATTTGAAGTCCTATCTAACAAGCATAACAAGGATGAGAGAGATTGATAAAAAACACTTGACAAAGGGATGTAGAGTGGTTCCATACTTCAAATAGAAATGAGTCAGTTCACTACCTAGAGAGGTCAACCTCTAGGACTTTACAAGTGCTTTTCTCTATATTATCACCAAAGATATTACAACACGAAACCACCAAAGGACTTATTCATCCAATCACAAGGATATATCCATGTTACAAAAGGAGTTACCCACTTAGCTTGAGTCTTCAACCTTCACCAAGGTCTTACCCACTCAAGCTCAAGTCTTCCACCTTGAAGGACTTTGCTTCTTCTTTTAGATCTTCAGTGCTTGCCTTCTCCTTCACATGGAGAAGATCACCACCTCTTTATCAACCTTGAAGAGGACAATCTACAACTCTTTCTTCACTCGAAGGAGCTTGCTTCACCTTTTGTTCATGTAGGAAGGGGATAGGGAAGTAGTGAAAGATTGAGAGCTTTGCATTCACAAAGGTGGAGCTCTCTTACAATATACCTAACTCACTCACAAATCACAAAATGAAATGTAAATTAGAGAGAGTAAGGGGCTCAAGGAGTAGTGGCACTCTCAACTATATTAAGGACCTTGAATGTATTGAAAGAGCAAACTTGGACTGAACTCCAAGGGGTCCTATTTATAGCTGGGGGTGCTCCCTTGAGTTGATGAACACTTAAGGCCTAAATATAGCTATTTTCCTCAAAGCAACAGATCTATTTTCACCTCAAACAAGTCACCAATGGTTATAATCACTTTTTCTATGGTTTATGTACAATACATTCAGTCGAGTTTCAATAAAGGTAACTCGACCAATTGACTAAATGACAAACCCAATTTTCAAACTATCGGTCAAGTTTGTTCTGGGGAACTCGACCGATCAGCCAAAATTGAATTTGATTAGTGAGTCTTTTGGTCGAGTTTTATGAATGCACAACTCGACCGATGCCCATATTTAGAAAATCAACCATAGGATCGGCTGAGATTGTAACTCAACCGATCAACAACCTGTGACTGATTTTCTAATTTGGTTAAAAAGTGATTAAAACTTGGTATTAAGTGTCCCACATATTTTTCTCATCTTAGTTACAAGTCATACCATCAATACTAGTGATTACAAAATTCTTCTAAGGTCATTTGAAGTGATTTCCTTATTAGCACACTTGCATGAACTTTGACAAGCTAGGGATTGTGTAAATTGATCCGTTTCATGTACCTAAAGGCTGAAATCAATCTTGAACAAATATATTAGATACATATGAATAGAATGGTTAATTCATTATCAAATATGGACAATGCATAACCTCTAGGTCATCAGTTACCACAACCAGATAGGATAACAATTGTTAGAGCAACTGATTCTCAATTGTCTATGCAGTAGTTTTTCTCCGGGAAGCCCCTAGTTTCCCTCTATATATAGGAGGGGTTAGGGTTAGAGTTCCCAGTCCCCAACCAATGCGGGACTAAAGTAGGAGTGGAAAGGACAAGAAGAGCTTGAATTTTTACAACTTATCTGGAAGTTTCACAACCTGTGTGCAATAAGACGGTCATCTCGCACACGAGAGAGTCATTTAGCCTAGCAAGACAGTCGTCTCACACGCAAGACGATCATTTCACTAAGAAAAATGGTCATTTCACAGTTTCTAGATTTTGCACATATGTTTGCAATTCAATTCCAATTAGTACTCAACTTGACGTCAACACCGATCCTTTATGAAATTGGATTGCACTCCCGAAATGGGCGTTTAGTGTAAATGAGATGGGCATCTCACACCATCTCAGATAGCCATCTCACACAGATTAAACAAGCATCACACACCATCCTAGACAACCGTCTCACATAGGTGAAATGAGCATCTCAGAGCATGCCAGACGACCATTTTGCACAAGCGAGACGGACGTCTCGTAGCCCAGGTTAGGTAGAATTCCAACAAATATACAATACAACCAGCCTGACACTCCAAACAATAGTCTCAACACTTGAACTGATCATTTGGAAGTCTAGTCAACTGATCTATTGCATGAATTGAAATGCCCAAACACTTTAGTAATCAATTCAATTATCATTCACGATCAAACTCCTCTTCTAGATGAGTACCTATTTGTGTGACCCTATAGGTCCCATATCACATTGGCAGTGAATGTCCATAACTAGCTTATGACGTCATAAGCAAAGAGTGGTGCCTAGTCGCACATCATTGCTACCTAAGTGAATGGAAAATTGAGGAGCAACTTCAACCTACAATCTATGCATGGAGTTACAGTGGTTGTATATGTAACATACTCAAATCTAAGATCAAAGCTTAATCCTCCCATCTTTCTATGACCCTTTTTTTAATTAGTATTAATAAGTTTTTTTTATCTCTGATTTAGAATAATTATAGACAATTAGTAAAATGATATGAACACACCTTCAACATAGAGAGTTTTGAGATACAATAATTTTAATACAGCCAAGAATATGAGTTATTTTACTAAGATACCAGACTATAGGCTCCCTCTACCTCAACACTCCTAAATATACGTAGGAGTGTTTCCATCTAATTAATCTGTAACAAGATGTCACATTTGGTTAATTAAGTGGATTTAATGCTTGAAAAGAACACGTTACATACTAGCAACACCCAATGATCTTAAAGTGAAAATTGAGGCTAGATTGGGATTCCTCATATCCTGCTTAGTCTACCTAGTTAATTTCATAGCCTTTGGGTGGTGTTTACTCATTCAATTAATATATTAAAGAAAACCATTACAAACGTAATGTCTAATTTACATTAATCAACACATTGAATTTACTACCTAAGTCACTATTTCATTTTTAGTCTAGGTGTAACATGTGATTTACCCTCCGCATTACTTGCCATATTCGTTGTGATGACTTCAATGACCCATCTAGCGATCAACCATTTCTTTTCCCCCCTCCTCGGTTCGCCTTCCTTCTCCTCCACCTTCTCGACTCTCCACATGATTGGATACATATGCAAAAGGCCATTGGTCTGAATATAACCATCATAACCCTCTCTTCTCTCCATCTTCCTCCTCTTCCCCATGACCACTGACATATAACCCTAATTACTGTTTCCTCGTCCTCCGCCACCACCACTCAAGGAAGTAATGCCAGGCTGCCCCCCTCTGCCTCACCTCTTTCATGGATACCTACAACCATAGCCGCCAACAACTGATGACAAGATGGTTGTTGTTGGTCTTCTCTTCCTCCTTAATGTCCTATTGTTCCCTACCTTATCTTGTCCTCCAAGATCTCACACACCTGTACCTAAAGATCTTTGATGACCACCAAGGCTGGCTGACTATCCAACCTTTAAGAGCACCATTGAGGACAACATAGCAATCTCATACATCATCTTCTATAGTGGCAAGGAGTCTGAACATCTAAATACTCATCACCTCACCACCCCTTTTTCAAACCTGGCCCATTATAGATCTGAGAAACACTACCTCTCAGACGGTCACCACCGGTGGATTGATCCCCACTCCTTCACCATGAATTTCCCACCACCATGACAACTGCGTCGTAGTTTCCTCAACCTACCAAGACCTGCAAACATACGAGTCCTACAACCCATAAAACTTCCAACTCAATGTGCCTCATCACTGTCAGCCCTTACCCACCAGTGGTTGCACCGCCTATTCTCCCATAGTGAACGATTTCTTCTCTAGTTGCAACCAACCTACAAATTGGCAACTCATGCCCCAATTTCCTCCCCTCTCCCATTGTGCTTTAGATCTGGGTACCAACCCAACACCGCCAACCTCACCTCACCAGCAATAGATCAACAACACCCATATCTCCTCAAGCCCGTAATGATGCCCTACAATGTCGATCTCCTCCACCACCTATCACCGCAAAGAGGTGTGGATATGCAGACCACAAACTACAGTGATGATGACAAGATCTCATCACCTTCCTAACTCCTCCACGCCGTCAAACACCCTGGATCTTGCAACCTACAATCATGTTCAGTAGGTTTAGAGTAGTCCCCACCACTACGTCAATGATGGCTTATCTATGTCTGTGTCTGGAGACCTTGTTGACATGACAACCTTCTTTCGAAGCTGTAGTGACCTATAGGGAATGCTATATACCTCAATCTTTGATGATCTCTATGGACTAGAGAGTTTATCCCATTACCTAGATTGTGTGATAGTCACAAGGATCAATGAAATCATCTCAAGTAGTTGAACTATGGAAAACATATACATCCTAACCCAAGGAAGTCTAAGTACTGGAATGAAGTTGAACTTGATCATGGAAATGAGCTCTTGAGTGATCTTAGGTAAGACAATCCATACTTGCCAATTATTATACAATGAATCTTGGTCAGTCTTATATAGTGTTGTGCTTAGTATAATACACTAGGTAGTAGATCATCTAATGTTTAGGATGATCCATTACTGATAAATCCACAGTAAGTCAGTATTTCCCCTCATTAGTAAACTACATTATGATAATAATGATAATTCTTGGTTAGATATTATATTGGGAGGATCATATGATTAATGAGATGTAAAACTAAATCATACCAACAAATCAGGTAAATCAAACCACTTCATATTATTGGATCTCGTTTGTGTACATACATTTCCATTATGCTTATATTTTAATTAAAATTAGGAAACCCATTATTTATTTAGACATATGTTCTTATAATAATATATTAAATGATGCATTAGGTATTGATTAGAGTCCTAAAATAGGATACTTGGTTACATTGATGAACCGTATAATGTGATAAACATTCATATGGGAACCTAGTATGTAAATTAATATGGTAATGAATACACCATAATTCATGGATAAATTATGACCCTAAATGCTTAAACTTATATACATCAAGATAATGTCAGAAAGAGAATAATATCATTCTCATGGAAATGGTCATTAGAGTAGGAACCACAATGAGTAATAATAAGCATTGGTAAAGAATATGGAAACCTTAATATATAATCTTATAATATGTGAGGTATTCCTAAGATATAAAACCCTAACTTGACATTAGGTGACACACTGGGTTTAGATATACTTTCACTCATAAATGGATAGATGTTGACTAATATGGTTATAAATACTTTTAGGTTAAGAAGGACAAACCATGGAGATAACCCTTAGAGATAGGGTTAGTCTTGAAGATTAGGTATGTACTCCTCCCTATTTTTTTTGGAAAACACTCAACTTCTTTATTCAACTACTAATGAAGTTATTACATTGACTACTAGTTGTAATTCTACTCGTACATTTTCCTTCCTTATGATATCACTGATATCATGAGGAATGTCCTCGAACCAGAGTTCAAGGGTAGGTTTGTTTTTATAGGCTTTCACCAAATGATCCGGAGCTGTATTCCTTTCTCTGTTGACATGGATCAGCTTCACTCCTGGGTACATCATCCCTCTTATTCTCTTCACCACTACTGAATACCGGGGGCTTGGCACTTGCATGGACAAGACCTCATCGACAGCTACCTTACAATCATTTTTGATCACTATCTGTTGCCAATCTCTTGCCTTTACCATTTTGATCGCCTTCAGTATTGCTTGCAGTTTGGCCTTAGTCACATTCTTAGTAGGGATTGTTCTAATGAAACCTCCCACCCAATTTCCTTCCTCATCACATCCTACACCTGTAATGACTACCCCCATCTTGGACATAGCAACATCGGTATTCTTCTTTCTCCACCCTAGTTGTTGCCTCCTCCATCTTTGCAACTCCGCTTGATCCTTGATCTCCCCATAAAGGGACATCCTTGGTGCTCTGATATGCCAGATTTTGTTCCATTTTCCTCCCACCTGGATGTCCCTTTCCCTTCTCAACAACCTATAAGCCGATTTTGTAGTGAACATGCCATTAGTAGAAACCACACCCTTACATTCCCCCCCCCCATGCTCCTCAGACATATCTACCTTCCACACCTTCCTAACTATGTCATCTCTGCACCAGTCTCTTATGAAATCTTCATCCCACCTTCCATTGTCCATCTTCAGACTGGCCACCAGCATGTCTGCTATGTCCTTTAGGATTGGACGAGTAGCATAAATTTTCAGCTGTATGCCCTCTTCCACCCAACAATCCTCCCATAACTGTGTTCCCATGCCACTTTCTATACCCATGGTGGAATGCTCCCTAATGAACTCCCAACCTCTGCACGTTGCACGTCCCAGCCTGGATAAGTTCATGGTTGATCCCTCCTTGAAACTCAAAAGTTTTTGGACATGCATCGATACCAAGAAGTATTGCGGTGTGTCATGGTGTCCCAGACATTCTTTAGTAACAAAGCCTCATTCCACTCCCTCATCGTCTTCAAGCCTAAACCTCCACTCTCCTTCGAGCTTGTAATTTTATCCCATGCTACTAAGGACATTGGGTTAGCTTTGTGCGATCCTCCGCAAATAAAACTTCTTATTGTGCTGTCGATTTTCTCACATATATAGGCCGGTAAGGTTGTTGTGCGCATCGTATACATTAGTATGCTCTCCAGCCAAGCCTTAGCAAGGCACATTCTTCTAGCTAGAGATAGGGCCTTCACAGACCACACTCCCACCTTGCTTCCTACCTACTCTAGAACCTTCACATATGTATGCTTGGTGACCTTCTTGTGAATGATTGGCACCCCGAGGTACCTCCCCAAGTCATCAGTGGCCTAAAATCAACTTAGGTCAGACACCTCAATGCGTGTGCATCTCGGTACACTTCTCGAAAAGAAGATCCTAGTTTTTCTTCGAGCAATGCTTTGTCCTGAGGCCTTGCCAAACTACTTGAAGATAGTGAGAATAGTTTTCATCTACCTTCCGCTAGCTTCAGCAAAGAGGATAATGTCATCTACAAAACATACATGTGCATGTCCTGGGCCATCTCTTCCTAGTTTGATCGATTTCTATTCTCCTTGTGCCACACTATTCCGAATCATGTGGCTTAACTATTCAATGCATAATACGAAGATGCATGGTAATAGTGGATCTCTGGTGCATCTCCGCTAGTGGTGCTAACACACTACTCGATTGAATAGATGTGCCCCACGAGGTCGGAATGCACGGTGGATGGGGGTTTGCTTTCAAAATTTATAAACCTAAACTAGCTACCTACGTCTACTAAAACACTACACCCGCAAGCGCACGGGGTCGTGTCGTAGTATAGGAAGGTGGAAAGTAAAGGGTCGATCCACAGGGAAAAGAGGGGGCACTAGAGCTAGGTTAGTTTGGCTAGGTTCCTACTGCGGAGACTAGGGTTAAGGGTTTAAAGGTGATTTTGATTGTTAAACTACTGTGAACAAACGAGGAATTAAAGGCAAGAATGAAATCTATGTTAACCCTAGGTTAGATTAAGACTAGGCAAGCAAGGAAAGACTAAGCTAGGTATGAAAAGACAAGTTACACTAAGGAAAGAAAGAGAGAAGTAAAAGAGAAATTAAAGAACTACACTAGCAAGAACAAGATAGGAGCAAAGAAAGAATCTAACTAAGCAAGGAAAGAACTAATTAAGCAAAGCAAGCACATAACTAGGGTTTTAAGCAGTAAAGAGATGTGTGGGCTGTTTAGGGGTATGAACTTATCACTTAAGTTGGGGGGTGACATATGAACATTATGATTCCATTTAGATTATCCAAACCAAACAACAAGTGAGAGTCTAATGAATTAACCTAAGCTACTAACTGGCCATGGATATGCTAGGTTGTGTATAAGGGAACTAGTCCCTAACACCCCCTACTACCCTTACGAGGCTCAATTGGGTTAGGGATTAGGTTTAATCCAATTAGAGTCTAATCAAGTCTAGGTTTCTACATTAGACATTCCTAGGGCAATTAGGGGCCGAGGGTAGTAATGGGGGGGGGTGAAATTAGGGTTTTGGGCCCCAATTCCCCCGCATTATAGCCTTGAGAAGGCTCCATGCTAATTGCACTAGAATTATCCAATCTAGCTACTTAGATCTCTCACTTAGGCTCAGGGAGATTGATTAAGATGTAGGAAGATGGGAGGCAGCCTAGGGATCCAAGAATTGGACCTAGGGGCAAATCCCAAAATTCACACATATAAGCAATTTGCCTAAATTCCTAAGTGATTTCACACACAAACCAACAAGAAATCCATGGAGAATGAGATGCAAATAGAACATAATCATTAACAAATGGAATTACAAAGTTTACATGTCATTTTCCCCCAACATGGTATCAAAGTAACATATTTGACCCCAAACAGCCCACCTAAGGGGGCCTAGCTACTCATGGAAATAGAAAATACAAAAAGAAAGGAGAAGAAGATGGAGGTGGCCATGGAGCTCGAAGTAGTGGTTGTCAATCCTCTCTCAGCAGCAGCAAGTCGTCCTCCTCCTTCTTCTTGGATGGAATGGAGTGGGATGATGGTGGGAGGTGGATGGAAGGCTTAGATATGGGGGGTTATGTGGTGGAAATGGTGAAATGGAGTGAATTTGAGGTGGATTTGGAGTGGAATGGAGTGGATGGCGATTTGGGGAGCTAGGAGGCGGTGGAAGGTAGCTAGCCTCGTGCCCCAGCCGCCACCTAGGTATATATAGGTGTGGGGGAAGCACTAGGTTAAGTTAGGGGTAAAATGGGGAAAGCAGTGGAAAAGTGGCTGGATTCTGTGAGTAGCACGGCCGTGGTGGGGTACCACGGCCGTGGTGGGGTACCACGGCCGTGGTGGGCAGGGTGGGCCACGGCCGTGGTGTCTGGGGCACGGTTGTGGGAATTAAATTGCACAATGTCAGGTTGGTGGTCAAAACGGCCACGGCCGTGGTGGGTCAACACGGCCGTGGTGGTGGTGGTGTGCCACGGCCGTGGTGTATGACACGGCCGTGGTGGGCTTGGTGGAGGTGGTCGTGGTGCTGCTGCACGGCCGTTTTGCTCTGCTGTGCCACAGCCGTTTTGTGGAGCACGACCGTGGTGTCTGCCCATTGCATGGCCGTGGTGTTCTCTGCTTCACTTGGATGTTGAGCCTGTTAATTTCTAAGTAATCTAGCATGGCCGTTCTGTGGTACCACGACTGTGCTGGGTCCTGGGGTAGCACCTTGACTTGGATCTTTGGATTTTCTTGGACATCTTTGCTTCAAATGATCTTTGGCCACTAAGGGTAGGTTGAGGGAGCCTTGGACTTCACTTTGGGTCTCTCCAAGGGTAGAGGAACCCTAGGATCACTCCTTATCTCTCTCTTCCATCAAGTGTGGTCCAAATGCCTGAAAAACACGCAAATGATGTCCATAAGTGCATTTTATACAAATAAGCATATTAGGGGGAATGACATGCAATCTAACAGGTATAGATGTGATTGAAGAGCAAAATAACACAAGATGAAGCCCTAAAATAGGGCTGCATCACCACCCCAAACTTGAAACATACTTGTCCTCAAGTATGCTCCAACTCAATCTCTCTACAAACTTTCACAAAAAGAAATGAAAAATGCAATATAAAAGACGATTGTTGCTGAATGGGATCAAAGATGACTAAGTACATGCATTTCACTTCTCTCCTCTCCTTCTTTCACAATGCAGTCATGAAAAGAGCACAAAGCATATGAACTTCAAATATAGCGCATAGAATACACAAGTTATCCATATTTCTTCCATTAAGTTCCGGGTAAACCGTTTCATGGTGGCGTTAATAAAAAATGATTAGGAGTGTTGTTTCACATTCATGCATTCAATCTTATATCTCAAATCACACCAAATGACCCATGTGGCTGCGAAAAAGGGTTAAATGAGCTAAGTTTGATGTTTCCTAGCTCAATGGGTATGAAAGTGGAAGAAATGGTTGCGGTAAGATTTTTGGAATGTTTTTACACACTCATCTTTTCTTTATTTGAATGCTCTTAAACAGGAGCATCCTTTTATTTTATTTTGCTTTTCTTTTTCTTGCCCTTGGTGTAGATAGGGCATATGGTGGGTAGAGTGAAGTGGGGAGATAAAGGTATGGCCACCCCAAACTTTTAGAGGTGGCCAAGGCTGATTATGTGCACTAGGGCATCTTTTTATGAGGCGGAGGGGTATGAAGATGATGGAAGAAGAATCGGGTCAAAGAGGGGTCATTGGTATGATTTTCCACATGAGACATCCTGCATGAGAATTAATCCAACACTTCATCCAAGATATCACACCACATGAATGAACAAAATGAAATTGATATATCAAACAAGTAATTCCACAAACACTAAGCATTCAAAGCTTGCTCAATTTCACAATTCAACCAATTCAATCACAATCCTAAGAGAGGTGATGCACATGTAAAAAGTCAAACATTGATACCACTTAGCAACAAACAATGGTGATTCACTTGCATTTGTCAAAGGTCAACATTTTAGTTCAAAACAGTAGAGATTGGGTCAAAACACAATTTTTAGACAAGAAGTTCCAAATTTGGGCAAAATTGGCCAAAATGGTGCCAAGTTGCCTTCAATCACATCTAAGCCTAAATTATTGAACTTAAAGCAGTAAACAAGCAAATCCTAACTAAAACATGCAAAAATTACCAAAAATCTACATGATATGCAATGCATGGCAAAAAAGCAATTTTTTTTTAAAATTACGCAAAAAATGACAATAAGGTAAACTACATGGAATGCAAGTGTGCAAAGCAGTAAAATTCTAGACTAGATAGCAGGACAAGCAAAAGAAATGAAAAACAACAAACAAAAAGTAAAATAGCAGATGAGATGCAAAAATGAGTGAAAGAAGAATAAGGGCATACCGCCCTACCACCCCAAACTTTTGAACCATGCTGTCCTCAGCATGACACTAAAGTCTAGGGTGATAGGGTAGATGATCATTGCGGAGGTGGTGGAGGTGCTCCTCCCTATCTGTAGTAGGCGCCCAGTAGTCTGACTGTGGAGGCGGATAGCTGTCCTGAAAAGCTGATAAAGAACTCCACCAGTCTTCACCCCACTGTGGGTTCCTCTGGGCCTGGGCATTGTGAAACTGATAAAGGTGGTTGACCTGGTAATGCATATGCTGGTGGTCCAACCACATGGCATCCTGTGTCCTCTGAAAGCCCTCCTGTGCCTATAGAATTCTGTCCTGCGTCGCCTGAATGCCCTCCAGCTGTGCATGGATGGTACTCATATCATATGCATTCACTGAAGGCTGCTGTGGCTCTGACGCTCCCATTCTTTCTTCTCTGTGCCTCACCCGTCTTGCCGCTCTCTCCTCTGCCATCCGCCTCTGCTCTGCCGCATGTGAAGGCTCTCCTGGACTCCCTGCAAACCTCACCTCAGGGATTGCCTCTCCCCTGGGGTTCTCCTCCTCGTACCTCCTCAACTTTTCCAGAAAATCTGGCGATGGTCCAAACTGTGCCATGAGGGGATGAGTATGGTAAGGCAACTCCAATGTGACTCCTGGGTAGGGTGGGTTGATTTGGTACACGATCTTCTGATCCGTAACTGTAATCATGGATGAGCGGGTCAGGTAGTGCAAATCAACCAACTTGCTACCCTCTGCCTTTGTATATCCTGTCGTGTCATGCCCCAAGGCAGTGGCAATAGATTTTACAATCCCTCCCATTACAAAAGGATTTGTGCTCTTGGTTGGGATTGTCCTCATGTGATCAATCAATAACGCCCCCAGGTTCACATGTCTCTCCTTTGCTATCCAACCAAGCACAAAAAGATCTTTCTTGGTGCAGCTGCCTTGATTTTCATACGTGCCAAAGATGGTGTTTGCCAACACCTTCTGAACATAGCAGATAAATGGGCTATGAATACCACTTGTCTTTGATTTCCCTGCTATAAATGTACTTTGGCCGGTGAAACACTTCCACATGGCTTGATATGTAGAACTAGAGTCATTTTCTGTCCTCCCTCCATCTAGGAGAGAAGCCATCTCTCCACTTGGGGCAAAAATCTGATTTAACATCTCTGAGGTTATCTTCCACCTCTTGTCCCCAATCGTTACCTTAATTGCATTCTCGCCATCATTGGTGGCCATCCTAAGGTAGATTAACGCCTATTTTAACAAATGAGGAATTAAACTACTGTGTACCTTATTGCTCCTATACTATTGGTGTAGATGTGTACCTTAATCTTAGGAACTAGAGAAGGTGATTTTGATTGTTAAACTACTGTGAACAAACGAGGAATTAAAGGCAAGAATGAAATCTATGTTAACCCTAGGTTAGATTAAGACTAGGCAAGCAAGGAAAGACTAAGCTAGGTATGAAAAGACAAGTTACACTAAGGCAAGCAAGAGAGAAGTAAAAGAGAAATTAAAGAACTACACTAGCAAGAACAAGACAAGAGCAAAGAAAGAATCTAACTAAGCAAGGAAAGAACTAATTAAGCAAAGCAAGCACATAACTAGGGTTTTAAGCAGTAAAGAGATGTGTGGGCTGTTTAGGGGTATGAACTTATCACTTAAGTTGTGGGGTGACATATGAACATTATGATTCCATTTAGATTATCCAAACCAAACAACAAGTTAGAGTCTAATGAATTAACCTAAGCTACTAACTGGCCATGGATATGCTAGGTTGTGTATAGGGGAACTAGTCCCTAACACCCCCTACTACCCTCACGAGGCTCAATTGGGTTAGGGATTAGGTTTAATCCAATTAGAGTCTAATCAAGTCTAGGTTTCTACATTAGACATTCCTAGGGCAATTAGGGGCCGAGGGTAGTAATGGGGGGTGAAATTAGGGTTTTGGGCCCCAATTCCCCCACATTCTAGCCTTGAGAAGGCTCCATGCTAATTGCACTAGAATTATCCAATCTAGCTACTTAGATCTCTCACTTAGGCTCAGGGAGATTGATTAAGATGTAGGAAGATGGGAGGCAGCCTAGGGATCCAAGAATTGGACCTAGGGGCAAATCCCAAAATTCACACATATAAGCAATTTGCCTAAATTCCTAAGTGATTTCACACACAAACCAACAAGCAATCCATGGAGAATGAGATGCAAATAGAACATAATCATTAACAAATGGAATTACAAAGTTTACATGTCATTTTCCCCCAACATGGTATCAAAGTAACATATTTGACCCCAAACAGCCCACCTAAGGGGGCCTAGCTACTCATGGAAATAGAAAATACAAAAAGAAAGGAGAAGAAGATGGAGGTGGCCATGGAGCTCGAAGTAGTGGTTGTCAATCCTCTCTCAGTAGAATCAAGTCGTCCTCCTCTTTCTTCTTGGATGGAATGGAGTGGGATGATGGTGGGAGGTGGATGGAAGGCTTAGATATGGGGGGTTATGTGGTGGAAATGGTGAAATGGAGTGGATTTGAGGTGGATTTGGAGTGGAATGGAGTGGATGGCGATTTGGGGAGCTAGGAGGCGGTGGAAGGTAGCTAGCCTTGTGCCCCAGCTGCCACCTAGGTATATATAGGTGTGGGGGAAGCACTAGGTTAAGTTAGGGGTAAAATGGGGAAAGCAGTGGAAAAGTGGCTGGATTCTGTGAGTAGCACGGCCGTGGTGGGGTACCACGACCGTGGTGGGTAGGGTAGGCCACGGCCGTGGTGTCTGGGGCACGGTCGTGGGAATTAAATTGCACAATGTCAGGTTGGTGGTCAAAACGGCCACGGCCGTGGTGGGTCAACACGACCGTGGTGGTGGTGGTGTGCCACGGCCGTGGTGTATGGCACGGCCGTGGTGGGCTTGCTGGAGGTGGTCGTGGTGCTGCTGCACGGCCGTTTTGCTCTGCTGTGCCACGGCCGTTTTGTGGAGCACGGCCGTGGTGTCTGCCCATTGCACGGCCGTGGTGTTCTCTGCTTCACTTGGATGTTGAGCCTGTTAATTTCTAAGTAATCTAGCACGACCGTTCTGTGGTACCACGGCCGTGCTGGGTCCTGGGGCAGCACCTTGACTTGGATCTTTGGATTTTCTTGGACATCTTTGCTTCAAATGATCTTTGGCCACTAAGGGTAGGTTGAGGGAGCCTTGGACTTCACTTTGGGTCTCTCTAAGGGTAGAGGAACCCTAGGATCACTCCTTCTCTCTCTCTTCCATCAAGTGTGGTCCAAATGCCTGAAAAACACGCAAATGATGTCCATAAGTGAATTTTATACAAATAAGCATATTAGGGGGAATGACATGCAATCTAACAGGTATAGATGTGATTGAAGAGCAAAATAACACAAGATGAAGCCCTAAAATAGGGCTGCATCAATCTCCCTGTCGCAGACCCCTGCTCACCTTAAACTTCTCCGACACACGTTCGTTCCAACTGATCACAGTAGTGCCTCCCTTTACAGAGTTCATAATATAACTTTTTAAGTTCTTGGGGATCCCTAGCCTGTCGATTGTATCATCCACAAATTTCCATGCCAATTGGTCATACACCTTCATTAGATTGATTTTTATTGCCATCATCTTTGCCCCCTTCTTATTTTTCATAGTATGCACCAATTCATGTACCACCTCTATATTGTCTGAGATATTCCTACCCAAAATGAAGGTGCTTTGTTAAGCAGACACCCATTTCGGGAGTAAAGGTTTCAACCTCTCTACAATCACCTTTGAAATGATCTTCAAACATATGTTGTTGCGAGAGATGGGGTGGAGTTTCTCATACTTATCTGGGTGAGGCACCTTGGGGATCAAGATCATAGTTGCTTCACACAATGTCATCGACAGAGGAAATCCCCTTACTCCATTCTTCACTGTCATCAGTACTGAATCCCCCACTACCTTCTAATTTTTCTAGATGAACTATGCATCTATGCCATCTGGTCCCGTTTCCTTATAGGGATTCAGATTCAATGCAATGTGATCAATCTTCTCCTTAGTAGGTTCTTACCCATTGCCTCCAGTTGGTTGGGGCTCGGGGCAAGGAAAATCCCCGGGAAACTTCGACAATCATCTATTCTATCTGTCACATGCTCTGTCAAGATACCTTTGAAGTGTTCATGAACTAGTAGAAGTATCTCTGATTCCTTAGAGACCCAATTGCCATGTCTGTCTTTCAATCTTCCCACCAAGTTCATCCTTCTTCTCTAAGTTACCCATGCAGGATAAAACTTCGAGTTATTATCCACATTTTTAAGCCAGTTAAAATGACCTTTTTGTTTCCAGTCCTCCTCCTCCAACGCCAGACTCTATCCAGTTTGGCTTGCATTCTGATGCACATTTCATCCGATATCTTATCATAACCCAAGTTCGGATGGAGGGTCTCTATGTTTCTAATAAGTCCCTCCTTCTTTCTTTGTTTATTCTTCTCTTCCTCTGTTCCCCACCTCTCAATGGATTTCCTTGATCCCGTCAGGATTCAATTGAAATCCCCTCCCTCTTCCAGACTCTACAACCCCACTATCAACTCTCTAAACTCCTTTCTATCATTCCACCCTTCATTTGCATTGAATCTATACCCTCCCTTCCTCCAATTTATGAATCTCAGAAGGATCGGGAAATGATCCGACTGGATTTGAGGGAGATGCTCCACCGTTGTTCCTATAAAGGTAGACATAAATAGTACATTAGTAGTGGCTCTATCAAGGCATTCTTATAATATACCATGTTTGTAGGTGTAGGGAATTCCCACAAAGCCCAAGTCCAACAACCCAGCCTCCATGAGTGTATCAACAAACTCTCTAGCCTCACGATGACAGAAACCCACTCCTCTTGTCTTCTCTCTCGGATCTAGTTTGGCATTGAAGTCGCCCAACACCACCCATGGCTCAGTGAATCTAGCTCCCATATCCACCAATCTTCTCCATAGTAGACGCCAAAGCTGGATATGAGGGCTTGCATATACGATAGTAGTGAAAAAACTTCCATTGATTCTATACGAGATGAACTGTCTGTGACAACTTACCACCTCCACTTTCACCTGCTCCGCATTCCAACAAAGCCAAATACTGCCCAAAAAACCTCTTGCCTCCACTCGAAAAGACATTGAGAACCCCAGTTTCTTTAATGTGTGTAGTTCTTGCTCGCCGCTAATCCAAGGTTCGTTAATGGATACCACCATAGGTTTCTTCGACCTTATGTATTCTCACAAGATATTGCATGTTTTATCATTCCCTATACCTCTCACGTTCCAACATAAAATTTTGCACATTAAAAACAGATGGTTAGAGACTCAGTCAGTAGGTTATTGACTAGGTGAAACGTTCTCCTTATCCACTCCCTTTATAACTTCCTCAACGGCCCGTGCACTCACCCTAATCACCTCTTCAGGTATTAATCTAGGGCTCCCGCACACTGGAACCTCAGGCTCAACCAATTTCTTTACCTTTCTTTTTATTTTTAGAGCACTGCCCTTGATATGCTTATCCACCCCTAAAGTATCATCTTTCTTCCTAATCTC
This sequence comes from Alisma plantago-aquatica, assembly GCA_963693085.1. Lineage (NCBI taxonomy): Eukaryota > Viridiplantae > Streptophyta > Magnoliopsida > Alismatales > Alismataceae > Alisma > Alisma plantago-aquatica. The sequence goes on from OY856409.1 coordinate 52,400,184, forward strand.
TATCTGACCATCCCTTCCAATGGAGGCACTGCTCATTTCCCCCTTATCCTTGTTATACTCCTCATTCATCTCTTGGTTTATTTCCTTGGTTGTTTGGTATGTCTCTACTTCAATAACCTCATCTACCTCCAGATTTTCCATCTCATGACTCTATATTTCCTTTTCCCTATCTATCCTCAAGGTTATCCCATTACCTACCACATTCAATACATCCTTTAAGACTGATGCATTGGTGTCAAAATCATTATCCCGTCTTTGTTTCGTGACTTTCTTCCAAACTTTGGGCGTCCAATGTTCTTTTGCTACATTTCCCTGTCCATGTCAAGAACTTGGGTTATCTTTATTTTTATTTTGCTCCTTGTCACCTCCACCATCAGCCTCCTCTTCCCCCTCATCCTCCTCCAGGCTTGCAAATCTATTATGTATGTTGTTAGGTGTGGTCTCCTTTGAGTTATTGCTCCCTTATCTTCTTCTTGAATCTCTACGTCCCTTCTAGGTCTACCACTCCCCCAAGTTATTGCCTCCTTGGTCCTTGTTGGCTTGGTCATCATACTCCCTCCTATCATCAGGCGAAGCTTGCCTCAGATCATAGTTACAATCCCTAGATCTGTGGCCCTCCTCACCACAGTCTAGGCACATCCATGGGATCCCTTCATAGTCGATCAGATACTCCATGTTATTGATCCAGATCGAAGATATAATCCTCTTAGTTGTGTCGATCTCGATGGCCAATCGCGTAAAATTAATTTGAGATCTACTTAAAGTGTGGTTATCCACATTTACCAATCTTCCCAACACCATACCTATGTACTCAAACATGGTCGACACATAGAGGTGTAGAGGTAAACTCAAAACCCTTACCCAAGTAACCATGTGTGGTGGAAGTTCCTTCATTGGAATGAAATTTGTGTACCATTCCCACACCGCTAAACTCCTTCCAAATATTTTCCATGGCCCTCCAAAAAGCACTGCTTCACAGTCCTTTCTATACGACAACTGCACCATGAAATTCCCTAATTCCAGTTCGTACATGTTGAATCTTCCCGAGATATCCCACATGGCCTTCAAATGGTCCCTCATGGTCATGTAACCTATCTTGGTTCCCACCAGTCTCTCTACCATGACATACTTCCATGGTCTGGCTATGTATTCAATAGCCTCCGATGCAACTTCTATAGCTGGGTCTCCATCAAGGTCCGTCAGTGTCACATCCCTGTGATCCAGTCTATCTTCGAAAAGTTTCTCTAAGAAGAACATATTACCATCTCCACCCTGATTACCTTGGTGTAATCCGATGTTGCCAGATGATCCGTCTTGATCGCCTTCCTTTTCTGTGCCTTGGAATCTCAACGCATTCCATGTCCACTGTGTGCCCCCATAACTAGGGTTTCCCTTCCTTCCTTCTTTATTACCCTCCTGCTCCCTTCCTAACTTTGGGAAAACCACCAAATATTCATTCTCCCATCCTCCTTGATGATCCCCACTGCTCCCTCATAATCCCTCATAATTGAACTCGATCCCGAGTTCTATAACCCTAAACCCCTTTTCATTATGGAAGATAGATTCATTTTGGTTTTTCCCACCTACTTCTTGACTGCCTTCTGCCCCTCTAGGTCCCCTATCTACCCCCTCCACTGTGTAGGCTCCGACCCCTACCACATGCCCGTCACTTCCTCCACAGCCAGATGCCCCTTCCCCCATGTTCCCCTAGCTTTGCCATCCTTTCTTTCACCACCTCCTACTCCTCCCTATTTTTAATTGGACATTTATATGACTACAGTTTCCCATAATGAGGCAATTCTTGAAATACTTACTTTTTTGTTCTACTTGTCGACATATCCTATTTTTTTGAGGTTATTATTGACAGGTTGAAATGGGTCAGTAACCCCACATGCTATTGTGCTTGTATTATGACACACATTTCTGATGAATAATGTATCTTACCACACTATATTATTCATGATAGATAATTTGACTAGCTAACTATCGTAGATGCTTATGCGTAACCATTAGGGTATGCTACTTCTACCCGAGGTGTGCTACTTCTACCCTTATATATACAGAGGCATGCTAATTCTGCCTATGGGTGTGCTATTTCTATCCAAAATATATATAGGTTGATGACTCAGTGGTGTCTTGGCCCTACTATAGTTACTTTAGTCCAATATATCTACATGCAAATGATTATGATTGTTGTGATATTGTGAATGGTTAATGGCAAGATGTGTTATCTCATTTATTTATTTATATGCCTAGTTCTTTTGGAATTCATTTCTTGATATATATCTTGTTGGAACTGACCTATCTTTTGATGACACTCCTTTTATGGGTACATCTATTTTGCTCTTTTTAACCCATTTAAATGCCCAAAATATTGTTAAATGTACCCACTCAACTTTTGCTGACCCATACTCTTTTGTTTCCTATTTTTCTGGGTGTTCCCTCCACCCAAGTGCAGGTTCTTTATAGGATAGAGACTCAGGATGATCAAGAGCTCATTGGTGATCATAAGGACAACTTGAGATACCCTTGTTATCCTATGCATATGGGTTTGTGTGTATATAGATGAAACCTTTTTATTATATGTACCACCCTTAGGGTGAGAAAGTTATGTACATAGAAACATTTTGTAACTTTGTAAATAGTTATGTTTTCCACTGCTTAAAATTTCATGGCTCAAGTTTGTACCACTGCGTTGGCCCACTACTAGGTCCCACTCCTTACAGTATAGTTCCTTTGTCATTGATATCCAGATTGAACTAGAGGCATGGAGCAATCATCCTCATTATTATTCAATCTTGTTCCTTGAAGCAGAGTAGGCTGCATGAGATATATGTAAGCTCAATATCATATATTGATTCACATGCGTATGACCATAATTTTCTCAATCTCGCTAATCAAGAGGCCTTAGATATCATACTCCTATCCGAGGGACAAATCCCATATCTATCACTCACAGTCAGTTCCCATGTGTCAAAGTCACCCAATCATCATCGTTATAACAACCCATGTTTCAAGACCGCATTTGATGATGTCAAAGTATACCCAACGACATGTGATGAGTATAATGATTTCAGGTCTAAGAACCACAATCATCACCATCACCATGAGAGCTGCCTATGACTTCCATGTTGATGGCTTCCATGTGTCAATCTCATGGTGGGTTTGTCTGATACACTATTCTCTAACATGTATCTATGTGCTTGGTTTGATATAGCCATATCATGATTTAGAAGATTGCATCATCAACCAACTTACACTCTGATCTTATGTGTTATTGTTATCTATCAACCTTCCACAATAACATCCTATTAGGGACATAATGAGAATATGTATATCTACTCTTAACATCTATATGATCTCATTTTGACAAGGCTAATACTTGAAGACATACGTAACTGAGTAATATTCTTCTCTAGACATTTATAGTGTTTCATCATTATCTCATAAATAAATGAAAAATCATACATGGGAAGCTTGCCTTTTGTTATTTATTATCAAATCATGTATCTAATGCCTCATCCCAATCAACATATGATTGGCTCTCTGGGCATACACACCAATAGACTCCCACTTGCACTTAGAGCCAATCACCAACGAATATCATTCCGAGTGACCTAACATGACCATCATGCTACTCCTGCATAAGTGCTTTTATAGCAGGTTTAGCAACATTTGCTTTAAGTTTGTATCTTGCAATTTTCACATCTCTTTGATGTACGACTACTCGTATGAGATGGAAGTGTTATAGTATGATATCTGAGGTTCCTAGCCTAACTAGTAGCTCCATTGTTGTCATCAATATTTATACTGTGTCATCAATGGTTGGAACCTCACACGAGTTCACCCATATAAACCTTTTAATCCATACAATATCCTCTAATGTTCTTATAACACAAATATATTTGACTTCTTTTGTAGATTCGAACAACTGTCATTAAATCAAAACTCTTTCTAGCTTACAGTTCTCATTTTTCATCAAACATAAATTGTGACTATTTTATCGATTTGGAAGCTTGAATTGGTGTAACCCTTTACACTCAACTCCTCCTTATTAATATAACCAAGAAACCAATCATTTAAGTGCTTCACAAGAACATAAGGATGTTCGTTATGGTAGTCCAATGACTCTCACTAGTATCTGACATATACCCTCTTGTCATGTCCAATACATACAAGATTGCTAGGTAGGTATATATACATCCTCTCATCATGTCAATACATATGAGATGACTAGATATCCTCTTGTCATGTCCAATACATACGAGATTACTAGATATCTTCTCGTCATGTCCAATACATACTAGACAATAGGATAATTACTTAGCATTGCATTCAAGATATATCCAATGGCATCTATCCATGTGTCCCTATTCTTCATAAGAACTAGGACACTAGTCTCTTGAAAGACTAATTCCATGGAACATGGACAAGTTTTCTCTCATTGAGTCTTGCATGTTGAACCCTTCAACATCTTACCAATATATGTGCTTTTACTTAGGTCAAGAAGCTTTCCATATCTATAGATCTCGATCCCTATCACATAGGATGCTTCACCTAAACCCTTCATATAGAAGGTACTTTCCTTGCCAAGTTTTAACATTTGCAGGATAAGGACATTATTCCCCATCATTATGTGGAATATCAATATGATCCCACAAAATCTTTTTTAATCATATATTCCATTTTCATTCTGACTCAAGTCAAACTCTTTGACTTTGTCAAATCAAAGATTCCTACTTTGAGATGCTTGCTTCAATCCTTAGATTGACCTTTGTAGATTATAGACTTTATTTGCATTAATGGATATATAAAACCATTAGGTTGTGTCACATACACATCTTCTTAATTATTCCAATTAAGGAATGTAGTTTTAACATCCATATGCCAAATCTCATAGTCATACTAAGCTGCAACAACAAGCATGATCCAGATGGATTAACCATGGTAACTGGTGAAAGATTTCATCACATTCAACACCTTGAACTAGATTGAAACTCTTAACAAACAATATACCCTTCCATGTTGGTCTTCTTACAAAGACCCAAATGCACCCTATGGGTTTTACCCCTTCAAGTGGATCCACCAAGTTCATACCTTATTGGTCTACATGGAGTCCATCATAGATCTCATGGCGTCAAGCCATTTTTCAAAATTTGGTTCCTTAATAGTTTCTAGGTAGGTAGTTGACTCATCACTGTGATCAACTTACCACCTTCTTGAGTTATAAGATATCATGATCTTTCAAACTCAAGGCATTCTAGTAAAACTATGAATTCTGTGTTTACATAAGGAACTTGAGATTCCACAACAGTTTGTGATTCTCCTCGTTCCTTTGTTGTAACTCTTTACGTTCAATGTTTTCTTGTTTGTCCCGAAAATTTCACGTTCTACTTTTACTCCCACTAATTCCTTTGGAAATAAGTTCCCTTTAGGAATGCAGCCATCCTAGCAACAAACACTTTGTTGTCGGGCTGGAATATAAGTAATATTCAAAAAGATAACATTCATGTGATTTGTGGATAAAGACTTTTAAGAAACTATTTTCTTATACAAGATTTCAATCCCAATCACTACAAAAGATTCATCAGGACATTTCCCATGCCATATGTCATATGGTGTCTTTTGAACCATTTTAGATAGTACATTGGTTAGTGTTTAAGCATGTTCCCAAAAGAAATTGTAAGATTAGCTATATATTATTGATAGCCTCACCATGACTTAACAAGATGTGATACCTTCTTTTTGACCCATCAGTATGTTTCAGGTGGAGTTCATTATGATACACTATCATGATCTCCCAGAAGGTCCTCAATCTCTTAGTTTATGTATTTCAACATCGATCATATCCATATCATTTATCCATGATCTGGAAAGTCAAGGGACAAATTGAGATCCTATCAAGAGGAAATGACTACTTCGTCATCAGATTCTTAGATCCAGTAGACATGAGGACATCTATTGAATGTGGTCCCTGGTATGTTTCCGGCAAGCCGCTGATTCTTAAAAAATGGCAAAGAGGGGAGCCAATGAAAAAACTCAAGCTAATTGAGGTCCCGGTGTGGATTCGTGTCTACGATCTACCTTTGGAGCTTTGGGATGAGGAGATTTTTGGAATGATTGGAAGTTTTCTAGGAACTCCTCTTTGGACAAATTTCTTTACTAGGAAGCTTAAGAGGCTGGACTTTGCCAGAATTCAAGTCCTAATCCCAGCCACTTCGTTATTCCCTTCTGAGATGACATTCATCAATGATGATGGTGTTAAGGATGTGATAAGGATAGAATATGAATGGATTCCTATTTTGTGTAAGTGTTGCAACACCTTTGGACATGGAGAAGGCGACTATGTTAAGACTACTCAAAATCCCAAGCGGAAGCAAGTTTGGGTTGAGAAGGTGAAATTGGATAGCCAAAGCTCTGTGAAAACTTTTTATGACTGTCCTCTGGGTGACCAGGCTTTGAACGAGGTGCCAGTAACATCTTCTGTGCAGGCAACGGAAGTGTTTGTTGAAATGCCCTCTGTTCAACTGGAAGGAGCCTCTAGTCCTCCTGACAATCCAGCTACACCCCTCTTTTAGGGTCAAAATGTACCTGCAACTCCTGCTAGAAATTGGACCCATAAATCCTCTAGGAGGAATGGTCACCCTCTAAGGAATGCAACAAAAATTCCATAGTAGAAGGTTACTGGAATACCGGTTTCACCCAACAGTTTTTGTGTTCTTGAATTCCCTGATGAATATGAAAGTACTGTAGCTGGCGGGATTCCAGCTGCTTTTCTAAATGATTGACAACCTTTCAGTTCTGGCCTGGAATGTCCGCGGGCTCAATAAAAGCGGGCGCCAAGACGTTGTGAGGGAAGTTGTGCATAAGTATGGTTCTTCTATTGTTTGTTTGTTTGAATCTAAAGTCAGAAGAAGGAAAATAGAAAAGGTGGTTAATAGGGCGTGGCCTCAAGCAAAGTGGATTTCAAATCATGATGCTCATCCTTTAGGGAGAGTAGTTATTATGTGGATCCGGGATGATATCTGTATTGATCCAGTTTTCAAAGATGATTAGTTTGTGCACTGTCATATCTCCTATGATGGCTTCTCTTTCTTTATAATGGAAATATATGCACATAATCCGGAAGCTAAAAGGAATGTCATCTGGCCCAAGCTTGTTGGTATTCATAAATCCATTGGTGAAGCTCCTTGGCTTATTGTAGGAGATTTCAATTATGTTAGGTTCTCAGCTGATAGATTTGGTTCTGCTGAGCCATCCTATAGATCCATGAGATTCTTCAATGACTTTGTTAATGCTGCTAGCCTTATTGAAGCTACTCTTTCAAGATCTTTGTATACCTGGGACAATAGGCAAGAAGGGGTAAATCTTGTTATGTCTAGAATTGATAGAATTTTCTATAATCAAGGGTTAATTGATGCTTTTCCTCACCTTGGGGGACAATCACTTCCTCTATTCATAGTGACCATCACATCATCTCTGTTCAGTTGGATGGGAGTGATTTCAAGAAGAAAACACCTTTCAAGTTCATTAATGCTTGGACCTCTCACCCTGACTTCTTGGATGTTGTCAAAGATAGTTATAAAGAGGATGTTAATGGCTGTCCGATGTTCAGGGTTTGTGAAAAGCTTAGGAGGCTCAAAAAAGCTCTTTGTAAGTGGAATAAGAAGGAAGTTGGGGATATCTATGATAATAGGAAGATTCTTGAAGCTGAGGTGTGTGAAGCACAGAACAAGGTTGATGCTGACCCTGGTGATGAGGGGCTTCAACAACTTGCTAAAGAGAAAAGGAAGCTTGCTATTGAAGCCTATAATGCTGAGGAATCTCTGGTTAGGAAAAAGTCTAGAGTTCAATGGTTGAAACTTGGAGATAGGAATTCCAAGTTTTTTTTATTCATCTCTTAAGAATAGAAGACAGAGAAATAGTGTTAGAAGTATGGTTATTGATGATGCCATCTGCTCTGATGAAGATGCTATTAAAGAGTATGTTACTAGTTTCTACAAGAGTCTTTACTCGGCTTCTTATAAGGATGATTATGACTGGAATGATAATTGGATTTTCCCCAAACTAACTAGAGACCAGTTTGATTCGTTATGTGCAACTGTTACTCAAGAAGAAATTGATTATGTTATTAAAAACTCAAATGGGGACAAAGCCCCCAGGCCCTGATGGCATCAATTACCAATTTTCAAAGTGTGTTGGCCTGTCATCAAGCAAGATGTCTCTAAGGATGTTCTTAATTTCTTTGAAAGTGGAAAGATTCTTTGTGAAATTAGTAGAACTCATATTGCTCTTATCTCAAAAGTTAAGAATCCTACTTGTGTCAAGGATTGGAGGCCCATTTATTTGTGCATTGTTCTCTATAAGATTATCTCCAAAATTATTACTAATAGACTTCAGCCTATAATGCCGAGTCTTATTAGTCCGAGCCAGTCAGCTTTTATTAAAGGAAGGTCAATTAGTGACTCTACCCCTCTTGTTAATGAGGTGGTTAATAATATCTTCAAGAGTTCTAAGCCCAAGATGTGTATCAAAACAGACATCATGAAGGCCTATGATACTATTGATTGGTCATATATTAAGAAGATCCTTGCTAGTATGAATTTCCCCTGTTGCTTCATACATTGGATTGATGTTTTCTTTAGATCTACTAGCATGCAAGTTCTGATTAATGGGTACCCTGGAGAAGCTTTTAAACTAACTAGAGGCATAAGACAGGGGGACACCCTCACCCCTTACCTCTTTGTGATAGCTATGGAAGGGTTTACTAGCATCATGAATTACAATGTTGTGGAAAAGAATCTTATTCCTATCAGTGGAGCCCATAATTTTGCTATTTCCCATGCGATATTTGCTGATGATATGGTGATCTTCTCTGAAGCTGATATAAATTCAATTAAAGGTGTGGGTAAAGTTCTTAGTGAGTTCAGTCGTGTCTCCGGTTTGAGTATCAGTTTAGACAAAAGTGTTGTCATCTGCAATTCTACTGCTGAATTGTTGGTTGAATATTTGAATTTGAACATCAAGATTGGCAAGCTTTCTCTAAAATATCTTGGTCTGCCTTTATTCACCGGGAAGCTGACAAGAGCTCTATGTTCACCTATTATTAACAAGATCAAGCACAGATTGGAAGGTTGGAAAGGTATCCATCTCTCTTATGTGGGTAGGCTTGAACTAATCAAACCCACCCTTGCTTCTTTCCATCTTTATTGGGCTTCCTCTTTTCCTCTCCCCAAAGCAGTCTCTGAAGAAATTGACTCTCTCTATCGGAATTTCTTATGGGGGGCCTCCTTTGAAAGTACCACACATACTGTTGCGTGGGATACTATATGTAGTCCAAAAGAGGAAGGAGGTTTAGGTATTAAACATACAACTGATATCAGTGTGGCTTGCTCTGTCAAGAACCTCTGGAGTATTTCTTAAAAGAAGGGCTCAATGTGGGTGCGGTGGATCCATGCTAGATACATAAAGGAGGACTCTCTTTGGAGAGTTGGTTGCTCATCTAATCCCTCCTGTATGTGGAGATATCTTCTTAGAATTCGAGATATGATTGCAAGTAGAGTTTCTGTTGAAGTTGGGTTGTCTACTTTTATTTGGAGAGAACTGTGGATTTCTGAAGGGAAGTTCCTTGATGGCATTCTTGATAAGCGGGACATTTTGAAACTTGGGAAAGGTAAGTATTCTAAGTTGAATTGCCTTCTTGATGAATGGGAATGGAAGGGCAGCAGATCTAGACACTGGAATAAAATTTGTGAGTTCAATTCGCTCTTATGTTCCAGCTGTGAGCAAGCTTGAAGGAACTCTCTTGATAGATAAGGGAACTTCCACCAAAATTAGAGATTTCTGGAATCTCATGCGTGATAAGCATGTTACTATCACCTGGAGCAAGTGGGTCTGGAGATCGAAGGCTCCAACCCGATGTCAGTTTCTTGCTTGGAGGCTGATGCTTGGGAAACTTCTCACACATGACCATATGAAGAATCAGGGGTACAATTTAGCATCGAGATGTGAATTATGTAGGGAGTGTACAGAAGATATGGAACACATTTTTGTTTCTTGCATATATACTGAGAGAGTCTATAAGGAAGCTTTTTTGGAGAAATACATCCCTCGGATGCCGACTTCTATTTAGGAGTTATCTTCATTTAATGATAGGAAGAGCAATACCTGCATTCATCTTACTGTGAATGTGCTCTGGACTGAAAGGAACCAAAGGAATTTCTTAAACTTGGATTGTTCAGGTTCGTAGCTTTGGAGAATAGTGAAGAAAGATATAGATAGCCTTACATAGTGTGTACATATAGCTATTTTTTGTTTGCCTTTAACTGTTAAGGCATTTCTTTCTTTCTTTTTTTACATTTTGTAATCTTTCTAAAAAATGAAAAAAGGGAGGTACACGCTTTGGGAGACAAAAAAAACATCGATCATATCGAGGTATCTTAATACTTTTACCAATTTAATTATGTACTTGATTTATGATCTCCTTCAACACTTCAAGAGATCCAAACTTGTATTTCATTTAATAAACATTTCAATATCTACTGATCATATCAATAAATATAATGAGGTACTTGTAACTACCTTTAGCATTCATCCAAAAAGGTCTATGTATATCAATATGTACTGGTCATAATGGAATAGTCGATCTCCCACTACATCTAGTGAAGATACTCTTGTCATATTGCACAACAAATCAATCATGCATATCTCTATTGGTTCAATAACCAAAAGAGTCTAGATAATCATCATATGGATTATAGAAATACATTTCTCATTTATGCACTCTAGATGATAGTGCTATATGTATTCACTGTTAGAATTATCAAGTCATTCAATATATGTGTCATACACATTTTTCTTTACAACTATCAAGTATAGTTTATGAGACTTAGGGCATCACAATAAAAGATCATAATGTTCTTGTCATGCAAAACATAGGATGGTTGGCAAGTACACAATAGCAATTCACTAATTCTATTATGTGCCCATGAATGACAGCCTTTAACTATAGTGGAGGCAACCCTTGCTCCATATATTTCTAGTTTACTTCTTCTCAGGTTCTGAAGTAGAGATCTCTATCTCTATCTTCTTCCTGAGATCCTCTATGAAGAGAATAATTCCTTTCCAAAGTCCAAACAAGTGACAATGTTGGCACTTTGTTTTCTTTATCCTTTAAGTGAAAAGAACATATTCTTTTTACACTTACCCTTGTCCATATATTGAGTGTAGAAGACTTGAACTTAAGCTCAGCCACAAAACACTTCTTAGCCTTGCCTTTTCTTTAGGACTCACTTCCGCTGATCACCATCATGGATTTGTCCTTCTTCTTCCTTGCTTTGGCATCAACATGCCAAGCATATGATAAAATGACTATATGATTCATGCAACACTTGCATAATCATATTCATAGTCAACTCTTGACCTAAGAGAAAGCCCAGTCATTCCACATGTCCAATCACATTGAAGACAAGGGGTTCTAATGGACCTCCCTTTGTCAGTTTGCACTCAAATTAGTGCTTAGGAGACATTATACCTTCTTTCCTTTACATGATTCTTAAGACGTGTTACCATCTTGAGAATGTCCATGTATTTTGTGTTTTTCATGCAACTCATAGTTCATACAACATAGCATTAGGTATTCAAAATGTCTATGGCATCATTGACATTATTTCAATAAGCATCCATTTAGCCTTAGGCCCATTTGGAGAGGGTTCCTCTGGCATTGGTCTATCATGGACATAGATCTTTCATTCATTGATGAGAATATTTCTCAAAGTCCTTAACTAATTGTGGAACTTTATCCCAATTTGTCCTTCTTTAGGACTAATCACAGTTTGAACGTGTTTATGTTTGACATTTGATTCTACAAAGAAATATTGCAATTTTTCAAAACATTTTTGATTTGGTTTGATTTGATAAATTGATGATATTAATTAGGCCTTTAAGTAACTATTGCTCGCACTATTTTATTCAAATTGATAGCCCTCAATATCAATTCAGAATATTACAACATACACTATTCTAGTGGGCCAAGATCCATATTTCATCAAATCATGAGTCAGCTTTGGCTGATCACCCACAACTTAACTATTTAGGTAGGCCATAATGCCAATTGCATCACATGCAACTCTTGGATAGATGATATGTGCAACTCCTTACCATGATCATCTACATGCTTGTGGGCTTAGATGCTCTAAGAATCACAAGTTAAGCCATACCCAAAAGCTAACATGATAACAATGTACCCCGCTTTGGTGGCACCTACATCATTACCATCACACTTCACGAGATAGACGGTGTACCATGCTTTGACATCACCTATGCTTGGTCGATCAAGATTTTCATGTGTGCTTCTTTTAGAAAGCATATAAGACTTAATATTTTAATTGAGGGGGTTTGTATAAATACATATACTTTATCCAATCACCACATATATAGTACGTATCATATACATACTATAACCACAAATAAGAACATGAAATAGATAAAACACACAAGCGATGGTTATGGCCATACTAACGTAATTCCTTGGAAACACAAGGAATTACTACCACCTATGGTCCACATCATATGCAACCTATTATTGGTGATGATCTATGCTCGAACCAATCTAGGTTGATCAGTTAAACTCTTAAATCAGCCGACTCACCTCCTGGTCCCTCGGTTGGGCTCTTATGAAATAGTCATCTGGTTCTCAGGTCCAAGTAGTGTCTAGACACCTCTAGCTAGTCGGTTGGGCCACTGGTTGATTGGTTCATCCTCATGTCATCTATCCTCCAAGACCCTCCAGTTGATCAGGTCATCTCACAAGATGGTCGTTTTGCCTTTGTGCAGATCGTCATCTCACATTGAAACATAAATTAAAACTATCCTATTTCTTATTACATTGTACATGGGAAAATATCGAGTTACATTCGAGGGGAAATAGGAAGAAGAGCATTAATTTACATGTGGAAAGGAGAGAGATGCTCGATACACAGGCTGATTAACAACATGAATAATAACCACAACCATGCACATAAAGATCTGGGGTTTTGGCCATAACCATGCTTTACATCCACCATCAAAACTAATTTTATGGAGACATGCACAAATTGCATATATATATATATTTATTTGGGTTCTTTCTGTGGTGATTTAGATGGACATGAACATCAACTAGTTTAAATATTCACATCACATGCGATAAATAAACACGGTAAAACAAAAAATCCAATCACATCGATTATCCTGAAATATAATTAATTGACGTGGCTTTAATACCACTGTGGGTAAATACAACATGAGGTTGGCAGCAAAAACAATTTTTTTACAGACATATTTCCCATTAACCAATAGATTGTGTCAATAACTATGCAATGTGAAGGATGGTTTCACAGAGATATACATGGTCCTGGAACAAGTCCACTGAAAATCCTCGTCGATGTTGATGCACACTCTATCTTGGACAATTTCTGTACATCTCCTAGTAGCACTCAGACTCATTTGATTTCTCCTCCATGGACAGAAGACTCAGACAACTACTGTAGTGGCTCCTCAGATCTCTCCACGGACTGTGAGTTGACGTTGCCCTCCTAGTAGTAGCCAAAGGACTCCTACCTTTAGAGTAGTCCACATGGACTAACTAGAACTCCTTTCATCCTGTAGGAATGGACAAAAAGGAGTTGTCCCTCCTGTTGGTATACTAGTATCCAACATGCTCTTCCACAACAATGATACTTAGTTGTTTCTCTCTCATGGCTATCCCTCCCTAGTTGGGTAGGACTTGCATGGGCTCTCGTAGTTACCACAACCAGAGAGGACAACAATTGTCAGAGCAACTGATTCTCAATTGTCTGTGTAGTAGTTGTGTTTTGGGAAGCCGCTAGTACCCCTCTATATATAAAAGGGGTTAGGGTCATGGTTCCTAGTTCCTAGATAATGCAGGACTAAAGCGAGAGTGGAAAGGATAAGAAGATCTTGAATTTTCACAACATGCGTGTGACGAAACGGTCGTCTCGTGTGTGAGAAAGTCGTCTCACACATGATACAATCATTTCTCTAAAAGAAATGGTCATTTCACAGTTTCCAAAATTTGCACATATGTTGGCAATTCAATTCCAATTAGTACTCAACTTGACGTCAATACCAATCCTTTGTGTAATCGAATTACACTTCCGAAATGGGTGTTTGGTGTAAATGAGACAGGTGTCTCACACCATCGTAGATGACTGCCTCACACAGGTGAAACAGGAATCTCACAACATGCCAGACGACTATTTTGCAAAAGTGAGACGGGCGTCTCGCAGCCCGGGTAAGGCAGAATTCCAACCAATGTTCAATACAATTAGCTTGACACTCCAAGCAACAATCTCAACGCTTGAACTGATCATTTGCCAGTCTAGTCAACTTGTTACAACCCCAAAATTTGGGTTCATTTGATGAGAAATGTAATCTCTCATATTGGAGATAATTGGACAAATAATGATGTAATTTCGTTTACAAATAGCCTTGATGATTGTGTTGTGGGCTTTATTGGCTATTGGGCCCAATAATAAGGAAATTCAATTAATTAATGAATAATTGAGTTTTTGAGAAAAGAAAGATGTGGAAACCTCTAGAAGGCAAAAGAATATAATCTAAAGATGGATTTCGTGCCTTTTGGGTTCCTTGGGTTCCAAAGAGTCCAAAATTGCATAGAGAGTGCAATAAGAAAAGAAAAGAACAATTAAGTATTTCTTTATTAAGAAAGAAATTGAAAACAATGATAACATATGGAAAATAAGTGGAAAGAGGTGTAATTAAGATATCCTTGATGGGTTTTCGTATCCAAATGATTCCTAATATTAAAAGGAATACCAATGAGGAAAATAAAAGAGAAATAAAAGAGAAATCCTCAAAAAGAGATATTTTAATAAGAAAAAAATAAGATAATAAGAAAAAGGATGAAAGATAAGGAAAGAGGCTAAAGAAATATTCCCAAGAGGGGATTTAGAGCCATTAAGGTTCCTTGAGGTTCAAGGAACTCAGAATAATAATTTTATAGCAAAGGAAAGAGAAAATAGGTGAGAAATATTCATAATTGAGTAATATCTTGCACCTAAGAAAAAGGCACGTTTTCCTTTAGATAATGAGCCCAAATTTGGAACAGAGGTAGAATTAATGATAAATAACGTTCATATGAGTATTAGAGCATAATGAACTACGAATTGATGATAAATGAGCATAATGACTTTATCATAGATTGAAAAGAATAAAAATGGTAGCTTTAATGTAAAAGAAGCTTAATGGACTTAATTGATGGTTATTTGTGCATTAATCTAGAATTAAGGTTATGTGTTTGTAAAAGGTAACCTTAATAATTTTTGTGAAGGATAGATGAGAAAATTAGGGTTTAAAAAATAGTAAAGGGAAGTAAAACCCTAATTGCAAAGTAAACCCTAAAAAGAGGAAGAAACCCTAAAAGGGAATAGAAACCATAAGTAGAAAGATGCTTTGAATAGATTTTGATAAAAAGGTATTGAATGCAATTTCAGGACTGAATTGTGTGCTTGCTTGATTCTGGATTACTTGCTTGGTTGGATTATTCCTACACCTAAATCTCCCTAACATGTATGTGGTTAATTATGAATAACCACCTTAGTTTCTCGAGTATTTTCCGGATGGTTAACCGTATTGAATGCAAATTATCAGTTTGGATGTTCATACTTGCAAATCATAAAGTCAATATGATTATCACATTAATAATAGAAGTATGTATTCTCACACCTACATGCCACCCTGATGGATGATGCCAAAGGTCAGGCCCATATGGGTAGACCAATGGGCACCATGAGTGGTGACCCCAGACACCAAGCTCAGGAATGAGAAGGTGGCCTATGATATTGAATGATGAACGAGCACTATAAAGGGTGACCCCAAGCACCAAGCTCAGGATTGAGAAGATGGCCTTAAGTCATTGGCATAAGAAACCCTAAGGAGGGTATGCCAGGGTTAGGGCAAAAGCGGTGGAGAATGTCATACTGAAAAGTGTAAATTGGCTTATTAATTAACTTGATTGTGATAATTAGATTGTTATCCATATGTGCAAACTTTTAGTTGTCCCCACATACTGGCATATTCCGATATGCTGACCGACATTTTGTTTGTCGGCGTTTTAGGTACAAGCTTGAAAAGGATAAATAGTAAAGCGGCATATGTGAAATTAATTAAGAGTTAAAGTACAAAGGAGGATTAGTTAGAGTAGACTCTGGATGCAAATAGATGTAGATATCCCAGTTTTAGAAAAGGTATGCAAAGTTTTATTTTATACCAATTTTCAGTTTAGTTGGTAAAATTTGTTAATTGTTATTGATTATTTTTCGAACCTTTGATCCGGGTTATTAGTTAATGGCTCTGACCTTTCGATCTCCCTTAATTGGAGGGTTACTAGGAGGCGGGGTCATTACAATTGGTATCAGAGCATAGGTTCCTCATTTAATCTTTAATAATTATTAAATTATAAAAATTCCATAGAACAAGGGTTATTAGAAGATTGTCCGAAAGACTGAGGTGTCTAGAAAAGAAACACATCCGAGGGCTGGCAATATTTTCCTCCGCTCTTCTAGTCAGAATACGAGGACTCCCAGATTGTGTGACTGCTTGGCCGATGTCTTAGGATATGACTCAAAATAAGATACATTTAGGACTCTCTCATCTTGTTCATCCCTTCTCAACTCAAATTATATTAAGGACCTTAAGGATTAGGGTTTCCTCTCTTCTCCTCACCCTCTTAAGGTATGTGTAAGGTTAATAAGGTCTAAGGAATCCTCCACCAAATTAATGAAAATCATGTAAATAAGATGTCATGGACATAAGCTTAATAGATTAAGTGCAAACTAAAGAATAGATACATTCTTAGGTCGTATGACACGAGTTGT
Organism: Alisma plantago-aquatica; assembly: GCA_963693085.1. NCBI lineage: Eukaryota > Viridiplantae > Streptophyta > Magnoliopsida > Alismatales > Alismataceae > Alisma > Alisma plantago-aquatica. Next base: position 52,417,082 of record OY856409.1, read on the forward strand.
CATTGCTCTTAGAAGAAACCTGAGGATAGACCTCTTTGTCAGGAGGATGAGTAGAGAGAGTTAGTCTTGGAGGTAGAGACCTCCATTAAAAGTAGAGACCTAGCACATCCTTTGAGGATGATGTTAACCCTGACCCCAAATGAAGGTTAGAGAGAAAGATGACATGATGAGTTAATTGTCATGGTTGACCGAGTGTTTGGTTGGACATGCCTTTGGGATGGCATAAGAGGTTGGATGACCTAGTACCTCTGGCAACCCAACACTAGGAAGGGTCGTGCATGTTAGAGTGAAGGATGGCTCCTTCATTGATGAGGTTAGAGAAGAACCTATGGAAACCCCATGAGCTTATATGGGCATAATAGGCACCCAGAGTACATCAGTAGTATGAGCAATAAGTTAAAACCAAGGCTAGAAGGACATGATGGATGGCTTATGGGATAAGCATAAGGGGATATGGATAATCATGAGAAAACATAAGTTGAGCATAGGCTTCACCCGCATAGAGGTATGCCTGTGAGCTCGATCCTTCATGGAGGGAGGACCTCTAATAGTAGTGATGGTTGTAAGGTTATCTCTAGAGAGAGAGAGCAGGACCCCAAGCAGGAAGGTTAGAAGCCTAGACTTGGAGATATGAGGAAAAGTGGGGAGTCGATGATGATGCAACCTAAGTGGATGATAGTGGTTGCCCTATGCTTGACCCCTGGAGGCTGATGATATCTTGGTTATCTTTAGAGGAAGCAAACCCTAGAGAGAGGATGATGCTTCTAGTACCTATGGTATAAGTGAATACCTACTGGATGAGATAAAGAGTGCCTTAGACCCTGAGGAGGTTTAAGTAACTAGTTGTGAGGTTTTATACCTAGTTGAATGTCCTTGAGGAGGACTCAACTCTAAGGTATTGCTCATATAAAAGGATCATGGGAGTACATGACATACCTTGGACGTGCTTGATTTGTGGTTAAGAGATTGAGCATGCAGTTGGATATCCAAATGAGAACCTAGGGTTCCTAGGCCTAAGAGGGGAAGTAGTGTATCCGATGCTCATGATGATATTTGAGTCTCTATAGTTTTGAGTATGGCACTCCTCATGTGTAGAGGTAAAGGAAATCCCTTAAGTTAAGGGTATGTTTGATGAACCCCTCATGACTAAGTTGATCTAATGTTGAGGAAAGAGAACAAGTATGACCTAGCATGGTTTAATAGGTGGTCTGCTTGTACCCTAGCAGCTGCTGCATTAGGCATGTTCATGTGGATGCATACCCTAAGCATAAGGATGCTTGTGACCTTTGTTATCAAGGTGTAGTTTCCTCCCATCCTGGGAGAGGGACCCTTTTGTAGGGTGTATACCAGTTTTGTTGTTTTTGAGGTAACCTAAAGAGGTTTCATATGATCTTGAGAAGCTAAGTGATGAGTACATGGTATGAGAATGAACCTGTAGACTCATAGATAACCATCTCGATGTGCATGTGAGTGTGATACCATGGAGGTAACTAGTATGGGGCCTGACCAAGGTAGGCAGGTTGCCATGACCCCTGTGAAGGGATGAGAGACAACCCATGAATGCATAAAGAGATGATAAAGGCTTGGGGTAAGGTTCTAAGTTGAACATGTACTATGTTAGAATCCTAAGTCTATCCAAGGGTCAGGTAGGGATAAGACCGATGGTAAGTAGGAGTTGCCTAATTCCCTAGTTGCACATGACCATAGGGTTGGGAGGTAACAAGTATCATTGTCTGAGGGCCATGGGTTAGGAGATTGATCACCTTCATGAACTCATGGGACCCAAAGGGCAGATGAGTAGGGCACTCTCTGGATGCATAAGGGAAGAGGGATAATCCCAAAAGTGCCGGCAACCTATAGACCTAGAGGAGATGACCAAGGATTGTGTGTAAACCCCAGTAGGCTTGAGACTAGTTCTCCATGGAAGTAACCTTGATATTGAGATGATTGTGATGTAGAGACATGGGTGGCACATTTCAACCTAGATTTGAAGGTGTACTGGCAAGGTGGGATGCACCATCTCTACTCTTGGAATAGGAAGAAATTTGTGTTTGGACGGCCACCAAATGCTTATTTCCTCTTATTATGGGAGGGAGAGATGGGGCAATACACATGCCATACACCGAGGATAAAATATGATGCGAGTTGGAACGTTGATAAGAGGTAGGAGGACAAAGATGATAACATACCGTGGTAGAGTGACTAATACGTGGATGGTTTACTAACACAAAGAGAAATAAGGTAGTCATCTTATAAGGATGTTTTTAGCATGAGCAATGTGGAATTTGCAAGATAACCAAGGTTGAGTTTGATCACCATGAGGATGAGCTCAGAGTTTCTTGATGAAGACAAACTTAGAGTTTGAGATGAGATGATAAGTAGAATACATGGAGGTGTATCTCTTCAACATTACCTAACACCGAAGGAGGTGAAGTGGTAATGGATGCTCTCGTTGAGATATAGCTGACTAGTTTAGCTAGAGGCTAGAAGAAGTTGAGGTTGTTTGGCTAACCCTATGTTTGGAAGAAGATGTGTTTTGGCTAACACTCAGATGTAACAAGACAGGTTGAACAAGTTAATGGTTGTTTGATTAGCAAGTCTAGTCCGTGATATAATGAAAGGATGGTGATAGAACCTCATATGCACTTCTTTGGATAGAAAGGTAATAAAGCCCTAATGAGAGTGGTTTAGGGCTTCCGAGGAATCAATCTTGAGGAATCACGACATACGGGAAATCATGATTTTAAGATCACTATACACCGTGAAACTACAAAGATAGTAAGTGATAGTATCACTTTGGCTGCTTGATGTGAAGTTGCATGTAGCATGTGGCCATGCATGCCAAGGGTGAAGGACGAACACCAATAACCTAGTGCTTTGACTTAGAGGTTAAAGAATCCCCGAGAGGGAATGGGAATTCATCACTACAGATATGGTGGTAAGTCTTCCCTAGACCAAGAAGGTCAAGGTGCAATATGGGTTATGGTAGATCGCCTTACCTAGATAACATAAGGAAGAAAGAATGTTGTCAACGGACAGATTTGGTTGAACTACTTGTAGGAAGGAAAGATGGTTCAACTGCACCATGATGCGAGTATAACCTAAGGGTTCGCTTCCATGAGGTGGAAGTAGATACATGAAGAACTCGATGATAGTATAGTTTATCACCCCTAACTAATGGTTAGTATGATCCAGACTAGAGGGTCTGATGAGAGAAAGTGTGCTTGTTCAGGGTGATACAAAGAGATAGTTCTTAATATGTGATGTTAACCACCATAGACTTTATCGGGATGCAAGAAGTTTTATTGAGAGGTTGTGTCGGTCACCACTTCATTAAGATGATGTTAGTGAAGGAGGCCTCATGAAGGTCAGAAAAGAACCACAGTGTGTACAGATGAAGTTGCTTTGATCAAGCAATGGATGAGAGAGAGAGCCCAGAGACGACATGAGTCGTGAGCTGATGCAAAGCAGACTGACATGCCGTTCACTGTAGGAAAGTATGTAATGTGAAAATCCGACCCCTCTAGGCTATAGCTGAGAAAGCTGAGTCCCCGATATATGGGTCCATTTGAGATGGATTGGTGGAGATGGTTGTGTTTAGCCTTGCCTCTCAGAATAACATGATGTGTAATGTGTTCCATGAGTCTGATATAGAGCACTATGTGAGGTACCCAAGCCATGTATTGAGCCTTGAACCTATTCAACATTTAAGAGACTGAAATGTCCTGGGTCACCTATGAGGGTACGATATACCAAGGTAAGAAAGAACTCAGATGGAAGAATATGAGATGATGAAGGTTCTTGGGAAGCACCATGGAAAGGGTGAAGCCACATGGGAGCCATGATGGACATATGAAAGGCTTATCCTGTTTGTTTGCTTGCTTGATGGAATTTTGAGGGCAAAATTCCTATAAGAGGGGAAGGATGTTACAACCCCAAATTTTGGGTTCATTTGATGAGAAATGTAATCTCTCATATTGGAGATAATTGGACAAATAATGATGTAATTTCATTTACAAATAGCCTTGATGATTGTGTTGTGGGATTTATTGGCTATTGGGCCCAATAACAAGGAAATTCAATTAATTAATGAATAATTGAGTTTTTGAGAAAAGAAAGATGTGGAAACCTCTAGAAGGCAAAAGAATATAATCCAAAGATGGATTTCGTGCCTTTTGGGTTCCTTGGGTTCCAAGGAGTCCAAAGTTTCATAGAGAGTGCAATAAGAAAAGAAAAGAACAATTAAGTATTTCTTTATTAAGAAAGAAATTGAAAACAATGATAAAATATGGAAAATAAGTGGAAAGAGGTGTAATTAAGATATCCTTGATGGATTTTCGTATCCAAAGGATTCCTAATATTAAAAGGAATACCAATGAGGAAAATAAAAGAGAAATAAAAGAGAAATCCTCAATAAGAGATATTTTAATAAGAAAAAAATAAGATAGTAAGAAAAAGGATGAAAGATAAGGAAAGAGGCTAAAGAAATATTCCCACGAGGGGATTTTGACCCATTAAGGTTCCTTGAGGTTCAAGGAACTCAGAATAATAATTTTATAACAAAGGAAAGAGAAAATAGGTGAGAAATATTCATAATTGAGTAATATCTTGCACCTAAGAAAAAGACATGTTTTCTTTTAGATAATGAGCCCAAATTTGGAACAGAGGTAGAATTAATGATAAATAACATTCATATGAGTATTAGAGCATAATGAACTACAAATTGATGATAAACGAGCATAATGACTTTTTCATAGACTGAAAAGAATAAAAATGGTAGCTTTAATGTAAAAGAAGCTTAATGGACATAATTGATGGTTATTTGTGCTTTAATCTGGAATTAAGGTTATGTGTTTGTAAAAGGTAACCTTAATAACTTTCGTGAAGGATAGATGAGAAAATTAGGGTTTAAAAAAGAGTAAAGGGAAGTAAAACCCTAATTGCAAAGTAAACCCTAAAAAGAGGAAGAAACCCTAAAAGGGAATAGAAACCATAAGTAGAAAGATGGTTTGAATAGATTTTAATAAAAAGGTATTGAATGCAATTTCAGGACTGAATTGTGTGCTTGCTTGATTCTGGATTACTTGCTTGTTTGGATTATTCTTGCACCTAAGTCTGCCTGACAGGTATGTGGTTAATTATAAATAACCACCTTAGTTTCCCGAGGATTTTCCAGATGGTTAACCACATTGAATGCAAATTATCAGTTTGGATGTTCATACTTGCAAATCATAAAGTCACTATGATTATCACATTAATAATAGAAGTATGTATTCTCGCACCTACATGCCACCCTGATGGATGATGCCAAAGGTCAAGCCCAGATGGGTAGACCAATGGGCACCATGAGTGGTGACCCCAGGCACTAAGCTTGATAATGAGAAGGTGGCCTGTGATATTAAATGACTAACGAGAACTATAAAGGGTGACCCCAGGCACCAAGCTCGGGATTAAGAAGGTGGTCTTAAGTCATTGGCAAAAGAAACCCTAAGGAGGGTACGCCAGGGTTAGGGGAAAAGCGGTGGAGAATGTCATACTGAAAAACATAAATTGGCATATTAATTAACTTGATTGTGATAATTAGATTGTTATCCATATGTGCAAACTTTTAATTGTCCCCACATACCATAATATTCCGATTTGCTGACCGACATTTTGTTTGTCTGCGTTTTAGGTACAAGCTTGAAAAGGACAAACAGTAAAGCGGCATATGTGAAATTAATTAAGAGTTAAAGTACAAAGGAGGATTAGTTAGAGTAGACTCCGGATGCGGATAGATGTAGATATCCTAATTTTGGAAAAGGTATGCAAAGTTTTATTTTATACCAATTTTCAGTTTAGTTGGTAAAATTTGTTAATTGTTATTGATTATTTGTCAAACCTTTGATCCAGGTTATTGGTTAATGGCTCTAACCTTTCAGTCTCCCTTAATTGGGGGGTTACCGGGAGGTGGGGTCATTACACAACTGATCTATTATGTGAATTGAAATACCTAAACACTTTAGTAATCAATTGAATTATCATTCAAGATCAAACTCCTCATCTAGATGAGTTCCTATGTGTTTGGCCCTATAGGTCCCATATCACGTTGGTAGTGAATGCCCATAACTAGCTTATGAAATCACAGGCAAAGAGTGGCTCCTAGTGGCAAATCATTGCTACCCAAGTGAATGGAAAGTTGGGGAGCAACTTCAACCTACAATTTGTGTATGGTGTTACAGTGTTTGTATAGTTCCTTTGTCATTGATATTTAGATTGAACTAGAGGCATGGAACAATCATCCTCATTATTATTCAATCTTGTTCCTTGAACCAGAGAAAACTGCACGAGATATATGTAATCTCAATATCATATATTGACTCACATGTGTATGGTCATACTTTTCTCAGTCTCTCTAATCAGGAGTCTTTGGATATCATACTCCTGTAGGAGGGACAAATCCTATATCTACAACTCACAGTCAGTACCCATGTGTCAAAGTCACCCTATCATCACTGTTATAACAACCCATGTTTCAAGACTGTGTTTGATGATGTCAAAGTATACCCAACGACATGTGATGAGAGTAGTGATTTCTTGTCTAAGAACCACAATCACCACCATCACTGTCAGAGCTGACTATGACTTCCATGATGATGGCTTCCATGTGTCAATCTCATGGTGGGTCTATCCGATACACTATTCTCTAACATGTATTTGTGTTCTTGGTTTGATATAGCTATATCATGACTCACAAGATTGCGTCATCAACCAACCCACACTCTCATCTTATGTGTTATTGTCTTCTATTAACCTTCCATAATAACAACTGATCAGGGACATAATGAGAATATGTATATGTAGTCTTAACATTCATATGATCTTGTTTTGACAAGGCTAATACTTGAATTCATACGTTATTGAGTAATATTCTTCTCTAGACATTTATAGTGTTCCATCATTATCTCATAACTGAATGAAACATAATAAATTGGAAGCTTGCGTTTTGATATTTATTATCAAATCATGTATCTAATGCCTCATCCCAATCATCATATGATTGGCTCTCTAGGCATACACACCAACATGTATGAATGCTTGGCTAGTTAAATACTTGTTTGAGATACTTGTTTCCTATGATTAGTATATTTGTTTAGCTAGAAATATGTTGAACAAACCTCAAATGGAATTGAATTTGTCCATTATACAAACCTAGTGTACCTGCCTTTAGTCTTGGGATAAGGCCACAAGTTTGGGCATCTTACTTGAGATGTCAAGATAAAGAGACCATGTAGATAAAAATGGTTAGATAATCTTGAGTGCCCTTACATACCCTTCCAATGGGAAGTTGTTCAATGGCCATAATATGTTGTTGAGTATAATGGAAATACACCTAAAACACGCTTTGTATAAAACAATATCATTAAGTTTTCTCTCCTTGTTTCAACTTCTTGCTTATTATGATGTTTCTATCCGACTAACATTGATATTACCCTTAAACAGTGTTTACTTGCCATTTCATAGCGTACTTAATGTGTTAGCATTGATATGTTTTGTTTATCAAATTTTTAGTTCTCAAATGAAGATACGCTGTGCTCAAGACTCTAAGCTCTGAAATGCAATACAAATGGATATACTTGAATTTAGAAATGGGTACATGTTTCTCTATCCCCCTTTTAGTACCTTTTTAGATCTTGTTGTTACTGCTTTTACATATATATTGCATGTGTGAATTTTTGTGCCATTCTAGGGACATGTGCCCAAGTCCACTCGCCTTTGGCTTTGTAGTCATTAGGAGAGTGGACATAGGGTAACAAACAGTTCCATGACAACTCTTCTATCAACCCCACCTATATGCAGATGATCCAATAAAATAGATTTGGAGGAACTCCTATGGAAGATCTGAATCTTCACATAGACAAGTTTTTTGTAGTACATGAACACCTTCAAGATTAATGGCATCCCATATGAAGGAGTACGTCTACTTATATTCATGTTTACTCTGTGAGACCGAGCCAAGGCGTGGCTCTCCTCTTTGAACAAGTGATCCATCAAAAGTTGGGAAGAACTGTTGAATGCTTTTCTTACTAAGTACTTTCCTCCTAGCAAGACCACTCATTTGAGGATCCATCTCACCAATTTCAAGCAATAGGAAGGTGAAACACTTTATGATATGTGGGAGATATTTAAGGATCTGTAATGCCTTTTTCCTCACCATGGTTTGACTAACTGGCTACTACTTGAATCCTTCTACAATGGGTTATTCTACAACACACATATGACTATGGATGTCACTGCAAGTAGAGAACTTATGAACAAATCCTATAGAGAGAAATATGCCATCATATAAGATATGGCACTCAATCATTTCCTGTGGAGCTCAGAAGGAACCAACCAACCCTTCTTGTTAAGTGGCACTATTGAGAAGTCAAGTGGAAAGCACACCGTTGATGTAATTGATCTTATTGCAGCCAAACTTGTTGCTTTGTCATTTTTTTTTGAAAATTGATGCATGTGGAACCCCCAGGCATGACTCTTCTTCTTGTTTTGCCACACATATGAATGTTGGAGAGGTGTCAGAGCAAGTTAATGCTGTAGGGAGTTTTCCCAACAAGCAACTCTACAGCCCTTACTCCAATACCTATAATTCAGGATGGAGAGATCACCCAAATATTTCCTACAAGAACAACAATCCTCAAAACCAACAATAATCAAATTAACATAAGAAAAACTATGGCCAAAATCAACAACAACAAGTGGGGAATTGCCAACCCATGAACAATAACCAATTCCTGGGATTCAACTACAATAGAAACTACAATCAACCTCAACCTAAGTCAACTTTGGAAAGCATGTTCGAGACTTTTGTATTGATGCAAATTCAGAAAATGATGAATTCCATGTACATGGATTACTCTTGAAAGATGCTATTACTCAACTTTCTTCCAAAGTAGACATCATTGTTACTCATGCAAAGATGCTAGAAAATCAAATTGCTCAATAGGCTCTAGAAAATCAAAGAGCCTCCTCTAGTTCAATGTCAAGCCAACCAGAGATGAATCCACGTGAATGCACATCCACTTATTTATGGAGTGGAAACATTATTGAAAGACCCTTGCTAGTACATGAGAAGAAAGTTGAAGATGATAAAGAATATGATGTTGAGAAAAAGCAAAGGAAGACAGATACGATTGAAGAGAAACCATCCTAAAAGCCTACTACCCCCTTTCCTCAAAGGTTTGCATGCAAGAAAGAGGATGGAAAATATCATAGGTTTATGGACAATCTTAACAAACTATATGTTAACCTTCCTTTAGCAGAAGTCATTGCGTAAATGCCTACCTATGCAAAGTTCCTAAAAGTCCTCTTAACCAAGAGGAGGAGGACTAATAAAGTGGAAAATGTTATGCTATGTGAAAGGATGATTTCCATCATTCAAAATAAATAGACTATAAGAGAAACTTGATGATCAAGGTGCCTTCACACTGCCATGCAAGATCAGTGATACAACATTTGATAAAGGTTTAGTTGACCTTGGGGCCAACATAAGCATAAGCCTTATTCTATTTACATTGTGGGAGAAACTTGACATTGGAGACTTGAAGCCAACCAAGATGGGCAGATCACACCATCAAGTATCTTAGAGGAATTGTTGAAGATGTACTTGTTCAAGTAGGCAAGTTGTAACACACCGAAATTTGGTACTAAATCTATATTGAGCTATAATTCATCATTTTCCTAAATCTTAATTTATTCCTTCATCCCAAGAATTATGTGATTACTTAGATCAAATTTCCTTGTCATTCGATACAAATTATTTTCTCCATTTGTGGTCCTTGTGTTTAAACAAGTGCATTCCCCACAATTGAGAAACATTTACAAACTAGTCCCTCAATTTAGTTTTGTGAATCATCTTGACACATTTAGAAATCACTGATGAATCAACTTCTTGTTAGGCCTCACATTCATAAATACTTTTCATCTGAATAATGGCTTGGAAATCAATTCTAGTAAATGTGCAAAGTTTACTAAATTTAAATATACATATGAATACCTTGGAGTAGGATCTATATATAAAGGCATTAATGACTAAAACAATAGTAAAATTGAAATTACATTGGGATTTATAGTTGAGGGAGTTACAAATTCATATATAAATGACTATGTTATTTATTAAGTACAAAATCAATTAAAAGAGAGCATATCCTTCTCTGTAACCCCTGCGACTAGGAAGAGTGTTTTCTCCTCCACATGTCCGCATTACACCTAACTGCATACTCCTTTCTAGATGCTTTCTTTGCAATATTTGAAAACACCACATGGTCATGAACATCTATTACCCTAGTCAGTCACCTAGTCACATACTCACGAATAGCCAAGAATATGTAACCCTCTCACCTTTGTCCATATCTCCCTTTCATTTTCAAGAAACCCTAGACCTTGTCCATCCCCTATATAATCAGAATCCCTTCTCCAATGGGGAGGGAAAAACCTACTAAGTCCCATTGCATCACCACCTACACCACCAAGTTAGATAATCATCTCCTCCACATCCTGGTGAAAACCACTATAGGGAGGGGTGAATAGGGTTTTATGTTGATTTTAAAAATAATTTAACTCAAACAACCACAATTGAGATAGTAAGGAGGCAAGGTGCTTAGAGTGGTTCCACCTTTAGCAAAAACTAAAGGAGTCAGTCCACTACCCAATTGTTTCCAATTGGGATTTTGAAAGTATTTAATTTTATTACCTCGCAAGGATGTTACATAAAATTACAACACTTTCATCACCCTTTGGACAACCTTCACCTTGAAGTAGTCTCACCAACCTTGAAGCAGCCTTCCTTGAAGTAACTTCAAGCTCCCCCTTGAAGTAGCCTTCCTCTTGAAGTAGCTTCCCATTGAGACAGCCTTCTTGAAGTAGTCCAAAGTCCTCCTTCTCCACCAAGAAGATCAAACCCTCTCCAATCTGCAGCCTCCAACCCTAGGAGTAGCAAGGAGAGTACAAGTAATAAGAAAGAACAAGAAGGAAAATAGAAATTACAATTACCGCATGTAGCACAATGCTTGATTTCCTATATCAAGCGTTTTGATCGCCTAACCAATGTGTATGGAGTTGTAAGTGCAGTGGGTAGGAGATGCTAGCCTATAGGACACGAATTTGGAGAAAAGGAAATGAATAGCAAGTGCTAGAATTGCTCAATTTCTCAAGAACAAATTGCCAATTGCAAATGTGTAAGCTCAAGTATTGCACAAGTATGTATTGGGTGTCCTAAGGCTTGTCCTATTTATAGGAATTGCCTATGAATGCTTAAGGACATTCTAGACACTTTCTAGGGGGTTCTAAGTGCTTAACTAGCCGTTAAGTATCCATTAGTTTCTTTAGCAACAACTAGTTAATTAACTCTGAAAAGTGCAGACAGAACTCTTCTCGGTCGAAGAATTGTCAAACGAGGGTCCTTCTCGGTCGAGGACTTATCGACCAAGGGACTGTCTAGAGAAAGTGTATATAACATTCTAATCCAACTCCCAACTACCTTGTCTGCTGTGTCTAATGGCTACTTGGGTCATTCTCAGTCGAGGAGATTATCGACCGAGAGTGTCTCGGTCGAGAAGTTTGTCGACCGAGAATGACTCTATTTCAATATTTTAAAATAAGTATTAAGTGTGTGTATGAGTGTGCAGTTGTGACACTATTATAGGGGATGACCTATCTAAGTGTTGTGATTGGCTAGGGAAGATCAAACACTTGATTTACATGATGTCTAAGTACTCGTACATTATATACTTGTATACATTTTTACATTTGATTACAATCATGAAATTCACATATTGTGATCATATAGATCTTCCAATTTGTGACATCCACCTTGTTCCTGCAACACTCAAGTAGCATGTTAGATCCACAAGGATGAAATGTTTGTCATAATCAAAACAAAGGGATTTAAATGATATCCATTTAGCCAACACCTGGAACAACATCAAGATCGATCACTCTAACTCCTTGGTTGGAACGATGCACACCTACAACATAGGTGGTCCTATCACCAGCACCTGACAGTAAAGCCACTCCAACCTGAATAAGGTGACCTACAAATTGGAAGCAACAGATTCAAACTCCTTTATCCCCTCTTTGATCAACATAGACACCCAAAAGTATGGCTACTTCAGACCCTACTTGCGTCGCTCCTTCCTCCCTGAGGCAACTGCAAACACCACCACTCACATCTTATATCTGTAGATGAACTATTTGTTGTTGAAGCTTCAGATCTCACCATCCACCACCACCACCACCCTAAAACCACCCATCTACCACCACATCCACTAACACCCCACAAGCCTTGACCACCACCATCTTGGTCCCATAGATCCCAGACACCTTCACCTGGATGGTAGAGTCACTATAACGACCCCGCCTCCCGATAACCCCCAATTAAGGGAGACCCAAAGGTCAGAGCCGTTATTCAATTAATAGGATCAAAGGTTCGACAAATAATCAATAATAATTAAGAAATTCTACTAACTAACTGGAATTTGGTATAAAATTAAAACTTTACTCACCTTTGAAAACTTTAGAAATCTATCTATCCAGATTGAATTATTCTATCTAATCCTCCTTGCACTTTATTTCTTAGTTCCATAATGTGTCGCTTTAATATTTGTTCTTTCAATTGTTGTTCCTAAAACGCTGACAAACAAAACGTCGGTTAGTATATCGGAATATACTGGTATGTGGGAACAACCAAAAACTTGCAAATATGGCTAACAATTTAATAATCACAGTCAAATTAATTAACAAGCCAAATTACACTTTTCAGTATGACATTCTCCACCGCTTTTGCCCTAACCCTGGCATACCCACCTTAGGGTTCCCTTTTCCAATGACTTAAGGCCACCTTCTCAATCCCGAGCTTGGTGCCCGGGGGTCACCCCTCATGGTGCCCACTAGTCATGCAATATCATAGGCCACCTTCTCATTCTCGAGCTCGGTGCCTGGGGTCAACACTCAGTGTGTCCATTGGTCTACCCATCTGGTCCTGACCTTTGGCATCATCCATCAGGGTGGCATGTGGGTGCGAGAATCCATACTTCTATTATTAATGTGATAATCACAGTGACTTTATAGTTTGCAAGTATGAACATCCAAACTGATAATTTGCATTCAATGCGATTAACCATCTGGAAAATCCTTGAGAAACTAAGGCGGTTATTCATAATTAACCACATACTTGATCTGAAGATTTGAACAAAAATATCCATGCAAATAAGAATCCAAGCAAGCAAGCATTTTCAACAAGATCCTGAAATAATCACATAATTCCCTTTTTATTATTCATGTCATCAAGATCCATTAAACCTAGCTCGCTTCCTAGGGTTTCACTTTTAGGGTTTCTATTGCAATTAGGGTTTCCCTTCATCTTTTACTATTTCAAACCCTAATTTTATACCATTACTCATAAACCCTTAGTAATTTATCTATTCTTCAACATTATTGTTATCTTAACGACATATAACCCTATTCTCAGATTTAAAGGCACAATTAACCATCAATTAATTTCATTAAGCTTCTTTTACATCAAAGCTACTATTTTTTATCCTCTTTAACCCATGACAAGGTCATTATGCTCATTTATCATCAATTCGTATTTCATTATGCTCTAATACTCATATGAACGTTATTTATCATTAATTCTACCTTGATTCATTCAAAAAATCCTAATTTCTATATTAAGGCTATTTATCTACAAATTAGGAACTTTAATGTTCGAAATAGCTTAGAATCATTATATCTTATCTTTCTTTACCACTTTGAATAATTAAAGTTATTAAGAGTCAAATTTACCAACATTAGGGTTTCAAGGCCCATTAAAGCATACTTATGCACATGAACTCTCAATTAAACTAATTACGTGCAAAATTCATCCTTTTTGTTCCTAATGTTCCCTTTTATCATTAACAGGCTAATATCGACTTTAATCATCAATTAAACCCTACTAATCACATTAATCATATCAAAATAGGGTCCTTTAAACATTAATACATTAAAGTTGATATCTTCCATTACTTTTTGAATTACAATCAGAATTATGCTTCAAATATATTTTTATTGGATTCCTCTTATTTTTCTGAGCAAAATTCATGTATAAACTTTTGTCATCCGAGCTACTATTAAAGAGTTATGATTTTAACAAAATTCACTTACTCTGGGCCAATGGCAGGCCGCCACATAGGCCTTGCCATGAGACGTTGCTTGGCTGCATCAGGAAACATAACTAAATTACTATAGTACCCCCACATCAGCTATTGTTTTCTTCACACCCTGGAGGGTAGAACCGTCCAAAGCCCTCATCGTCTTCCTCCTTGCGCGATCCAGCGCCGCGGCCAACAATGGCGGTTCTTGGAGGTGCTTCCTCCTGTCCCCAAGGCCCGAGGCCTACCTACGACCTGCCCCCTGCCTCTGATAACTTCGTCTGTGGCCGTGGAGGTCCTAAGGTGTGACCATGGCCGCGGAAATCAGGTTGGTCAGGCCCGCCACCTGCAGTCATGGTGCAGCCCTCCCGCCAACGTAGCTGCTTGAGCGAGAGTCCAGGGAGGACGTTCGATCATCCTCGGATGTGGTGAGATCATCAGGCCACCCTCCATACCTCATCATGGTCCTTCGTTCACTCTAGGGTAACTCTACCCTCATGACTAGGGTTTGGGGAAAGAAGAAGAAGAAGAAGGTGAAGAGAGAGAGAGAGAGAGTCGTGTGGGATCTCTCTGGGTCTCGACCAAGTCTTTACCCGTTTATATAGGGTGGGTAATGAAGCCTCCAGGTCGGCTATTTGTGAATCAAAGAGTTCCTTTCCAACTAGGAAACCAAATCCTTCAATGAGAATTAGCCTTCTCTCTCTTCTTTATCTTTTGGATATTCTCTATTATTAGGATATATATAGGAATTCGAAAATCCTTTCCATTACTCTCTTTATATTTTCTTTTTAACCCATGGGCACAAATTTCTATTTTCCTTTAATAGCTACTATTTCCTTTATTAACAATACCACAATAATTCATTAATAATGTATCCTGTTATCCTTTAATTTTGTATTATTGATATTTCCTCTTTCTTTTTTCTTCATTGGGGCTCCTTTGACCCCAAGGAACTCCAAGAATTCGAAATTCTTTTTATTGGATACTCATTATCCTTCTAGATGCATCTAAATGCATTATTCTTTATTATCCCTCATTACTTTGTTTATTTCTTATTAAAATATCCCTTTTTGAGGATTTCTCTTTATTTCTCTTTTATTTTCCTCATTGGTATTCCTTTTAACATTATAAATGCTTGGGATACGAAATCCCACTAAGGATAACTCAATTATACCTCTTTTCACTTGTTTTCCACATTTTATCAATGTTTTCAATTTCTTTCTTAATAAAGAAACACTTATTTGATCCTTTCTTTTATTATTGCCTTTTCTTCGCAATCTTGGATTCCTTGGCACCCAAGGAACCTAAAGGCACAGAATCCATCCTTGGATTACATTCTTTTTCCTTCTAGAGGTTTCCACATCATTCTTTCCTCTATTTTCTTATTTACTCAATAATAGAGTTTCTTTTGTCCTTTCTTTGTTATTGGGCCCAATAGCAAATAAAGCCCACAACACAAACATCAAGGCTATTGTAAACAAAACTCATTTATTCAACACAAATTATATCATCATTTTTTCAAATATCTCTAATATGAGAGATTACATTTCTCACCAAAGAAACCCAAAAGTTGGGGTTGTAACATCCTTCCCCTCTTATAGGAATTTTGCCCTCAAAATTCCCTCAAGCAACCAAACAAAAAGGATAAGCCTTTCCTATGTCCATCAGGGCTCCCATGTGGCTTCACCCTTTCCATGGTGCCTCCCAAGAACCTTCATCATCTCATATTCTTCCATATGAATTCTTTCTTACCTTGGTATAGCATACCCTCATAGGTGACTCAGGACATTTCAACCTCTCAAAAGATGAATAGGTTCGGGGCTCAGCACATGACTTGGGTACCCCACATAGTGCTCTAGATTAGACTCATGTAATACATTATACAACATGTTATCTTGAGGGGTAAGGCTAAACACAACCATCTCCACCAATCCATCTCAAATGGACCCATATATCGGGGACTCAACTTTCTCAGCTGAAGCTTAGACGGGTCAGATTTTCACATCACATATTCTCCCACAGTGAACTGCATGTCAGTCTACTTTGCATCAGCTCGTGACTCATGTCACCGCTGGGCTCTCTCTCTCAGCCATTGCACGATCAAAGTGACTTCATCT
Organism: Alisma plantago-aquatica; assembly: GCA_963693085.1. Taxonomy (NCBI): domain Eukaryota; kingdom Viridiplantae; phylum Streptophyta; class Magnoliopsida; order Alismatales; family Alismataceae; genus Alisma; species Alisma plantago-aquatica. The sequence continues at coordinate 52,433,367 of OY856409.1, forward strand.
GCACACACTGTGGTTCTTTTCTGACCTTCACTAGGCCTCCTTCACCAACATCATCTTAATGAAGTGGTGACCGACACAACCTCCTTCTAGAACTTCTTTCATCCCGAGAAAGGCTATGGTGGTTAACATCACATCTTAAGAACTTTCTCTATGTATCACCCTAGATGAGCACACGTGCTCTCATCAGACCCTCTAGTCTAGATCATACTGTCCATTAGTATGAGGTGATAAACGGTATTATAATTGAGTTCTTCATGTATCTAATTCTGCCTTATGGAAGTGAACCTTGGTCATACCCAAGAACTTTTTAACTCACATCATGGTGTGGTCGAACCATCTTTATTTCTTAAGTGGTTCAACTGAATCTGTCCCATGATAGTACTCTTCCTTTCTCATGTCATCTAGGTAAGGCGATCTACCATAACCCATATTGGATCTCGACCTTCCTTGGTCCAGGGGAGACTCACAACATCCATAGTGAAGAACTCCCATTCTCTCTCGGGAACTCTTTATACTTTATATCCATGTACTGGGTTACTGGTGTTCGTCCTTCGCCTCCCAGCTTGCATGGCCACATGCTACATGCAACTTGTTTTAAGCATCTAAAGTGCCACTATCACTTACCATGGTGATCATGATTTCCTATATATCATGATTCCTCAAGATCGATTCCTCAGAAACCCTAAACCACTCTTAGCAGGGTTTCATTACCTTCCTATCCAAGGAAGTACATATGAGGTTCAACAACCATCCTTTCATTATATCACGGACTAGGCTGGCTATCCGAACAACCACTAATCTTGTTCAACAAATCTCATTATACCTGAGTGTTATCCAAAATTATCTCTTTTTCTCAACTTAAGGTTAGCCTAACAACCTCAACTTCTTCTAGCTTCCAGCTAAACTAGGCACTATATCTCAACTAGAGTATTCATTACCACCTCTTATCCTTAGGTGTTAGGTAACATACACCTCCATGTATTATTCTTATCATCTCAGTTCAAACTCTAATTTTATCTTCATCAAGAAACTCTGAGCTCATCCACCTGGTGATCAAACTCAACCTTGTATAACTTGCAAATACCACAAAACTTCTACTAGGAACATCCTTACAAGGTGATTATCTTAATACTTCTTGGTGTTTGTACACCATCCATGTATCATTCACTCCACAAGGGTATGTTATCATCTCTATCCTCATACCTTATAGCAACGTTCCATCTCGTATCATCTTTTATCCTTGGTGTATGACATACACACTGTCCCATCTCTCCCTCTCATAACAAGAGGAAATAAGCATTTGGCGGCCGTCCAAACACAAAGTTCTTCCTATTCCAAGAGTAGAGATGATACATCCACATCGCCAGTACACCTTCAATTCTAAGTTGAAACGTGCAACTTATGTCTCTACATCACAAACATCATGATATCAAGGTTACTTCCATGGAAAACTTGTCTCGAACCTACTTGGGTTACTACGCAATCCTTGGTCATCTCCTCTAGGTCTATAGGGTGCCTACACTTTTGGGGTCATCCCTCTTCCCTCATGCATCCGAGAGTGCCCTACTCATATGCCCTTTGGGTCCCATGAGTTCATGAAGGTGATCAATCTCCTAACCCATGGCCCTCAGACAATGATAGATGTTACCTCCCGACCCTATGGTCATGTGCATCTAGGGAATTAGGCAACTCCTTCTTCCATCGGTCTTATCCCTTCCTGACCCTAGGACAGACTTAGGATTCTCTTATAGTACATGTTCAACTTAGAACCTTACCCAATCATTCATCATCTCTCTCCGCATTCTCGACTGACTTTCATCCCTTCATAGGGGTCAAGGCAACCTGCCTACCTTGGTCAGGCCCCATACCGGTCACCTCCATGGTAACAAATCCACATGCACTTAGAGATGGTTATCTATGGGTCTACAGGTGCATTCTCATTCCATGTACTTTTCACTTAGCTTCTCAAGATCCTATGGGACTTCTTTAGGTTATCTCAAAACCAGCAAAACTGGTATACACCCTACCAAAGGGTCCCTCTCCTAGGATGGGAGGAAACTACAACTCTTGACAACAAGGTCACAACCGTCCTTAGGGTTTACATTCACATGAACATGCCTAACCCAATAGCTACCAAGGAACAAGCAGATCACCTATTAAACCATGCTAGGTCATACTTGTTCTCTTTCCTCAACATTAGGTCATCTTAGTTGTGAGGGGTTCATCAAACCTACCTTTAACTTAAGGGGTTTCCTTTTCCTCTATACATGAAGAGTACCATACTCGAAACTATAGAGACTCAGTTCTCATCATGAGCATTAGGTACACCCCTTCCCCTCTTTGGCCAGGAACCCTAGGTTCACTTTTGGATATCCAACAACATGCTCAACCTCTTAACCACAAATCAAGCATGTCCAAGGTATGCCATGTACTCCCATGATCCTTTTATATGAGCAACACCTCAGAGTTGAGTCCTCCTTAAGGACAACCAACTAGGTATAAAGCCCCACAACTAGTTACTCAAACCTCCTCAGGGTCTAAGGCACTCTTTGTCTCATCTCAGCAGGTAAACTCCTATACCATAGGCACATAGGTTCCAGAAGCATCATCCTCTCTTTAGGGTTTGATTCCTCTAAAGGCAACCAAGATATCATCAACCTCTAGGGGTCAAGAATAATGCAACCACTATCATCCACTTAGGTTGCATCATCCTCAACTCCCCACTGTTCCTCATATCTCGGGGTTTTAGGCTTCCAACCCCCTTGTTGGGGTCCTTCTTTCTCTCTAGAGTTAACTCCACATCCATCCTCACTACTAGAGGTCCTCCCTTCTCCATGAAGGCTCAAGATCACAAGCATACCCATATGTGGGTGAAGCCTATGCTCAACTCATGTTTGGCTCAAGATTATACCTAGCCCTTTATGCTCATCCCATAAGCCATCCATCCTGCATACTGGCCAGGGTTTCAACCTACTGTCGTCCACTGACATACTCTGGGTGCAAGCTATACTCTACCTGCAACAACCCATAAGGTTTCTATAGGTTCTTCTCTAACCTCATCCATGAAGGATCTATCTTTCGCTCAACATGCACGAACCTTCCCAGGGTCGGGTTGCTATAGGTACTTGATCATCCAACCTATCATGGCTCATATGGCATCCAAGGCATGTATATCCAAACACTTGGTCTACCATGACATCTAACTCATCATGTCATTTCTCTCTCTAACCTCTACTTAGGGTTAGGGTTAACATCATCCTCAAAGAATGTGCTAGGTTTCTACCTTCAATGGAGGTCTCTACCTCCAAGACTAACTCTCTCTACTCATCCCCCTGACAAGGAGGTCTATCCTCAGGTCTCTCCTGAGGGCAATGAAAACTCGTGTCATACAAGCTAAGCATGTATCTATTCTGTAGTTTGCGCTTAATCTATTAAGCTTATGTCCATGACATCTTATTTACATGCTTTTCATTAATTTGGTGGAGGATTCCTTAGACCTTATTAACCTTACCCATACCTCAAGAGGGTGAGGAGAAGAGAGAAAACCCTAATCCTTAAGGTCCTTAATAGAATTTGAGTTGAGAAGGGATGAACAAAATGGGAGAGTCCTAAAGGTATCTTATTTCTAGTCATATCCTAGGACATCGGCCAGGCAGTCACACAATCCGGGAGTCCTCGTATTCCGACTAGCAGTGCGGAGGAAAATATTGTCAGCCCCCGGACGTGATCCTTTTCTACGCACCTCAGTCTTTCAGACAATCCTCTAATAACTCCCTTGGGTTCTACGATGTTTGTAAAATTTAATAATTATTAATGATTAGATGGAGAACCTACGCTCTGATACCAATTGTAACGACCCCGCCTCCCGGTAACCCCCAATTAAGGGAGACCCAAAGGTCAGAGCCGTTATTCAATTAACATGATTAAAGGTTCGACAAATAATCAATAATAATTAAGAAATTCTACTAACTAACTGGAATTTGGTATAAAATTAAAACTTTACTCACCTTTGAAAACTTTGGAAATCTATCTATCCAGAGCTTGAATTATTCTAACTAATCCTCCTTGCACTTTATTTCTTAGTTCCACAATGTGTTGCTTTACTGTTTGTTCTTTCAATTGTTGTTCCTAAAACGCCGACAAACAAAACGTCGATCAGTATATCAGAATATACTGGTATGTGGGAACAACCAAAAACTTGCAAATATGGCTAACAATTTAATAATCACAATCAAATTAATTAACAAGCCAAATTACACTTTTCAGTATGACATTCTCCACCGCTTTTGCCGTAAACCTGGCATACCCACCTTAGGGTTCCCTTTTCCAATGACTTAAGGCCACCTTCTCAATCCCGAGCTTGGTGCCTAGGGGTCACCCCTCATGGTCCCCACTAGTCATGCAATATCATAGGCCACCTTCTCATTCCCGAGCTTGGTGCCTGGGGTCACCACTCAAGGTGTCCATTGGTCTACCCATCTGGGCCTGACCTTTTGCATCATCCATCAAGGTGGCATGTGGGTGCGAGAATCCATACTTCTGTTATTAATGTGATAATCGTAGTGACTTTATAGTTTGCAAGTATGAACATCCAAACTGATAATTTGCATTCAATGCGATTAACCATCCGGAAAATCCTCGAGAAACTAAGGTGGTTATTCATAATTAACCACATACCTGATCTGAAGATTTGAACAAAAATATCCATGCAAATAAGAATCCAAGCAAGCAAGCATTTTCAACAAGATCCTGAAATAATCACGTAATTCCCTTTTTATTATTCATGTCATCAAGATCCATTAAACCTAGCTCGCTTCCTAGGGTTTCACTTTTAGGGTTTCTATTGCAATTAGGGTTTCCCTTCATCTTTTACTATTTCAAGCCCTAATTTTATACTATTACTCATAAACCCTTAGTATTTTATCTATTCTTCAACATTAAGGTTATCTTAACGACATATAACCATATTCTCAGATTTAAAGGCACCATTAACCATCAATTAATTTCATTAAGCTTCTTTTACATCAAAGCTACTATTTTTATCCTCTTTAACCCATGACAAGGTCATTATGCTCGTTTATCATCAATTCGTATTTCATTATGCTCTAATACTCATATGAAAGTTATTTATCATTAATTCTACCTTGATTCATTCAAAAATCCTAATTTCTATATTAAGGCTATTTATCCACAAATTAGGAACTTTAATGTTCGAAATAGCTTAGAATCATTATATCTTATCTTTCTTTACCACTTTGAATAATTAAAGCTATTAAGAGTCAAATTTACCAACATTAGGGTTTCAAGGCCCATTAAAGCATACTTATGCACATGAACTCTCAATTAAACTAATTACGTGCAAAATTCATCCTTTTTGTTCCTAATGTTCCCTTTTATCATTAACAGGCTAATATCGACTTTAATCATCAATTAAACCCTACTAATCACATTAATCATATCAAAATACGGTCCTTTAAACATTAATATATTAAAGTTGATATCTTCCATTACTTTTTGAATTACAATTAGAATTAAGGTTCAAATATATTTTTATTGGATTCCTCTCATTTTTCTGAACAAAATTCATGTATAAACTTTTGTCATCTGAGCTACTATTAAAGAGTTATGATTTTAACAACATTCACTTACTCTGGGCCAATGGCAGGCCACCACGTAGGCCTTTCCAAGCGACGTTGCTCGGCTGCATCAGGAAACATAACTAAATTACTATAGTACCCCCACATTAGCTATTGTTTTCTTCACACCCCGGAGGGCAGAACCATCCAATGCCCTCATCGTCTTCCTCCTTGCGCGATCCAGCGCCGCGGCCAACAATGGCGGTTCTTGGAGGTGATTCCTCATGTCCCCAAGGCCTGAGGCCTACCTACGACCTGCACCCTACCTCTGACGCCTTAGTCTGTGGCCATGGAGGTCCTAAGGTGTGACCATGGCCGCGAAAATCAGGCTGGTCAGGTCCACCACATGCAGTCATGGTGCAGCCCTCCCGCCAACGTAGCTGCTTGAGTGAGAGTCCAGGGAGGACGTTCGATCATCCTCGGATGTGGTGAGATCATCAGGCCACCCTCCATACCTCATCATGGTTCTCCGTTCACTCCAGGGTAACTCTACCCTCACGACTAGGGTTTGGGGAAAGAAGAAGAAGAAGAAGGTGAAGAGAGAGAGAGAGTCGTGTGGGATCTCTCTGGGTCTCGACCAAGTCTTTACCCCTTTATATAGGGTGGGTAATGAAGCCTCCATGTCGGCTATTTGTGAATCAAAGAGTTCCTTTCCAACTAGGAAACCAAATCCTTCAATGAGAAGTAGCCTTCTCTCTCTTCTTTATCTTTTTGGATATTCTCTATTATTTGGATATATATAGGAATTCGAAAATCCTTTCCATTACTCTCTTTATATTTGCTTTTTAACCCATGGGCACGAATTCCTATTTTCCTTTAATAGCAACCATTTCCTTTATTAACAATACCACAATAATTCATTAATAATGTATCCCATTATCCTTTAATTTTGTATTATTGATATTTCCTCTTTTTTTTTATTCATTGGGGCTCTTTTGACCCCAAGGAACTCCAAGAATTCGAAATTCTTTTTATTGGATACTCATTATCCTTCTAGATGCATCTAAATGCATTATTCTTTATTATCCCTCATTACGTTGTTTATTTCTTATTAAAATATCCATTTTTGAGGATTTCTCTTTATTTCTCTTTTATTTTCCTCATTGGTATTCCTTTTAACATTATAAATGCTTGGGATACGAAATCCCACTAAGGATAACTCAATTATACCTCTTTTCACTTGTTTTCCACATTTTATCAATGCTTTTAATTTCTTTCTTAATAAAGAAACACTTATTTGATCTTTTCTTTTATTATTGCCTTTTCTTCACAATCTTGGATTCCTTGGCACCCAAGGAACCTAAAGGCACGAAATCCATCTTTGGATTACATTCTTTTTCCTTCTAGAGGTTTCCACATCATTCTTTCCTCTATTTTCTTATTTACTCAATAATAGAGTTTGTTTTATCCTTTCTTTGTTATTGGGCCCAATAGCCAATAAAGCCCACAACACAAACATCAAGGCTATTGTAAAAAAAACTCATTTATTCAACAAAAATTATATCATCATTTGTTCAAATATCTCTAATATGAGAGATTATATTTCTCACCAAAGAAACCCAAAAGTTGGGGTTGTAATAGTCACAGACCCTGATCTACCGAAATGCAACTCATGCTACCTTCCAGTCACCCTGCTGCTCAATGACGATGCCCAGAAACTCGTCCTCCCTTTCACACTCGATACATATACAAATTACAAAAATAACTACAAACTCGCCACTAGATCAGATGTGTTGCAGCCTATGAACACGACAACCTATGTGATCTACATACCATCTACCATCTTTATCTCTCCTTTTCCTACTATGAAGCCTAGAAAATTGGCGAGCAGTAGACTGATAATCACTGGTCATGGAAAATCTAACGAGATGACAACTACAAAACTCCTACAAATCCTACGATGCACCGATAGTATAGGAACAAACCTACATCCGCTGGTGGTGAGGATGACTTCATTACATAACATGAAGAGCACAATAAAGATGGAACTTGCATATATGCGAGAAACAATTTGCTAGGAGAGAGACATATCATCCTTGAACCAAGATTTCTCATGGGATATCATAATATAAGCTCTATTTTAGTATGTTTATACCCTCCTACATTTTTTAGATATGATATTTTGGTTAAAATGATTCATAGATATCTAAACATAGTACACTATAATATGATCATGATAATACAAATCCCTAGAACTATAATTTGATCCATACCCCATGGGTTACACTATGATGCATACCCTTACCTAGGTATACATACACATGTGTATATCATTATAAGTTGATACCAATATAACTCATAAGGTAATCTAAATCCCTAAAACCTACTCATTCATGTAGATCACCTAAAACATTTAGTGTATAAGTAACTACACATCACATATGTAGAATATGGTTATCACTTTGGCCTGACTTAGTCGATCTACTATATTAAGTATCCCCCAAATTAATGCCCTACATGTATGGTCCAACAAGCATGCAATAATTATAATGAGAATAACATAAATACTAATTTAGCCTTGTTATGAGTTCACTAACATGTAAGGATCTAAGAAATAACCCTATTATAGTTTTTCTAGATCCTATTTTTATTTAGAAATATAATCAAAATTGAAGTTCATGATTAGAGTTTATTAAGATATGTCAATAACTCTAGATATCCCTAATAAGGGTATATTGGTAAATAAATGTATTTGGTCCTATAGACTAAATGGGATTATATATATAAGTGAGAGAGAGAACAACACTTTAAGATCTAATATACATAAAATGTGATAGACAATTGATTATGTAACACTATATATATGTTTATATATAACCTAGTTGGAAATCTAAAACTAACATTGATGAGAAAATTTGGAAAACAACAGAAAACCTAAAATCCTATCTAAAATAAATTAAACTTTAATTCCAAGCCAACAAACATAAAATAACCCTAGTACATTCTCTTTTGCTAGATTCATGACACATTGAAATTTTTTTATCCTTGTGGGCATCTTTACCAGAAATTCTTGATTTGAAATAGGTACTAGATTCTCTATTTACTTATTGATTTATTTTTTTCCCTTTTAAATTTAACATATTATGTTTGGTGGTCAACCATAAACTTTTTATAAGACTTTCCTACCTTTTAAAAATTTACCACCCCAAATTCATTATTGTTGAATTTTGTAAATATTATGTTGACACTAAAATTGATCTTGGAGTTTTGACTCCTTGGACTTTGGTCACTTTGGTCTTTGTCCCTTTAAAGCTTTGGCTCCTATAGGTTGGGTACATCCCTCTAACCTATGCACATGTTGTAATGGATTAGTGGTCCCCTAGTATACTGGTTTAAATAGCAAGCTACCATGTCGTTCATTCATAGATGTGTGAACATACGTCATTGTAGTCATAAATAAAGAGATGATAAGATAATTTTGAATCTAATATTAAAAAATTGATCATTGCAAGTATTTTGATAATTTTATATCTTGAACTATTTTACACAACCTTGTGGAATTTCATCTTGAAATACAAACATTGAAATATTTCTATCCTTACTTTGATAAATTTAGTCCACCAAATATTCCCTTCCCAGTTAGCACCTATATTTTTCAAATAGCTCAATATATGAATTTAGTACCAACCTTTACTAACCAATATTTTCCCTTCATGGAGTCCTTGTGTGGTTTTGTTCCTTCGGGAACTCATGGACATGTGATACAAAGATGGACTAGAAGATACGTGGAGGAGATGTCTCATGGTGAAGACTAGATAGGAATCATTTCTTATTCTAAAATTAATCATATGGAAATCTTCTATGAATTTGATGTAAAAGCATGTTTGTTGTAAATATTGTTTATAATACTGATATTATTTTGTTAATATTCGGTCATAAAGATTGTTTCTTTACAACATGGTATTAGAGCCTACAAATAGTTGACATTCACACACATCTTGGAAGATTAGGGTTAATTAGGAATTCAAAAGAGTAGATAGTCGACAATAACCCCTAGTGTCATTGACTCAATCATTAGAATATACCTAGAATACAACTAGGAAACACTAAGAATCTAGGTTGTGGGGTGTAACATCCTAGGATTTCAATCCTCAGATAAAGTGATCTTAAAAGAATGATTGAACTACCCATATCATCAAGGTGCACCTCCTTATTCGGGAGCCTATCACTAAAGAACTCTTTAGTTAAGTGTGCTCATCTTGGAGAAGTACTAGGATGGGTGATCAGTTGGTAAGTTGACCCCGTCTTGCCCGTGAGTCAAGAAAAAGCATGCAGTTAAGGCTAGTGGTGGTCTGTGGGGCCACTCGTCATTCCTGAAACTCTATTAGAGCCTTGGGCAATCAGCCCATGTGTTACAAATGGTATCAAAGCCATAACCCCTCCAGTAGTGGGTCCACATGGACATGTGGCATGCCGGTCTTGAGCTATACAATTCAGGCATGTTGGAAAGGGTTGTCCATGGTGATGTAGCCACCCTTACGCTGGTATTCCGTGATCGAGAGCTGGGTATCCATGGTCCATTTGGGGCCTACAATCCTTGACGAGGATGTCAAGAGTCTAAGTGGGGGAGATTGTAACGTCCCATGATTTGAGGCCTAAGATAAAATGATCCTAAAAGGAATGATTGGACTACCCATATCACCAAGGTGCACCTCCTTTTCTGGTAGCCCATCACTAAAGAACTCCATAGTTAAGCATGCTCAACTTGGAGTAGTACTAGGATGGGTGACCAGTTGGGAAGTTGACCCCATCATACGCATGAGTGAGGAAAAAGTGCCCAACTAAGGCTAGTGGTGGTTTATGGGGCCATTCATCATTCATGAAACTCTAATAGAGCCTTGGGCAGTGGGCCTAGGCGTTACATGGGGTATGTACCTCAATGGAAAGTCATGAAACATATCCAGCTCAACTACTTGTTTTTGGACTCCCTTATAGATAGACTCCTTTAGAGCTATTTTTGATGAAGAAGTGTTTAAAATGCATGTATACAAACCTATAGTATGGCCCTTAGAACATTAAATCAACCGGGGAAGAGTACCCCAGAGTTCCTAGTTAGTTAGGTACAACCACAAGTAAAAATGAAATAAAAATCAACTCTTGAATGGTAACTTTCACTTCTATATAATCAGATTCAATAAAAATAAATATGATAATTGAGATCTAAAAAATAATTTATCCTTTTATATATGTATTATTATATTTGTAAAATAAAAACATAACTAAGATTCAAAATTGCATCTTATTCCATAATAAAATAATTAAATAGTGGAATGCGATAAACATTAGGACCTTTAGATTTTGAAATTCCAATTTTTAGAGATACAAAACTTTGAATAGTTTATGATTACATTTATGTAAAACCCTACCCACTGATAATGAAGAAATAAAAGTGAACTATTTCGAAAAATTCTGACACAATAGAGCATCATAGAAAGATCAGTGACAATGATATTGAGTAAAATTTGATAAGGTTTTAATCTTGGTGATATTAATTACAATTTATCAGATAATTTTGTAGGGCGACATAAAATTTTGACATTCATAAGTGTACATGACTCTGGAGGAATTATATGGATTGGGCATCACTATATACTTAGGTGACTCTTTATGTTTCTTAGAAATCAAAATTCCCAAAATGTATCAAGTAGTTGGGACGATGGAGTAATAGTGATTAGAGCATAGACATGAGGTGATTGTGACTTGGTTCGTGCATTACTTTTAGCCATTTTTTAGTCTTGTATCAAAAAGTTTTTCCATAAAAAAATATTTTCTTTATTATATTATATGTATAGAAAAATGATTTTATGGAATTTTATCGATGATTTCTTGATCTAGGTCACAATCAGGAAGGTATCAAAAACCCTAGATTGGAGTCCCAACCTAGATTCAGTTGAGACCAAGTGAAGGATACTACATCATAGTTGACATATCTATTTAGATTTCTAGTTGAATCCTTTTAAGGGGTGGAGAATAATACCTGAATAGACCATGATTGTGTCAATTTTGAAGAAGAAATCATTTTTAGGGGTGGAGAGTTGTAAAATACAAAAATTTGGTACTAAATCTATATTGATCTATAATTCATCATTTTCCTAAAATGGAATTTATTCCTTCATCACAAGAATCATTTGGTTACTTAGATAAAATTTCCTTGTCATTCGATACTAATTATTTTCTCCTTTTGTGGTCCTTGTGTTTAAAGGAGTGCATTCCTCACAATTGAGAAACATTTACAAACTAATCACTCAATATAGTTTTTTGAATCATCTTGACATCATTTAGAAATCATTGATGAATCAACTTCTTGTTAGGCCTCACATTAATAAATACTTTTCTTATATATAATAGCTTGGAAATAAATTCTAGTAAATTGCAAAGATTACCAAACTTAAGTATACATATGAATACCTTGGAGTTGTATCTATATATGAAGGTATTAATGAGTAAATAAATAGTCTAATTGAAATTTCATTGGGCATTGTAGTTGTGGGAGTTACAAATTCATATATAAATGGACTATGTCATTTATCAGGTACAAAATGAATTAAAAGAGAGCATATCCTTTTCTGTAACCCTTGCGACTAGGAAGGGTGTTTTCTCCTCCACATGTCCACGTCACACGTGACTACATACTCATTTCTAGCCACTTTCTTTGCAATACCTAAAACCACCGCACGACCGCAAACACCCGTTACCCTTATTTGTCTCCAACAGATTTTTTGGTCTCAGTTTTGTAAGGAGTAGGCTGCTCCTTATAACATATAATGCCATGTGTTCGCCACTTTAAATCTTGATCATTTCTTTTTAACTATTCCCAAAGATGAACGTAGATAAAGTAAGGAGTATCCTACTCCACTCCAAGTTGGATGCAATAGGTCCACACTCTTGTCTGTCACATGATCACAGACTCACGAACAACCAAGAAGCCACAACCCTCTCACCTTTTTCCATATCTCCCTTTCATTATCAAGAAACCCTAGACCTTTTCCATCCCCTATATAATCATAAGCCCTTCTCCAATGGGAAGGCAGAAACCTACTAAATCCCACTATATCACCACCTACACAACCAGGTCAGATCATCATCTCATCCTACCTCATGGAACAACATCAAGACCGATCACCCTTACTCCTTGCTAGGGAACAACACACACCTACAACTCAGGTGGTCCTCTCACCACCAACCTGACAACAAGGTAATCTCTAACCTGAAAAAGGTGACCTACAAATTGGAAGAAGCAAACTCAAACTCCTTTATCCCCTCTTCGATCAAAACTGACGCCTAGAAGTTTGGCTGCTTCACACCCCATGTGTGTCACTCCTTCCTCCCTGAGGCAAATGTAGACAACACCACTCGCGTCTCAGATCTCCAGATGAACTTGTTGTCACTAAGGCTTCAGATCTCACCAACCACCACCACCCCAACTTCACCCACCTACTGATGCCCCACCAGCCTTAGCCACCACCATCCTAGTTTCACAGATCCTCGACTTCTTCACCTGGATTGCAAAGTCATAGACCCTGATCTACCAACCTGCAACTCATGCTGCCTTCCAGTCACCCTGATACTCAATGACAATGCCCATAAACTCCTCCTCCCTTTTACACTCGATGCATTAAAACTGATAGAAATAGCTGCAAACTCGCCTGCACTTCCGATGTGTAACAACCTACCACCATGAAAACCTATGTGATCTGCATATCATCTGCAATATTTATCTCTCCTTGTCCTACTATGAATCCTGGAAAATTGGTGAGTAGTATACTAACGATCACTGGTCATGGATAATCAAACGAGATGGCAACTGCAATACTCCTACAAATCCTACGATGCACCGATAAGATAGAAACAAACCTACACCCACTACTGGTGAGGATGACTTCATTTCAGAACATGAAGAGCACAATAAATATGGAACTTCCATACATGCAAAAAATAGTTTTTTAGGAGAGAGATATATCTGCCATGAACTAAGATTTCTCATGGGATATCATAATAGAAGCTCTATTTTAGTAAGTTCATACCATCCTACTTTTTTAGATCTAATATTTTGGTTAAAATGATTCATAGGATATGTAAAAATAGTACATTATAATATAATCATGATAATACAAATCCCTAGAATAGTAACTTGATCCATACCCATGGGTTACACTATGATACATACCCTTACCTAGGTATATATACATATGTTTACATCATTATAAGTTGATACCAATATGATTCATAAGGTCATATGAATCCCTAAAACCTACGAATTCATGCCGATCACCTAAAACACTCAGTGTATAAGTAACTACACATCACATATGTAGAATAGGGTTATCACGATGGTCTGACTTATTCGATCTACCATCTTAAGTATCCCTCATATTAATTCCCTACATGTATGAACCAAATAGCATGCAATAATTTATAATGATAATAACATAAATACTAATTTGTCCTTGTTATGAATTCAAACCCTAACTTTTGAGGATCTAAGAAATAACCCTATTATAGTTTATCTAGATCCTACTTGTATTTAGGAATATAATCAAAATCTAAGTGCATGACTAGACTATATTAAGATATGTCAACAACTCTAGATATCCCTAATAAGGGTATATTGGTAATAAATGTATTTAGTCCTAGTAGCTAAATGGGATTATATATAAGAGAGAGATAAAAACATTTCAAGATCTATTATATAGAAAATGTGACAAGACAATTGATTGTGTAACACTAACTAACTAACTATATATGTGTATATATATATATATATAGTTGGAAATATAAAACTAATATTGATGGGAAAAAATGGAAAACAATAGAAAACCTAAATCCTAACTAAACTAAACTAAACTTGAATTACAAGCCAAGAAACATTAAATAACCCTAGTACATCCTCTTTTGCTAGATTCATGACACATAGGAATCTTTGATCCTTGTGGGCATCTTGACCAAAAATTCTTGATTTGAAACATGTACTAGATTTTCTATTTACTTATTGAGTTATTTATTTCCCTCTTAAATCTACATATTATGTTTGGTGGTGAACCCTAAACTTTTAATAAGACTTTATCGCCTTTAGAAAGTTCACCACCTCAAATTCATTATTTTTGGATATTGTAAATATTATGATGGCACTCAAATTGATTTTGGAGTTTTGACTCCCTAGACTTTGGTCCCTTTGGGCTTTGACCCTTTAGAGCTTTGGCTCCTAGAGGTTGGGCACGTCTTGCCTCCCTGTGCACATGTTGTAATGGATTAGTGGTTTCTCAATATACTATTTGAAATAGCAGGCTACTGTGTCATTCATTCATAGATGAGTGAGCATATGTAATTGTAGTCATAAATAAAGAGATGATATGCCAACCCTCAATCTAATATTTGAAGTCGATCATTGCAAGTATTTTGATAATTTGATATCTTGAACCATTTGCATAGCCTTTTGGAAATATCATCTCGAAATACAAACATTGAAATATTTCTATCCTTACTTTGATAAATTTAGTCAACCAGATATTCCCTATCCAATTTTGATATAAACCTTGAATCATACTTATCACCTATATTCTGCAAATTTTCAATATATGAATTTAGTACTAGCTTTTCCTGACCCATATTTTCCCTTCATGGGTCCATGTGTGGTTTTATTCCTCCGAAACTCATGGACATGTGATACATAGATGGACTAGAAGAGACGTAGGAGATGTCCCTTGTTGAAGACTAGATAGGAATCATTTCTTATTCTAAAATTTGTAATCTTGTGTAAAGCTTCTGTGACTCTGATGTAAAAGCATATTTGTAATAAATATTGTTTATAATTCTAATATTATTTTGTAAATATTTGACCGTAAAGATCGAGTATTTACACAAGTTCTTTATCCCTTGTGATTTTGTTGTGTTAGATATGAATGAAGTTCCATAAAATTCTATCCTTTTTGGAAGATCATTCCTCTACATAGTTGAATGCATAGTTCATGTACAAAAAGGCAAGATCACTCTTAGAGTAGGAGGGGAGATAATGTAATTTTTATCCTGGTGCAATGAAAGCTCCAAACAAGATGGAGAACATTTACCTGGTTGATTGTATTGACAAGTTTCTGGAGGAAGACAAAGACTTTTCCGATTTTGTGGTTGACTATTGTGAGGAAAGAGAATTGAACACCGCCATGGCTCCATAAAATTTAGATCTTGTTTCCAGTTCTAGTCCACATTTGTCTCGTGAAGACGCTCCATCATTGAAAGGTGACTCTTGCAAGCTTGCCATGGAGAATAAGGTAGAACTTAAACCCCTTCCATCAGGGCTAAAGTATGATTTTCTTGACCCTTATTCTACATCTCTTGTCATCATAAACACTGGTTTAACTGATGAAAAAGAAATCAAATTGGTAGATGAATTATGTTTGCATAAAGAAGTAGTCAGTTATTCTATTGACGATTTGAAAGGCATCAAGCCCTCCATTTTCATGCATAGAATTAATTTAGAGGAAGATGACAAGCCTTATCTAGAACCTACTAGGAATTTAAATCAAAATATGCTTGAGTTTGTTAAAAAGGAAATTTTCAAGTTGAAAGATGCATGGATCATTCACCCTATAAGTGACAACTCCTAGGTGAGTGCTATTCTTGTAGTACCTAAAAAGGGGGTAAAACTATTATTAAAGGGGATAATGATGAATTGTTTCAAATCCCTGTATCCACAGGATGACACATGTGTATAGACTATAGGAGGTTGAACAAATCAACCCATTAAGACCATTTTCTATTTCCGTTCATTGATTTAATGCTTGAAAGATTAGCCAATCTTTCCTATTATTTCTATCTTGATGGTTATTCTGAATTCTTCTAATATCAATTTATCCACTGGATCAGGAAAAGATGACTTTCACATGCACCTATGGCACATACGCCTATAGACTCATGTTATTTGATCTTTGTAATGCACCAGCAACTTTTCAAAATTGTATGATGTCTATCTTCTCTGATTTTATTGAACGGACAATGGAAGTTTTTATTGATGATTTTAGTGTCTAACAAAACTCTTTCAATGATTGCTTGTCTAATTTATCTAAAGTCCTTGAGCACTATAAGAAGGTTAACCTAGTGATAAATTAGGAGAAGTTCCATTTCATGGTACAACCCAGAGTAGTAATAGGCTATGTGATTTCTAACAAAGGTATTGAAGTTGACAGGTCAAAATTGGAAGCAATAGAGAAAATGTACCCCATCTAATGTCAAAGATGTTCGAAGCTTTCTTGGCCACACATGATTTTATAGGAGATTCATTAAAGATTTTTCCAAAATAGCAAATCCCTTGTGCTCATTACTTGCAAAAGATGTTGAGTTTGTCTTCAATGATGAAACCCAAGTTGCCTTCAAGAAGCTTAAGGATGCTCTGATTTAAGCTCCAATCATTCAACCACCAGATTGGGACACACCCTTTCAGCTGATGTGTGACACAAGTGACTACACCGTCAACACTATACTTGGTCAAAGAAAGGACAAAAAGCTACATTCAATCCACTACACAACTAAGACACTTGATGAAATCTAGATAAACTATGCCACAACTGAGAAGGAGATGCTAGCCATAGTATATGCCTTCAACAAATTTTGTCAATATCTAGTGGGTTCCAAGGTTGTGGTTTATACTGATCATGCCTCCACCAAGTATTTGTTGAACAAGAAGGATGCTAAACCACACTTGATTCACTAGATTTTTTGCTTCAAGAATATGATCTCCATATCAAAGATAAGAAAGGAACTGAAAACAATGTCACTGATCACCTTTCTAGAGTGGCTACATGTGTAAAGGATGTAGTGCCTGTTGATGATTACCTCCCCATAGAGAGATTGTATGTTGTTGATACACCACAAGCACCATAGTTTTCATACATCGCCAATTTTCTTGCAACAAGACATCTTCCACCTGATCTCATTTACTAGTAAAAGACAAAATTGATGCATGATGTCAAATTTTATTATTGGGACCATTTGATGTTATTCAAACAAGGAACCAACAGACTGATCCGGAGGTGTGTAGTTGAGGAGGAGATACGAAGCATCATATCTGGATTCTATTATTCTTCCTATGGAGGTCACTTTGGGGGAGAAAATATAACTACCAAGACCTTCAAGCTGGATTCTATTGGCCAACTTTATTTTGAGATGTCCATGCTTATGTCAAAGCATGTGAAGAATGCCAAAGGACTGGTGGGATATCAAACAAGATGAAATGCCCCTCATCACCATTCTAGAGATTGAGGTGTTTGATGTATGGGGTGTCAATTACATGGGCCCCTTCCCCCCATCCCATGGTTACAAATACATATTGGTTACTGACGATTATGTATCAAAGTGGGTAGAGTCCATCCCTACCCAAGCCCTTGATGCTAAGTAGTTGCTCAAGTTGGTTTAGATGATTATTTTCTCCCACTTTGGAGTTCTAAGAGCTGTGATTTCAGATGGTGGGATACATTCTAGTGAGAAATAGTTCAACAATCTTCTCAACAAGTATGGGGTGACACATAATATCTCTACTCCATATCATCCCCAAATAGCTGGACATGTTGAAATGTCAAATAGACAACTGAAGACCATTATTGAAAAGATAGTTTCAAGATCTAGGAAGGATTGGACACTCAAGATAGATGATGCACTTTGGTCATTCAAAACAACATACAAGACTACCATCAGGACCACACCATTCAGGCTCATCTATAAAAAATCTTGCCATCTTCCTATGGAGATAGAACATAAAGCTTTATGGGCCATCAAATTTCTTAATTTTGATATGAAGAAAGTAGGTGAGAAATGACTGTTGCAACTCCAGGAGCTTGAGGATCTTAGGATTGACACATATGAAAAATGTAAATATCTATAAAGACTGAACAAAGGCATAACATGACAAAATATCAAAAGAAGAGACTTTGTTGAAGGAGATTAGGTGTTGTTGTTCATTTCAAGATTAAAACTTTTTACATGAAAGCTTAGATCCAAGTGGTCTGGACCCTTCCTGGTCTTGAAGGTTTTTCCATATGGGACAATAGAGCTGTAAGGCAAGCAATAGATGTTCAAGGTTAATGGACAACACTACAAAATCTACACTGATGGAGGGAAGATAGAACCAAGAGCCTCATGATCCCTAATAAAACCTTGTTGAAAAGGAATGAAGTCTACTTCTAGACTCTAAATGGAAGGCCTTTGTGGGATACGTCCCTACATATAGATAGTTTCAGTCATGTTATTTCATTTGAGTTATTTAGTTAGTCATTTACTTCAGAATAAGACCTCATGGTGCTATATTGGTGAATTTGTGTGGGAACATTAGTTAATCACTTATATTTTACATGTGATGGATGTTTCCATTAGAAAGAATAAGGAGATTCAAGATAGGAAAAACCCATGCTTCAACATGGTGTCTAGACATGTCAACACGACATATAGAACATATTTTAGAATTTCAAAACTTCACAGTGATTGCTCCTTACGACATGTGCCCTGACAACACAACATGTCTATAATCAAAAAAATCGAAAGCTACAAAAACTTCACCAACACTTCGTGTGGACCACACGACATGTTGTATTGAATAATTACGATGAAGATCGTAGTTTCTACAGTAACATGCTCTTATGGTGTGCTAACATCAGTTACAATGTGTGATTGAGAAAAAGTCACCAAATTACACAGTGTACCAGTATTATGGCGATTTGCATGTTGCGTGAAACTCATAATGGAAAAATTCATATTGGCTCATTACAATGTGTAGCCTATGATTATGGTGTGCATATGTACTCTAAACTAGGGAAGTTCATCTTTATCTAATGCTGCGTGGGTCATTCTTACTCCATGTTGTGGGACAACTTAAGTGTCCGAACCCTAAAATTGGCTCATCTCTTTTGCATTCATCCTAAGAGAAGCCACATCTTCCACCCACCTTGTGACCTCTACCCTCATGTCATAGACCTGTACCTTGACATCATGGTTGTTCCCTCCACCATAATCACCCACTGCACGTCGTGGTTCTATTGTCTTGAAGAAACACATTTCAGCTCGCCAAGCACAACCCTCCATTACCACTTCATCACCTTACGAGAGAAGCTGCCTGTCGCCCTTCATTTCCATACCCCATTCACTCCGTTTCATCATCAACTCAACCACAAGAGAGACGGTTGCGCTCGAAGACCTTCGTCCCTCAACCCTCAACACCTCGCTAAAGAAAGATAAAAAGATATGCCAATCTATCATTGTGACACACTGTAGCACCACCTCCTTATGCTATGTTGATCTCATTCTAAGAGCTTCCGCATCTACAACCAACACTACATAATGCTTTCAGCTACATCGTGTCTCTCTCAGAGCAGCGTTGAAGGAAAATAATAATCACACGATGTGTGTTCTTTCCTTACGCTTTGTTGTTCCATCCAACACTACATAATCTCGAGAATGAAGATTTTTGCGAAGAGACCCCATCCCAACCCTAAGGCATCTTCCTCTAGTGCACCTACATCTCCTTGGTGAACTTCACACTAAATGCAGAGGAGAACTTCATTTACATCCGCCTTGCCTCTCATGGGGTGGTCCTGACTAGGTTTGTACATGATAATGATATGGACATGCTAAACATTCTGAATGAGGCTAAGGAGAACATTGTGTTTCTTGGTCTGGGTTAATGTTGTTTTGGTTGTGTTGCCACATACCCTCACCTTACCTATGAATTTATGATGACTTTCAAAGTTGATGATGACCCTTCTAATATTCATGAACCGTTTGGTCTGATTTCATTTAGGCTGATGAACAAACTATTTAAATTGACCTTTAAATGAGTTTGCATCCCGATGAACTTTGAATATGATGGTAGTATCATCATATTAGAACAATTTGAGCCTTTCACTTCATAGGGCCAAATCACTAATGAGACCTCCTAAAATCCTACTAATGCTAGAGTATATCATGTTCACAACTTGATTCTTTGCTACATTCACTGCCTTCTCAATAGAGGTGTTTTTGTAAGGAAGGAAACACAAGGTGTAGCTGGTAAACTTGATTTGTTTTTCTTGTGGGACATGCTACATAATTATGATGAACACCAGTTACCACTTTATTTCACGAGTTGAAAAGATACAGAAAGAAACAAAAGGGGACATCATGATAGGGGGCATTATCACTAAACTTACTATTGCCTTAAAGGTTGATCTATCCACTATTGATCCCCTAGATGGAGGGGAATATGTTGATTGTGATTGTCTCATCTCCTCTGGTTTGCTAAGAAAGGATAAGAAAGGAAAGCTCTTCCAAAAGGTTCACCAAATATCCTCTATCATCTAGTTTCCTAATCCTACCCTCACAACTCTCAAAGATAAGGCCAACTAGAAGTATTTTCAAAATGAAGGACCTTCTACAGGTGCACAGACTGAGTCCTCTATGCTGGGGATGGCATTCCACCACCTCCTTCCATGGGTACATAGACAAATTTCACTTGGAGGTACCAACAGGAGAAAGAGGAGTGGTCCAGCTGGTGCTCCAACCTCTTTTACCTCTTCAAGGCTCACTTTGTATGATGGAACCTCCTTTATCAGTTCTAAAGTTGTTAATAGGTATAAGGAGTTGTTACCTAGAAATCCCTATCCCCTTATGCCCTTGCTATAGACTAGAAATGAGCTATTGAAAGAGGTTAAGAAAGTTTTTATCAAACAAAACCTTGGTGCAAATTGTGTAGAGTGCTTGTGCTATTCTAATTTCCAATTTAGCACAAAAGTTGTCAATGAATTCTATGCCAAACTCACTTGGAACTACACAACTTTTATGCCACCACCTAATAACTAAATCATCCTTACATCCATGATTGTGGGGATTCAATTTACCATTTCTGAGTATTCTTTAAAGAAATACTTAAATAATTCCTTGTCCTCGACTGGTTGGATGTCTTCCTATCCTCAATACCTTGACCTCCTTGATCCTAAATTTATTTTTTGAGAGTTTTGAGCCCAAATCCCTACCGACTTCTAGAAAAATTTGAAGAAATTAGAGGTGCCCTATAAGAAGAAGGCCATCATACACTCCTCTTCTCTTGACATCAAGACACATCTCATTGCATTGATAGTTAACTGCAATATCCACCCAAAGAAAAATCAAATAGATATAGTAGAGAACTCTGGAGTGTTAATGTATTATATCCTTCAAGATGTCAAAGTCAAATGGGATCGTTATATTCTCCAGCATATGACATGTTGTGAAACTGAGGAGAAAATCCCTGACTCCCACCCACCCTACCGCAACTTGATATGTGGTTTGTTTCAACACCATATAGAAAAATCTCTTTTCAAGGATCTTGGCTACAAGGCTAGTTGAAAAGGGGTTTACATCAATGAAACCACCATCAAGAAGTCCTTCCATCCCACCAATACCTCTGCCCGTAGTGCCTCTTCCTATACCTTATCTCCACCTCCACCTAGAACTGCTCGTGAATCTTTTTCTATGTCAAATGAAACCCTTTTAGGTTACGTGATGCATCAAAATGCATACCAAATGTAGGTCTAGGACCACCTTCACCAGGACCTACTTCAAATCAAGTTAAACATGAACTTGTCCTGCTCACACCCTTATCCCACTTACCAATCATTCCCAACCACTAACTATGCTTCTTTTTGCATATGATCAGTTCCACCCAGCTCACTAGTCTACTGCTTCTGGTCTACCTCCTACCTCTGGTGAGGAACCTACCCCTATTTCCTCTTATCCTTAGTCATATACCAGTTAGTTACTTATACTTCCCACTGACCCTTATGCTCCAATGCTTGCCAACTTTGATTGGGTTTCTATATCCAACTATGAGCAAGCCAAAGCTTTGTTTGTGTGTGCCAATTCCTGGGAAGAGCAACAATGTTGGTGGCCTAGTCCTCGATCTTTTGTTCTAGACGAGGATGAAGAGATGGCTAATGATGACAATGTTGATGAGGATGGGGACAAGGATGTTGGAGATGAGGATGATGGTTCTAATGGTGATGGTGATGGTGATGAAGACACAACTGCTCATGTCTCAACAACACCTTTGGAGCTAGTCAGTAATGAGGACTACCAACCTGATGAGGAGTTTTATCTTTAAGAGCTTGATGTTTGGTTACTATGTTCTAGAGTGCTCATGTATGCATCTTTTTGTAGGCTATCATGTATTTTACATTGGACACTGTATCCGAGGACTACTATTTTTACATCGATTCATTTTCTTTGTCGTTTTTGATTTTCATCTTGAGTAGACTTACTTCAATGTAATCTTATGATATGTACCTCTAACTCTATGCTTTGCTACTTATCATGAGTTATTGGTGTGTGCTTTCATATTTTGATTATAACTAGTAAATCTGTTCTATCTCTGCCTTGTGTGTGGTTCTTGCAAGTGGTGGTTGTATGTGGTGTTTGTGCCTTGGCTAATACCTATTTTATCTCTTTTACCCCCTCCCTTTTTGATATGACAAAGGGGGAGAAATGAGCCTGATACATATTGAATTTGATCCTTTTCTAGTTAATTTTCTGAAATATCTTGTGACTATGAAAGTTGACTCAAATATCACATATATGTTATGGTTATGGTAACCATACATCTAACGTTAATCATGAATTGGGGAGGGGCAATTGCTGTGTACATTCATGTATCCCCCTACACTAGCAATGTAAACTGTTTAAATTCTAAGTTCTTTTCAATATGTTAACTAATGACTTGTCATCTTCAAAAATGGGGAGAATGTTGACCTAACAATTATAAATTGTCCATATTTTGCTGATGACTTAACCATTCCATTCATACATATCTAATGTGCCTATTTGAAATCAATTTCAGGTGTTAGGTACACTAAAAGAATGAATTCAAGAAAACCCTTGCTTGACCAAAATCAATCCAAAATCAATGCAAGTACACTTTTGTGGAAATGCCTTAAATCAATTAGAACAATTTTGTAAATCACTTGTATTGATGATATTAATTGTAAGTAAGCTGAGAAAAAATATAAAATGAACATAAATAAAATGTTTAAAAACTTTTAAAGCATTTAGCAAATTCCATCACAGGATGCCTTGTCAGTCGAGTTTGTCCTGGTGGCAACTCAACCTACAAGCTGTTAGGAGCTTGATAAATCTCAATGGCGACCTAGTTTGTCATGGTGACAACTCAACTGATACCATGCATGAAAAAACAATTTTAAGCCATCGACCGAGTTTCATCTAGGATAAACTCGATCGATAACCCAAAATTGCTGTGTTGCATAGTGCTATTGGTCGAATTACCTTTATGGAAACTCGACCTACAACACTGTACATAAAAGTATAGAAAAATGTTTCTAACTATTAGAGTGTTGCACAACTCAAAGAAATCTATTGCAACACCCCAAATGACTATAGTTCATTCCTAAGTGCATCTATTGTCTAGTAGACACCCCAACTATAAATAGAGGCCCTTGGAATTCATTCCAAATTTTCCTTCTTATGCTCCTTGCAATAGTTGAGTGGTTTTCTCTACTAAGAGTCCCTTTATCTCTAAAGCTTAATACTAATCTACATCAACTCAGGTGAGATAGGATTGTTGTGAGAGAGCTTCTCCATTATACACCTTGTGAAGCTCTCAACTTCCCTTTCCCAATCTCCCTTCTCAAAGCAAAGATGGTGAAAGCTTCCCCTAGGTGAAGGTGAAGTAGACGACTAAAGATTCAAGAGAGGAGTGTGTAATTCCTTGAAGGCCAAAGATTTGTTGCAAGAGTAGATCTCCTTAGTGAAGGTGTCTAGGTCGTTGCAAATGTGAGTAAGTCCTTGTGAAGGTATAAGACTCTTTCTCTAGGATGGGTAAGTCCTTGTAAGGTTATTGGATCCTTTGATCCTTACAAGGTAAGCTTGGTACCCTTGACCTTGGAACAAGGTGGTCATATTATATCTCTTACAATCAAATATAAGAAGTGTGCAATGGTTGCAAATCTTAGAGATTGACCCCTCTAGGTAGTGGATGTACATCGCCTAGTTTGGCGTTTGGAATCACTATACATAGCTTGAGTTTTATGCTTGTTCAATCTCTCTCATGCTTGCTATGTATTCTTAGTTTCACTCGAATTCCATATTAACAATCTTATCCTGTGATATAAGTTGAAGGTCTAATGAATTTGGTCTAAGTGTTTATATCTTTGTTCACCCCTTGTAGAGCCCATTGATCCTACAAGTCTATCTCCTTAGAAATTTTGTAATCACTTATAATGATTGTATGACTTATAATTAAGCTTAAAACTATAATGGAATTAACTAGAACAATGAATTGTGCACTTTAATTAATTAATGGAAATAGGTATTTTCATCGATCCTGATTGTCTTGAACCCATTTCGGTCAATGAGCCATGTTTTTATTGGTCAAGTAATGCCATCGGTCAAGATTTTATTGCCACGGTAATTCAGGCGGTGATCTTGTAAAACCATGTTTTCTAGCATCATTGAACGAGTTATGACCTATGCATCTCGGCCTATGGCAGTGTAGCTGGAAAGTACAAACTAGACACTAGAGAGGGAGAAAATGTGAAAAAGAACACACTATTAGAATCCCTTCCAAATAGCTATAATATGTTTTAAATGAATCTAACAACTAGGAGGCATCTTCAACTATAAATAGGACTCCTTAGCTTTATCCTATGGTTATCCAAGCATTACAAATGCCCCTACACTACATTTGAGAAAGAAATTGCCTCAAAGAGCCACAATACACTCTAATGATCTTAATCACTTACTGTATCCATTAGAATGAGTAGAAGATCTATAAGAGAGCTAGTCCTATATGTATATCTTATGAGATTCTCATTCACATACCTACCAATCTCTCTTTCTCTCATGCAGTTGAATATTCTCTCTCTTTGCTAGGAGAGAAGTAGAATAAGAAGGGAAGGAAACCCTTGGTGAAAGCTTTTCCTTAGTGAAGGTGGGCAAATGATCTAAGTCAAGAGAGGATTAAGTCCTTTAAGGCCAAAGACTCATTGCAAGAGTGAGAAAGTCCTTGGAGTAGGCTGAAGACTAATTGTAGGAGTAGGTAAGTACTAGGCAAGGAAAAAGACTCTTGATCATAGATAAGTAAGTCCTTTGTAAGGTTGTTGGCTCCATTGGACTAAAAGGGAAGCTAATTATCTATTGATCTAGAAAAGTGTGGTTGTATGCTGCATCTCATATAATGAAATTCAAGATGGTTCTCATGGTTGAAAATTGTAGAGTTTGACCTCTCTAGGTAGTGGAGCTATGTCCTTGAGGGATGGAACCACTATACATACTTGGGAATATTTTTGGATTTTTCAATCTCTCTCCCCTAACTTTTTGTACTTGAATTGTTATCTTGGGAAATATATTAAAGGTTTCATAACTTTTGCAAGTGGTTTTAGCTCAATGAACCTCCCCTCTTGAGCCTATTATGGCTACAATAAATGGTGTCAGAACAAGGTCTTCTCCAAGAATATACTTCCACAAGTAGGGGAGGATGGGTGACAATCAAGAAGGGAAATACTTATTCAACATTATGGTCTTTGATAGGATTAAATTTTAATATTGAATGATAAGAATACAATCTATATTCAAGTAATACATTTACACTTGTGGAAAATGGTGGATTTTCCATACAAGAAATTGTAGGGAAAGCTAAAAGAATGGATGTGGCTACTTCAAATAAAGAAACCTTAGATTCCAAATCCATAAGCATACTCTATTCCACTTTCCCCCCATCAAGTTCAAATGAATATCTTCTTGTTATATGGCATGTGAGATATGGATAAAGCTATGTGTAACTTATGAGGGGAGAAGTAAGTGAAGGAAAACAAGATCTACATGCTCATGCAAAAACTTGAAATCTTCTGCATGAGCAAGACATATTTTATCTCTGAGATCTATTCTAGACTTAATCTCATTGTCAATGACATTGTAATACTTAGCCGACCTATAGGTAATGGTAAGGTATGCTAAAAAATTCTTTACCCTCTTTCCTCCTTGGTGGGATAAGAAGGTGACAACAATAAAATAGACCATAAATATCTGCACTCTTCCAATTGGAGAATGTATAGGTAATATTCAAGCCTATGAGGAAATGATCAATTAAGAAGAAGAAGACGAGCTTGAATAAAAGAAAAGAAGAAAGAACAAGTTATTTCTTTACATTCTTCATCAAGTCACAAATACTTTCAAGGTGAAGAAGATTCCATGAACTCCAAAGGTAAATCCTACAAAGGCAAGTCTTCTTCCTCCTCATGTTGCTTTACATGTGAAAGAAGGCTTACTATGTGGAAACTTGCCCACAGAAAAAAGACCCATCATAAAAAGGAGACAAGAAAATAGATAAGAAGCACAAGAAAAAGAATGAAGGCCACAAAAGCTCTAGTGGCTCCTCCAACACTAGCTCAAGTGAAAGCTCTAGTGAAATTGAATTTGAAGAATGCCATTTGCTCTTATTGCAATTCAAATGAAGATTCAAATGAGGTAAATTTAAACTCTTTATCTAAATAAAATTTAATTGAGATTATTCCTTCACTTATGCCTCTCTTAAGTTTACTAAGAATAAAGTGAAAATGCTTGATAAGATTGTGGATAACTTACATACAAAAAAGGATGAACTCAACATGTTAATATTTTCTTGTAAGATCTCGAACAATCTCTTAAGATTTATCTAAAACTTGAACAAAAATCCAACGATGCTGATATGATATGAACAATCTCTTAAGATTTATCTAGAACTTGAACTAAAATTCAACGATGTTGAGGTTATAAACAATTCTTATCTTAGACAAGTAGATTATCTTAAATAAAATATACTATATTTCTTGAAAAGATCAAATTTCACAATCTCAACCTTTTATGCCTAGTTCAAACGATGATCATGCTAAAATTGTTGGTTCTCTCATGTTTGATATTGATGTTCTCAATGTTGAAATAAAGGATAAGTAATCCAAAAGTAAGTGTGTATATTTATAAGATAACTACTGCTAGAAAATAAAAATGCTTCCTTTCCTGTAAAAGTCAATGATCTTGAATATTGTTCTAGTTCTACTAGTGGTGATAATGATATTGCGGCTCTTCATATTGAAAATGATTTCACATGAAAAATGTTTTTGTTTATAGACCAATCCTTTTCATGCTAAAGATGATGCTAATTACTGCATTCTACTATTACTTCTCTTATGGACGATAATCATACTTTGAGATCCTCTTTCTAGAAATTCTTAAATGGTAAAAATAATGTTAATTAAATCTTAGACCATAGTACTAAACAAGTTGGAAGAGATGGTATTGGACTTGATGGTATCCAAATGGCCAACAAAGGTAAAGGACATCCAATTCTCAATGGAGAATCCTCTTGTTTCAAGACTAAGGGTAGTTGCAACTAGGGCAAAGAAATTGGTCAATATTCTACATATTATCCTTTTAAGAAAGCACACAAAAGCAATTGGACTTGGTTTGATAAGCTAACCCCTGGACCTAAAAATATTATCGGGGACTAGTTCATCTTTGTTCTTGTAGGTCACTTGCAAAAGGGACTGACATGAGTCATTGATTTGCAAATTGGTTTCATAATTGACATATACAAAGAAAGGTAAGATGTGTACAGGTTGGAAACAAGTGGAAAAGAAATGGTAATAAGAGATGTAAATATATTATTGATCATATCTAAACATTGCGTGATATTTCCAAGTTAGTCAACATTTACAAATGGGTTTTGAGTAAAAATTTGCATTTTATGATTCTCATCATATTCTTGCTAAAAACAACCCCAATATTTTATAATGTGTTACTAACATGTTTATACATGTCTGGATATTGCTTATATTTTTATCATGACTCTAGTCTTTTTTTTAAATTGTCTTTGGAAAAACAATTTTCATCAACTGAGGTTTTTATGAGCACATCTAAACCAATGAGGTCCATCTCAACTAGGAATTGTGAAGTGAACTCACAAATGGGATTTTCCTTAATACTTTTGTGTCTTTAAAAAAACAATTTGTGTCTTTGGAAAAACAATTTTCCTTACTACTTTTGTCGGTTAAGGTTCAACTAGAAATTCAAGCAATGGTATTATGCAGTGAATACACAAATGACATTTTTGATGATAATCTCCCTCTCAACTAGATTGTCTCAACCAATACCTTATTTATATGGCACTTATCTTGGTACCTTGATTTTCTTTTATGCATATTACCTTGATATAAATTGGCTATCTTGCATGCAACTCTATTTTTCAACAAGCAATATATCTCTTTGTCTTAAAACTACTTGTATTGAGTTGTTATGCTTACTTTGATGGTAATCTCTTTGGAACTCTTAGTTGCATTTTAAATTACTTCAATTTTTTATCTAACTTGATACATACTTCTAGTTAAGTATCATGTTTTGATGCAACTTTGTGTTTCTTATTGGTAATTATTTGGTAGTACTCATATTATATAGTGAGTAGTATCCATTGATGTTTGTTATATTGTAAATTCCTTTGTATGGATATATCTTAACATCTAGTCATAAAATGTTTAAACTTGTGTATCTTTTACTATGACAGTTGACGTGAAATATTATCGCAATGCAAATTCATTAGGAATATAATTACTATAGTTTACCAAAACTAAAGTACAATAATTCCACCCACAAGCAGATGGATCTTATCGGAGTATAGTTAGGATCGATCCCAAGATACAACATTTTTAAGAATTATCTAATCCAATTAACTTATCATGAACTAGTATTTATCATAAAACTTGAGGTTGGTTTGATGAATCTAAGATTGCAAGAAAGAAAATAGCTAGATTTAAGTTCTAGTTATCAATGGATGGAAACACTAGGGTGGAATTGGGTTTCACCGCCACTACTCAAATCCGTGCAATCATTCAAATCCAAACCTATATGAAGATATAATTGAAGTTATGCTAGTTTCCCCTTCCGAAATCTGAAACTTGAATTAGTAGATTTCTCTATAAGCTCTATGTCTCATTACTTATAGATCCTCTGTCCACTACTCTGGATACTTTTCATTAGAAGTTCTCGTCAGGGTGTCAACCAAAACTAATCAGTATTCAAATTTTAAACTATGAAGTTCTCACAGTAAAAGATTATAATAAGTCACGTAAAGCAAGTGATCAATCCACAAAATATGTGATAAGCAATTGGCTATGAATTAAATAAGTTCATACAAGAGTTGGAACATGAATGAAATTGCAAGAAACATGTAGTGGGGCTAGTCCCCACACCCTAGTGAAAAGACTACTACCTCGACATGGTGAGATTAATATCACAACAAAAGGAAGATGATGCCATCACAGTCATGATGGTAACAGAAGCGGCTTAGCGTCGTGTGTGATTATTGACTTCCTTCTTCCTTTCTCTTGTAGGAACTAACCCTGGCTTATAACAGAAGTAGGTGGAGGAACAACAACTTGAGGTAGAGATTGATCACCTTGGAGAATGAGATCGATGGCTTTGGAGTTATGGAAGGAAAGGATTTGTTGGTCAATGCTTGAGGTGGAGAGGTGTCGCCAAGATAGGTCAATAGAACTATCTTAGTCAATAGGTTTTGTCCTTGCTCTGATCTCAACGAAAGCATTTCAGTGTCTCTATCTCCTAAAAATCTGAGATGAGTTGTATGACTACACTGGGGGCCTATTTATATGGTTGAGGCTATCGACCTCTGTCCATCAATGTCGACCATTTGTTGTTGATCGATCAGTATGTTTGTCTATGGCTTTTGGACTTCTGGCTATCGGTCGTGGAGTTTGATGGGACTGTCGACCTTGAGAGTCGATAAGGCATCACTTGAAGTTGTGGTTTTCGATGAGAGTGACAACATTGTCGATCGATGGAATGATTTTCTTATCATTTGTTAAATGATGATGATGTCGAGAAGGGGGATCAATAGAGGTGTCGACCTAGGTTATTGATAGATTGTATGTCGACCTTTATCATCAGTGAGTATGAGTGTTGTTCCTCTTGGGTATCGACCAGGGAGGTCGACAAGGCTATCGACCACTTGTATGTCTTGATTTCTTTGTCAATTTTAAAGTTGGTTGGAATGTCGATTGACAAGTTGAAATTGTTGCAGAGTGATAAAATTCAAAACTGACAAAGGGAGTCAAGAAAAGTATCAAATTCCTACTAATTAACATCAAAATTGAAGTAGATCAAAACAAAGCTATTCCTAATGAAAACTAAGCTATATGGATGCTAAATTAGACTAATAATGTAGCTAAAACTAGGATGAATATGCATTCATCAACAGTTCCTACTAGTAATCCAAACTTGTGATACCATCTACTAGTAGTCTTTATACATGTTGTTCTAGTAGTGTCAATTGTATGCTATGCATGTATCTTGTTTCATTCACACTCAAACTTTCTCTTGATTTGTATATTTGTTGACTTGAGTTACTTTCTTACATAGCTATTTCATGATAAGTACTAGAATTACATCTAGGGTTGTACAAATGCATGTCTTGTTTACTTTACGTACATTTCTTAGACAAGACATTCAATTTTTCTCTTCTACCCTCCATTTATGACAAGTTGTGTTTTAGCTCTTCGACCACCCACTTTTTGATATGAAAAAGAGGGATAATACATGTCTTTTGTGAAGGGGAGAATACATATATGAGGATAAGACATAGTTACCATAAATGTTATGAAAGCTATCCTTGAAGGGGAAATGCATAAATGGGGGGGGTTTATGAATCCAATTAGCATAGTTTTAGGAAAACATAGTAGCTCGATTGCATTGAAATCCCCATGTTTATCTAAAGGTATGCTTTTCCCTGAGTGCTTTCAATACATTTATGGAATGGTTTGTCATATTCAAACAGGGGTAGAATGTTGATTCAAGGTCGACATTGACTAATCCCTGTAGGGAAATACAACGATAGAAAATGCAGTAGAAACAAAAAATTTACTGCCATATTCTCCATTAAACCAACAGATAGTGTTAATAACTATACAATTGAAACGATGGTTTTGAGGATATACTTGGTCCCGGAGCAAGTCCAGTGACAATCTCCTCATTGTTTTTGTGCAACTTTTTTTCTAGTTGCACTCAGATGGTGTTTGCAATAGCTCCTGGTCTTCACCATAGACAACATGTTGACATTGTCCTCCTAGCGGCAGGAAACAACCTCCATGCCTCTATGGAAGTCCACACAGACCACCTAAAACTCCCATCATTCTACCAGAAATGATAGGAAGGAGTTTTCCCTCCCATTGGTGTTACTAGTCACCAACTTGCTCTCCCACAATTGTTCTCCCTTGCTATCCCTCCCTTTATTGGGTAGGACTTTCTTGGGTTCTCTCAGTTACCACAACTAGAGAAGACCAAAAATTTTCAGAGGCAATTGATGTGTTTGAGAAGCCACCCAGTACCCCTCTATTTATAGGAGGGTTAGGGTTAGTTTTCCCAGTATGTGTGGGAGTGGAATGGACAAGAATATCTCAAAAATTTCCAACCTACAATAGGAGAAACGGTCAGTTCACAAGAGAGCCGATCGGTTGGCATGCGAACCGATTGGTTCACCCAGTGAACTGGTCATTTTGTCATTTTTCCCAATCGCATATGAATTGGAAATCCTAATCCAATTAATGCAAAATATTACGTCATCACTAATCCTTGATTCAATCGAATTGAACCATAAACCAGGCATCTCGCTTCAGGAAACAATTGTCTCACAAACTCAAACTAATCGGTTCTCTCCTTAACTCATCAAGAAATGGACACCACTCCAATCAGTTAGTTCAACACTTGAACTTGTCATTTGGGAGTCCAGTCAGTTTATTTGTTGCTTGAATTGAATACCTAAACACTTTAGCAATCAATTCAATTATCATTCATGATCAAACTTAACTTCTAGGTGTATCCTATCTGTGTGACCCTATAGGTTCCATATTACGTTGGCAATGAATGTCGATAACCAATTATGACATCACAAGCAAAGAGCAGTGCCTAGTCACACGTCATTGCTACTCAATTAAATGGAAAGCTGGAGAACAACTTGAACCTACAACTCTGTGTCCAGTGTTATAGTATTTATATAGTTCCTTTGTTGCTGATATCTTGATTGAACTCCAGGCATGGAATATTCATCTTGTTCAACATTCAATCTCTATTCCTGGAACTAGAACAAACTATCTGAGATATATGTATGCTCAATATCACATATTGACTCACATGCGCACGGCCATGCATTTTATCAGTCTCACTTATCAAGAGGCCTTAGATATCATACTCCCATAGGAGGGACAAATCCCATCTACATCATTCACAATCTTCCCCATGTGTCACAGTGCACCTAAGCATCACCTTTATGACAACCCTTATTCAAGATTACGTTGGATGATGTCAGAGCACATTGAATGGCATGTGATGAGTGTAGTGACTTCAGGTATAAAAACCACAATCATCACCAACACTATAAGAGCTGATTTTACTACCTATTATGGTTTCAATGTATCACTCTTATGGTGGGTATGTGCAATACACTTTTCTCTAACAAGTACCTATGTGTTTGGTTTGATATCACATATCATGACTGATGATATTCTGTCATCAACAAACACACACTCTAGTGTCGTGTATTATTGTTGTCTACATTGGTTCCATAATACTAGCAGACCAGGGATATTACAAGAATGTATACTCTTGATATCTGTATGATCTCATTGTTCATGTCCTCAACCCAATGACATACATCATTGAGTAATATCATTCTTTGGACATTTATTATGTTACATAATTATCTCATAACTGAATAGAATAGGATGAATTGGAAGTTTGCCTTTATTATTAATCAAATAATTTACAAGTTATGCCATTACAATGATCAAATGATTGGCTCTCTGGGCATACATACCCACAGATTCCAACTTGCACTTAGAGCCAATCACTCACAAATCTTATCCGAAGTGATCTAACATGATCATCATGCTTACGTTGTGAAATTGCCTTTTTCAAGGGGTTAACAACATGTGTTCGGTTGGTACTCTAAAAATCTTCACATCTCCTTATTGTATGATCTCTTGTATGAGATGGTAACACCTTTGTATATGCTTGGAACCATGGTTCAGGAAAGCGGTATGCGGTGTACGGGCGGAGAGGGTACTGTATAGAGTATATGCGGTATGCGGGAGTATATACGGGAGTATATGCGGTTTTGGATTTTTTTATTTCAATAAACTAATTTTATATAAAATAATATAGCGAGTTCATAAATTAAAATATATAGTGTAGGCACATACATCTATTTACTTATAAACATATTCATATGCATGTATGATGTATGATATGCTTATATAGGTATATATGTCTATATATAGAATGTGTTTGTAATATATGTAAAAATACTAAAATGTAGGTAAATCAATGTATAAATATATGTATAGTGTGTATAAATGTGACTAAATCAAAATGTATATATACATGCACAAATATGTGATTGTATATTTAGGTATATTGTATATGTATCCATGCATGTTAACATATCAAAAGGTATTTGAAAAAATGTACAATGTGTGTGGAAATTTTTTTATATATATTACAATGTATACATATAATTCAATGACTATATATCTCAATTTATATATATATATATATATATATAATGAAATGTGTGTATATATAAGCATGTATGTACGAAATGCATGAATATTAGTTGTGGGATTTTCAAAAAGCGGAGTTTTATCGGCCGCTTAATCGGCCAAGCGGGAGTATATGCGGCCCATGACCACTTAGTGGACCGATTAGTAATATGCGGTGCGGTAGGGTGACTGAATAGGTATATGCGGGAGTATATGCGGCTGTACGGACTAATTTCCCGAACAGTGCTTGGAACTGTGATGCAATCTGGGTTCCTTGGCTTGTGCAATAGCCCCATTGTTGTCACAATATAGCTCAATTGCATCACTGATGCTTGGAACAACCCCAAGATCTGAGATGAACTTGTTGATCCAGACAACCTCCTTTGCTACATTCAATGCAGCAATATACTCAACCTCTATTGTAGAATCGACAACTGTCTCTTGCTTGGAACTCTTCCAACTTATATCTCTATGTTGAGGAAAAACACAAATCCTGATTGTGATCAATAATCATCTTTGTCAGTCTAGAAGCTTGCATCGGTGTAACCCTTTACCACCAACTCTTCCTCTCCACCGTATACAAGGAATCCATCCTTAGTTCTTCTCAAGTACTTAAGGATGTTCTTTACGGCTATCCAGTGAGCATCACTTGGATCTTATTGATCTCTGATAATCATGCTCAAGGCATAAAAGATGTCAGGATGGGTATATAACATTACATACATGATAGATCCAATCACTGATGTATATGGAATGTTACTCATCTACTCCTTTTCTTCACAAGAACTGGGACACCGAGCTCTAGAGATACTGACACCATTGCTCATGGGTAGGCTTCCTCTCTTTGAGTTCTTCATGCTGGACCTCTTCAACACTTTGTTAATGTATGTGCTCTAACTTAGTCCAAGAAACCTTCTAGATCTATGTTTATAGATCTTGATTCCTAGAATATAGGATGCTTTACCTAAGTCCTTCATAGAGAATGTATTTCCCATCCCATTCTTTACCATATGTAAAGACGGAATGTCATTTCCCACTAATAGTATGTCATCTACATACAATATGAGGAATGCGACTTTGCTCCCACTAGCGTTCTTGTTTACAAAAGGTTCATCTTCATTTTGACTAAAGACAAACTCTTTGAACTTTTCATCAAATCAAAGATTCCAGTTCTGAGATGCTTGTTTCAATCCATAGACTGACCTTTGTAGCTTACATACTTTATTTGGATCCTTCGGATTTATAAAACCCCCAAGTTGTTTCATGTACACATCCTCAAGAAGATTCCTATTAAGGAATGTGGTTTTAGTATCCATTTGCCAAATCTCATAGTCATGATAAGCTACAGTGGCAAGCATGATCCTGATCGATTTAACCATGGGAATTGGAGAAAAGGTTTTGTCATAGTCAACACCTTGAACTTGTCAAAAACCCTTTGCAACCAATCTACACTTATAGGTTTTTACTTTACCATCCATGTTGGTTTTCTTCTTGAAGACCCACTTGCACCCTATGAGTTTTACCCCTTCAGGTGGATCCAACAAGGTCTATACTTGTTGGTGTACATGGATTCTATCTCAGACTCTGGTCCCTTAGTAGCTTCTAGAGAGGTTGTTGTCTCATCATCTATGACCAACTCACCACCTTCTAGAGTCAGAAGATAACCAAATCTTTCGGGCTCAAGGCGTGTCCTACTAGATCTATGAAGTTCCTGTGTTACTAGAGGAATTTGAGATTCTAGAAGGACCTGTGATTATACTTGTTCCTCTTGTACATCTATTGGTAAATTGTTTTCTTGTTCATCTTGAACCTCTTCGAGTAGTACTTTCCTCCCACTATTTACTTTGGAAATAAATTCCTTTTCTAGGAATACATCATCTCTGTCAACAAACAGTTTGTTGTTTGTTGGGTTATACAAGTAGTATCCCTTGGTTTCCTTGTGATATCCAACAACATTACATTTATCAAATCTAGGGCCAAGCTTTTTAGGAAATATTTTCTTCACATAATCTTCACATCCCCAAATCCCCATAAAAGACATTTTAGGACGCTTCCCAATCCATATCTCATATGGGGTCTTTTGAACTGATTTAGATGGTATGCAGTTAAGTATAAACACAGAAGTTTCAAGAGCATAAGCCCAAAAGGAGGTTGGAAGATCAGCAAAACTCATAATTGATTGCATAATATCCAACAATGTGCAGTTCCTTCTTTCTGATACATCATTGTGCTATGGTGTTCCAGGTGGAGTCCGTTGTGATATGATGCCATGGGCCTGCAGAAGGTCCTCAAACTCTTAGATTAATTATTCTCCACCTCAATTAGAAAGAAGTGCCTTAATATTTTTGACAAGTTGGTTCTGTACTTCATTCATAAACTCCTTGAACTTTTTAAGAGTTTCTTTTTTATGTTTTATCAGGTAAACATAACCAATGAAGTACTGATACCCACATCTAGCATTTGTTCAAAAAGGCCAATACACATCAATATGTACGAGTCCTAATAGATCACTACCCCTCTCACTATTTCTAGGGAAGGGAGTCTTTGCCATCTTGCCCAACAAATAAGATTCACATGTATCTATCGATTCCAAATCAGAGGAGTCTAGATAACCATCCCTATGGAGTCTAGATATGCGTTTCTCATTTATGTGCTCTAGATGACAATGCCAAAGATATGTTTGGTTTGAGTTATTGAGTTTTTTTTTCTTTTGGTATTTATGTTATACACACTTGTCTATAGATCTATCAAGTATATACCATAGACATTGGGGCACTACAATATAATATCTCATCTTTACTAATAGAACATAGACCATTCTTTACAAGAAATTCGAATCCATTCTTGTCCAAATAAGATGCAAATAAGATGTTCCTATTAATGATAGGTATATAATAGCAGTTCTCCACCTCTATTACAAGCGCACTAAGTAGAGATAAATCATAGGTTCCAACTGTTTTGGAAGCAACTCTTGCTCCATTAGAAACACATAGTTCAACCTCACCTTTCTCTAAAGGTCTAATTCTTTTTAGATCCTTCACATTTGAGCAAATATGTGATCCACATCCGGTATGTAGTACCCAAAATGAAGAACCTAGTGAATTTAATATCAATTATGCATATACATGAAGTAGATATCTATATCCCTTGCTTCATATTTCTAGGTTTCCTTATCCTTGTCCTTATTTTAAGTGCATAAGACTTGGACTTTAGGTCAGCCTCAGAACACTTCTTGGCCTTTCCTTTGTCCTTGAACTATATTATGCTGATCTTCATCATGGATTTGTCCTTCTTCATTTGTGCTTCGACATATACCGACATGTCAAGCAACTCAAACAACGGTCTAGCCATGTTACTCAAGTTGTAACACTTGATAAAATGGATATATGATTTAGGAAATGATTGCAAAATCATATCCGTGGACAACTCTTAATCTAAAGGAAATCCCAACCTTTTTAGATGTTCCACATGCCCAATCATATTGGCACATGGGACTCTACTGGGTTTCCCTCTGTCAGTTTGCACTCAAACAACACCTTAGAGACATTATACCTATCATGCTGCTCATAGT
The DNA here is from genome assembly GCA_963693085.1 of Alisma plantago-aquatica. Lineage (NCBI taxonomy): Eukaryota > Viridiplantae > Streptophyta > Magnoliopsida > Alismatales > Alismataceae > Alisma > Alisma plantago-aquatica. The sequence goes on from OY856409.1 coordinate 52,471,154, forward strand.
CCATATAGCCCAATAGAAGGTCTTTAATGTCCATGACATCATTGGCATGCTTCAAGTAAGCATACATTTCATCCTTGGGCACACATGGAAAGGATTTCACTGGTGCTGATGTTTCAAGAACACAAAGAACATTTTTCAAAATCCTAAACCAGTTATGTAAATATATCTCATTTAGATTGTCTTTCATAAGGACTGATCGCAATGATGATTTCATTGTCATTTGATTCTACAAGAGAAAATTTTTCATTTTGTCAAAACACATGTTGATTTTATTTTGAAAAATATATGATGATATTTAGTTAGGACTTTAATTGATTATCACTCCCACTATTTTGTTCAAATCAATAACACTCACTACCAATTCAGAAGATTGTAGCGTACTATCTTCTAGTGAGCCAAGATTCATATTTCATCAAATCACGCGTCAACTTTGACTGATCACCCACAATTGGACTATTTAGGTAGGCAACTTTTACCAATTTCATATAAATGGAACTCTTGGATAGATGGAATGAACAACTCTTTGTCACAATCCATCTCTATGCTTCTAAGTACTCAATCTCATTAAGATCACCTAGTTAAGCCTGACCAAAAAGTCAACACAATAGAATATGTACCCTGCTTTAGCAAATCTACATATCTACCATCACACTTCCATGATATATATGACACACCATGCTTTAGCATAACCTACACTTGGTCGATAAAGCTTTTCATGTGTGCTGATTTTGGAAAGCATCTTAGGCTTAATATCAAATTAAGGGATTTGTATTTATAAATACATATACAATATATAATCACCACAAATATAGTATGTATCATATACATGCTATATCCCGCAATGAAAACATGCAATAAACATAAGTGATGGTTATGGGCATTCTATTATAATTCCTTGGAGCCATAAGGAATTGCCACCACCTAGGTATACATCTCATGTAGAAACTTGTTGTTGATGAAGATCTGTACTTACCAATCTGGGTTGACCAGTTCAACCCTTGAACTGGTTGACTTGCCTCCTGGCCAGTCTGTTGGTTGCCACACTGATCGTTTGGTCTATATACCACCATCTTCTAGGTCCTCGAGTCGATTGGTCAGGTCCACCAGCCGGTCGGTTGGGCTTTTCCTCCTCAAGGCAGTCGGTTGTCCAGGCGTTGTGCGTCTTCTTCTTCGTCTTAACAAGGAATTAATATATCTTAATGCTATTACATATTACATGATGTAAGAGAAACCTCAAGTTACATTCAAGGGGAGCATAGGTAGGAGAGAGTAATACTTTCACAATTGGAAGATAAGACAAAGGCTCAATATGCAAATCAAGATAAAACCAAACACATAACCACACATAGATATATAGGGTTATTAGACATAACCATTCTTCACATCCACAATCAAAGCTCACTTTTAAGGCAACACAAGTAAATTGCATATATACACACACACTAGTTGGGTTCTTATGTGGTGTTTGATCAGATATGCCCATGAACGAGATTAAGTGTTGTATGCAATAAATAAACAATAACAACCAAAAATCCGATCATATCAATTATCCCAAAACATAGTGGATTGACATGACTCTGATACCACTGTAGTGAAATATGGCAAAAGAATAGATAGCAAATTTTTTTTCCATATTCCCCATTAAACCAGTGGATTTCCAGTGACAATATCCTCGTCGTTGTTGTACAACTTTTTTTAATTGCACTTGGATAATGTCTGCAATAGTTCATGGTCTCCACCATAGATAGTGGACTCATGTTGTCCTCCTAGTAGCAAGAAATGACTTCCACACCTCTATACAAGTCCACACGAACTGCTTATAACTCTTGTTGTTCTACTAAAATAGACAAGGAGTTATCCCTCCCATTGGTGTACTAGTCACCAACTTGCTCTCCCACAATTATTCTCACTTGCAATCCCTCCCTTTATCAGGTAGGACTTTCTCGAGTTCTATAGATTACCACAAGCAGAGAAGACAAAAAAAATTTAGAGGCAATTGATGAGTCTGAGAAGCCCTGCGATAGGTGAAATGGTTGGTTTGCAAGCGAACTGATCGGTTGGCATGTGATCAGATCGTGGTTCACCTAGTGGAGCGCTCGCTTCCTCATGTTTTCCAATCACATAAAAATGGCAATTCTAATACAATTAATACACAACATTACATCAACACTAGTCCTTGATTCAATCAACTTGAAACACGAACCCGACGTATCACTTCACGAAGTGGTCATCTCACAAACTTGAACTTATCTATTCACTAAGTGAATCGGTTGTTTCACTCCCCAACTCATCCAGAATTCAGCCAATGCAATATCCAATCAACCTAACACTCCAACTAGTCGGTTCAACACTCGAACCAGACAGTTGGGAGTCCATTTAGTTAATTTGTTGCTTGAATTGAATACCTAATCACTTTAGCAATCAATTCAATTATCATTCATGATTAAACTCCTCTAGGTGTATTCAATGTGTGTGACCCTATAGGTCACATATTACATTAGTAGTAAATGTCGATAAACAATTATGACATCACAAACAAAGAGTGGTGCCTAGTGACACATCATTGATATCCAAGTAAATGGAAAGTTGGAGAACAATTTCAGCCTACAATGTATTTCTGGTGTTATAGTGTTTGTATAGTTCCTTTGTTGCTGATATCCAGATTGAACTCGAGCCATTAAAAGGTGATCCTCTTCAACATTCAATCTCTATTCCTTGAACTAGAGTAGACTATCTGAGATATATGTAAGCTCAATATCACATATTGACTCACATGTGCATGGCCATGCATTTTCTGATTCTCGCTTTTCAAGAGGCCTAGGATATCATACTCCTATAGGAGGGACAAATCCCATCTACATTCACAGTCATTCCCATGTTTCATTGGCACCCAAGCATCACCATTATGGAAACCCTTATTCAGTATCACGTTGGATGATGTCAAAGCACACTGAACAACATGTGATGAGTGTAGTTACTTCATGTCTATGAACCACAATGACCACCAATATTGTTCTAGCCATATATTGAAATGGTCTAAGAACCACAATCCATTCTCATGAGCTTAATCACTTGCTACATCCATTAGGATGAGTAGGAGATCTATAAGACATCTAGTCCTACATGTATATATTGCGAGGCTCTCATTCATATACTTCCCAATCTCTCTTTCTCTCATGAAGATGAAGATCTCTCTCCTATTTAAGAGAGAAGAAGAAGAAAAGGGCGGGAGCCTCAGTTGAAAGCTTCTCCTTGGTGAGTAAAACCAAAGAATAAATATCTAAGTCAAAAGTGGATATGTCCTTGAAGGCTGAAGACTCATTGCAAAAGTAGATAAGTCATTGGTGAAGGTTGAATTCCCATTGCAAGAGTGGATAAGTCCCTAGATAGAGTAAAGACTCTTGGTCATGGATAGATCGTCTTTTTTATGGTTGTTGGTTCCCTTGACCTCAAAAGGAAGCTATTTATCCTTTTTTTAGAAAAGGATGGTTATATGGTGTATTTCTTGTAATGGAATATAAGATGGTGCTCATGGTTGAAACCAATGTCTTCTCCCATTTATATCAATTCACCCCCTTGTTTCCTATTATATGCCCAATAATTGGTATCAAACCAAGGTATTATCTGAGCAAATACTTCCACAAGTAGGAGAAGATGGGTGACAATCAAGAAGGAAAGTAATTCTTTGACATTCTGATATTTGATTGGAGCAACTCTTGATATTAGAATAAAAGAATGCAATTCCATATTCAAAGATCAAGTCTTGAGTTGTAGAAAGTGGTGGATATTCCAGCACAAGAAACTCTAGGGAAATCTAGAAGAATGGAATGAGACTACTTTGAAGAAGGTAACTTTGATTGCTAAATCCATAAGCATCCTCTATTCTTCTCTCTCTCCCACTAAGTTCATCCAAATATCTTATTATGTCTTGGCTTATGAGATATGGAGAAATATATACTAGAAATGAATTACTATTAAGAAAATGTTGAAAATAATTAATACAAAAATTCATTTTCTAAAATTACACAGTAAAGTATGATTTTGTTGCAATCAATTAGAGCATCGGATGTGTAAATAGGTAGATTATTTAGAGGAATGTTTAGGATGTGGCCAAGTTAGTTTAAGTAATCACCTAGCATTTCTCATAAACCAATCTGGTTGTGTTAAGGAGAATCATACTAGTGTCCTTGTTTGTGATCCATTCTCATACAAAATCACCTTTCAAGAAAACCATAATACTTACATATAGCTTAAATTTGATTCCGATTAATATTCATAAGATCACAAATTTAATAATTCGAGTAAGGATCATTTAAATTGTATGTGAATATACACTTATATTGAATAGAAAATAATTTGTGTTAAGTTTGTCATGTATAAAATGACTCTTGACCTCTACATGTTTAGAAAAACTATTCAATATAGGATTTTTTGTTAAGTTTACTGCACATGTTCTATCATAATATATGTATGTAGGGGTAGTATCGATAAATAAATACTAAAAACCCAGTTAATCCAAAATATTTACACAGATGAAATCTTAAAAACCATGTGTTTGACTTCAGTTGTTAATAGTGCTACATCATTTTGTTTCTTGATAAATTGATATCCTAGTGAATTTAAAAATAGAAACATTACCTTTCTGGCCACTTCTACATCTCACTTTACCAGAATTGGTATAGGCTATAGATTCAAAATTCAAATATTGTTTTTAGCAAAGGCCATAGTCAATGGTTATAGTAAGTTATATTATATTTCTTTTGACTGTAGCAAGATATGATTTGTTAAGATTTTCTAGAAACCTAACAATTGTCCTACCAAAATTAATAGGTTAGGTCTAGTAGTTGTATGATAGAGTAGGTTACATGTAAGGATTTTCCCTCTTCATCTTTATAAATTTTAGTGTATGTATCCAAAGTATTGGTACAAGGCTTACAATTTCATATATTGATGATTTTGAGAAATTGTTTTGTGTATTTCCTCGGTAGATAAACATTTCTTTCATATGAAGAAAAGTATAGGAATAAAGCAAGTTCTCCCAATAAACTCACTCCAAATTCATTCTTCATTAAATTAACAAAAAATCACATAATGTATCATGGTTGGATAAAAATATCATCAACATAACTTTCTATAGCATAAATTATCCATTTATAAGCTTAAGAGAGTGTAATCTGCTTATTTGATAGAAAAATCATTGTTTAAACAAATTATTTCAAGTCTCTCACACCATTTCTAGAGATCTTTCTTTAAACTATATAAATCTTTAACATATTCATCATGTTTTACATCTTCAAAATGAGGTTGTTGTGTGACATAAACTTCCTATTCAATTATTTCATTAGATAAATGCAATGGATGGTCATTTTATTTTTTAACAATAAGATGTCTAGCTATTGCCAAAATATACATATAAATATGAGCTGAGAAATAGTTGCATAAGTTTCATCAACATCAATTCCTTCTTGTTGATTATAGCCATGGGAACTTCATCGAGCATCTTCCTTGAGACCCATTTAGTTTTGATAACAATTTTGATGGGTGGTATCAGAACTAGATCCCAAAAGTCATTTTTAACATGTTGATTAAATTTTTTGTGCATGCCTATGATCAAATAATCATCACTAAGAGTCCCATAGATGGACTTTAACTCTAATTTTGATACAAGTGTCATGATCACTTGTTCTCTAAACAAATATCTTGTCTTAACTTCACTTCTGGAAGCATCTATGTTAAATTAGTAGGATGGTATTTAACAAGCTTAAGTGAATGGGTTAAGTGAAATTTTTGGGACTAAAAACTATTATTATTTTTTAACCATCTTCTTTAGATATTACATTCAATGAAATAAAATTTAAGTGTTTTATATCAATATTGATGTATTAAATTTTAAATATTATCTTCTGGTGAAATTCTAAAAATTTTCATATAAATTGATCCTTAACCTTTTTGAAATATAAATTTCAAACCTTTATGCTTTGGTTTTGGGAAGTATCCTAGAAAGAACTATTTAGAGGATTTGGCATCAATCGTATTTCTATAATCTTTTGTGTTCAGGAAATAGCATGTGTATCCAAAGTTAGGGTTTCTTAATATAAACAATCTTACTAGAGGTTTTGTTAGGACATGGGTGGATAAATAATCTATTTTTATGTGTCCATATGTGTTGATTACTTTTACATTGCTTATCTTTATTTCTTTTATCATCTATACTAAACAAGTATGATGGCAATTAATGAGCTTAGAAGGGAACTAATTAGGTTAAGGTTCTTCAGGATGAACTCCATTTTTACTTTTTACCATCTTCTTCATAGATACTACTATCGATGAAACTACGTTCAATGTTGAAATCCCCAAATTATATCCTTTGCTAAATTTTCAACAAACTTTGGATAAAAGGTTTCTTCAACCATTTCAAAAAGTAAACTAAACACCCTATGTCATTTACATGTTAGGGAATATCCTAGAAAGAATGATTTAGAATATTTGGCATCAAGCTTATCTCAGCCACCTATTTGATTTAGGATATAACTTCTATATTTAAGTAATCTTTGGGATTCTTACTATGAATAATGCTAATGGAAGTTTTCTTATGATAGCATGGATAAAAAATCTATTTTGAAATTAGAAACATGTGTTGACTACTTCTATCTTGTTATAACTTTGTTTCTAGAATCACATGTATTAAATCACTAGGATGGTACTTAACAACCATAGAAGTGGGTTGGTCTGGTGAAGGTTTTTGGGTTGAACAACATTTTTTCTACCATATTCTTGATGTATACTACTATCTATGAAGTTAAGTTGAAGTGTTAGATACTCAAATTGTGGGATCAAACTTTCAATTTTATCTTCTAGTGAATTTTCAATAAACTTTACATAACTTGTTACTCGAGCCTTTTTGAAAAGTAAATTAACAACCATATATGGTTTTCTTTTTGGGGATTATCCTAGAAAGAATGATTTATATGATTGGACATCAAACACATCTCTATCATATTTTTTGTTTAAGTTATAGCATGGGACCCAAAGGTAATATGATTTGGGCTTCCTTCTATATATAATCACATTGAAAGTTTTCTTTGGATAGAAATGTATAAACAACCTATTTTTAATGTGTAAAGATGTGTTTACTAGTTTACCCAATATTTTTTAGGAGTGTTGTGTTCAAGAAACATTATTCTATACATATATTTAAATGATCTATTCTTCCTTTCAACTAAACCATTTTTGGGGAGTTTTGTTGTAGGGAAATTATTCTGTATCTTTTTGGTCAAAAAATCTTTCAAACTTGTTGTTTAACCCCCACCCCCACCATGGTCAATAAACATGGTGATAGTATTAAGTTGAAGATCATTTCCAACTCTATTTCTAAAGCTTCTAAATGTATGAAATATATTTTATTCAACAACTAAGAAGAAACCATGTAAGTATAGAGAAATCATAATTCGTAAAAATCAAATATTTTTCACAAACAAGATATTGTGTTCTCATTGGTTCATAAAGATCCATATGGATGAGTTTTATAGGTATAGTAGTGGATAATATATTCTTAGACTTGAATAATCTTTTTATTTTCCTTTGTACACGGTTGTCTTTCTTACTTTTTTCCAAAGGAATGCTTGGAAGACCTCTAACTATTGACTTTTTCCAACTTATGAATTAGGTTCATGTTTAAACGCCCTAGTCTTCTATGCCAAAGGAGTTCATTTTCTTTATTGGTTATAAGGCATTACCTTTTACGGGAGTAGTTAAATTGATATTAAGGATATGTAAGTTAGCACTCCAACATTCCTCACAAATAAAAGTGTTTAGAATAAGACTACAAGCAAGATTTTTAAATAAGACACAAAAACCATTGTCATAGGGTTGACCGAAACAATTAAGATTATGATGCAAGCCATCTACAAGTAACATAATCTTTTATAGAAAGAATATAAGCTAATATTTCAATCTCAAGAATTTTTTGTTTGCCATTGTCACCAAAAGTCATTTCTCCCCCTTATATTTTTCTAGTGTTTTGAACTTTTTTTGTCTCTAGTTATGTGCTTTCAACAACCAACACCAATTACCAAATCTTAGAAGATTAAGTGTTGGTACCAATGTGTGGGTCCTTATTGTTTAGGATAACAATGTTTATAAAGATACAATATGTTAATTATTTTACAATGAGGAGTTATATTAGATACAATGATTGAATCATCTAGTATACAAGAGAACATATTTTGATTAACACACTTGGAAATCAGACAAACCATAGCTTGTTGGAATCGTAAGTTTAACCAACAGTTATGTTATATACAATGATTAGATACAAAGATTGAATTGCAATATAAGTTCAACCAACAACATGTTCAATTTGAAATATAAATTCAACCAATATAAGTGCTGTCAAATATGAACAATTCAAGCATTTGATTAAACATCCAAGTGTGCATAGTGCAAAAGGAATACTTAGTGGAGATACATATACAACATTAAGAAAATATGAAAAAATAGGAACATATGCATCATTCGGGTCAGATCTCAAAATTGATGTGAAGAATGGACAATTCAAATGGGTGGGAAGAATTTTTGTACACCCTTCCTATGGGGGAATTGGTCAACATGATGTTAAAAATGGTTGCAGAAAGAATAAAGGATTTTACCTATTGGATGATAGTTGGAATAACTAGTGATTTGATGAATCTTATCTTTTGTGGGTGATTCTTGTTTTTGTATACAAGGCTACTTGTACCTACTTTTTTATAATAGTGGCGAGATAAGATTTGTTTTTCTCACAATATCACAATTTATGGTTTCAAGAATCATTTTCTCTAGGATATAGGTTATTCATTTCATTACATTATGTCATAATATTTAGGATTGCATATGATTTGTGGAGATTATTAAGTATGCCATTTTTTGCAATAGGAGTGTTATGTCTAGTCAAGTAAGCATAATCAATCTCTATAGCATCTATCTTGAACTTGAGAGTTTAAATATCAACACTAGTGGTGGGAGGATCTAAGATAATCAAGTCTACAAGAGATCTCATCAAGTTTCTCATGTAAGTTGTCCACTAGGTTAGATAGTTCCTACAACTAAGTCTATATCCTATCATTTTAGTTCTAGTATAGGATGAATAGCTATATGTTCTTCTTTTTAAAGATCAAGTAGATTTACCTCATATTAGTTTTATTCACTTTTCTTTGCCATGTTACAACTTAGATTAATATTCTCTTCTTTTTCTTCATCTTGAATTGAGTAGATAATCTTCCACTTATTCATGAGACTTGACATATTTTCCTTTCCTTTTTTTATTTTTAAGAAGGCATTGGACATCCATGCTGAAGTCATTGGATTCTTTATCTTAACTTGGACCGATTTCAAAGTTGAATCCCAAATTGTTGTGTATTCACTTTCATTCTTTTCCTTCCTCTTCTTTGTCCGCATCATAAACTTGTTACCTTCTTTCTTGAATGTTGTCCATTCATTTTTGAGATATTCACTTCTTCCATATTCCTGGAACTTGAAAGAAGGGGGTAAGTAGATTATTTTAGAAATCATTTTCAATACTTTCTAAGCCTTTCATAGTTTTTATTTTCGTTAGAGGACTCTCACATGAAGCCTTAAAGATTTGGATGCAAGAACTTTATTATTGGGTTAATATTCTTTTATCCTATTAGATTGATCCTTTACTCGACCTCATAAGTTTCAAGATTGTTGATCAATTATCTAATCTTCAAGACATTAATATTACTAGATTCTTCTATTGACATCACTTTCTTTTGTATTTGGATATGATGATCTCAAGATCTTGATCACCTATTATTTTCATGTACCTTCTTTTCCAAGAGATGTAGACCATTAATACAGATAAAAAATCTAGAACACATTTAAGCAGTGTATACTTTCTATTCCATCTAAAATAAGTCTACCTTATGTCAAAATATGAATTGTAGATTCCTTGACTTGGTTGGTTCACTGGGGGGTATGTGATAATTTTATCCAAATGTCATATGTGGAATCATAAAAAAATATTCTAGTAAATTCACAAGAATAAAGTGTGTATAGAGAACTTTTATAGCTTTGTTAGTGTGCTTTACTATGTCAGCATCCCAAACCATCAAGTGGTGATTTAGGATAGATTTACTCCTTTTCCACCGTCTTCCATTTATCATGGGTTGATGCCTTGTATCAAGAATTGCATCCTTCCATTCCTGTATAAGTAGTTTCTTCCATAAATGAGAGGAGGCTTGACGGGATAAGCATGGATTCATTACAAGTTGATAATTCTTGCAACATTATCCTAATCCTTCTAGCTTTATTGGAAGTTTTCCTAAGAGATTTCTCTGCAAATAATTGAAACTAGATTCTGTATTGCGGTGGGGGTTGAATATGTTGGCTCCATAGTTTATGTTGACCATGTTTTAATGATAAAATCACCATTCCATCCATTTGTGTCTAATATTTCCACTGAGATCACTTTATAGAAACATACACACTCCAGCTGATCAACTTTGCAAACTCTAATTTGGAGAAAATCAAGTCACACGAGCTCAAAGTTCAAAGTTGAATAAGTGTTAGATTTATCTATGGAACTTTAATTTAAACCATTTCTTATGATTTTGTGAATTGTAATTAAGCTCAAATCTATAATAAATTTAATTAGAACAAATTAATTTGGTATGTATGATGATTTAGATGTTCTTGGACAAAAAGGTTTAGCGACATAGTTTCACTCTGAAATACTAGTGATGAGATTGTTAAGGAATCTTGATATACTTGCATCATCTGAGTTTGACATGGAAAAACTCAAATAATTGTAATAAGGCCTAAAGTCCAGTATGATTGGTAGAAATTTCAAAGGTGAAACTCAGACTACTAACCTAACTGAGTTTTTTCTATTAGTGGAATCAATCTAGAACTAGGCATGAAACTTAATCAAGAGTACTGTATATGTTCTGTGAAGTGAAAAATAACCATGGGATAAAATGACAAAATATATATGTTAGACATCCTGTCAATTACCCAAAATGACAGGAATTTGTACTAAGTCTATATGCTAGTAGACATCATCAACCTTAAATAGGGCATATATGTGAGATTATTAAGTCTACCGACTATGATCATAGGTTATAATTGAGAAAAAGTAACTAGGATCCCCTAATTACTCTTTTATCTTGATTACTTGCTACATACATTAGAGTGATAAGTCATTCATAAAAGGGCTACCTCTTCTTGTTTACACGTAAGTGATTTGTTCTTCTTCCAATATGCCTCTACCAAATGATGATTTGAATCTTTTCTTTATCTATTGAAGGTGAAGGACAGGTGGCCCTAGCTAAAGGAAGGCAAGTCCCTTGTAAGATTGTTGGATCGCTTGTTATTGAAAAGGGGAGCTAGTTATCATTGATCTAAAATGGAAGGTCATGTAGTGTATGTTCCTGTGAGTTGAATATAAGTGGTACTCAGAGGATATAAATCCTTAATTTTGACCTCTCTTTATAATGCAGACACATCCTTGACATTTGAGAATAATTTTTTTGCCTTCATATTGTGGGTTTTTCAGTATGTCTCTCCCCTTTCTTTTAAAACTTATATTACTTATCTTGGGATATAACTTGATGGTCTAACAAATTTGATATAAGTTTTTAGTAGATCATATCACCCCCTCCTACATAATAAGTTCAACAGTTAATTAGAAATTTCTTAAAATACAACATCAATATAAACATTGCTTTAACAAAAGTAAAGTAAAAAGGAGGTGGAAGGATTACAAGTCACATTTACTTCACACAGTTCAGAAATGACAAAGGTTCCCCAACCCTTTCCTTTTTGTGCTTTCAAAATGAGGTTTAGACAAATGACGTTTATTTATAGTTGAGACAAGATTATATATCAAACAAATCCAAATAAAGATTAAACCTTTTTGTTATCTCTTTTAGATCATGCATATAGGAGAGCACAAATTTTTCCTTTTTTAATACATAAGGAAACCACTGAACACCTTTTTTTGTAGAGTTTTTATTTCCCTTAAATCTTTTAGCGGTAACAAGAAAGACATTTGGAGAGGGTTTTCTGTGTTTCACTTCTGGATCATCACCTTTAACCACATGATGCGTCAAAGAGATAATCTCCTTATGCCTTTGAAGTTTGTATTTAAAATGTCTTTGGTGTGATCCTGTAGTAATACATATGGGTAACCCACTGACATGAAGGTGTCTACTCAAACACTCAACTTATGGAATAAGATCTGAAAGTTGGGAATAGGTCCTTGAGCATGCCTCCATATCCATGAGGAAATCCTTTGTGGAAAGTTCAACGGAGATTCCCATCTTCTCAACGAAGACCCACACTACTTTGATAGCTTTTCTACCCATCATCATGACCTTGAGCGACCAGTTGAATTCCTTCCCGAACCTCTTGAGGATCCTCTGTTGCACCAAAGAGTATAATTCTTCCATATCAAGGAGGAGGTCATCCATGTCGAAGATGACGTGTGTGATGCTGGCCTTGGGAGCCACAAGTGCCAGGGCGGGGCCTCCTTTCACGACAACAACGGTAGTAGGAGAAATAGAAACCACAAAGATCGGCTCATAGCTGAAAGTGCTGAGCAAACAGGAAGCAAAGGCTCTGAACACCTTCTTTTGATTATGGAAAAACGAAAGTAACCTCTAATGCACACACTTATTTCTACTTCTCTATAATATATTAAAAATTTCATGGATAGATTGATTTTATTTTCATATATTTCCATTTATATATCAATAAGCAAGACAATTATTGTTTGCATCTCAATTATAACAATTTTGGGGTATTAACACATTTATTTTGACAAAACATTCAAGGTACAATTGTTTACATTTTGATTGTAGTAATTGAATATCTCTTTGCAAAAAAGTTGATGTATCGACTTTATGTTGATAGCATAAATCCCAATTCTATTGATGCATGTTTAAAAGTCAACTTGGGTCAATGCATTAACAAATTAGTTGATAGTGTTGACCACAATATCTTCCTCAAGTATTGAAAATCTTAATTAAGTGCTAAACTCGATCGATGAATCAACTAGCCTAGTTAGTGCCCCAACCATACTGATGAGGAGTTTCCCAAATGTTCATGTTAATATGTTGACCCTACACAAGTGATATTAAGTCCGCTAAATCCAAAAAAGTTGATATCTAATGTTGGAAATTAGATCAAATAGAACCTAATTACAAGGCTCGAAAGATTTATACCAATTGTATACTTTTTTTGTATGACTATAGATAAAGGAGGAGAGGAGAAAAACGTCCTTTTTCATCTATGTTTCATCTAGAGGCATAATTGATAGACTCTAGTCCCCCAGAAACACCCCAGTCCCACTGGTTGGGGTATCCCATGAGGCTTCCACCTTTTCTCATGTCTTATATATTTAATTTATCTCCCACTCTCTTGTATGGGAAAGATAATCATGAGGAATTGATCCTTCATTCTCTAGGATGTGGGAGTAGTTTGACATGATATTGCTGTTAAACCTTTGTTCTTTATTAATATATAATTATTGTGTGGATTTTATGGATGAATGAATTTGTGTAGATTGTAATTGATCGCCGTTCTTGATTTTTTAGATACAATTTGTAGTTGAAAATTTAATTTTATTGGATTTTATTCATTGCATTTCATGAGAGAACGACATCAACTCATGCCTACAGAGCTTTATCTTTGTATCACAAAAGTTGTTTAGTTTAACTAAGTCAAAAACACCAACGAACTAGGTTATTCTTAGTTATATACAGTGGCGTAGCCAGAAAAATTTAACAAGGGGGCACTCTCATTGTGAAAGCATAAGCGATGTCTTTAGGGGGGCACCAATGTATATTTGGTCCCTTTTGTGTATAGAGTTTAGTAAATTTGAAATCAGGAGTAGGGCATGTGCTCTCCTTATTCTCTATGAGGCTATGCCACTAGTTATATATGACATTACAATCCAGACAATGTGTAATGCTTATCCTAATTGTAATGTTAGTATGTTAACAAACTGATTAGGGCATCATTACTTGATAATTGTGGTGAATATGGCATCAGATCTTTAAATCTAGAAGTAAATCAACAATTAGTTATTTGTTTAAGGTATTTGATTAGTTAATTAGCATTTATTTTCAACCCATTTTACCACCTTATATGATTAGTGATAGCTATTGTCATCTTATAGTGTCCCAACTCTATTTGGTCAATAAGTTGGAGCTCAAACACTCTATATTAATTTATTGTACACTTACACTTATGTCCATAGCTTTCACATATCAAGTTTTTGGCATCATTTACGGGGAGTGGGAAAATAAAACAACTAGCAATGTGAAGATGGAACTGACCACTCTGTACCATTGTACTTAGTTCCCATTTCTTATTAATTTATCAACTGTATAGATATATTGTTAATATATGCATTTCTTGTATTTTATTTAGTTATTTCATTATTGTTAATATCCTTTCATTTGGGAAAAGGGGCAAAAGGTATGCACATCGATATCTATTGTTTTGATTATCGAAATGGACATGTATATAATAAATGTACATATCCACTTCCTTAGTCACCTACCATCACCCATATTTAGCAAGTTGCTATTTCTCATCCACCATACAAAGACAAAAACCCCGATGAGATTTGTTGTAAGCATATTAGAATAATGGTTCAATGCATTTTAAATTATTTAAGTCCTCTTAGTGATGATTGCATAGTAAAAGTGGAGGAACTTGATGAGATTGAGGTTGAGGAGGAGGAATTAACTAACAACGAGATCATAATAAAGGATGTCTTAAAAGCATTAGATTAGGAGATGGATAGTATGTGATAGAGGAGAAAATTATACAATATGAACCACCTCTCTGATATCCTACCATTGAATCCACACTCACACCCTCACCTACTAGAACTAAATTTGAATATGATTTGGGATTGGTGTGTTGGATCTATGGGCAATAGAAGGGGGGTGGTGAATAGATCTAAAATCACTTAAACAAAACACATTAGAACTCTAAATATTTGCTAAAATATATGTAGTAAGGGAGAGAGAGATTGAGCATACACCATGTGAATACTATTGTGTATAGTGGTTCCAATCTCCAAACTAGGAGATATACATCTACTACATAGAGGGGTCAATATCTAGGGTTTTTAGCCATGTCACACTTCTTATATTCCTTATTAGAGTTACAACATATAGACCACCCTGTTCAAGGTCAATGGTACCTAGCCTTCCCTTTGAGGACAACCAATAACCTTAAAAAGGACTTACCTATACATGACCAAGAGTCTTCTACTTTGCCAAGGACTTACCTACTCTTGCAACTAACCTCTTACCATATCCAAGGTCTTACCTTCTCTTTCAACAAGTCTTCCCCCTTCAAGGAATTATCACTCTTGACGTCGATCTTCAACCTTTAGCTTCAACTTCACCGATGAGAAGCTTTCACTGTGTTTCGAGAGGGAGTTTGGGAAAAGGAGTGGAGAGCTTAACGAGATGTACATTCGAGCAACTCACATACAAGGGTCCTAACTCACTTAATTGGAAGTTGATTGGAAGATAATCTTAAGAGAGAATTGGGGATGTTGGAGGCAAAATCACTCAACTATAACTAGGGAGCACAGAAAGCAAACTTGGAATGAAGTCCAAGGGCCCCTATTAATAGTTGAGGGTGCCTACTAGCTAGTAGAGACACTTAGAAATGAATTCTAGCAATTTTTGATGTTCCAATAGATATATTTTTCAATTTTACAATACTTCAATGGCTAGAAACACTTTTTTGCAATTATTCCACAGTGTTGTCGGTAGAGTTACTTTTTGGAAAACTCAACCAATGACACTATATGATAAAAAACATTGAAATTGTCAGTCGATTTTATCTTGGATGAACCTCAGTCGATGACTTTAACTCATTTTACAAGTGTAGGGTGTCAGTTGAGTTATCACTAGGACAAACTCATCCAACCTCGCAATTGAAAAGAGCCATATAGGTTGTCGGCTGAGTTGTCACCATGACAAACATGGCCGAAAAGGAGGCCTGTAATGATTTTTGACAAATGCATTAAAAGTTCTTAAATATTTGAATTAAGTTCTCTCAACTTTTCCGATGCTTATTTACAAGTCATACATTCAATACATATGATTTACAATATGATTCTAATAGAAATGTAGCGTATTCTACAAAACTTGCATTTGCATCGATTTTAACTTGTTTTATGGCTAACTAGGGTCTACTAATTTCATCCTCTTCATGTACCTACTACCTGAAATTGATCTCAAATAAACATATTAGATACACATGAATGGAATGGCTAAGTCATCATCAAAATATGGACAATGTATAACTATTAGGTATACATTCTCCCCCTTTTTGAAAATGACAAACCATTCCTTAACATATTGAAAGGGACTGAAAATGTAAACATAAGTACTTTTGATCTATAGGGGATACATGAATGTATGAAAGCGATTCCTCCCCCTAAAGTTATGCTTACCTTAACATATAAGGTTAATTCCTCTAAAACTACAACCACCATATATATGTGCTTTATGATTGTCAATAAGCAAGAGATATTCAATTTTAGATCAATTTCAATATGGTGCCTAGCTATTTCTCCTCCTTTTGTCATATCAAAAAGGGAGGGGGTAGAAGATATAGGTATGTTCTTTTCTAACTAATGATCATCATATACAAGCACCAAGCACAAACTAGCTAGAGAGAACTGAGAACATTACGTCAGCATACACCAAAACTCATATAGTAACATAGCAACGAGTTTACGGTACAAAGGATAATGACTACAACCAAAGGAAATCAATCTATGATCAACCAACAAAGAAAACAAGGGGAAGATATAAAAACAATAGTCTCAAATACAGGTTCCCTATGCAAAATACACGCTAAGACTTTAAAAAGACATATATATGGTCACTCTCAGACCTAAGAACTAAAGAACTAGATCATCTATGTCAAGCTCTTCATCAACAGGGTTGTAATCCTCATCATTAGCTTGCTCAGGGGGCATAGAAGTGTCAGTAGCATCATGTCACATCAATAGGGTTGTAATCCTCATCACTAGCTTTCTCAGGGTGCATAGAAGTGTCAGCAGCTGCAGTGGATTCATCACCATCATCATTAGTTTCTACAACCTCACCATCAGTTTCATCATCATCAAACTCCTCAACCTCATCAACAACTTCCTCAACCATATCCACATCCTCAGCAGGAGCAAAAGTGCAAGTAGATGGCCACTAATATGTTGCTCATGATAAGACATGTCAGTTTCAAGAAACACCTTTTCTTTCTCATAAGAGGGAGTGGAAACCCCATCAAAGTAGACATAGGTCAAGATGGAATGGAAAGCAACTAAGTGGCACTCAATTATGGATGAGAGGAAGGAGGTGTAGGTCCATCACCAGAAGCAGAGTGTGCAACGAAAGAAGATACTGGTGAGTAGGGTAAAACTAATCATCGACATATGTGGCATAATCATTGTCATAGAAAGAAGGCTGGTATGATGGGTAGGGTTAGGATAGGATAATTTCATGTTGACATGATCTGAACTAATTTGTGGTGAAGATGCTCCTGGACCTACATATTGTATGCATTTTGGTGCATCATGTAACCCATGAGGGCCTCATTTTGCACAGAAAAAGAATCCCTAGTAGAGGAGGAGGTTGGGTGGAGGATGAGTCACCAGAGGTGAAGGGTCTATAGGATTGGGATGACTTATTGATTACGATCACAATAATACACACCTTTCTATTTGTGAGGATAGTTCAAGTCTTTGAAGAGTGATTTCTTAGTGAGGGAATGAAAAATACCAAAAATAAGATAAGGATAGGGAGGCTATGAGTCACATGTGTTCTTTTCTGAGTCAAAGTAGGTCATATGATGAAGCATGCATCTGGCCACTTGACTCAAATACCCTTAAGGATACAATACACAATCACTATGGAGTTCTCTGCAATGTCAGTTTGATTTCTCTTTGGATGGACATTGTAGTTCACTATGAGTACAACGATGCATGACCGTAGGTTCATGGAAGAAGAGGGTAGGATGGGTTTCTTTCTAAAAGGTAGGTCAGACTTCTTCAAAGCTTTGTGAATACTGAATAATGATAATTTAGTTTCAAATCTTTTGTAGAAATCTTCAGTATAAAGCAAGTCTAGGTGATTTGAGTTGGTAGAATCCCAATTTTATGTGAGGGATGATATAATCAAGTAAGAATTTAGGGTATCATCAGAGATTCTGAGCCTCATTCCTACAATCATGGAAGTAAGGGTGATTTTGGTTCTAGGTGGAGGAACAAGGATGGTGTAGTTCCATACTAAATTGGCATAGAACTCATGGACAAGTTTGGTGCTTGCTTGAGAGTTGAAGAAGTGATATCACTCAACGCAAAGAGCACCAAGACATTTTTGCATGAAGAGCTCCCTAATTTGGGTCAAGAACTCATCTCTTGACTCCACTAAAGGTCAGAAAGGGAAAGGGGTATAAGGGAGCAACTATTTGTAGCAGTTAACATCTTATTGGTCAATGAAAGAGGCTATATCATAGCCAATGATGTGAGTTACAGGGGATGTGGTAGAGTTGGAGGTGTTCCTAGATGAGGGGCTTCATTTATTCCTGCTGGTAGCCATGGAAAACGAGAACCAATAGAAAGAGAGATCAAATCGGGAGCTCAACTGTTAAGAACAATAGTAAAAGACACCCAAAACGACCTAGGGTTGGGTTAGAAGAGAGGTTTCATGTCGAGGTAGGCTAGGAAAGGGGTAGGAAGGGGCTTAGGATTTGAGGATGAATAGGAAGGAGGGGTTGTCAGTTGACTTTCTCTAGTTGAGAGGGAGAGAGTCAGCCAACATAACCCACTTATCAAATGAGGGACATTATTGTTGGTTGAGTTTGCGGTTTGGGTAACTCGACTGATGATGTGTGTAGTTCAGTCCTCAAGCATGCCATTTGTCGAGTTACCCCCATGACAAACTCGGGTGACAACCAAGTCTGTCACAAAGGTTAGATAATTAGTTTTAGGGTCCTAGAGCATTATCTAAATTAATTTCTCTAGCCTGTCATACAATCTAAGAATATATAGACACTTTGTAATCATCATGGGATACTATTTTGCGATAAAACAAGCATTTTCAAAAGAGAACAAATTTGAACAAAATATGGTAGTAAAACTCAGCAATGTAAGCAATAAAGTAGAAAAAGATGAGTAGATATGAGCAAAACATTGAGAATAAGAACATATTAGCTAGAAGGCATAGAGATATCATCAAAGATAGTAATAAGAAATTTTAATCTAATAAAGTTGAATTTTTTCTCTAGGTAGAGGTTTAGTAAAAATATGCGGAAGTTGATTATCCGTGTCCACATTTGTGATATATATGTTTTTTGTTAACAATGTGGTCATGAAGGAAGTTGTGAAAGACCTCTATGTGTTTAGCTCTAGTATGCAATATAGGATTCTATGACAAGTTAATTGCACTAGTAATATCATAATAGATAGAAGATAGAAAACATTACATTCTTAGAAAATTTTCTTCATCCATATGACTTGGGCCAATAACTTCTAGCTACAATGTACTCAACCTTGTAGTTGAAAGATCCATGGTGTTTTGCTTCTTAGAAAACTAAGAAACTAAACATGGTCCTAGGAGGATGCAAGTGCCACTTGTGCACTTTTTATAAACTAAGCACCCGACATCATCTGCATCACTATAGGTTGTAAGATTAAAGTCCCTTGACTTAGGATACCACAATCCAAAATTTTGGGTCTTGGCTAGGTACTATAGAATCCTATTAACAACTACAAGATGAGATTTTCTAAGACTTGATTGAAATCTAGCACACAACCCAACATTAAACATGACATCCAATATAGAGGTAGTTAGTTATAATAAGCTACATGTTGTCCCTCTATAGAGCTTCTCATCTACCTTTTTACCTTCTTCATCCTTATCAAGTTGGCGGTGTTGGACATGGGAGTATCCATTGGCTTTGTGTTCTCCATCCCAAAGTGCTTCAACAATTCATTTGTGTACTTGACTTGGTTGATGAAGTTTTCATCTTTGGTTTGTTTGATTTGAAAGCTAAGAAAGAATGTGAGATCCCCCATCATGCTCATTTCCAATTCACTCTGGATAAGAGAACTATACTCCTTGCAAAGATCAAGATTAGTCCTGCCAAAATTGTTCTCATCAACATAAATTTGAATAATTAAGAAATTGTAAGAAGTGTGCTTTAGAAAGAGAGTAGAGTTAAATTTTCCCATGACATAGACATTATCAATTAAAAAGTTTCTTAATTTCTCATACCAAGCTCTAGGGGTTTGTTTGAGTCCATAAAGAACCTTATGTAATAGATAAACATGGTTAGCATGCTTGTCATGTCAAAGCTAGGAGGTTGAGACACATAGACTTCATCCTCTATTTATCTGTTTAAAAAAGCACTTTTAACATTCGTTTGATAAAGTAAGAAATTTTTGTGACTAGAAAAGACAAGTATCATTCTAATGGTTTCAAGTCTAGCAATGGGAGTATACATTTCATAAAAATCAATACCTTCCTACAGATAGTAACCTTATGATACTAACCTTTATTTGTTCCTTACCACCTTACCACTTTATCAAGCTTGTTTATTGTTGGTTTGTTACACTAACAAGTTTCAATCATAAGAATGATCTTTTACTCAACTAGATATATCCCAAAAGTATACGAGAGTAGTTGTAGTCGAGGTCAAACACAAGGAGCGTTGGTTAGTTAGGCGCAAAACTGATGATTTTCAATAATCTAGATCGTTGTACACAAGATGATTGGATTAGAACAACTAAATTATAGATTTAAAACATAATAGTAATTTATCACTTACGAAAAGTTAAGATTCAGATATGGAAGGATCTTGGACCTAGGATTTCACCAAAATATTATAGCATAAAATAAGAGCATGAAATTTAAACATACTAAGCACTTGTTTTAAAAAAGAGTTGTATGTTGCACTTCACCTCTCGGTGCAAGTACAATGATCCTAACTAAATACAACATTCTCATGTATGAATTTCATTTTGGATCACAATCCTACTTCTCAACTCCATAATTTCCACTCTTGTAGCAAAGAAGGAGTTGCCAAGAGAGTACCTCCTTACTCTCCTACTTATCTTCTCAGATCAAGCAAGAAAGTATAAAACATGCACATAAAGTGGCTAGCCATACATGTAAGAAGCAAGAAACCGATGCTCACAAGGTGAAAAAACAAGCAACTTAGCATTTAGTACGAAATTATCATGTTCCTTACATGCTATGACATGGGAGCTACTCGTCCATGTATGTGTACAACAGGAAATGTGCAGAATTTTCAGAATTCAACATGATTTAGAGAAGGAAAAGCTAAGTAATCCCAAGGTGTAACCCAAGAAAGGTAGAAATCTGACTTGAGGACAAAATTCCACTCCTACATCTGCTCCAAATCGGACAAACTTCCCTCCTGAGAAGCTTTGTGGAGTAAAGAAGCTCTATTGCACCTCCGGAGAAGAAAATGGAGATGAAGAGAAGAAGAATGGGGGTTCTTTGACAAGAAACTACCTTCATCCACCCAAAATTGCCCTCCCTTGCTCTAGACCTGCTCTGGGATGAAAGACCTTTGAATTATGACAAGTGATAACTGCTCCATAGAGTGGTTTCATCTTTTAAAATGAAAGGAGTCATATTTGAAAATTGCTAAAACTGACATGCCCACGACATGTATTCCCGGTGCACAGTGTGCAAATCCTTCATCAGTTGCTCCAGAATACACTTTGTACGACGTGTGGTGAATTAATGCCCGCCGTGCAACTTTCTAGAAACTTTCAGTCTGCTCGACGCTCCCAAGTGCACAACGTGTGCTGAATTAATGCACACCGTGCAACTTTCCAAAAATTTTCAGTCTACTCGACGCTCCTAGGTGCACGACGTGTCTTTTTAAGACAACCACTCAATGGCTGTTCTGGGTTGTTGTGTATTCTGCTCATAACGTTCAACGTGTAGGTCCAATTTACATGCCGTAAAAAGTGGTATTTGTGTAGCTTCGAATCCCAAAACATGTAGATACTTGAGGAGTGATCCAATAAGTGATAATGTGATATATTCGTCATCATTTCATTACAAAATGTAGTAACTACAATTCAAACCTTGAGACAAGTAAGAATAGATAATTATATAGAATCTAGCATGAATGAGAGTGATAATTGAGTAAAAACAACATGGATATGCAACTAAACATGATCCAAAAGATGATATGATTTGTGCATATCAAATCCCCCTAAGCTTAAACCATTGTTTGTCTTCAATTAAAAAGAGTAGAAACACAAATGAAGAATTGTCAAGTTCATCCATAGATCAAATGAAAAGAAAGATGTGTATAAGACCAAGCCAACCATCATCAACATGTTTATACTCATAGCCATCAATTCAACTTAAACACCCAAGAAAGAGATTTTTAGTTCTGTAGGGGTGGTCACAATTAAATGAATCAATCAATTAAACAACATTAAGTAGAATTTGTATGACCAAGCCAAGTAATTAGTAGATGTGCAACTCAAACTCTCAACTATTAAGGATACAAATGATGAAATCTTAGTTAAAATTGACAATTTTAGTTGTACTCTCCTTCTTTCCCAAAAATGGTGTGACAATGGATTATGTGTTCTGGCACTCGGTTGCTAATGTAGGCTTATGCACACATGGAGTGCCGATTGGGGTATTTTACCCTCTTTTAAGACATACCACCTAACTATCGTGGCCAGATCAGACTTACACTAGGCTAGCATGATATGTGGGCAGTTTAGCCATCTTTTATGGGGTATAAAGATGAGATAAGCCAAAAGAAGTTTTAAATTTTTTCCAAAACATAGGAGCGTCAAATAAATTGCAACATTAGTTAGATTTCATTCATTTGTTTTGAAAATATTTTTCATTGAAAGAGCCGTTGAAAATGCACTAAGAGCTTGGCAAGGGCATCCCATATTCCAAATGACGTTTTAAAGTTGATTTACTCACAAAAATTGAATCCATTACAAGTTTTAAGCAATAAAAGATCTGAAAGATGAATGTTCAGGCTAGAAGCATAAACATGAGTTAAGCACATGTTGATGACCAACATGTTTCATTTGATTAATGCACGCCTTTTACAATTTCTCCAAATGATATTTCTCATCAAAAGAGGACAATCAGTTAAGCATAGGAGTTCTATCCACATATAAAATATAAACCTCATATCATACTAGATTTGCCACCAGAAGAGCAGAACTGAAAACAACAACTAAGAAAAAGATGATAACATGGAAATAAATCTACACTATCGGCTGATTGCTCTCCCCCTAAGCTTGAAATTTGCAGTGTCCTCACCACATATAACAAACTCAAGAGGATTGCAACCGGATACCTGTCATGGTGAATGATGAAGATGGAGGTCCATTGCTTTGATTTGAGGCTAGAAATTGTTGTGCTAAAGATTGATGCCTCCTTTCAAATATGTCCTTGATTTGGGGCAAGTGAAAACACCTATGAGATGCAACAAGAATAGTCTTTTGTACGCCAATACTATTTGTCTTTTCATTCTCCTTCGAAGCATCATCAAAATATGAGTTGGGAAGAGTGTTCTCATTATAAAGCAATGTGTCATCTAGAGTGTGAGGAGGAAGGACATGTGGCTTGCTTGAAGAATCAACATGTAGAGTATGTGTTGTAGCTTTCTCCCCTTTAGTTGCAACTTCATAATCATCATGGATATCAACATAATCATAGTTTGAAGGATATAATTCTAAGACAACACCATTCTTCAATGTCACCGGTCTGAAATATGTCAGATTCATCTCTAGTGGACTAGGAAAGAAAGGTGGAAATGCTTATTTGCTAGAAAGAGCTTGCTGGGCAATTTGTTTCTCCAAGATGCGTGCATGAGTGACAATGTTGTCCACCTTAGAAGAGAGTTGGAAAATGACACCCTTCATTGATTGTCTTTGTTGATGGAACTCCTCAATTTGCTGCATTTGAGTTGAAATAAATGTTGCAAGCATGGACTCTAATCTAGAAGTTACTTGTGGTTGTTATGGCTGAATGAAATTTAGGTTCGCATTGCTATAGAAGTCCGGTGGAGTGTAGCCCATTGGAGAATAAATAGAAGAAGTATAACATGTAGAAGATGAGTGTCTAAACAACCCACATGCATCACAAATAATATTGGCTGCTTGAAATGGTTGTGTGCTTAGATTCTCAAACCTTTGTGATAAAGTGTCTAGATTTGCTACAATTATGTGTAAAGCATCAACCATGTGAATCCCCACTTGTATCTCAGATGTAGTAGCTGAATAAGATGGCTGGTAGCTTGTATACAAGCTCCATTGGTAATGATTTGTTTCCATATCTTCAATAATAGCATAGGCTTCTCCATAAGATTTGTTCATTAAAGCTCCATTTGCAGCTGCATCAATAGACATCCTTGTATTGTCGCCAATCCATTATAGAAAGATTGTAATAGAAGCCAATTGCTTAGACCATGATGTGGACACAGATGTTGAAGATCTTTGAACCTCTCCCATGTATCATGAAAGGTCTCTCCATCCCTTTGAGAATAATTGATGAGTTGACTCCTCAACTGTAAAGTTTTGCTAGGTGGAAAATATCTTGCCAAAAAGACATTTAGAAACTCCTCCCAAGTGCCGATTGACTTCTTTGGCAAAGTATAGAGCCATGACTTGGCTCTATCTCTAAGAGAGAATGGAAAAAGGATTAGGCATATCCCATCAGTAGGAACACCATATATCTTTATGGTTCTTAGCAACTGTAGAAATTCAACAATGTGGAGGTTTAGATCCTCCATTGGTGTCCCTCCAAATGCATTAGCTATAGCAATTGTATGATGGTTGGGCTGATAGAAAACTCCTCTGCCTCAAATTCTGAAATATTAATAGGCTCACTCATGTGCATTGCAGCTGTACCAAAGTAGTCCTTAAGAGGAAGGTCATCCTCCTTTACTAGTTCTTCATTAGGACCCGGAGGATTAAGTGGATGTGGCGTAGATGGTGGTGGTGTATGTGAAGGTGATGTGGATGAAGGTGGCATGGGTGAATGTTGTTTGGATGATGGTGACATGGATGATGGTTGTGTGGGTTGTGATTCCTCCATACATGTTTGGGTTTCACTCCATCTTTCTCCATGAGGACTGCAAATGATGTGTTCATTTTTTGAATGTAGAGATATGCATGGTTCAAGGATCTTTTTATGAACACCCCATATGCTCCTGCAAATAAACAAGATGAGTGAGATACAAAAACAAATATGGAAGATACAACAAATTATGATGATCATGATGAATTATGATTTATGGATATGATGGTAGATATGAAGGTTGTGATCTAGTCTCACATACTTATCAATAACGCTTACTCTAACAGCAATACCGATGCTCCCCGGCAACGACATCAAAAACTTGTTGGTTTGTTACACTAACAAGTTTCAATCATAAGAATGATCTTTTACTCAACTAGCTATATCCCGCAAGTATACGAGAGTAGTTGTAGTCGAGGACGAACACAAGGAGCATTGGTTAGTTAGGTGCAAAAGTGATGATTTTCAATAATCTAGTCATTGTACACAAGATGATTGGATTAGAACAACTAAATTATAGATTTAAAACAAAATAGTAAATTATCACTTAAGAAAGGTTAAGATTCAGATATGGAAGGATCTTGAACCTAGGATTTCACCAACATATCATAGCATAAAATAGGAGCATGAAATTTAAATATACTAAGCACTTGTTTTAAAAAAGAGTTGTATGTTGTACTTCACCTCTCGGTGCAAGTAAAACGATCCTAACTCAATACAAGATTCTCATGTATGAATTTTGTTTTGGATCACAATCCTACTCCTCAACTCCATAATTTCCACTCTCATGGTAAAGAAGGAGTTGCCAAGAGAGTACCTCCTTACTCTCCTACTTATCTTCTCAGATCAAGTAAGAAATCATGAAACATGCACATAAAATGGCCAACCATACATGTAAGAAGCAAGAAACATGTTCTCACAAGGTGGAAAAACAAGCAACTTAGCATTTAGTACGAAATTATCATGTTCCTTAAATGCTATGACATGGGAGCTACTCTCCCATGTCCAAGAAAAGGAAACTACTCGTCCATGTATGTGTACAGTAGGAAATGTGTAGAATTTTTAGAATTCAACATCATTTAGAGAAGGAAAAGCTAAGTAATCCCAAAGTGTAACCCAAGAAAGGCAGAAGTCCAACTTGAGGATGAAATCCCACTCCTACAGCTGCTCCAAACTGGAAAAACTTCCCTGCTGAGAAGCTTTGTGGAGTGAAGAAGCTTTGCTGCACCTCCAGAGAAGAAAATGGAGAAGAAGAGAAGAAGAATGGGGGTTCTTTGGCATGAAACCGCCTTCATCCACCCAAAATCACCCTCCCTTGCTCTAGACCTGCTCTAGGATGAAAGACATTCGAATTATGACAAGTGGTAACTGCTCCATAGAGTGGTTTCGTCTTTTAAAAAGAAAGGAGTTATATTTGAAAATTGCTGAAAATGATAGGTGCACGATGTGCAAATCCTTCGTCAGTTGCTCCAGAATGCACTTTGCACGGCGTGTGCTGAATTAATGCACGTTGTGCAACTTTTCAGAAACTTTCAGTCTGCTCAACGCTCCCAAGTGCATGATGTGTGCTGAATTAATGCACGCCATGCAAATTTCCAAAAACATTCAGTCTGCTTGATGCTCCCAGGTGCATGTCTTGTCTTTTTAAGACAGCGTGTCAATGGCTTTTCTGGGCTGTTGTGTATTCTGCTCATAACTTTCAGCGTGTAGGTCCAATTTGTATGCCGTAAAAAGTAGTATTTGTGTAGTTTCGAATCCCAAAACATGAAGATACTTGAGGAGTGATCCAATAAGTGATAATATGATATATTACTCATCATTTCATTATAAAATGTAGTGCCTATAATCCAAACCATGAGACTAGTAAGAATAGCAAAAAATATAGAATTTAGCATGAATGAGAGTGATAATTGAGTCAAAACAACATGGATATGCAACCAAACATGATCCAAAATATGATATGATTTGTGCACATCAAACCCCCCTAAGACTAAACCATTGCTTGTCCTCAAGCAAAAAGAGTAGAAACACAAATGAAGAATTGTCAAGTTCATGCATAGATCAAATGAAAAGAAAGATGTGTATAACACCAAGCCAACCATGATCAACATGTTTATACTCATAGCCATCAATTCAAATTAAACACCCAAGAAAGAGATTTTTAGTTCAGTAGGGGTGGTCACAATTAATTGAATCAATCAATTAAACAACACTAAGTAGAATTAGGATGACCAAGCCATGTAATTAGTGGATGTGCAACTCAAACTCTCAACTATTAAGGATACAAATGATGAAATATTAGTTAAAATTGACAATTTTAGTTGTAATATCCTTCTTTCCCAAAAATGATGTGACAATGGATTATGTGTTTTGGCACTCGGTTTCTAATGTAGGCTTATGCACACGTGGAGTGCCTGTTGGGGTATTTTACCCTCTTTTAAGACATACCACCTAACCATCATGGCCAGATCGGACTTACACTAGGCTAGCATGATATGTGGGTGGTTTATCCATCTTTTATGGGGTATAAAGATGAGATAAGCCAAAAGAAGTTTTAAAATTGTTCCAACACACAGGAGTGTCAACTAAATTGCAACATTAGCTAGATTTCATTCATTTGTTTTGATTTGTTTTTCATTGAAAGAGTGGTTGAAAATGCACTAAGAGCTTGGCAAGGGAACCCCGTATTCCAAATGATGTTTTAAAGTTTATTTACTCACAAAAATTGAAACCATTACATATTTTAAGCAATCAAATATGTGAAAGATGAATGTTCAGGCTAGAAGCATAAACCAGAGTTAAGCACATGTTGATGGCCAAAATGTTTCATTTGATTAATGCATACCTTTTACAATTTCTCCAAATGATATTTCTCATCAAAAGAGGACAATCAGTTAAGCATAGGAGTTTTATTCACATATAAAAGATAGACCTCATATCATACTAGATTTTCCACTAGAAGAGCATAACTAAAAAAAACAACTAAGAAAAAGATGATAAAAGGGAAATAAAACTATACTACCGGCCGGTTGCTCTCCCCCTAAGCTTGAAATTTGTAGTATCCTTACTGCATATAACAAACTCAAGAGGATTGCAACCAGATACCTTTCATGGTGAATGATGAAGATGGAGGTCCATTGCTTTGATTTGAGGTTGGAAATTGTTGTGCTAAAGATTGATGCCTCCTTACAAATATGTCCTTGATTTGGGGCAAGCGAAAGCACCTATGAGCTGCAGCAAGAATAGTCTTTTGTACGCCAATACTATTTTTCTTTTCATTCTCCTTCGAAGCATCATCAAAATATGAGTTGGGAAGAGTGTTCTCATTATAAAGGAATGTGTCATCTAGAGTGTGAGGAGGAAGAACATGTGGCTTGCTTGAAGAATCAACATGTAGAGCATGTGTTGTAGCTTTCTCTCTTTTAGTTGCAACTTCATAATCATCAAGGATATCAACATCATCATACTTTGAAGGATATACTTCTATGACAACATTCTTCAATGTCACTGGCCTGAAATATGTAGGATTCATCTCCGGTGTACTAGGCAAGAAAGGTGGAAATGCTTCTTTGCTAGAAAGAGCTTGCTGGGAAATTTGTTTCTCCAAGATGTGTGCATGAGTGGCAATATCATCCACCTTAGAAGAGAGTTGGCAAATGGAACCCTTCATTGATTGTCTTTGTTGATGGAACTCCTCATTTTGCTGCATTTGAGTTGAAATAAATGTTGCAAGCATGGACTCTAATCTAGAAGTTACTTGTGGTTGTTGTGGCCGGATGAAATTTGGGTTCGCATTGCTGTAGAAGTTTGGTGGAGTGTAGCCCATTGTATCTCAGATGTAGTAGCTGAATAAAATGGCTGGTAGCTTGTATCTGAGCTCCAATAGAAATGATTTGCTGCCATATCTTCAATAATAGCATAGGCTTCTCCATAAGATTTGTTCATTAAAGCTCCATTTACAACTGCATCAATAGACATCCTTATATTGTCGCACAATCCATTATAGAAAGATTGCAATAGAAGCCAATTGCTTAGACCGTGATGTGGACAAAGATGTTAAAGATCTTTGAACCTCTCCCATGTATCATGTAAGGTCTCTCCATCCCTTTGAGAATAATTGATGAGTTGACTCCTCAGCTATAAAGTTTTTCTAGGTGGAAAATATCTAGCTAAAAAGACCTTTAGAAGATCCTCCCAAGTGTCGATTGACTTATTTGGCAAAGTATAGAGCCATGCCTTGGCTCTATCTCTAAGAGAGAATGGAAAAAGGATTAGGTGTATCCCATCAGTAGGAACATCATATATCTTTATGGTACTTAGCAACTGTATAAATTTAGCAATGTGGAGGTTTGGATCCTCCATTGGTGTCCCTCCAAATGCATTAGCTGTAGCAATTGTATGATGGCTGGGCTGATAGAAAACTCCTCTGCCTCAAATTTTGAAATATTAATAGGCCCACTCATGTGCATTGCAGATGTACCAAAGTAGTCCTTAAGAGGAAGGTCATCCTCCTTGACAAGTTCTTCATTAGGATCGAGAGGATTAGGTGGATGTGGTGTAGATGGTGGTGGTGTATGTGAAGGTGATGTGGATGAAGGTGACATGGGTGAATGTCGTTTGGATGATGGTGACATGGATAATGGTTGTATGGGTTGTGATTCCTTCATACATGTTTGGGTTTCACTCCTTCTTGCTCCATGAGGGCTGTAAACTATGAGTTCATTTTTTGAATGTAGGGATATGCACGGTTCAAGGATATTTTTATGAACACCCCATATGCTCCTAAAAATAAAAAAGGTGAGTGAGATACAAAAAAAACATGGAAGATACAACAAATTATGATGATCATGATGAATCATGATTTATGGATATGATGGTGGATATGAAGGTTGTGATCTAGTCTCATTTACTTATCAACAACTCTTACTCTAACAGGAATACCGATGCTCGCCGACAATGGTGCCAAAAACTTGTTGGTTTGTTACACTAATGAGTTTCAATAATAAGAATGATATTTTACTCAACTAGCTATATTCTGCAAGTATACGAGAGTAGTTGTAGTCGAAGTCGAACATAAGGAACGTTGGTTAGTGAGGTGCAAAAGGGATGATTTTCAATAATCTAGATCGTTTTACACAAGATGATTGTATTAGAACAACTAAATTATAGATTTAAAACACAACAGTAAATTATCACTTAATAAAGGTTAAGATTCAGATATGGAAGGATCTTGGACATGGGATTTCACCAACATATCATAGCATAAAATAGGAGCATGAAATTTAAACATACTAAGCACTTGTTTTAAAAAAGAGTTGTATGGTGCACTTCACCTCTCAGTGCAAGTACAACGATCCTAACTCAATACAACATTCTCATGTATGAATTTCATTTTGGATCACAATCCTAATCCTCAACTCCATAATTTCCACTCTCGTGGTAAAGAAGGAGTTTCCAAGAGAGTACCTCCTTACTCTCCTACTTATCTTCTCATATCAAGCAAGAAAGCATAAAACATGCACATAAAGTGGCCATCCATACATGTAAGAAGCAAGAAACCGATGCTCACAAGGTGGAAAAACAAGAAACTTAGCATTTAGTACGAAATTATCATGTTCCTTACATGCCATGACATGGGAGCTACTCTCCCATGTCCAAGAAAAGGAAACTACTCGTCCATGAATGTGTACAGTAGGAAATGTGTAGAATTTTTAGAATTCAACATGATTTAGAGAAGGTAAAGCTAAGTAATCTTAAGGTGTAACCCAAGAAAGGTCGAACACCAACTTGAGGATGAAATCCCACTCCTACAACTGCTCCAAACCAGAAAAACTTCCTACCCGAGAAGCTTTATGGAGCGAAGAAGCTCTGCTGCACCTCCGGAGAAGAAAATGGAGAAGAAGAGAAGAAGAATGGGGGTTCTTTGGTAAGAAACCACCTACTTCCACCCAAAACCAACCTCCCTTGCTCTAGACCTGCTCTGGGATGAAAGACCTTTGAATTATGACAAGTGATAATTGCTCCATAGAGTAGTTTCGTCTTTTAAAATGAAAGGAGTCATATTTGAAAATTGCTGAAATTGACAGGCACACGACGTGCATTCCTAGTGTATGGCATGCAAATCCTTCATCAGTTGCTCCAAAATGCACTTTGCACGGTGTGTGCTCAATTAATGCACATCGTGCAACTTTACAGAAACTTTCATTCCGCTCGATGCTCCCGGGTGCACGACATGTGCTAAATTAATGCACGTCGTGCAACTTTCCCGAAACTTTCAGTCTGCTTGACGCTCCCAGGTGCACAACGTGTCTTTTTAAGACACATCGTGTCAATGGCTGTTATGGACTATTGTGTATTCAGTTGATAGCTTTCAGCGTGTAGGTCCGATTTACATGTTGTAAAAAGTGGTATTTGCATAGTTTTGAACCCCAAAACATGTAGATATTTGAGGAGTGATCCAATAAGTGATAATATGATATATTCCTCATCATTGCATTGCAAAATGTAGTACCTACAATCCAAACCATGAGACAAGTAAGAATAGCCAAAAATATAGAATCTAGCATGAATGAGAGTGATAATTGACTCAAAACAACATGGATATGCAACCAAACATGATCCAAAAGATGATATGATTTGTGCACATAATTTATGTATACCCACTTTGTGCCAACGATCTTTGTATCACTTGGTCTTGGCACTAGAGTCAACACCTTGTTCTTTTTAAATTTCTCAAGTTCTTCTTGCATGGCTAGGATGCACTCATTATCCTCAAGGGCTTCATTGTCATTCTTGTCTCAAGTCGAGAGATGAAGGCGTTGTCTGCTTTTTATTTGTCAAAAGTAGCATGTGTCTTCACCTTTATAAAGAGATTCCCAATGATAAACTCTCTTGGATGACATTTTTCAAAGCGGGAAGTTGGATCCTTCTTTTCTTCTTCTTTTGAGCCTTAAACCTCAACCACCTCTTTTCCTTTATTGTTGATGTCAAGTTACTTCAATCTAGGAATTACTTCATGTACAACATCATCATTAATATCATTTTTAGAAATAGAGGGGTTAGTCTTAATAAATTTAACATTGATAGATTCTCCTATTTTTGATAGTAAGGTTAAACACTCTATAAGATATACTAGTAGTGCTATAGCCAAGAAAGAAAGCCTTAAAAGATTTGACGTCAAATTTATGAAGAGAGTCTTTGATGTTTAAAACACAAATTGGACAACCAAAGATATGAAAGTAGTCGATAGAAGTTTTTCTACCACACCATAACTCATTGGGGGTTTTCTTAAGAAAAAGATGTGTGAAAACCCAATTTTTCACAAAACAAGTGGTGGTAATGAATTTGGCCCAAAAATTCTAAGGAGTGTCATACTCCAAGAGCATTGTCCTACCCATCTCTTGCAATCATCTATTCTTCCTCTCAAATGGACCATTTTGTTGAGGTGTACGAGGGGAAGAAAAGTTGTGCATGTCCCTAGATTTTTCACAATATCTTTCAAACAAATCATTTTTGAATTCTCCCCCATTGTCAGATAGATACGATTTGGTGAGAAACTTAGTTTTCAATCTATTTTCGAAAAGTAGAGAAGACATCAAGCACATATCTCTTTGCAACAAAAAATAAAGTCCAAGTAAAGCGAGAGAAATCATCGACAATCACCAGGAAGTAGTTCTTATCATGAAGCATTTGAGTTCTCATAGGTCCAAATAGATCAATGTGAAGAAGTTAAGAGCTCTCTTGGTTCTAAGGAATCCTTAGGATTTAAAGTAGGATTTGGTTTGATTTCCTTGTATCCAAGGTTGGAATTCCTCATCCTTCTCAAAATCCAATTCAGGAAGTCCTTTGACCAATTCCTTTTTGCTCAGCTTTTTCAATTGATGCATATTTACATGACCAAGCCTACAGTGCCACAAAGATATATCCTTCTTACCAACAACTAGGCATTTACCAAGAGTAGGCTTAAGAGAATCAAGAACAATAATAGAGAAATTTCCATATCTAGTTCCCTTATATATAACATTGTAAGTGAAGGAATCTAGAAGCAAGCATTCATGAGTGGTAAAAAGAACATGATATCCATTATCACACAATTGAAGAAAACTAATTAAATTTTTATGTAGGGCATCCACAAGGAAACCATTCTTTGTGCTTAGTGAATCACCTACATCAGCCTCACTTGTCACTTTACCTTTGTTATTGTCTCCAAAAGTTATCGAGCCTCCTTTCTTTTTTGTGAGAGTGTTGAAGTGGTCTTTATCATTGATCATATTCTTGGAATATCAACTATCAACAATCCATTTTCCTTTATCCTACAAAGAAAGGAGAGGTTGGTACCCAATTCAAACTTTGGGATATGGAGTTAGCTCAGGGCCCCATTTCATGTCTGCGTTGGTCCCCTTCTTCTTATAAGGACAAAAAGTAGAGTAATGATCGTCATTCTTACAATGAGAACAAACCATTGATGTCTTAGATAAGAAGTCTCTCCATGATATGTTGGAGGTCCCTTTATCTTTTTCTTACCTTTTCCCTTGATATTTGAGCCTCCCTCATATCCAAAAACTACTACTACCCAATTGTTTAGTAGAATTTTCTGAGACTTCATTTAGGAATTTTTTCCTTTGAGAAAATTTTTGCAAGGATTCTCTAAGCATACAATTGTCATCACTAAGAGCTACAACCGTAGAAGAAAGACTAGCAAGATCATATTGAGCATTCAATAAGTCAACATCCAAATAGAGGGTTTTAGTCAAATAAAAATCTTTTTTAAGAGTTAAGCTAGCTACTTCTTTCTGGGAAAAATAGGTCTAGATTCAAGATCAATAACTCTTGAAAGAAGCCTAGAATTTTCAATTCTAACCATGATAAGTTCATCAACATAGGTTTAGTTTTCATCTTTAAGATCATTCATTTTCTTTACATAAATATCATGTTCAGTTTCAACACCATTATATTGAAGTTCTTGCTCAAGGAAATTCTCTTGCAAGGAGTCTATGATATCAATATGCATTTTCTCATTTTGTTCAAGCACTTCAATTCTAGCATTTAAATCATCTATGCTTTTCCCTAATCTTTTTTTTAGAGTTTCACTTTGAATAATATTAATGGGAAGAATGAATTATATTTATAAGATCATGTTTTTAAAAATCATATAAACTTACCCCGCTTAACTCAGTTACATATTCACATGTGGATGCCATGAGGACAATGTGGCACTCTCTTTTATTTGAGCTAGCCTCATCCCATGTAGAAATTTCTCCCTCTAGCTATTTGTATGGAAAGCCAACAACCTTCCACATGTTATAGCTCATGCCTTGGATGTAGAATTGCATTCTCCTCTTCCAATATAGAAAGGCATCAAAGATGGGTGGATACATGGAGAAGTCGCCCTCTATGTTGATAGATCTCGATAGACTTTCACCCATCTTCTCGTCTCATTGGAGTACTTTGTTGGATAAAACAAAGCTATGATACCGATTTTTGAATCAACGAGCTCTAGAGGGGGGTGAATAGATGTAAAAGCATTTAAGAAAAACACATTAGACCTTCAAGATATGTTTCTAATAGATATGCTATATTGAAAAGAAAGGGAGAGAGAAATTTAGCAAACACCAAGTGAATACTATTATGAATAGTGGTTCAAACCTCCAAACTAGGAGATTACATCTACTACCTAGAGGGGTCAATCTCCATGATTTTTCAACCATGTCACACGTCTTATATATTATTATAAGAGTTACAACATATAGACCAACCCTATTCAAAGTCAAGGGTACCTATCTTTCCCTAAGAGGACAAGGGAACCAATCACCTTAGAAAAGACTTACCTATCCATGACCAAGACTCTTCTACCTTGCCAAGGACTTACCTAGTCTTTCAATGATCCTTTTGCCTTATCCTTGGACTAGTCTTGCAATAAGTTACCACTCTTGACTTAGATCTTCAACCTTTATCTTAACTTTCCCCAAGCAGAAGCTTTCACCATGTTGCTAGAGAGAGGTTGGGAAAAGGAATTGAGGGATTCACAAGACTTACATTTTCTCTTACATGGATCCTAACTCACTCAATTGTATGTAATTAGTAGATAATCTTGAGAGTGATTAGGGGTTCTTAAAGGAAAAAACACTCAACTAAAATTGGGGAGAATAGAAGGAAAACTTGGAATGAAGTCTAAGGACCCCTATTTACAGTTGAGGGTGCCTACTAGCCAGTAGAGACACATAGGAATGGGTTCTAACTATTTTGGGTGTTCCAATAGATATATTTTTGAGTTTTGCAACACTCCAAAGGCTAGAAATACTTTTCTTCACTTTAATGTATAGTGTTTTCAGCTAAGTTACCTTTTAGAAAACTCGACCAATGATGCTATATGATAAAAAAGTTTGAAGTTGTTGGTCACATTTATGTTAGATGAAACTCGGCCGACATATTTAATTTATTTTGCAAGTGTAGGGTGTCAGTTGGATTGTCACCGGGACAAACTCAGCCAACCCTGGGAATTGTTAAGAGCCATGTAGGCTGTCGACAGAGTTGTCACTAGGAAAAACTTGGCCGATAAGGCATCCTGTAATGACTTTTGACAAATGCCCTAAAAGTGCTTAAATATCCTAATTTAGTGGTCTCAATTTTTATGAATCTTATTTACAAGTCATACATACAATTGAAATGATTTACAAAATGATTCTAATAGAGATGTAACATATTCTACAAAACTTGCATTTGTGTTGACTTTGACTTGTCTTTTGGAAAATTAGGGTTTGCTAATTTCATCCTCTGCGTGTTCCTAATACCTAAAATTGATCTCAAATGGACATATTAGATACACATAAATGGAATGATTAATTTAACATTAAAATATGGTCAATGTATAATTGTTAGGTCAACAATCAGAAAGATAAGGGGGTGATGAAGGAATGGAGGAAGAATATTTTGATACATGTGCTTGGAAAATGAGTGAAGGAGAGGTTGATCCAAAATATTT
Organism: Alisma plantago-aquatica; assembly: GCA_963693085.1. Lineage (NCBI taxonomy): Eukaryota > Viridiplantae > Streptophyta > Magnoliopsida > Alismatales > Alismataceae > Alisma > Alisma plantago-aquatica. Next base: position 52,507,271 of record OY856409.1, read on the forward strand.
GGTATGAAAAATATAGATGATAAAGAGAGAGAAGAATATGGTATGTGATTTGTCAGTGTGGAGACATTTCACTAAAATTACCACATTATGCTTTCACCACAAGATCCATCTCTTCAGTTTCAATGGAAGAACCTATATGGGACATATGTCCTAATGATTAACTTGAGAATTTATGTGAGGATATGAATGATTATGTGGGAATGGAACCGGTAGAGTGGTCCGTTTTAGTCCTTGTCCACTCTAGGTCCTATAGTGAAAAAAATGAATAGTTGTATTAGCAAAGTAATAACACAATGTAATTTCTTTTGTTCTAGAATATCTACTTCATGTATATGAATGAAAACATAGGATCAAATTGTATCTAGTCAATAGAAGAACAAAGAAAGACTATTGGCAACAACGTACATATGAATTCAACATCCAAAAAATGGATATGTTATGTATACATGGGAGCAATTCAAAGGGGATGGTCATAGAATTCAAAGCGCAATCATCACTTTATCATTCACCACAAGGTCACCTTGTTTCACATGTACCTTTACATCAATAATTGAGTGCCACTCATTTTCATGATTACATTTATAGTTCACATTTGAGATGTCATATTTACCGTACAGTCGCATCCTGATTGTTATATTTTTTCTATCATTTTTTTGAGAAACAAGTTGTTCCTAATGAATATATGGAGAGATCTACATCCTTATCGAATCCCTATTAATTTTTTATGATTGATAGGTGTCAAACAATAGGAGATAAAAAGGGTGCTTGTGGGAGGTATCTCAAACTTTACTGAGTTTTCTATGTCTTTTTGTTGCTTTTCATTTTGCTTTGTATGTTTAGAATCATTAGAAGTTTCTTAAAATAATTTCATATGAAGGATTTGATATGTTTGATGACCTATTAAATGTGTATGTTTACACCAGGTTGATGCATCAACCTCAAGTTCGATAGTATCAACCACAATAACAAAAAAAAATATGGTCTCCTAAATTAGGATTGATTCCTCCACACTGGGTCAATAGCACTAACCACATCAGCTAAACTCTGGCATTCTAGAGCATTCAGGACCAAACTATGATGTTGCATATTTGATGTACAATGTTGAGTACACTCCTTATAGTCCTATATTAGGTATTTATATGATGAGTAAAATGCTACTGACCAGCTTGGGGTGGCTAGAAAGACATCCATGTAGTGTCTTCTATCAATTTATCTTCATTTATGTACTTACTTTTAGTCATTTGATATCATATATTTTTAATAACATTAATCATCATGATCATACCTAAAATCCATAAACTTACCTTCTATTTTTTCAATCATGTTGTATATTTTTGAGCATGGATGATTTTAGAATTGACTTGGTTGATCAACATTAAGGTATTTCTTATGAATTTTGACACTTTGATTTAACTCTAATTATTTGTGGAATGAAAGGAGGTTTGAGTTCATGTACTTCGTAGGGATATGTTATAAAACTATCACAATTCATGAGTCATATGTGAGAGAGTTTTTTCATATATGGAAGATGATGTCTCTTAGTTACAACAATCTTTATCCACCCTTAATTGATCATAAACCACAATCAGACTTGTGAATTTTACTCAGAGATCCACCGCATATCATTGCATGATATGAGAGCATTTTATTTTACATTAGAATATAAATAATAAAAATAATATTCATAATATTATTCATACTTTCATAATTTACATGTACATTGCACTCTTGCATGTGTGACGTTTGATTCTAGTGCTAATTAATTTATTTTACAATGGGACAATATACTCATTTCTCCACCCAATAATCAATGAAATCCATAGCATAAAGAAATCATCTTTCTAAGGAAGCACATGATTTGGTAGTCTTGCAGAAAATGATAAAATAAAATAAAATAAAGAGAGAGATAGAGAAATGGAATGAATGAAGAAAAGAAAGAAGGGGGTAAGGAGGAGTGTATCCTCATCATAACTTAATAATTGTTAATAAAATAACAAAGCTAACTGTAGAATTTATCCATCCATGAGAAACACCTACTACTCACATTCTTCTCAATAGTATGAAGTATAAAATTCACACATCACTCACCTTTACACTTGCATTGTAGTCATTAGTAACTTTCCATATATCATATAGGTGATAATCATTTTCCATTTCATGAGTGATCTGATTGGGATTGCATTTATAAATTAATCTGCCTATTACAGTATACAATCATTATATACCATCATTCATTATCATTGGGGGGACTAGTTGTAAAGGTTATCTTGATATGATTAATACAATGTGGAATAGGAAGTTAGTAAAATATAATCAGCATACCTCATCTTGAATATGATAACTAATGTTCTATAAGGGACTTGTGTTTATATGTTAGTTTTATTGCTAATGTATTTGTGAATTTAATGATTAATCACATTGATAAACTACATGTTCAATGATCATTTGGGCTGCTTTGATAACTATTTGATGGATAATTTAAATTTCAACCAAATCTAAGAGTAGTTATTGCTCAATGACCAACACCAAATATAAGCTTACGTGATATTGATGCAGACACAATTTTCTCATTTCCTTTTTTAGTTTATCGAGTTTTTATAGGAATATTGATCTCATTTGCACATATATATCCATTCATACATTAATTAATAGATGAATAATTATTTTTGCGTCAATTTTAATAGTTTTGTGATATTAATGTTTTGATATCAATCATAGAGTTATTGTTTGTTGCATTTTGATTACAGGAATTGAATATCTCATTGCTAAAAAGTCAATGTATCAATCATTTAGTCAATATCATTGAGCCAAGTATTTCTATTACATGTTCAAGTGTCAACTTGGGTCTCTACATTGATGACTCTATTGATAGAATCAACCCTAAATTCTTCCTCAAGTGTCAATAGACTAGGCTTAATTTCTAAACTTGGTTGATGCATCGACCAATCTACTTGGTGAATTGACCCTATGGATGAGCAATCACCCTAACCTATAGGTTGATGTATCAACCATATTGTTAGTGCATTGACCTATGTAGCAAACACAAGTGAGATTAAGACTCTTACATCTAACAATTAAGATGTAGTACTGGAAAATAGATCACTTAGCTAATAATTACAAGTGTGGAGAGATCTATCTTATTAAAAAGGTGTTTTGATGAATACTGTAAGGACCCTGACCTTCGTTTTGGTCTTACCCTATTTGTTTTGCCTAAAACTTGTGCTTGGTTGCTTGCACATCACCTTTAGTGGTGATTAGGGTTTGGTTGTGCTTTGTTGAGAGCTGGAGTGCTGCTTGCAAAATAACCTAAGTTAGGGTTGAAGAGAAAGTTTGTCACCTTGAGAGATGTATTTCTCTTTCTTTGCTTCCTCTAGAGTTGAGAGGAAGGTTTGGGCTGGTGGCTTGAGTTGTTTTGGGCTTTGTTGAAGCTCTATTGGGTTTGGTTGAGCCTTGTTGGGCCTTGCCTTGAATTGAGGAGCCTTGTATCAGGAAAGGATGCTTTGTGTCGACCATGGGGTATCGCCCATGGGGGTGTCGACCAAGGTGGTGGTGGTGTGACAACCTTTGACCTTGTTTGACCTCCTTGCCTTGGTTGTGTCACCCTAGCTTGGACATGTGGCCGAACCTTGGTTGAGTGGTGGCATGGCATGTGCATGTGTTTTGCAAGGTGGTAAAACGTGTGGACACGTGTCCCTTGGTAAGGTGACACCTTGCCTTGGTTTAACCTTGACCCTCATCTATATATGCCTTGCCTTTCTCTTCCTTAGAATCCCTTTTATCTCTTTGTTTCTCCTCTCTTCCTTGGTGCATGATACATCTTCCCTTTGGTGTGTTTGGTGGCCGATATAGCTTGGTGGAGCAAGTTGGTGGCCGATCCTCTTCTTGACGTCTTCTTCTTCTTCCTCTAGCTTGGTGGCCAAACCCTAGGTGGGTCTTGTTCTTTGGTAAGCATCTTCCCTCTCTCCTTAGAATCTTCTTCTTCATCTTGGATACCCTTTTGCCATGGTGGTTATGGTTCTTGTTCCTTTTCTTGAGGTGGTCGAAAGTGGTGTGCTTGGAGAAAGGAGGTTGAAGCTTGGAACTTTAGAGCTTGAGGATTTTGCTTAAGGCGGGTTACATAACTTCTAACCCTACATATACTACCTTCTTTATGTGGCATGATTCCTATATATTGATGATCGACCATTGCATGTTATGTTTTCTTTCCCTTGTACATGTTGATCTTATGGATATAGTGATCATGATGTGGTTGATGTTGTTGATGGTTTATATGCCTTTACACCTAGTTGGCCGAACCATAGTTTGGGGTTTCCTTGTTGAGCAATACTCCTTTCTCTCCTTGGTCTAGAGAAGTGAGTTTGAGCTCTAGTGATGTAGGTAATACCCCTCTCTCATTTTAGTTGAGAGGTGAGTCTACATTCTAGTTGCTTGGGTAACACCCTCCTCTCACCATGGATTTCAGAGGTGAGCTTTTGGATAGATGATGACCTATGTTGAGGTTGATCCTTGTAGTTGCCCGATTTGTGATGGAGGTTGTGAAAAACCCCTCTCTCTTGGTTGTTGAGAGGTGAGCCAATATTCTTGATCAATTAGGGTTTGGTGCCCTTGTGCTTGAGGTTTAACATGACCATCTTGGGTTGTGCCTTGCACGATATGACCTTGGAGTAGTGTTTCCCGATAGCCATGTCTTGGGTTGTACCCTTGATCGATACACCTAGTTGAGATGGTTGGTTTGATTCCCATAATGGTTCTCTTGGCTCAAGATAGAGCTTGGGCGACACACCTTATATCTTGTGCTCTGAACGATACATCTTGAAGTAAGGTTGCCTGATACCCCTACCTTGTGTTGATCTTTGGCGATCTAATATGGAGTTGAGATAGTTGGCTTGGTGCCCGTTATGCTTTAACTGATATGGAGCCTTGTAGGCCATCCTTGTGCTGGGTGGTATGGTTTAGTTGTGGTGATGCCCGATATGGGTTAAGTGGAAACCCTAGTTGTTTCTTTGATAGAGGCCGATATGGAGTGATGCCTTATTGACCGATAGGCTTCCTTAGGGTGCCTTTGTGTCGCCTGTGTCATGAACATGTTGGGCGAAACAGTGTTGGCTTGGGGCACCATGATCTCAGCCGATACAGTGGTGAGAATGGGTGCCCAATTCAACCCTAACCCTAGCTGGCCGGTAGGGTTCTAGTCGACACACCTCTTGAGCTAGCTGCACGATACACCTTGTGCACCTGGTATGCATGACAAGGTTGCATGTTAATGCCATGTTCTCTAGTTTCATGATACACCTTAGGCGTTGGTTTGATATCTTCTAGGGTTGTCTGATATGTGGCTAAATGCTTACGCTGGTAAGCCTTTGGTGAAGGTTGCTATCCTGCCCGATACCACCTGCGGTGAGGGACGCACTACCCGCCACACTTTTAGTGAGGGTAGAAGGAGCTTTTAGTGAGGGTTCTTGATAACCCGGGAACCTAGCAGATAGTTCTTGATCATGTAACTACATCTTTGATGAGAATGATGATATGGTTTAACTACCTTGAGCTGGCATCTATGTTGGTAATGAGACATGAGGATAGGTTGTGAACCAGGTATGTTTGGAAGGTCATGATATTGTTACATATGATGTTGCTTCACATGATAATGTGACACATGTATATGATCATAAGTATGGGGCATAATAAATGTTTATGATTAATGATAAAACTATGATTTCTACAACTTATGTGTAATATACTCATGGATGTTGCTTCATACTTGGTAGCATGATAATCCTATTAATCCATGATGGCTTCAGTTATCTCTATGGGTGTGTATACTAACCATGCATGTATACTATGTGGATTCATAGCCTGGTAAGAGCTATGAGATATATGTTCTTTGACTAGCACAATGTGATGGCAATCCTTGTTAATGAGATAACAGGTTGATAGGTCTGAGGACCTGATAAAGGCTGAGTGCCTAGTTGAGGTGTTATCCTCTGATGATAAGTTAAGGGATGCGTTCCTAGAATGTTGATGCATGATTATGATGTGTTGAGGGGCAGTGGTTGTTATTATGAGGGATTGAGATCCCAGGATAGTATGATGATGACATTGATGATGTAATTCTATTAGGCTATGTTATACTTTGGTTTCCTCAACAATTGGCTTAAAATATACTAATTAATTATAGATGAACATATCATGTAGTTTGCCCTGGCCATAGATCCATCATCGTAAGTATTTGGTGATGGTGAAACATGTTTATCCTGCGGGATTACCTGGAGCGCATATTGTTGAATATGCGAGGTTTCGCCTAGCCTAAAATAAGAGGGTTTGAGTGCAACTGTGGTTGCAGACTCAGGATATACGGAGCATGGTGAATAGACCCATGGCTCAGGATATGTGATGACGAGTATGATGTGTTCATGGCTCAGATGTGTATATAAGTAGCTTGCGGAGCTGACCCAGAGGCTGAGGCCCTATAAGCATAAGATTGCGGTCTTGCTTGATGATTCGTGTACGGAATATGAGAAGATGAGGTCCTGGAGTCTGGATCTCTTTAGACGTTGTATGACACCGGATTGGGCTTTGCATCCAATGGTTGGATTCGAGCAGGGAAGGCTCACTTCCTCAGGGCATAATAAAACGTAATCCAGCAGAATAATATATCTTGCTTAGAGCAAAATACAGAACATTGATTGAGGCCTTGCTTATATAGCTGATCTAGTTTTACTATGCAGTTGTGTGTACGATCCTTATATCTTGTGATAAGTTCTTATAAAGCTTATCTTTTCAATCATGTTCCATAAAGAAATATTTGGTTATATGCCTCCCGGATATCTTGGTTAGCTTGATGGTAATAATAGTCTTGCATAGTATGCTGCTCTTGTTATACACTTTGTCAGTTATCAGCTATTGTTGCCTTAACCTTCTAAGGTTTTATAGTTTCAGCGGGGAGTTATGTTTCTCACTGGGACTGTGTGTCTCACCCCATCGGTTTACACCCTTTTTAGGTGATCGCTCTAGACATGGTGGTGGTTGTGAGGTTGCGACCGAGCAGCAAGAAGAATAGTAGAAGGCAAGAGATGGACACACTGCTATTTTGGTGGTTCTGTAGTAGAGTCCTAGAGTCATCCCTGTACCCTCAGGTCCTCATAGGTGTTTGATGACATTTCATGATGTCTAGCTGTTGTAATCTTGTATATCCTGTTGTTGGCTGTACGTGGCCATTATGTATCTATAAACAAGTGATGAACTCTAGTGCTGATAGTACAGCTGGCTCCGATAAGCGGTGAACATATATGAAAGCATGTAAATATTTTTATAACGTGTTTCTCTAGAGGATCTAGATGCAAAAGTTCTCTCATGTATGCTTTCTGCAATCGGTTTTAATTAACCCATGTTTTTAGTAATATAAGGTTCCACATGTTTTCACGTGTCATTTCGTTGTCTGTGTGATGGTGGGGTGTCGCAGTTGGTTTGGTATCAGAGCTCTAGGTTCGCTGAGTCTACAGGGATCTAGGACTAGGTTTTCTTCTATTCTTGTGAGTTTCCTAGATTTTCTTACAATAACCTTCTGCTCTCAGCTGAAGATAAAGTTTAAAGATGTCAGGAAACCATGAAGAACATGATGCCGAGAGCAGCAATGCTGCATCAGTTGATGGAGCAGGAGGGCAGGCACATGAAGATCGGGTGCCTGAGGTCCCCCAACTTGACCCAACCATTATCAAAAACCCTGCCTACCAACAACTTATGGGGCAGTTGATGGCTACGATGAATCACATGGTGGAAAGGTTGCCAGTGCCTCATCCCAGAGCACATGCTCCCCTTGGTGAAATATCGGGTATTGGGAAGACCTTTGAGAAGCTTCGTCGAGTCGGAGCTTTAGATTATGCTAGAACGACTGATCCAGCGGATACAGATTTGTGGCTAACATGTCTCGAGAAGGCCTTTCAGATCCTCAACATCCCCGAAGTAGACAAAGTCAAGCATGTTGTCTACCTTATGAAGGGTAGTGCTGACCAATGGTGGGCCATTGAGGAGGAGAAGCGACCCGATGAGGAGATCGGTTGGGAGGTTTTCCGATGAGAGTTCATCAGCAGATACTTTACAAAAACATATCTGGATGAGAAGATCAACTAGTTTGAGCATCTACACCAAGGATCGATGAGCATCACCAAGTATGAAGCCAAGTTTATGGACTTGCTGAGGTTTTGTCCTCACATGGCAGCGACAGATGATGAGCGGATCAGGCAGTTTGAGAAAGGTCTGAGTGGTGAGCTATCAACACCTGCTGCTGCTTTGGAAAATTGGGAGTGGTTTGCCATGTTTGTGGAGTCCGTCTGTAGGATTGAACGATCTGTTAGGGAGAAAAGGGAGTCCATGACCAGGAAAAGGCCTGCTCAATTCTAGGGACAGAGATCTGGTGGCTTCCAGAATCCAAGGTTTTCAGTACCTTCCACGATGCAGAGTTCTCGTGTACCATCATAATGTTCTCCGAGTAAGGGAAGAGGTTATGTTTCTTCACCTTCGAAGGTGCATAGTATAGCTTCTGTGGCAGTGACAGGTCCTTCTAGACCACAGACATAAGGCAGGTCATGTTATCACTGTGGACAGACTGGGCATTTAAGGTCAAATTGCCCAAGGAAAGATGTTGAAGTAACACAACAGCTGAGACAGAGTCAACAAAGGTCAGACAGACAACATCCCAGTTGTAGCAGAGGGCAAGGACATGGTCAAGCATCGCAAGAAAAATCATCTGCTCAAGGAAGCAGAGGACGTGGACAACAAGAAATGGCTCGATTCTATGCTATGAGTCAGCCGGAGGCAATAGTCAACCCGCGAGTAGTGACAGGTCAAATGGAGTTATTTCATTCTTATTTGTCTTCTTCTTGCTTTATATCTATTTTGGTTGACCCAGGTGCTACACACTCTTTTATCACACATAGTCTTCTTGCTAGCTGTCCTTTACCTGTTAGTTATAAGAAAGATAGCATGTTGTTAGAAACCCCTCTCGATGGTTCCTCAATGCTTCGAGAGTAGTGCCCATCTTGTGTTCTATCCCTCTCAAGACACAGTATACAAGTGGATCTTATGCCACTTGATATACATGGATTTGATGTGATCCTTGGGATGTATACCTTAGAGAAGTATAAGGTCATGTTGGACTGTGGTTCCAAGCAGGCAGTGTTTGATGATGGTGGAAAGAAGTGGATCTTCCAAGGAGATAGGAAGATTCTTCTGACATGTCTAGTGTCAACAATGGTGGCAGAAACGTTGCTACGACAAGGTTGCAAAGCATTCTTAGCTCACATTGTGGACACCAAGGAGAAAGGTCCTAGCCTTGAGGAGGTGACAGTTGTCCGAGAGTTTGTAGATGTGTTTCCTGATGAGTTCCCCGGTGTTCCCCCACCTCGAGAGATTGATTTTGAGATCAATCTGGTACCAGGAACACAACCAATTGCACATACACCATATAGGATGGCTCCAACAGAGATGGCAGAGTTGAAGAAGCAGTTACAAGAGTTGTTGGAGAAAGGTTTCATTCGACTGAGCACGTCGCCTTGGGGTGCTCCAGTGCTATTCGTTAAGAAGAAGGATAGATCGATGAGGGTATTTATAGATTACCGACAATTGAACAAAGTCACGATCAAGAATAAATACTCGTTATCGAGGATAGACAATCTGTTTGATCAGTTGTGTGGTGCTACAATGTTCTCAAAGATCGATCTACGGTCTGGATATCATCAGTTGAAGATTAAGGTAGATGACATACCTAAGTCAGTGTTTAGGATGAGGTATGGTCAGTTTGAGTTTGTGTTTATTCCATTTGGGCTAACCAAAGCACCTGCTGCTTTCATGGATCTGATGACTTGAGTGTTCCGTCTATTTCTAAATCAGTTTGTTGTAGTCTTTATAGACGACATCTTGATCTATAGTCGAGACAGTCAAGAGCATGAACGACATCTATGACAAGCATTGACTCTTCTTCACCAACATCGGTTATATGCCAAGTTCAGTAAGTGTGAGTTTTGGTTGAAAGAAGTGACTTTCTTGGGTCATGTGATATCTGCAGAAGGAGTCAGAGTGGACCCCAAGAAGGTGGAATCAGTGGCAGATTGGGAACAATGAAAGACGCCGACAGAAGTTTGAAGTTTTCTGGGTTTGGCAGGATACTACCGGAGGTTTATTAAGGACTTCAGTGTGACCGTGTTGCCAATGACAAAGTTGACCAGGAAGGATGTACCTTTTATCTGGAATGATCGTTGTCAGGAAGCTTTCCAAAGTTTGAAGGAGAAGCTGACTAGTGCTCCAGTGCTAGTGCTGCCAGAGCCTGGGAAGGGTTGTGTTGTTTTCTACGATGCTTCCAATAAAGGCTTAGGTTGCGTGTTGATGCAAGAGGATCATGTGGTTTCTTTTGCTTCGCGACAACTTAAGAAACATGAGGAGAACTATCCAACACATGATTTAGAGTTGGCAGTAGTGGTGCATGCATTAAAGATTTAGAGACACTATCTTTATGGGGAAGTGTGTCAAATCTTTACAGATCATAAAAACCTGAAGTACATCTTTTCACAAAGTGAGCTGAACATGCGACAACGTCATTGGATGGGGCTAATCAATGATTATGATTGCACCATTGAGTATCATCCTGGTAAGGAAAACGTGGTAGCTGATGTGCTTAGCCAAAAGTCTTCTTCTCTCCCCACGAAGAAAGCACAGTTGAGTTCCTTGGTATGCCATAAGCGAGATATGTTTGTCTCCTTGTGACAGATGAATGTGTAGTTGGAAGTTTGCTTGTTGGCAGGACTGTTGGCACAGATACACATCAAGCCTATGCTGAGACAGCAGATCAAAGACGCACAGCAGGAAGATGATACAATGCAGTTGATCAGGTCAGAGCTTGGCAGTGAAAAGTGTGATGGGTTCCATGAGTCTGAGGATGGACTAGTTTGCTATCATGGTAGGATGGTGGTCCCCGATGGTGATAATCTAAGAAAGCTAGTGCTCGAGGAAGCACACACGTCGATGTATGCTTTGGATCTAGGAGTCACCAAGATGTATCATAATCTGAAGGACCTGTATTGGTGGTCTGGCTTGAATAAGGATGTAGCCGAGTTTGTGGCTAAATGTGTAGTATGTCAGCAAGTTAAAGCTGAGCATCAGAAGCCGGTAGGTATGTTGCAACCCATGCCGATAGCACAATGGAAATGGGATCATATAACCATGGATTTCATAGTTGGTCTACCAAAGATAGCTAGGAATCATGATTCCATTTGGGTAATAGTGGACAGGCTGACAAAATCTGCTCATTTCATACCAGTAAAGACGACATATACAGTAGAGAAGCTTTCTCAGGTGTATGTAGACGAGATAGTGCATCTACATGGTGTACCAACAATGATAGTTTCTGACAGGGGTCCCCAATTCACAAGTCATTTCTGGGAACAGTTACACAAAGTGTTGGGAACACAGTTGAGGTTTAGTACTGCCTTCCACCCACAGATAGATGGATAGTCTGAAAGGACTATTCAGATTTTGGAAGATCTTCTTCAAGCTTGTGTTTTGCAGTTCCTAGGCAGTTGGGACGTGCATCTCAGTCTGATAGAGTTCTCTTACAATAATAGCTATCAGCGGAGCATTGACATGACTCCTTATGAGGCTCTATATGGAAGGAAGGGCATATCCCCTTTATGCTGGTATGAGTCTGGTGAGTATCAGCTTTTGGGTCCTGAGTTAGTGCAGCATACAACAAAAAAGATCAGAGTGATACGACAATAGCTGAAGACGGTACATGATAGACGAAAGTCTTATGCAGACAATCGCCGACGACCTTTAGAGTTCCAGGTGGGAGACAAAGTGTATCTTAAGGTCTCACCTTGGAAAGGCGTGCTAAGGTTTGGCCGAAAAGGCAAGATGGCACCCAGGTATATGGGGTCATACCCGGTAATGGCACGTGTTGGCAAGGTAGCTTACAAGTTAGAGCTGCCGCCAGAGTTACACAGGTTACATCCGGTGTTCCATGTTAGCATGTTGAAGAAAAGTCATCCAGACATAGGGACAGTGATACAACCAGTTGAGGTTGAGCTTGATGAAGACGCGACCTATGAGGAGGGTCCAGTGGCGATCCTTGACAGAAGATTAAAGAAGCTAAAGAGGAAGGATCTGGTTCTTGTGAAGGTCCTTTGGCATCATCGTGGTGTTGAGGAAGCCACGTGGGAGCTTGAGGAAGAGATTCGGCAGAAGTATCCCTCACTTTTCTCTTCGGATTTTGGGGACGAAATCCCTTTGTAGAGGTTTATGGCTTGTAAGGACCCTGACCTTCATTTTGGGATTACCCTATTTGTTTTGCCTAAACCTTATGCTTGGTTGCTTGCTAATCACCTTTAGTGGTGATTAGGGTTTGCTTGTGCTTTGTTGAGAGATGGAGGTGCTACTTGCAAAATAACCTAAGTTAGGGTTGAAGAGCAAGTTTGTCACCTTGAGAGATATCTTTCTCTCTCTTTTCTTCCTCTAGAGTTGAGAGGAAGGTTTGGGCTCATGCCTTGAGTTGTTTTGGGCTTTGTTGAATCTCTGTTGGGTTTGGTTGAGCCTTGTTGGGCCTTGCCTTGCTTTGAGGAGCCATGTATCGAGAAAGGATGCTTTGTGTCGACCATGGGGTATCGCCCATGGGGGTTTTGGCTATGGTGGTGGTGGTGTTTCGACCTTTGACCTTGTTTGACCTCCTTGCCTTGGTTGTGTCACCCTAGCTTGGACATGTGGCCAAACCTTGGTTGAGTGGTGACATGGCATGTGCATGTGTTTTTCAAGGTGGTAAAATGTGTGGACAAGTGTCCCTTGGTAAGGTGACACCTTGCCTTGGTTTAACCTTGACCCTCATCTATATATGCCTTTCCTTTCTCTTCCTTAGAATCCCTTTTAGCTCTTTGTTGCTCCTCTTTTCCTTGGTGCACGATACATCTTCCCTTTGGTGTGTTTGGTGGACGATACAGCTTGGTGGAGCAAGTTGGTGGCCGATCCTATAATTGAAGACTTCTTCTTCTTCCTCTAGCTTGGTGGCTGAACCCTAGGTGGGTCTTGTTCTTTGGTAAGCATCTTCCCTCTCTCCTTAGCATATTCTTCTCCATCTTTCCTACCCTTTGGCCATGGTGGTTATGGTTCTTGTTCCTTTTCTTGAGGTGGCCGAAATTGGTGTGCTTGGAGCTAGGAGCTTGAAGCTTGGAGCTTTGGAGCTTGAGGAGTTTGCTTAAGGTGGGTTATATAACTTCTAACCCTAGCTATACTACCTTCTTTATGTGGCATGATTCCTATATGTTGATGATCGTCCATTGCATGTTATGTTTTCTTGCTCTAGTACATGTTGTTGATCTTATGGATATAGTGAGTATGGTGTGGTTGATGTTGTTGATGGTTTATACACCTTTACACCTAGTTGGCCGAACCATAGTTTGGGGTTTCCTTGTTGAGGAATACTCCTTTCTCTACTTGGTCTAGAGAAGTGAGTTTGAGCTCTAGTGATGTAGGTAATACCCCTCTCTCATTTTAGTTGAGAGGTGAGTCTACATTCTAGTTGCTTGGGAAACACCCTCCTCTCACCATGGATTTCAGAGGTGAGCTTTTGGATAGATGATGACCTATGTTGAGGTTGATCCTTGTGGTTTCCCGATTTGTGATGGAGGTTGTGCAAAACCCCTCTCTCTTGGTTGTTGATAGGTGAGCCGATCTTCTTGATCAATTAGGGTTTGGTTCCCTTGTGCTTGAGGTTGAAGATGACCATGTTCGGTTGTGCCTTGCACGATATGACCTTGGAGTAGTGCTACCCGATAGCCTTGTCTTGGGTTGTACCCTTGACCGATACACCTAGTTCAGATGGTTGGTTTGATGCCCAATATGGTTCTCTTGGCTTGAGATAGAGCTTGGGCGACACACCTTATATCTTGTGCTCTGAACGATACATCTTGAAGTAAGGTTGCCCGATACCCCTACCTTGTGTTGATCTTTGGCCGATCTAATATGGAGTTGAGATAGTTGGCTTGGTTCCCATTATGCTTTAACTGATATGGAGCCTTATAGGCCATCCTTGTGCTGGGCGATATGGTTTAGTTGTGGTGATGCCCGATATGGGTTAAGTGGAAACCCTAGTTGTTTCTTTGATAGAGGCCGATATGGAGTGTTGCCCTGTTGACCGATAGGCTTCCTTGGGGTGCCCTTATGTCGCCTGTGTCATGAACATGTTGGGCGACACAGTGTTGGCTTGGGGTGCCATGATCTCAGCCGATACAGTGGTGAGAATGGGTGCCCAATTCAACCCTAACCCTAGTTGGTCAGTAGGGTTCTAGCCGACACACCTCTTGAGCTAGCTGCACGATACACCTTGTGCAAGTGGTATGCACGACAAGGTTGCATGTTAACGCCATGTTCACTAGTTGCATGATACACTTTGGGCGTTGGTTTGATATCTTGTAGGGTTGGCCGATATGTGGCTAAATGCCTAGGCCGGTAAGCCTTTGGTGAAGGTTGCTATCCTGCCCGATACCACCTGTGGTGAGGGACGCACTACCCGCCACACTTTTAATGGGGGTAGCAGGAGCTTATAGTGAAGGTTCTTGATAACCCGGGAACATAGCAGATAGTTCTTGATTATGTAACTACATCTTTGATGAGAATGATGATATGGTTTAACTACCTTGAGCCCGCATCTATGTTGGTAATGAGACATGAGGATAGGTTGTGAACCACATATGTTTGGAAGGTCATGATGTTGTTACATATGATGTTACTTCACATGATAATGTGACACATGTATATGATCATAAGTATGGGGCATAATAAATGTTTATGATTAATGATAAAACTATGATTTCTACAACTTATGTGTAATATACTCATGGATGTTGCTTCATACTTGGTAGAATGATAATCCTGTTAATCCATGACGGCTTCAGTTATCTCTATGGATGTGTATACTAACCATGCAGGTATACTATGTGGATTCATAGCTTGGTAAGAGCTATGAGATATATGTGCTTTGACTAGCATAATGTGATGGTAATCCTTGTTAATGAGATAACAAGTTGATAGGTCTGAGGACCTGATAAAGGTTGAGTGCCTAGTTGAGGTGTTATCCTCTGATGATAAGTTAAGGGATGTGTTCCCAGAATGTTGATGCATGATTATGATGCCTTGAGGGGCAGTGGTTCTTATTATGAGGGATTGAGATCCTAGGACAGTATGATGATGGCATTGATGATGTAATTCTATAAGGCTATGTTATACTTTGGTTGTCTCAACAATTGGCTTAAAATATACTAATTAATTATAGATGAACATATAATGTAGTTTGCCCTCGCCATATATCCATCATCGTCCGTATTTGGTGATGGTGAAATAGGTTTATGCTGTGGGATTACCTGGAGCGCATATTGTTGAATATACGATGTTTCCCCTAGCCTAAAATAGGAGGGTTTGAGTGCAACTGTGGTTGCAGACTCAGGATATATGGAACATGGTGAACAGACCCATGGCTCAGGATATGTGATGATGAGAATGATGCGTTCATGGCTCAGATGTGTATATGGGTAGCTTGCAGAGCTGACCCAGAGGCTGAGGCCCTATAAGCATACGACTACAGTCTTGCTTGATGATTCATTTACTGACCACGAGAAGATGAGGTCTTGGAGTTTGGATCTCTTTAGACCTTGTATGGCACCGGATTGGGCTTCGCAGCCAATGGTTGGATTCGAGCAGGGAAGGCTCACTTCCTCAGGGCATAATAAAACGTAATCCAGCCGAATAGTGTATCTTGCTTTGAGCAAAATAAGGAACATTGATTGAGGCCTTGCTTATATAGGTGATCTAGTTGTACTATGCAGTTGTGTGTACGATACTTATATATTGTGATAAGTTCTTATAAAGCTTATCTTGTCAATCATGTTCCATAAAGAAATATATGGTTATATGCCTCCCGGATATCTTGGTTAGCTTGATGGTAAAAATAGTCTTGCCTAGTATGCTGCTCTTGTTATACACTTTGTCAGTTATCTACTGTTGTTGCGTTAACCTTCTGAGCTTTTATAGTTTCGGTGGGGAGTTATGTTTCTCACTGGGACTGTGTGTCTCACCCCACTAGTTTACACCCTTTTTAGGTGATTGCTCTAGACGTGGTGGTGGTTGTGAGGTTGCGGCCGAGCAGCAAGAAGAACAGTAGAAGGCAAGAGATGGACACACTGTTGTTTTGGTGGTTCTGTAGTAGAGTCCTAGAGTCATCCATGTACCCTCAAGTCCTCGGAGGTGTTTGACGATGTTTCACGATGTCTAGCTGTTGTAATCTTGTATATCCTACTGCTGGCCATATGTGGCTGTTATGTATGTATAAATAGGTGATGAACTCTGGTGCTGACAGTACAGCTGGCTTCGATAAGCGGTGAACATATATCAAAGCCTATAAATGTTTTTATAACATGTTTCTCTGTAGGATCTGGATGCAAAAGTTCTCTCATGTATGCTTTCCGTAATCAGTTTTAATTAACTCGTGTTTTCAGTAATATGAGGTTCCGCACGTTTTCGCGTGTCATCTCATTGTCTGTGTGATGGCAGGGTGTCACAAATACATTTAAAGTAGGAGAGGAGAAAAGGCTTCTTCATTGCCCACATAGTATATGGAGATGAAATCTACTAATAGAAGTACCCAAAATTACCACAATCCCTACTACTTGGAGGCTACCATGGTTTTCACTTTTTCTCATATCTTCTATGTTTTTTTCATCCTCCCTCTCTATCTTGTATGGAACAAATCTTGATCATGAGGAGCAAATCATCTATCCTATAGCTCCTAAGAGTATCCCAACATGATATTGTTTTAAAAACATTGTTTATTATTAATACACTATTTATTACGTGGATTTAATGGACGAATGAGTTAATTTGTGTTGTCTATGATTAACCATCATAATTTATTTAGTTCATTAGATAGAATTTGCAAATGGAAAATGCATGTTTTAACTATTTCATTCAAAATGTAAGTTAGAAGAGCAAGGTAGAAGACTCATTCTTGTGAAGCTTTATCCTTATATATATGAAACTATTTGGTATAACTAAGTTAAACACCATAGAAGCATGATTTTTCTTTGTTGGACATGTTGATACAATATGGAAGGATGTATCACTATCATGCAATGCTTATCTTGTTTGCATTGTTGATATGTTAATTAGTTTATTAGGGCACCAGAAATTGTGTTGTGGTGTTTTTGGTATTGTAGGGATCTTTAAGGTTAAAAATAGATTGATATATAGTTATCTATTTAAGTCAATTTCTTAATTACTCGTAATCATTTTCAAGCATTTTTACTGACTTAGCTAATCAATGATAGCCACCATAAGTTTCTATTGGTCCAACTTCCCATAGTACAATAACTCATGGCTCAAATGGTCTATATTACTTTACCGTACACTTATGTCTACACAAATAGTTTTTATTTGGCACTATTTCCAAGAATTATGAATATGGAACTAGACACTCTATTAATATGGAACTAGACACTCTATGAATATGGAACTAGACACTCTAGGTCATTGTACTTCAATTATCATTTCTTATGAATTTGTCATTGTATTGAATACACTGTTAGTTTAGGCATTAATTGTATTCCATCTAGATATTTCTTTATTTAGTAATCCTCTATCACTTTAAAAAAGAAAAAAAATCTATGCATAGATATCTATGGGTTTGATTCTAGAATGCACACATATCACGTATATGTACAAATCCACCTTCCAAGTCATCAACCACCATCCATATTTTATGAGTTCCCCTTTTTCCTCCACTACATTGTGAAATAAATCATTAGAAAACTCACTGTGAGTATTTTTTAATAATGGTTTAATTTATTTTAAATTACAGGAGTCCTCTTAGATATCGTTGTGGGGGTAAAAGTGGTGAAGCTGTGAAATTGAGATTGGGGAGGAGGAATTAACTAATAATGAGAGAACACCTTACTTTGGAATAGTTAGTTTGGGAGGTGGAATATTATGTTATAAAGGATATGATTCTAGAATATGAACCACCTCTCCCAACTCCTACCATGGTTCCCACACCCACATCTACATCCACATCCACATAGTCACCTACTAGGATTTATTTTTAATACACTTGCGAATATGATGAGAAATATGATGACATGAGTAAAAAAGAATGATTCATAATGTTAGTTATTTGATATGGATAAACAAGAGGAGGAATATAGTGAAAAAGTGATATTTCAATTGATAATGTGGTAGCATTTTACTTTACTTATCACATAATGCCTCCACACAAAATCCATAAATCAAATTATTGACTACTTAAAAGGCATTTTTCAACAATCATGTGGCTTGCTATACCTCTTTCTCTTTTGATTGTAGTTCTTGGTGCCCTGAGAAAGTAACCTTCTTGGATACTCACATCTAGCCATTTTTAAAGATGAGTCCATAATGCTATTACGCAACTTAGTATTGACAAATCTCCATGACCTCATGGATTTAGTTGTCCTTATATCTTGATAGTTAGGATAAGATGAAGACGCCCTTCATGATCATATTCAATTACATCATTAAAATGGTGACATGCATCCTCAAATTGAATTCTTGAATAAAACTCCCATTGTGTTTAAAAAAAGAATTGACAATACTTCCTATCTTAAAAACTTTCATCAAAGCACTATGATAAATGAATCATATAATATCATCTCAATGGCCTTGATAAATATAATTAAACAACATAATCCCAACATTTTCAAGCTTGAAGACGTATCCAAGATGCTTATATCATGGACAAAGAAGCCATCCACTCTTACCAACACAAAGATACCCATTTGTCACCCTCAAGCTTGTCTTTGAAAAAGGTTTCGGTAATACTAACTACAATTTTCTCTTTGGTTGAATGAATGGATTTGGTTTTCCCAATTGTTGGATACAATTGATCAATAATTTTATTAGTTCAACAAATTTTCCACCTAAGATCAAATGACTTAGGCGGTTACTTTAGTAGCTAGTGAACTCCATCAATGTTACCCTCTCCATCTATACCTTTTACATTGGTCACTTCATTTTTGGCTCATATGATCAAGGTAGCCATTTCCTCCAACCTTTTTGATAATATCCATAAAAAATAATTTATGGAAGATAAATATCTTCAATTTGTTTATGAAATGATCTTTGTGGAATACATGGTAATATATTTGATTATAAATATCCACAATTTAATTATCTTGTCAAACCTTTTGGGATTACCTATACTTTTTCATAAGTCATCGATAATCAATATCCATGTTTCTACTGATTGTATGCAATGACTCAAGCATATACTAGGATTTTGGGAAAACACATTCCTTATCAAGTATCTCAGATTGCATCTATCACACTTCAAATTTAAGAATTAAGTATGGAAGGGAATTATCTCTAAAACAAGTTTGACTATTGCTAAGTACTAGGCGAAATCTTTCATCAAAGGGGAAAACTCACTCTTCTTAATACAACAATGACTAATATCTCCTCTATTTCTTGAGTTTGTTCCTCTAGCTTTCATGGTGAAAATAAATTCTATTAGAGAGTACATATTAGCCTATTTAGTTAATAGGTTAATTAGTTAATGGGCCTTTAACTTTCTAGGTCCATTTAGATTACTTGTGTCCCAACTCTCAAGGTTTCTCCCTTTGTCCTATATATAGGACAGGGATGTTCAGTGTTTCATATGAATTCAATACTATAAGACTTATATAATTTCTCACATGGTATTAGAGAAAGTTTGCTCCTAGGGAACCCTAGCCACTGCCACATCATCCCTCTTCTCTCCTAACCACCACAAATAGTAGTTCTTGCCACCGCTGTCCTCTCTGAGAGAGAGAAACTGAGGCTCCACATCTACCTGTGGGCGGCAGCTGCCGTAGCCTTGGTTTAGGCGGAAGCCCGCTAGGCATATCCAGGTTCCATGGTAGTATATATTCTACACTAATAACAATCTGATCTTCTTTCTGCATCACGCCGCCTATCCCCAATAGCCATCACCGCTGACAACTAGCAGCAGCCACCACTGCCCATATACAACACCAACCAATAGCTATTGGATCCGTCGATCAACAAACATTAGCCACTATCATAGCCATTGGTCCCTTATATCCCCTATTGTAGTAACCAACCAGCAAGCCTCCAGTGGCTAGTAGCAATGTTGCTGCTGACCACAGAGGTAGGAGAAACCATCACAACCACGTATCCCTCGCTACTATCACTGTCCCTATCTAGCCATCTATCAGCGGCCAACAACAGCAACCAGCCATCGCCGCCGATCCCAGGAGCAGTAGCCACCTTTGCTGTCATGATATCTTCCCAGCCAGATCCATCTCTACTGCATTGTTACTATCTCTATGTCGCTTTCTCCCTTGGTCATCATCCTTGTTGCTGCTACCCATGATCACACCAAGCAGTCAGGCCATCATCAACAATAAAGACCAAAGAAAACCATGGCTAGCAAACTCTACCATATTCAACCATACCATCACCCCCAACAAGTTTGTCTTCTCCCAGGTTTTTGACGTCCTCCAAAATTTCATGATCAATTTTTTTTTCAGGGGCTCCACCCCTGCACCCCCCACATTTCTCAGTCTAAGGCCTGAACAAGTGTCGTTTTGGGTCAGAATTAGATCCATTTATTTTCTTACTCAGAGCTTACATTGACCCATTTAGTATCTTCTCTCTAGTTATCAATTTTGAAACTCCACATACTACACATCTCAATTTCACATATTGCTCTCAATTCCACCACTTCCTTTCCCACCCTTCCACCCATCATGTGTTTATCCCCTTTTCAATGTGTGGGGGGTGGGGGATCATATATCCTTTTCTCCACACCATATACTCACTCTCGTCGTATTTGGTATGTAGGGGGATAGAGAGGAAAAGAAGCGTATGAGAAGTGAAAGAGCTGGAGAAGAGTATGTGGGAAAGCATGAGTGAGAGTATGAGAGAAACGAGAGTGATGATATATATATTCCAGGCTACAATCATTATGGAACTTTGTATTGTTCAACACATTTGTTCTCCACTTCCAGAAAATAGTGAAGGATCTTCATTGCAGTGTTGACGACGAGCTTCTCGCGTGCGTACTGCATTATGTACGTCTAGATAAGAGTTTGCTACACATATTTCAACCCTCTTGTTTCCTCTTCCTTCGACGTTAATGGTGGTTCAGTTGATCACTCTTGTTACATTCTTGAGATATAGATGGGTGCTTCTTCAAACATCTCAGAAGCTCAACAATTTCAAGCCTGCCAAGTGATGCATGGATTTTTAGTCATTCTCACATGCATATTTTCCTTAATTTTATGTATTAATTTATCATTTATTTGATTAATTATGCATGAATTATATCAATAACTTGCTCTATCTAAATGCATCAAATTATGTGATTTTTACTGCATGAAATAGTTTTAAGTTCATCCTGAGTGCTTATGTACATTCTTGTGCTATTTTAGGTACAACAGAGTTCCTCAGGCTTGGTACTACCGACATCAAAATTCAGTGGTATTAGATTCACATCATTAGCAGACTAGGAAATCACCCAGGCTCGATACTACCGACAATAAAAGTCGATAGTACCGAAATCAGGTCATAGAGCCACAAGAAGTGATCCGTACAAACTCAGTACTATCGAGCACACCTGACTTAATACTACCAAGATGTCATCAGGGAGATAGAGTTACATCTACCCAAAGACTCGGTACTATCAAGATAGTTCGGTAGTACCGACATTGAGGGAGTACATTTTCAACCTAAGAACTCAGTACTATCGGCTTCTCAGTCAATACTACCAAGTCTGCCAAATCAGGAAATCTAAAGGCAGTGCTTTAATCCAACGGCTGGCATTTTTTTGCACCCTAAGTGGCTCTTATGACTTGAGGGTGGGACGTCCAAACCTAAAGATTGAGCCATTTTCCATTGCACGACACTAGGGAGAGAGGATAAGAGAGCACGACATCTAAGGTTACATCCGGGACAATCCGAGCACCTCCGGTGGGTGTTTGTATAGTCAGAAGACAACATATTGCATGTACGTTGAAGGGGATCATCCATATCGGCTATTCTCTAGGGATTACTTTAGATTTTCTAATATTTTCCATATTTTTCTCTTTCTTTACTATGTATGCATACATGGAAATCATATCCCCCCTTAATTTCCTTAGGATCTGAGAGTAGCTCGGATATGCATTGTACCTAACTTTTATGCATTAATATCATTTTTATCGTTTTTTGTGGATATAATTCTATGAGATTGTCTTGTTCTATTTATGCTTGATCACCATAGATAGATTATTAGATCTTTAATCATTTTAGGAGAAAGGTTAAGGGTTGGAAAAGCATAGATTTACTAGTATATTGTGTCCTTTGGGAAAGGTGGAGCGTAAACGGGAGGAGAAACCCAAATGTTATTTGTAAAGCACCTAACTAATTAACCAATTACTATGGAAATGGAACTGGTATTAGAATAGGTAGTGAACTACACTGCGGGAGTAGGTAGTTCGTGCTACATGATATTTATCTAGGGATAGGGGTAATAGATGTTAGTGTATAGAGTCAATTGCAGTGTTATCCGTGATAAAACCACTGTCCTGAGGAATTCATTTAAATCCGAGTTACTTATTCTTTAATATTGTTTTGTTTCTGTGTTTGATTTCATTAAATCAAACCAATTTCAACAATTTTATGAGCCTAGATGATTAAATCATAGTTATTAGTAGTCTCTAGATTCGATTTCCCTGTGTTTGACTTGGGCTTCACAAGGCCTATATAACTTGATACATTCACTTGCGTTCGACGCACACTGTAATCGTGTCACCAAGTCTACATCTGCAAGGTTGATAGTTCATCCAATTATATCTTCACCAAGCTACTTTCATCACATCTTCTTTGAGCCACATCTGTTGTTTTAGCATCACCTTCTGCTGATCTACTTGGGACTTTCCTTGATGGATGGTCTTTTCCCGTCAAGCCCCCAATGTTCATGCGCTAGAGTTATGGTACATGCATGGTATCATCAACACCTTGTCTAGTTCATGTTCGGGCCATGTTATGCACATTTTTTAGACAATTTGAAGATTCCACTACTTCTGTACTGACGTTGCATCCACATTTGTGCTACATTAATTATGTATTCCAGTGAAGATGGCATAGTCATGGTATTGATGATTGCTTGCTCCAAAGTGGTGAATTTCTACTGTAGCATTCAAGTTTCATGCGTAAGATGTGCCTTACTCAAGATGCACTCCAAACGACTTTCTTCAAAGCTCGAGCATCTCCATCTTGTAGAACACAACTGAAAAGAGGCATCGTCATCATATGATTTAGGGGGAGTATTGTTTAAAAGGGAGTAACAAATTTTGTATGAGGAGTGATATTTATATTTTATCATTTTGTTGAGTCATGTAATTCCATGCTTGGACATGTGTTTCTATAAGGAGGCGGGATCACCCCCTTACTGAAAAAATTGAAGAATAAAACATCCATCATAAACGCACTCAAAGGTATGTTTGAATAGGTGTAACATTTTCAAACTTCAATAAATGGTATACAAAACAACCAAAGTATAATAGCGGAATAAAAATAATGACAATATTTAATTTTCACAAAAGATTACAAAAGTACATCATAATACCCTATAAGGGTTTACATGTATGATACAACATAAGGATCTAAGTAGAGAGAAATCTAAACCATATCAAGATTGTCTCCAAGCTTTAACTCCTTAAGCTAAGTCGAAGTCTTCATGGCATATCATCCAAGTCCTTCACCTAGGGTTGGAAGCATACCCCAACAAAAAGAGAAAATAGATGACATCAACAAAGGCTGGTATGTGCGTACTAAATAGGAAATTGAGCAATATATGGAATAAAAGACATCAAATATAAAAGGCTTCCCATGGAAAGGATAAGGAACACCCAAAAGGGTACCAAGAGAAAAGGAATTGAAATCATATGATAACAAAAGAATACTCACCATTAATAAAACATAAAGATTGGGCCACACAAGAACATGTAAAGAATTAGGGCACACACCCCATATCATCAACCTGCATGCATGTGAGATAAGCATAGCCCTATAAAAATATAAACACAAAGGAGTCCAAGTCTAATAAACTTGAAACCTGATAGAGAAAGGAATAATGCCAATCTCCCAAATATATAAAACATGGGCCAAGAATCACACATCTTGCCCTGGGTATGAGGTTCCTTTCCATCCCAAAAGAGCAGGAAATATCACATCTTCTCGGAAGGAAATAACCTCGTAATCTTGGGTGCAAGGGCTTCATTCACTTCAAGATTAACTCACACTATATGTTATGTAAAGTCATACTTACTATTTTTGAAATAAAGACTATATTTGGTAAAGGCACATCATAATCAAATACCATGGAGAAGAAATCCTAGGGAGAAGTTCACTAAATCTAAAGTATGCTCCTTCTAGAAGTATCTCAAATAAGATCTTTGAATTGTTCAAAACACAGTCCATAAACTACTAGGAACTTTCATCAAGCTTACCTTCAGGTTTGACCCTTAGATGAACCATGGAATTATTTAGAACATGAAAACTTCCATAACCATCAACTCTACACTATATAACTTAGATATCACATAACATGCCAAACTCCTTAGTTCAAATAAGAGAAACCTTCTCAAACACACTCCCATTGCGAATGACATTATACCCATGGATATTATAGATAATACACTGCACCTTACAAAATACTCTAATCAACAACATATATCTTATCTCTGGGGTGCACATTACAAAGTCTCTAAGTTTTATGATCTTTTTATCAATCTAAGTACACATAGTTTTCTAGGTAAAATAACTTGAAAAACTAAATGTCCTATGAAGGTTCTCATACACCTTTGGCCGGTGGTACATCACAAAATGCTTGTCTTTCATGTGCCATTCTAAAAGTAGAACATGTCCAAGTCAATGTAGTTGTACTACAATGACAATGAAGACTACTGATATGCATCGTTTGCAAACCAATTCACTAGGGATGTTTTTATCCTAGGGCTTAACCTTGTTTACTTCAAAAATACCAATTAAGGTTGTTTATTAGTATAGAAGGGCCGATCCCACAAGACAACTTTTTAAGATTGTTTCTTTAGACCCAATTGATTTTGAACTTTATTTCTTTTTGGGAGGATTTTGAATAATTGAATAGGAAAGTAAATTTTGTGATTTTGGAGGATGATTACACTACAACAAGAATGTAAATTACAATGAAATAAAAGATTACACTAAAAGAAATGAAATGAAAGGATTATGCAAAGACAAGAAAGGCAAGAAGATTGTTAGCACAATAAAAGGATTATCTAAGAACAGAATATAAATTGCAAATAAAGAAGCGAGGTTAAGGAAATAATCGATTGAGAAACTGATTGAATCAATGAAAATGATATCGAGGTTATGAGTTTTACCACTACAACCATGAGAAACAAGCTTGATAGATCCATGTGGTGAATAAGTTGAAAGAAGGTAGGTGAAACATAGAAAAGATACATCACAAAAGACAAACTCACTACAAACCCATTAGTCCTGGTGTTTGTAGATCCTAGATTGTACACCTAAGAAAGATCCTTCCAAACATGCATCACAAAAGACAAACTCACTACAAAACCATTGGTCCTGGTGTTTGCAGATGCTAGCTTGTACACCTAAGAAAGATCTTTCCAAGGTCTCATCTTGATCTTGATGCAAATGCCTCATTGTTCTAAGTTTTGGGTTCCACCGTCACATCTTCCAAAACTAACAGTCGAAGAAGTGAGAAATCAAATCGATTTAACAAACTAATGTCTAAGAAAAATACCATTTGACTAATAGAAGTGCATGGAAATCTGATTGAATTTAACATGGCTATGGGACTATTCCCCATGCCTCGATAATGAAACTACTCACTCATTGCTATAAAAAAAAGAGGAAATGAAGGAAGATAGGGGAAAACCATAGCCTAGTAGAGAAGAAGAACCCTTTAGGGGGATCCAATTCTAGGCACAATTAAATGGCTATTCCCTTTTTTCCTTCCTTAGCAAATGATAAAGAACAAAAATGAAGAAGAAGACCAATCGATCTTGAAATAAACCTTGCTTTATTGAAATATGAAGAGAGTACAATATAAGATAAAAGAACTTAATACCTATAGAAAAAGAGTGCAAAAATTGGAATGAGTTTACAAGTGGAGCACCCCTCCTATGATGAGCGAGTAGGCTTCCCTAAAAACAAGACTAATGGTTGTCGATTCGGCCGTATGCGTGCCGCCGGCCGACCAGTTGGCTGTATGAGCCATTCAGTTCGTGCTAGTGAGGTGTATGATTTAAAACCCTAGTTTAGGGGGGTGGCGGTGCCTTCGATTGGTCTTCTAGATAGTCATTTTTTGTGTGAAAAGTCTTGGTTTGAATATCAAAATAGCAACTTCTTTTGATCAATTATTGGTCTTGAAGTGATCCACCAAACAATCATTCAGTAAGTGAGGACACTCATATTGAATTTATGAGATGATCAGTTTGGAGTGCAACCTGCTCGTTTTGGGTCCACTTTGAGTGTCTGAGACGACCAACTAGAAAACTGAATCGGTCAGCTCATGGCCAGGATTAAACATTGAAGAAAAAAATCTAAAATTTTCGATAATGTTTTATAAAAATTCCGCTTAGACAAGTGTGAAGCAAGTAATTTTTTATTTTATTTAGAAATAAGAAAATAGAAGAAAAAAATCTAAGGTAAAAAGATTTAGACGATAATGTAAAATATGATGAATAAACATGCATCAAAATACCCCGAACATAAGATTTTGCTTGTCCTCGAACAATTAAAGTCACAAATGAATCAAAATTGTACTACCAACATGTCCATCCTCACATTATTAGTAATATTTTATTCCTTCAATCCTTTTCACGGCCAAGAAACCCATCTTTTAGAACCCCAAAACACAAAATTCTATATTTCCTATTGAAACATGTTTCAAAACGTTTTTGTTTAAACTCATATTTTGTAAGAAACAATCTTCATCTCGCTTTTTCTTTGACACTCTTAGATTTTTTCTAAGTGTTTACATAAGAACGAGTGAATGAGATGTGAGGGAAGTGATCCCTCCTCTATTCAACTCAATATATATTTATTCAATGGACCATGGTTACATTGATCACATTTTCTGTGTGCTCTTTATTTTTGCCATCTTTTGATAGTATGCCCCTATTAGATTGGCGAGGGGTATGGAAGAATAGGGGAAGGGGAAAGCATGTCACCACAGACTTGGGGTTTGGCATGGGAATATTTTTCTTGTGCTCCCACTCTTTTTTTTTTTGGAGAGAGTGTCATTGCATCAGGTTGATTTTTCATGTCACCACATTATATAAGAAAAAATTTCAAGTTAATCTGATGTTCAAGATAAGAAAAAATTGTATTTGGTTCTGATTGATACACTAAGGCTTGCCAACATTTCTGAGGAACATTGCTAAATTGTGAATTCTAGGGGACATGTTGTTTTCTAATCATGGTGATTTGTGAAACTTTTTGCAGAAAGGACAAACTACTACATTCCAGAGGTACATTGATACAACTATGGCCAACTAGATAAAGGACAATTTTTCAAATAACAATTAAGGAAAGAGAAACAAGCTACATGCAAGTAATTAAAATAATAGAAAGAAATTGCTCAAAAGGAAGATAAAGTGGTGCAGTTGTTACGTATCACCCACCCACCCCAGACATAGAATTTTTCTCATCCTGAGCAAAATCTAAACACAAGATGGAGGGAAGAAAATCACTGTTGTGTCTGATGTAGAAGATATGAAGAGGTGGGGTTGTAGTAATTCCGCCAATAAGGGGAGTTGGGTCCAGGGTAGGCTTGATGGGCCCCATACTCCTTGTAGAATGGTTAGCTGGGGGAAACATGGCCACAATCCACATGCCAAGAATCCTAAGATCTCTACATGAGGTACATGTGGTTTAGCTAGTGGCCCTATCACTACTTCTCCCATTGGATCTCGTTGAGATGACTGCAGACCTCATAAAACCCATAGGGCTCATTAGGGCCCTCTTCATATCTAGTACGCCGCCTGGTGTGACATCGATACTGTGGTGGAGGGGGGTCGGTCGCATCGTCATGTCCCTCCAAGGGGACACTCCTCTTGTGTGTGATTGTCTTAGGGAAGTCCTCTGGGTTGGGGTGCTCCTGAAGGAATCACTGGATGTGCGTTAGTAGGTTGGTCATATCAAAGACCAGATTTTAGATACAAACCTAGCATGTCAGGTATGTTTGAGGATGATGGTGTGATCTTTGAATGTCAAGTAGTAGAAATCCTTTGCTCCATAGAATATGAACTTATAGTCATTTGGATATGCAAGATCAATAAGGAACTACCCTCACTCTTGGGGTGGTAAAAAGATATGAGTGTAACCTAAGAATGTGTCTATGGTGGTAACAATGTGGCCAATGTAGAATAAGGAAGATGTGGTGTGGTTCACCTGATGGTTAAGATGGGAGATCATAGCATTGCCCCACTAAAGGGCTTGTCGTGTAATAGGTGCCATAGAGTATAAATCTTGAGGTGTCTGATTGTGCCTTGTGTTCCTTCTCTGCTGAGTATAGTGCACACTAAGACATGATGAAGATATCACATGACCGAGTTGTTGATTCTATAGGCCTTGTGGCCACTGGGTAGCTTGTGTGGAAGCACGCTGATGTCTGCCCAGAATTTTTCCATGTTGAAGTTGTCAGGGTAGGCATCGTGGCGGCACTCCATACAATGAGATAGCCAATCAAACTCACCCTTGTCAAGGATGATGGAGGTGTATTGTCTGGCTGAGATCTCTAGTTTCTCCCCAAATATCCGAACTTTGTAGTTGGAATTCCCTAGTGATCAGTGAAAGTGTTAGAAAGTAGACATGAACTCGAGAGTGAGATCGTTGTACACCGGACATACACAATAAGAGAATGTCAGGATGTGGTTGTGCTGGAGGATGTTATCAACTGTGTTCTTTATGCCGAGAGCAGTGAGAGTGGTACCGCAAGCCCATCTAGGAAAAGCGACTCTAATGTAGAATAAGCACTCGAATTTTGTGGAGTGCTTGTCACTGAGAAATTGGGCATAGCTGCCTGGGAGTGGAGCTATATGAGGAGGTCAAGGCGTGATAGAGTCAGGGTCATGTCAAAATTTACTGGCATCCGCTTATTGGATGAAATCATATGTTTCCTCAAGCGCATGGGCCATATCCTATGAAATATCAGGTGAAGACTCTCAAGTGGGTTCCTGGAAAGGGATGTCGGGTGCGGAGATGGAGTGATGAGGTAGATCACGAGAACTGGAAGTGGGGGCCTTGCCCTTGCCCTTACGAAAGTGGTTGAACATGGCTAGAATGGAAAGGAAAGAGGCATCTGGGTGGTGAGTCAGTCGTATGGGTAGCCAACCCCATCGTCTGGATGATCTGGCTGATCATTTGGCTGGCTTGGTGGGGGCGGTCTGGGTGGTGAGATGGGGTGAAAGGGGGAGGAAGAATGAGGTAGCTAGAGCCCCAGTCATCCGGTTGAACTGGCAAGAGAAGCGGTTGGTAACTCTGAACCACTCAATGTGGCAAGCGGTGGAGGTAGAGGAAGTGGGAGAGATGTGGCTCAGTTGATGGCAGCCCGAGTGGCAAAGGGTTGTCTGGAATGTGAGCTAATTGGCATGTTGATCATCAGTGTCTATTGCAGGTGTCGTTGGTTAGGCAGAGCCAAGGTGAAGAAGACGAAGGAGGATAGATCTTGGGGAGGGAATGATTTGTTTGTGAGTCTCCCCACCCGTGTCTAAGATTTATATAGGCCATTTCACAGAAGTTTTAAGTAACGCGGTTGGTTCGGCCAACCGGTCAGCTGGTGGTAGTTGTGGGTGGACATCACAGACTGTTGGGTACTCAACGGTAGGAGAGAAACTAAGGCGGCCACGTGTGTGAAGATGCTCCTATGGGATCCAAATAGTCATTTCAAGTACATGGGCCGATCGACTCGTAGTCATGAGTTTTCATTTCATCTATCAAGATGGAAATGTGGTTTCATGACTTAGAAGAGGTGAGACGAGTGTTTGGTCTGCCAGATTTCTCAGCTAGTCCTGTGAGCCGACCATTTCAATGACATGATTTATTCAACATTTTCTTATAGGAGGTTCAGCTAGAGTAAAAAATGAAAAGGCAATGAAAGAATTAGATAACTTATTTGCTATAAAAAATAAAAGAAGGCAAGGTAAAATGTTGAGTTGCCTCCCAACAAGTGCCCAATTTTATTTCAAAGAACTGACACAAGTGTACGTGGAGCCTATTTTTTAGGCTCAGGATCAAGAGGAGGTGAAGGGTCTTTCAAGTCAAGGTCCTAGAGTAATGAGAGTTGATGTGCCTTAGAAGTTTAAAAGCCCTCAATGGTAATGTGCCTTTTTAATCTATGACCATTAACTTGAACTCACCTAATACCTTGTCCTAGAGAAGAAAATGGCCATGTGGATAGGCACGTTTAACAAGGTAGGGTCCGTACCATCTGGATTTGAGTTTTTTAGGGAACAATCTTAACCTATAATTATAAAATAGGACTTGGTAACCCTCTTGAATATCCTTTATCCTAATATGGAAATCATGCCATAATTTGGTTTTGTCTTTGTATATTCTAGAATTCTTAGAGGTTGTCATCCTGAGCTCATCTAACTCCTGCATTTAAATAAAATGTTTTCCCCTACTATATATAAGTCAAAATTTAGAGTTTTGATGGCCCAGTTAGCCTTATGTTCCAATTCTATGGGCAGATGGCAAGATTTTCCATAAACTAATTTGAAGGGAGTCATGCCTATAAGAGTTTAGTAGACAATTCTATATGCCCACAAGGCATCATTAAGTTTCATAGCCCAATCTTACCTAGTGTGATTAAGTATTTTCTCTAGGATGGACTTCATTTGCTTATTTGAAACCTCAACCTGACCACTAGTCTAAGGGTGGTAAGGCGAGGCAACCTTGTGATGGACTCCATATCGTTTCAATAGGGATTCAAAACTTTTTTCTAAGAAAAGGGATCCTCCATCAAAAAATAAAGTATGAGGTACCCCCAACCTAGGAAAAATGATGTCTTTGAAAATTTTCTTCACTGGTTTGGAATCACAGGTTTCAGTGGGGATGGATTCGACCCATTTTGAAACATAGTCTACAACCACAAAGATATATTTTCACCTACAAGAAGGGAATGGGCCCATATAATCTATGCCCCCCCAAAACATCAAAAATTTCAATCTCTTGCGAATAGGTCATGGGCACTTGGTCTCTCTTAGATATGTTTCCAATCTTTTTACATTCATCACAAGTAATAACAAATTCATAGCAGTGTTTGAATATGTGAACTAGAAGAATCCAGACTGCAACACTTTCGTAATAGTTTTCTGAAAGATCATGTGCCCTCCAGTGGGGCTAGAGTGACATTGCTCAAGAATCTCATGAGCTTCTTCCTCGTTGACACACCTACAATAAAGGCCATCTGAACATAGCCTAAAAAGGTATGGGTCATCCCAACAGTAGTGTTTAATTTCATGCAAAAATTTAGCCTTATAATGTCCCTTATATCCAGGGTGTAATACACATGTAGGTGAATAATTAACATAATCGACAAACCAAGGGAATTGGGAATCAACCTTAAGTAATTGGTCATCAAGTAATGACTCATTTATGGGTTCAACATTGTCTTGACACAGGCTTAATCAGTTGAGGTGGTCACCAACAACATTTTTAGAGCCCTTTTTTCCAGGATTTCTGAGTCAAACTTTTGTAATAGGAGAATCCATCTAATGAGCCTAGGCTTAGCATCTTTTTTGTCCATAAGGTAGCAGATGGCTGCATGGTTAGGATAGACAATAGCCATATATCCAACTATGTATGAATGGAATTTGTCAAAGGCATAGACAATAGCTAGCATTTCCTTTTCAGTGACAGTATAATTATTTTGTACAACATCTAAAGTTTTGGATGCATAGTAAATCACAAGGTGCTTCTTGTCAATACGATGTCCAAGAATGGCACCTATGGCAAAGTAACTAGTATCACACATGATTTCAAAGGGTAAGGACCAATCAGGGGCTCAAATGATGGGAGTGGAAGTGAGGGCATCCTTCAGGTGTAGAAAATTGGTCAGGCAATATTTTTTGAAAATGAAGGGAACTTCCTTCTGAAGGAGGTTGGTGAGGGACTTGGCAATTTTATAAAAATCACAAACAAAAATTGCCGATAAAATCCAGCGTGCCCAAGGAAGGCACAGATCTCCTTGACGAAAGTGGGAGGGGGAGTTTCATGATGACCTCAATCTTAGATTTGTCTACCTATATACCATGATTACTCACTCGATGTCCTAAGACAATACCTTCTTTGACCATGAAGTGACACTTCTCCTAGTTGAGAACTAAGTGTGACTCTTCACATTTTTCTAGTACAAGAGCTAGATGTTTAAGACATGAGTCAAAACTATCTCCATAGATGCATGAGTCATTCATGAACACCTCCACAGTAGTTTCAGTTAGACCTACAAAGATAGTAGACATGCACCGCCGAAAAGTAGTTGGGACTTATATAAACCAAAAGGCATTCTCCTAAAGCATAGGTACTAAAGGGACAAATGAATGTTGTTTTCTCTTGATCTTTAAGATGAATGGGAACCTGATACAAACCTAAATGGTCATCTAAATAACATAAATATTGTTAATGGGTTAGGAGATCTAGTACCTGATCCAAAAAGGGAAGAGGGAAGTGATCTTTCTATTGGTATGTATGCCCTGAGAGTCAATCATTTGATGATTGGATTGGCATACATCACGATTGATTTGATAAATATCAAAGGAAAGCTTCCAATTTATTCTAGATCAATCGATTATGAGATAAATGATGGAGTAGAATGAATGTCTAAAGAATGACAATACAAAATGACGTATGTCTTCAGGTTGAGGACCTGAACAATGAGATCATATGGATGCTAAGAGTATGTACATTCTTGTTATGTCCCTAGTCAGATGTCAATGTGGAAGGTTGATAGACAACAATGACACATAAAGACTAGAGTGTGTGTTGGTTGATGACAGTGTCTCATTGGTCATGATATATGATATCAAACCAAGCACATAGGTACATGTTAGAGAACAGTGTATCAAACAAACCCACCATGGGAGTGATACATGGAACCATGACATGTTAGTTAGAATCATCTCTCATAGTGATGGTGGTGATTGTCATTCTTAGACCTGAAATCACTGCACTCGTCAAATGTGATTGGGTACACTTTGACATCATCAAACACAGTCTTGAAACATGGGTTGTTATAGCGGTGATGATTGGGTGGCTTTGACACATGAGATAGACTGTGAGTGATAGATATGGGATTTGTCCCTCCTAAGGGAGTATGATGTCCAGGCCACTTGATAAGTGAGACTGAGAAAGGCATGCACATGCACATGTGAATCAATATATTATATTGATGCCACACATATCTCAGACAGTCTGCTCTAGTTCAAGAAACATGAATGAATGTTGAAAGGATGACAACTCCATGCCTTGAGTTCATTCAGGATATTAGAGACAAAGGAATTATACATTCATTGAAACACCAATCACAGACTGTAGGATTGAAAGTTGTTCTCCAACTTTCCTTTTCACTTGGGTAGCACTAATGTGTGACTAGGCACCACTCTTTTCTTGTGATGTCATAAGTTACTTATGGACATTCACTACCAACATGAAATGAGACCTATAGGGTCACACACAAAGGATTTACTTAGAAGAGGAGTTTATCAATGAATGATGTTTGGATTGATTAATAAAGTGTTTAGGTACTCAACCAAACATTCAATCAATAGACTTGACTCAGAATCATCAATTTCAAGTGTTGAACCAACTGATTTGAGTGTCATATTGATTGAGAACTAAATTGACTGTGTTATGCACAATCTAGACCCCCAACCAACCGGTTCACTGGGTGAACCGATTGGCTCATGGCCAGTTAGACGATCATTTCACTCTAGTGAACTGATCGGTTCAACTGGTCCAAACGAGCAGTGTTGGGTTGTCCCTATTTGTGAGAAAAAGTTTTTCATTTCACTTGTTCAATTCGATGGGGACAAGAATTAATATTTGTGTTAATTAGAAACGAATAAGGACAGTCAATTGGAGGTAAGTCAGGGAAGTGAAATAATCAATTCACTAAGTGAACCGACCGGTTTACACTCCCAAGTGACTGGTTCACAAGTGAACCGATAGGCTCACCTTGCCAAATGACCATTTCAGTTATGAAATGACCGATTCGCCTGCCGAAGTACAAATTGTTCATGGAAATTTTAGACCCTTCTACTCCCGCATAGACTGGGAACCATGACCCTACTTACTACTATAAATAGAGGGGTACATGGGTCTTCTCCATAGACACAACTAAGAACATAATTTGCTCTACAAAGTTGTTGTCCTCTCTGTTTGTGGTAACCAAGAGATCCCAAGCAAGTTCTACCCGTCTAGGGAGGAACAACGAGGGAAAGATAACTGTAGAAAAGCAACTAATTGTGGGAGAGTGTGTCGGTGACTAGTACGCCGATAGAAGGGGACAACTCCTTCTAGTCCGTTCTTTGGGACGACTAGAGTTTCCGGTGGTCTATGTGGACTATGTATAGAGGTGGGAGAGTTCTGCTGCTCAGGAAGATGACAGTCAACCGCAGTCTGGGTCAAGACTAGGGCTGCACAGATTTCATTGAAGATAGGTGGTTGAAGAGTGCACTATCTGTGAGGTATTGGTCACTGAGCAAGCCTCAGGACCAGGTATATCTCACTAAAACCATCCTTCCCATTACATAGATGTTGATGCAATCTGCTGGTTATGGGTTATGGTCAAGTAAAATTTTTGTTTCCACTTCCTACTCTGACCATGTAAAAACCAATAGTGGTATCAGAGCCACGTCAATACTCTATGATTTGGGATAATTGATACGATCGGATTTTGGTTTTACTATCTTTTATTTATTGCATACTATGTGAATATTTAAATGACTAATGTAAATATCAGATTAATACCACATGATCCCAAATTAATATATACATATATGATATGGTATATATATGTAATCGACATGCATCACCCTAAAATGGTTTTGATGGTGGATGTGTAACATGGTTATGGCCTATAAACCCTATGTGCATGTGCGTGGTTGGTTATGGTTGTTTGTATCTCAATCTGCACACTAAGCCCTCTTCTTCTATTCTGAATGTAACTCGAGATAACTCGAAATTCTCTTCTACCTTTGCTCCCCTCGAATGTAACTCAAGGATTCACAAAGATTATGTAAAATAGGATTAGCTTTATTTCTTATTGTGATGAAGACTGAAGATGACCACTTGATGGACTGAGATGACAGATTCAGGAGCAGTCAATGGCCTCCTAATGAGGAGCCCGATGACCCAACAAAATGACTGTCTGGAGGAGCTAGATGATCAGTTGGTGACAACCAACTGACCAGTCAGGAGGCGAGCCAATCTGTCATAGGATGATTTGATCAACCTAGAAAATCCTAAGCACAGATCCTCATTAACAACAGGTTGCATGTGATGTAGACCTTAGATGAACATAGTTCCTTGTGGCTCCAAGGGACTACAATAGGATGGCAATAATCATTGCTTTATTGTTATTGCATGTTTTATTTGTGGGATATAGCATGTATATGATACATACTATATATGTGGTGATTGGATACATATATGCATATATAAGCATATTCAAACCCCTCAAACATAAATATTAAGTTGAATATGCCTTCCAAAAGTAGCACACATGAAAAGCTTGATCGACTAAGTATGGTCACGCCTTCACATGGTGCACCATCTATCTCATGGAAGTGTGATGGTGAATATGTGGGTCTACCTTCATAGGGTGCATATTCATCATGTTGGCTTTTGGGTTACACTTAACCAGGTGATCTTAATAGGATTAAGCACCTTGAGGCATGTATATGTTCATGACAAAGAGTTGTGCATAACATCTATCAAGAGTTGCATATGATGAAATTAACAAGAGTTTCCTACCTAAAAGAATCTAGTTGTGGGTAACAGCCCTCGCTAGTCTGTAACTTAGAGGAAGTCAAGATCTTGGTTACTAGAAGGTTGTACACTACAATCTTTCATATTGATACACGAGGGCTATCAATTTGATCAAAATAGTGGGAGTGATAATTAATTAAAGACCAAACTAATATCGTCAATTTCAAATCAAATCAAATCAAAATAGTTTTGAACTAAAATTGCAAATTTTCTTTTTGTAGAATAAATGGCTACCAACAACAATCACTTTTCATTGTGATCGATCCTTGAGAAGGACAAGCTAAATGGGAACAACTTCAATGACTGGTTTAGGACGTTGAAGATTGTTCTTACTCAAGAGTGAAAGCTCTATGTCCTAGATACACCAGAGCCAGAAGAATCCATTCCCACCACACCAAAGGCTGAAATGGATGCTTACAAGAAGCATACTGAGGATGCCATTGATGTGAAGTGCTTGATGTTGTCCTCAATGAACTATGAGTTGCAGAGACAACATGAGAACATGGACGTCATTGAGATGGTTCAACATCTCAAGAACATGTATCAAGACCAAGCACGACAAGAGAGATATGATGTCTCCAAGGCATTTTTCAAGTGTGTCATTATAGAAGGAGATCCAGTAGGCCCTCACACACTCAAGATGATTGGGTATGTGGAGAACCTAACTCGACTGGGAATCCCTATGAGCCAAGAGTTGGCTACTGATGTGATACTGCAATCGTTGCCAGAATCCTATAGTCAGTTTGTGATGAACTACAACATGAACAATTTTGATAGGTCACTAACAGAGTTGTTGGGCATGGTGAGGACAACTGAGGCACAGATGAAGAAAGACAAACCCAAATATGTGATGATGATGAGTAGAAAGAAGGGAAAGTATAAGGGCAAGGGTAAGGGCAAAGCAAAGAAAGGTTCTGATGCTAGCCAACAGCTCAAGTCATCTTCAAATCTCAAAGCCAAGGGAGGGGTGAATAAGGGAGGCAAATGTCACCATTGTCATGAGCCAGGACATTGGAAAAGAAATTAACCTCTCTACATAGATGAAATAAAGAAGAAGGAGGGGATGGAAGTCTCCACCTCAGGTATTATGAAATAAACTTAAAATGTTTCTTGATCTTAGGTATATGATACCAAGATATAGATCTGACATATATGATGTACATGATCTGAAAAGAAGTGATGGCCTTCATGAAAGGACCAAGAAGGAACACTCATCTACATTTCAGCAAGTGTTTCTTCCATAGATAGTAGTACCTTTTGGTTTATTTCATCCCAAAGGGAATGTAATAGAGTTATGAAATACTATTTCATTTTGCCAATAAATAGAAACATTTTATTTCTGCATCTTGTAATGACAAGGATGTCTATCAATAAAGTTCATGTTTCAATTTCAAAGATATGATCTTTTATGGAAATGGCTTATTTATCTTGTGGTGCTTGGTATGCATGAGATGAAATAATAATACCTAAAAGTTATTGATGACTCAAACAATAAATTAGCATTATAATCTAAATAAATGAATGAGAAATTCATCTCTAGGTTCCATGTTGATGGATAAACTGGACTCTCTTTGTTAATGAGCCATTAAGAGATATGAATGTCTTATTTATTGGTCATTATGACAAGTCAATCTTCACTTGATGTAGTGGGAGAATGACTATCCTATTAGGTACAATACATATTGATGTATATATATACCTATGGGAATAAATGTTAATATTATGTATATGGTGTTCAATGAAATACCAATTTAAATATCTTGAAGTGTTCAAGAATATCATAAATGAAGAACAAACCTGGTAAAAGTATTAATTCTTTGATATGATCAATGGACGAGATACTTAAACCAAATGTTTGAGGACCTTATGAGTAACTATGATAGTGTATCATAGATAACTCGTGATTAAGGCATAATGATGTCTAAATCAAAGAAGGAATCATACTCTAAATTGTAAGAGCATGATCATCAAACAAATAACTAATCTTCTAGAATTCTTCTAAAGAACATGCTTTACACTAAATAAAGGTACAAAAGGAGACTGGGAATCACAAGTGTTGTGGAATCTCAAATTCTTTATGTAACAGATACACCTCACATATCTAATAGATAACACCTTGAGCTTGATGGATAATGATATCCTACAAACTCTAAGGTGATTAATTGGTCAAATGATGATGAGCCAATAATCTAACTAGTTGATGTTGAGGAACTAGATTTTGAGTTACGGCTTGAAGCCATAAAGATCCAAAATGACTTCCATGTGAACCAAATAAGGTATGTGTAACATCCCAGGATTTGACGCCTCGGATAGCATGATCTTATAAGGAATGATTGGACTACCCATATCACCAAGGTGCACCTCCTTTTCAGGATGCCCATCTCTAAAGAACTCCATAGTTAAGCGTGCTCAGCTTGGAGTAGTACTAGGATGGGTGACCAGTCGGGAAGTTGACCCCAGCTTGCACGTGCATGAGGACAAAGCACGCAGTTAAGGCTAGTGGTGGTCTGTGGGGCCAGTCGTCATTCCTAAAACTCTACTAGAGCTTTGGGCAGTGGGCCCAGGCGTTACAAATGGTATCAGAGCCATAACCCCTCTAGTAGGTGGGGCCCACATGGACATGAGGCATGCCAGTCTTGAGCCGTGCGGTCCAGGCAAGTTGGAAAGGGCTATCCGTAGAGACGAGATGGAGCCGCCCTTGCGCTGGTAGCCGTGGATGGGAGCTGGGTGTCCATGGGCCATTGTGGGTCTACACTAAAACAGGGTCAGATTATGAGGCCATATAG
This sequence comes from Alisma plantago-aquatica, assembly GCA_963693085.1. Taxonomy (NCBI): domain Eukaryota; kingdom Viridiplantae; phylum Streptophyta; class Magnoliopsida; order Alismatales; family Alismataceae; genus Alisma; species Alisma plantago-aquatica. The sequence continues at coordinate 52,546,162 of OY856409.1, forward strand.
TTGAGCCTTGACGAGGACGTCAAGAGTCTAAGTGGGGGAGATTGTAACATCCCAAGATTTGAGGCCTCAGATAACATGATCTTAAAAGGAATGATTGGACTACCCATATCACCAAAGTGCACCTCCTTTTCCGGGAGCCCATCTCTAAAGAACTCCATAGTTAAGCGTGCTCAACTTGGAGTAGTACTAGGATGGGTGACCAGTCGGGAAGTTGATCCTGGCTTGCGCGTCAGTGTGGACAAAGTGCGTAGTTAAGGCTAGTGGTGGTTTGTGGGGCCAATCGTCATTCCTGAAACTCTACTAGAGCCTTGGGCAGTGGGCCCGGGCGTTACAAATGGTATCAGAGCCATAACCCCTCCAGTAGGTGGGGCCCACATGGGCATGTGGCATGCCAGTCTTGAGCTGTGCGGTCCAGGCAAGATGGAAAGGGCTATCTGTAGAGACGAGATGGAGCCACCCTTGCGCTGGTAGCCGTGGACGGGAGCTGGGTGCCCATGGGTCATTGTGAGTCTGCACTGAAATGGGGTCATATTATGAGGCCATATAGTTGAGCCTTGACGAGGACGTCAAGAGTCTAAGTGGGGGAGATTGTAACATCCCAGGATTTGACGCCTCGGATAGCATGATCTTATAAGGAATGATTGGACTACCCATATCACCAAGGTGCACCTCCTTTTCAGGGAGCCCATCTCTAAAGAACTCCATAGTTAAGCGTGCTCAACTTGGAGTAGTACTAGGATGGGTGACCAGTCGGGAAGTTGACCCCGGCTTGCGCGTACATGAGGACAAAGCACACAGTTAAGGCTAGTGGTGGTCTGTGGGGCCAGTCGTCATTCCTGAAACTCTACTAGAGCTTTGGGCAGTGGGCCCGGGCGTTACAGTATGACTTTAATGGTAGCACTTATAGGGATAAAACCCATAAGTGCAATTGGGTCTTAAGAGTTACGACTGACATGGATGACATTTGATTGGTTGAGATAAATTCAAATGAGTTCAAGGTGTTGAACCTAATGATTTTATTTAACCAATTGCAATGGCTATAGGCCATAAAGGATCATGCTTGCTATTGGAATGTGAAGACTATGAAATTTGGCACATGAGTAGAAGGAAATTAAAACCACATTCCTAGAAGGAATAATAAGAGGTTGTGTATGTGACACAACCTAAAGGGTTTTATAATTCTGTTAATGCAAACACATTCTATAAGTTAAAAGAAATTAATCAATATGATTGATTAAATACAAGAACCTCAAAGCTGGATTCTTTACTTTGATTATATAGTCCAAAGGTTTGACTAATATATCGAAACAAATAAGGGATTTGTAATTACAAAGATTTAGTGGGAGCGTATTCATATTCTACATGATGATGAGGAATAAAATGAAATTGGTGTGGACATACCTTCTTTAAAGAAATAAAGAGAAATGTCTTATGTGATAGGAATAGAGACCTATAGAGATAGTTATTTAAATTCTCTTGAACTGATAAAGAAAGAGGATACATCGGCAGTATGTGCTGAAGGGTTCAATATGCAAAGATTGAGTGGGATAAAACTTGTCCATGTTACATGGAGTTAGTCTCTCAGATGCCTGGTGTCTCAAATTCATATGAAGAATAGAAACATATAGATAGATGCCTTATGCATTCGCAATTGGATCTATCATGTATGTAAGCATCCCAATATCTTGTATGTATTGGACATGACAAGAAAATATATATATATATATATATATATATATATATATATATATATATATATATATATATATATATATATATATATATATGCATTCATCATCTTGTATGTATTGGACATGACAATATGGTATGCTCATCTAGTTATCTCGTATGTAATAGACATGATGAGTGGATGTCGGTCTACTTCTAGTGAGAGTCACTGGAATACCATAAAGAACTCATTTAAGTACTTATGAAGTATTAAAGGATTAATTTTGTGGTAATAAAAGGAAGAGTTGAGTATAAATGAGTTACACTGATGCAAGTTTCCAAAATTACAGAAAAATGATCGCAAAATGCAAAATATAAAAGTTGTATTGAAGATATAAAAGTGAATATATGTTGTTAAATGGAAACATTCTGAGTAAAATTAAAAGCCATTTAATTCTAAAAGGAATGTCGAGTATCCCTATGTTATGAACAACAGAGGATACCATATGAATCTAGAAGTTCATACAGATGAACTTATAGATATTCCAACCATTGATGACAAAGTAGAAATACTTAGTCAAACTATGGAGCTAATTGTTAGGCAAGGAATATCAAGTATCATATTACGACAACTCCATCTCATACAAAATGTGATACAATGAGGAGATGTGAAACATGCAATATACCGGCTAAAGCAAAGTGCTGCTAACTCAGTGGATTAGCACTAGCACAGTAGAAACATGTGGGACATGCTTAGAGATCACTTAGAATATGATTCAAAGGTGATTGGCTCTCAGTACAAGTGGGAGTTTGTTGGTATATATGCCTTTAGAGACAATCATATGATGATTGGATTAGCATACATCATGATTGATTTGATAAATATCAAAGGCAAGCTTCCAATTTATTCTAACTTAATCGATTATGAGATAAATGATGGAGCAAAATGAATGTCTAAAGAATGAAAATACTCAATGAAGTATGTCTTTAGGTTGAGGACCTGAAGAATAAGATCATGTGGATGCTAGGAGTATGTACATTCTTGTTATGCCCCTAGTCAGATGTCATTATAACTCAATGACGTATGTCTTTAGGTTGAGGACCTGAAGAATAAGATCATGTGGATGCTGGGAGTATGTACATTCTTGTTATGCCCCTAGTCAGATGTCATTCTAAAAGGTTGATAAATAATAATGACACATCAAGACTAGAGTGTGTGTTGGTTGATGACAATGTCTCATTAGTCATGATATATGATATCAAACCAAGAACATAGATACATGTTAGAGAACAATGTATCAGACAGACCCACCATGAGAGTGATACATGGAACCATTGCATGGTAGGCAGAATCATATCTCATAGCGATGGTGGTGATTGTGATTCTTAGACCTCAAATCACTACACTCATCAAATGTGATTCGATACACTTTGACATCATCAAAAGCAGTCCTGAAACATGGGTTGTTATAACAGTGATGATTGGGTGGCTTTGACGCATGAGATAGATTGTGAGTTATAGATATGGGATTTGTCCCTCCTAAGGTAGTCTGATGTCCATGCCACTTGATAACGAGACTGAGAAAGGAATTCACATGCACATGTGAATCAATATATGATATTGATGTCACACATATCTCAGACAGTCTTCTCTAGTTCAAGAAACATGAATGAATGTTGAAAGGATGATAAATCCATGCCTTGAGTTCATTTAGGATACCAGAGACAAAGGAATTATACATTCACTAAAACACCAATCACAGACTGTAGGATTGAAAGTTGTTCTCCAACTTTCCTTTTCACTTGGTTAGCATTGATGTGCGACTAGGCACCACTATTTGCTTGTGATGCCATAAGTTAGTTATGGACATTCACTGCCAATGTGAAATGGGACCTATAGGGTCACACACAAAGGATTTACCTAGAAGAGGAGTTTATCCATGAATGATGTTTGGATTGATTACTAAAGTGTTTAGGTACTCAACCAAACATTCAATTAATAGACTTGACTCAGAATAATCAAGTTCAAGTATTAAACCAACTGATTTAAGTGTCAGATTGATTGAGAACTGAATTGATTGTGTTATGCACAATCTAGAACACCAACTGACCAGTTCACTAGGTGAACCGATTGGCTCATGGCCATTGAGACGACCGGTTCAACTGGTCCAAACGAGCAGCGTTGGGTGGTCCCAATTTGTGAGAAAAAGTTTTTCATTTCTCTTATTGAATTTGATTGGGACAACAATTAATATTTTTGTTAAGTGGAAACAAATAAGGAAAGTCAACTGGAGGCAAGTCTGGGAAGTGAAATGACCAATTCACACTCCCAACTGACCAGTTCACAAGTGAACTGATTGGCTCACCTTGACAAATGACCATTTTAGTTATAAAATGACTGGTTCGCCTGCCGAAGTGCAAATTGTTCATGAAAATTTCAGCCCCTTCTACTCCCACACAGACTGGGAACCTTGACTCTACCCTCTAATATAAATAGAGGGGTATAGGGGGCTTCTCCAGAGACACAACTCAAAACATTAGTTGCTCTGCAAAGTTGTTGTCCTCTCTGGTTGTAGTAACCGAGAGAGCCTAAGAAAGTTCTACCCGTCCAGGGAGGAACAATGAGGGAAAGACAACTACAGAAAAACAACTTATTGTGGGAGGGTGTGTCGGTGACTAGTACACTGACAGAAGGGGATAACTCCTTCTAGTCCATTCTTCAAGATGACTAGAGTTCCCGATGGTCCGTGTGGACTATCTATAGAGAGGGGAGACTTCTGCCGCTCAAGAGGATGACATTCAACCGTAGTCCGGGTCAAGACCAGGAGATGCATAAACACTATCAAAGACAGGTGTTGAAGACCGCACTAGATGTGAGGTATTGTCGTTGAGCAAGCATCAGGACCAGCTATATCTCACTAAAACCATCATTCCCATTACATAGATGTTGATGCAATCTGCTGGTTATGGGTTTATGGTCAAGTAAATTTTTTTATTTCCACTGCCTACTCTGACCATGTAAAACCCAACACTTTCCTAGTAGCCTTATTCTATTTCCTATAGTCAATGCACATCCTCCAACCTGTGACAACATAGGTGGGGATGTGCTCATTATTATCGTTCTTAACAATGGTGGTTCCCCCTTTCTTGGGGAACACTTAGACATAACCGACCCAGGGTGAGTCAAAGATGGGATCAATAATGTGACGATCGCTATCGAACTGATAATGACATTGCACAAAACCATGCGGAAACAACCATTAGAAGCAGATTACCAAAAATCACTAAAAATTAAAACCATGTTTCATAAAGATATATTACCAGGAAATCTATCATAGAAAGGCCCAAAGCCTATCATATACAACATGATGCATCACACATGTGCTATCTCATCAACATCCATGTTTCATCTGATATTAGTTTTCTTTTACCAAAATCATGTACATGAGCAAACTATTAGCAATAACTGCCTTCTAGCCAGAAACTCAGATAAATAATAAAAATGGATATGAAACTATCCTCCAAGGACCTGAGGGTACATGGGCAACACATATGACTTCTATCTACAACAAGACACAATTGATAACACACAACCTCAAATTTGAGGTCTTCTTCATGCGTCTATCCTGTCTCTATTCACACAATCTTTGCTACCTCATGCATGCCCACCTAAAAAGTTGTGTAACCCATAGGGTGAGACAAAATTCCCAGTGGGAGATATAACTCTCCGACAACACTATTATTATCACAAATATACTGTTAGTGGAACAGAAAGTAAAGCTGCACTATACTAAGAAGATATGACCATATATTATGAGCATGGTAGAATATTATCATGTCTGAGCAGTTTAGATAACTATGACTGAACAATAGATCAAGTAAATCACTTTAGAAGGGATATGAACCACATGTATGACAACTATCGATTATGTCATACGAATACAATTGCAGCCCCATTCAATATTTCTGTATTCCCATCTCAAGAGAAATATGCTACACATATAACTAAATCTTTCAATAATCATTCTCATGATTATGCATACACTTATGCACAAATGCTCAAGCATATGATGTAGAGTATAGAAATCTCATCATTTAAGTAGTTCATATATCTATGTCTGAGCAGTAGCTCATCTAATCATTTTAAAAAGAAATATGAAGAACATGTATAACATTTATCAACCATGACATACAAAAGAAATTGAAGCCTCATTCAATGTTTCTGTAGTCAAACCTTAAGAAAATATGCTACATGACTGATTACATCTTTCAATAATAAATTTTATGCCCTGAGGAGATGAGGTATACCGCTCATTTTCCAACCAACCTAAATTAGGTAGCATCAGTGCCATACAAGGTCCATGGAAGAGCCAGAGTCCAAACGGTCTCAAGACCGTTTGGGACCAAATGATCCCAAACCGTTTAGACTCATGCGGTTTCAAGGTTGGCTGTGTCCATGCGGTTTCAAAAGTCAAACTTGACCAAACGGTCTTCATTTCCACTTTAGAAAACGGTCTTGAGGTCCACTTTAGCAAACGATTTTGAGTGTGCAACTTTACCAAACGGTTTCAAGGATAGACCAGGACCGCATGAAGGTCCAAACGGTCTAAGACCGTTTGGAGGTTTAGTATGTAAGACCGTTTGAGGTCTAAGTTAGTCAAGATCGTTTGGGGCCTTAGTGGCCAAGATCGTTTGGTGGTTGATTAACCTAACCCCATGGTTACTTAAAGTGGTTAAAGGGAAAGTAATTAGTTAATTAATATATGATGTAATCAAAGGTGATTTATGATACTTGTACCTTAATGGGATAGTATTATTGAAACCCATGAAGTAATTAAGCCCTAATGATCACAATGGTAGTGATATAAACCATGAAGTCAATTCTCTTTCATGATTGAGTTGATTTAACCTAATCAAGGCTGAAGCTAAGATCATCCAATAAAGAATGAGAGAGATAAGGCTTCTTATATGAATAATAATCAAGTAATGGACTTCCAATATGAATGAATGCTTAATTAAGGCATGATCCATGTTAGTGAGATCATGAAAACCCTAATTATAATGGTTAATCAATCTTAACCCTAATTGAGGGTAATAATGGAAGTATCCCTAATGCATGATGATGATGTAATCCTAATTCGTAATGATGACATTGTAAACCTTAATTAAAGGTACTTTGTTGATCACTCCTACTTGGGGTGAATAGTAAACCCTAATGAAGGGATATTAATGATAACCCTAATAAAGGGTGATTCAATATGAATAGTAAACCCTAACCCAGGGTGATGTGATGTGAATAGTAAATCCTAATTCAGAGTATGCTAAATAAGAACCCTAATCTAGAGTGATGTGATATGAATAGTGAATCTTAATCTAGAATGATGTGATATGAATAGTAAACACTAATTCCAATTAAGGTGAATAACAATGTGAAACCCTAATTCTGGGTTATGCTTTTAAGCATGAAGCTCTATGATTAAATAATGAAATGAGGAATCACTATTCCTATTTGAGCTAAAGGGTTTGGTTAACCCTGTTTGAATTGAAAAGGGGAAACCCTAACCCTAGTAAGGGAATAGTGGTGCAACCCTTGAATAGTAAAGTTATCTTTGTTTTGCACTGTGTTGATATAGAAATAATGTGCATGTTATCATTGTTATTAGTCATGTAGGTTTTTATGAAATAGTAAGCATAGCCAGGTAAGACCTATGAAGCCATATCCATTGAAAACACTTTATAAGCTTTGAAAGCAATGATATGCTATGTTTCTTAGTGAGAGGTAACAAATGAGACTAATAGGCTGTATGAGCCATGTGAAATACATGCATTGCTACTATTATGTTTACACTGTCAAATGACTTGATGATATTGTGTTACCAGTTAAAGTGGTAACATGTGTTTTGATGATCTAAGGGTTGAACACCCACATTCCTATGAATCAGGATGATGAGTTGATAAGGGATTGAGATCCCATTGTTAATAAAGTTGTGAAATGAACTTGATGCAATTAGTACTCTTTCTTTATAGCAATTGTTTTAATGGTTTATGTTTGAAAATATGCCTGATGATAAAAGAATGGTATAATGTACTTAAATAATTAAGCATAATGATATCATGTAGAGCCCTGACCATAGATCCATCATCGTCAGAAGCTAGATGATGGTGAAACAGGTTTTCCTAAAGGAATACCTAGATAGCATACTTTTGAGTATGTGGGGGTTATGGACGCGAATACCCTTACATCATAATGAAGGAATTGATGTGAGATAAACATTTAATCTCTCAATCCTTCATTATATGCATATGCCAGGAAGATGTATCACTAATATCCTGATGATGATGTTAATGCCGAATCAATGTGAGATAAACAAGAAATACCTCGATTGCGAAGAGAGTACATCATGCCACTATAACTCTAATAGCGAAGTGCCAGGATACCCTGGATAGCTATTATGGCAGAGACACAAGATGTCCTGCATGTTGTTCCTCACACTGACTGAGGAGGATGAGGTCATAGGAATCCAACTCTTTTGATGACCTATGTATGGTACCGATTGCGATTTCGTAATGGTCAATTGGAGTATGAGAGGTATACCTCATCTCCTCAGGGCATAAGTATGTTTGTAAAATGTAATCAGCCCTGTAGCATATTTGCTTAGCTTGAACTATGAGAAACAATGATTGATGATACATTGTTTATTAAGTCCTAGTTGGACAACTAATATACATGTTCTTCATATTCCTTATTGAATTAAATGACTTGATATTCAATCTAGTTATAATTGAAATGATTGTATTAAGTATACTGCTTTATTTAGTTATTCAATGAGTTACCTACTGTTAAGTATTTATAATCCTACTGCTCAGTATCATTCTATTAATTGCAATAACAATGCTTCTGGCAGAGAGTTATAACTCTCACTGGGACAATTTTCAATTTTCTCACCCCCGTGGGATTTAGCTTTTTAGGTAGACACCGAGGACGAAGAAACCCCTCAGTGGGTGAGCAGCAATAGCAGTAGTAGCAACAACATCAAGGACAGTAGTGATCCACAGGTGGAGACACTGTCTGTTAGGTTTTGTATATAGAGAGTCCTATGTGTCATCTCTGTACTCTCAGGTCCTAGGAGTCAGTAGATAGTTTAATATAGATCTAAGATTTTGGCTTAATGCCTCGAGATTTTGTATACTGCCTTGTACAGTTTAATATAGCAGTCAATGTTATGACTCTCGAGATGAGATATTACAGAGATGTAATGATGGATTAGCTTGTAAATAACTTACCTTGTTTCTTTATGAAAGAGTTTTACAATTTGTAGATTTCTTTACGAAAAGTTTTAATTTTTAGTGATTTTTAGTAATTCTGATGTTAGTAATTAATCGCTTCCGCATCGTTAATTACATTTTGTTCGACCGGGGTATCACAAATTAGTGGTATCAGAGCTCTAGGTTCACTGAGTCTATAGAGACATAGGACTAAGGTTCTTGAGTATGTTCTAGTGTCTTCCAGTCTATCTGATAGTGTCTTCTGCTCATATAGGAGGAGAAGAGAAAACTAAAGATGTCTGGATCACAAGATGAATATGTTGCAGAAAGTAGTGTTGCTGCACCTAGAGAAGGTGCAAGAAACCAAGAAAGGGAGGAACTTGTACCTGAACCACCCCAGTTTACTTCAGCTGACATGGGGAACCCAACCTTCCAAGCCATGTTTGGGCAATTCATGACTTCCATGACACATATGACTGATAGGATGCCTATACCTATACCTAGGGCACCTACCCATCTAGAAGGGAAAGGATCTGGCAAGACGTTTGAATGACTATGCCGGGTTGGAGCCACAGAATATGCTGGAACAGCTGACCCAACAGATGCTGACTTATGGCTAACCGAACTAGAGAAGGCCTTTAGAATCCTGAACATCCCAGAAGTTGAAAAGGTTAGACATGCTGTGTACATTCTCAAGGAGAGTGCTGGTCACTGGTGGACCATGGAGGAAAGGAAAAGGACAGGTGTGGAGATCGAATGGGAAGTTTTCTGACGGGAATTTATCAACAGATACTTCCCTAAGACATTCTTGGATGAGAAAATCTCTCAGTTTGAGAGATTAAGACAAGGACTAATGAACATTAGCGAGTACAAGGATAAGTTTATGGAGCTTTTGTGGTTCTGTCTGCACATGGCAACCACAGATGAAGAAAGGATTAGGCATTTTGAGAAAGGATTAAACGTTGAGTTGACCACCCTTGTGTCTTCTCTGGAAAATAGGGAAAGATTTTCTACCTTTGTGGAGTCAGTCAGGAGGATAGAGAGGTCCAAGTCAGAGAAGAGACAAAACAAGAACAAGAAGATGTATCCCCAGTTCCAAGGATCCTCATCCAAAGGTTTCAAGAGACCAAGGTTTTCTCCACCTAGATTCAGTACCCAGATGTAGTGGACGTCAAATAGGGGTAGAGGGCGAAGTTTACCTCTAGAAGGAGCCCGTAGCTCAGCATCTATGTCGGTTACAGGACCATCCAGACCCCAGCAAGGGAATAGAAGTTGTTACATATGTGGAAAGATGGGGCATCTGATGAAGGATTGCAGAGCCAGACAAGCGAGTGTGACTCAACCTCAAAGGCAGAGTCAGTAAGGTTCTCAAAGGAGACAGTTTCCAGGTGGCGCTAGAGGACATGGACAAGCATCCCAAGCTGGGTAATCGACACTGTAACATCCCTGACCTGGGTTATGAGTTAAGCCTAGGTGTTTTGCCTAAATATGTAATTAAATCCTTGTGATTAACTTTGGGCATGTAATTAAGTTTCTCAGAAACATATATTTCAATTTTTGCTCCTTTTTATATAAAGTTGTAGCATTGTTTTGTAATATAGGGACTTATGTGCAAATTACCCAGTTAGAAGGGTTAACTTGTAATTTGCACATGTTGAGATGTTCCTCTGATGTTGATACATCATGATAATGATGATGGTAAGGTTTGAGGGATTTCCCAAGCTTGGGCACCAAGGTGCAGCTGTGGAAGCAATCCCGGTGCTTGAAAACCCTAAATTGGAGTAAAGTGCAATTTACCCAATTTGAGGGGTGCAACTTGTAATTTACACCATCAAAAGTATCTATTAAGACTCTTGTCATCATTTAGAGAAGAAATGATGAAGAGGTCACTTTAATTGAATAATCATATAATGAAAAACACCTTTGTGATTAAATAATCAAGGTGTATGTGCTATAGCCCTTTTATGTGTGTGCTTTAGTAATAGGTTGATCTTCTTTGCCCTCATTTTCTTGACCTTAGAAGAAAGTTGTCCTTAAAAATTAAGAAGGAAGGACGAGCAAAGAAAGATAGAGGGACTTAGTTGAAAATATGAAGAACTTATGAGTTTATGTTAAAACCTCACCCCAAGTATATATACTCTCCACCTCTCTAAGCAAGGGAACTTTCCCTTCGTTTCCTTCACTGTTCTATTCAACCAAACCGACTAAAGAGGATCTGTGGAGCTCAGGAGGATGACCAAGGAGTACAAGGTAGGTTTGAATCCTCCCTTTTGCTTAAGTTCATGGTTAGAACTCGAATTCAAGGTCAAATTGATGGCTAGCTCACATAGCTCTACCTTTCTAGCCATCTCTTCTCGACTTTCCCTGGAGGTTTCACCTTGGACGACCTATGGAAGCTCAAGGACGCCATTAAAAGCTTGTAGATCGAAAGCTTGGAGCTCAAGGAGCAAGCTTTAGGCAGGTTTTATAACTCTAAACCTATGCTTTGTTATATACATCTCGTTTATGCTTTTAAATGATAGTTCTTCTTCTTCTCTACCTTCCTTTGCTACCTTGCAAGAAAATCTGTGAGAAACCCTTGCTGTTCTTGATCTAGGAGATGAAGACGTTTTTCCAAAGTTAATCCACTACTTTTCACTTTACCAAACGGTCTCCACAAATTGCTCTCTCGGTTTGCAAAACCGTGTAGTGAGCAAACGGTCTCAGGACCGTGTAAGGGCAAGCGGTTTTCAAGACCATTTAGCCGCATTGACCGAGTGTGGACCGTATAAGATTTCTGTTCATAATTATGTAGGCTAATCACCCACAAAGTTTGAGATGATAACTCCAAAGGAATCGTGAGATATGGCCTTTTTAATCAACAACTTTAATTGAATTTACTCCTGATTTCCAATCTGTTGAAATCGCCCTTTTTGGGAAAACGGTCTCAAGACCGTGTAAGAACGTTGACCAAGCATTGAATGTATGAGTTTACTGTTCAAAATAATGTTGATTAACAACTCACCAAATTTGATGGACTAATTCCAAACGAGCTAAGAGTTGAAGGATGATTACTAGGATAAACCCTAATTGAAATCAGTACTGAAATCTCAGTGAATAACTTAGTGTTTTTGGGTTGATTGACCCAAATGGTCTCAAGACCGTTTGGGGATAAATCAAACGGTCTCAAGACCATGTGGGGAATCTCCCAAGACCGTGTGAAGGTCTGGGGTCAAGTATAGTTGACCAATTGAAAGCACAAAGATACCAAATTACATTGCAATTAAGTATTGATATGATAATCAACTCAGTAGATCCAATCTTGAAGAACTTACACTAGAATACAAACGTTGGATGAGAAAACGGTCTCAAGACCGCTTGGAACTCATCCAAATGGTCTCAAGACCGTGTGGTGACAACCCAAGACCGTTTGGAGGTCTAGGGTTAAGATAATTTGATCAATTGAGGGTCCAATTGCAATAGGTTATTGAATTAATCAAAATACTGATTTGAGACTCAATCAAGGTTCAACTCCTATTAAATCACATTATATTTTAATGAAATCTTGGGAAAACGGTCTCAAGACCGTGTGGAGTTCATCCACACGATCTCAAGACCGTTTGGGCCAAGTTTGGGCCCAATTGGAGCTCAATTGAAGGGTTCAACCTTGTGTTGATTCACATTGTTGAGTGTTGATGGTTGAACGTTGATGGACCTTAATTGAACCAACTTCAACCCTAATTGGATAACAATTGAGGGTCAATTGAGTGACCAATTGGTTAAGCATAATCCTAATTAACTCAATCTATAAGTGGTTACCATGGCTTTGACCATTTGGAGGCTTCAACATTGATAATCATAAACGATTGCAATCATTGAACCATGTTGGAGGTCCAAACGGTTTGAGACCAAGTGGACCAAACGGTCTCAAGACCGTTTGAGGTCACACGGTCTCAAGACCGTTTGAGACCTCACGGTATCAAGACCATTTGAGGTCACACGGTCTCAAGACCTTGTGAGGCCTCACGGTCTCAAGACCGTTTGGGGCCAAGCGGTCTCAAGACCGTTTGGGGCCAAGCGGTCTCAATACCGTTTGGACTCAAACGATCTCAAGATCGAGAGACACCAAACGGTCTCAAACCATGTAAGCCCTCTCAGTCTTGAAGTCAAACTTGTTAAATGGTCTACACCCTCACACGGTCTTGGAGTCAACCCTAGCAAACGGTCAACTCATCCAAACGGTCTCAAACCGTTTGGAAGTTGAAGGTTGAAACCGTTTGAGGTTTTCAAAGGTTGATTTCACTTAATCACTTGAAGATGTAAATGGTTCAATGATGCTCAAATCTAAACCCTAATGGTAACCTAGGACATTAGGGGACTAAGTGGCTAATGAATTAACCCATGATGGTGATCAATGGGGTGAATTACCAAAATACCCTTGATGGGTTCAATTGAGTAATACCTTGTTCAAATCAAACCCTAATCACATGATAGTGATGTTTTGGCTTATGTTAGTCCATGAGGACTTAACCCAACCTGATCTAGAGTGGTGTTATCACCATCTACTAGTATGATGAGAGAGAAAGTACCTTAAGAGAGAGAAAGTATCCTTTTAGGGTGGAAACTCAAGTAAAGAACCTTCAATACACATGAATGTGCATGATTAGGGTATGATCCACCTATGTGAGATCATGGAAACCCTAAATATGATATATGATGAATATTAAGATAATCTGAGAGCATCAATGATGATGTTCCTCATACATGATGATGTTATGAGTTCAATTCACCATATGATGTGAATAGTAAACCCTAATTCAAGGGTAATGACATGTTATATGAGTATTAAACTCTATTTGATAAGAATCAAAGAACTTAGCTCTTATGACAAGAGTGGAAAGTATAATCATTGTTTTGAATTACCTATATTAGTTGAATTAACCATGTAGGTTCTGATATGGAGGTGATCATATCCAGGTATGGATGATGATACTAAATTCATTAAAGGCATATTGATAGCTTTATGAATAAGTAAAGTATCTTGATGCCTTGTCAGTGGCATTCTATGATAATAATGGGCTGTGAGAGCCATGAATACCATCAAGATCATGCTTTAGAGATGACTTGTGATGAGTATAATGAGAAATGATGATTGATGTGAGTTAGGCTTGTTACATTTAGTATTCTCCTTTTATAGCTGTTATGCTACTGTTATTGTTTGAAGAACAATGTGTGATGTTAAATGAATATTGAATGTACCTAACTAATCAAGTATAATGTAGAGCCCTGATCATAGACCCATCATTGTCAGAAATCAAATGATGGTGAAACAGGTTTTCCTAAGGGAACTCCTGGATCACATACTATTGAGTATGTGGGGTATATGGATGTGTAGAACCTTACATCCTAGTGTAGGAATTTGATGTAGATATGTAATCCATCAATCCTTCACTACAATCCCATACCATATCAGTAGTAGGTAAACATGAAACCTCCTGATGACGAAGAAAACATAGATATCCGTATCAGTGGAGATAAACATGAAATCTCCTGATGACGAAGAGAGTACAGAACGCCACTGTAACTCTAAAATAGCGAAGGACCAGTTTACCCTGGTGAGCTATAATAGTAGAGACACAAGATGTCCTACAAGTGATCCTCTTACTGACTGAGGAAGGTGAAGGTCGTGATAATCCGGCTCTCTTAATGACCTATGTATGATACTGATGTGACTTCTTAGCAATCAGTTGGAGTATGAGTGGTATGCCTCATCTCCACAGGGCATAAGATTGTTTGTAAAACATAAACAACCGCGTAGTATACATGTTAGAGATAACTACGAGTTAGTTGATTGATGATACACTATAATAGTGCTTATATTCTTCATGTCTCATAAGTGTTGAGCTCTTGTTTATAGTTGCAACTGCTATTGAATACTTTGAAAGCTTTACTGCTTAAGATATTCTTTGATGTTATAATAAAGCTTCTGGCGGAGAGTTATAACTCTCGCTGGGACAATTATGTAAAATTATCTCACCCCGTAGACTTCAACTTTTTAGGTGGACATCGGAGACAGAGGAACCGGTCGACAGGTGACCAGTCCCAGCAGTAGCAGCTGCAGCACCAGGAGCAGCAGTAAATCTCAGGTGGAGATTTAGCCTGCCATGTGGTGTAATTAGAGTCAGTCCTATGTGTCCTCTGTACTCTCAGGTCTTGGAGTCTTTTGTTATGAGTTCTTGAGATTTTGTGTCTTGTTGTATATAATTACTCAAGAAGTAATTATCATGAGATGTAAACAGTTTATCTCTTGTTATGGAAGAAACTTTTATGGATTCAAGCTCTTGTTTCAAAAAGTTTTAATTTCCCATGATTTTTGTCTTCCGCTGTTAATCGAATCGCTTCCGCTAACTTTGAAATCGTGTTTATATCGTGGTTTGGAGATCAGAGCCCACAATTAGTGGTATCAGAGCTCTAGGTCAGTTGAGTCTACAGAGGCATAGAACTTAGGATTTCGAGTCTATCTTTAGTACTCCTTCCTTATCTAATAGAATCTTCTGCTCCTCAGGAGATAAGGATGGCTGAGCCTCATGATGAGTATGTGGCAGAGAGTAGTGCTAGTGCACCTCAAGGCGGTGCAAGGGTTCCAAGAATAGAACAGCCTGCACCAGAGTCACCAAGAGAGCCACCCCAGTTTGACCCAGCCGACATGGGTAACCTAGCTGTACAGACAATGTTCGGGCAGTTCATGACTGCCATGACACACATAACCGACAGGATGCCCATGCCTGCACCGAGGGCACCTGTCCAGCCTGAAGCACAAGGTATCAGTAAGACGTTCGAACGACTTCGTCGTGTCGGATCTACCGAGTACTTTGGGACTGCCGACCCCGCAGATGCTGACCTATGGTTGACAGAGTTGGAGAAGGCTTTTAGGATTCTTATTATCCCGGAAGCTGAGAAGGTTAGACATGCTGTCTATCTTCTCAAAGGCAGTGCTGGTCACTGGTGGAACATGGAAGAGCAGAAGAGACCTGGAGTAGAGTTCTCATGGGAAGAGTTTCGTCGGGAATTTATCAATAGATATTTTCCAAAGACCTTTCTAGATGAGAAGATCTCTCAGTTTGAGAGACTAAGGCAGGGTGTGATGAACATTAGCGAGTATGAAGCTAAGTTCATGGAATTGCTATGGTTCTGTCCGCACATGGCTGCCACAGATGAGGAAAGAATCAGGAGATTCGAGAAGGGTTTGAATGCTGATATGTCAACCCCTGTGTCTGCCTTAGAAAACCGAGAGAGATTCTCTACCTTCGTTGAGTCAGTCCGAAGGATAGAGATATCTGTTGTTGAGAAGAGGCAAAACCAGAAAAGATATCCACAGTTCCAGGGTTCTTCATCTAGGGATTTTAAGAAACCTAGATTCTCTGCACGTAACCCTCCACCACCCAGATCGAGTTCTCAAACTCAATGGTCACCAAGCAGAGGTAGAGGACGGAGTCAACCGCTTCAAGGGACTCACAGTTCTGCATCGATGTCATTTACTGGACCACCCCGACCACAACAACAGGAGAGGAGATGCTACAACTGTGGTAAGGTGGGACACTTGATGAAGGATTGCCGTTCTAGGCCTGTCAGTGTGACACAGCCTCCGAGACAGAATCAACAAGGATCTCAGAGAATGCAATCTCAAGGAGCAGCTCGAGGACATGGACAAGCGTCTCAAGCTGGATCATCAGCACCACCTCAACACCAGGCGACAGCGAGGTTCTATGCTATGAGCCCACCAGATGCAGTGGTCAATCCACAGGTAGTGTCAGGTCAGATGGAACTTTTATATCCTGATATGTCTACATCCTGTGTTGTATTTGTTCTGATTGACCCGGGTGCTACACACTCTTTCATCACTCATAGAGTGATTCGTAACTACAATGTGACTATTAGTCATAGGGCAGATAGTTTGTTGTTGGAGACTCCGTTGAGTGGGTCTGCCGTTTTGCGGGAGGTATGCTCTCCTTGCATCCTCTTCTTTTCTGACCATCGCATTCAAGTGGATCTTATACCACTTAATATGCAAGGATTTTATATAATCCTCAGGATGGATACCTTAGAGAGGTATAGAGTTGTCTTGTATTGTGAATCCAAGTTGGCTGTGTTTGCTGATGAAAGCAACACATGGATCTTTCAAGGAGAAAGAAAGATTCTGCCCACCTGTCTTGTGTCAGCTATGGTTGCTGATAAGCTGTTGAGGCAAGGATGTTATGCATTCTTAGCCCATGTGGTAGATGTTACCAAGGAAAGGTCCAATCCTGCTGAAGTTCCCATAGTCAGGGAATTCGAGGATGTGTTTCCTGAAGAACTTCCTGGTATACCACCACCTCGGGAGATTGATTTTGAAATCAATCTGATTCCAGATACGAAACCCATAGCCCAGACTCCGTATAGGATGGCGCCTGCCAAGATGGCAGAACTCAAGAAACAGCTTCAAGAGTTACTTGAGAAGGGTTTTATCCGACCGAGCACTTCACCTTGGGGTGCTCCGGTCTTGTTTGTTAAAAAGAAAGATGGGTCATTGCGGTTGTGCATCGACTACAGACAACTCAATAAAGTAACAATAAAGAATAAGTACCCTCTACCGAGGATTGATGATCTCTTTGACTAGTTGCGTGGTGCAACCATCTTTTCCAAGATAGACTTGAGGTCTGGATATCATCAACTTCGTATTAAGGATAGTGACATATCCAAGTCTTCCTTTAGGACAAGGTATGGTCACTATGAGTTCACGGTTATGTCGTTTGGACTAACCAATGCACCAGCTGTATTTATGGAACTCATGAATAGAGTTTTTCGACCTTTCCTTGATCAGTGTGTTGTCGTCTTCATAGATGACATTTTGATCTATAGTAAGGATGCTCAGCAGCATGAACAACATCTTCGTCAAGCTTTGACCTTGCTAAGAGAACACAAGCTATATGCTAAGTTTAGCAAGTGTGAGTTCTGGCTGCCGGAGGTATCTTTTCTTGGACATGTGATATCTGCCTCGGGAATTCGTGTTGACCCTACAAAGGTAGAATCTGTTCTACAATGGGAACAACCGAAGACACCAAAGGAGATTCGAAGTTTCTTGGGGTTAGCTGGCTATTATCGAAGGTTCATTAAGAACTTTAGTTCTATAGCCTTACCTTTGACCAAGTTGACCCGGAAAGATGTTCCTTTTTCTTGGAGTGATAAGTGTCAACAGTCTTTCCAGTTGTTGAAGGAGAGGTTAACAAGTGCACCTGTGCTTGTACTACCTGAACAAGGAAAAGGATATGTAGTTTTCTGTGATGCTTCCAAGAATGGACTAGGATGTGTGCTGATGCAGGATAAACAAGTGATTTCTTTTGCTTCCCGACAGCTTAAGAAACACGAGGAGAATTATCCAACACACGATTTGGAGTTAGCTGCGGTGGTTCATGCCTTGAAGATCTGGAGACATTATCTCTACGGAGAAACATTCCAGATTTTCACAGACCACAAGAACCTTAAGTATATCTTCTCTCAGCATGAGCTTAACATGAGGCAACGTCGCTGGATGGAGTTAATCAAGGACTACAACTGTACAATTGATTATCATCCAGGCAAGGCCAATGTTGTTGTAGATGCCTTGAGTAGGAAATCAGCAACATCAACCATGAATAGAGCACAACTCAACTCTTTAGTATGCTCTAGGAGAGATATGCTTATCTCTTTAAGGCAAGACAATGTACAGTTGAAGGTGTCATTGTTAGACGGGTTGTTAGCTGAGATGCATATTAAACCTACCCTAAGAGAGCAGGTTAAGGAAGCACAGCTAGGTGATGCTACAGTTCAGCAGATTAGATCTGAGTATGGAAATGAGAAGCGAGATAGTTTCCATGACTCAGATGACCAAGTAGCCTGTTATAATGGAAGGATGATAGTGCCGGATGTGGATAACTTGAGGAAGTTAGTCCTGGAAGAAGCTCATTCTTCCATGTATGCTATGCATCCATCGAGCACCAAGATGTATCGGAATTTGAAATATCTGTATTGGTGGCCTGGAATGAAGAAGGATGTTGCAGAATTTGTTCTGAGGTGTCCTGTGTGTCAGCAAGTTAAAGCTGAACACCAGAAACCTGCAGGAACAATGCAACCTTTACCCATACCACAGTGGAAGTGGGACCATGTGACAATGGACTTTGTTGTTGGCCTACCCAGGACAAGCAAAGGACATGATTCCATTTGGGTAGTTGTTGATAGGTTGACTAAGACAACACATTTCTTACCTATCAAAACAACCTATTCTGCTGAAAGGTTATCCGAATTATATGTTCAAGAGATAGTGCGTTTGCACGGAGTTCTTGTCACAATAGTTTCTGACCGAGGTCCTCAGTTTACAATTCGTTTTTGGGAACAGTTACACAGAGCCTTAGGCACCAAGCTAAGGTTTAGTACGGCCTTTCATCCACAGACTGATGGACAGTCAGAAAGGACCATACAGACTTTAGAAGACCTTTTGAGAGCATGTGTTCTCCAGTTTACCGGGAGTTGGGATCTACACCTAAGCTTGATAGAGTTTGCCTATAACAATAGCTATCAGCATAGTATTGATATGGCACCATATGAAGCCTTATATGGTAGACATTGTAGATCACCTTTGTGTTGGTTTGAGAATGGTGAGCGTCAGTTGTTAGGTCCTGATCTTGTGCAGCAGACCACAGAAAAGATTAAAGTAATACAACAAAAGATTAAGACTGCACAGGATAGGCAGAAATCTTATGCTGACAAGCATCGTAGACCCTTAGAGTTCCTGGTTGGAGACAGAGTATACCTCAAAGTCTCACCTTGGAAAGGGGTCCTTCGTTTTGGAAGGAAAGGGAAGTTAGCTCCTAGATTTATGGGGCCTTATCCAATCATTGAACGGATTGGAAAGGTAGCATATAGACTAGAGCTGCCACCAGAGTTACAGAGGTTACACCCTGTGTTTCACATTTCTATGCTGAAGAAATGTCACCCAGACACTGAGTCAATTCCACAACCTATGGAGGTAGAATTGAATGAAGATGTATCTTATGAGGAGGGACCAGTGTCAATCCTTGATAACAGAATTAAAAAGTTAAAGAAGAAAGATATAAGTCTTGTGAAAGTCCTCTGGAACCACCGTGGTGTTGAAGAAGCCACTTGGGAATTAGAGGATGAAATGAGAAGGAAGTATCCTGCCCTTTTCTCTTAGTATGTTTTATCGATTTCGGGGACGAAATCTTTGTAAGGGGTGGATAATTTGTAACATCCCTGACCTGGGTTATGAGTTAACCCTAGGTGTTTTGCCTAAATATGTAATTAAATCCTTGTGATTAACTTTGGGCATGTAATTAAGTTTCTCAGAAACATATATTTCAGTTTTTTCTCCTTTTTATATAAAGTTGTAGCATTGTTTTGTAATACATGGACTTATGTGCAAATTACCCAGTTAGAAGGGTTAACTTGTAATTTGCACATGTTGAGATGTTCCTCTGATGTTGAGACATCATGAGAATGATGATGGTAAGGTTTGAGGGATTTCCCAAGCTTGGGCACCAAGGTGCAGCTGTGGAAGCAATCCCGGTGCTTGAAAACCCTAAATTGGAATAAAGTGCAATTTACCCAATTTGAGGGGTGCAACTTGTAATTTACACCATCAAAAGTATCTATTAAGACTCTTGTCATCATTTAGAGAAGAAATGATGAAGAGGTCACTTTAATTGAATAAACATATAATGAAAAACACCTTTGTGATTAAATAATCAAGGTGTATGTGCTATAGCCCTTTTATGTGTGTGCTTTAGTAATAGGTTGATCTTCTTTGCCCTCATTTTCTTGAACTTAGAAGAAATTTGTCCTTAAAAATTAAGAAGGAAGGACGAGCAAAGAAAGATAGAGGGACTTAGTTGAAAATATGAAGAACTTATGAGTTTATGTTAAATCCTCACCCCAAGTATATATACTCTCCACCTCTCTAAGCAAGGGAACTTTCCCTTTGTTTCCTTCACTGTTCTATTCAACCAAACCAACTAAAGAGGAGATGTGGAGCTCAGGAGGATGACCAAGGAGGACAAGGTAGGTTTGAATCCTCCCTTTTTCTTAAGTTCATGGTTAGAACTCGAATTCAAGGTCAAATTGATGGCTAGCTCACATAGCTCTACCTTTCTAGCCATCTCTTCTCGACTTTCCCTGGAGGTTTCACCTTGGCCGACCTGTGGAAGCTCAAGGACGCCATTAAAAGCTTGGAGCTCGAAAGCTTGGAGCTCAAGGAGCAAGCTTTAGGCGGGTTTTATAACTCTAAACATATGCTTTGTTATATACATCTCGTTTATGCTTTTAAATGATAGTTCTTCTTCTTCTCTACCTTCCTTTGCTACCTTGCAAGCAAATCTGTGAGAAACCCTTTCTGTTCTTGAGCTAGGAGATGAAGACGTTATTTCCAAAGTTAATCCACTACTTTTCACTTTACCAAACGGTCTCCACAAATTGCTCTCTCGGTTTGCAAAACTGTGTAGTGAGCAAACGGTCTCAGGACCGTGTAAGGGAAAGCGGTCTTCAACACCATTTAGCCGCATTGACCGAGCATGGAACGTATAAGATTTCTGTTCATAATTATGTAGGCTAATCACCCACAAAGTTTGAGATGATAACTCCAAAGGAATCGTGAGATATGGCCTTTTTAATCATCAACTTTAATTGAATTTACTCCTGATTTCCAATCTGTTGAAATCGCCCTTTTTGGGCAAACGGTCTCAAGACCGTGTAAGAACGTTGACCAAGCATTGAACGTATGAGTTTACTGTTTAAAATAATGTTTATTAACAACTCACCAAATTTTATGGACTAATTCTAAACTAGCTAAGAGTTGAAGGATGATTACTAGGATAAACCCTAATTGAAATTAGTACTGAAATCTCAGTGAATAACTTAGTGTTTTTGGGTTGATTGACCCAAACGGTCTCAAGACCGTTTGGGGATCAATCAAACGGTCTAAAGACCGTGTGGGGAATCTCCCAAGACCATGTGAAGGTCTGGGGTCAAGTATAGTTGACCAATTGAAAGCACAAAGATACCAAATTACATTGCAATTAAGTATTGATATGATAATCAACTCAGTAGATCCAATCTTGAAGAACTTACACTAGAATACAAAAGTTGGATGAGCAAACGGTCTCAAGACCGTTTGGAACTCATCCAAATGATCTCAAGACCGTGTGGTGACAACCCAAGACCGTTTGGAGGTCTAGGGTTAAGATAATTTGATCAATTGAGGGCCCAATTTCAATAGGTTATTGAATTAATCAAAATACTGATTTGAGACTCAATCAAGGTTCAACTCCTATTAAATCACATTAGATTTTGATGAAATCTTGGGTAAATGGTCTCAATACCGTGTGCAGTTCATCCACACGATCTCAAGACCGTTTGGGCCAAGTTTGGGCCCAATTGGAGCTCAATTGAAGGGTTCAACCTTGTGTTGATTCACATTGTTGAGTGTTGATGGTTGAACGTTGATGGACCTTAATTGAACCAACTTCAACCCTAATTGGATAACAATTGAGGGTCAATTGAGTGACCAATTGGTTAATAATAATCCTAATTAACTAAATCTATAAGTGGTTACCATGGCTTTGACCATTTGGAGGCTTCAACATTGATAATCATAAACGATTGAAATCATTGAACCATGTTGGAGGTCCAAACGGTTTGAGACCAAGTGGACCAAACGGTCTCAAGACTGTTTGAGGTCACACAGTCTCAAGACCTTTTGAGACCTCACGGTCTCAAGACCGTTTGAGGTCACACGGTCTCAAGACCGTGTGAGGCCTCACGGTCTCAAGACCGTTTGGGGCCAAGCAGTCTCAATACCGTTTGGACTCAAACGATCTCAAGATCGAGAGACACCATACGGTCTCAAACCGTGTAAGCCCTCTCGGTCTTGAAGTCAAACTTGTTAAACGGTCTACACCCTCACACGGTTTGGGAAAAAGACCTTGAAGGTCACACGGTCTTGGAGTCAACCCTAGAAAATGGTCAACTCATCCAAACGGTCTCAAACCGTTTGGAAGTTGAAGGTTGAAAAAGTTTGAGGTTTTCAAAGGTTGATTTCACTTAATCACTTGAAGATGTAAATGGTTCAAAGATGCTCAAATCTAAACCCTAATGGTAACCTAGGACATTAGGGGACTAAGTGGCTAATGAATTAACCCATGATGGTGATCAATGGGGTGAATTACCAAAATACCCTTGATGGGTTCAATTGAGTAATACCTTGTTCAAATCAAACCCTAATCACATGATAGTGATGTTTTGGCTTATGTTAGTCCATGAGGACTTAACCCAACCTGATCTAGAGTGGTGTTATCACCATCTACTAGTATGATGAGAGAGAAAGTACCTTAAGAGAGAGAAAGTATCCTTTTAGGGTGGAAACTCAAGTAAAGAACCTTCAATACACATGAATGTGCATGATTAGGGTATGATCCACCTATGTGAGATCATGGAAACCCTAAATATGATATATGATGAATATTAAGATAATCTGAGAGCATCAATGATGATGTTCCTCATACATGATGATGTTATGAGTTCAATTCACCATATGATGTGAATAGTAAACCCTAATTCAAGGGTAATGACATGTTATATGAGTATTAAACTCTATTTGATAAGAATCAAAGAACTTAGCTCTTATGACAAGAGTGGAAAGTATAATCATTGTTTTGAATTACCTATATTAGTTGAATTAACCATGTAGGTTCTGATATGGAGGTGATCATATCCAGGTATGGATGATGATACTAAATTCATTAAAGGCATATTGATAGCTTTATGAATAAGTAAAGTATCTTGATGCCTTGTCAGTGGCATTCTATGATAATAATGGGCTGTGAGAGCCATGAATACCATCAAGATCATGCTTTAGAGATGACTTGTGATGAGTATAATGAGAAATGATGATTGATGTGAGTTAGGCTTGTTACATTTAGTATTCTCCTTTTATAGCTGTTATGCTACTGTTATTGTTTGAAGAACAATGTGTGATGTTAAATGAATCATGAATGTACCTAAGTAATCAAGTATAATGTAGAGCCCTGATCATAGACCCATCATTGTCAGAAATCAAATGATGGTGAAACAGGTTTTCCTAAGGGAACTCCTGGATCACATACTATTGAGTATGTGGGGTATATGGATGTGTAGAACCTTACATCCTAGTGTAGGAATTTGATGTAGATATGTAATCCGTCAATCCTTCACTAAAATCCCATACCGTATCAGTAGTAGGTAAACATGAAACCTCCTGATGACGAAGAAAACATAGATATCCGTATCAGTGGAGATAAACATGAAATCTCCTGATGACGAAGAGAGTACAGAACGCCACTGTAACTCTAAAATAGTGAAGGACCAATTTACCCTGGTGAGCTATAATAGTAGAGACACAAGATGTCCTACAAGTGATCCTCTTACTGACTGAGGAAGGTGAAGGTCGTGAGAATCCGGCTCTCTTAATGACCTATGTATGATACTGATGTGACTTCTTAGCAATCAGTTGGAGTATGAGTGGTATGCCTCATCTCCACAGGGCATAAGATTGTTTGTAAAACATAAACAACCGCGTAGTATACATGTTAGAGATAACTACGAGTTAGTTGATTGATGATACAGTGTAATAGTGCTTATATTCTTCATGTCTCATAAGTGTTGAGCTCTTGTTTATAGTTGCAACTGCTATTGAATACTTTGAAAGCTTTACTGCTTAAGATATTCTTTGATGTTATAATAAAGCTTCTGGCGGAGAGTTATAACTCTCGCTGGGACAATTATGTAAAATTGTCTCACCCCGTAGACTTCAACTTTTTAGGTGGACGTCGAAGACGGAGGAACCGGTCTACAGGTGACCAGTCCCAGCAGTAGCAGCTGCAGCACCAAGAGCAGCAGTAAATCTCAGGTGGAGATTTAGCCTGCCATGTGGTGTAATTAGAGTCAGTCCTATGTGTCCTCTGTACTCTCAGGTCTTGGAGTCTTTTGTTATGAGTTCTTGAGATTTTGTGTCTTGTTGTATATAATTACTCAAGAAGTAATTATCATGAGATGTAAACAGTTTATCTCTTGTTATGGAAGAAACTTTTATGGATTCAAGCTCTTGTTTCGAAAAGTTTTAATTTCGCGTGATTTTTGTCTTCCGCTGTTAATCGAATCGCTTCCGCTAAGTTTGAAATCGTGTTTATATCGTGGTTTGGAGATCAGAGCCCACAGACACCTAGTCATCGAGCACCGAATCAACCACAAGCGACGGCGAGATTCTACGCGATGAATCCACCTGATGCAGTGATCAACCCTCAGGTTGTAGCAGGTCATATGGAATTGTTTTATTCAGATATGTCTACAACTGGCGTCGTATCTGTTTTAATTGATCTGGGTTCTACACACTCCTTTATCACTCAAAGAGTGATTCTTGACTGCAACCTGACTACAAGTCATCGAGCATATAGTTTGTTGTTAGAAACTCCTTTGATGGGATCTGTTGTGCTGCGGGAGGTATGTTCTCCCTACATTATCTTCTTTTCTGAACACCACATTCAAGTGGATCTTATACCATTTGAGATGCATGGATTCGATGTAATCCTTGGGATGGATACCTTGGAAAGGTATAAGGTTGTCTTGGATTGTGAATCCAAGCAAGTTGTGTTCGCTGATGATAGTGACACATGGATCTTTCAAGGAGATAGAAAGATTCTACCAACCTATCTTGTGCCGGCCATAGTTGCTGAGAAGCTGATGAGGCAAGGATGTTATGCATTCTTGGCCCATGTAGTAGATACCACCATGGAGAGTCTTAACCCTATTGAAGTTCCGATAGTTAGGGAATTTGAAGATGTATTTCCTGAAGAACTTCCAGGTATACCATCACCCCGAGAGATTGATTTTGAAATTAATCTAATCCTGGACACGCAAACAATAGCACAAACACCGTATTGGATGGTGCCTGCTGATATGGAAGAACTCAAGAAGCAGCCGCAAGAGTTGCTTGAGAAGGGTTTCATCCGACTAAGTACTTCACCTTGGGGTGCTCCGGTCCTCTTTGTTAAAAAGAAATACGGGTCAATGTAGTTTTGCATTGATTACAGGCAATTAAATAAAGTAACAACAAAGAATAAGTATCCTTTGCTGAGGATTGATGATCTCTTTGACCAGTTGCATGGTGCAACTATCTTCTCAAAGATAGATTTGAGGTCAGGATATCACCAGCTGTGTATTAAGGAGGGTGACATACCTAAGTCCACCTTCAGGACTAGGTATGGTCACTATGAGTTCACAGTTATGTCATTTGGACTAACTAATGCACCACCTGCATTTATGGAACTCATGAATAGAATCTTCCAACCTTTTCTCGATCAGTGTGTTGTCGTATTCATAGATGACATTCTGATCTACAATAGAGATGCTCAACAGCATGAGCGGCATCTTCGTCAGGCTCTAACTTTGCTAAGAGAGAATAAGTTATATGCTAAGTTTAACAAATGTGAGTTCTGGTTACCAGAAGTTTCTTTTCTTGGACACATAATATCTGCTTCAGGTATACAAGTTGACCCTAAAAAGGTAGAATTTGTCTTGCAGTGGGAGCAGCCAAAGACACCAACAGATATTTGTAGTTTCTTAGGGTTGGCAGGCTATTACAGGAGGTTCATTAAGAACTTCAGTTCTATAGCTTTACCCTTGACTAAGTTAACCAGGAAGGATGTTCCTTTTATCTAGGAGTGACAAGTGTCAACAATCATTCTGGTTGTTAAAAGAAAGGTTGACAAGTGCACCTGTGATTGTGTTACTTGAGCAGGGGAAAGGGTATATAGTTTTCTATGATGCCTCTAAAAATGGACTAGGATGTGTGTTGATGCAGGATAAACAAGTGATTTCTTTTGCTTCTCAACAGCTTAAGAAACATGAGGAGAATTATCCGACACATGACCTAGAACTAGCTGTTGTAGTCCATGCCTTGAAGATCTGGACACATTATCTTTATGGGGAGACATTCTAGATTTTCACAGACCATAAGAACCTAAAGTATATCTTTTCTCAACATGAGCTTAACATGAGGCAATGCCACTGGATGGAGTTAATCAAGGATTATGATTGTACAATTGATTACCATCCAGGGAAGGCCAATGTAGTTGTTGATTCTTTGAGTAGGAAATCAGCAACACCAGCTTTAGACAAAGCACAACTGAATTCCTTGGTATGCTCTAGGAGGGATATGCTTATCTCTTTAAGGCAGGATAATGTACGGTTAAAAGTATCATTGTTATCAGGGTTGTTAGTTGGGATGCACATAAAACCAACTCTGAGACAACAGATTAAGGAGGCACAACAAGTTGATGCTACAGTTCAACAGATTAGATCAGATTATGGTAGTGAGAAATGAGAAGGTTTCCATGACTCAGATGATCAGGTAGATTATTATCATGATAGGATGATAGTGCCTGATGTGGACAACTTGAGGAAGATAGTCCTGGAAGAAGCTCATTCTTCAATGTATGTTATGCATCTAGGAAGCACCAAGATGTATTGTAACTTGAAAGATATGTATTGGTGGCCTAGTTTGAAGAAGGACATTGCTGAGTTTGTTATGCGGTGTCATGTGTGTCAGCAAGTTAAAGCTGAACACCAGAAGCCTACAGGAACACTACAACCTTTACCCATACCATAGTGGAAGTGGGATCATGTGACCATGGATTTTGTGGTTGGTTTACCCAGAACAGCCAAAGGTCATGATTCCATCTGGGTAATAGTTGATAGGTTGACAAAGACAACACATTTCTTATCTATCAAAACAACCTATTCTGCTGAGAAATTGGCACAGTTATATGTAGATGAGATAGTACGGCTGCATGGGGTCCCAGTTACCATTGTTTCTGACAGAGGTCCCCAGTTTATGAGTCATTTTTGGGAGCAAATTGATAAGGCTTTAGGCATGCAGTTAAGGTTTAGTAAAGCCTTTCATCCTCAGATTGATGGATAGTCAGAAAGGACTATACAGACTTTGGAAGACTTGCTTAGAGCATGTGTCCTTCAGTTTATAGGAAGTTGGGACCTTCACCTAAGTTTGATAGAGTTTGCCTACAACAATAGCTATCAACATAGCATCGATATGGCACCTTATGAAGCTTTGTATGGTAGATGTTGTAGATCTCCCCTATGTTGGTATGAAACCGGTGAATATCAACTTTTAGGTCCTGATCTTGTGCAGCAGACCACCGAGAAGATTAAAATAATACAACAATAGATAAAGATTGTATAGGACATGCAAAAATCTTATGCTGATAAATGTCTTAGAATTCCAGGTTGGAGGCAGAGTGTACCTCAAAGTCTCTCCTTGGAAGGGAGTTCTTAGATTTGGAAGGAAAGGAAAGTTAGCTCCTAGGTTTATGGGGCCTTATCCAATCATTGAACGGATTGGAAAAGTAGCTTATAAGCTAGAGTTACCACCAGAGTTACAAAAGTTACACCCAGTGTTCCACATTTCTATGCTTAGGAAATGTCATCTTGACACAAAATTAGTTCTGCAGCCTATGGAAGTAGAATTGAACGATGATATATCTTATGTTGAAGGACCTATGTTGATCCTTGACAGAAGAATTAAAAAGCTAAAAAAGAAAGACATAAGTCTTGTGAAAGTCCTCTGGAATCACCGTGGTGTTGAAGAAGCCACGTGGGAACTAGAGGAAGAGATGAGAAGGAAATACCCTACTCTTTTTTATCTTAATATGTTTTTGTAATGATTTTGGGGACGAAATCCTTGTAAGGGGTGGATAATTTGTAACATCCCTAACTTGGGTTATGTACTAACCATAGGTGTTTTGCATAATAAAGTTTATTAGATGCTTGTGTTTATCCTTTGAAAAGTAATTAATGCTTTTGAGGAACTTATATTTCAATTTATGTCCTTTTTTAATAATGTTGAAACATTGTTTTGTTAACTTGGGACTAATGTGCAAATTACCCAAGTAGAGGGGTTAACTTGCAAATTTCACATGATAAGATGTTCCTCTGATGTTGAGACATCATAAGTATGTATATGATGTGGTGGTATGGATTCCACAAGCTTGGACACCAAGATAAAGCTTGTAGAGTAATCCTTGTGCATTAAAACCTAGTTTTGGTGTAATGTGCAATTTATCCAAAACCTAGGGTTCAACATGCAAAATATCACCTCTAGAGGGTCTCTCATGTTTCTTGGCATCAAGTAGAGCAAAGAAAATAAGAGGGGCACCTCATTTGAATGATTATAGAGGAGAGAGAATCTGGATATGGAATAATTAAGATTTAAACATAATATAGCTCTTTAATATAACTTAATGCAAAAGGGAAAATATATTAATTATGGAGCCTTTCAATCAAAAGTTGGAGGATGTATTTGTAATAGCTTGTACGATCTTATGCCATGCTTGGGCACCAAAAAGATCTTGGTTGAAGTGGAAGTTATTCATATTAATAATATATAAGGCAATATCGAATAAAAGGGTGGATATTAATATACATCTCTTTAAGGTGTTTAGTTCTTGTTCCTTTAAACCTTGGATAATGAAGAAGTCTTATAGGGGTTTAGAAGGTGGCCACGTATCCAAAGAGTGGAGGAAGTTTGGTGGAAATTAATTGGGAAATAAAAGGAGATAAACCTCTTTTTCCATTTTCCTTGAAAATCCATATATATATATATATGTGTGTGTGTGTGTGTGTGTGTGTGTGATTCTTTTCCAACAACACAAAGGATCGTTTCCCTTAATTCTTTTCTTCATCACCTTGCTTTGACCGACCAAGGAAGAGCTCTGGAGAAGAGGAAGGACGACCAAGCCTGTTGGTAAGTTTTGATCATCATCTACCTTGAATTCATGGTGAAAACCATAAAACAAAGTTAGATTCATGGTTTTCTTCACACAATTTCCTTTTCTAGCCACCTTGTTCATCCAAAGATTGAAGAACAAACCTTGGACAATTGCTGGAGCTCAATCCACCATTAAAGCCTTGGATATTGGAGCTATGGATCAGTTCTAGAGGTGGGTTTTATAACTCTAACCCTTAAGCATTGCTAATGCATCCATCTCCTTAATAATCGTTGGCTATTTTCTTCTTTGGTATTCTTTTGGTTAAGTGTTATAACCTCTGTGAAGAACAGCAACAGTTCTTGGTTGTTCTTAGGAAGAAGATGATGATGTTAACTTTGATGTTTATCCAAAGAAAATAACTTTAGCAAACGGTTTGGTTTTGTTTCTCAAACGGTTTCCCAAACCATTTGGGAGGAAACTGTTTCAAACAGTTTGATTGCAAATGGTTTCATCCAAACTGCATAGAAGCAAACGGTCCAAGACCGTTTGGTGGCGTTGACCAAGCATTGACCGTTTGGAGGTCTATTGAGAATAATGTAGACTAATCACCTATCAATAATTATCAATTAATTCCAATTGGTTCACTAATTAAAGGTCCATCAACTATCTAAACCCTAATCGGGTTAATTGTTGATTTGATAATTGATTAACGTTGAGACTTGGGTTGAGTGACCCAAACGGTTTCAAAACCATTTGGGGATCACCCAAATGGTCTCAAGACCATTTGGTGATCACCCAAGACCATTTGGAGGTCTAGGGTTAAGTATGATTGACCAATTGAAGACCCAAAGGTTCTAAGTTGAAGTACAATAAATTGTTGAATTGTTGATCAACCTAATGATCCAATCCCTAATTGATTGACTTGGTTTTTGGTGTTGACTTAGGAAAACAGTCTCAAGACCGTTTGGAGGTCATCCAAATGATCCTAAGAACGTTTGGGGTCAGGTCATGACCCAATTGGATGATGGTTCAATGATTTCAAATCAATTAAACTCACATTGATTAATGTTGAAGGGTCATCGATTTCAAACCCTAATCCAATAGATTCAAGCCATAATTGGTGATCAATTGAGGGACAATTGAGGGTCAAATTAGTTGAAGGTTGACCTAATTAACTCAATTGAATAATGGTGATAGGTCCAATTGATGATTGGTTATATATATACAAGTGTTGAAGGAACCAACAATGGAAACCCTAATTCAATTTGAGGTGTTGGGACCATACTTGGTCCATGCGGTTTTGAGGTGGTTTGGACCAAATGGTCTCAAGACCGTTTGGGACCAAACGATCCCAAAATGTTTAGACTCATGTGGTTTCAAGGTCGGTTGTGTCCATGCGGTTTCAAAAGTCAAACTTGACCAAACGGTCTTCATTTCCACTTTAGCAAACAATCTTGGAGGTCCACTTTAGCAAACGGTTTTGAGTGTGCAACTTTACCAAATAGTTTCAAGGATAGACCAAGACTATATGAAGGTCCAAATGGTCTAAGACCGTTTGGAGGTTTAGTATGTAAGACCGTTTGAGGTCTAAGTTAGTCAAGATCGTTGGGGCCTTAGTGGCCAAGATCATTTGGCGGTTGATTAACCTATCCCCATGGTTACTTAAAGTGGTTAAAGGGAATGTAATTAGTTAATTAATATATGATGTAATTAAAGGTGATTTATGATACTTGTACCTTAATGGGATAGTATGATTGAAACCCATGAAGTAATTAAGCCCTAATGAGTACAATGGTAGTGATATAAACCATGAAGTCAATTCTCTTTCATGATTGAGTTGACTTAACCTAATCAAGGCTGAAGCTAAGATCATGCAATAAAGAATTTGAGAGATAAGGATTCTTATATGAATAATAATCAAGTAATGGACTTCCAATATGAATGAAAGCTTAATTAGGGCATGATCCATGTTAGTGAGATCATGAAAACCCTAATTATGATGGTTAATAAATCTTAACCCTAATTGAGGGTAATAATTGAAGTATCCCTAATGCATGATGATGATGTAATCCTAATTCATAATGATGACATGGTAAACCTTAATTAAAGGTACTTTGTTGATCACTCCTACTTGGGGTGAATAGTAAACCCTAATGGAGGGATATTAATGATAACCCTAATCAAGTGTGATTCAATATGAATAGTAAACCCTAACCCAGGGTGATGTGATGTGAATAGTAAATCCTAATTTAGAGTATTCTAAATAAGAACCCTAATCTAGAGTGATGTGGTAGGAATAGTGAATCCTAATCTAGAATGATGTGATATGAATAGTAAACACTAATTCCAATTAAGGTGAATAACAGTGTGAAACCCTAATTCTGGGTTATGCTTTTAAGCATGAAGCTCTATGATTAAATAATGAAATGAGGAATCATTATTACTATTTGAGCTAAAGGGGTTGGTTAACCCTATTTGAATTGAAAAGGGGAAACCCTAACCCTAGTAAGGGCATAGTGGTGCAACCCTTGAATAGTAAAGTTATCTTTGTTTTGCATTGTGCTGATATAGAAATAATGTGCATGTTATCATTTGTATTAGTCATGCATGTTTTTATGAAACAGTAAGCATAGCCAGGTAAGAGATATGAAGGCATATCCATTGAAAGCACTTTATAATCTTTGAAAGTAATGACATTCTATGTTGCCTAGTGAGAGGTAACAATTGAGACTGATAGGCTGTACGAGCCATGTGAAATACCTACATTGCTACTATTATGTTTACACTGTCAAATGACTTGATGATATTGAGTTACCAATTAAATTGGTAACATGTGTTTTGATGATCTATGGGTTGAACACCCACATTCCTATGAATCATGATGATGAGTTGATAAGGGATTGAGATCCCATTGTTAATAAAGCTGTGAAATGAACTTGATACAATTAGTACTCGTTCTGTATAGCAATTGTTTTAATGGTTTATGTTTGAAAATATGCCTGATGATAAAAGAATGATATAATGTACTTAAATAATCAAGCATAATAATATCTTGTAGAGCCCTGACCATAGATCCATCATCATCAGAAGCTAGATGATGGTGAAACAGGTTTTCCTTAGGGAATACCTGGAGAGCATGCTTTTGAGTATGTGGGGGTTATGGATGTGAATATCCTCACGTCCTAATGAAGGAATTGATGTGAGATAAACATTTAATCTCTCAATTCTTCATTATATGCATATGTCGGGAAGATGTATCACTAATATCCCAATGATGATGTTAATGCCGAATCGATGTGAGATAAATAAGAAATCCCTCAATTGTGAAGAGAGTACAACATGCCATTGTAACTCTAATAGTGAAGTGCCAGAATATCCTGGATAGCTATTATGGTAGAGACACAAGATGTCCTGCATGTTGTTCCTCACACTGACTGAGGAGGATGAGGTCATAGGAATCCGACTCTTTTGATGACCTATGTATGGTACCGATTGCGATTTCGTAATGGTCGGTTGGAGTATGAGAGGTATACCTTATCTTCTCAGGGCATAAGTATGTTTGTAAAATGTAATCATCCGTGTAGCATATTTGCTTAGGTTGAACTATGAGAAATAATGATTGATGATACATTATTTATTAAGTCCTAGTTGGACAACTAATATACATGTTCTTCATATTCCTTATTGAATTCAATGACTTGCTATTCAATCAAGTTATAATTGAAGTGATTGTATAAAGTATACTACTTTATTTAGTTATTCAATGAGTTACCTGTTGTTAAGTATTTACAATCCTACTGCTCAGTATCATTCTATTAATTGCAATAACAATGCTTCTGGCAGAGAGTTATAACTCTCGCTGGGACAATTTTCAATTATCTCACCCCCGTGGGATTCAACTTTTTAGGTAGACGCCGAGGACGAAGAAACCCCTCAGTGGGTGAGCAGCAATAATAACATCAAGGACAACAGTGATCCACAGGTGGAGACACTGTCTGTTAGGTTTTGTATATAGAGAGTCATATGTGTCGTCTCTGTACTCTCAGGTCCTAGGAGTCAGTAGATAATTTAATATAGATCTGAGATTTTGGTTTAATGCCTCGAGATTTTTGTATACTACCTTGTACAGTTTAACAGAGCAGTCAATGTTATGACTCTCGAGATGAGATATTACATAGTTGTAATGATGGATTAGCTTGTAAATAACTTACCTTGTTTCTTTATGAAAGAGTTTTATAGTTTGTAGATTTCTTTACGAAAAGTTTTAATTTTTAGTGATTTTCAGTAATTTCGCTTCTAGTAATTAATCACTTCCGCGTCGTTAATAACATTTTATTCGAACGAGGTATCACAATCTCCCTCACACTCTCACTTATCAAGGTACCGACCTCACTTATCTTTTAGCATATCACCTTCACCATACTTTAGTGTGATGTATTTACCTAACTTTAGTATAACATCTTCACCTCACTTGGGTGTAACATCTTTACCTCTCTTGCATATAATATCTTCACCTCACTTGGGTGTATCACCTTCACCATACTTGGGTGTATCACCTTTACCTTGCTTTAGTGTAACATCTTCACCTTACTTGGTGTATCGTCCACACCATGCTCTAGGGTTTTGACCTCACTATCATATTGTGTGTCAATCATGACACTATCACTTGTGTTGCCCATGGCACATCAAAGTGATATCAATTTTGAGGTGCTTAAGGTGATATTGGTCTTGAGGTGCTTAAGGTTATATCAGTTTAGAGGTGCTTCAAAGTGATACCAGTTTAGAGGTGCTTCAAAGTGATATCAATTTCTATCATCTTGAAGCTCCAAACATTCGTACATTAACACTCTAGTTCATGAAAAAAAACCCATATATCCATTAGATCTCATAGATTCATCATTTAATCAAGGGAAATCGAAATTGAGAAGGAATCATCAATTATTGTACAATTGAAAGTGAATAACAATAGAATGGAAGTATAGTTATATAACCCACCTCAAGATCATTACTAAAGCTTCAAGCTTCAAAGATCCACGTTCATAAGGTTGAAGATGACTTATCAAAAGTCCACGATTCAGCTATAGCTTCACTTATAGCAAGAAGAAGGCATCATAGTTAGAAACTTGGTGAAGAAGAAAAGAAAGAAAGAATTATGATCTGAGATACATAATTCTCCAAGGTTGAAGATGGTCATGGCATCACCATAGACAAGATGCTTGACCTTCCTCTTGCTCCTTGAGCTCCTAGGGTGTTTGAGCAAGAAGGAGGTGGTAAAAGAGTTGAAAGGTTTACTTTCTTTTGAAAAGAGGGGATTATATAGTTGAGTTTCAAGAGAGAGAGAGTATATGTGAGGTGTCATCACCATATGTAACAAGGTGACACGTGTCCATGCATGGTGACACCATGAAACCATAATCATCTCGACATGAAAACTCTTGTAGACAATTCAAGGATGAGATATCGGCCATTGGGTATCTAATTGCTTGACAAGATATCACAACCACTTATGCAAAAAAGATATCACAACCCAATATCACTTTATGTGCAAACCGATATAACATTTGCAAGGAACATCTAAACCGATAGGCTTCACCTACTTGAGGTGCTTAGCCTGATATGAATACTTCCAAAAAGTTTCTTAACCGATATGGGACCTCCTCTATGGTTTGTAAATCGATAGGCACTTCCATATACTCTTCATAACTTGACACAACCTTATCTAGGGTACAAGATACTCAACATTCTCTGGTTCTTTCACCACCAAGAGTGCTATCACTCAACCAAGACTCAAACAAGGTGTCCCCTCACTTATATTTCCTATAAATGATGCTAAGAGAGAGAAGTGACACTCTAGAGGTTGTAATTTGCACATCAACCCCATATTTTGGGTAAATTGCAATTTGCACCAAAACTATCATATATAACACAAACAACCTTCAAATAGGATCAAACCTAAAACTTGATCTCTCCTTAAGTCTTAATTATTTTTCAAAAGATTAAGACAAGGTTCTAATCATCTTACTTAGGAAAAACATCCAAGGTTACCTCATAACCCATGTCAGGGGTGTTATAGATAACTCCTACAATCAAGAGCTTGATCACCTCTAATTGTACAACTTCCTTCATGTTAGGGCTAAGTTTCCTTTGAGGGTCTCAGGAAGGTTTTTATTCTTCTAACATGGGGATTTTGTGAATGAAAATGGATTGATCAATCCAAGTCACATTGGCCATCTTGTCACCTAGGGTAGTTTTCCTTTTCCCAAGTTCTATCAAGAGCTTGGTTTCCTATTCATGAGTAAGGTCAAAGTTAATGATGATAGGGAATATTTGCTCATTAAGAAAAATATATTTTAGCCTTTGTGGAAGGGGTTTCATTTTTGGAGCCTTAGGAGGTTCATGTTTCTCTTCTAGAAGAGAGACCATCTTGAGGTCTTCAAATTTATCATCATGAACCTCTTCATAGAAATCTAAATGGGCCCTACATTGATCTAATTGTTCATATTCAAATCCACATTCAACAGGAGCTATGAGGGAAGTGTGGAGGGGATCCTCAAGTAGCTCCCATTCTTATCTCAACTAGTGGAGCTTATCAACACAATCAAGGAGATAAAATATTCCTATAGGATAGGGCCTCTCATGCTTTATAATACCCTAAATTCTAGGGTCTATCTTCCTAACCTCCAAAGAATGGTTCCGGCCACAACATCAACAAGGCACATGCGATGGATAAGAAGGGATGCCCAAGTATAAGGGGACAGAGTAGAACTTCTTTTATGTCCATGATCACAAAGTCACATGGAACACAAGTCTCTTTCCCAACCCTTACAAGTATATCTTCAATAATACCCATAGGCTTTGTCATGGATGAATCTGTCAATTGGATGGTCACGATAGTGGGGTGTTGGGAAATACAACATTAGATAGGTAGCGAAAACAAAAATTTACTGACATATATCCCATTAACTAGCAGATCACGCCAATAACTGTGCAATGG
This sequence comes from Alisma plantago-aquatica, assembly GCA_963693085.1. NCBI lineage: Eukaryota > Viridiplantae > Streptophyta > Magnoliopsida > Alismatales > Alismataceae > Alisma > Alisma plantago-aquatica. Next base: position 52,582,912 of record OY856409.1, read on the forward strand.
GAATGATCGTTTCATAAAGATATACCTAGTCTTGGAGCAAGTCCAATGACAATCCTCATGGATGTAGATGCATACTCTGTCTTAGACGATGTATGTGCATCTCTTGGTTGCACTAGGACTTGTCTTACTACTCCATCATGGACAACAAACTCAAACAACTACTACAGCAAATCCTCTAATCTCGCCACAGACTGCAAGTTGATGTTTCCCTCCTAGCAGCATCCAAAGGACTCCCTTCCTCTAGAGTAGTCCACATGGACCAACTAGAACTCATGTTGTCCTACTAGAACAGATAGGAAGGAGTTGTCCTCTCATTGGTGTACTAGTCACCAAACTGCTCTCCCACAAGAATGATCCTCAATTGTTTCTCTCCCTTGGCTATCCCTCCATGGTCGGGTAGGACTTGCCTAGGCTCTCTTAGTTACCACAACCAAAGAGGACAAAAATTGTTAGCACACCTGATTCTCAATTGTTGGTGCTACCCAAGTGAATGGAAAGTTGTAGAGTAAAGTCAATCTATAATATGTGTATGGTGTTACAATGTTTGTATAGTTCCTTTGTCACTGATATCCAGATTGAACTAGAGGCATAGAGCAGTCATCCTCATTTTTATTCAATCTTATTTCTTGAACCAGAGCAGACTGCATGAGATATGTGTAATCTCAATATCACATATTGACTCGCATGCGTATGGCCATACTTTTCTCAGTCTTGCTAATCAAGAGTCCTTGGATATCATACTCCCATAGTAGGGACAAATCCAATATCTATCACTCAAAGTCAGTCCCCATGTGTCAAAGGCACCCAATCATCACCATTATAACAACCCATGTTTCAGGATTGCATTTGACGATGTCAAAATATACCCAACGACATGTGATGTGTGCAGTTATTTCAAGTCTAAGGACCAAAACCACCACCATCACTGTGGGAGCTGACTATGACTTCCATTATGATGGCTTCCATGTGTCAGTCTCATGGTGGGTCTGTCTGATACACTATTCTCTAACATTCATTTGTGTGCTTGGTTTGATATTGCCATATCATGACTAATGAGATTTAGTCATCAACTAACTCACACTCTGACTTTATGTTTTATTATTGTCTATCAACCTTCCACAATAACAATCGATCAAGGACATAATGAGAATATGTATATGTACCCTTAACATCTGTATGATCTCATCCATAAGGGTAGTAACTTGAATACATATGTCATTCTGTAATATAATTCTCTAGACATTTATAACGTTACATCATTATCTCATAACTGAATTAAATAGAATAAATTGGAAACTTGCCGTTTATTAATAATCAAATCATTTACATTTTATGCCATTAAAATCATCATATTAATGGATCTACGGGCATACATACCAATAAAATCCCACTTGCACTTAGAGCCAATCACCCATGGATCTCATCCTGAGTGACCTAACATGACCATCATGCTTCTGCTGTGTTAATACTTTTATAACAGGTTTAGCAATGTTTGCTTTAAGTCACTGTTTTACAATTTTCACATATCTTCACTGTACGACTACTCATATGAGATGGAAGTGTCGTAGTATGCTATCTAATATTCCCATCCTAACTAGTACCTCCATTGTTGTCATCAATATTTCTACTATGTCATCAATGGTTGGAACCTCAGACAAGTTCATCCATATGAATCTTGATCCATACAATATCCTCTATTGTTCTTATAACATGGAGATACTTGACTTCTTTTGTGGATTCAAACAACCATCATTAGCTCAGAACCCTTTCTATCATACAGTTCTTGTTTGTCATCAAACATAAATTTAGATTGTGATTTTTTTAGTTTGGAAGCTTGCATCCATATAACTCATTACACCCAACTCTTCCTTATTACAATAACCAAGGAATCAATCCTTTAAGTTCTTCACAAGCATCTAAGGATGTTCTTTATGGTAGTTCAGTGACTCCCAGTGGTATGTTACATATACCTTCTCATCATGTCTAATACATATGAGATTGCTAGGAAGATATATATATATATATATATGTCTTCTCATCATGTCAAATACATATGAGATGACTGGATATCCTCTCATCATGTCCAATACATATGAGATTACTAGACATATTCTTGTTATGTCTAATGCACGTGAGATAACAAGATAAGTACATAACATTACATTCATGACAGATCTAATTGCAAACACATATGGCATCTATCCATGTGTTCCTATTCTTCATAAGAATTGGGACACTAGTCTCCTGAGAGACTAACTCCATGGATCATGGACACATTTTCTCTCAATGATATTGCATGCTTAACCCTTCAACATATTGCCAATCTATGTGCTATTACTTAGGTCAAGAAGCTTTCCATATCTATCTCTATAGACCTCAATCCCTATATCATAGGATGCTTCGCCTAAACCCTTATATAGAAGGTACTTTCCTTGCTAGGATTTAACATATGCAAGATAAGGACGTTATTCCTCATCATTATGTGGAATATTAATATGCTCCCACTAAATCTTTTGTAATCACAGATTCCATCTTCATTCTGACTCAAGACAAACCCTTTGACTGTCTTGTCAAATTCGAGCTTTGAGATGCTTGCTTCAATCCAAAGATTGACCTTTGTAGATTATAGACTTTATTTGCAATAATGGATTTATAAAACCTTTAGGCTATGTCACATACTTATCCTCTTTATTATTCCAATTAAGGAATGCAGTTTTAACATCCATATACCAAATCTCACAGTCATACTAAGTTGTAATAGCAAGCATGATCCAGATGGATTTAACCACGGTAACTAGTGAAAAGACTTCATCATGTTCAACACTTTAAACTATTTTGAAACTCTTTGTGACCAATTTACCTTTCCATGTTGGCCTTCTTACAAGAACTCAAACGCACCCTATGGGTTTTACCCTTTTAGGTGGATCCAGCAAGATCATACCATATTTGTGTATACAGAGTCCATCTTTGATCTCATGGCCTGAAGCCATTTCTCAAACTCTAGTCCCTCAATTGTTTCTAGGTAGGTTGTTGACTCATGTCTATGATCAACTCATTGCATTTTGAGTTATAAGATATCATAATATTTCAAACTCAAGGCGTGTTCTACTAGAACTATGAGTTCTGTGTTTACATAAGGAATTTGAAATTCCACAACAACTTGTGATTCTCCTTGTTCCTATTGTACCTATTTAGGTACTATGTTTTCTTATTTGTCTCGAACATTTCAATTTCTACTTTTACTCCCACTAATTCCTTTTGAACTAATTTTCATTTAGGAACTCAGCCATCCTAGCAACAAACACTTTGTTGTCAAGTTGGAATATAAGTAGTATTAAACAAGATAAAATTCATGTGATTTGTGGATATCGCCTTTAAAGAAACTATTTTCTCATTCAACATTTCAATCCTAATCATTATAAAATACATACTGGGACACTTCCCATGCCATATTTCATATGGTGTCTTTAGAACCAACTTACACAACACATTGTTTTAGTGTAAAGCATGTGCCAAAAAGAATATTGGAAGATAATCTAGATCTGTTGATAATGACACCATGACTTAACATGGTGTGATTCCTTCTTTTTGATACACTCTAATGATACTTTATCATTGTGTTTTAGGTGGATTTCATCGTGATATACTATGATGATCTCACAGAAGGTCCTCAAACTCGTAGTTTACATATTTCAACTTCGATCATATTGAGGTATCTTCCTACTTTTACCAAGTTAGTTACATACTTCATTTATGATCTCATTGAACACTTCAAGAGATTCATGTTTGTAGTTCATCAAATACAAACTTTCAGTACCTACTGATAACATAAGTAAGTGTATATAATGAAGTCCTTGCAACTACCTTCATCATATATTCTAAAAGGTTTTGTGTACATAAGTATGCACTAGCCGTAATAGAATACTCATTCTCCTGCTACAGCTAGTGATGATACTTGTGTCATATTGAACAACAAATAAGACTTGCATGTCTCTATTGGTTCAATAAGAAAAAGAATCTAGATAACCATCATATGGATTCTAGAAATGCATTTCTTGTTTATGCGCTCTACATGACAGTGTTATAGGTATTCAATTTGTTTTGAGTTATCAAGTCATTCAATATATGTGTCATAGATATTTGTCTTTACAACTATCAAGTATAGTTTGTGAGACATAGGGCATTGTCATAAAAGATCATATCTTTTAAAATGAAACATAGTGTTGTTGTCATACAAAACATAAAATGCTTTCATAAATGGCATGTACATAATAACAATTCACTAATTCTACTATGTGCCCATGAATGATAGCTTCCAACTGTAAAGGTAGCAACCCTTTCTCTGCACATTTCTACCTTACTTCTTCTCATGTCCAAAAGTAGAGATCTCTATCTCCATCTTCTTCATGAGATCCTTTATAAGGAGGATAGTTCTTTCCAATGTCCAAACAAGTGACAATGGTGGCACTTTCTTTTGTTTATATTTTAAGTAAAAAGGACATATTCCTTTTATACTTACCCTTCTCCATATATTGAGTGCATAAGACTTGGGATTCAACTTAGCTTCAGAACACTTATTAGCCTTGCCTTTGCCCTAAGACTCATTTCCACTGATCATCATCACAGATTTGTCCTTCTTCTTCCTAGCTTTGGCATCAACATGCCAAGAATTTGCTAGACTGACTATATGAGTCATGCAACACATGCATAATCATATTCATGGTCAACTCTTGACCTACGAAAAATCCCAGTCATTCCACATGTCCAATCATATTGTGTACATGGGGTTCTACTGGACCTCCCTTTGTCATTTTACACTCAATTAGCACTTTGGAGACATTATATCTTCTTTGCTTTACATGATTCTTAAGATGTGTTACCATCTCAAGAATTTTCATGTTTTCATGTTGTTCACGCAACTCATAGTTCATACAATAGAGCATTAGGTATTTAAAAGTCTATGGAATCATTGACATGATTCCAACAAGCATCCATTTATCCTTAGGCGCATTTGGAGTGGGTTCTTCTGGCATTGGTCTATCATGGAAATAGAGATTTCGTTCATTGATGAGAACATTTCTCGATGTCTTTAACCAATTGTGGAAATTTATTCTATTTTTGTCCTTCTAAAGGACTGATCACAATTCGAGCGTGTTTTGTGTTTGACATGTCATTCTACAAATAAATATTGCAACCTTTTCAAAAAAAATGATTTGAAAATTTTGACGATATTAATTAGGTTTTTAATTATTATTGTTGCCATTATTTTATTCAAATTGACAACCCTCATGTATCAATTTAGAAGATTGCAACATACAATCTTCTTGTGATCCAAGATCCAAGTATCATCAAAATCATGAGCCAGCTAGGGTTGTCACCCACAACTTGATTTTATCAGGTAGGAAACTTTTGCCAATTGCATCATATGAAACTCTTAATAGATGATATGCACAACTCCTTGTCATTAATCATTTGTATGCTTCTAGGTGATTAATCCAATTAGGTCACCTAGTTAAGCCTAACCCAAAAGCCAACACAATAACTATGCACCCTTCTAGGGAAGACCCACATATCTACCATCACACTTCCATGAGATAGACGGTGCACCATGCTAGGGCATGCCCATGCTTGGTCGATCAAACTTTTAATATGTTCTGCTTATGGAAAGCATCTAAGATGTATTATTTTATTTGAGGGGTTTTGTATGTATATAAATACATATACTTTATCTAATCACCACATACTTATGTGTATCATATACATGCTATAACAAAAAATGAGAACATGTAGTAAATATAACACACAAGAGATGGTTATGGCCATACTAATGTAATTCCTTGGAGCCACAAGGAATTACTACCACCTATGGTCCACATCATATGAAGCCTATTTTTGGTGAAGATCTATGCTCAAACCAATTCAGGTTGATCAGTTCAACTCTTGAATCAGTCGTCTCACCTCCTTGTCGCTTGGTTGGGCTCTTCTAAAGAGGTTGTCTATTTCTCATGTCCAATCAGCATCTAGATACCTCCAATTGGTTGATTGGGCCACCATTCTATCAGTTCGTCCTCCTGTATCTGGCCTCCTCAGTCCTACAGTCGATCAGGTTGTCTCACAAGCTGGCCATTTCATCTTTATGCAGATCGTTATCTCATGTTGATACATAAATTCAAACTATCCTATTTCTTATTACAATGTAAATGGGAAAAACCTTGAGTTACATTTGAGGAGAAATAGGAAGAAGATAATTAATTTACATTTGGAAAGGGGAGACAGGTTCGGTACACATACCAATTAACAATAAGAATAAATAACCACAACCATGCACACACAAATTTGGGGTTTTGTCCATAACCATGTTTCACATCCACCATCAAAACTGATTTTATGGAGACACATGTAAATTGCATATATATATGTATATATAGGTTCTTTATGTGGTGAGAAGACAAACATGCACATCAACCGACTTAAATATTCACAGCACATGCAATAAATAACTCGATAAAACCAAAAATCTAATCATATCGATTATCCCAAAATATAATTAATTAATGTGGCTCTGATACCACTGTTGGGAAATACGACATCCGATAGGCAGCGGAAACAAAAATTTTACTGACATATTTCCCATGAACTAGCAAACCGCCTCAATAACTATGCAATGGGAAGGATGGTTTCATGAAGATATACATGGTCCTATATCAAGTCCAATGACAATCCTTGTTGATGTAGATGCACACTCTCTTGGATGGTGTCTGTGTAACTCCTGGTTGCACTGGGACTTGTCTGCCTGCTCCTCCATGGACAACAGACTCAGACAACTGCTGTAGCGGCTCCTCTTATCTCATCATGGATTGCGAGTTGGCATTGCCCTCCTAGTATCAGCCAAAGGACTCCTACATCTAGATCACTCCACACAAACCAACTAGAACTCCTATCATCTTGCTAGAACAAATAAGGAGTTGTCTCTCCTGTTGGTGTACTAGTAACTAACCTACTCTCCCACAACAATGATCCTTAGTTGTTTCTCTCCCTTGGCTATCCCTCCCTAGTTGGGTAGGACTTTCCTGGGCTCTCGTGGTTACTACAGTTAGAGAGGACAACAATTGTCAGAGTAACTGATTCTCAATTGTCTTTGTTTTACTCTGGGAAGCCCCCAGTACCCACCTAATTATAGTGGAGGCCAAGGTAAGGGTTCCCATTCTATGGAGGAGTGGAAGGGACCGGCAGATCTCAAATTTTCACAACAACTCTGGAAACTTTGCAACCTACGACAACCGAGACAGTTGTCTGGCACATCTAGATGGTCATCTGGTGTGTGAGATGGTTGTCTGACACACCTAGATAGACGTATGGTGTGTGAGATGATTGTCTCATAGTTTCCCAGTTGTACAAAAAATTGGCAACTCAATTCCCATCAATGTTGAACATTGATTTCCTTACACAACAAGTAATGTACAAGTGAAACAAATAGGGAAATGTCTAGAACGTTCCCTCGACCGAACTTGACCATTTGCCCATGCAAGACGGCCTTCTTTGTCACCCATACGATCGTCTGGTGACCTGAGTTGAGCCATCTGGTTGGGTCAGTTTGCTTCTTAGCCAATTTCAACTCAAATCAACCCTGACTCTCCAGACGCCCATCTCAACACTTGAGATGGTCATTTGACAGTGTTGTCAGGATGCTTGTTGCATGAACCAAATACCTAAACACTTTAGTACTTAATTCAGTTGTCATTCAAGATATAAACTCCTCTTGTAGGTGAGTTCTTATGTGTGTGACCCTATAGGTCCCATATCATGTTGCAATGAATGTCCATAACAACTTATGACATCACAAGCAAAGAGGGTGCCTAGTCGCACATCGGTGCTACTCAAGTGAATGGAAAATTGGAGAGCAAAGTCAACCTATAATATGTGTATGGTGTTAAAATGTTTGTATAGTTCCTTTGTCACTGATATCCAGAATGAACTAGAGGCATGCAGCAGTCATCCTCATTATTATTCAATCTTGTTTCTTGAACCAGAGCAGACTGTAAGAGATATGTGTAAGCTCAATATCACATATTGACTAACATGTGTATGGCCATACTTTTCTCAGTCTCACTAATCTCGAGGCCTTGGATATCATACTCATGTAGGAGGGACAAATCCCATTTGTATCACTCACAGTCAGTCCCCATGTGTCAAAGTCACCCAATCATCACCATTATAACAACCCATGTTTTAGGATTTTGTTTGATGATGTCAAAGTGTACCCAACAACATGTAATGAGTGCAGTGATTTTAGGTCTAAGAACCACAACCACCACCACCACCATCATTGTGAGAGCTGAGTATGACTTCCATTATGATGGCTTCCATGTGTCAGTCTCACAGTGGGTCTGTCTGATACACTATTCTCTAACTATGTATCTACATGCTTGGTTTGATATTGCCATATCATGACTAATGAGATTTAGTCGTCAACCAACTCACACTCTGATCTTATGTGTTATTGTTGTCTATCAACCTTCCACAATAACAACCAATCAGGTACATAATAAGAATATGTATATGTACTCTTAACATTGGTATGAACTCATCCACAAGGGTAGTAACTTATATACATACGCCATTGAGTAATATAATTATCTAGACATTTATAACGTCACATCATTATCTCATAACTGAATTAAACTAAATAATTTGGAAGATTGTCTTTTATTAATAATCACATCATTTACATGTTATGTCATTAAAATCATCATATTATTGGCTCTCTGAGCATACATACCAACATGGGGATCATATCAACAAACTCCAATCTCTTACAAAGGCTATATGGCATAGTTGAAATGCTAGAACCTAAGTTAGATAAAACTTTCCTACATGCATTGTCACCTAAGAACACCCAATCCTAAAGGAGTCGTGATCCTTTTTTTGGGAATTTTTCTTTGAATTATGTCTGAGGTGTATTGAGTTTGACTATCTCATACTCTTCGGTGGCATAATTACTAGTCAATAAAGTTTTCATGTACTTGTACTAGGCGTGCATGTCAGTAAGAGTGTCTAAGAATGGGATGTCTACATGCAGCTTTTTCATAGCCTCTCTAAAGTTCACGAAATGGGTGTCAAGCCTAGTTTTATTTAGGCAAGCTTGGTATGGTTGACGAGGCTTGTAGATAGGTATTTTAGGCTCGTCAACTTCCACTTGTGGTATCTCAGGAGTAGGAGTAATGGATTCTGGTGGAGGTGGACTTTCAATGATCATAGTGTTCATCTTCAAAATCCAAAGGCACAACTATAGTTTTTTATAGAGCAGTGGGAGTGGAATGTATCCTCCTAGAATGAGTATAGAAAACCTTAACTTGTTCAGGGTGCTTTGTGTTGTTTTCTTAATGCACGAAAAAAGTGTCGGCAGGAGGCTTTTGTTGAGCAAAGAGGCAAGCTAATTGAGTGTCCATTGCCTTCTGATGGGTTTGTTGTGCAAGGATGATTTTCTCCAATGTAGATACCCTATCATAGGTTGAGGGAGTGGGGGAATTCTATTGTTCTTGAGGTTTAGGTGGTAGATGATTAAAATTTTGATATGTTGCCCTTTGTAGGGACCACAATTTTGGAAACCGCCCCTATAATTTTCTTGATTCCCAAGGTTCCTCTAATTGTTGTATGGGAAGTCTAGTGGTGGGTGATTGTTGTATTGAGGGAATGATGGTCTTTTTGGGGGGGGGGAGTTGAGAAGAATTTTTCGGCTCCTAAAGGATTTTCATATTGGAAATTTTGATGGTTTCTGCCTTGGTTTAAATTGTAGTAAACCTGACCAGGCATGTTGTGATGGAGTTTAGGTCCTCTATCGTTGACCAATTTTTGGTTGCATGGGAGTGTTACAAAGATATTGACATTGAAGGGTAGCATTATCAAACCCTTGGCAAATTACACAAAGAGAGTCTACAACTTTTATTTGTTGAGGTTTCTCTCTCCTCTCATATGCATTAAAATATGATTCAAGGAGGTCATGTTTCAAGGAAAATAGCTCAAGACTTTCTGCAATATGTTAGATATTAGGGTTTACCTCAGCCTTAGCTACCTTAAGAACCCCACTGATTCCTCATCTTTCTTGGGTTTTATATGCACCTTTGACAACTCCCCGAGCACTATTGTAACAAACTAGATCTCGGACCCAACCCTGGAAGTTGACATTTTGGACTTAGCCAAACAAGGTTGAAGGTTAGACCTAAATAGATGTTTAGTATAACCCCAATGAGATAATGCATGTATAGATCACCTTAATGTAATCTACTTTTCTAACATTAATCTTAGGTTTATAATGGATACATAAAATATGCCACATAACTTATTTTGGTGGTAATATGAAGATAAGAAACTTAATTGGATGAATAATTTAGATAATGGGCCGTTAATGGGCCATATGACATATCTCATAAAAAGAAGTCTCAAAAGTGTAAACAAACTTCAAATTTGAAATCTACATATCAAAATTTTCCTACATGTCAAATTTCATCTAATTTGGACAACCTTGAAATATTAGAGTAAGTTTAGGAGAGAGAAAATGAGTAAAAGGCACAAGTAATGAATAATGTAATTTTATAACTTCAAAATATGGAAATAATGGAAAACTCATATTCACCACATCAAATATAACTTTTGGATGAATTTTGGTCCAATTTGGATGTTGTTTAAGCAAGTTATGCAATTATAGGTACATTCTGGACTTTTCTACAATTTACCCAATTGGGAGGTTTTCCTTGCAAATTGTCACATGCATTATAATCCCTATATATTCCCTTACCATTCTCTAGTTTTTGAACCAAAGGGTGCCTATTTGAACCTTGGTTTGAAGGTGTTTCTCTCTAAGGGCATTATAGGGATTACCCTCTTTATAAATGAGCTTATCTTTAAAAGCTATCAACCAATGGGGTTATTTATTTATTTGAAGGATGGTGGGAATGTCCTACAAGTCTCAAGGGGATTTTAGGACTGACTTTTGATATACAAGAAGTTTGTATGATCTGTCCTCTTGCATGGCCATGAAATCCCTAGGCTAAGAACACATGGAAAGCTCCATGGACACCTCATGCTTGACTTCTTCCTTATCCATAAAGGTTTGCATGTCCATAGTCACCCTTAGCATTGGACACATGTAAAGTAACTTGACACCTTGTGATTGACTTCTTCGTTATCCATAAAGGCTTTCATGTCCATGGACACCCTTATACATGACACATGGAAAGTCTCATAGACACCTCATACTTGACCTCTTTCTTTATATAGCCATGTCTACCCCTTCCCAACTCCCAATTTGAAAAATCTTGGTATCCTTTATTCCCTATAGCTTAGAGAATCATTCCTACTATGTTTTTCCACGAAGGTGTTGTCCCAAGGTAAAATAAGGTGCTTACCTTGGTGAAGAAGGCTCCTAGGGTTCCAAATTTGCTCTACATAGGGTTTCTAAAGCTCCTCCTTGGTTACTTCGACCAAAACTAGTAAGTTTGCTCCTTTACTTCACTATTTTCATGTTGTTAGTCTTCCTTCCATATTCCTCTAGGTTGGAACCATGGTCTTACATGGTGAAATATCACCTAGAACCCATAAACACCTCATCTCCATGTTCTTTTGTTAGGGTTTTCACCTCAAAAGTGGAGAAGGTGCTTCTTGCTCGAGATAGGAGCTTTGTTGGAGAAACCAACCTCTCTAAGATTGGGTACCTTACTTATTGAAACTTTCAACCTTCCCTAGAGGTTCTTTGGAGGAATAGGCTTGACTTGGACTATTTAGGCTCTGAAGTTGAGGTATGATGTATCCCCTATTCTTCTATGTTGAGCAATTCACCTATGCTTATTCATTCTCTTTGTCCTATGGACATTAGCCTATACACAATGTCTTTTCTTTTGAAAATCATGGTTCATGTGAACTACCTTATTTGATATTGATCATGTGATCATGGATATTCTTTTGAACTCTTATCTTATGCTTTGTTCATGATGGAACTCTAAAAGATTACATGTGATGTCTTTTTCCCACTTATGAGGTGGATGTATGGTGACTAGTTTATATATTCTAACTATACTTTCTACTTAACTCTACATTTAACATGCTATGTGATTCAGTAGCACTAGAGTAGTGTAATTGCATTTGTTTTTATGGCAGATGTGTTATTTCCTGTCGAGCAAATGTGATATTTCCTTCTCTTTTGGGATGGAAAGGAACCTCATACCCAGGGCAAGATGTGTGATTCTTGGTCCATGTTTTATATATTTGGGAGATTGGCAGTATCCTTTTCTCTATCAGGTTTCAAGTTTATTAGACTCAGCCTCCTTTGTGTTTATATTGTTCTAGGGCTATTTTTATCTCACATGCATGCAGGTTGATGATATGGGGTGTGTGCCCTAATTCTTTACATGTGCTTGTGTGGCACTATCTTTATGTTTTATTAATGGAAAGTATTCTTTTATTATCATATGATTTTAATTCCTTTTCTCTTAATACCCATTTGGGTAGTCCTTGTCCTTTCTATGGGAATCCTTTTATATTTGATGTCATTTATTCCATATATTGCTCAATTTCCTATTTAGTATGCACATACCAGCCTTTGTTAATGTCATCTATTTTCTCTTCTTGCTGGGGTATGCTTCCAACCCTAGGTGAAGGACTTGAATGATAAGGCATGAAGTTTTGGACTAATTTTAGGAGTTAAATCTTGGAGACAACCTTGTTATGGCTTATATTTCCCTCTACTTAGATCCTTATGATGTTTAAACCATTATGGGATATTATGATGTACCTTTGTAATCTTTTGTGAAAATTGAATATAGTCATTATTTTATTCTGCTCCTATACTTTGGTCTTTTGCATACCATTATAATAAATTTTGAAAATTTATACCTATTCTAATATACCTTTGAATGTGTTTGGAAAGGATGTTAATTCTTCAAAAACAATAGTAAGGGGGCGATCCCACCTCCTTACAGCATGATATCAGAGCCCATGATAGTCAGAATCTTACTATTTCAATTTTGTCTCCCTAGTTAGAATACTTGCCTTACTTTTAAGTGACATGTTTGCCCTAGTGTTGATCAATAGATGATAAAGGGTTGATTTGGGATCATATAGTTTCACATTAGAATAATGATGAATATATGCTTAAAATACTTACAAGTAAAAGATGCATAAGTAACCATAGTAACTTGAGGTTGTTTAGCTTGGCCTTTAGGCATCTACTAGCACATGAAGTTGAAAGCAAAGGTGTCTAGAAAGGATCAAGTTTAGAGGGCTAACAAGATTTTCCTCTGCACCACTAGCTTGGTTTACGAGGACTCCCAAATCCATATGATATCGGCCATGCCTGAGATGATATGAACTGTTCAAAATAGCATGCTTTTAGGCAATAGTAGCCTTAGACATCTATATGATTTATATTTAGAGACCATAATATGTTGAACTAGTCTCCCAGGTGTAAATACTTGTTTGAGGATGGATAAGAGCAGGTTAACCCATAGTCCATAGTTAGTATTTGCAAGTTATGCATTTTTTTTCTTTTTTACAGGATGCTTATGTAGTTGGATGTAAGGAAGAGTAGTTGAACCTTTTGTACCTAAAGAATAGTTTGACTTAATAAGATGAATAATTTAAGGGGTGGTGAATAAGTTATTTTCTTATATGTGGATGTTTTGATTTCGAGGATAAAATCCCTTTAAGGGGTGGTGTGCTTCAACATACTAGATCTCAGACCCTACCCTGGAAGTTGACATTTTGGACTTAGCCAAACAAGGTTGAAGGTTAGACCTAAATAGATGTTTATTATAACCCCAATGAGCTAATGCATGTATAGATCACCTTAATGTAATCTAATGTTCTAACATTAATATTAAGTTTATAACAGATACATAAAATATGCCACATAACTCATTTTGGTGGTAATATGAAGATCAGAAACTTAATTGGATGAATAATTTAGATAATGGGCTGTTAATGGGCCATATGACATATCTCATAAAAAGAAGTCTCAAAAGTGTAAACAAACTTCAAATTCGAAATCTACATGTCAAATTTCATCTAATTTGGACAACCTTGAAATATTAGGATAAGTTTAGGAGAGAGAAAATGAGTAAAATGCATAAGTAATGAATAATGTGATTATATAACCTCAAATATGGAAATACTGGCAAATTCATATTCAAAACATCAAAAATAAGTGGATGAAGTTTGGTCCAATTTGGATGTTGTTTGTGCAAGTTATGCAATTTTTAGTACATTCTGGACTTTTCTGCAATTTACCCAATTGGGAGATTTTCTTTGCAAATTGTCACATGCATTATAATCCTTATATATTCCCTTACCATTCTCGAGTTTTTGATCCAAAGGGTGCCTAGTTGCACCTTAGTTTGAAGGTGTTTCTCTCTAAGGGCATTATAGGGATTACCCTCTTTATAAATGAGCTTATTTTTAAAAGCTATCAACCAATGGGGTTATATATTTGTTTGAAGAATGGTGGCTATGGCCTAGAAGTCTCTAGGGGATTTTAGGACCGACCTTTTATATACAATAAGTCTCTATGAGCTATCCTCTTGCATGGCCATGAAATCCCTAGGCTAAGGACACATGGAAAGCTCCATGGACACCTCATGCTTGACTTCTTCCTTATCCATAAAGGTTTGCATGTCCATAGGCACCCTTAGCATTGGACACATGGAACATAACTTGAAACCTCATTCTTGAATTCTTCCTTATCCATAAAGGCTTTCATGTCCATGGACACCCTTATACATGACACAGAAAGTCTCATAGACACCTCATACTTGACCTCTTTCTTTATATAGCCATATCTACCCCTTCCCAACTCCCAATTTGAAAACTCTTGCTCTCCTTTATTCCCTCTAGCTTAGAGTATCATTCCTACTCTATTTTTCAATGAAGGTTCTATCCCAAGGTAAAAGAAGGTGCCTACCTTGGTGAAGAAGGCTCCTAGGGTTCCAAATTTGCTCTATTTAGGGTTTCTAAAGCTCCTCCTTGGTTATTTCGACCAAATCTAGTAAGCTTTTCCTTCCCTATTTTCATGTTGTTGGTCTTCCTTCCATCTTCCTCCAGTTTGCAACCATGGCCTTCCATGGTGAAACCCCACCTAGAACCCATAAACACCTCATCTCCATGTTCTTTTATTAGGGTTTTTCACCTCTAAAGTGGAGAAGGTGCTTCTTGCTCGAGATAGGAGCTTTGTTGGAGAAACCAACCTCTCTAAGTTTGGGAACCTTACTTATTAGACATGTACACCTTCCCTAGAGGTTTCTTGGAGGCCTAGGCTTGACTTGGACTATTTAGACTTTGAAGTTGAGGTATGATGTATCCCATATTCTTCTATATTGAGCAATTCACCGATGCTTATTCATTCTCTTTGTCCTATGGACATTAGCCTATACACAATGTATTTTCTTTTGAAAATCATGGTTCATGTGAACTACCTTATTTGATATTGATCATGTGATCATGGATATTCTTTTGAACTCTTATCTTATGCTTTGTTCATTATGGAACTCTAAAAGATGACATGTGTTGTCTTTTACCCACTTATGAGGTGGATGTATATGTTGGTCACTTATGTGGTGACTAGTTTATATATTCTGACTATACTTTCTACTTTCCTATACATTTAACATGATATGTGATTTAGTAGCACTATTATGGTAGATGTGTTATTTCCTGTTGAGCAGATGTGATATTTCCTACTCTTTTAGGATGGAAAGGAACCTCATACCCAGGGCAATATGTGTGATTCTTGGCCCATGTTTTATATATTTGGGAGATTGGAAGTATCACTTTCTCTATCAGGTTTCAAGTTTATGAAACTTGGATGCCTTTTTGTTTATATTTTTCTACATCTATGTTTATCTCACATGCATGTTGGTTGATGATATGGGGTGTGTGCCCTAATTCTTTACATGTGCTTGTGTGGCACAATATTTATGTTTTATTAATGGCAAGTATTCTTTTATTATCATATGATTTCAATTCCTTTTCTCTTGATAGCCATTTGGGTGGTCCTTATCCTTTCTATGGGAAGCCTTTTATATTTGATGTCCTTTATTCCATACATTGCTCAATTTCCTATTTAGTATGCACATACCAACCTTTGTTGATGTCATCTATTTTCTCTTCTTGCTGAGGTATGCTTCCAACCCTGGGTGAAGGACTTGGATGATAAGGCATGAAGTTTTGGACTAGCTTAAGGAGTTAAAGCTTGGATACAAAGTTGTTATGGTTTATATTTCCCTCTACTTAGATCCTTATGATGTATCATACATGTAAACCATTATGGGATATTATGATGTACTTTTGTAATCTTTTGTGAAAATTGAATATAGTCATTATTTTTATTCCACTACTATACTTTGGTCTTTTGAGTGTGTTTGGAATGGGATGTTAATTCTATTAAATTTTTTTAGTAAGGGGATGGTCATGCCTCCTTACAACTATCTAGGTTTTGAAACATAAAATTTCCTCAAGATGAGGAATCAAGGAAATTTTTGATGTCATCTTTGACACCAATGTAGAATATCTCAATGAGTTAATCTCGAGTAATGTCGTGGTGAGGGCAATGTCAGTGAAGATCCCTAAATCTCTCCCATGGTTCTCCTAGGGTTTCACCTGAGACCATAGAAAAGAGGAGAATCAATCCCCTAATCTCGTAGGTAAGGGAAGGAGGAAAGAATTTGTATAAAAATTTGGTTTTTAAGCCATCCCAGGTGGTAATGTGTTACTTACTCTCCATAAAATTTGCTGGCTTGCCCTGAAAGAGAGTATTTGAATAACAAAAGTCTAATGGAATCTTTAGAAATGCCTGGCATCTTATGCAAAGAGTAAAGATCAAAAAAAATGTTGGCGGTGATCTTGACAACTTTCACCCTTGTTACCAGAAAAAGGATTGGCTTGAAGCATGGTGATCCATTGGCTATGGATCTCAAATTGGGGAGCTGTCATTTCGAGTGGCACAAACGGCATGTTGTGCATATCCCATTTTGGGGGTCAAAAAATCTTTCAGTTGTTTTTGTCTTGCAACTTCCCTTTGAGCGAATTCTAAGGCCTCCTGTTCAGCCATATAAGTCGCATGTAGAGCGTCTTCTTGAGCTACTCGTTCGGCCATCATGGCCTCCCTTTGAGCGGAGAGAGACTGCTCAATCATATGGGCTACCTCCTTCTCATCCATCCTAAAGTGAGTTTTTTGGTTTAGACAATGGAACATTCTTTCTATCTCTGGATCTAGTTCTAGTAGCACAGAATCAGTGAGTTGTAAACGTCACATGCACAGTATAATTGAAAGAGATATTTGATTGTAGAAAAAAGGTATTGCTAAAATGAAAATTTATCATAAAGAGGAGTACACTTCCAGAATGGGACTCGGAAGGTGGAGGAAAAAAATAAAAAAATGTTTTATTCAATAAAATGTTTTTGGGGGTTTGAAGAAAACAATTCGTTGTCCCCGCCAATAGTGTCAAAATTGATACACATCATTTGCACACCAATTCACTAGGGATGATTTTATCCTAAAGTTTAACCTTACTTATAGAAAAACTATCAATTAAGGTTGTTTATTAGTATAGAAGGGTCGATCCCTCATGAATTTTTTTTAATATTGTTTCTTTGAACTCGATGATTTTGAACTTTATATCTTTTTGGGACAACTTTGAATAATTGAACAAGAAAGTGAATTCCATGATTATGGAGGATGATTACACTACAACAAGAATGTCAATGGCAATGAAATAAAAGATTACACTAAAAGCAATGAGACAAAAGGATTATGCTAAGACAAGAAAGGCAAGAAGATTGTTACTACAATAAAAGGATTATCTAAGAATAGAAAATAAATTCCAAATAAAGAAATGAGATTGAGGAAAAATCGATTGAAAAACAAATTGAATCAAAGGCAAGGATATTGAGGTTATGAGTTTTACCACCACAACCATGAGAAATAAGATCGATAAATCCATGTGGTGAAATAAGTCAAAAGAGGGTAGGTGAAACATAACAAAGATGCATCACAAAAGAAAAACTCACTACAAACCCATTGGTCCCGGTGTTTGCAGATCCTAGCTTGTACACCCAAGAAGGATCCTTCCGAGATCTCATCCATTTCTTGATGCAAATGCTTAGTTGTTCTAAGTTTTGGGTTCCATGATCACATACCAAAACTAGCAGTCAAAGAAGTGAGAGATCAAATCAATTCAATGAACTAATGTCTAAGCAAAATAACATTCAACTAATAAAGGTGCATGAAAATCCAATCTAATTTAATATGGATATGGGGCAATTCCCCATGACTCGATAATGAAACTGCTCACTCATTGTTGTAAAAGAAGAAAATGTAATGAAAGAAGAAAGGGGGCGAGCCATATCCTAGTAGTGAATAAGAACCCTTTAGAAGGATCCAATTCTAGGGACAATTAAATGGCTATCTCCTTTGTTCCATGCTCCAAGAATGATAAAGAACAGAATTGAAGAAGAAGAAGAAGAAGAAGAACAAACAATCTTGAAATAAAACTTGCTTTATTGGAATATGAAGAGAGTACAATATGAGAATGAAAGAACTTGATTGCTAAAGAAAAAGAGTGCAAAAATAAGAATGGGTTTACAAGTTGAGAACCCCTCCTTTTATAGGAGGACGAGGTGCCCTAAAAACAAGACTGGTGGCTACTAAGTTGATGTGGGATTTTATCGCACTAACAAACTCACTCGAGGTTAGCTTTTACCAAAACCAAAGTGCAATAATACCACCCACAAGCAGACGGGTCTTATCATAGTATAGTTAAGGATCGAACCCAAAGGACAATGTTTTTAAGAATCCTTGTCAGTCTAATCCAGTTCAAGTTAAGACTAATATTTAAAATGATTGGTTGATTTGAGGTTAATTAAACTAATTAAGAAATGAATTAAAGTTGGATTTAGATCAATGATATAGAATCGTTGGGATGGTATCGGGTTTCACCACCACTACACGTACAAACACATTCAATCGCAAACACACTAGGCAAGATATAACAAACAAAATAGAGCTGATGCAAAATCCCCCATACGGGTGTTAGGTTCGCATAGGAATCACCTTAGGCATAAGATGTCTTGTCACCATCTGGATCACTTACTTATGGCTCCAAAGATAAAGAAATCCAATGAAGGTTGTGGGCCCCCTATATAGGTGTTAGGCACACAGAAGCGTCACCGAAGGCTAGATGGATCGTCCCCTCACGGATCATACACTTATGAAATGGAAGAAATCTCATTCTATTTCTAGTTTGGGAGTCAACCGCATTAATCGATAAGCAAGCAGGTGATTAATATACGAGCAAACATCGATGATTAACAAGTAGATACAAAATCCAACTAAGGTTGTAAACCCCCTATACAGGCGTTAGGTACACAGAAGTGTCATCGAAGGCTAGATGGCTCGTCCCCTCATGGATCATACACTTACGACCTCAAGGAATCCCATTCTAATTCTAGTTTGGGAGTCTACTTGTTAAACAACATTCAATCCTACATATAGAAGTTCTCACAACATAGGATGAACAAAGATGAAAGCAAGCAATTAATCAAACTATGAACATAACGATTAACAACAAAATGAAAAGTTGTATACACTGCCATGGAAAATTTAACAAAAGAACATGCTTGCGCGGGTAGCAGGACTAGTCCCCGCACCCCAGTGAAAGTGGACTACTCGCTCATGATGCGAGAAACAAGAAGAATAAGAAAGAGAGAGAAATCCTCCATGAACACGGTGTAGAAGGTAGTCACAGCTCAGTGAAGAAGATGCGGTCTTCTACGTTGTATCGGAGCAGATCTGGATGCAGAACGGAAGATGCCAAGACAGACCAGACAGTCTCTCTCGCTTCGTCTTCCTTCTCTTCTTGGTCTCCTTGCTTGCAATAGGGGTAGTAGGTGGAATGAAACTGGCAAGGATGGTACTGGATCTGGATTGGACCTGTGTACAGGCATCCTGTCGGCGTCCCAGAACTGATGCCAATTGAGGACCCTTGTGGTCCTATTTATAGGCTCGGATGGGGTCTTCACGTTTTCTGCATGAACCTACTCCAAACGGTTTGGAGCAAACAGTTTTGGGAATGACTGGCCTATCGGTCTTGAGACTGTATGGCGCCAATCAGTCTTGAAACTGTTAGTCGCCAACCGGTCTCCTCTTGTTGTCTTCAAATGGTCTTCAGTGATCATAAGGTCTTGAGGGAAAATGGTCTTGGGACCGTATGGCTCCAAACGGTCTTGGGACCGAATGGTTCCAAACGATCTTGGGACCGAATGGATCCAAATGGTCTTGGGACCGAATGGCTCCAAACGGTCTTGTGACCGAATGGCTCCAAACGGTCTTGGGACCAAATGGATCCAAATGGTCTTGGGACCGTATGGTTCCAAACGGTTGGGACTGAATGGTTCCAAATGGTCTTGGGACAGAATGGTCTGTGCTTGCGTGTCCCAAACGGTCTTCATCCAAACGGTCTAAGATCTTTGTTGTACAAACGGTTTGGCGATGCAAACGGTCTCGAAGACCGATGGGTTCCAAATGGTCTCTGCGTCGAAGTTCAAGCGGTTTTCACGTCGATTTCCTAACGGTCTTGGACTGGGAGTTGTCCAACCGGTCTGTGTGATCTCCTCCAATCGGTATGTGATCGATCAATGCCTCATGGTATCAAGACTGTGAGGGATTCTCTATGAGGAGTGCGGAGTGAGAGCGGCGGCATTGCAGGTAGCGTTTAGAGTTGTTGGAGGTAGAAGGAGGCGGAGGTGTAGGTGCCAACACTGCTGTTGGTGGAGGAAGGGAAAGCAAGAGGAGGGGAAGCATCTCCAATGCTGTTGAGTTGCCTAAACGGTTTCGAGCAGGTTGCTCAACCAATCTTGAAGACCGTATGGAGTTAGAAATCAATTGGATGAGACTGATCGGTTAAGAACGAATGGTGAAACTGATGGTGAGACTGAATGGTGAGTGAAAGGTGGGTCCCAACTAAATGTTCAACCTCATCAAGACCTACATAAAATTAACATAAACTCAGTTAAAATCATGATAATTGGACCGATTAAGTAATTTTGCACATTTTGATATTTAGAAACTGAAATTGGGTGTATTGAGTCGAAAAGGGTCCAAGATAGCGACTGAAAATCATGATGAATAAGTATTCCTAAAAACACCCCGAACTTAAACGTTGCTCGTCCTCAAGTAACACCAAATCTGAAATAGTCACCAAATGAATACTTTTAATTCGTGTAATTGCCTCATCTTCACATCACGATTACTTTCTTTATGCTTAGCATGACTTAGCACCTCAACTTCCTGAGACCACTGAACAAATCTTACCATATCTTCGTTCCTGAGTTTGCTTTCCAATATCCCTTCCTCCTCACTTTTTCCAATAATAGGCATGTCAAAGAGTTTTGTAAGAGTCCAGAGTCACCCGCAGAACAACAAGTGTGCATTTGGTCTAACACTGGTGTATTTTAGGGTAGTGGAGGATTTTATTGTGCCTTCAGGTAGAAAAGGGAGTGAAGGGTGGTTTGGAAGGAAGAAGTAAATCTCTCCTCTATTCGACTCAAGATTTTGATTATTTTTGCAATTTAATTTATTGCATTTTTTGTGCGAATCTCTCCTCTATTTGACTCAAGATTGCATTTCTTTTTGTGTGCGCTTTGGCATCTTTCTGTGTGAAAACCTCTCCTCTATTCGACTCGAGATTGCATTTTTGGTGGTATTCCCCTATTAATTTGTGAGGGGTATGGAAGAAGCGGATATAGAGGGAAGTGGCATTCACCCCGAACTTAGGGTTTGGCACTATTTGGCTAATTTTGTTTATTTTTTATGGATGGAGGGGTACGAAGATGATAGAAGAAGTGTAGAAGAGAGTTCAGATCAGAATGCAACTTGATTTACAATTTCGTGCATCTGGTTGTTCTCTTTATCATACTCTGCTCAAATAATGAATTGATGAGGGTCTGGTGGGGATTCCATGCTATTGTTCCACTAGTCAGTTAGGAAGCATGATGCGTTTGATCCCTATCAGTTGGATAGACAATCGTCATTTTTGCATAAGTATCATGAAGTTAGGAATCATAAGCTTCACAAGATGATTTCAATCAAAAGGCTAGTTTTTAGAAGAAGGTCATTTTGAGGATCTTCTTCGAATAAGGAAGGTATTGTGATTCAAAATGTATAAGATTGAAAAGAGTCAAAACATCCAGTATCTGTTCAAATTTCTTTGAAAAACCTTAAAATTTTGAAATTTTTATTTGAAGATTTTGAAAATTTTGGTCAAAAATGTGACGATGAAAACTTAAGTCTGATTTAGATGGGTGAATGTGGAAAGTAAGATACGTACCATCCACCCTCCACCCCAAACTTAGAAATTTGCTTGTCCTGAGCAAAGTCTAAATCTGAGATGGAGGGGGAAGTTCATGCCATTTGGACCACTGGATATGGTTGCATTCCAATCAGTGTGCATCCTCCATCTAAAAATCTCAGAAACGAAGATTAATCAGAACTCGAAATAGCATCTCACGATGTGATTCTTATTTGGTGAAAAATTATTTAAAAAGTAAAAACAAAATTGAGAAAAATTTCTAATTCAAAGTTAAAACAAATTTTATTTATCGGGTTGCCTCCCGACAAGTGCCTTTGTTTTACGTTGATGGCTCGACGTGATATCTTCAACTTCACGGTGGTTCCTTTGGATAGGAGAGATCTATTATTGCTTCAGTGCTTATGTCGGTTGTGGTGAAATATCTTTTCAAATGTTGACCATTTGCCACGAATTCACCCGACTTTTTGCTCCATAAAGAGAAAGCACCATGTGGGGAGATGCTTTTCACAATGTACGGTCTGAACCAGTGAGAGCAGAGTTTCCCTGGGAATAACTTCAACCTTGAGTTGAATAGCAGAATTTGGTCTCCCACTTGTATGTCTTTTCTTTTCAAATGACCATCATGCCATAGTTTGGTGTGTTCTTTGTGGATTCGTGCATTCTCATAAGCTATCATCCTGAGTTTGTCCAGCTCTTGGAGTTGCAGAATCCTGACTTGGCCTGCTTCTTTCATATCAAAATTCAGTTGTTTTATTTCCCACCATGCCTTGTATTCCAGTTTGACTGGTAGGTGGCAAGCCTTTCCATATATTAATCGGAAAGGTGTAGTCCTGAGGGGAGTTTTATAAGCAGTTCCATAGGCCCATAATGCATCATTGATTTTCACTGACCAATCCTTTCGATTGTGGCCTACGGTTTTTTCCATAATAGCCTTGAGTTGGCGGTTAGAAACCTCTACATGTCCACTCATTTTTGGATGGTAGGGTGAGGCTACCTTGTGAGTAACACCATACTTTCTTAGCAAAGCTTCAAGGCTTCTTTCAATAAAATGGGATCCTCCATCGGATATCACCGTGTGTGGGACACCAAAATGAGGAAAAATAATATCCTTGAATAATTTGATGACTGGTTTGGAATCACTAGTGACGGTTGGTATGGCTTCAACCCATTTTGAGATGTAGTCCACCGCCACTAGGAGGTATGAAAATCCATGAGAAGATGGGAATGGACCCATGTAGTACACCTCCCAAACATCGAATATCTCAACTTCTTGCCATAGATTCAGTGGCATCTCATCTCTCTTTGTTATATTGCCAGATCTTTGACATTTGTCACATGATAGGACAAAGTTGTAGGAATCTTTGGATATGGTTGGCCAGAAGAATCCACATTGCAAAACCTTCAAGGTAGTATTTTTAGAGCTCATATGTCCTCCTACTGGTCCTGAGTGACATTGTTCCAAAATAAGTTGAGCTTCTTCTTCGACAATACATCGTCTATATAGACCATTAGCACATAGTTTAAAAAGGTACAACTCATCCCAGTAGTATTATTTCACATCATGTATAAATTTCTTCAGTGCATTTCCGATGCATTGAGGATGAATAACCCTAGCAGCGAGGTAGTTCACAAAATCTGAATACCACGATATAGCTTTTGAGACCTTCATTAGTTGATCATATGGAAGGGAATCATTAATTGGAATCTTCCCGGTATCCAAAGTGTGGATGCAAATGAGGTGATCTGCTACCACATTTTATGTACCCTTTTTATCTCTTATCACCAAATCAAATTCTTACAATAGGAGAATCCATCTAATTAGCCTAGGTTTTGCATCTTTCTTTTCTAGAAGGTAACGAATGGTAGCGTGATCTGTGTAGACAATGACCTTTGAACCGGTTAAGTAGGATATTAATTTGTCAAAGGCATGCATGACTGTCATAAGTTCTTTCTCAGTAGTAGCATAATGCCTCTGAGCTTCATCGAGGGTCTTCGATGCATAATAGATCACATAATGTTTCTTTTCTATACATTGGCCCAAGACAGTGCCTACAACATAATCACTTGCATCACACATGATTTCAAAAGGGTGGTCCCAATCAGGAGCTCTAATGATGGGTGTGGTTGTAAGGGCATGCTTCAGTGTGTTGAAACTTTTAACACATTCTCCGTTAAAATTGAATTCAACATCCTTTAGTAACAAATTTGTCATTGGCTTGGTTATTTTTGAGAATTCCTTTATAAACCATCTATAGAATCCTACATGACCTAGGAATGCTCGAACTTCTTTTACATTGATAGGGATAGAGAGATTGGAAATCACTTCAATATTGGCCTTATCTACTTCAATTCCTCTATTGCTGACCCTATGGCCGAGGACAATTCCTTCCTTTACCATAGAATGACACTTCTCCCAGTTGAGCACAAGATGAGATTCTTCACATCATTTGAGGACCAGGGAGAGGTGTTTTAGACATGAATCGAATGAATCTCCGTATACAGAAAAATCATCCATGAAAACTTCCATAATGGTTTCGGTGAGACCGGCAAATATAGCAGCCATGCAACGCTGGAAAGTTACAGGTGCATTGTAGAGTCTGAATGGCATTCTTCTAAATGCGTATGTTCTGAATGGGTAGGTGAAGGTGGTTTTCTCCTGGTCATTTGGGTGTATATGTATTTGGTAGAATCTAGAGTAACCATCGAGCTAACAAAAGTATTCTTGATGGGCCAGATGCTCTAATACTTGATCAAGGAAAGGCATTGGAAAATGATCTTTTCGAGTTGCCTTGTTCAGCTTTCTATAATCAATGCACATCCTCCACCCTATGACTATTTGGGTGGGGATGAGTTCATCGTTTTCATTTCATATTACATTTGTTCCACCTTTCTTTGGGACTACATGCACCGGGATCACCCATGGTAAGTCTGATATCGGATAGATAATTCCAGCAGTGAGTAGTTTAATGACCTCTTTACGGACTACCTCCTTCATATTTGGATTCAGTTTTCGTTGATGTTCAATATTTGGCTTGTGATCTTCCATCATGGGGATCTTGTGCATATACAACGCTTGACTAACCCCAGTGAGGTCACTCATTTTGTAGCCAATCACTTTCTTCCTCTCCTTTAATTCCTTCAGTAGTTTATTTTCTTATTCGGTCGTAAGATCGGAATTTATTATTACTAGACAAACCTTGAGATCATCCAAAAACACATACTTCAGTCCCTGGGGTAGGGGCTTCATCTCTGGAGTTTCTAGTTTTTCGCATGTTTCTCCAGTAGCTTCCACAACTTTGAGTTCTTCTCATGTGGCTTCAACATCTTCTTTTGTAGAGTCGAGGGATTTGATGCAATCCTTTACTTGTTCGTCAATAGGTTCATCAACTGATGGATCCGTTAGAGCGACTTCTAATGGATTTTATGATCCATGATTCTCTTGAGTCAGAAGTGATATCTGCTCTATGCAATCAATTAGATAGACTTCTTATTGCATACTTGGTCTTCTCATGCTTTCAAAAACTTTAAACTCGAGTGTTTTCTTACCTATTCTAAGCAGCAAGGTTCCTGCTTCAACATCAATTAGAACTCTTGTGGTGGCGAGGAATAGACGTCCAAACATGAGAGGATATCTGGCGTCTTCTTTTATGTCCATGATGACAAAGTCACATGGAACATAGGAATCTTTTCCTACCTTGACAAGTACATCCTCAATAATTCCTAACGGGCATTTTATTGAATTGTCTACGAGTTGTATGGTCATGCAGTTGGAAGAAGTTCAACAAACCCTAGCCTTTTGCAAAGGCTGAGTGGCATGATGGAGATGCTAGCACCGAGATCTGCCAGTCCTTTCTTGCATGAAGAATCACCAATATGGCAGGAAATCCCAAAAGATCCTGGATCTTTCTGCTTCTTTGGCATCTTATTCTGAATGATATCTGAAGTGGTTTTAGCTAACTTGATTGTCTCATATTCTTCAGTTATATATTTCCTGGTCAGGAGTGACTTTAAGTATTTTGTCCAGGCTGGTATCTCAGCCAGTGCATCCAAAAAGGGTATGTCAACATGAAGTTTCTTCATAGCTTCTTTAAACTTATTAAACCGAGTATCAAGCTTGATTTTCCTTAAACGAGCAGGGAAAGGGATGCAAGGCTTGTATACAGGGATATCAGGTCCTGGTGTTTCAGTTTCTTCCTCAATTGGTTTCTCAAGACTTTCCTTGTCTGTCTTATCATCAGTTACTGGTTCTTTCGGTTGAGATTCCGGTGTTGTTGAGTCTTGAATGATCACAGACTCATCCTCATTTGTAATAACCATAGGTGGCTTGACAGGAGGATCAGAATAGTCTTTTCTTGACCTGGTGGTGACTGCCTTCAATTGTTCAGGATGCTTAGGATTATTCTCAGGTTGACTAGCAAAAACCCCAGCTGGTGGCTTGATGCTAGCTACAAGTTGGCTAGTTGGGATTCAATAGCCTTCTGTTGAGCTTGTTGGTTAGCTATCATAGTTTGCTGAGTTTGCAACATCTTTTCAATGGTTGATAGCTTGTCATCAGGTGTGTAACATCCCTGACCTGGGTTATGTTATAACCCAAGGTGTTTTCCTTAATAAAGTTGATTAGACGCTTGCACTTATCTATTGAAAAGTAATTAAGGCTCAAGAGGAACTTATATTTCAATTTCAGTTCTTTTTGAATAATGTTGAAACATTGTTTTGTTAATTTTGGACTAAAGTGAAAATTACCCAAATTGAGGGGTTTATTTGTAAATTGTACATGATAAAATGTTCCTATGATGTTGAGACATCATAAGAATGAATATGATGTAGTGGTATGGTTTCCACAAGCTTGGGCACCAAGATGGAGCATGTTGAGAAATCTTTGTGCATTAAAACCTAGTTTTGGTGTAATGTGCAATTTACCCAAAATCTAGGGTTCAATATGCAAAATACCACCTCTAGAGGGTCCCTCATGTTTCTTGGCATCAAGTAGAGCAAATAAAATGAGAGGGGCGCCTCATTTTAATTATCTTTGAGGAGAGAGAATCTTGATATTAAAATAATCAAGATTTAAGCATAAATGGAACTTTAATTTAATTTAATGCAAAAAGAAATAAATTAATTGAGGATCCCTTCAACCAAAACTTGAGGGATGAATTAGCAAAGTTTTGGACGATCTTGTGCCTTGCTATGACACAAAAATATCTTGGTTGAGTGGAAGCCCACTCACATTAACATAATAAAAAGTATTATCCACTAAAAGTTGGATATTAGTATAAAATTCATTAAGGTGCTTAATTTCTTTTCTTTTAATTCTTGGATAATGAATAGGTTTTTCAAGAAGATAAAGGTGGATTCATGGCCAAGGTATTGAGGGGGAAGTGGTGGAAATAATTTTGGAAATAAAAGAAATTAATTTCTTTTTCTGTTTTCCTTAAAATCCCTTATACATATCTCTTTTCCTACCCACTTAAGGACCTTTCTTGGAATTTCTTTTCTCATCTTTCCTTGGCCAACCACTGGAGAGATCAGGAGCAGGAGAAGGACGACTCTAACCTGTTGGTAAGATTTTGATCATCTTCCACCTTGGTTTCATGGTGAAAACCCAAAATCAATGCTTGATTCTTTGTTTTCTTCACTCGATTTCCAATCCTAGCCAACTTTTTCATCCAAAAGCTCAAGAACGGACCTTGGAAAGTTGTTGGAGCTTCATCCACAATTATATACGTGGATCTTGGAGCTTGGAATCATATTTTGAGGCGGGTTTTATAACTTAAAAACCCTTAAACATTGATATTGCATTCCATTCTTCAATAATTGTTGATTATTTTCTTCTATTCGGAACTCTTTTGATTCATTGCTGCAATTTCTATGAAAACGGCAGTAGTTCTTGGATGCATGAAGGATGATGATGATGACATCATCTTGGACACTTTTCCCAAGAAAATGCTAGGCCAAACGGTTTCAATATAGTTACTCAATCGGTTTCACAAACCATTTGGGAGCAAACGGTTTCAAACTGTTTGGGGGTAAACAGTTTCCTCAAACCGATTTAGAGCAAATGGTTTCAAAACCATTTGAGGGTGTTGACCAAATTTGACCATTTGGAAAATTGGTGATGATGATGATGATGATCAATGACCCATTAATTATAATTGATTAGTTCCAAGGGGTTCATGAGTTGAAGGACAATCAATCACCAAACCCTAATCGGGTTAAGTGCTGATTTCTTAAGTGAATGAGTTAGAACTTTGGGTTGATTGACCCAAACGGTTTCAAAACCGTTTGGGGATCACCCAAATGGTCTCAAGACCATTTGGAGGTCTAGGTTTAAGTATGGTTGGGTATTTGAAGATCCAAAGATACCAAACTGAATTGCAATCAAATGCTGATTTGATAATCAATCCAATGATCCAAACCCTAATTGGATGTCATGGATTTTGATGATGTGATGGGAAAATGGTATCAAGACTGTTTGGAGGTCATCCAAACGACCTCAAGACCGTTTGAGGTCAGGTCATGTCTATTTTTGGTTGGTGGTTCTATGATTCCAAAGCAACTAGTTTCACGTTGACTAATAGTGAAGGTTCATTGATTTCAAACCCTAATCCAATTGGATTCAAGACCTAATTGATGATCAATTGAAAGTCAAATAAAGTGAAGGATGATTTATTAATCTTAATTAAAGTGTGGTGTTAGGTTCAATTGATGAGTGGTTCTATGAATTCAACCAATGAGGGAATCAACCTTGAAACCCTAAATCAGCTTGAGTGGTTGAGACCATATTTTGTCCATTCAGTTTTGAGGAGGTTTGGACCAAACGGTCTCAAGACCATTTGAGACCAAACGGTCTCAATACCACTTGGGACCAAATGATCCCAAACTGGTTGAGGCTTAAACGGTTTCAAACTTTAACTTTGGCAATCAGTTTCAAGTATCACTTTGTCAAACGGTTTCAAGTGCTAACTTTACCAAACGGTTTCAATGGTTTGTTCAAGACCGTTTAAAGGTCTAAACGGTCTTAGACCGTTTGAAGGTATTACAAGCAAGACCGTTTGAGGTCTAATTGGTTAAGACCATTTGGGGTCTAAGTGACCAAGATCATTTGGAAGATAATTAATCAAATCCTATGAACACTTAAAGTGGTTAAAGGTGAATTGTTTAATTGAACAATTATGTGATGAAAACCAAGGGTGATTATAATAATGGTACCCTTAATGAGATAAGGTGATTAGTAACCTTTGAATAATTAATCTTTAATGATTATGGTGGTACTGACATAATTCATTGTGTCAATTCTTCTTTCAAGTTGAGTTGAATTAGCCTAATCAAGATTGAAGTGAGCATCATCCTATGGAATATGAGAGAGAGAGAACTTCCTATATGAATTATAATCATGTAGTGGTTAAGTCTCAACACTTTCATTATGAATGAATATCTAATTAGTGTATGATTCTTGATAAGGATATTATAAACCCTAATCATGAGTACAAACCCTAATTAAGAAGGTTAATGAATCCTAATCCTAATTGAGGGTAATGATAGGTGAAACCCTAATCCATGATGATGGTATGATCCTAATTTAGGGTAATGACATGGGAAACCCTAATTCAAGTTATTTTAATGATCAATCCTAGTTGGGGTGAATAGTAAACCCTAATTGAGGATCATTGAATATAAAGCCTAATTCTAAATAAGATGAAGTTATATGTGAAACCCTAATACTGGGGTATACTTTTTAGCATGAAACTCTAAGGTTGAACAATGAAATGATGAGTCATTAATTCTAATTGAGCTAAGGGGATGATTAACCCTAATTGAAATGAAAAGGGAAACCCTAACCCTGGCAAGGGCATAGTGGTATAACCCTTGAATAGTGATATTATAATTGTTTTGCATTGTGCTGATATGGAATTGATGTAACTGTTATCATCTGTACTGATCATGCAAGTTTTATGAGATAATGAACATATCCAGGTATGAGCTATGATGCTTTATTTATTGAAAGTACTTTATGATCCCTATAAGCAATGATATGCTATGTTGCCTAGTGAGAGGTAACAAAACAGATTATTAGGCTTTAAGAACCATGTGAAAAACCTGCATTGCAATTACCATGTTTACATTGTCAGATGACCTGATGGCATTAAGTTACCTGTTAAAGTGGTAACAAGTGTTTTGATGATCTAAGGGTTTGAACACTCATATTCTTGAATCATGATGATGAGATGATAAGGGACTGAGATCCCAATAATCTTGATGGAAATAGTACACATTCTTTATAGCAAATTGTTATAATAACTTATGTTTGAAAACATGCCTGATGCTACAAGAATATTGTAATGTACTTAAATAATCAAGTGAGATGATATCATGTAGAGCCCTGACCATAGATCCATCATCGTTAGAAGTTTGGTGATGGTGAAACAGGTTTTCCTAAGGGAACTCCTGGAGGGCATACTTTTGAGTATGTGGGGGTTATGGGCGTGAATATCCTTACGCCCAAATGGAGGAATTGATGTGAGATAAACATTAAATCTCTCAATCCTTTATTATATATATATATATATATATATATATATATATATATATGTCAGGATGGAAGTATCACTAATCTCCTGATGATGATGTTTATGCTGAATCGATGTGAGATAAACATGAAATCTCTCGATTGCGAAGAGAGTAAAGCATGCCATTGTAACTCTAATAGCCAAGTTGCCAGTATACCCTAGAAAGCTATTTGGTAGAGACACGAGATGTCCTGCAGTTGGTCCTCACACTGACTGAGGAGGATGACATCACGGAAATCCGGCTCTTCTATTGACCTATGTATGGTACCGATTTCGATTTTGCAATGGTCGGTTGGAGTATGAGCGGTATACCTCATCTCCTCAGGGCTTAAGTATGTTTGCAAAATGTAATCAGCCGTGTAGAATAATCGCTTAGGGTTGAATTATGAGAATCGATGATTGATAATACATTGCCTATTATATCCTAGTTGGATAAATGCTTTACATGTTCTTCATATTCCTTATTGAATAAATGACATGCTGCTTTATCAAGTTACAACTGAAATGAACTGTATAGAGAATACTGCTCGACATAGTTTAGTCAATGATTTATCTACTGTTGAATATTTATGATTCTTCTGCTCAGTATTATTTTAATATCTGCAATAACAATGTTTCTGGTAGAGAGTTATATCTCTCGCTGTGACAATTTTTCAACTGTCTCACCCCCGTGGGATTCAACTTTTTAGGTAGACGTCGAGGAAAATGTAGAAACCCTACAGTGGGTGAACAATAGCAACAACAACAACAACAAGGACAAAAATGATCCTTAGGTGGAGACATTGTCTGTCATGTCCTATAAATAGAGAGTCCTTTGTGTCGTCTCTGTACTCTCAGGTCCTAGGAGTCAGTAGATAGTTTAATATCGATCTGAGATTTTTGGCTTGATGCCTCGAGATTTTTGTATACTGCCTGTGTATATCTTAACAGGGCGGTTGATGCTTGTAACTTTCAAGAAAGAGATGATACAGAGATGTACTAATGAACAGGAATGTACATAACTTACTTTGGTTCTTCATGAAGGAGTTTTTCAATTTATGGATCCCTTTGTAAAAAGTTTTAATTTTTTAGTGATTTTCAATAATTTTGTTGTTAATAATACGCTTCCGCATTAGTTAATCCTGTTTCGCGAGTTAGATCCCACAATTTAGTGGTATCATAGCTCTAGTTTTGCTGAGTCTATAGAGACATTGGACTAAGGTTGTTGAGTCTGTTCTAGTGTCTTCCAGTCTATCTGATAGTGTCTTCTGCTCATATAGGATGAGAAGAAGAACTAAAGATGTCTAGATCACATGATGAACATGTTGCTGAAAGTAGCGTTGCTGCACCAGGAGGAGGTGTAAGAGACCAAGGAAGGGAGGAGCATGTACCTGAACCACCCCAGTTCAATCAAGATGACATGGGGAACCCAACCTTCCAAGCCATGTTTGGGCAGTTTATGGCTGCCATGACTCACATGACTGATAGGATGCCAATACATGTACCTAGGGCACCTACCCATGATGAAAGATAGGGAGCCGGCAAGACATTTGAACGACTTCGTCGGGTTGGAGCCACAGAATATACTGAGCTGACCCAGCAGATGCTGACATGTGTCTAACTGAACTAGAGAAGGCCTTTAGAATCCTTAATATCCCAAAAGCTGAGAAGGTTAGACATGCAGTGTACCTTCTTAAGGGGGGTGTTGGTCACTGGTGGACCATAGAGGAGGGGGAAAAGCCAGGTGTGGAGATTGAATGGGAAGTACTCCGATGAGAATTCGTCAATAGATACTTTCCTAAGACGTTCCTAGATGAGAAGATCTCTCAGTTTGAGAGGTTAAGACAAGGACCAATGAACATTAGCGATTATGAGGCTAAGTTCATGGAGCTTTTGCAGTTCTGTCTGCATATGGAAACTACTGATGAAGAAAGGATTCATCATTTTGAGAAAGGGCTAAACGTTGATTTGACCTACCCTGTGTCTTCTCTGGAGAATAGGGAGAGATTTTCTACTTTTTTGGAGTCTGTTAGATAGATAGAGAGGTCTATGATTGAGAAGCAGCAAACTAAGAACAAGAAGGTGTACCCCCAGTTTCAAGGATCTACGTCCAAAAGTTTCAAGAAATCGAGGTTTTCTGCACCAATGGCACCACCTAGATTCAATACCCAGATGCAGTGGACGTCAAATAGGGGTAGAGGATGAAGTTTACCACCAGAAGGATCCCACAACTCAGCATCTGTGTTGGTTACAAGACCATCCAGACCACAGCCAGGGATTAGAAGTTGTTTCATATGTGGAAAGATGGGGCATTTGATGAAGGATTGTAGAGCCAGAGAGGCAAGTGTGACTCAACCTCAGAGATAGAGTCAGCAAGGTTCTCATAGGTGACAGTTTCCAAGTGGTGCTAGAGGACGTGGACAAGCATCCCAAGCTGGATCGTAGGCACCCAGTAATCGAGCACCAAATCAACCGCAGGCGATGACGAGATTCTATGTGATGAATCCACCCGATGCAGTAATCAACCCTCGAGTTGTGATAGGTCAGATGGAATTGTTTTATTCTGACATGTCTACATCCTGCGTCGATTCTGTTTTAATTGATCCAGGTGCTACACATTCCTTTATCACTCAAAGAGTGATTCTTGACTATAATATGACAATTGGTCATAGGGCAGAGAGTTTGAAGTTAGAAACTCCTTTGATGGGATCTACTGTGTTACGGGAGGTGTGTTCTCCCTGCATTCTTTTCTTTTTTGAACATCGCATTCAAATGGATCTTATACCACTTGAGATGCACAGGTTTGATATACTTCTTGGGATGGACACCCTAGAAAGGTATAAGGATGTCTTGGATTGTGAGTCCAAGCAAGCTGTGTTCACAGATAATAGTGATTCATGGGTCTTTCATGGAGATAGAAAGATCCTTCCAACCTGTCTTGTGTCAGCTATGGTAGCTGAGAAGTTGATGAGGAAAGGATGTTTTGCATTCTTGGCACATGTGGTAGATACCGCCATGGAGAGTTCTAATCCTTCTGAAGTTCCTGTAGTCAAGGAATTTGAAGATGTATTTCCTGAAGAACTTCCAAGTCTTCCTCCACCTTGAGAGATTGATTTTGAAATTAATCTAATCTTGGGCACATATCCAATAGCACAAACACCGTATAGGATGGCGCCTGCTAAGATGGCAGAGCTCAAGAAACAACTTTAAGAGTTGCTTGAGAAGGGTTTTATCTGACCAAGCAGTTCACCATGGGGTGCTCCAGTCCTCTTTGTTAAAAAGAAAGATGGATCGATGCGGTTACGCATTGATTACAGACAATTAAATAAAGTAACTATAAAGAATAAGTATCCTTTGCCAAGGATTGACGACTTGTTTGATCAGTTGTGCGATGCAACTATTTTCTCAAAGATTAATCTAAGGTCGGGATATCATCAACTGCGTATTAAGGAGGGTGACATACCTAAGTCTGCCTTTAGGACAAGGTATGGTCACTATGAGTTCACAGTTATGTCATTTGGACTAACTAATGCACCAACTGCATTCATGGAACTCATGAATAGAATCTTTCGACCCTTTCTTGATCAGTGTGCAGTCGTCTTCATAGATGACATCTTGATCTATAGTAGAGATGCTCAACAGCATGAGCAGCATCTTCGTCAGGCTCAAACTTTGCTAAGAGAACATAAGTTATATGCTAAGTTTAGCAAATGTGAGTTCTGGTTACCAGAAGTTTCCTTTCTTGGATACGTAATATCTGCTTCAGGTATTCGTGATGATCCTAAGAAGGTAGAATATGTCCTACAGTGGGAACAACTGAAGACACCAACGAAGATCCGTAGTTTCCTAGGATTGGTAGGCTATTACAGGAGGTTCATTAAGAAC
This sequence comes from Alisma plantago-aquatica, assembly GCA_963693085.1. Taxonomy (NCBI): domain Eukaryota; kingdom Viridiplantae; phylum Streptophyta; class Magnoliopsida; order Alismatales; family Alismataceae; genus Alisma; species Alisma plantago-aquatica. Next base: position 52,617,695 of record OY856409.1, read on the forward strand.
TTCAGTTCTATAGCTTTACCCTTGACCAAGTTAACCAGAAAGGATGTTCCTTTTGTCTGGAATGACAAGTGTCAACAATCATTCCAGTTGTTGAAGGAAAGGTTAACTAGTGCACCTGTGTTGGTATTACCTGGGCAAGGGAAAGGGTATATAGTTTTCTGTGATACATCTAAGAATGGACTAGGATGTGTGTTGATGCGGGATAAACAAGTGATTTCTTTTGCTTCTCGACAGCTTAAGAAACACGAGGAGAATTATCTGACACACGATCTAGAGCTAGCTGTTATAGTCCATGCTTTAAAGATCTAGAGACATTATCTCTATGGAGAGACATTCCAGATTTTCATAGACCATAAGAACCTGAAGTACATCTTTTCTCAGCATGAGCTAAACATGAGGCAACGCCACTGGATGGAGTTAATCAAGGACTATGATTGTACAATTGATTATCATCCAGGGAAGGCCAATGTGGTTGTTGATGCATTAAGTAGGAAATCAGCAACAACAGCCCTAGATAAAGCACATCTAAACTCCTTAGTGTGCTCTAGGAGGGATATGTTTATCTGCTTGAGGCAAAACAATGTACAGCTAAAAGTATCATTGTTATCTGGGTTACTAGCTAAGATGCACATAAAACCTACCCTGAGATAGTAGATTAAGGAAGCACATCAAACTGATGTTGTATTTTAGCAGATTAGATCAGAGTATGGTAGTGAAAAAAGGGATGGCTTCCATGATTCAGATTATCATGTAGTCTATTATCATGGTAGGATGATAGTACCTGATGTCGATAACTTAAGGAAGTTAGTACTGGAAGAAGCTCATTCTTTAATGTATGTTATCCACCCAGGAAGCACTAAGATGTATCATAACTTAAAAGATATGTATTGGTGGCCTAGTTTGAAGAAGGATGTTGTTGAGTTTGTTATGCGGTGTCTAGTGTGTCAGCAAGTTAAAGCTAAACACCAGAAGCCCGCAAGAACAATGCAACCTTTGCCTATACTGCAGTGGAAGTGGGATAATGTAACTATGGACTTTGTGGTGGGTTTGCCTAGAACAACCAAAGGTCATGATTCCATTTGGGTGATAGTTGATAGGTTGACAAAGACAACACATTTCTTACCTGTCAAAACAACCTATACTGTGGAGAAACTGGCACAGTTATATGTAGATGAGATAGTGCGGCTGCATGGGGTCCCAGTTACCATTGTTTCTGACAGAGGTCCCCAGTTTACGAGTCATTTTTGGGAATGACTTCATAAAGCTTTAGGCATCAGTTAAAATTTAGTACAACCTTTCATCCTTAGAAAGATGGACAATCTGAAAGGACTATCTTTGGAGGACTTGCTTAGGGCACGTGTCCTTCAGTTTATAGGAAGTTGGGATCTACATCTAAGCTTGATAGAATTTGCCTACAATAATAGCTATCAACACAGTATTGACATGGTTCCATATGAAGCTTTGTATGGTAGACATTGTAGATCTCCCCTATGTTGGTATGAAACTGGTGAATATCAACTTTTAGGTCCTGAACTTGAGTAGCAAACAACCGAGAAGATTAAAATAATACAACAACAGTTAAAGACTACACAGGATAGATAGAAATCCTACGCTGATAAACGTCATAGACCTTTAGAATTCCAGGTTGGAGATAGAGTGTACCTCAAGGTCTCACCTTGGAAAGGAGTTCTTAGGTTTGGAAGAAAAGGAAAGTTAGCTCCTAGATTTACGGGGCCTTATCCAATCATTGAACGGATTGGAAAGGTAGCTTATAAGCTAGAGTTACCACCTGAGTTGCACAAGTTGCACCCAGTATTCCACATTTCCATGCTAAGGAAATGTCATCCTGACACATAATCAGTTCTACAACCTATGGAAGTGGAATTAAACGATGATATATCCTATGTTGAAGGACTAGTAATGATTATTGATAGAAGGATCAAGAAGTTGAAAAAGAAAGACATTACTCTTGTAAAAGTCCTCTGGAATAATCGTAGCGTTGAAGAATCTACATGGGAACTAGAGGAAGAAATGAGGAGGAAATACCCTACTCTTTTCTATTAATGTTTTTGTCGATTTCGGGGACGAAATCCTTGTAAGGGGTGGATAATTTATAACATCCCTGACCTAGGTTATGTTATAACGTCCCTAGGTGTTTTTCTTAATAAAGTTAATTATATGCTTTCACTTATCTTTTGAAAAGTAATTAAGTCTCAAGATGAACTTATATTTCAATTTCAGTCCTTTTTGAATAATGTTGAAACATTGTTTTGTTAATTTTGGACTAAAGTGCAAATTACCCAAGTTGAGGGGTTTATTTGTAAATTGTACATGATAAAATGTTCCTCTGATGTTGAGACATCATAAGAATGAATATGATGTAGTGGTATGGTTTCCACAAGCTTGGGCACCAAGATGGAGCTTGTTGAGCAATCTTTGTGCATTAAAACCTAGTTTTGGTGTAATATGCAATTTACCCAAAACCTAGTGTTCAATATGCAAAATACCACCTCTAGAGGGTCCCTCATGTTTCTTGTCATCAAGTAGATCAAAGAAAATGAGAAGGGCGCCTCATTTGAATTATCTTGGAGGAGAGAGAATCTTGATATTAAATTAATCAAGATTTAAGCATAAATGGAACTTTAACTTAATTTAATGCAAAAAGAAATAAATTAATTGAGGAGCCCTTCAACCAAAAGTTGAGGGATGAATTTGCAAAGTGTTGGAAGATCTTGTGCTTTTCCATGACACAAAAATATCTTGGTTGAGTGGAAGCCCACTCACATTAACATAATAAAAAGTATTATCCACTAAAAGTTGGATATTAGTATAAAATTCATTAAGGTGCTTAATTTCTTTTCTTTGAATTCTTGGATAATGAAGAGGTTTTGCAAGAAGATAAAGGTGGCTTCGTGGCAAAGGGATTGAGGGGGAAGTGGTGGAAATTATTTTGGAAATAAAAGAAATTAATTTCTTTTTCTCTTTCCTTAAAATCCCTTATACATATCTCTTTTCCTACCCACTTAAGGACCTTTCTTGGAATTTCTTTTCTCATGTTGCCTTGGCCGACCACGGGAGAGCTCAGGATAAGGACGACTCTAACCTTTTGGTAATCTTTTGATCATCTTCCACCTTGGTTTCATGGTGAAAACCCAAAATCAATGCATGATTCTTTGTTTTCTTCACTCGATTTCCAATCCTAGCCAACTTTTTCATCCAAAAGCTCAAGAACGGACCTTGGGAAGTTTCTGGTGCTTCATCCACCATTAGATCCGTGGAGCTGGGATCTTGGAATCAGATTTTTAGGAGGGTTTTATAACTTAAAAACCCTTAAACATTGATATTGCATTCCATTCTTCAATAATTGTTGATTATTTTCTTCTATTCGGAACTCTTTTGATTCATTGCTGCAATTTCTATGAAAATGGCAGTAGTTCTTGGATGCAAGAAGGATGATGATGATGACATAATCTTGGACACTTTTCCCAAGAAAATGCTAGGCCAAACGGTTTCAATATAGTTGCTCAATCGGTTTCACAAACCGTTTGGGAGCAAACGGTTTCAAACCGTTTGGGGGTAAACGGTTTCATCAAACCGATTGAGAGCAAATGGTTTCAAAACTGTTTGAGGGTGTTGGCCATAGTTGACCATTTGGAAAATCGGTGATGATGATGATGATCAATGACCCATTAATTATAATTGATTAGTTCCAAGGGGTTCATGAGTTGAAGGACAATCAATCACCAAACCCTAATCTGGTTAAGTGTTGATTTCTTAAGTGAATGAGTTAGAACTTTGGGTTGATTGACCCAAACGGTTTCAAAACCATTTGGGGATCACCCAAACGGTCTCAAAATAGTTTGGAGGTCAACCAATACCATTTGGAGGTCTAGGGTTAAGTATGGTTGGGTATTTGAAGATCCAAAGATACCAAACTGAATTGCAATCAAATGCTGATTTGATAATCAATCCAATGATCCAAACCCTAATTGGATGTCATGGACTTTGATGATGTGATGGGAAAACGGTCTCAAGACTGTTTGTAGGTCATCTAAACGACCTCAAGACTGTTTGAGGTCAGGTCATGTCCAATTTGGATGGTGGTTCAATGATTCCAAAGCAACTAGTTTCACATTGACTAATAGTGAAGGTTCATTGATTTCAAACCCTAATCCACTTGGATTCAAGACCTAATTGATGATCAATTGAAAGTCAAATCAAGTGAAGGATGATTTATTAATCTTAATTAAAGTGTGGTGTTAGGTTCAATTGATGATTGGTTCTATGAATTCAACCAATGAGGGAATCAACCTTGAAAACCCTAAATCAGCTTGAGTGGTTGAGACCATATTTGGTCCATTCAGTTTTGAGGAGGTTTGGACCAAACAGTCTCAAGACCGTTTGAGTCCAAACGGTCTCAAGACCGTTTGGGACCAAACGATCCCAAACCGGTTGAGGCTTAAGAGGTTTCAAACTTCAACTTTGGCAATCGGTTTCAAGTATCACTTTGTCAAACGGTTTCAAGTGCTAACTTTACCAAACGGTTTCAATGGTTTGTTCAAGACCGTTTGAAGGTCTAAAATGTCTTAGACCGTTTGAAGGTATTACAAGCAAGACTGTTTGAGGTCTGATTGGTCAAGACCGTTTGGGGTCTAAGTGACCAAGATCATTTGGAAGATAATTAATCAAATCGTATGAACACTTAAAGTGGTTAAAGGTGAATTGTTTAATTGAACAATTATGTGATGAAAACCAAGGGTGATTATAATAATGGTACCCTTAATGAGATAAGGTGATTAGTAACCTTTGAACAATTAATCTTTAATGATTATGGTGGTAATGACATAATTCATTGTGTCAATTCTTCTTTCAAGTTGAGTTGAATTAGCCTAATCAAGACTCAAGTGAGCATCATCCTATGGAATATGAGAGAGAGAAAACTTCCTATATGAATGATAATCATGTAGTGGTTAAGTTTCAACACTTTCATTATGAATGAATATCTAATTAGTGTATGATTCTTGATAAGGAGATTATAAACCCTAATCATGAGTACAAACCCTAATTAAGAAGGTTAATGAATCCTAACCCTAATTGAGGGCAATGATAGATGAAACCCTAATCCATGATGATGGTATGATCCTAATTCAGGGTAATGACATGGGAAACCCTAATTCAGGTTATTTTGATGATCAATCCTAGTTGGGGTGAATAGTAAACCCTAATTGTGGATCATTGAATATAAACCCTAATCTAGGGTGATGTGATGTGAATAGTAAACCCTAATTCTAAATAAGATGAAGTTATATGTGAAACCCTAATACTGGGGTATACTTTTTAGCATGAAACTCTAAGGTTGAACAATGAAATGATGGGTCATGAATTCTAATTGAGCTAAGTGGATGATTAACCCTAGTTGAAATGAAAAGGGAAACCCTAACCCTGGCAAGGGCATAGTGGTATAACCCTTGAATAGTGATATTATAATTGTTTTCCATTGTGCTGATATGGAATTGATGTAACTATTATCATCTATACTGATCATGCAGGTTTTATGAGATAATGAACATATCCAGGTATGAGCTATGATGCTTTATTTATTGAAAGTACTTTATGAGCCTTATAAGCAATGATATGCTATGTTGCCTAGTGAGAGGTAACAAAAGAGATTATTAGGCTTTAAGAACCATGTGAAATACCTGCATTGCAATTATCATGTTTACATTGTCAGATGACCTGATGGCATTAAGTTACCTGTTAAAGTGGTAACAAGTGTTTTAATGATCTAAGGGTTTGAACACCCATATTCTTGAATCATGGTGATGAGATGATAAGGGAATGAGATCCCAATAATCTTGATGGAAATAGTACACATTCTTTATAGCAAATTGTTATAATAACTTATGTTTGAAAACATGTCTGATGCTAAAATAATACTGTAATATACTTAAATAATCAAGTGAGATGATATCATGTAGAGCCCTGACCATAGATCCATCATCGTCAGTAGTTTGGTGATGGTGAAATAGGTTTTCCTAAGGGAACTCCTGGAGGGCATACTTTTGAGTATGTTGGGGTTATGGGCGTGAATATCCTTATGCCCTAATGGAGGAATTGATGTGAGATAAACATTAAATCCATCAATCCTTCATTATATATATATATATATGCCGGGATGGATGTATCACTAATCTGCTGATGATGATGTTAATGTTGAATCGATGTGAGATAAACATGAAATCTCTTGATTGCAAAGAGAGTACAACATGCCACTATAACTTTAATAGCGATGTTGCCAGTATACCCTGGAAAGCTATTTGGAAGAGACACGAGATGTCCTGCAGTTGTTCCTCACACTGACTGAGGAGGATGAGGTCATGGAAATCTGGCTCTTCTATTGACCTATGTATGGTACCGATTTCGATTTTGCAATGGTCGGTTGGAGTGTGAGTGGTATACCTCATCTCCTTAGGGATTAAGTATGTTTGAAAAATGTAATCAGCCATGTAGCATAATTGCTTAGGTTTGAATTACGAGAATCCATGATTGATAATACATTGCCTATTATATCCTAGTTGGATAAATGCTTTACATGTTTTTCATATTCCTTATTGAATAAATGACATGTTGTTTATCAAGTTACAACTGAAATGAACTGTATAGAGAATACTGCTCTACATAGTTTAGTCAATGATTTATCTACAGTTGAATATTTATGATTCTTCTGCTCAGTATTATTTTAATATCTGCAATAACAATGTTTCTGGCGAAGAGTTATATCTCTCGCTGGGACAATGTTTTAATTGTCTCACCCCTGTGGGATTCAACTTTTTAGGTAGACGCCGAGGAAAAGGTAGAAACCCTACAGTGGGTGAACAACAGCAGCAACAACAACAACAAGGACAATAGTGATCCTCGGTGGAGACATTATCTGTCATGTCCTGTAAATAGAGAGTCCTATGTGTCGTCTCTATACTCTCAGGTCCTAGGAGTCAGTAGATAGTTTAATATCGATCTGAGATTTTTGGCTTGATGCCTCAAGATTTTTGTATACTTCCCGTGTATAGCTTAATAGGGTGGTTGATGCTTGTAACTTTCAATAAAGAGATGATACAAAGATGTACTGATGAACTGGAATGTACATAACTTACTTTGGTTCTTCATGAAGGAGTTTTTCAGTTTATGGATCCCTTTGTAAAAAGTTTTAATTTTTAGTAATTATGCTGTTAATAATACGCTTCCGCATTAGTTAATCCTGTTTCGCGAGCCGGATCCCACAAGGTGATACGGGACTTGCTTGTTGTCCTTGTTGTTGATAAGGAACTTGGTTAAGACTCTGGTACTGGGAATTGTTTTGATAATTATTGAAGTTCCTATTCTGGAAGTTTCCCTTGAAGTTTCCTTGATTTCCAAATTTTTTTTGTTGATTATACTGAAATCCTGGTGGGTGTCGTGGTTGGTTGTTCGAACCAAATTGATGCGAGTTCACTGCTCCAGAGGGGCTTCCATATTGAAATCATGGATGATTCCTATTCTGATTCAGATTGTAGTAACTTTGACCAGGGATGGTATTAACGACATTAAGATTTTCAATTTGACTATTATCTCCTTGTCCGCATACATTGCTTAGAATAACATCATAGAGAACATTGCATGCTAAAGTGGAATGATCTGTGCCCTTACATGCTTCACAAAATAGGGAGGCAAACCTGACCTGGTTTTGTTGTCGAGTGGGCAAACGTCCTCTTCCAATTGCAGCAAGAGATGATTCAATATGGTCTTGTTTGGCTACTAAGAGTTTTAGGGTTTCAACGATAGACTTGTACTGAGGAGTAGCTTCAGCCATAGATACTTTCAAGACCCCTTTACCTACAGATCTACCCCAATTAGCTTGCTTTTTATCTCCAAGGGTTACAACCCTCCATGTGCTATCATAACTTTGATGCATGAAGTTTCTGCCAGATGAGGAGTCTAAGAATCTCTTGATATCGTCGTCCACACCCCTATAGAAAATTTTGATGAGTTGATTCTTAGGAATTCCATGGTGTGGACACTTGCATAGAAGCTCTTTGTATCTATCCCATGCTTCAGCAAGAGTTTCTCCAGGGACTTGGGTGAAAATCTGTTATTCGTCCTCTAATTTCATAGGTGAGAGAAGGAGGGTAGAACTTCTCCAGAAATACATTTTGAAGTTGTTCCCAAGTGGTGATGGGTTCACTTTGTAATGAATTTTACCAGCTTATTGCTCTATCAGCAAGTGAATACTTGAAGAGACGGAGTCGAATGGCATCATCAGATACTCCATTTTGCTTTGTCATGGCACATAGATCAATAAACCTCAAAAGATGTTCCTGACTATCCTCTCCTTGTTTGCCATAGAATGGGCTGTTTTGAAGCAATGTGATCCAATGTGCCCTAATCTCAAAATTGGCAACATTGATGGGAAGAGGTTGCACTGGGTGGTGAACATTAGCAGCTTTGGGGATCGAGAACTCTCTAAGGTCCTTTTATAGTTTAGTTGCTTGTTCTGCTGCTTGTGCTGCTTGAATTTCTTCTTGAACTACAGCTCTAGCTTCTTGCATGAATCTTTCTCTCTGTGTATTAAGGTCTTGAGCCACCCTTCGAGCTATCTCCTCTTCTTGAGCCATTCTTGCTTGGTTCTCTCTGTTTTGTCGATGGATGGTTCTGTCAATCTCCAGATCAAAACTGGCGATGAGTCTGGGACTGTTCAAACGATGCATGCACTAGTCCTTCTTGAAGTACATGAAATAAACAAGATTTGAAGTAAGATTGATGGAGTAGAGAGAAATTCAAGTTGATGATCAATGGTTTCAAAAAGAAAAAGTAAAATCCTAGATTAGCCTTAAAAGAACTAGATTTGACTAACTGATTTCGTTGTCCCCGACAACGGCGCTAGAATTTGACATGGGATTTTATCGCACTAACAAACTCACTTGAGGTTGAAATCCTTGAGCTTTTACCAAAATCAAAGTGCAATAATACCACCCACAAGTGGATGGGTCTTATCGTAGTATAGTTAAGGATCGAACCCAAAGGACAATGTTTTTAAGAATCCTTGTCAGTCTAATCCAGTTCAAGTTAAGACTAATATTTAAACTGATTGGTTGATTTGAGGTTAATTAAACTAATTGCAAGAAGGTAAAAGTAGAATTAAAGTTGGATTTAGATCAATGATATGGAATCGCTGGGATGGTATCGGGTTTCACCACCGCTACACGTGCAAATACATTCAATCACAAACACACCAGGCAAGATATAACAAACCAAATAGAGCTGTTGCAAAACCCCCCATACATGTGTTAGGTTCGTGTAGGCATCACCTTAGGCATCAAATGTCTCGTCACCATCTGAATCACTTACTTGCAGCTCCGAAGATACAGAAATCCAATGAAGGTTGTGGGCCCCCTATACAGGCATTAGGCACACACAAGCGTCACCGAAGGCTAGATGGCTCGTCCCCTCACGGATCATACACTTACGACCTCAAAGAAATCCCATTCTATTTATAGTTTGGGAGTCAACCACATTAATCGATAAGCAAGCATGCGATTAATATTCGAGAAAACATCGACAATTAACAAGTAGATACAAAATCCAACTAAGGTTGTGAACCCCCTATACAGGTGTTAGGTACATAGAAGCGTCACCGAAGGCTAGATGGCTCGTCCCCTCACGGATCATAGACTTACGACCTCAAGAAATCCCATTCTATTTCTAGTTTGGGAGTCTACTTGTTAAATGACATTCAATCCTACATATAGAAGTTCTCACAACATAGGATGAACAAAGTTGAAAGCAAGCAATTAATCTAACTATGAACATAACGATTAACAACGATGAAAAGTTATATACACTACCATGGAAAATTTAACAAAAGAACATGCTTGCACGGGAAACAGAGCTAGTCCCCGCATCCCAGCAAAAGTGGACTACTCGCTCATGATGCGAGAAACAAGAAGAATAAGAAAGAGAGAGAAATCCACAATGAACTCAGTGCAGAAGGTAGTCGCATCTCAGTGAAGAAGATGCGGTCTTCTACATCGTGTCGGAGCAGATATGGATGCAGAACGGAAGACGCCAAGATAGACCGAACAGTCTCTCTCACTCCATCTTCCTTCTCTTCTCGGTCTCCTTGCTTGCAACATGGGCAGTAGGTGGAATGAAACTGGCAAGGACGATACTGGATCTGGATCAAACCTGTGTACAGGAAGCCTGTCGGCGTCCCAGAACCGATGCCAATTGAGGACCCTTGTGGTCCTATTTATAGGCTCAGATGGGGTTTTCACGTTTTTTGCATGAACCTACTCCAAACAGTTTGGAGCAAACGATTTTGGGAATGACTGACCTATCGGTCTTGAGACCGTATGGCACCAATCAGTCTTGAAACTGTTAGTCACCAACCGGTCTCCTCTTGCTGGCTTCAAACGGTCTTCAGTGATCATACGGTCTTGAGGGCAAACGGTCTTAGGATCATATGGCTCCAAACGGTGTTGGGACCGAATGGTTCCAAACGGTGTTGGGACCGAATGGCTCCAAATGGTCTTGGGACTGAATGGTGCCAAACAGTCTTAGGATCGAATGGTTCCAAATGGTCTTGGGACCGAATGGCTCCAAACGGTCTTGGGACCGAATGGCTCCAAACGGTCTTGGGGCCGAATGGTTCCAAACAGTCTTGGGACCATATGGTTCCAAACGATCTTGGGACCATATGGTTCCAAACAGTCCTGGGACCGAATGGTTCCAAATGGTCTTGGGACCGAATTGTCTATGCTTGTGTGTCCCAAATGGTCTTCATCCAAATGGTCTCAGATCTTTGTTGTACAAATGGTTTGGCGATGCAAACGGTCTTGAAGACCTATGGGTTTCAAATGGTCTCTGCGTCAAAGTTCAACTGATCTTCACGTCGATTTCCAAACGGTCTTGGACTGGGCATTGTCCAACTGATCTATGTGATCTCCTCCAATCGGTATGTGATCGATCAATGCCTCGCGGTATCAAGACTGTGAGGGCTTCTCTGCGATGAGCGCGGAGTGAGAGTGGCGGCGTTGTAGGTAGCGTTTAGAGTTGCTGGAGGTAGAAGGAGGCGGAGGTGTAGGTGCCAATGTTGTTGTTGGTGGAGGAAGGGAAAGCAAGAGGAGGGGAAGCATGACCAATGTTGCTGAGTTGCCCAAACGGTTTTGAGCAGGTTGCTCAACCGATCTTGAAGACCATATAGAGTTAGAAACTGATTGGATGAGACCGATCGGTTAAGACCGAATGGTGAGTGAAAGGTGGGTCCCAACTAAATGTTCAACCCCATCAAGACCTGCATCAAATCAACATAAATTCAGTTAAAATCATGATAATTGGACCGATTAAGTAATTTTGCACATTTTGATATTTAGAAACTGAAATTGGGTGTATTGAGTTGAAAAGGGTCCAAGATAGCGACTGAAAATCATGATGAATATGCATTCATCATGAGTCAATTGTATGAATACCACCAGCTGACCGGTTGGCTGTATGAGCCAATCAGTTCACGCTGGTGAGGTGTGTTGCTTGGTTAAAACCCTAGTTTAGGGGGTGGTGGCGCCTTCTACTGGTCTTCGAAACTGTCATTTTTGGCACAAAAAGTCTTGATTTGAATATCAAATTGGCGACTTCTTTTCCTCAATTCTTAGTCTTAAAGCAATCCACAAACCAATCATTCACTGAGTGAGGACACTCGTATTGAATCTATGAGACGATTGGTTTGGAGTGCAACCCGTTCATTTTGGGTTTACTTTGAGTGGCTGAGACAACTGACCGAAAGACTGAACCAGTTGGCTCATGGCTAGGATTGAGCCTTGAAGCAAAAATCTATAATTTTAGATAAAGTTGGATAAGAATTCCGCTTAGACAAATGTGAAGCAATTAATTTTGTATTTTATTCAGAAACATGGAAAAAGAAGGAAAAATATAAGGTAAAAAGATCTGAATGATAATGTATGATGAATAAACGTGCATCAACAACCTTCCATACTTTCTTCACTTATTCTTTCTCAAAATAAATATGGGAACATTTTTTTAGATTTTATATTTTCACATAATAATTCACACTAGTGGACTCATATGCTTTGTAGTAATTGTCATAACACCATTTAGAAGAAACATCAGTCTATGTTAGCTGCATGTAATTTTTGAAGTATTTATTGTGAAAGAAACAAAAGATTCTATGATAATCTTCATACCACCCTGATAAATTGTCGCTTACATTTTAGTTCTTTTCTCCTCATAGAGTCTTCATCATATGTGATGTTGCTTCATAACACATGGACAAAGTGAATGCCCCCTCCTAGGGCCTTCACTATTTTGGAGGAAGGGGTTGTCACAACATCTAAATGAGCCATTCCTTTGAGACCCTCTTGAAGAATTCTAATAAAGAAGCTCGAGGACATGAATCATGGGTGTCGATAGGTGGGAGGTGTTGATAAAGAAAGAGCTTGCTTCTTATACTACTAGTTTATTTTTTATCTGTTAATTTTTATTTAGTGGACTATTTAACGGGATCCCACCTCCTTAGTTTGTTTATGACAAACATTTTATTTTCTACTCTTGCTTGTACCTTTTCTCACCAACCACCTAGTATCTTCCTGATGAATGATCTGATACTTCTTATACCTCGTGCATCTATTTTTTTGTCCTGAAAATAATTCTCACATTTTTTTAGTATTGTTTCTTTTTTAGTATTCATGCAACAAATGATTACAAAATAAGAGAGAGAAATGTCTAACTAACTAGATTTTTGTCTCATGGTCTAAAGATTTCAAAAGGTTAGAATCCGTGGCTAGTTATTAGGTATGAAATTTAGTGGAAGTTTTAGGTTTTAGTTTTGACCAATGGGTGACTATATTCCTAATGATGATTTTTTTAGAAATTTAATTGATTATTTACTCCTTTATTTTTAAACATGAGAGGTACATGTGGACGTAATAAAGGGTGTCATATCAACTTGTTCCGACAAGAATAAGTTGTCGCACTTTGACCCACCACTCAATCTAGTCAAATCTTTACCTTGTGAAGAAGTCATGTCAAACCCTAGACATTTGATACCACGTTAGATAGATCTTATGGAAAAAAGTTTTCAACTAATAGAAATAAAAGTAATAATAGAATGAGAAACTTTAGTGTTACAAACCGCTATACAAAGAGAAGTAATACCTGAATGAGACAATTTCGAGTGTTATACGATCAACTGATTAGTTGTCTCTCAATTTCATTGCATGTTTTTATTGCATAAGCTACAAGCAATGAAAACTGCAGCATCCTTAGCCACCGCTTTGCCAAACGGTGCAATTGAGGCATATGTGTCACTTGAGTGCGGATTACAGACTCACCAACAATTGGAGATCAGGATGGCGATCATAGGGTTTCATAAGAGGGAAAAGAGGTTTGAAAAATTAAATACGACATTGGGGAAAGAGGATTGCACATACCGTTGAAGACGACGACCAGCTATTATATAGCTTCAACGAGGGCCCATAATATCCACTTCCAAGTTCCACTTCTGACATTACCAAATTGAAAATAAAAAGGACGAATGTTAATACTGGCAAACTAGGGGGATTATCCTGTCAATATCTGAGTTTTAATTGACTAATGCTAGGTGGACACCATTTTGAAACTCATAACCAAACCCCAAACAATCTCCACCACATGTTACAAGTTATAACAATAAAATAATGTATTTTATTTGTTATAGCTTGTATCGCGTCAACTTACAATAAACTCATTGATTACTATCTCCCCGCTCTCACCCTAGTGCCGTTAGGGTTTCTTCTTGCATAGGCGGTTGGCTGGGGGGAGGGGGTTTGGCCGCCGCAAAGCAGTGCCCCGCTCCCCCTCGGCCTCTTCTCGCCCGTCATCAGCATGGTCTCTTCTTCGGGAGGTATGTGGACGTGGTGTCTTTGGAGGCAGCGATCTTCTTCCTCTCTGTCGTTGAGCCCGACTGCGACAAGTTTCCTATCCATTTCTGTTTTATTGGCTTTCTATTTAGATTGTTCTCTTGTTTTGTCTATCTCGCTGTTAATCAGCGTTGCTTTCTCTTCTCGTGGTAGATTTTTCTTTCTCGGTCAATTTTGTTGTGGAGTTTGTATGACAGCAAGTGCGGTAAAAATATCCTTTTGAAACACTGATTTGGTGCATGTACTCTACCACATATACATACTCAGGTTGAAGGTATTCCTCATAGAAAGCTGCCTTAGCCAGCGAAGGAGAAGAGAAATCTATACATCATTGTCCTTATCAGATTCCGATATGAGTTTTTGTGGTGGTTTGTATCTGTTCTTGATCTTTGTGTAGTTTTTTAGTTTATTTTTCTCCTCATGTAGATGCCGTATAGCCCCTCCATAATGAAATTTGTCTGTTTAACTTTAAAAAAAAATGCTTGTAAAATGTAGTGGAGATTGTTTGAGGTTTGGTTATGAGTTTCAAAATGGAACTCCATACCAAGCCTCTTTTAATTTTGGCTTTGGAAAAAGCTGGACCTGCTTATAGGTTACGAGAGCCACTACCCAACACAAACAAAGAGGTGTCTTATCTCAACAGCGTTGGTCAGCCGGGCATGGTCGGTCTGCCATGTGCCGTGCTGCTTTCGTCTTGGGTAGATACCTCACGAGTCCCAAACGACCGAATCAACTAATCCCCTCCAGGTTTCCATGAATATTGTGCGAGTAGTACATGCTTTATGATAATAATATTGGGTACTAACTAATATAACTAATCCCCTCCAGGTGTCCATGAATATTGTGCCAGTAGTACATGATTTATGATAATAATATTGGGTACTAACTAATATAACTAATCCCCTCCAGGTGTCCATGAATATTGTGCCAGTAGTACATGATTTATGATAATAACATTGGGTACTAAATAATATAACATATCGATAAACTTCGGGATTATCAAGAAAAGACGAGAGATTGCAAGACAGGACGGGAGATAGCTTGGCCGTAACTTCTTCGTCGGTAGTTTATTGCTGTCCTTCACTTGCCATTTCGAGACGATGGTCTAGGTTGTTTCCGTTTTGGCATACACGGAATCTGATATAATCATTTGTCCTTTAAATTTTCTATATCTTTATCAACTCAAAAGCTGATGTGGAATACTACAGCGTTGATGTGGGGAGAACATAAGAGAGTACAGAACAAAACTTAATTAAGTTGAACTATTGAGTTCAAATATGATTTTTTTTTTGTAAAAAATAATAGTAAAAATAAATAAACAAGATGAGGTACTCCTTCCTCTACAGAGACCGAAATAATTAAAATAAAAAGAACTCACCGAGTCAATTCACCTACCCTTTTACCTTATGGAGGATAGGGCATCTTAGATGTCTGCCTACACTATTACCGTATGTTTATCAAAGCCATTGCCTCCCTTACATCTAACGACACTCTCAGATGGAGCACTTTCATTAAGAAATATTATTAAAAGAAATGTGTCATGCTCAATAATATGTCACGAAAAAGCTCTTTTCTTTGGCCAACCTGATGTGTCCTCACTACGTCAATGCAGCTCCACCATACCCCCGAGATCCAATAACCATAGTAGACTCTGGCCTGATATGTTGTCGCGATATGGCTGATTAAACCAACTAATAATAACTCCACCTCTCTTGGACAATCTCAAACGTCTGTACATAAATGATGCCCTTAAGCTTCTGTGTTCACGCAAAAACAACAATAGAAAGATATGCATATCTGACTGAGCAACTATCGGATAGCGGCTGTTTGAATTTCATTTGGGCTCTTGTCCATCCACATGCTCTAACACCTGTGATGGTTTTGGGGCGATACGTACTCAACTGCAAAGGCTTATAATTCTTTTAGCCACTAAGTTCCGAGATCTACTTTTCACAAATTGATTTAGAAATCAAATGCACACCTAGAGTTCTTCTTCTCTTATGGTTTAGTAGTCATTACAAGCTACTCATGGATCAAAACTGGAACAGACAGCTCCCCGTGACTCATTATTTACAAAGTTGACCACACATTCCTCTAACGTCTATTTTCCCTAGTATTATGAAAACATTTTATTATAGCTCATATGATTCTAAAGATCTAAAAAGCATGTTATCTAGTTTCCTTTTCAACTCTCATGGTATTAATACAATGTCATTTCGTAATACTTAGAGCTCTATAATGGTCAATATTTTATGAAACATTTGGAATGGAAGAAACAATATCCGATGATACTTGTTTTACATCTAATGATATAACTATTAACAATTATAAATGCCTTATAAATAACAATATTTATAATTATAGTAATGGCTCAGTATGGCGGTCTTCTTGTTGAGAGAGTGTCTTAAACTCTCTAGAAAAGTTTCCTGACGAATCGAATGTCTACACCAAGCCTCAACATTTTTGGGATGCGTTTTGCACACCTACAGGTGTATTTATAGTCATTACTCCAGACCATATATGGTTTACCTGGAGTGGCCTGGACTGTAAATGTTGCTGATTTGAAAATACAATCCGTGTTACGGACCGTATACAGTCCCTGCCGGACCGCAAATGCGGCCAAAAAACAATCTAATGACTTTGGGACTTTGGATATGTGCCCTATTCTTATAAATAGACCCCCAACTTGTCCCAACCATGAAGAACAACGAAGAGACATCAAAAGACATTTTTTTTGAAGACTTAAAGCCATAGACGGACTTAGGACTTTGCTTAGGGTTTCACGCTTCCAAGAGCTCCTCTCCAAGAAACTGTCTTCTTCCACAGTTGGCTTTCAAGTGTAAAAGGGGATTGGGTTCTTCTTCTCTCTTTTGTAATCATCATCTCTGTAATCTCTCTATCAATAATATCATCTCTGCCAGTGGATGTAGGCTCCCACATTGGGAATTTTCCGGACCACTATAAATCTCATCTTTGTGATTGCTTGCTTGTTCATTGTTGATCTTCGTCGTACGTATTCGGTTTGAATTGCTCGATCTCACGCTTCATCATCTCTATAACAAGCTCGTTGGGCCTTGTTGTTCAGGTCTCCCATCACCACCATATCCCAACAAGTGGTATCAGAGCAAGTTCTACCACCAGATCTCTACCATGACGTCGAAGTACAACATCGAGAAGTTCGATTGCTTGAAGAACTTCTCTCTTTGGCAAGTCAAGTGTGAATCTTGCCTCACGCAAGGAGTCCACAAAGCTCTTCTTGGAAATGAGAAGAAACTGAAATCCGTGACGGATAACCGGTGGGAGGAGATTGATCAGAAGGCACATACAAGCATCTTTCTCTATTTGGAGGATGAAGTCCTCCGTGAGGTCGTCCATCTTAAGACCGCCGAAGATGTTTGGGATGAACTTGAAGCACTTTACATAAAGAAGTCCATAACCAACGAGCTTGCGCTAAAGAAGCGCATTTTCATGCTTTGCATGGAAGAAAGTGTTTCCTTAACGACTCTTCTCGATGAGTTCAATGAAATCAGAGGTTGATCCATAAAATCATAATAGGGGGGCTTAGTTGTATGAGTGATCATAGTATTAACGACTAAGATATTTTTATTGAATTGGTGATTTAGTTCATTTTGTCAATTTTTTATTTTATCAGTCAAGAAAAACAAATTATATATATATATATATATACATATATATATATAAATTTCTAACTAAAATATAACTAACAACTACAACGAGAGAAATAGTATACCGAGACAGTGAAGAGCTCTTAGTAGACCATATCAAAGTTTCTCTTTAAAAATATTTGCGCTGAAGTATTAAAACAAAAAACGGTACACGAAAAAAATTTAAAATGTCCTCCATTCATTTTTGCCTTTAATTTTACTTATTTCTCGATTTGTGTGTGTCATCCTTGCGCAAGGGCCATGCTAATCTTCTCTGTATCGTTTTAATTTTATCGGATGTCTCCGAAGAGACTTTAATTTTACTTATTACTATGAAATTCAAAATGTTTTTTGACCAAAATTAGGTGCCCCGATAATTTTTTTCAGAATAAATTCTGAGAGGATGAATCAACAAAAATTGACTATATTAAATGAGTAATACATATGTTCTTAAATTTTTGAACCAAAATGTGAATAAGTAACAAGAGGAGAATACTAAGATAATGAGAGTTATTCGTACACCATATTAACATTGCATTAAAGGGAGATCTATGTTAAGATATAGAAATAACAAACAATACATGAAAAAAAATTGTGTTCTATTTATTTTCTCCTTTCTTCACTTATTAATTGGACTAAATAACGACCAAAATTAACCTTTTTAGATAAAATTCATTTTGGCTGTAGGGAATTGACCCAAACCATAACAACTAAAACAACACAACTCTCCAACTCGGCTAGCAACTAACATATGTAGATTGTGACACAATAATATTTTGTACATAAACAATCACGTTCCTAGGTGGGATGAAAAACAACAACCGAGGGAAATGGAACTCAGGTTACTGTTACAGGAACCAAGTCCTCAACCAGTCGCACTAGTGACCATGTCGTGTATAGTATATATACAAAATACCACTTATTTAGTTTTGACAAGTATATACAGTACATTTTAGATATGGGGGCAAGGGGCTTTAGCCCCAACAACCCCTCTTGGATACGCCCCTGGATGAAATGATCCATGACCTCAGGCAAATCGATGTAAAGATAGAGGACAAGGATCAAGCAAATTTGTTGCTTTGTACCCTTCCACCATCCTATACGAATCTTCGGGATATGATGATATTCTGTGAGTCAAAGACTATCTCACTCCATGATGTTAAAATGGCCTTGACATCTCAAGAGAAATTAGAGAAGGTACTTACTTCATCAAAAGTAGTGGGTGAAGTTTTGGATGCTAGTGGAAGGGAGCGTACACATGATAAAGACCCTCAAAGTTCAAAGCAAAAGAAAAAGTCAAAGTAACATCAATTAAAGAGGTGCAATTATTGCAAGAAGATAGGTCATACTCGTGATGAATGCTACATGTTGCAAAATAAGCAAAATCATGAGAAATGATATGATGTTGCAGCTCATGCAAAGGTGGCTCATGGAGGTTTTGAAAATGACAGCCATGTTCTTGCTTCATCATCGTCCTATGAATACAAGAAGGATTGAGTTCTTGATTCATCACGCACATACCACATGACTGAGCGTAAGGATTATTTTCATACCTATGAGTCACATCAAGGTGGAGATATCCTTATGGGTGATGATCATCCTTACAAGACGATTGGTGTTGGCACAATAAAGATAAAGATGTTTGATGATGAAGTCAGAACATCGATGGACGTTTGACATGTTGTCAGGTTGAGGAAGAATCTCATCTCTGTGGGCACACTTGAAGACAAGGGTTGCAAGTTTTTCGGTGAAAATGGAGTTCTTGATGTTCTTAAAGATGACTGGGTACTCATGAAGGCAGTGAGAAATTCACACAAAATGTACATCTTGCAAGATTCCACTATCTCAACCTCTACATCAGTTACAACTTCACCTAAAGACACCATAAGACTTTGTCATATGCGTTTGGGACACATATCAGAGAAGGGGATGATGCTTCTGAGCAAGAGAGGGTTTTTTGTGGCGAAAGCATTCAAAGTTAGATTTCTATGAGCATTGTGTTATGGGAAAGGTCAAATGCAATAGCTTCGACACAACAATTCATTCTTCCAAGAATGCTCTATATTATGTTCACTCTGATCTATGGGGACCTTCTCATATTCCTTTCAAAGATGGTGTTAAATATATGATGAACTTCATTGATGATTGCACATGGAAGGTTTGGGTTTATTTTTTCAAGAGCAAGGATGAGGTGTTCTCGACTTTCAAGCAATGGAAGGCTCTTGTTGAGAATCAAACCAATAGGAGAATAAAGAATTTTTGGACTGATAATGACTTAGAGTTCTATTCTAAGGAGTTCAATAATTTATGTAGTGATCATGGGATCAAAATACATCTTACAGTGCGTCTCACTCCCCAACAGAATGATGTAGCACAAAGAATGAACAAAAGGTTGTTGGAAAAGGTCTGATGCATGCTTCTCAATGCAGGCTTGGATAGATCGTTCTGGGCTGAAGCGATATCAACCTCTTATTATTAGGTGAACCATTCTCGGTTGTCTTCTATTAATTTCAAGACTCTTGAAGAAGCTTGGTCTAGTAAACATGTTGATTATTTGAATATGTGAATATTCGGTTGCCCCGCTTATGCACATTCTGATACTAGCAAATTAGAACCTAGAGCTATCAAATGCATATTCCTTGGTTATGCTTCTAGGGTGAAATGATACTATCTTTGTTGCAAGGATCCTTCTTCACCATGTTTCTTGGTAGAGTGTAACGTTACTTTTAATGCATCTACCACGGTGTCTACTATGCAAGACACACAAATAGCTCTTCTATAGGTTCTCTATAGGGCTTCTCACAACAGGTGGAGACCAAATAAGATGTCAGCTCACATGTTGATGAATAAGATACCTCTTCTATACCAGATGATTCAATGCCTACTAAAGATAAAGAGGAGATTCCAGAAAGTTCTTATAGTGTAGTCAAAGGCAAAGTCAAATGGAACGTCAAACCACTCCAACGCTATGGCTTTGGAGACTACATGGTATCCTATGCTCTTTCCAATGTCGTTGATGTGGATATCGATGATGAGCCAACCAATTTCCATGATGCAGACATAGGTCATGATGCTCTGTAGTGGATTGCTACAATGAAGGAAGATATTGAATCTCTTCACAACATTCAAACTTGGGAATTGGTGGTACCTCCCAAAGGGAAGGAAGTGGTTGGTTGCAAGTGGGTCTATAAGAAGAAAGAAGGTGATAGATACAAGGCACGCCTTGTTGCAAAAGGCTATAGTCAAATTGAAGGCATTGATTATAACGAAGTCTTCTCACCCATCATCAAGCATAGTTCCATATGGGTGCTTGTTTCTTTGGGTATGTATTGAAGACCTAGAGTTGCAACAACTAGATGTAATTACAACTTTTCTGCATGATGAACTAGAAGAAAAGATCTACATGCAATATCCAGAGGGTTTTGAAGATAAACAGAACCTTGTGTGCTTGCTCAAGAGGTCACTCTATGGGATGAAGCAATCTCTTAGACAATGGTATATGAGATTTGACTCTTTCATGACTCACAATGGATTTTCCAAGAGTAGTTATGATGCTTGTGTCTACTACAAAGGGCTGGATGACAATTCCTTTGTTTACCTACTGCTATATGTTGATGACATGTTGACCGCTTCTAGACACACATATGAGATTGCCAAGGTGAAATTTCTTCTAGGTGGAGAATTTTATGTAAAAGGCCTAGGTGAAGCTAAGAAGATTCTTGGCATGGAGATTCAAAGGGACCATAAATATTGAAGGCTTATCCTGACACAGGACAAGTACATAAAGAAAGTTCTTTACAGGTTCCACATGTTAGATGTGAAGCCTGTTTCAACTCCATTGGACGCTCACTTTAGGTTATCGACTTTGCAATCTCTACAGTCTAATGAAGAAGATAAAGAGATGGCACATGTACCTTACTCCAATGCCATTTGTAGCATCATGCATGCTATGGTTTGCACTAGAAAAAACATCGCTTATGCAGTCAGTGTGGTTATTCTTTGCATGGTTCATCCTGGCAAGGCACATTGGCAAGCAGTTAAGTAGATTCTGAGGTATTTGAAGGGCACTTCAAATACTTGTTTAGTTTTTTGTCGAGCTCAAGTCATCACGACAGGGTATGTGGACTTAGATTATGGAGGCAACCTCAACAAGAGGAGATCTCTCACAAGTTACATGTTCACAGTGGGATCTACAACTGTTAGTTGGAAAGCCACTCTACAAAGTACTATTGCTTTATCTACTACTGAAGTAGAGTACATTGTGGCAATGAAAGCCGTGAAGGAGGTTTTATGGATCAAGGGCTTGATGAATCAGTTGGGCATGGTTCAAGAACAAGTTATTGTTCATTTAGTCAAAGTGATATACATCTTAGCAAAGATTAATTATTCCATGAGAGAAGGAAGCACATTGATATCAAGTAACACTTCATTAGAGAGGTCATAGATGAAGGAAAGATTCAAATAAAAAAGATTGGTATGTCTGAGAATCTAGCTGACATGATGACTAAGACTCTTGCGTTAGTTAATTTTGAGCTTTGCTCAAAATTAGGTGATCTTCTTTCTACCTGAGCTTTGCCCATGCAGGGCAAGTGGAGGAGATGGTATTCTTAATCAGTTTATGATATTGGAGAATATTGCAAGTTCTCTTCTACTTCCATCATTTTTGAGTTGAAGACGAGGTGGAGTTTGTTGAGAGAGTGCCTTAAACTCTCTACAAAAGTTTCCTTGATGAATCAAACATCTACACCAAGCCTCGACATCTTCAGGATGCATTTTTGGCACCTATAGGTGTATTTACGGTCATTACTCCATACCATATATTGTAACATCCCTGACCTGGGTTATACTTTAACCCAAGGTGTTTTAATTAAGAAAGATGATTATATGCTTAATATTATCTTGTGAAAAGTAACTAGAGCTCAAGAGGAACTTATGTTGCAATTCTAGTCCTTTTTGAATATTGTTGAAATCAATGTTTTCTTTATTTTGGACTAAAGTGAAAATTACCGAAGTTGAGGGGTTTAAATGCAAGTTGTGCATGATATTATGTTCCTCATGTGTTGAAGCATAATGAGAGTGAATATGATGCAGAGGTATGGCTTATGGAAGCCTGAGTACCAAGAAAGAGCTGATAAAGCAATGTTTGTGCATGAAAACCTAGTTTTGGTGTAATGTGCAATTTACCCAAAACCTAGGGTGCAATATGTAAATTACCACTAAGGTCCAATGTTTCTTGGCATCATTTAGAGCAAAGAAAATGATAGGGGTGCCTCATTTGAATTAAGTTGGAGGAGAGAGAATCTTGATATTAAAATAATCAAGATTTAATCCTAATTGAAACCCTAATTCAATTTAGTGCAAAAATAAATGTATTAATTAAAGGGCCTTCAACCAAAATTAATATGGTTGGATTCATATGTGTGTGGATGTCCTTGATCTTTGCAAGGGCCACGAAAATATCCAAGGGAGTGGATAACCCAGTCACAATTTTATAAGGAAAAGAAATATCCACTCACATATGGATATTAGTATAATATGATTTGAGGTGCTTAATTTGCTTTTCTTTAATTCATGGATAATTGAGAGGAATAAGAGGAAAACAATATATCCTCGGATCCAAGGAATATGAGGGGGAAGAGGCGGCCCTATTTTTGGGATTAAATGAATTTTATAAAGCATATTCTCTCTCATTGATTTTTTGTATAAAAAGACCTTTTACAAGCCAAATGAAAGGCTTTTCCCGATCCCACTTCTTCCCTTTGCGTGGAAAATGACCAAGGATCTTGGGAGGACCAGGAGGACGACTCCCTACCTGTTGGTAAACTTCTTGACCCTTGTTCACCTTGATTCCATGGTGGAAATCACAAATTAATGCATGAATTCTTCCTATTTCGATCTCCTCTTCAATTCTAACCATTCCTTTTCACTCAAACCTTGAGGACGACCCTAGGAATGGTGAAAGTAGTTGCATCCACCATTTTTTCCGTGATCTTGGAGCTTTGGATCTCAATTGGAGGTGGTTTTTATAACTTGAACCCTTATTATTGTTATTGCATTCAATTCCTTATCAAATAATGACCCTTTCTTCATTCACGATAATTGATTTGGTTGGATGGTGCAATCACCATGGAAATCATAGTAGGTTTCATGATTTTAGAGATTGATGATGATGAAATCATCCTAAGCACACACCTATCCAAAATATCCAAGGCAAACAGTTTCAACTTGTTGGTCCAAACGGTTTCACCAAACCGTTTGGAGACCAAACAGTTTCAAAACTGTTTGGTGATTTGAGACCCAAACTGTTTAAGGGAGTTGACCATTTGAGAGGGTTGAACGTTTGAGTTCAGAACCCTAATACATGTTGAATGATAATCTAAAGGATCTAATTGATTAATTCAATGCATAGTTAATCACCAAGTAGCAAACCCTAATCGGGTTAAGTGTTGATTTGGTAATTGATGGTGTTGAGTCTTTGGGTTGATTGACCCAAACGGTTTCAAAACCATTTGGGAATCACCCAAACAGTCTCAAGACTGTATGAGGGTCAACCAAGACCGTTTGGAGGTCTAGGGTTGAGTATGGTTTGGTATTTGAAGGTCCATAGATACCAAATTGAAAGGCAATCAATTGTTGATTTGATAATCAATCCAATGATCCAAACCCTAATTGGATGTTATAAATTTTGATGTTGAGATGGGCAAATGGTTTCAAAACCGTTTAGAGGTCAAGCACCTCAAGACCGTATGAGGTCAAGCACCTCAAGACCATTTGTATGGTCAAAGGTGGTGATTGATGGATTAAATATCCAAGGGTAAATTATGGTTGAAGCTCAATAATTCAATTGATTGTAGGCTTCAATGTTGTTAATCATAATCAACTAATTGATGGAAGTACCTTATAAGCCCTTGTAGTTTTGGGACTTATTTGGCCCAAACGGTCTTGAGACCATTTGAGACCAAATGATCTTAAAACTGTTTGGGGGCAAACAGTTTCAAAACCGTTTGGTGATTAAACATTCAAAACCGAATGGAGTTTAATGTGATTCAATCATTTGGGAATTGATGGTGATGATGATTCCAATGATCCAATGATTGATAGTGATGGTAATCAAAGATGGTACAAAGTTTAAAGACCTAAAAGTACCTAAATGATTCGTACTATTAAAGGGGAAAACCCTAATCACTATAAGAACAATAATTTGGTACACTATGTTAATCATAGTTGTATGTACTCGATGGAAGGGTTGATATGACCTAATCAAGTTGAGAGGATGATAGCATGAAATTCATATATTATTATGATTCATGTGATGATTAAGGGTATGATCCTTAAGTAAAGAGATCATGAAACCCTAATCATGAACATAAACCCTAATTGACAGGGTTATTGAATTCTAACCCTAATTGAGGGCAATTCTAAATGTAACCCTAATCCAGGGTGAGGATGTAACCCTAAATATAGGGTAATGATATGTGAAACTCTAAATTAGGGAAATGAGATGTAAAACCCTAATTGGGACGAATAGTGAATCTCTAATTATGGACAATTAAATGAAATCCTAATGGAGATGATTAATAGACCCAAATTGTGGGTAACTATAGTGGAAATCCTAGTTAAGGATGATTCCATGTGAAATCCTATTCTAGGGTAATGTCATGAGAAACCCTAAGATAGAATGATGTACATGAAACATTGATGTGATGATGTGATGTGAGAATCAAATTTAGGGTTATGTCATGTAATGATATATGAAACCCTAGTTGAGGGTGATTCCATGTGAAACCCTAGTTGAGGGTGATTCCATGACAAAATCTAGTTGAGGGTGATTCCATGAGAAACCCTGATTAAGAATTAACATCACATGAAGCTCTAATACTATGTTATGATAATAGGCCCTAAGAAGGGTGAAGGCATGTGCGACTCTAATGTGGAGTCATAATACATAAAACACTAATTTTGGGCAATGTGACAATAAATCATAATCCTAATTTTAAGTAAGGGCATAAGGAAACCATAATGATGATATAGAATGAATTAACTTATAATGGTGAAACATTTCATGTGGTTGATTATAAGCAACCTTATTGTAAGCAATGTCTTTATCATTAGACAAGTTCATATCATTAAAGATAGTTGGACAATTCTAATGTGTGGCCTATGCATTACATGCTAAAGGTGAGAGATTAATGATGGGATGTATTAAGAGGGAAATACCTTAATACAAGATAAGTTGGTTAACTCAAGAGAGTCTGAAATGTAATAAAAGTGATACATCAAGATATGATAGTTATCACATTCAACACTTCAGGGTTTATATACCTTGGTGCACTTCAAATCCAATATAATTGGGTAAGAACATATGAAGTGTGTATGCAACTATTACAATGAAATGTAATGATTTGATGCACTTTGATAAGTTTTAATTAATGTACCTTGAGAATGGGGTTAAGCCAATTGATGAGTATGATGTAGTCATACCATGATGAGGATGAGAAATGAACTCATACCTTGAATTGATGATCATTAATGCTATATGATGAGTGTTATGATCTTGAATAATCATTTGTGATATCTTTGAATACCACAGAGGTATGGAATAATAAATTAAGGGTTGGACAAATAATATAATCATGGAACCCTAATTAATGAGAAATGGGGAACCCTAAACCTAATTTGGGTAAAGGGAATGAAAAGCCCTATTAGATAGTAAACCCTAATTTCTAGTAAAGGAATAATGGTGTTACTATTGTGTCACATGATGTAATGAATAATTTTTATGACTGTCATCATGTCTAATAACCATGCATGTATTATGAGATGATGAATATAGCCAGGTTTGAGTTGTGACATTTATATAATAAATGTTGATTGGCCTTATGTGCCCTAATGTTGTTGTTGCTTAGTCAAAGTAACAATGTGCATGGATTTTATGAGTCTTATGAGTAAGTTGTTGCCTAAAGAGGTGACAAGGTATCTTGTGGCCTTGTGAGCCATGTGTGATTCTTGTGTAACAAGTATCATGAATGCCTTGGTCAGATGACCTGAAGGTGATACTTACATAATAGATGGTAATGATGCTCAATGATGAGTTAAGGGTCTGAATACCCAGAACCATATGATTATGGTGATGAGATTGCAATGGGATGATAATTCCCAGTATTGACATGAGGGACTATGTTCCCAAGGTCTTTTAAAGACTAATAAGTATTTGATGAAAATAGTACATGTCTCTTTATAGCATTGTTGTAATAAGTCATGCTTGAGAACTTGGCTGATGCTAAAAGAATGTGAAAATGTACTTAATTAATCAAGTGAAATCATATCATGTAGAGCACTGACCATAGATCCGTCATAGTCAGGAATAGGTGATGGTGAAACGGGTGCTCTGCGGCAAAACCCAGAACGCATATTTTGAATATGTGGGGGTAAATGGGTGAAAAATATCCTTACGTATGTTGAAGAGATTGAGGGAAGGTAAATAACAAACCTGTCAATCCTTCATGTGTCGGGATGGATGTATCATAAATCTCCCGATGGTTGGGATAGATGTAACATTAATCTCCCAATGATATTTAAGGTCGGGTCGAGGAGATAAACATTAAATCTCTCGATGGTCGATGAGAGTGCAGTTGACGATGTAACTCTATAGAGAAGTTCCAGTATACCCTGGAAAGCTATTTTGAGCAGTTAACATAGTCCTTCTTGTGGTCCCGCACTAATCGGGATGTGAGAGGTCATGGGAATCCGACTCTTCCATTGACCTATGTATGGTACTGATTTTGACTTCGCAGTGGTCGGTCGGAGTATGAGCGGTATACCTCATCTCCTTAGGGCATAAGTGTGATTGTAAAATGAAATCATCTGTATAGCATGTTTGCTTAAGGATTGAATATGGAAATTTATTGGTTGATGTTATATTTGTTTCATGCAACTCTAGTTCATTGATGTTATTCATAACTATTTGTATTCACTACAAGTAGATGGGTGAACTATGATTCTACCATGAGTAGATGCAATGCTCTCCTTGGGAAAGGAGATTACTTCACTTTGTTCATACAGTGATTTATCTGTTGTTAATTACATAAAATCCCTCTACTCAGTTTATTTTAATAAACTGCTATAATAATGTTTTGGCGGAGAGTTATATCTCCCACTGGGGCAATTTACATTTGTCTCACCCCTATGGGATCCAACATTTTTAGGTGGATGATCACGGAGGAGTTTGAGAACATCTTACAGAGAAAGAACTTCAGCAGCAGCGGGGACAGCAGTGACAGCTCAAGTTGAGTGTACTGTCTGTCGTGTCTTGTAGATAGAAGTCCTATGTGTCATCTCTGTACTCTCAGGTCCTCAGAGTTTTTAGTCAGTGTATTTAATAAATCGATCTAAGATTTGGGCTTGATGCCCCGAGATTATTATGTTGTCGGTACATAATGTTGATAGGACAGCTGATGTTGTAATCATCAAGATGAGATGGTACAGGTTATGTATGATTGAACCAGAATGTAAATGTTATACAATGGTTCTTGATGAAAAAGATTTCCTATGTGTGGATCTCTTTGCAAAAAGTTTTAGTTTTTAGTGATTTTCAGTAATCTGCTGCAAATGATTCTCTTCCGCTTAAGTAAATCCTGTTTTTGTGAGTTGGATGCCACAAATTAGCGGTATCAGAGCTCTAGGTTCACTGAGTCTACAGAGACATGGGAATAAGGTAGTAGAGTTTGTTTTGGTGTCATCCAGTGTATCTGATAGTGTCTTCTTCTTGTATAAGAGAAGAAGAACTTAAAGATGACTAGTCACATGAGGAGGTTGCTGCTGAAAGCAGCAATGTGCACCAAGAAGAGGTGCATGGGAGCAGGAAAGAGAGAGACAATTTCCTGAGAATCCCCTAGCTGATCCAACTATAATAAGAAAATCCTTCTTTAAGTATTACTATTGGAGAATTTAGGGCAACAATGATGTATATAGTGGATCAAGCATTGGCAGTGTAGCCTAGATTCCCAGCCCCCAATTATAATGTTTTAGATATCAACATGATTTGTAATTAGCATCATCAGGTTGAAGCAAAAAGGAAATGATGAATTTCTAGACTTAAATTGAGTTTGTGCTCAACCTTAGCATGTTGAATCAACCTTTGAGGAAGAGTCAGCCTGAGGTAGTGAATAATCCATGAATCATGACAGAATAGACAAGATAATGTCATTCAAATATGTTATTTTATGATTCCCTGGATTTAAATGAGAAAGTAATTGATTGAACTTTCCTTGATTAGTCCTATGAGGACTTATGTTTTGCATAGTAAAACATTACAAATGTGTTATGTTATTCTTACCTCTATAAGAAAAGATGAGGTACAAAAGAGATGCCTGGATAAAAATCCAGGGATGTTAAATGTTATGCTTGTCATAGAATGAAAAAGAAGGAATATGATAGCATGCAAAGGGCATATCACTTACTCTCAATATTTATATACCCTAGCCAGGTATACAACTATTGCTGATAAAGTGGGTATGGAAACTCTTAGATTGTTATCTTTTTTATTGCTCTGATCAAGTAATCATTCTGAGACAATCTAATGAGTATCACAAAATAAAAAATATGGAATGAATAAATGTGTCATACCCTAAGTATAAGAAAGAGAAGTCTGAGATAACCTCAGATGAGCATGTTGTATGAGGAACTAAAAGTATACTCCTCATAAGAAAAGAATAAGAATAAGGGGATGAACCCTATCCAATAATGTTGCAAGTATAATAAAGATCTTTCCCATAATGAGGAAATGGGAAATATGATGAGATCATGAAATGATCATAAGCATGCTAGATAATAATAAAGAAAGGGATAATTACATTCAATCATCCTTAGAAATTCCTATGCTAAAGGAAAGGAACCTAGGATGAGACAAAAAATAAATGGTTCATGAATAGTTGAAAATACATGAATTAATAATAGGAATATGAATCCTTGTTTTCTTTCCTTTCAGGGACATGGCAATCAAGTGGGTCTTAGGACACTTGATATGCATGAGATAAAAATGTTCATGTGATGGGTACTTAGAAAAGTATCAGTTTATCTTGGACTTTGGTTCCAAGATGAAGACATATGTAACAATTAATGTTCCAAGATGAAAGGAAGATAAATATGTGATGTGTTCTCAACACATGTGATAGATACCAAGGTGAAATATTTTGGTATCTGAGAAATATCAGATGGTTTATGTTGGCTACCTGGAGTGCTCAACTATGAAATTAGTCTAATTATATAAAATAATATGAACATCATATGTTAGGGGTTTATGCTCTACATAAACATGATATTAATAAAGAATGTATGATGTTTCTCTGAACAAGAAAAGTGTTACTTGACACAAAATTGACTCCACAGTCAAATGATGAGGAACAGTGGAGGAGGTGCCTTGCGTGTTGATTCTATGAGAATCCTGTATGGAAACACTTTGTGCTAATAAAAGTTTTATGGTGTCTCCATAATAAGGAGATGATATGCGAAGACTAGATAGTATGATTAATGAAATATATCTGTCTTCCTTTATTTGGATTTCGGGGATGAAATCCTTGTTAGGGGTTTATAATGTGTAACATCCCTGACCTAGGTTATACTTTAACCCTAGGTGTTTTGATTAAGAAAGATGATTATATGCTTAATCTTATCTTGTGAAAAGTAATTAGGGCTCAAGAGGAACTTATGTTGCAATTCTAGTCCTTTTTGAATATTGTTGAAATCAATGTTTTGCTTATTTTGGACTAAAGTGAAAAATACTGAATTTGAGGGGTTTAAATGCAAGTTGTGCATGATATTATGTTCCTCATGTGTTGAAGCATAATGAGAGTAAATATGATGCAGATGTATGTCTTATGGAAGCTTGAGTACCAAGAAAGAGTTGATAAAGCAATGTTTGTGCATGAAAACCTAGTTTTGGTGTAATGTGCAATTTACCCAAAACCTAGGGTGCAATATGTAAATTACCACTTCAATAAGGTCCATAATGTTTCTTGGCATCATGTAGAGAAAAGAAAATGAGAGGGGCGCCTCATTTGAATTAAGTTGGAGGAGAGAGAATCTTGATATTAAAATAATCAAAATTTAATCCTAATTGAAACCCTAATTCAATTTAATGCAAAAATAAATGTATTAATTAAAGGGCCTTCAACCAAAATTAATATGGTTGGATTCAGATGTGTGTGGAATTCAGGGTTTATATACCGTGATGCACTTCAAATCCAATATAATTGGGTAAGAACATATGAAGTGTGTTATGCAACTATTACAACGAAATGTAATGAGTTGATGCACTTTGATAAGTGTTAATTAATGTACCTTGAGAATGGGGTTAAACCAATTGATGAGTATGATGTAGTCATACCATGATGAGGATGAGAAATGAACCCATACCTTGAATTGATGATCATTAATGCTATATGATGAGAGTTATGATCTTGAATAATCATTTATGATATCTTTGAATACCCCACAGGTATGGAATAATGAATTAAGGGTTGGACATATAATATAATCATGGAACCCTAATTAATGAGAAATGGGGAACCCTAACCCTAATTTGGGTAAAGGGAATGAAAAGCCCTATTGGATAGTAAACCCTAATTTCTAGTAAAGGAATAATGGTGTTACTATTGTGTCACATGATGTGATGAATAATTTGTATGACTGTCATCATGTCTAATAACCATGCATGTATTATGAGATGATGAATATAGCCAGGTTTGAGTTGTGACATTTATATAATAAATGTTGATTGGCCTTATGTGCCGTAATGTTGTTGTTGCTTAGTAAAAGTAACAATGTGTATGGATTTTATAAGTCATATGAGTAAGATGTTGCCTAAAGAGGTGACAAGATATCTTGTGGCCTTGTGAGCCATGTGTGATTCTTGTGTAACAAGTATCATGAATGCCTTGGTCAGATGACCTGAAGGCGATAGTTACCTAATAGATGGTAATGATGCTCAATGATGAGTTAAGGGTTTGAATACCCAGAACCATATGATTATGGTGATGAGATTGCAATGGGATGATAATTCCCAGTATTGACATGAGGGATTGTGTTCCCAAAATCTTTTAAAGATTGATAAGTATTTGATGAAAATAGTACATGTCTCTTTATAGCATTGTTGTAATAAGTCATGCTTGAGAACTTGGCTGATGCTAAAAGAATGTGAAAATGTACTTAATTAATCAAGTGAAATCATATCTTGTAGAGCCTTGACCATAGATCCATCATCGTCAGGAATAGGTGATGGTGAAATGGGTGCTCCGCGGCAAAACCCGAAACGCATATTTTAAATATGTGGGGGTAAATGGGCAAAAAATATCCTTACGTCCGGTGAAGAGATTGAGGGAAGGTAAATAACATACCTCTCAATCCGTCATGTGTCGGGATGGATGCATCATAAATCTCCCGATGGTTGGGATAGATGTAACATTAATCTCCCAATGATATTTAAGGTTGGGTCGAGGAGATAAACCTTAAATCTCTCGATGGCTGATGAGAGTGCAGTTGACCCTGTAACTCTATAGTGAAGTTCCAGTATACCCTGGAAAGCTATTTTGAGCAGTTAACATAGTCCTTCTTGTGGTCCCGCACTAACCAGGATGTGAGAGGTCATGGGAATCTGGCTCTTCCATTGACTTATGTATGGTACTGATTTTGACTTCGCAGTGATCGGTTGGAGTATGAGCTGTATACCTCATCTCTTTAGGGCATAAGTGTGATTGTAAAATGAAATCAGCCGTATAGCATGTTTGCTTAAGGATTGAATACGGAAATTTATTGTCTGATGTTATATTTATTTCATGCAACTCTAGTTCATTGATGTTATTCATATCTATTTGTATTCACTGCAAGTAGATGGGTGAACTATGATTCTACCATGAGTACCTTGGGAAAGGAGATTACTTCACTTTGTTCATATAGTGATTTATCTACTGTTAATTACATAAAATCCCTCTGCTCAGTTTATTTTAATAAACTGCTATAAAAATATTTTGGCAGAGAGTTATATCTTCCGCTGGGGCAATTTACAATTGTCTCACCCCCATGGGATCCAACATTTTTAGGTGGATGAGTACAGAGGAGTTTGAGAACATCTTGTAGAGAAAGAACTTCAGCAGCAGCAAGGACAGTAGTGACATCTCAGGTTGAGTGTACTGTTTGTCGTGTCTTGTAGATAGAAGTCCTATGTGTCGTCTCTATACTCTCAGGTCCTCGGAGTTTTTAGTCAGTGTATTTAATAAATCGATATGAGATTTGGGCTTGATGCCCCGAGATTATTATACTGTCGGTACATAATGTTGATAGGACAACTGATGTTGTAATCATTGAGATGAGATGGTACATGTTATGTATGATTGAACCAGAATGTAAATGTTATACAATGGTTCTTGATGAAAAAGATTTCCTATGTGTGGATCTCTTTGCAAAAAGTTTTAATTTTAGTGATTTTCAGTAATCCGCTGTAAATGATTCGCTTCTGCTTAAGTAAATCCTATTTTTGTGAGTTCGATGCCACATATATGGTCTGCCTGGAGGCCCTGGACTATAAATGTTTCTGATTTAGAAATACACTATGTGTTACGGACCATATACAGTCCCTTCCGGACTGTAAATGCGGCTGAAAAATAGCCTAATGACTTCAGGACTTTGGATATGGGTCCT
The DNA here is from genome assembly GCA_963693085.1 of Alisma plantago-aquatica. NCBI lineage: Eukaryota > Viridiplantae > Streptophyta > Magnoliopsida > Alismatales > Alismataceae > Alisma > Alisma plantago-aquatica. The sequence goes on from OY856409.1 coordinate 52,650,996, forward strand.
ATTCTTATAAACAGACCCCCAAATCATTCCAACCATGAAGAGAAATGAAGAGACATCCTGAGATGTTGTTTTTGAAAGACCTAAAGTCACAAACATACCTAGGGCTTTTCTTAGGATTTCACGCCTCCTAGAGCTCCTCTCCAAGCAACCATCTTCTTCCACAGTTGACTTTTGGGTGTAAAAGGGGATTGGGTTCTTCTTCGCTCTTCTATAATCATCATCTGTGTATTCTCTCTATCAATAATATCATCTCTTCCTATTGATGTAGGCTCCCACATTGTGAATTTGCCAAACCACTATAAATCTTGTCTTTGTGGTTGCTTGCTTGTTCGTTGTTGATCTTCGTCGTATGTATTCAGTTTGGATTGCTCGATCTCACACTTCCGCATATGCACAACAAGCTCATTGGGCCTGGTTGTTCGGGGTCTCCTATCACTACCATATCCCAACACTTCTTTATGCTATAAGAGACACCGAGTATTGCTCTCAAGCTAAAAGCTTCCATGGTGAATAAGGAGGATGAAGTTGCTGAGGTTGTTGGCACCATATCTTTCGTATCAATTGTTCAAGACATCTCTGATAACGATGCGACTTGAACTGGGCTTGTCTTTCTATCCAAAATTTCTCATGCTACATAATATTTTGTAAAGTTTCTTGATTACTGGCTCTGATGCTTTTGGCTATAGACTATATATAGCACAGCCCACCCCCATATACATAGATTCACCCTATCACATTCCATTCCATCACATTCTAATATCTAGCCTCACCCCTGATGACAATATTAAAGGGCAATCTTAGACTGTGTTTAATATATGGTGAATCATAGGATGGCGAATGATGGGAAAATAGAAAAATTAGATAGCATGGTGATGGTTAATGGAAAATTTCCCTTGGGAAATCAGTGCTAAAATTTGGTCTTTTTTCCCATGAGAAAGTATAGTGAATGATGGTGAAAATATATTTTTTAAAAGTTATCTCTCCACTAATCATTTTGGACACATAAGTTAAAAAAACTTTCTGTAACATTTTACATCTCTAGACAAATTAACATGTTTTCTCTAGATTTTTTGCTCCAAATTTGACTTTTTAGTAAAACATATTTCTTTCTAAATACTATTTCTCTATCTCACATCCCTAAAGTAAAAAATTTCTCCTGCTAAAATTTTATTTATTTTATTAAGATAATAATTTTCAACTAAAATCATTTCTTCTGATTAGAAACTCCCAATTGAGAATATATTTCATGTTAGTAAGATTTTTGTCAAAAATTATTTTTCCTCTTCTAAATAAAGAACATCCTTTCAAACAATTTTCCTATCAAAAGTTTGATTTATATCTAATTTTTTTTCAATCCAATTAAAAAATTTATGTTGTAAAAATGATTAAGAATATATTTAATTACAAAAAATCAATTTGAGTTGGTCTTAGACTTAATAAATAGAATTTATATGTGTATTGGTGTTTTTCATAATTTTTTTCCTATACCCAATTCTATACCCATAACAAATAATATTTTTTAAGTTCCCTTGCCTTTCCTAGGTGTTAGCAAACAATAATTTTGAACAATTTTTCCTTCCCTTTTCCTATCACTATCGCTTTTCCTTCACCTCACCGTCAGTGTTACTATTTTATATATCAGCACATAACAAATACGTCATTGTATTCTTTGCATTGGTTTATAACTTTCTGTTATGTTCTAAGTCATTGCGTGACAATCATTGGTTTTACATATATTTGTTTTAACTTTTAACAGGTTAAAAGAAAACATTTGAATCAAGAAAAGCATACCAATCTCGTGTATGGACCAATATTCGAGATTTGGGTGCACCGCTAGCTCCCAAACATGTCGTATGATCGATCGCGTCTATCCAAGCCGTACTCCTTTACATTTGAGTTCTTTGACGCGGCCCAAAGGACCACCCGTCACGACTGGTTATTTGTTGGTCCCAAGTGGCTTTCCTTCGTCCGTGTTTTCTGGGCCGTCCAGCATCTTTTTCTATAGTTCTAGCCTAGCATTGCAAAATTGGGCCTACTTCCCCAAACCTGGTAAGGTCTGCTAAGCACGCCCACCCCGTTGTCAAAGACGCCCCATCTAGATTCTACCCGTCTTGGGACATCCAATAGCAACATGAATGATGCCAATTCCTCTCGGCATTTTTTGGGGGTTTGACTTGAACAACGGAGTTTAGGTTTCCAGCAATATCTTCTGCTCTTATTACATATATTCTTGGTTTCCAGTTACATTTCCAATACATTTCTTTACCATGTATGCCGTCCCACTACTCCTTTAACATCCTTCCATTTCTGTGTGGATCAGTTCATTCCATTACCACCCCAGTTTGGTTGTCTTTGTGTGACCCCTTCAAGCTCCCAAGTCCAAAAGCATGCGAGATTTAGCTGAGTAGCTCGGCCTAGCTCGGGGAGAGTTGCGTCCAGCCCGGATAAGCTCAAATTGCAAGGAGTGAGCTTTGCTTAGCTCAACTCCAGCTCGGTTCAGCTCAATGGCCAAGGAAGCAGCTCGGTCAGCCCGTGTGCAACGGGGCCGACCAACAACATAGCTCGGGAGAAACAACGCTAGCTTGGACTCGAACTCATGGGCGAGTCAATGTCGGACGGACAAGGCGCCAGCAAGGGAGTCTGACACACGACTGGCAAATGTGCCACGATGCTGGGACGTGGGCGCAAGGCGGTTGAGACTGAATGGGACTCGACGCGGAGGACAACTGTCGCTCGGGCTCGGGACCTCAATGAACCGGCGCCACTAAGGCCACGATCCAGGGAGGGACGTGGGCCGCACATGCCAACTCCCAAAACAAACCTAACAGATAACCACTAAGGGAAGCGATGCCTGCTCGCTGTAAAGGGAGGGGCGTGTCGGTTCGCACGCGGCCCATGGGCCGAGCCGAAGGCCTAACTGCCAGCAACCACTCTTGTAACTACCATTAACGTGGAGGGGCGCTAGAGAGCGACTCCTTAGGAGTTAGTGGGCGAGTCGGGTACTATTGGGAACTGCTCACGCCCCACTACTCCCTTGTCTTTGTAACTGCCCCGTGCAGCCTTGTATAAATGGGGACTTAGCGGACCGAGCGAGACAGAACTCAGAGGGAGAACACACTCATAACTCAGGTGAGAGCAAGAAGTGCTCGACTTAGAGAGAGTGGAAAGGGATCAAGGGGATCCCGCCCGAGTTGTGTAAGTCCTTAGTGAAGTTTTGTACAACACTTGAGAGTGCAATAAAGAGAAGAGTCTCCGACAACTTCCTTGTTCTTGGGTGCTTCATTCTTTTTTCTTTCCCTTGGTGAATTTTTCTAAGTCCTTAGGGATTTTTTGGGTAAAGGCTGAAGTGACAGATGGAAAACTTCACTGCCGCCCACCTTGTTGAATTAAGGGGTGTGACACTTTTCAACCCAAAATGCATTTGGATGGAAAGACAAAGGGGAGTGGGAAAAATGAAGAGACAAAGATAGAGAAGTAAATGAGAGAGAATGTACATGAGAACAAACATGTCTTCATGCAATTTTGGCCTCTTATCCTCTTCACCATCTTCATAGAGCAACAAAAATTCTCGACCATCGAGCTTGTTTCATTATATGCATTACCATATTATCATTCTACCTTATCAAAAAATTATGATATTACAAAACCTCCCAGTCGATGAGACTCGTATTAATCAAATTATGATATCTTAGATGACAACATTTTGTTTCATCTTGTCAAGCTGAGTAAGATTCACCTCCCTAAACTTGAGTCAAACCGATTCATATGTTAGGTTTGTTTTGATTCCAGCAACTAGTTTGATTTTATATCCAGTCTTAAATAATTATATGCACTTTCTAAATAGTATTAACTAATTTTGATTTTATTAAAGTTAATCTATATTTTCATGCGCTTCAACTAATGGGGAAGGTTTAGGAGTTTTATCTTTTCTATGATAGAATGTAACTGGTTGTGGGATGGTCAGAACTCTAAAAGGGGGTGTGCCAACATGAGAGGCCATTCAAGGAAGAAAGAGGTGACTTCCCTCCAAATATTCTGCCCAATATACCTCAACCTAATCATTGTAAACACAATAGCAATGTCTTTGTTCTAGTGTTACCATAGAAGTGACTGAATCTTTAGTGACACGAAGAAGATGGAGAATACAAAGCTTCAATTTACAACTCCAAATGCCATCGATGGCGAACTTAGGTACAAAAGATCAAAAGCAAGAGAGATTGTGAAGAAATGGCAAAATACAACATCAAGATATATTATTGGTCTCGAATATCATTAGCCTACCCTTGTTCGTCATTTCAAGTCTATATGGAAATTGAAATCGACAATAGAGGTCTTCCTACGGAATAATAATATTTTGTCATATATATGATGACTTTGAGAATTTGAAAATAGTTTTAGCCCATGGGACATGGTTTGTTGGAGGGAAACCACTTATAATAAATAATTGGGAGATTGGTGAACCCTTGAAGAAGTGGAAACTCGTATATACCTATATAGTTAGATTTCATAATATTTGTTTTGAATTCCTGGGTAAGATATTGTGAGAACCTGTTACACTAAACGATATTACTCAAAACATAAAATACAATCAATCACTAATTAATCATATGCCTAAAAATATGGGTAAATTAAAACCGATTTCAACGTCAGCACTTTCTCATAAACATTTGCATAAGAGCCACTACTATAGAAATGGCTTATGAAGTTACTTTCCATGCGTCAGTTATTAAATAAGAACCGACGCCTAAAACCTACATCGTCGGTTTACAACACAAATCGACATATATCGTATAGGAGTGGCCAGACACGGGTATCGCTTTCTATTTAGTGTCAGTTCTAGAATAAACAACCAACACCTAAAGTAGCCCACGAAATCCAATTTTTTCGAGCAAAAAAAATTGCGCCAAAGTATCAGATACAATGTCGGTGTTTTACCTAATAACCGACATTGAATGAAGATAAAATTTGTGCCAAAAGTTACAATATGGGTGTCAGTTTTCTTAGAATAACCGACGCTGATAAGGGTCTCCGCCAAAAAAATTAGGGTAAAGGAATGTCCAATTGACGTTAATTGTCTTTTTATAACCGACACCTAATAATAAAGGTGTCAGTTGTTATGGATTACCGACGTCGTTTAGTAACTTAATAGCCCCCACGCACAACAAACTCTTCCCCCTTTCTCTTCTATTTCATTGAGATCGATTTTGCTCCGACGATTCCCGACCCCTGCTACGTCGCCGCCGCCTGCTGCTGCGTCATCTGCCGCCTGCCTCCGCGCCGCCGCCTACTGCTGCTACAACTGCTCGCCACCGCCGCCGCCTAGCTCTCCTTCTCTGCTCTCCGCCGGCGCCCTCTCCTTCTCTGCTCAACGTCGGCGCCTCTCCTTCTCTGCTCGCCTGCCTCCGCGCCGTATCCTGCCGCTGGTGTGCTCACCGCCGCCTCCGTCTCCACGCTGCTACTAATAGTTGGCCCTCCTTTCTTCATCACTGGTTCTCCTGCTCTTCTTCTTCCTTCTCCCTCTCCTTACCAACAACAACCATGGTCGTGTGGGCTGGCACGGCCGTGGCTGTGTTGGCCGACCACACAGCCGTGCTACCCAACACGGTCGTATGGTTGGCCAACACAGCCACGGCCGTGCCAGCCCACACGACCGTGGTTGCTGTTGGTTATTACTCTTCTAAAATTATTCTTATATTGTTGAATCAGGTCAATGACCACACCTACTATTGTGCCTGAATTATGCCATGTATGTTTGTACAAAATGAATCTTATCGCTCTAATTGTGAATTATTACATGTTTGAAACTATTGAATTCTTGATTTATTATTTAATAATTCTCTAATTGTGAGTGATGCAATGTAAGTGAGAAAATACATGTAGTGGATATGTACTCATTAGCCTAGAAACCCGTCCAAGATTTACTCATTAGGAGTAAATCTTGGATAGGCCCCAGTTTGGGACTGTTCTTGAACACCTAATCTCACTTAGGATGTAAGTATATAATGTGTATTGGGTTCTTAAGAAAATTTCAGTAGCATTTCCCTGTTTGTTCTCTAAGTACATATGTACTTGGAGAACATTGGGGAAATGCTACCGAAATTTTCTTGAAAACCCAATACACATTATACACTTACTAGTGAGATTAGGTGTTCAAGAATGGGATAGGTGGTACACATTTATTGTATATAAGAATGACAACACATGTATTTGTTTGCCTAGAAACCCATCCAAGATTTACTCATTAGGAGTAAATCTTAGATAGTCCCCGGTTTGAGACTGTTCTTGAACACCTAATCTCACTTAGGATGTAAGTGTATAATGTGTATTGGGATTTTGAGAAAATTTTGGTAGCATTTCCCTGTTTGTTCTCTAAGTACATATGTAATTAGAGAACAACAGGGAAATGCTACCGAAATTTTCTCAAAAACCCAATACACATTATACACTTACTAGTGAGATTAGGTGTTCAAGAATGGGATAGGTGGTACACATTTATTATATATAAGAATGAAAAAACATGTATTTGTTGGCATAAAGTTTTAACCATGCAAAAACTCTAATCTGTTAACCCTAGACCCTAATCTTGTTGTAATATATACTTGTTTTCTCTTTGATCATAGAATGGATAGATCATGGATGTCCATTCGCAATCGCTGCACCCCAGAGTTTATTTCTGGTCTTGACCAGTTTATTAGATTTTCCAAGGAACATAGGAAACAACCTGGAGATAGGTTCTACTGTCCATGTAGGCATTGCGGTAACAACTTGAAAGTCAGCACTGGTGACGAAATCAAAAGTCATGTCATGTGCAATGGGATTATACAAGGCCATACAGAATGGCACTGGCATGGAGAGATTTCAAACCCGAAACCAGTAGATGTCGATAGCAGTGCTTGTGTAGAAGAAGAAATTTCCTACGATGATGTAGATGTGAATGAACCAGTTCCAGTAGACATTGTTGATGTGATGCTGGATAGTTGTGGGGTAGAGCACACCGATCCACCTCCCATTTTTAGAAACATTGTGCATGATGTTGAGATATCATTATACACAGGTTGTACTAAGTTTACGAAGCTTAGCGCTGTGTTGAGATTGTATAAGCTGAAAGCTAACAATAGATGGAGCGACAAAAGCTTCACGTCATTGTTGTCTTTGTTGAAAGAAATGCTTCTTGAAGGAAACGAGCTGTCAATATCAACATACCAGGTAAAGAAATTGTTGTGCCCAATGGGAATGGATGCCAAGAAGATACACGCATGCCCGAATGATTGTGTATTATTTCAAAAGGACTATGTGGATTTGAAAGATTGTCCAAAATGTGGTGCGTCACGGTATAAATTGACAACTTCGGGGGAGTCCAAAACTGGTTCTCCTGCCAAGGTGATGTGGTATCTACCTATAATATCACAATTTCAACGCTTGTTTTCCAATCTGATAGATGCGAAGAATTTGAGGTGGCATGCAGATGTTAAGAAAAATAATGATGGGATCCTGCGACATGTGTCTGATTCCCCACAGTGGAAGAAGATTGATCTATTGTACCCTGAATTTGGTGAAGAAGTCAGGAATCTAAGACTTGGGCTTTGTACAGATGGGATGAATCCGTACGGGACATTGAGTAGCCAACATAGCACTTGGCCAGTCATGCTTGTTATATACAATCTTCCTCCCTGGCTGTGTATGAAAAATAAGTACGTAATGCTGTCGTTGTTGATATCGGGCCCTAAACAACCTGGAAATGACATCGATGTTTATCTTGAACCTCTGATTGATGACTTAAAGAAACTCTGGGGTGAAGGTGTGATGACCTATGATGCTTCACGAAGAGAGACATTTCATTTGCATGCTATGTTGTTTTGCACTATTAATGACTTTCTAGCATATGGGAATTTTTTTGGATATAGTGTCAAAGGAGCTAAAGCATGTCCTATATGTGAAGAGAACACTGATTCAACAAGACTAAAACATGGTGGTAAGACTGTATATCTCGGTCATCAAAGGTTTCTTATAAAATTCCATCCGTATCGTAGGAAGCACAAAGCATTCAATGGATTGAATGAGGAACAGAGTGCACCTAAACCTATACCAGGGGAGGTTGTTTATGAAAGAGTAAAAGACTTTGTTAATGAATTTGGTAAGAGATCACAATGTACTATGGCCACACGGAGTGACAAATCTTTATTCAAAAAGAAGTCAATATTTTGGGATCTTCCTTATTGGAGTTCTTTGACAGTCAGGCATTGTATTGATGTCATGCACATTGAGAAAAATGTCTGTGATAGTGTCATTGGTACTTTGTTGAATATACCAGGTAAGAATAAATATGGGATAAAATCCAGACTGGATCTACGTGAAATGGGAATAAGGTTAGAATTAACAGAATTTCATGAAATGGAAAATTGAAGAACATACTTACCTCCCGCTTGTTACACATTGTCTAGAAAGGAGAAGAAAGCTTTTTGTGAATGTTTGGTAAATGTTAAGGTGCCAAAGTGTTACTCATCGAACATCCGTAGATTGGTATCAATGAAAGATCTGAAGTTGATAGGTCTTAAATCTCATGATTGTCACACTCTATTGCAACAAATATTGCATGTGGTAATTAGATCTATATTGCCGAAGTATGTAAGGTTTGCAATCACCAGATTTTGTTTCTTTTTCAACAGTGTGTGCAACAAAGTTATTGACCCTGATACTCTTGATAAATTACAAAGAGAAGTGGTTGTTACCCTATGTCAGCTTGAGATGTATTTTCCTCCGTCGTTCTTTGATATCATGGTACATCTTGTTGTCCACTTGACTAGGGAGTGAAGATGTTGGGACCAATTTTCTTGCATTGGATGTATCCCTTTGAATGATACATGAGCATTTTTAAAAGTGATGTTCGAAACCATTATCGACCTGAAGGGAGTATTATTGAGGGTTATGTGGCGAGAGAGGTTATGGATTTTTGCAATGACTTTCTCAGTGGTAATGACACTCCTGATAATGACAAGAATATTGACGAGCAATTTGGCAAAGGAATTTTGGGATTACGTGTGAAAGTAATCAACCATGAGTAGTTGGAACAAGGTCACTTGTATATTTTACACAACATGGACGAAGTGAACGTTTATATCGAGGAACATACCAATTTCATCAAGAGACAATATCCTTGAGCCAATACAATGTGGTTTGCTAGAGAGCATAACAAGACATTTATTAAGTGGTTTGAAGATAAAGTCTTGCATCAACTATCTCAAACACCAGATGACATTACTGAAACTATCAAATGCCTCACCTTTAAACCAAAATTGACTGTTATGTCTTATGAAGGGTATGGCATTAATGGATTCACATATTACACAAAGCGCCAAGATGATAAGAGTGTCGTCCAAAATAGTGGGGTTACCCTTCAAGCATCGACTATGTTTTTTGCAAGTGCAAAGGATAAGAGTCCACGTGAAGCTAAAATGTCATATTACAGTGTCATTGAAGACATATGGGAGTTTGACTACATAGATTTCAGAATTCCTCTCTTTAAATGTAATTGGGTTGATAACACCAAAGGAGTTATAGTGGATGAATTAGGCTTCACTTTAGTGAACTTTGAAAAGATTGGCGAGAAGGGTGAACCATTCATATTGGCATCACAGGCAAAACAAGTATTTTATATCGATGATCTTGCAAATGATAAATGGTCGGTTGTTCTTCATGGTAAAAGATAGTTCATTGAAGATCCTATAGATGAAGAACAATACTATGATAAGTATGATGACTCCAGTCCATTCTCAGTTGGGTTGCCAACACCAGAAAATATTGAAGCTAATGATGACTTGTATGTACGCGGAGATCACAATGAAGGATTGTTAATTGATAAAAAATCACAATATTAGAGGCATGTTTATATTTTTTATATGTTTTATTTTTCTGAATGTGAACTTTACAATGTGAATGTGAACTTTACAATGTGAATTTTACAATGTGAATTACTTAATTTATAATGTGAACTTTACAATGTGAATTACTTTACAATGTGAATGTGAACTTTACAATGTGAGCTTTATAATTTGAATTACTTTACAATGTGAAATTTACAATGTGAATGTCCATTTTCATATAGCTGAGCATTCTCCTGATGACCGTGATGATGATTACCATGAGGGTGAGGACATCAATGTGCCGCCTCACAATGTAAGTTTTAAAAATATATCATATATTTGTATCTATATGTCCATTTATAGTTATATCTTGTAAATGTGTTTATTTTGTCAAATTTTAGGCTGATGATGCACATGTACCATCTGAAGCACTTGAGACACTTGATCAGCAGCACCAAAAAGTTGTCAAGAGAAGGGGCATCACTATGATGAAGAAGTTAATAGCGCAAAAGGGCAATGGACCCAAACTTGTTGTGGATTTTGATAATGCAGGAAATGCATCTGGTGTGAATTGCAATTCATTTGTTTCATATCTTGGGTATGTTACTCATAGCCATTATGGTTGTAAGATAGATTCTTGGCATAAGGTTCCTAAGGAGAAGAAATACGTAATATGGAAGGATTTATGTGTGAGTTATTATTAATTTGCAATTCTATTTTGTAGATTACTAATTGTTTTGATACTAGTTAATAGCAATTCTATTTTACAGAGTATATTTGAATTGGATGAAAAGCTGCATCATAAATGCGTGATGCAGTGCTGTGGGAGAGTCCTAAGGAACTATAGGACAAATCTCACCCGAGAATACATAAAAGAAGGTGACAAGAGGAAGAAGACAGCCATTGAACAGTGGAACTTCCTGGATAAAGAAGAATGGGACGCGTTTGTTGCTTCAAGACAAACTGATGAATTCAAGGTATTAGGCGTCAGTCCCAATCTCATTAATATATGTTGTATTCACCTATTGAAGATTAACATTTAGTGTTACTAACCAAATCATTAATGTGCATACTAACTAGGCCCTCAGTGAGACACAAAAAATCAAGGCGTGCACTGAACGTGCATGACCACACAATGGGTCCAAAGGGGTATGCAGGCATTCACCAAAGACTATAGTCTGAGGCTACTTCTCAGTCTGCTGCTACACAGGAGTCCTCTACTATAGGTAGCACACCTCTGCCTCACCATGATGTCTAGATAGCTGGGAGGCAAAATAAGAAGGGAGAAATAAGGAAGCCCGCAACTGCTGAGGCGGCTGTAAAAATGGTAAAATACAACTCTTACAGTAATCGTTCGAATATTGATTATTTGTGGTGTTTACTTAATTACAATTTTTTTTTGACGATTAGCGGGAGCTGCACGAGCTGAGGAAACAAGGCAAGTTCATCCCTGAGGGCACAAGGGATGAATTGATAGTTGCTCTGGGTAACCCAGAGCATCCTGGACGTGTTAGGGTTGCAGGCGCTGGTGTGGGAATCAAAGATTTTTTTGGGCCATCCCAGCGCAAACATGTCCCAAAAGTGGGACTTTCACAATAAGAGGTAACATATTCTTTCTTTATAATATTACTGTAAAAGAGAATTCAATAATTAGAAGCTAACGTTTCTTTTATCCATGTATAGGTAGATAAGCTAGTTGATAGGAAACTTGAAGAAGCACTGAAAAAGTGGCAGGCATCTCAGACTGTCACTCAGTAGACAATACCTATTATGGCATCCCACTCTACTCCTACTGTAAAGGTTGGGAGTAATCATGTAGACCCACCACCTAGCACATCCGCTATAAGTATTTTTATGACATAGTAACTAGTTTTTTAATTCAAGATGATATGTTTTCAAGATGATATGTATATATGAAATTGTAGTCATTTCAAAAAAAGATGATATGTATATATATATATATATATATATAACATTCTTTACACAAAAATTTGTAGGGGTTGAAGCCATGCCGTCTAAAAAGTAAAGAATATGTCGTTGCAGAGGCGTCGTCTTACCCATCCCTACCAGGGGAAATGTTTCACGGGTCTCCATTACCAGCTGGTTGGATTCGTGTGAGCCCGGTACATATATTCCCCAAGTGGATGGATCTTCCATTGCCATATGCCCACCCAGATTGTGAAATGCTTGGTGAGGCAGAAGGCGGAGTGATATTGTGGCTAAAAGTGGATGTCCTCTTTACTGAAACTGTATGGTACATTTACATTACGTTAAATTGTTAGTGTATGTATATGATGTCAGTTGATCTAAAATTATATATATATACATGTTAAAAAGAAGACACCCACAGCATCTAGGCCTCCACTTCCACCTCCTACATTACCCAGTTGGGTTGCACAGGACCTACCTGTCCCGTTAGGTCCTAACTGTAGGGGTATGACAATATGGTTAGGCGAACATGATATAAATGGCCCTATAACTGTTTCTATAGATTCAGATGATGCAGGTCAATCATACGAAAGCAAACTATTTATACAAGATATTTTGGAGTTGTTTTGATATGATTGGCTAAATACATCTGTGATAGAGCTATGGATAAGGTGAGATCTTCTTTATACATCCACATACCTTGTGTAGGATCTGGTGATCTGGTTTCTTATTTATTAATGCATGCATAATTAATACATATTTTGCAGCTACTTAGACAAGATATGTGCAGATTTTACATTCAAACATGTAGGATTTTTGATTCCATCTTTGATTAGTCTAGTAGCTAAAGACCCTCTGTCAGTTCAACAATACTGATGTGAGGCTTTTACAAATTTTTCTCAAAATAAGAAGACGGTGATAATAGCTCCATTCAATGTAGAGTAAGTTTACTTTGCTTATTATAATTTGGACTTAAGAAAATTACATTTTTATTGTGGATTTTGAGTTATTAATTTTTAACTTTTTTTACCTCTAGTGGTATGCATTGGGAGTTACTAGTTATTATCTCCAAGACGTTCTCTGTCTATTATCTAGATCCTAAGGGGAGTAAATTGAATTCAAAATATGGACACATAATGAAAATGACATTATTCCGATGAGAAATATTTCATTTTCATATCCGTTAACATATGTTATTACATTACTATTTAATTATGCAATGTACTGTGTTACATTAACATGTAGGGGTTTTGATGAGTTCAAAAAGGCTGGAGGAAAGGTCCCTATGAAAAAGAACCAGCCAATAATTTGGAAAAACGTGAAAGTAAGTTCCCGACTGCAATATATGTATATATTATTTATGTGAACAATGCTTAATTAGTTGTATTTTTTAATATTTTGTATGTTTGAATTTATAGTGTGCTACACAAGACAACAAATAGGCATGTGCATACTATGTGATGCGATTTATGCACATGATTATCAAATATGCCGCAGTGGACATCAATACTATTCCTGAGGTATTATATAGTCTCATTAGATAATATGAAATATATCAATCTTATTTATAGCTCATTAATTATATATATACATCATTCTCTTTACATGTGTTTAAAACTGACCACACTACAGGAAAGGCCTTACCAGATGTACATGCTCCCTATACGACGGGAGAATTAGATGAAGTAAGAGAAGAATGGGAAACAACCATACAAGTAGTGGGGGTTTTAAAATATAATGGGGATGTTGATCGCAAATAATGACTACATAATTATATTTTGTAAATGAATTTCTAAATTATAATATATGTGTGAATATTTCTACATGTCTGGATGTTTCTACATGTGTCTGAGTGAAAATGAATGAAAATGTTGGTTGCTATATGAATGTTTCTACATGTGTGAATGTGAAATGGAACTACAGATTGCTAGCTACATGAATGTTTCTAAATGTGTGAAAATCAAATGGAACTACATGTTGCTAAATGTGAATATTTTTGTTGTTAATTTTGTAGGTTTGTGGCATGTTGTTGGCTGATATCAATGGATGTCGTAAAACCTACAGTTCATATTTGAATTGTAGGTTTCTCATCCTACGACCAGCCATACAGTAGGTCTGCAGACTGATAGAAAAAAAAACAAAAAACAGGCATCGGTTATTTGTATAAAACCGACGCCACATAGTTACAGTGTCAGTTTCTACTCGTAACCGACGTCTATTTCCTTAACACCATGGCCGTGCTGGCCAGCACGGTCGTGGCAGCGGACCTGACACCACGGCCGTGGTGGGAGTGATATGGCGTCGGTTACAGTGTCAGTTTCTACTCGTAACCGACGTCTATTTCCTTAACACCACGGCCGTGCTGGCCAGCACGACCGTGACAGTGGACCAGACACCACGGTCGTGCTGGCCAGCACGGCCATGTTGGGAGTGAGACGACGTCGGTTTCTTATCTAATAACTGATGCTGATAGTGCCCAAGATGACGCCCTTTCTGTGGTGTGAAGGTATATGGCGTCAGTTTCGTATCTAATAACCGACACCTATAGTGCCCTGTTAGCACGTTTTCGGTGGCGCGCGAAGGGTTTTGGTATCAGTTTTTGAATCGACGCGTAACGGCTGGGCTTTTAGCGTCGCCCACATAGGTGTCACTTAGAAACTGACACTAAAAGCCTTAAATAACCGACACTAAAGGTCGGTGATGTACTAGTGAGCCCAACATCTTTCTTATATCCATACTATGCCAAGAATTTAATACAAATTGTTCTATTGTCTTACCCACCACATATATACACATGAGAACAATATTCGTATATGTCACTCAAACAAGCATCAATATACTAACAAAAGTCCAATTCGTTTGAAGCACCATATACAAACTTTTCCTCGTCCAGACTTGACAGTACAATGATGACTCTAGGACACACTAGACATCTAATCAACTTTATCAAAGATGCATTACTATAACTCCTCTTTGCTGCCACATGTTTTTTTTTCGTTACTTCCAATTATCTAAAAAAAATGTGGCAAACCACAAGGGTGAGACCCATGTCCCAGCACGAGATATAACCTCCAACAACGTTTATTGATTACAACATTTTTAAGTAATTAAATAATTAAGCAATTTAATCATATATAACAAATAAGATCATCAGTACTGATGATTAACAAAATACATAAAGGAGCAGATAATAACTATCATCATTAGCTAGACTATCATCCTTTATCTTGTTGACAATATAAGCAATTTAGTAGCATATGCATATCTATTATCATGAGCAAGTCTAGTAACGTAGCATAGCTAACAACATGAGCATGTATAATTGGTTGAACATATCAACATCATAAGAAGAGCTAAAAACATATGCACAACTATCTGGATAAGCATGATTAGCAGTATGTGCATCTCTAGTTACAAAGGCATGGCTAGCATGCTAAACATAACTAACAATATGAGATAGCTAGCATCATGATTATAATCAGCAGTAGTAGTATAGTTATCAATACAAGTATAGATACTATATGTACACATCTACAATCTTAAGCATATCCAAAACCTAAGTATATATACTATCTCTTAATTGCACTAAGCATCATCTTTATGTAAAGATAACAAACAAGGGTTATCATCCATTGTGAAACATTGTGTATAACCCTAAACAAATATGCTACTCAGTTGTATTACATATTTTATTACGCCCTGAGGAATTTGAGGATACCACTCAAGTTCCAACTGACCACCGCTTGGTCGCAATCAATGCCATACAAGATCTAGGAAGAGCTGGACTCCTAAGATCTTCTCCGCCCCCGGTCAGTACGGGTCCACCTCAGCGACACATAAGGTCAAGCTACTAACAGCGTAGTCCATCCTTGGTATAGGTCACAATACTAATGAAATGAGGTGGGTACGCATACCCTACCATCTGAGGTACAACCACATTTGTCCTATAATCTTATCACATATATAATCACTGAGACACGATCACAACCATTCTCAATCACATCAGATGTATGAGGCATGACCATAGCCAACCTCCACAATCTACATTGTGGATGACAAGGATATATCCTCAACTTGCCATCCCCACATACTCAACAGTATGCACTTTGAGTTTCCCTTAGGAATACTTGTTTCACCATCTGGAAAATTCTGACACTCAAATGGATCTATGGTACATGGCACTACATGATTAGAGTTTCACTTGATTAGTTATGCCAATTGAGTGAATTAAGGCTGCATCAAATAAGTGGACATACAAACCCTAATTTACTTCTAGCAAGCATATAAATATCACAACTAAAAAAGATATAAAACGTGTGAAACATAATTTCTCATCTCATCATCACATGGTACTATTCACTTGCCATTCATGAGACCACACTAGTTATCATACTATCACAATATATAAATCCTTTTCACAATATCACGGGGTATCAACCCTTATCAACATAAGAGGATTACACCTCATTCAAGGCTCAACCATGCCCAAAGGTCATTAAGACCATCATACTATCACATGATATAAATCCTTTTCACAATATCACATGGTATCTACCCTTATCAACACAAGAGGATTACACCTCATTCAGGGCTCAACCATGCCCAAAGGTCATTAAGACCATCATACTATTCCCTATAAGATCATCATTATCTTTACATGACTTATAACAAGGCTCGACAACATCACTTACATATAATATACCAGATCAACACAATATTGCATTAATGAGCTAGGAGATATTCATAAACAATCATAGCAGGGCTATAATGACATTAAGAACATTCCTTTATTACATTAACATGCAAGGAATCTAGATATGGTTAACACTCATCATATTCATAATACACATGTTTAGCATTAAAAAGTATCAACCATATGGCTATGATAACCACCAATTAACACATTAAGGTTATGATCATGTTAAGGAGGTTATTCAACCATCATTCCATTATATAAGAATGTTAAACATGAATACTCATCTTTTATCTATTTGCATTAGAGTTAGGTTCAACATGATACATTATATCAATGTTACTAATCAACCCTTATACCCAAATCCTAACTCACGACATCCCCATTGGATCATGGATGCATAAGGTGAAGCATCACCATCACATTCCATACTATTCTCAAGTATGAACCCACACATAAATAAAGGTGTAACCATTGAGTTATAGCATACTAGGGTTTCAACAATAGTAAAAGAGTATTCCATGATTGTATTAGTCATTCAAGGACTATTCATACCAAATTACCATCATTTAGTTATATTAAAGCTAGGTATAACAGGGACTGGAATCAAGCTCTTTTAGCTAAACATTCTTGGGATCTTATAACTAGAAGGCAGACCATTTGGTGCAAAGTGATGCGGCAACACCTCAACAGATGCAGTGAAGGGGGAAAAGGATCTCTGTTGCGGTTGGGAAAGGCTTGCTTAGCGGCACACCAATTCATGAAGGACAATACCAGGATGATCCCGCTGAGTGGCAACTCAGTAAATGTATGGGATGATATATGGGTTAGGGAGAGCCTGAAGCTCAGAGAGGTAGTTAAACGCCCCATTCCAGAAGACATAGCAGACCTGAAAGTCAATTCCCTAGTAACTGAGGAAGGGTGATGGGATATATCTTTCCTACATGAATGGTTAGAGAGCGAAACGGTACAAAAAATACTCCAAATCCATGTTCCCTTAGCAGATGAACTGGAGGACCGAAGCTTCTGGATTCACACTGGAAATGGTGCCTTCACCACAAGCTCAGCTTATGAGATGATTAGAAGGCAGAAAGAAGTAGCGACTCCAGGGAAATGGGATACACCGTGGAAGCTACGGATGGCAGGAAGAATAAAGAACTTTGCTTGGCTTGCTCGACAAGATGCCCTCCTTACAAATTTGAGAAGGAAATATAGGCACATGACTGAGGTTGGCACTTGCCCTAGATGTGAGGAAGAAGATGAGTCTTTAATCCACACATTGCGGGAATGTGACACATCCAAATCCGTGTGGCAGGAACACATATGTTCAACCAAACAACAATTATTTTTTGAAGCAAGGAACATAGAGACTTGGCGCAGATACACTGTAAAGTTGCAGGCCTTCAAGAAGAACGCTTCTGGGTGATCTGCCATGGGCTTTGGCAAGCACGGAACAACAACATTATGGAAGACAACCACTTAAGTAAAGAACATATGCGGGCAAGTATACGGGGGGACATCTGATTACACGAGATTGCATGGGTGGCCACCCCACCTGAACCAACACACACCACAGGTGAAGTATGGACACCGCCACCTCGAGATACCATCAAAGTTAATGTAGATGCAGCAGTTACAAAATAGGGGGCAGCTGTAGTTGCTATAGCCAGGAATCACAAAGGAGAATGGGTTGGGGCATGGGGCATGGCTGTAGCTACCTCGAATGCTACTGAAGTTGAGCTCGCTGGGATTCATTTAGCACTGGAACAAGCTGATTTGAATAACTGGCCTGTAGTAATGTTAGAATCCGATTGTAAAGTGGCAGTGAAGATGATTGAGGAAGACGATGAAACCTGGCCCATGTTTGCTCTCTGGCTTACGAAAATCAGGAAGAAAAGTCAGACAAATACTGTAATCCGATTCAAGAGAAGAACAAGTAACGAGCTAGCAGACAACCTAGCAAAGTTACATTTAAAGAACAAGGACCACTGTCTCTTCTACCAGTGGCCACCCAAGGAGGTCTTACATCTGTATGGCCAAGATTTAGATAGGGCCATTAATAATGCTGATGTAATCAGTATTTGAATAAGAAGTTATCTGTTATTTCAAAAAAAAGCTAGGTATAACAAGATATACCTCATTAGGGTTACATATCAACACAATATGATTATCATCCCTTCTTTTAATATGAGTGAATAGGTAAGACTCCCTTATTAAGGGTAACCCTCCATTTGTTCCATCATCATTCAACCAATATCACCATACAACAATGTCACCCAGAATCATTGGATGTTTAAAAGGTAAGACCATTGGTTGTTTAAATAAGTAAACACATTGGATAAACCATATATGAAGTCCTTGATTTGTGCTCTAGAAAGAGTCATCATCTAACCCTAGACATCCGGCCCTTGATTAACAACACAAAAAGTTCCATTGAGATTAGGGTAAAACCCACAATCGACTGTTCATTTAAAACAAACAATCCATTGTCAACAAGTAAGCTCCTTAAGTTGACCATATAAAAGAAACCCTATAAATCACATTATTAGGACCAAGATATTACATTATCCATAATTCCACTTTATTGTTGGAATAAACATTAGATCTTGACCATTGGGTCAAGTTCATATATATTAAAACCATCAATTTTAGTATAGGTCTGACCATTGCATCAAGTGACCTAAGAAACCACTAGTCTAAGGCTTAATTGATGCTACAACTATATGATTAACTCACCATAGGTTGTGGATACCTGATACACCATCATTAGTGACTATTAAGTCACCATAGGTTGTTATATTAGCATTATATTCATTAATCAACATCAAATATTAAGCTAATGTCATCATTGATTGATAACATTATTAGGGTACTTAATGGTTGATCATTAAACTTCGAATTGATCTAAAACCTGACCTAAGGGGGTGACCATAGGTTGTCACCATAATATGATGCCTTTGATGAAGACCATCAGTTGAAATGAAGACAACACCATAGGGTTATTGCAATGGTACCATCATCGGGTCATGGGTTTATAGAAGAAATCAGCTTAAAACCCTAAAATTAACCATTGGTTGATAGGTGCTTAGCACCATAGGTTGTCAAACCAACATGATCCAAGTCATATTATACCTTAGGAATAATGTAAACATGATTACATATTCATATATAACTGAAATAATCACAGGGAACATTATAAAAATCGAAATCCAAGTCAAGCATAGCTTTTGAGTGCAAGAATCATCATTTTCAAGCAAGAACATGAGCTAGCAAGCTTATGGTAAGCAATAAACGTGGAGAAAGTTATAAAACTTGCCTCTATTGAGAAGATGAAACCCCACATAGAAGAAATATCGAGCAGGTAGGGTAGAAAATCCAATAATAAGCTATTCGTCCATCTAGCACCTTTCTTCATCAAATGAGAAAACCCTAAGCATAAGGAGCAAGAAAGGTAGGGTTTTAAAGCTTTAGAGCAATTTATACCATGGAACAACAAGGTTCTGACCTGGAGGAAGGTCTCAAGAAGGAGAAGAGAAAGAGAAACAGAGAAGGAAGGAAGAAAATAAATTGCCTTGGTCGAAATCCCTAGAAGATGACCTTGGAAATACTAGGTAGGGCTAAATGGAGCTCTAGGAGACCTTCTTATCCAAAAAGAGGTTGTCTTCTACCTTAGAGCACTTGGTTCCATAAAAAAACAGGGTGGAGTCATTGATCCAGGTTAGAGGAAAGAGAAATCAAGCAAATTTTCGTACTTGGGCAAGGAAGAGGTAAATATAGCCCATGGATAAGGATGGGAGCAAGCATGAGGTGTAAAAGTAGCTTCTCCATGTTTTTATGGCCTTAAACTATTAAGAATATACAAGCACACATACAATCAGATCCCCCACTGTCCGTATAGACCTTCTTAGATTTCCTTTGTCGAATTTTCCAGCCAATCACATAATTCATTAGTTGATAGCTACTAAAGGTAGCTCATCCGTGAAGGGGTAAACCCTAGAATACCCTTAGAGAAAACACCTTCAAACCAAGGATTAAATAGGTTCCCCATGGATCAAAAAGTGCAAGAATGATGATGTAATATCCAAGGAGCATAATTCAAGTGATAAATTGCAAAAAAAAAACCTCTCAATTGGGTAAATTGTAGAAAAGTCCAAAATGTGCATAAAATTGCATAACTTGCTCAAACAGTGTCCAAATTGGATCAAATTTGAAAATTTAGCTTGTATTATGATTTAAAAGCATATCACAAGGTTATATTAGGGTTCTAAGAATTAAATTATGGTAATTAAGCTTATTCAACTCATTAAGGAAGTTCAGGGGCCTTACAGATATGGCCAAAGTTCTTATTGGCTATCTCAATAAGCATCTTTGTACTGATTTTTTAACTAACACTGTAAGGAGGTTGCATTATGATTGAATTCATGTTCTATAATCTGTTACAACTAACATACCTAAGGATATTTTGTTGTGAAGTGATCTCTTGATAAAGATTTCATCAAAGTTGAATGTGAATGGATCCCCAATAATTATAATAGGTGTGGTTATTTTTACAGTGAATATGATATATGTGTCAAGAGTTAAATTTAACAAAAAGTGGATTTCAATAAAAAGGGAATCAATTGTACTTCTAAGAACGCTAATGTTCACATTAATAAACCACCTCAAGTTTCAACAGCCAATGTCGAAGGATTTATTGATAAATATGATTCATATGTTCAAGATCAGAAGGTTTTCATAGTGGCTTATGTTGATACCGATAAAGAGATAGTCGATTTTATCCTAAAATCCTGGAAATTTTGTATGTATCTAGTATTGTATTAAATAAAGCTACTAATTCTTATATTGACACTACTGAACATTTTGTTGATTACTCCATTTATTATTATTATTATTGTGACATGAAAATTATTGAAATTTCCTATGACCCTGTGGGTAGAGATACTTGAGCTCCTCATATGCATACATTTTTGGTTGAAAACATACAATGAACATTCCTAGTGATAAATTGGGATATGTGATGGTCAAGTCAAATGTTAAAGTATTTTGTCCCAAGAAGACATAAAAGTGAATTCCTTATGCTAAGAGAAAGTCCTTAGATCTAAAGGATGTGGTTTTAAACATGTTCAACATATTAGGTGGACTGGATGATGATGAACCATATGCATTGAGACTCATAGGATTCCAATCCCTCAACATCCTGACAATAATAATCTAACAAACTTTTCTTGGGATGTTTGGTATCTTAATAGATTAGGGCACCAGGAAGAGTGAAGGATATAGTTTGGGTAATTCAAGGCGACCTATCAATCTTATTGTGGAACATAACCTATGGAAAATTATTTGGTGGTTTTGATACATCAATTTCGGTATACCTACTTATAGAGGTTTGTTTTTTGAAGTGTGTATTTTGTAGTTTTTGGAGAGAAAAAGTTACAAGATCATTTGGATTTTCACCTACTCCCATAGAAATGTCTATTATTCATCGTATTACCTCTACTTGACACTAAGCATCCTCAAATACATCTAGTAACCATACATAATGATACAAAAGTTACCAAAGTATCCATATTCTATATAGTTGTGATTTTCCTCAAAGTTCCCTTGAATTCCTATTTGAGATTACACTGCTTACTTTCATTTAGTGGTCATGAATATTTTACAAGATAGTTGACCCTAATTTGTAATATTTTGAGGATCTCAGTTGTAACTCTAAATATATTTTTTGAAATGGTGACTCAAGCTCTTCCCTGACTAAGAAACTTGTCAGATAGGTGGTCATATATAAGGGTAGGTTGAACCTTACTTTATAATTAATTGGATGCTTTCCTGAACAAAGGAAAATAGTTATTCTTTGAATGAAAAGAAAGATTACTTGGTATTTTATTCTGAATCTAATACAAAGTGGTACTCAAGTGGTTGAGATATCCTATAGAAGAACCTCTCTAGGTAGTGTAGCTACAAAATTTCAAGTTAGAACCACTAAAATTCCTTTAATTCATTTTTGTTCATTCAATATCTCTCCCACTTAGTGTTTTATTCTATTATGCATAATATGAAGGTTTAATAGGTTTTTTCAAAGTTTGTAGATAGCTCAACTCACTACTTATATATCATATATCCTATAAGTGGAATTAGATCAAGTTATTTTTCAAGAAAATAAGTAGAAAAAGACGAATGAAGATATTCTAGGATATCTCAATATACAAGGAAGATAATGCATCCGCCCAACAATCTTTTCCACTCCAACTAACAATATTGGAAGAGGTGTACTCAATTCCAAATTCCAGGTATTAGCTTTGAGATTTGGAAGATGGTGGCCCTCCTCTAAACCATGCTTGATGGGAACTTGATTATATGGAATGAGGATACCATACATACAATTGCCCATATTGATTTTAAAAGAACATTCTCCATTTGAGAAGCTTGATTTTCTTTAGCATTAGAATATTGAAAAAGACTTTTTCCTCCACTCATGTTAAGTCTAGATATCCCTCTCTATTTGTACAGAACCAAATTTAGGATGTGAAACCCACAACTTTGTTTGGAAATTATATGTAGTATTTGTTTATATGATGACTTCAACATTCTATAAAAGTCATATGTCAACTAAAAAAGTTCACCAACTTTGTCAAGTTGATTTGGGTCATGTATGTCAATGTTTAATTCTCTAACAAAGATAATGGTAATAATCCAACCCATAATTGAGGTTTTTTTCCACTAACATTGTTTAGGTGATAATCGAGATAGTGGTAACATTCCCTTTTGTGATCATGATTAAGATATCATAAGTCATATAAATCCTTATTTTTAACACTCCCATTTTATACCTTGAAATGAGAATGCAATGAAAATTCTTCAAGAGGTATGTATAAGAGGAAATTTGGAATTGGGAAGCTTTTACCTTGAAAATGACAAAGGAAAGTATCATTAATTCCTTCTGAGATTCATATTAATTAAAATTAAGGATCATTATCTTCTAAGGTGAGTGAAATGTTGGATGCTAATCTATCTTCCTCATGAAATGAGGAATTGTTTATACAATAAAGCTTGATATGCATGTACTAGTATTGGATGCTAAACTCTATGTCTTCCTTATCATAATTGGTGGTTTTCAAACACATATAGAGGTATATTAGGGTAAACCAATAAAAGGATTGGGTTCTAGAAACCATTAGAGTTGTCAAGCCTCGGTGGTCGGACCGAGTATGAACATATTTCTATATACTAATGCAATCTCATGTTTTTTTATACAAAAAGAAAGTGTATTTCACTCCCGTGTACACTACTTTGCTGAATAGATTGGATGGACGACTAACATTCACATGGATCTTTGTTTCTGGCATCAAAGAGGTTGATAGTTGAAATCATGTTCCTAGATTTCATGGGTTGTGACCATGGGGAGGGGTCTTTCAATCATTGGTGAATATGTGATTTGCATCTTTCACATGATGGAAACTTAGGGAGATAGTATCTAAACATACATGTGTGGCATATATGAGCTTGAATAAACCAAGGGACGTTTAAGGAAGTATTTGTCTACTTTATACACTAAAGAGAGAAAATGATGTTGTACATTGTAAGAGATGAGTCAAGAACACTGCATTAGGGGAGAAGGTTTGTAAATGAGGGTTTTAGTCTTGAATGACACTATAATGACTTCTGTATTAGTTTAAGGAATTTTGCATAAGTAAAATATATTTAGTTGAAGAAGGATGTTCATTTGTCTATAGTGGGACACCTCAGTGGTAAGATCCTTAGTTAGTTACTAAGAGGACTCAAGTTCAAACCCCGGTGACATCATGAATAGAAGCACCATTTTTTTTAATAAGAAGAAGGATATCCATTTGCACAAAGGTCAAATTAGTTGCAAGTATCAATTATTTTGGAGGTAAAATCCAATTAAAAAATGATTACAAAATTGCATGCTTTTTAAAATAAGATAGATCTTTTTCGTGCACTATTGTGAGCCAGTCCATTTCCTTTATCAAATAGTTTTCAAATACCTAACTCAACAATCACAATTTGAGAGACTTGATCAATGTGTAATATGGTTTTTGAAATTCATATCTTCATTGATACATAAGGAAATAATTGTATTAACTTCTCTACATAAGATGTATAGTGAAATAAGAGATTACAACATTATTGGAAAAGTTGAGATAAAACTTAGTACACTACTTCAACATAAAATCCATATCACGATAATAAAGATACTTGATTGGGCATCATATACCATTTTTGAACTTGTATATGTGTCTCTTGGAGTGTCTTAATGAAGACTCTATAAGACACATGTTACTTGGATGTAGATGACACTTATAACCATGGATTTCTAGTTGCTTTCTAGAAATGGTCTTATATATTATTCTTTCGTGTTTCTTTCTTTGCATCATCCTCAAACATGCCTTGGAAACTTGATGTCCATTTTATTTCCAGAAGATGTGCTACAACGACCAACCCATATGTAGGAGACACATATTTCTTGAAAATAGAGAAGGAGGGTTACCAACCAGGCTCTAGAATTATTATTGCATAGGTCTTTGGTATCACAAGAATCAATTTCAACTATCAACACTATCACTTTAATTATTCCACTAGGGTCCGAATCTGATGAGTCATTTGGGAGTTGTAACATAGATCCGAGCTATTCATTAATTGGGTACATAAGAACAAACCTGAGCTCCACATATTTACCATGGTGACATTCTCCTCCTTTACTTCAACATTCTAAGTCTTGTGAGTGACTCACTATAAGGAGTGAGCATATGGAGTTATGTCCAAAGGGGATTTGAATGAGAGAAACAACCATCATTGTGACTATTAAATACATTTGGGGTATAGTAGGAGAGTTCTTTTCTATATAACTTTAATTTTTCATTTTTATACTTTGGTAGTGTTTGTGGGTTTCTAATGAAATGAAATATTCTTCTTCATCTTCACATGCATCTTATTACTAAGTAAGAGAAAGATCAAATGAAAAGCAGAGAGATATAATAAACATAAACGATAAATGTGAGTGAATTTGTGAAGGAAAACAAAAAAAATATGATTATATTTGAGTACAAGATTGACCCTTATCCAATAATTAAGAAATCAAACTCTTTAAATTATTCCACTTTGGGTTTAGAATACCCCAACCAGGGATCTATCCAAGGGAGTCTTGATAGATTCCTCTAGTACATCTATCAAAACTTCAATGTTTTTATTTTGTTTGTGAACTTCTAGAATTTGTGAACCCACTGGTTATCATTTAACACAAGTTAACTTCATAGTTTGAAAGAGTGGATTTTGGGTGTTAGAATGTTGTTGGTTCCTGTATTGAAAATTGAATAGAAAGGCTATGTTTCCCATTTGGTTAGTCTTCTAGTTTTGGCTTTTGGTGATGTTGTTGTTTTTTGTTACTACTAAGCAAAATAGCTATGTATTACCATAAGAAAAACTTGGATGAATTATATTCATTATATCTACAAAAGTTATATGTTTTATTGAATTTGGTAGATTTGAGCATATGCACAAAACTCCAGAAATGTGGGGAAAACACCAAATAGAGTGCATGCTTTGATAGTTCTATCGGTCAATGGAGATAATTTATAGAATATGGATATTATATTTAATGCCTCATTGATTGTGAGTTCATCCTTGTTATCTATGGACATCTATTTCAATTCAAAATTGGATGGATCAATGATGGATTGAGTTTTTATTGCTTCTCACAGGCTATTTTTCCATGCCTTTAGTGCATAGTTGTTCATTTTAAGATATCTTATGCATTGTTTATCATTATTAGCTTGTGAATCACTATTGCATCAAATATTGAGTATTTCTACTAAATTATGTTGAAATGTCATCTTTAATTTGAACTTATATTGTTTTCCATGTTTTAGGTCATTCAAGCATTTGTATAACAACTCAGTGCTACCGACACCCATGTCGGTGGTACCATCATGATACGAAATTCCAACAGGGAGTTCTAAAAATCTTAGTTCTATCGAGACAACACTCGGTGCTACTGAGTATGGAACCGATGCTAATGATTAAGGAATATATTATATTGACTCACCATCTAGAGAGCATAAAAAAGTAGAATTAATAGCTTCAGTACCATTGACTTTAGCATACAGATCAAGTTAGAACTTGCATAAAGCAACGAGGTTCTATCAACATACTCGTTGGTAGTACCAACACTATCAAAGGTTTTGAGTCAGCCGACAACTCAGTGCCGCTGACATCTAGTCAATGTTACCAACTTTACGTGATCAGTGCAGATTGAAAATCACGACAAATCCAACAACTGCCCCACTTATGACCTAAGGGGAGTCAGATCACTTGATATTGTCATGTTCTATCTCATTGCAACAAAGTATGAAGATGGGAGAGGAGATGAAGGAGATAACCACATACAAGACACTCCAGGCATCTTTGGAGGGGATATTTGCAACTAGAACACTACAGATCAAGGTGACCAATAGAAGGATTGCCTTGACTGCTTCTCTAAGGTTTTTTCATTGGTTTTATTATGTATATCTCATTTTCTACCTCTTCCTCTCTTTGTGTGTCATATAAATAATGCAGGGCTAATCCCCTTATTCCTTAGGACTAGGGAGTAGCTCGGTTTTGCTTTGTATTCAACTTTTACAAGTTAATAATTTATTCCGATTAATTCTAGATGTGAATCCTTAATATTTTATCGAATTATTTATGTTTGATCATCAAACCAATATATTTGACCGCTATTTGATTCAGGAGAGAGATTAGGGGTTGGAAAAGTTATAAATTTATATAACTCATATCATGCATCAAAAGAGGGCTTATACATAGGGATGGCAGTGGTGCGGGTATGGTGCGGTTTATACAAAAAACATAACCGCACAATAGTTAATGATCAAAAACTATATCTACATATATACTGTGATGTTTGATATGAGAAATCATATTCACACCGCCAAAAAACCACATTTAACCCACACCACACCACACCACGTCACACTGCACCACATTGGAACAAATTATTTACTACTCTTAGTGGAATTATTCATAAAGTTTATGAAGAAGTTATACACGATGAAAAAAAACTAAAACATAGAAATTTGAAACAACAATGTCCTATTTATATTACATAACAAAAGAAAACTAAATATTTGGTTAATATGCTTTAACGTTTGAAAGTATATATTTAGTAATATGCATGAGAATAACATTAAATAATGTAATTCGAATATTATTTTGAATATATTTAAATATACGTAAAATAAATTAACTATAGTGTGATTCTATCCATGGTTATTTTCTATACAACCATACCTGCACCACACCACAACAATTTTAAAATTTTAAAATGATATCTACAATATAACTATTTGGTGCAGTTACAAGGTGCAAAATGTGGTGTGATTATCCATAGATATGATTTATCAATATCATTACTTCCATCCCTACTTACGACTGTGAAAGGAAAAACTTAGAGTTATCAATAATGCACATATCTAATTCCTAAACCCCTGTGGAAGTGGGGTTTGTCATAGAATAGGTAGTTTATCACACTAAGGGAGTGGATAATACTTGATACAAGTCTTTGTCTAGGGTTAAGGGTGAATAAGTATTGATGAAATGAAGTTTGATTGAAATGCATACCATGGTGAAATTATAATCCTAAGGAATCTACCCATTCCTGATCACATTCATTTAATGTAGATTTAACTCTTTGCTCTTAGTTTGAGAACAACTATTCAAACATTTTTTCTAGGCCTAGCTGATTAGGTTGTAATTAGCAGTACTTCTTGGACAATGATTCCTTGCGTTAGACACTTAGGCCTCATAGGACTATATTATTCGATGCATACACTTGCATTTTACAGACACACTTTTGGTTCCATTTCTAAGGATATGACGACACCAACACTATGACTATTGCAACAGACCACTCTAGGCTATTTTGCTTTCTGTTATTTATGTTTAATATTTTCTTTAAACAAGAGCATAATTGAAACTTTTTCTATGTAAAGTCACTAGTATTATGTATCTCTCATTTCCATTAACTTTTACATACTAGTGCATGGTTCAAACTCGAACAACAAATTATGGAGAGTTTACTCCAACTATTATAGATCAAGAGGATATTTTTGTAAAGCAAGAGAGTTTTAGGCTTAAACTAAGAATCTCATCCAAATTCCACCATAGGTAGAGTAGGCATAGTTAGTAGACATGAACCCAAATGGTGAAGAACATGTTGAAGTATAGCATGAAGAACATATAGTCTAGGAGAAGATACAAGCATCTTCAGCCAAATGCAACTAGGGACAATCAAACATCAAGAAGTTAATGTGGATAACTACAATATAGATCCCAAAACATAGCATTAATCAAATCACAATCATTCCATGATCACAACACGGAGGACCAGATGGAACACATAAAAAACTTTATGGAAAGTGTGACACATTGAAGCTAGATAAGGTCTGACCATGGTGATTTATCTGACGCTCTTCTCATATTCTTTTTAGATAAATCCAAGGATCCTTCTTCCACCAATGTCCATAGAAACATAGGATGAGATGATAGATGCATTCTATGAGCGATATTTCCTATCACAAAAGACAAATGAACTAGTGGAAAATATCCATAAATTCAAGAAACAGTGAAAAGGAGTCATATTTAGAAGCTTGACAGAGATTTTAAAATATGCTAAGAAAGTATCTCATCATGGGATTGGTCTATATGGGAAGGCAAAGACATTATATTATGACCTATTTAAAGGGGAGAGGACTAACCTTGACAGTGCTGGTGCATGTTTTTTCTTAAACAACAAGGCTACAAGATGTCATGAGATTTTGAAGATCATGGCCAAGAATCAATCCTAGAATGAGGATCAAGAAGCACCAACAACCATTAAAAGTGATATGTAATCAAGGTAGTTCACAAAACTCAAAGCTGAGATGGAAAAACTCACAAAGGGGCTTGATCAGAAATCTGGAACCTCATCTGGAGGTGAGGAGAAGGACTGCATGTACCTGTGCCAACAATATCAATAGGATAGGGGTCCTAGTTAATAGATATGATTATAGAAATGTTGGGTAGACTTATGTGTAAGAATGAGACCTTACTGGACCTAACAAAAAGGATGCAACAAAATAAAGGGGCTCATATATGCAATATTGAAAATGAAATCTCTCAATTAGAAGTAGAGGTGGCATCCATAAAGAATCCTATTCAGTAAGAATTTCCTAGAATCATGGAGACATATCCTAAAATCATCAATTAAATTTTGTACTTTTTGTCAAGGAAATAAAGTATCTTACTGAGGAACCACTAGATCAACACACTCTAAAGTCAGATTGGATGTATGTACCAAAAGTTCCTTTTCCCTATAGCCTATATAGAAGATTTAGGGGGATGTAGAATGCTAGAGAATTATTATCACACATGCACCTTAGTCAATACAGTGTCTGTAAAGAGAAACAAGGACACCTCATCTACACCAGTTTTATAAGACAATGAACTTCAAATTTCCACCATTTCTATATCCACACCCTTAGTTCTAGAAAAGGTGCCTGAGTAACAAGAGAAGGTGAACGTTCTACTCTATAGTGGAGTAGTCAGGATCAACAATGAAGTACCCACAATTGATTAGGATCAACCACATGTCACTTCATCCACTGGAGACATGCCAGATGTTGTCCTAGGAGGTGCCATTATGGAAAGCTTAGGGGAGGAGACTCCTAATGTCCCATACATTCCTCCTCACAAGCGTAAAGAGACAACACATGTTCCATTCTTAGATAGTATGAAGTTGAGAAGGAGGAAAACCGATTCAAGAAATTCTAATACATGTTTCAAATGGTCCACATCAACATTCCAATTATGGAGGCGGTAAAACATATCCCTGCATATGGAAGATTCTTGAAGGATATCATCAACAAGAAAAGACAGATAAATGATACAAATATTTTGCACGTTCATGAAGTGGTGAGTGTTATGATCTGGAAGGATTCCAATGAAGACAAAGGACCCCATATCCTTCTACATATCCCGTTCCATAGGAAACAAACATTTCCAACAAGCACAATGTGACTCTAGGGAAAGCACAAACCTTATGCCTTTTTGTAACTTTCAGAAGGTGGGATTGAAGAAACCAATGGAGATTTCTATGAAAATCCAATTGGAAGACAGATCAATTGTGAGGCCTTATGGAATATGTGAGGATGTTTTAGTCAAAGTTGACAAATTCATCTATCCAGTTAATTTTTGTTATCATGGATATGCATGAGATACAAGGATCTATGATTCTGTTAGGAAGGTCGTTCTGAGATATGTCCTATGTGATCATTTCCATGTGTAGATGATACTTGAAACTTGGAATACATGATGATATAATGGAGTTTAGACTGTGAGATGAGTCTTCAAAACCATCCCCCGACAACCCAGCCTAAGGAAAATCACCTTTTTGAGCCTAGGACATTAAACAAGGGTGTTTATTAGAGGCAACCGATTTTCATCTCTACTATCTAACTTTGGTTTAGGTCTTTTCATTAGTTACCTTTCATATTTGTCTTGTTATATTTTTAGTTGATGTATAAAAGGTACCTTGATGTTTTTGTGCGGTGTGCATGAAGAGTCAATGTCGATACCACTGACATTAGTGTCGGTGGCATCGAACTGCTAAAAACGGTCAATAAGAATTCCAAAAAATTTTGATATCATCAACACACATGTTGGTGGAACCAAATCCCTGACAGGTTAAAGTATGCAAAAAGTTGGTGTTGCCAACAATATTTTTGGTACCACTGACATTTTTGGTGCAAAAATCCAGTGCTACAAAAATTGACCATTGATACACAAAGAGTCATCTCAGTGGTATCAACACATCTAGCTCAAAGACTCATGACGTCATATCTTAGTACCACTGATACACATGTCGGTGGCATTGACGCAAATGGACAAATGCCAATAGAATTTGATCCACAAATGCCAACAGAAATGTTTCAACCACCACCACCCTATTAAGAAGTTGGCGCCCCCATTCCACCTCTTGGTTTGAGTTTTGACTTTGAGAACATGTCAATTTCAATCTTAGGGGGCTGATGGAATGTCTTTATCTTGTTTATTTTCTATCTTATTTTAGAATTTTCATTTCCAAGTAGTAGGATCCACAATCTATCTAGTAAAATTGTGGAGCTTAGTTATCATGATTTCATCTATCATTCAAAAGAATATGTTTCATGCTCTTGCAATGGAATTTAAAATAAAAATAATCACATATTTTGAGCTTATTGTGCAAAGTCTAAGGAAACACCAACCGTAGGAAGTGTTTGGTTAGTCAGCTAGAGGATACTTAATATGAATGAAAATCTTAAGTTATCCAAGTTGTGTATGATGATGAGGTTTGATCCCAAACCAACCAAACAAATAACTGGCTCTTAAATGGGGGTTTTTAGAGAGAAATTCTAAGGTCATCCTATAATAGGTTGATAGGAGAGGGTTATATCATAGTTAAGTTTCTTTATCATGTGATTCCACTAACCTTCCATGACATTTCATCCACCACCATAACTTGATCAAGTAGCCCACACTGTTTCCTCTTGTACGTAGTGCATAACACAATAGGTAGCATGATAGCTAGTTTGTTTAGAGTGCATTAGTTAGAAAAAGGAAAAAAAATAAAGAGACGTGCATATCGATTAGTTGCATAAAAAATTGCATGTAGAATTCCATTCTTTTTGCATCATTCTTTGCACAATTTGGCAACTTGTATCTATGTAGCTTTCTCTACAAATTAAAATGAAAGGATCTACATTTAAATCCCTCCTAATGAATTTTTTTTGGAAAGAAGAGGCAATGATATATGTTGAAGAATAGCCCAAGCATAAATAATCATGCTGAAAGAAAAAAAGGAAATAAAAAAGGGAAAAAAGGATGCCTTAAATTCAATCTAAATTTTCTTTGTTGAGAAGGTCAAAATAGTTCATTTGTATGCATTCTTTCACCCAAACTCATCATTAGGATGAGACATTATGTGAATTTTTCATTTTATCATATTAGTAGGCATGCATTTTTCATTCCCTTCATTTTTTAGGTTCATCATATTTTGTTTTAGCATAATAATTTGGATGCTACATGTGATTCTTATTCATAGACACCTACTTTATTTCTACCCACTGCAATCTATGATGGGATACATATATGATTAAACACCCTCATTCATTTCTATGCAGGGAATTGTTCCAACATAGTTGAGTAGGTAGATTAGAGCAATGTAGATAGGAAATAACATGGTCCATCTAGCATATTCCTTATTGAATGTGATGTTAACTACTCTTATTAATAATATTTCATTGATCAAAGGGTGGACATCAGTAATGAACATTTTTGTCACTTCAATATATTTATTTGTTCAGTGATTGGTAAGGGCCAGTTTGGGACTTCCAGGTGGGGGTATTCAAGAAATGTAGTTTATTGGATTTTTCCTCTTGCTGACTATTTCAAATAGATCCCAAGGTAATGTTTCTCGAGGGCGATCAACATTCAAGATTAGTGGATTTTGATTCATTAAGTTTTAATCACTTTTTACAGGTTATTTTTCCATGTATTTACTGCATAATTGTTCACTTTGAGATATGTTATGCATTGTTTATCATTATTAGCATGTTATTCACTTTTGCATCAAATATTGAGTATTTATACCAGATTATGTTAGAATATTATCTTTAGTATAGACTTATATTGTTTTCCCCTTTCTCAAGTAATTTGAGCATTCATATAACAACTCGGTTCTACCAACACCCATGTCCATGGTACCAAGATGACACAAAATTCCTATAGGGAATTCCAAAAATCTCAATGATATCGAGACATCACTCAGTGCTACAAGTGTGGAGTTTATTCTATTGAGTAAAGAGTCGGTGCTAACGATTCACCATCCAGAGAGCATCTAGAATTAGAATTAATTTCTTTGGTGCCAATGAAACCCCAATTGGAGGTACCAACATTAGCACCCAAATCATGTCAGAACTTAGAGAAAACAACTCTGTGCTATCAACACACTCGTTGCTAGTACTGAAACTATTCAAGGGTTTTGAGTCATCCGACCACTCTATGCCACCAACATCCATTTGGTGGTACAGACTTTACGTGATCAATGTAGATTGAAAATCATGATAGATCCAACGACTATGACTTAGTGACGACCAAATTCCCACTTATGACCTAAGGTGAGTTCGGCCAATTGAGAATATCACGTTCCATCTCATTGCAACTGAGCATGAAGTTGGGAGAGGAGGAGCCAAAGGAGATAACCATGGAATGGACACTCCAGACATCTTTGGAGGGAATATTTTCACCTGAAACACTGCGAATCAAGGTTTTTACTAGAGGGGATCGTCATGACTACTTCTCTAAGGGGTTTTCATTAGTTTTCTAATTTCTAGCTCATTTTCTTCCTCGTCCTCTCTTTGTATGATGACAAAAATCATACAAGGATAATTTCCATATTTCTTAGGACCCTAGAGTAGCCCAATTTTTCTTTGTATTCAACTTGTATGAGTTAATAATCGATTTCCTTTAATTCTAGTCATGAATCTATAATTTCTTATCAATTTGTGTTTGATCATAACAACCAATATATTAGATCACTAATTTCTTCGAGAGAAGGATTGGGGGTTAGAAAAGTTATAGATTTATCACACCTCAAGAGAGGGATTACGGATGTGAAAGAACAACCTAACACTATTGATAATGAACCTAGTTATTTCCTAAACCGCTATGGAAGTGAGGTTTGTATTAGTCTAGGTAGTGTATTACACTGTAGGAATGGGTAATTATTTCTACAAGTCTTTAGTCTAGGTTAATGATAGTAATTATTAATAAAATGAAGTTTGAATACAATGCATACAATGGTAAAATTGTAATACTAAGGAATCCATCTATTCCTGATCACATTTACTTAATCTAGATTTACTTCTTTGATCTTAATTTCAAAATAACCATTCAACCACTTTTCTAGGTCTAGCTGATTAGGTTGCAGTTAGTAGTAGTTTCTGGACAATGTTTCCCTAATTTCGACACTCTGGCCTCATAGGGCTATATTACTCCACACATTACATTTAACACACACAGTTTTGGCGTGTCAATCAACAATCTTGATTTCATGAATGCCATCTCTCTTGGAAGTTGGTGTTTCTTCTTCCTACATAATAATAGTGAATTAATTAGATTGAGTGTGATTCCATAGAAATTTACCTTGAGTAGTACAATTTATAACTTGAATATGTATATTTAAATAACATTTCACACATTTTTATCATGTAGCTACATGCAAGAGCAATTTAATTCAGCATAAAGGCATGCAAAGAAACTTGTAATCAATAGATGCTAGGGTAAATCATTGTGGTGGAAACTCCCTGTAATATTGTTAAAATCTTTCTCATGCTTTATCTTTATATTTCAATGGTACATTCTTAAAGCTATAGGGTAGATCTTTGGAATTTCCTATTTATACACATCTATGAAACTTTTGGGTATCAACTCTAGAAAGTTCATCTATATCATGAATGATACCCATAATAGTAGAGTTATATGATGATTCTCACAAAGATAAGTCACACATGTGGGTTTAGAATGTTTTGAAGAAACACCATCGGTCTTATTTATATCACAAAGATTATTGAATGTTTGTACATGTTGTATAGGATAATCTATAGGACTACTACTGAACTACCAATATTTGATGAGACTGATAAGGCTAGTTTGTAAATGTTGATTACCAACATTTAGAGGTGGTTTAATGATTCCATTTAGAAGGGTATTTTCCTTGGATACAAAAACTCTGTGTGAGATATACATGCCCATGTTAGTAGTTTTATTATTAGTAAAAATTCCTTCAATATACCTAGTTGTGATTGTTACAGTCTCCCATGCCTATCCCGATAGGCTCTATTGGAATCCTCTAGTATGTTTACACAGTCTATGAAAACTCATGTAAATCTCAGAGTTAAAACCATGGACTCTGAATGGAGTTGAAGAGATCCTCAAAAGTCTATTTCTTAGTATACATATGCATATAAATTAAAAAAATCAAAGATAGAATAGGAAATGATGAAAAAATAAAATATTAAAGAAAAAATATGAATAGGCTAATTAAACTCTAGAAATTTCATTCACCATGACATCTAATGACAAATCAAAAAGCTTGAGGTGTTATGAATGGACACAGGGAATAGTTACTCATATCTAATAAGGTATCACACCCTTACGTGATAGATTTTATGAAGCTTTACTTTTATAGGGTCCTTTGATATGAGTTTATCTTGCAAGAACATAACTTAGTTGTATAGGAGTCACACATCTTGTGAAGGATTGTGGGAGTGACATGTAAGTTTTAACAATTTGTTGTTAGCTATGTCAAATGAAAATAAAGTAGTCCTATAATGAACTAAGAACTATGAAATAAAGTACCTAATGCAAACTAATTAACAAGTGAGGTGATATCATAGAGATTCATCTATATCAGGACTTATGCTACTAGAATCACACTAGTTCTAACTACCATAGTGTATATATAACTAATTGAATGGTTGTCCATATCATTGTACCCAACATTCTTTTGAATGTGAGAAGAGAATGTAGATTTAGTGGACAACACCTATTAGGGGGTTCGCTGTCAATACATATGAATTATATCACGACAATTAAATAACTCAACATGACCATCCTCTTTTAAAGTATGGGTAAACACGACTACAAAGAAGGCTTATTGCAACAATTCATTTTTCCCTTAGAAAACGTGTTTCTACTGTTGTATTAGACAGTGTGGTCTAATAGGGGGTGTTGTATACAACATATGATGCATCTATTGTAGTACATATGCGTTATACAACATATGTTACATGTTGTAGTTTTCTAAACACATCCATTGCAATAGGGGTGTTCTATACAACATGTTCTGTGCCTATTGTAATATATGTGGTTATAAGACAATTCTTGTATGTAATAGTTCACTAAATAAACTCGCTTCTAATAGGGATGGTTATTTCAATAGGTCTTGTGCCTGTTGCAAGATATGTGTATTATATAATAGGTGTTACA
The DNA here is from genome assembly GCA_963693085.1 of Alisma plantago-aquatica. Classification (NCBI taxonomy): domain Eukaryota; kingdom Viridiplantae; phylum Streptophyta; class Magnoliopsida; order Alismatales; family Alismataceae; genus Alisma; species Alisma plantago-aquatica. The sequence continues at coordinate 52,687,554 of OY856409.1, forward strand.
CTAGTTGTAATATATGTGTTTTAGAAAACACCTGACATGTTATAATTTTCCGAATATACACTTTGTAATATAGGTAGACACACCTATTTTAATAGGAGTGGTTTACACAACAACGGTTATTTGTTGTAATACCACACCTATTATAATATGTAATTAACTATTGTATTTGTTTAGAACTTTAAATAATATCTTACATTATAACAACTCATGTCAACCAGTTTTCTTGATATATTTATTGAATTTTGAATTTTTTATAATAGATATGACTTATACTTTTTAAATATCATAATCAATCACAAAACTTAAGATAATTTTGATCAAACCACACAAAAATCTTGCATTGTATTTTTTATATAATCAATCATAAAAAGATTTAATCATACAAATAAGTACGATGTACTATATAAATTAGTGAACATACACTCTATTGTCAAACTAAAAAATAGCTACAAAAGTTTTAGACATTCATGACATTCTGAAGAACATACACCACCTAATCATGTCAGACAATTTAGCATAATCTAAAAAACACACATCACCCAAACATTTTAGACCTCATCTTCGTTGAAGTAACAACCAATTACTCCAAATAACATTGCAATCGTATGTCAAATCTACCAACATATTGTAAATTATTCAATGTATTTAAAGTTTAAACAAAGTAAAAGAATTTAATAACTAACTCACATCAACACAAATATTTCTAATTTTCATCTCAATAATGTCTCTCATGTACTTTGTCTAACAATACCCACAATCTGTATCGTTTGACTGCTTAGCACACTGTATAAAATAATATAAGGTAACCAAAATATAAATTAGTGAGAAATTAAGATAATTGCAAAGTAAAGTGCAACGTCAACAAATACTTGAGTTCGATATCACATACACCCACACATTTGTAGACTAATAACAAACAAATTAGACTGTATTCCTTAAGCTTGACGTCACATACAACCACATACATACAAATACACACACAATGTTTTTTTCAACATTAATCGATATTATCTAGAAGAGGTGATATAATTAAATGAAAAAATATAAATGGACATAGGAAGAAAGAAGCTAAGAGAGCTCAGGCTTATCAGTTAATAGTTGCACAATGACACTTTGCACAAGATGCAAAATAGGAGGCAATGGTTATGATTGGAACCATGACTGAGGAGGCTGATAAGAGAAAAAAGAGAGCTTCTTGGGTTTCTGAGCAATTAGTGGGTACTAAAGAAACCAAAACTAAGATGGAGTCTGAGCTTAGGCAAAGCATCAACAACTCGTCAAAAAGATGGGAGTGTCTTACTAATCAAGTCCATTAGGAAACAAATCTATAGAAGGCATGTATGGGAAGGATTGGTGGACGAGTCTAGGTGGCCTTGATCACTTCATTGCTTCAGTTTCAACTGTGTTGGTTTGGGGAGATGACTCCTTCCATCTCATGATGGATTTGCCACAAATAAGTATGACATCACTTACTTCTAGACTTTGGTAAATTAGGGAACAAAGTCAAGTAAAAAACAAACATCATTTGTAGTCCAAAGTCAGGTGGCTTAGAATTACCAAAAAGATGAAAGCATGTTCAAATAATATTAAAGTAAATTCTTACTATAAAATTCCAAATTGCTTGCGACATTCAATCATTGAGTTTTTCTTAAGAAAAAATTGCAAACATATGCTTTACGTTATAGTTGGTTTATTTATGCTTTACTCACCAGTCTCCACTTAGGGAAGAGAAAAAACATGTACATTAAGCTATAGTCATGATTATTAGAAGAGTACATTTCCCTTGAAGCATTTCAAGATAGTTAGAAGCTAGGAGGAAAGACTTTCTTGTTTTTATTTGAGTGAGATGCGTGATTTAGTTTGTTGTGTAAACTAATCAACTGATGCAAATCATTGTCAGATGGACCTAGTCGTCCCTCCATGGAATTTATGGGGAAAGTTTCTTGTTGATCTAAGCTCGAAAGTGTATGTACGAACGATTTTTGATAAGATTATCTTCTATTATTAAAGACCAATCGACTTACAAAATATTAATTTAAGCTCACATGCAATATATAATTTAGTCTAAATAAAAAAGAAAATGAAAGGAATCCATAATGTTCTTGACTTAAAAAGTAGATCAGACCCTCACACTAATTTGGGATAGAATTAAGAAACCCATAATCATCTTCATAAAATTACTTATACCTTGATAAGGTTTAAATGTGTTATAAGGAACACCATTGATGAGAACTTGAAGAATAGTAGAATAACATTGTTTTAGCCTATGTAGAAACTAAATTTAATTTATAGAATCACCTTAAACTCTTCAGTCAAATGACTCATCAAAAATATCCCCATTTCTCTGAAGTTATGAAATCATACTCTTTGGGTGTGTGTTTACATTTATTCCCATCTTCATCTCTCAGGAGCATTGTTGATAAGTGAGATTTGAATTCCATCCATCTATCATTGGCTCATTGTATCGGCCAATATTTTTTTACTAGATTCTATAAAAAAATGCACTCTACAAAAAAATAAGAATACATATGATGGTCCCAAACAAGGTCTTTAAGACCTTCTTCAACATTATTCCATCTATTAATGTTGATTGGAAAATATTCTTGTGATGCAACTCCAATATAACTACTGAAATACTCTTTGAATTTTGTCAATTGGCTGCCCTTCTAAATTCCGTTCCAATGGAATATTTTATCCTTTACGTCTCCTTCTAAATGCCTTTAACATTATAGTATGACCCTTTCTAATTATTTTAGTCCTTGAGTTATCTTCATTGGATGACATATCTATAACAATTAGATAGAAGAAAATTATAAATTGCATTTATAAATATGCAAAACACTGGAAATGGTCAATCATATAAAAATAAGATAATCATGTTGAAATGAAATATAATAATGAAAATGAATTAATTACTAATTTATAAAATCATTTAAATAGTACAAACTACAAATTACTCTCATTTGGACATACATCATTTAGTTTTATGAACACTAACTTCATCAGCAAATATCCCATCAGTTTGATCATCTCAAACACATGTTTCTTCTTTATTAACTGATAGCATCATCAACTACTGACATAGCTGGAATGATCCTAAAAAAGGAGTTTTTTTCTTCTAAAATGATGTTGTCTTCATCATCATCTCATTTATAGATATGTGTGTCACATATAAGAATTACTTTTCCTATTCCATTATAAATTGATCATGATTACATCGCTTGTTGTCAAGGTTCACCAAGTCCAGTCCATCTTCAACACAAACATGTGTGTCATTTTCAACCTACTTGCAATTAAAAATAGGAACCTTGCAGAAGTTGTAATCAAACTCGTATTTGTCTTGGATCACTCACTAATAGGACATGTCACGCCAAATTAGTTTTTTCTTTAGCACTAGCAATATGCAAAGCTTCAAAGATCAAAGAAAACCCACAATTTTGCATAGTTATCTACTCGTCATTGCATTTCACATATAGTGTGTGTCTACTAATGCAATAGCTAGAAATAGACAACACTATTATTTTAGGCCACACAAATAACTATTTCAAGATCTTTGTAATAGATCTTGTGATCGAGCAATAAATTCACTAACACATTTTTTAATCATGCGACAAATGAGAAGATGTGTACCTTTTTATATCATTCTCATTCTTTGATCGACAACAAATGCATAAATAATCCATGTATTCTATCATGTAGGGTTCAACCTCGGAGGTATTTCAAAGGATATACACATATGTTTTGTGTAATTAATCAACAAATAGTCATACCGGCTTAAATCCTTTACTGCCCTAATCTTCAATTTTTTTGGAATGTCGTGATTTAGGAAGACAAATGGCTTCAACATTGGATAAGAACTAGGAAAAAAATTCTATAGTCTCTTCCTCTATGTAGTTTTCCACCGCTCTGGTCAATATCTATTCTACACATACCCTTTTAATATCTTCATGAATCACTCAAATGGGTACATCCAATGTAGACACAATGGACCACACAATTTGACCTCTCTAACCAAGTGCATATTCAAATGAACCATTACATGAAAATATGGAGGAAAACACATCTCAAGTTGACATAAGGTGATGATTATATGATTTTGTCATGAGTCCAAGGTCTCATGGACAATGGATTTTGAGCATAATGCATTGAAGAACATGAAAAACTTAGTGATTGCATATCTAAGCCTCCTAGGAAAAATGGAACAGGTAACCAATTGCAAGGATTGTTGTGTTAATATGTGAGAATCATGTGATTTTAAGCCCAATGGTTTAAAATTGGTCATATCCTAAAATTTTATCTTGTTTGAATAATATCCCTCTAAAACCTTACTCCTTTCAAGAACACACAAAAGACATCTTTCTCATCCTTCAAAAGGGTATAACATGCTAGGGACAAGTATGTCCAGTAAAGAATATGGATGCCTTCTTATAGGGGCCTTTGAGAATTAGAGATTTCATATTTTTTCTAAATTTTACTTTCAATGGTTTCACCTTTGTAAAGATTTGATGACTAGATAATGGCTTCAGAGCACTCTGCAGTTCTAATTCTCCTTTAAAAGCTTTCCTCACCCTATGGTAATAATGAGTCATAGGAAAGAACATGTGACATCGAAGATAAATAGCTTTCTTCCCATGTTTCAGTTGGTAGAATGATATCACCTCTTCAGAAATAGGACAACTGATGTGTCATTTGATACTGTAAGTAGATAAATTTCCATATGCAAGAAATGTACTTATGGTACAAAATAGGATTTCCCTTATATTAAAATTATGTCAGCTGTATGAATCATACAATTCAACACCCTTATCCCACATAATCTTTAAATCTTCAATGAGTAGAGCCAAATAAACGTCAATATCATTGTCAGGATGCTTTGATCCTAAAATCAGCATTGTCAAAAGCATATGCTTGCATTTCATGGATACATCTGGATCAATATTATATATTACCAAAATCACATGATAGGTACTATGACTTCCTAAATTATAGGGGTTCATTCTATCTACATAATGTGTTAGTCTTAAGTTTCTTGGATCGGTACTAAATTCAACAAATCAATCTTCATCCATTATGGAGAATATGCAGGGTATCTAAGAAAACCATCACTTCCCCTATATCCTATTTAACATGATTAACTAAATTACCACTCTTATAGTTATCTATAAGTGACATTATTCTTAGAAGATAGATGGTAGGAGAAAACAATTGATATCAGTAAACTACATTAGTTACAATAAAAAATGACTGATTGACATAGCCCCCAATTCAAATATGGAACTAGCCACTTGTGTCTAAGATAACACTACAAAGGACATGGTGGAACCGAGTTCCATTTCTATCATAGAAAGTGGAGTAAGATAGAGGTGAAGGAGTGATATCATTGAGAATGTAGTATTCTTCATGAAATTTAAGGTGTGATATCCTAAAGATCTTTGTGTCATTGTTGCATGCCACCTGCTAAATCCATTATTGGTCGATCTCACATGAGGTGGAGTGAGGGTGGAAAGGAAGTCTATGGCTAACTATATGCAAGGTGTTTGTATAAGTGCTACACTTTATAAGACATATGATTGATAATGAGCTGTAGAGGAAAAGTGGAAATGAATAAAGAGCGAGCGATGGTCGAACCATGAGAAGACTAGTGAGTGGGTTATATTTATAGGTGTGGGGCCTAGATAATGGACATAAGTGTTTTTTTGTTGGCATGTAGGACATATTCAATCAAGGAAAGGTCACATATGAGATGGACGACTTTTGGCACTCTATCACTTCATTTGTTATCATGTCAAATGCTCAATAAATTTGAATTCTAAATATATTATGTGAAAGTTATATAATCGAGCAAAGGAAGACTATGGGAGGCTATCTTTTTGTATTTGAAACTGACTCCAACCGGTCAATTTTACTAGAAGTACATGGATCTTATAACTTACTATATAGCCTTTTTCTCCTCATAGAGTAGTCTATATGCTTCTGTCTATTTGATTGTGGGAAAACTAGCCAATCAAATACTGTCATTTGTCTGTTGATATTTTATTGGTTTCAATGGAATATCATTCTTTAGGTTCACATGCCATCCACATGTTTGGTTGTGTCTTGATAACAAATAATATATAAAAGTTGAACAAGTACAAGTATAACTCTAATTGGATTTGGAAATATGTTTAGTTGTATTTCCTACATCATATAGTAAATATCACTATATGAGCTTTAAAAGTTGATATTTCTCTACAACTTAATGCAATATGATGTTATTTATAGATAGGAGAATATTGAAAAGTGGATGTTATCGATTGTATTGACTAGATTAACTATTCCAAAGTCAAAATGTTTGTTCAATTAGTATCTAGTAACTCAAAAGTAGATTTGAGTGAAACATGTGGAATATTCATCCATAGTCCATTTGAATTACTAAGACACAAATTTCATTGATAATTGTGCATAACTCGAGGTTGTAGAAAAAATGCACCCAAAAGTTGTCTTAAGTAGAGTTCTCAATTATGGTGTTAAACCTAGAAAAGAAGTTACTGGTGAGAAACTAGGTTTACAAACCATGTTGAGAGTGATCATATTGATAGATGTGTGTCTCTGCCACACTCAATATAAATTTTCATGTAGCTCATTCTTTAAATTGCAAAATATAAATCTATAGTGTCCTATTCAAGAGGGAGTATATTACTTATAGATTAAATTGTCATCTAATGCCTCCCAACTACTAATATTACCTAATGGAATTAACATTATATTATGTTTCTAATTGATCTTAGAGAAATAAATATTAAACTATGAATTTAGATGTAATTCACCATTTCACAATTTCACAAATCTAATTATTTATTTTTTTGTATGGACTTCTCATTCAAATTATTTATTAAATTGTTAAGACTAGATCAAAATAGTTTAACATATTAAAAATTATATATAAAATCTAAAAATTGATTGATTTATACCTACAGATAGAATAGTTACATTTGGGTCATATATTCTTAGAGAGATAAACCCGAGTGATGCATTTATCCTCTTGATTGTTGTCCTTGTCCATGTCTAGAGTATCAAGACATACAAAGCACTTTGTTTCTACCTAATTAGGAACCCATAGATCCTCTAAATCCCATGATAAAGATCCTCAAGTCCACCTAGAGTATAAGAACTCTAGATCTGATTGTACCTATAGGTATGATTTTTTTTACTGAAGATTCAAAGAATAATTATTACTTGTAGAATCAGACTAGATTATAAGATAATATCTATAGTTTGCCATGATCCCTCACAAGTTCTCCAAAACATGTACCTTACATAACCATGTGCTACCCTTGTTCTTAGTGACTCATATAGAAACACTCAATTTAACATCTAAAATTAGTAATTATTACTACTCAACTTGACTCACAAGTGTGTGATTTCAATCGTAGAATCAGGATCACATTTAAAATGGAGTGAGTCTTCGTAAATAATAACTCTAATTAAAGTATTATAATATGTTGATTGGCTGTAGACATAAAAATTTGAATATGCAATATAAAATGATGAAATCCACATATTAAATGAGTGAATGATATGAAAATCATTGGTGAAGCTACTAGATCGACTTTGATTGAGCTCCCCAATCTATCTACCAATGCAATCATAACTTCATTAATAGATGAGAAGTTGCTAAATGTAACCCTACCATCACATCATTAAATTTGGGTATGAATAGCACATTTAGTGGACATTCCCTCTCCTAAAGAAATTTTAAATACTTGTCTATAAGGCCTAATAACTATATAGCCCAATCCTACCTACATATCTTTAAGTTAGATAAAATCCCCTCTTATATTTGATATCACCTTTAAAATGTCACTCTAGTGATAGTTTTATAGAGGCTTAGATCTAAAAAGACATTAATAAGGAGAGAACATTTAAATTCTAGATCACATGGTAATTTTAATGCATTAACATGATGATTGGAAGATATTTCCACAATCACGAGAAAGCGTTAGCATCTCATGAAATTGGAAACATTATAGAAATCTAGAGTGCACCTCATATTCATGTTTGGCATTGATTATAATGGGGAAAGGGAAGAGAAATAGGTTGGTTATGTATAAGAGGATCTCTCTATAGATTTGTTTTCTAGATATCACACCTTCAATGTGGCCAATAGATATAAATCATGATGTACAATCAATCAAAGAAGGATATGTATGGAATAATTTTTTTGTGGAGTAGAGGTACATGCATGTGTAAATGATAATCTTGTACAAGAAGGGGTGAAAGAAGAGTTTGGATGGAAGTCTAGAGGGGCAAATTTGCTAACTTAAAGAATGGCGGTGAAGCAGTTGTATTTATAGGTAGGGAAGTTGGGTAAGGTTATCAAAGTCTTTTTAATGCATTTAGATGAAATTCAGTTAAGGAATAATTTCCACATGAGAAGAATGGCTTGTAGTATATTATCATATTTTTCCCATTTGACCAAATGATGAAGTATTGTCCTAATATCTGACCAAATGTTGCCTTATCCAATTGAGTCATGGAAGAATATGGGGTTTTGTCTCATTTTGATATCTACTTAATTCATCACATTTTCTTTAGATGTTCGTTGAAGGAGACTTGTAACTTTCTTTAATGTATTTAACTCGATGTAATGCAAAGGTATCTAATAGAGTGTTAGTTTCATCATTGGGTGCATCCATGTTCCTATCTTGGAAGTATTGGTCATCATTAGAAGCTAGACAATCAATAAATATCAATCTGATCAAATTGTTGGTGCAATATTTGTGTTCAATTATTTGTATTAGAGAGATAGAGTCAAAAAGCTAGGTATCATATCCAAGTACCTCCAGAGCATTTGGATAATGACTTCATCCATTTGATAATTGATTAGGCAAGAAGAATGTTTTCTTGCATTCAGCTTGCTATTCAATATAATATTTATGATGGAGTTAAGGAGTATGTCTAGTAAGTTTTGACTTTGTATTGAATAGTGACCAAATCTTAAAAACATATTTTCTTCCTTTCTACATTCATATAGTGAAATTTAATATAATGTAGGAATTATGATCATTTATGTATGCTCATAATTATTTTGTGAATCTTTTAGCTTATCAAGAATCCGTAGTTGGATGTTATCAATGAACATGACAAGAAATATTAGTTTTATCTTCATCTAGATGTGTAATCACATGCTTTCAATCTTGTAATATTCAAAGCTACCAAGCATGAGGAGAAATAAGATAAACTAAGTTGGATCATCAATCCATATTAAAACTCTATTTTTCTACAAAATGTCTTTCCCTTTAGATGATTTCAATTATGGAATGGTTTGTCATCTTCAAATGGGGGTTAATGTCACCTGAATGGTACATCAACAAATACCATGTTTACATGTTGACTAGAGTTTCACTTAATATATGTCTGATAAATCAACTTGGTTTGTTTTCAGCTTAACCTAACATAACACACTCCTAAGATTTTAATACAAAACCTTAGTTTGGTGAAAGACATACAATCAAGATCGAGTGCTTATAGATTAGATAGAAAATATTTTTTCACCTTTTTGTGAATTAATTATACCAAATATCTCTCTCATAATTTTAGTCATGCTTCTTAAACTAGAAATTAGGAAGAAATCATGCACTCAATGATTGAACAAAACCCTAAAATGAAAAGTGTGAGAGTTAAAGTTGTTGCAAGAATATTCAGCTGACAAACTACTTTTTTGATGTTGAATTGATATTATAAGATCTATCCCCAAGAAATTCTATTGACAAGACCTAGCGTAAGGGTGAATATTCATCATGTGAATTTACTAGGGAATAATTAGTGGATGATAGATCATAAAATAGATGGAGGCATTTAGAGTAGGAAACACTAATAACTAACATTTTTCCTATGGAAATTCATACACTCAAAGCCCTTGTATAAGATAATGATATAGCTTCACATATCTATGTTCTCTATGTAATTTTTAACTGATTGACTGAACATCATGGTACAAAAAATAAGTCATAAGATGTTTTTTAAGGATCTCGTATTGAAAACTATATAGATGGGTATTTATATTAGTTCCCAAGTAGCTATTATTAGAATTTATTAGTAAAGGAATTATTTGTTTGGAACACAATAACAATTCAAAACATTACTTAAATTCATTCTTATCATTAGTAGTGTCTATTTAGTAGGCTTTACTAGAAATAAGAGTACTTTGGGACATTATTGACATATCACTTGCATACTTCCATAAAGAAGATATGATCCTCATAATAAATCTAGTTCTATTGTCAATTGTTAAGCTCACACTCTCTCCCTCAGTGTCTTCATCTATTGATTTATTTCTTTCTTGGCTAAGAGTTGTATATTGGTAGGTTACCCTTGGTTGTAGGGGATGTGGCCCCTAGTTATATTGATGGATCATTGATAGAATAAGATGCTAGTTACTCTCATTCAGATGGGGGACTGTTGTAAACTACAAATGTGAAAACAAGGTACTTCTCAAGATATGAATCCTAATAGGAGGAACCTACTAGGAAGTGAACCTATGCTATTTCTTTACCAAACCAATATCCTTACTTCTTTTATTTCATCACCTATTTTCCTGGCTTTAACATGGTGGAATAATATGTTTAGATGATATTCTAAATGACTATATTCACCCCCTTATTGAGCTAAATATCCAGTTGGAAGGATCCTTATATGGAACTTGGATGTATTTTAACCCATGTCACCCTTTGGGTTACTTGGTTTATGGTCTATGCATTAATTAAAATGATTTGTATATGTGTGATAATATAGTGTTATGATTTGATGACTCCCGTGGCATATATATGGTCTAATATTATGGTTTTCCTAATAAATGATATTTTTATTTGTGGTATTCCTTCTCTCATTTGTATTCTCCCCTATTTTTATTATCTTTTTCTTTTTTTTATCTTCTACCATCCTTATAGGGCTTCATAAATTTATGGACTTAGAGGAAAGTCCATTTTTGTTCAAGAAAATATAGGAAGTGCTTCATCATTGCACCCAACTGTATTCACATTGACATGGCATGGCTATTTATGTTTCAACCTAGTTGGTCAATATTACCCATGGACTATCTATCTCAAGTAGACCTAGCCATTTTTATTTTCTATTTTCTTACTTCTCAAAAATGTTCTTCAAACCAACCATTTATCTAGGAAAATATTTTTTTTGGCTTGATAATTTATTAATTATATTGATCAAATCTTCATTTTTATGAAGACAAGGTACACAACACCATATGGGGGTGGGAAGGGCCTAGATAGGAATACCTTCAATGATCCATAATTAGTGAAATCAATTTTTGGGTAACTGTTTCTCTTACTTTAACATTAACAATCCAAAAAATGGAAAAAAGGTGAAAATCAATAGTTGTATGGTTACAGTACTGCACACTCGTACAATTTCACTCCTTGAAAAACTCACTTACAAGCTTCTCTTTAGATTTATTTTTCTGAATAAAATCATGTACCGTTTTAAGTGTAATATGAATACTCATACGCTTTGTTTCTATGTTTCTAATCTGATTGAAGATGTATAATCTCATGGTAACATTTGGTTATGGTTGCTTATTCCCTGCACCATGGATTGATGTCTTACAAGTACTTCACATGTAGTTAGGTTGTAATGTTGTTTAGAGATAAGGGTCTTCATGTCAGATTGTTTATAATGATATAAACATGACTAGTTACATCTCATGCTATTCATTGTAGAGTTTGGAGATCACTCCCCATGTAGTTAGATACATGTTTGCTATCATCCTAATTAATGTGTGAAGTAGTTCATACTTAGATTCATATTCTTATCCATGTTTATATTGCTTATACACCTGATTATATGTACCTTTTCTTGGAATGTCATTCCACTAGCAATTGACTAACAAAAATATTCACTAGTTGCTAAAAAGTTTTTCTAAAAATCTAAAAGAACATTTAGAATAATATATTAAACCCTTTAGTAAAATTTGGTTGAGTTTTGATCTATAGAAGCATGGTGGGACCATAACCATAGAAATATTAGGAAAATATAAGATCACCTCGATTTACATGTTAAATTATTCTAATAATCATCTTGACCAAGGGGAAATGTATGATCACGTTGATCTACAAAATTTCCCTTGAAACTATTTTTTAAATACCCTTAATGTTACAACTCTATGTTTTGAATCTTATATTAGAGAACTACTACGTGCCTTTCTCCTTGAGGTGTACCATCAGATTCTATTCACAAATATTTTTTTGTAAAAGGTTCCTCATTTGATGAGGTTCTTATTTCTCTCTCATGTTGAGGCTTTCTAACTATGTTCATGATAATGTCATTACATGACTTTCCATGTCCTATTAAAGTAGTTGTGATAAAAAATAGTGGTGTTCAACTTTTTAGAAGGTTATAATCCTATAATTCATTAGTGATTGATGGTTGTTCCTGAAATCTTCCCTTACTAGATAAGAAAGACCAAAGTATTTATCTCAACACTTATTTGAGAAGTATATATGCGATACAAGTGTTGATTATGCTATTTTGCTAAATGTTGTGTTGGTTCTACTAAATGTTTTTTTATTACAATTGATACTTATTTTCTATATTCTTGGGGTTGGGTCTCTCTTTTAAAAATATGCATACCTTACATGACAAGATATTTGTTATTTCGGAATTGTGACCCCATCTCATGAAAAGCATGAACTAAACTATAACTTGTTATTTCTCTAGTCTTCCATCTCACTTGAGCATATTTGTTTCTCTTTATCTCAATATTTTTCTAATATTAAGTAGTTGATCCTCTTTTCCCGATGACATTTTCTCATATGCCCAAGTATATTTCCTGGTTCATACAATATATCAACAATTTGGTGGTATCTTTCTAGTTGTTGTGCTTTGGTATCCTTATGGGTATTTTCAATACTCAGATGAAATGGAATTTGGTTCAAAACAAGGGATATGAGACACTAATGGAAGACGAGTAGACGAAGATGGCCATGTGCCCATTGTAGGCTTTTGTTTAGTCTTGGTTTGGCCGGACAACCTCCTTGGAAACGAGGATATTTTTTCTTTGAGACATGTTTGGCTATTTGTTACTCTTTTCATTTATGGTGGATTATTGTTAATATTGTCATCTGGTCATGTTGTGCTAGGGAACAAACTTTTCTTGTGGCGTTTTATCAGCAGGGAGGGTTTCCATTCTTTTGAACATCACTTTCCTATGAGGGTTATAACAAGTACAGCGAAAAGTGTTTTGTTGTACTTGCCTCAAACGATTTTTGGTATTGGCCTCTGCATCACACGATTCGATTTAAACGTTCAAGTTGAAAGTGTTGGCATACAGCACATGTTAGTGATATTGAGATCGAATCACATTGTTGCGATCCCCATGTTCCTCAAGGAATGGCGCTTTGCGGCCAGGTCACTAGCCACTACCGGGCTGCAAGGGTGGCCGACTGGTCGTCGCTGGAGCCATTGGAGTTGTCGCCTCCGTTTGCTCTTCCTAAGTTGTCCCTTTTTCCGCACAATGGGCATGTAGTTGCCTCCACTAACCGGTCGCCGCGGCTTTGAGAGCTAACACCCTCCACTGCGACACTCTGCCGATCAAATTGGCGTGTACTGAGGAACTGGTAGGAGACATGGGGGCAAAACAAAGAGGGTCCACGCTCTCTTTCTTCCTGTTCCCCGCTCTCCCTTGTCATTGCCGCGCGGTGAGCCGCTCGATGCAGCCAGCAGCCGGCAGCAGAAGCAACATGCATAGGCCGCCGCCTTATCCACTCCTTCGTTGTCGTTGTTATGGTCGGTACTGTTAAGTGTTAATTGTGACTTCATTCACCTGATGCGGACGGTTCATGTGCACACGACGTTGTGAGGACAAGGACTGCCGTGATGACGATGTCCTTGAAGAGGACGATCAGTAGGGCTGTGTCCTCTATGAACAACGTGTGGTAGAAGAGTGCTCATGCTGGGTGACTCGGAATCACAGAGGGTCACCATCGCATAGATTGTGAGTTGCAGGATCGAACAAATGCCGTTCCCTTCCCCTGAAATCCTGATACAGTATTTTCTCGAAGGAGATCCTGTGGGTGGCTTGGGTTGGATACTCTGATTTTCCTGGTAGTTTTCTGTCAGGCAACCATCATCGACCCTCATGTGTCGTGTGGTTGATCGACCCTTCGCAAACAAATTCTTGACTGCGATTCTACCAGCTTTTATCTGCAAGTTGCTTCTGGGTGTTGGGGACGTCGTTGACATGCAACGTTGTCGTCTTCATGTTTTTGGATTCATCCGAGGACAGCGATTCTTGCAGAAGTCCGCAAGTGCACAAATGCCAAACCTCTTAAAAAAGATTGCTGGCTTTCATTGATGCATATCAAATAAGATATCATGCCAATCTCTGACAGTTTCGGGAATTGGCTGTAAACCCGAAAATGTCAATGACAAACGTATCGTGTAAGAAAGGAGAATGCACCCTTGCCTCTAAGGTGAGTGCTTTTATGGAAGAAAAAATTCTTGACATAACCGCTGACCTACCCGCTGGCCTACCCGGAATTCGAGAATAGGCGATTTTTAATTAGTCCCAGCATGCAGCCAATTTTTTATACTATTACCCATGTAAAAGCATGTAAAATACATACAAGATACAAATACTATGTCCACTCCATGTAACAGTCATGCAAATTGCAGATATCAATCCACTATATCTTACAAAAAGTTCTATTGTATATTTATCCCCACTGCAGATTACGTAAGTACTGTACCTACAATAAATACATATACATTCACACGTGAATTTGAGAGGCACTCTACTTATGTTTGACAAGCTGGGTTGAAAATTAATAATTGGGTACAATACTTATAGATGTATTTTATAGTTGATTATTGACCAGATGTGCACTACACTTTTGTAAAAAAATTATGTCCAGGCGAAAAATGTTGTTATTGGATTCCGTAGCTACTGTACTTATGCTTCCAGATCAGATATACAATTATGCTTGATTTTGTAATTTGTTAGGTACTTGTACTTATGCTCTTGATTTTATAATTTGGTAGGTACTGTACTTATGTTTGAAAAAACTGAGTTGGAATTAACAAGTGGGTACAATACTTATAGATGCATTTTATAGTTGATTCGTGACCAGATGGCCAATGTTGCTATGTGATTCTGTATGTACTGTCCTTAAGCTTCTAGACCAGTTATATAATTATGTTTGATTTTTCTAGGTACTGTATTTATGCTTGCATTTTGTAAAAAAATTGTCCAGATGTTCAATGTTGCTATGAGATCCCGTATGTACTGTGATTATACATCTAGATTAGTTATACAGTTATGCTTGATTTTGTAATTTGCTAGGTACTGTACTTATACTTCGGCAAATGAATTGAAATTAACAAGTGGGTAACATACTTATGGATGTATTTTATAAATGATTTTTAATCTGATGTGCACTATACTTTTGAGATCATCAACAAATGGGCACTCAACGTATCTCTGTATTTTGTAAAATAATTATGTCCAGATGACAAATGTTACTATTGGATTCCGTAGGTACTGTGCTTATGCTTCCAGATCAATGTTGCTATTGGATTCCGTAGGTACTGTACTAATACGGGAATGCTGGTGGGTGGAATAAAACTGAAGAGAATAATTACAAGAGAAAAAATGAATTAATAAAGATGAGAGCTGGAGAGAAGAGAAGAGTGAAGAGAGAATCTCGGGAATCTTTATTTGTTGTATGAAATCAGTTGGTGGAGGAGTTAATTCCAATTAAAAGAAAAGGTTGGAACAACTTTGTGCGGGTTTCAAAAAAACCCGGTGTTGCAGCGGTAGCGTAGCTATGATGGAAATGGAAGAAAATCTACTGTCTCAAGCACCTGAACAGTAGGTTTGTCTTCAGTTATGTTCCATCTTGTCCGAGAATGGAAAAAGATCTACTTGGCCTTGAGTGATTGCCAGCTGTGGGTACATGCTGCATATTGGAACGGCATCAATGGCAAGTGTTTTGAAGGAAAATCTCACCTGTTGATATCATGCTACCGAAAGGAAGATTTGCCCATGGTTGTTTACTAAAGCTATGATTGCTATTACCTAACAAACGTATGCCATTTAGAGCGTATTTTTCAGGAAAAACAGCTCAGCACTCTGCTACCTGTGTAGATCTTCGTATCCCCAGAGTGGTTTGCCCAAGATTCAGTAGCTTGGATATGCCCAGAACTTTAGCAGCAC
Source organism: Alisma plantago-aquatica (assembly GCA_963693085.1). Lineage (NCBI taxonomy): Eukaryota > Viridiplantae > Streptophyta > Magnoliopsida > Alismatales > Alismataceae > Alisma > Alisma plantago-aquatica. The sequence continues at coordinate 52,703,761 of OY856409.1, forward strand.
AAGGACATGCGTTTTGCCTAATGAATCGGATTGGCTTTTGAATTTGAGATTTTTTGCGGAACCCCCCTAACGATACCATATTCCAGATAACCCCTTCTTTGTTTTACCAAATTCTGAATAACCTCTTCCTCTCCCTTTTCCATCATTTTGCCGTTAGATACAAGCGATTGTTTTCTGCTTATTTGCTCTCTGTCCCTTAATTTAATATTTATTTTATATTATAGTATACTGCTAATATATGATATCATTAACATCATAATATGTGTCAATTATGAATAAGAATTACGTTAGTAGTAAATTATTTTAAAACTTCAATGCGGTAAACTAAACCAACTTGACAAGACCAACTCGATAATTTTGGGTCATTAGTTGTCTGTCTGGGTTTCTAAGTTGAGTCAAATTTAATCTTAGATCAATTCAGGTCATGTCAAATCTAATTCCATCAGGTCATACTATATCCAGTTTGAATTGAGTCTTAGTGCAGACCTATTTTAGGGCTTCATCTTCTGTCTTTTTGCACTTAAATCACATCTAAACTAGTTAGAATGCATCTCATTTATGCGTATTATCATGAAATATATTTATTGGCGTACTTTGCGTGGTTTTCAAGTAGACCACGCTTGGTGGACGTGAGAGAAAGAGGGCTATCCTAGGGTTCCTTCATCACAAGAAGTATCTAAGGAGGGTCCAAGAGCTCCCACAATCTACCCTAGTGGTCAAAATTTGTAACATACTGAAATATAGAACCTAATCCTATTCCAAGGTTAAGAGGTTAGATACCTTAGTCTTTGGGCCTAGCCAAATTAGGATAAAAGATTACACATTAGTAGTTAATTCCTAACATGTTAATACATAAATAAATCACCCAACATATAGACCTATAAATATTACTTAATACCTTCAAATTAATCATAAGATCAATGAAGGGAACATAGGATATGTCATATGAGGTAATCATGTTCATAATAGGACAAGATGTCCATAATTGAGAATAATGATACATAATTCAACTAAATATGAAATAAATAAACCTATGTGAGATAATGATAGAGTAGATTCGTTCTAGATCATTCCTTAGTCTTTTTGGTGCAAGGAAGAGAAAAAGGGTTGAATAATAAAGATTTAAACATGTTAATGAGATATTGATTTATTTAACATGAGAAATAATGAAAATAATGGATAATGGGATAAAATAAATAAAAGGAGAAGTAGTTGGATAAAAATAACTTTAGATTCATTTTCTTTGAGTTCAAGTTTACTTGAATGATAAGTTTCACAAATTAGGATAATAATAATCAGATCTATTTTATTTAGAAAAGAAAAGGTGAGTTTTCCTTCCAAATATGAAATAAAATACTTAATGACTCCAAAAATGGAAAATAAACTTAGATTCATAATCTACACATTAAAATAAGTCTTTGGGTGAATGGGGAATATGTGATTAAAAGATGATATTAGGAGAGAGCAAGTGTGTAGAACCTTTAAATTATTAAATAAATGAACAAAAAACTTCAACATATAAAATTGATGGCAAATTTGTATCCAACGTACTTAATTTGAATTGTGGGTGAAGTTTCATCAAATTTGGAGAGTCTTAGAGTCATTAATGCATGAGGAAAGAGAAAATATTATTTGACTTTATTAATGAATCAAAAGTTCTCAAAAGGCAAATCTAATTGTATATTTGAATTTCTAATATCAAAAATTGGCCGGTTGCCAAATTTCATTAATTTTAGAGTTTGTTTACATACTCAAATGGGGAGAGAGAAAAAGTTGAATAATTATGTATGTCACTTTAATCCCATTAAGATTTGGAATGAAATCAATGTCACACACCATCTTTGTTTTCGCATGCAACGAAGACCGTCCAATCCTCACATTTGTCCTCAAGCTTGCGCCTAAAAGGGAAATAGGTCGCTGGTGTGGTGTTTGGTATTTTTGCGATTTCTCGCTCTATGATTGATCTTTGCTCGAAATTCTTTCTCTGCTAGTTTCCTCTCTTGATTCCACACAAACCAAGCCCTAGTTTGTGGCTTTTCATCGTGAATTGGGGAAACACTCAAATCGGCTCTAGAGCTTCTTGAAGCTCCCAAGACATTAAACCCTAAACCTCTACCACACCTATAAATAGGGATACCTGTATGTTCGTCTCTCTCTATGCCTAGCCTTTCCTCCCTCTCAATTTCTTTGAACGTTCCTTCTTTGGCCCTCAACGATCAGGTTTTAGCTTCAGGCTTGCGGTGCATCTCTGTGGGCTTCGTCTGAGCCAGCAACCCAATTTCTTGCTGAGGCGAGTTCGTGATGGGTTGCTCTTTCTTTCTGTCTACTCAATTTGTCACTTTGATAAGATTCACCCAAATTTCCACAGAGCAGCGGTTGAGTTGTTCGCTGCCATGGCACAGTGAGGTGGAGGGGGAGATACTCCCTATGATTTCCCAGTTATACCCTCTACTTTCCTCTTTTCTTTGTTTTTGCGCTAAGGGGCATAATGGTCTTTTGGCAGTGTTTTCTTAGTTTTTGGTGAGGTCAAGCAGACCCTTGACCGAGCGACTTGGCTTCATGCTATTGGGATAAGTTAGCTGAGTTGGCCCCATCTCTCTTTCTCTCTTGCAATTTCTCTAGTGATTATTTGACATTTCTCAACTTTATGATTGGCTGAAATTACAAAAATCATATCTTTTAATCCACTAGTCCAAAAATTTAGTAAAAATATGTTTTGGAATTGAAAAAATGTGACCTTTCTAATAAAAATAGTTTTAAAACCCGATTTCCATATTTTTAATGATCGATTTTTGAGAATCTAATTAATTAATATAAAAGTCCTAAAATTGGTAACTAAGTCATCTTAACTCCAAATATAACAAATACATATGTTTTCTTGATTAGAAAAACACAAGGAATCATCTGGTTTAGGTTTTGAGTCTAAAATCTGAGTTTTTCTAAAAAGGTTTAGAATTAGGGTTTCATTACATTTATATGAATCTCAAACCCTAATATATGCGAATAGTTTGTAATTAGGCAAAGTTGATCATGGAAATGACTAGATTGGTGAAGAGTATTTCTAGGACTCTAACATAAGGTATGTTTGCATATCCTATTATTACTTTGAGAAATAACTTATTCTTATCTTTCTCTTGGTCCCATGGACACTAGCCTACACATTATCTCTTTTTATTTGAAAATTATGGTTCATGTGAACTACTTTATTTGTTACTAATGTTGTGATCATATTATACTGTTTGGAAATTATTTTGGTCTCTTCTTTTTACATTTCTCATGTGGAACATTCTTTGATGATATATTATCTTTTGCCCACTTTTAAGGTGGAAGTTGATTAGGATCATGTGATCCCACTTTATGTATTTGTTGGATGTTCTCATCCCTCTTATTTGATTCATACTTGATTATTCTTTTGTTATGAATCATGTGGTGACTGCTAGTATAATGTTACATATTATTTTATGTGGATGTGAAAATCCCCACATATGAATGTAGATGTGAATACTTCTACATTAAAATATTTAGGGAAGACATGCCTAGGCAGATGTTGACAGACCCTACCACCCAATATTTTATAGAAGATGTATACAAGACCCTGCTCACCCCACATTATTTTTTGTAGATGTGCTATTTCCTACCTACATGTTTATATTGTCTAGTATTGTCACAGGTGAAACACACAAATTCTTTATTTTTATACTTTTCTCTTATTTGTCTCTTTTATTGAGATTCTTTTCTTTTATGTCCGATTGGGTAGTCTTTTACTTTTATATGGGAAGCCTTTTATTTTACCTCCTTATCTCATTACATTGCTCAATTTCCTTTTAGCATGCACATACCATCTTTTAGTTGATGTTGTCTTTTCTCTTTCTTTTGTGGGGTGCGCTTCCAACCCTAGGAATAGGTCAAGCAGGACACAACCATGTCGGACCAGGACCACAACAAGTTTAATCAGATATTTGTGGGAGACCTTATTGAAGTTGTTAGGTGATACTCAACTAGTCCTATTTGTAGTTAGTTTTTCCTTTATATCACCCTACATGGTGAAAGACTAGTAATGATAAGAAGCTTTGTAATGGTTGGACACATCTTTATATTCTACTATTACATTGATGTTATGATACATTCATATTGAATAAATTGGTTATCATCCCTTTTGAGAAAAATTTTATGTTGGTGTTTGGTTTGGGATGTTGCCTTTTTGTTTTAGTAGGGAGTGGTTCCCCTCTGGGATCTCACTCCTTACAATATGGTATCATAGCTAGTGGCTGTCAGTTATCTAACTATTTCAATCTTGTCTCCGTTAGGATGTTTACCTTTTTCATAGGTTGCTTATACCTAGTACCCTAGCCTTGTGCAAGCAAAACCTCATGGCGGGGGATAACTCAGCTGTTGACAACATATCTCACTATGAGACACCCCAGAACCCTAGGTTTGGAATGCCAAGGATGGATCCACCCTTTACCACTCAAGTGACTCAAGGTACTCCTCTAACTGGAAGTGGACCATAAGTAGGTCAGGAAACCCCAGTCTATACTAGTACATGTGTAGTCATCTCTCCTAAGCAAGAGTTGGCCATGTTTTGGCAACTTTTTGCCACCACTATGACAGGGAAGATGAACAACCCATCTGTGCCTAAAAAGCATAAACAATATTCGATAACAGAATTCATGAAGATGCAACCACCCTACTTCAAGGGTCAAAGAGAGCTTGAAATGGTGGGCAAAGATGATTATTAGGTAGGAAGTATAATGGAACCCTTTGTATCTAAGAAGTAGTTTGACTTAATATGATGAGTCCTTTTAAGGGGTGGTAAATAGTTTATGTTTAGTTTCTGAGGACAAAAACCCTTTAAGGGGTAGTATGCTATAACCCCTATAAGAAATTAGTGTATTAACGTCAAAGCTTATAACCACTTTAATATCTTGATGTAATTGCTACATAAAAGGTGGCAAGAATTTTTGTTGGCCGTAATCGATGTACCCAATAACGACCAAAGTTTCTTTCTGACGTAAATTATAAAACTTTCCTTCGTTAAAAATCCTCACTAGGGCTGTAAATGGGTACGGGTCTACTCATGTACCTACAAATAGGGCTGTAAAGGGTACGGGTATACCCGCATACCCCCAAAACCGTACCCACCAAAACCCATCATGGGTCCAATTTTCTAGACCTGCATATATTAGTTTGTTAGAATCTATGGCTAAAAATCTACTGGACATATGATCTAACGGTGGATATTTCTAACCTAATGTAACCTAGATATCAAAACTACATCAACCCTAACGCTTCAAACTTTTCGGCCCAATCTCATTCAGCTGCTTTCTGCCTGGACGCCTGGAGCTGGAGACTTGGATGAAGAAGCTAGGGCAGCAGCGACCACACCGACCAACAACGCAACCGCCAACTATTGGGTGCCAGCTAAAGCCACGATCTGCCTCAGCTGAGCACGCCGGCCTCAGGCCATTGACATCCTGGACCCCTGGTGCTCCGCGCCCCACCAATCACTGAGAGCCTGAGCCGCTACCCATTTTAGCCCCTCAAAAATCTGACGCCCCCAATCGTTGAGCCGACCCTGCTCGACAGAGTCACAAAGTAGGTCGTCGTTGATGCCACCGGCCCACCAGATCTCCATCAACCTGATGCCGTCGCATGCCCTCATCAGCCGGCTGTAGGCCCTCATCAACCCACCGCCACCGCTGGAAGCACGCCTCACCTCCATCTCGACCGAGCTTTGACATCTCCAACTCGACTGCCTCACTGCCGTCACCGGACACCGCCTCACCTTCATCCCATCCATGCCCAACTCAACTCCAGTCCTACTATGTTTGCCTTAGCTCCACCCACCTTAGCTCCAAGTGTGCCAGCTGCCAGCCCAGGGACATCGACTAGCGAATGAATCTGCTCAGCCTGCTCCAGTGCATCCTTGCAGTGGCTGTTCTTCTTTTTCAGTCTTCCATTTCAGCTCCGCTCCAGTTCTACTGATCGGCAGTGCTGTGTGGCCATGGGAGAAGGTACTTCCTTGCTTTGCTTGTCTGTTATCTCAACTCTTCTATTTTCTTCTATCATTGCTTTGCTTGCTTGTCTGTCATTGGTGTTTGATCTGTTAAACTTGGTTAAACCTCTTCTGTCAGTTGGTGTTTGGTCTGTGACTATGTGTGCTAATTTGGTCTATGATATGGTTAAACCTCTTCTGTCAGTTTCTTTGCTTGCCTAAAATCCTTTAAATGCTATTGATTTGTGATACAAATTTTGGCTGATAAGCCTGATATGGTCTATGACTATATGTGCTATGCGTGTGTTATCTTAGAATGTATTGAGTGGTATTGTGTGATTTGTTGAAGTCTTCTTAGTCTCCAAATCGATGGTGTGAATAATATTGCTTATTTTGCTGGGCTGTTTATAGCACTCAACTCGTATATTTGAATGGTTTCTTTGTGTTCTATTGGGTTGTTCTAGTGCTTAAATCAAATATGTGTATGATATGATTTTTTTAAAAAAGATTTTGGGCTAAAAGTAGGTACTTGAATGATTTTTAAGTCTACAAAGCCCCTCTAAATAGTAGCTTTGTGTTACTCTAGCAACTTACATGCTAGAAATTTTGAACATTGTTCTAGTGCTTAGATCATATATGTGTATGATATGCTTTTTCTAATAAAGATTTTGGCCCAAAAGTAGGTACTTGAATGATTTTTTAGTCTACAAAGCTCCCCAAAATAGCAACTTTCTGTTACTCTAGCAGCTCACATTGCTGAAAATTTCAAACTTCAATAAATGTATACATCAGTTTGGGCCTAAAAATAAGTCCAACCATCAATTTTAGTACTATTTTTTTAACATGGAACCGACCATCAATTTTAGTACTAATTGTTTTTTCCATGGAACCGCACCGTGTACCCACATTACATACCCGCACCATGTAACTGTATTTTAGTCCACACTTGCCGATGCCCGACTGGCTCCAGATCGCCACCAAGATCAAAGGTGTCGTTTACTAGCTCTAGTCACCGATCCTTGCCCAGGTTGACGACACCCAGATTGTTGTTGGTTCTCGCCCAGGTCGACGACACCCACATCGTTGGTTTTCACCTAGATAGACGGTGCCATGATCGCTGCCACGAATTTACCGTGCCTAGAATGCAAGTGCGCGCGTCAGAGTAATATAGGCCTTTGTGAGGCCCGAGTCAAACTCAGAGAAACGTAATTATTGGTAGACTACTACTAACTACTTGCAATCAACTAGACTGATTAAAATGATTTGAGAGTTGATTGAAAAGAAAAGAAAAATAAAAAAATAGAGCAATCGATTAAATATTTGGTTTAATCAATTCAAATGGGAATCTTTAGGATTGTGGTTTCACCACAGGTTCTCGTTGTATTAATTCCTACACATTTATCCTAATTCGTCTCTCATTCTGGGTAGTGGCCTGTATTCAGAATTGCTCACTTTCGTGATATAATTCACTACCTAAATCTAAGTCGGTTCCATGGTAGTAGTAACCTATACCCTAAACTAGGTGCATGAAGACCATACTCTGGGTGTCCACCATTAACTGTACATCACCTTGTTCAAAGGATTTATTAGTTAATGTAACTTTCATCTCTTTTCAACAGTTAATTCTTCTTTCAAAGTAAATAAAGGTATTAGATTATCATTAGGGTGATCAATCATAATGATATAATGGAGAAAACCAAATCATACCATGTATTTAAGAGACAAATTATGAAATACTATGGTAAAAATGTCATACAACGATCACCCGGGCTACTCCCGACCCTAAAGATAAAGGGGATTAGCCCCACATGTTCATCTCAATGAAAGACATGATGAGAGAAAGGGAAAACATGAGGAAAGTGTGAATAGAAGCGATGTAAACCCCTAAAAGGAGGAGATCTGGGCATTCCTCAGCATAGAATGAGAGATCTACAATCTTTCGGTAGTGGGAAACTTCTTCTGCAACTCTCGGAACGATCGGGGCATGGCTCTGGGCTCCGTTCTTCTCTCCTCTCCTCCTTGAGACTTCTGCAATGACTAATGACGTCCTCCCTACTTAGGGCCTCCGTAATTAGGTATATGCACCACTTTAGATTGCTAAAAGATCACCATCGTCTGATTAGAAACGATCTGTAACAAAACCTGATCTGACGGTGTCGATACCATCGACTAAAGTCGATGGTATCGACCAGTCATAATATCGACTATTCTTCCTTTTTCCGACGTTTCCTGCTGATGCAGACTCGATACCATCGACTTTAATGTCGATGGTATCGACACCTTTAGGCATCACTTTTATCACCAATCTGATGCTAAAACTGGGCGAGGTCGATAGTATCGACTTTATGTCGATAGTATTGCCCAGTTGATTACTGGCTCGCTGTAGGTATCTCGCTACCATCGACTTTAGTGTCGATGGCATCGACTCATCTTGGTTCCTTACAACTATCTCACTGTGGGCGAGTCGATACTATCGACAGCTGTCGATGGTATCGACAACTACATGTATTCATTTTTCCTGAAAATTCAAGATAAATTCGAATCAGCCTTGCTAAAACACATCAATATGATCATTTATAACCAAAAATATGAAATATAGTAGATTTGATGCAAAATGAGATTATAGACTAAAGTGAGTGAATCATGCGATACTAACCACAAATGTGACTAATAAACACATAAAATGCATGTAAAACTAGTCTATAAAAGTGACTCAAAATCATCGCATCAAACTCCCCTAAGCTTAAACATTGCTCGTCCTTGAGCAACAAAACTATAGAATAAAATTGTGAGGGTCAACTAAAGAACATACTTTCACAACAGACATTACCGTATGATTCCCACCAATTATTCACATAGTGGCCCTCACTAACCACAGAATGATAACTACCCTACAGGTGACAATGATCATCCATAATAGATATCCACTCCAAGATTGGTGAACACTATCAAATAAGGCAGTTAATATAATAAAATCTTCCGGTTCAGGATTGGTGCATCTTGTGATCTCCTATCTACATTGCTCATAACCTAACTACCATATACATGGAAGAAAATCTCCTGAAATACAAAAGTGAGGAGATAATCATGGGTGGCCTACCATTTTGAGCAACGGGTGGATGGGATAGACAGTTTATGTAAGAAAAAGTAGCACAATACAGTTTGACATGCAGCAGTACAAAAATGACCTACATGATGCTCATGCATATGAAAATGACCTAATGCTTACATTTTAGGTGGAATGATGCATGCACTATCATTCCATCCCAATGAGAGATAGAATATCTACTAAACTACACATGTTCTTGTTCTTCTTATTATGCATGTGAACAAGTTCCTTCCTCCTTCTAATCTTCACTTACTTATTATTATTTTTTCTTTCTCTTTTCATCCCTTATTTTGCTTAATGAACTAAGATGAAATTTTTACATCTTCATCTTGGGCTTATTCTCATAACTACTATTTTTTCATTGTATTTTATTTTTCAGAAAGTATGAAACAAATTCCTTATTTTCAGAAGAAGCAAGGCACATCATGTAAAAATGATTAAAATTATACAAAATGCAACTAAAATGACATTGACTTGCATGACTATAATGCGAGATTTTTTTTTCATATATGCAACATATGTAAAAACTAACTACAATGCAATCCTATCTACATGATATGAAATCAAGAGATGACAAACTGTAAAGTGCTCCCAATTCTTATGGTGGAGTGTTAATGAGATGAGGTGGATAGATCAAAAGATTAATTGACAGAACCATTAGAATATATTATATGTCCCTCCTTACTAACATGTGTAAAATCAAGGGGTTTCTCTCTCTTATTTCAGATTAAAGTCCCATTACCATTTGGTCAGTTTAGGCTCAACATCCAATTCCGTCCACTTTCCTTGAATCATAGGCATGTACAGTTGTGGTCTTATGTTTTAAATTTGACAAACCCAATTATTTTCCTAAGTTAAGTGCTCAAGTTCAAACAAAGCAAGCTTGTAATTACATGAATTTTTTTCAAATTTACCCATAACTCCCATGTGAAAAACATAGAGATGACAAATTACATTAGACATCCACGGATACACTAGATAGAATATGGATCCTAAAAGCTAAGAAAATTGCTAAAATAAAAGAAAAGGCAATAAATGATAAAAATAAAGGAAAATAAAAGATAGAAACTGTTCCATCCCCCCAAGCTTGAATTTGACTATGGCCTCATAGTCAAAAACAATCTCAGTAGGTGGAACAATGATACCATTTACTACTCAGGTGGCGGGTATTGTGGGGCGCTGGGATCCCATGATGGATAATGCCCCTGGAAGTTTGGATCATATGGGGGCATCAATGGTGGCTGTTGGTAGCCCCTAGAGTAACCTTTATTCTAGTAGTGATCATAAAATGGCTATTGCTGCTGCTCGATCCTCCCCAACCGGTCGTAGACCTGCTGTTGATTGGCGAACAGCTGACGTTCATTCTCGAAGATAGCTTGTTGATTAACATACAACCGATTCATGGTATCCTAGATATCAACAAATGATGCAGTGTGCTGTTGTTGCATCTCCTGAATGCTCTGTAGCATGGTGTACACACCCTGCATAGAATAAACATCCTCTCCTTATTGAGAGGGTTGTGGTGGCTGAGGCTACGAGGATGATGATGCACCCAAGGAGAAGCGTGGCCGCTTCCTGGGTGCCACTCGTGAACGAAGAGGAGTAACCGTCTCCTCTTCCTCCTCCTGCTCGTCACCGTCATCATTGTCGTTGTCGTTGTCGTCCTCGTCTTCTCCACTGTCGGAGTCGTCGACGGCAATTATGGGCCATCTAAAATGCCACCCCCCCTAGACGTTGAAGACGTGATCTGGAAGGGTGCACTCTTGATATTCTTTATTTACGTGGCAATGTGCATATACCACACCATCATGAAATGTTAACAAGTTAGACCGATGCAAATGATGAAGGTTGACAGAGCTTTTACTTAGCAAGGGAGGCATTCAAGAAAGATCTAGCCCGAGGTAGAGGGCTAAAGGAGTGATGAGTCCCCCAAAATGAATTGGGGCCCTCCGAGTACTTTTCTTCACCGCCATTACACACGTTAGGAAGAATGCACCCCAGTTAAGCTTGCCTCGTGTCAACAGATTATACAGAAAAAAGAGGTCGGTCTCTTGAAATTTACTCAGTGAAATCTCTCCTCAAGCAAAGAAGGTAATACACAACATGCGGTGTAAGACCCGCATGAAGGGATGCTCAAAATCAGCCACCGTGACATTGTGATAGTTGATCGTTTTGCCTTGAGGGGCTGTCACCAGCTGTGTGAACATGGCATCGTAATCAACTCAGTTGTCTGGCTGCCAGTGCTATTCGGGGGAGTGCCACTAGTTGTAGATGGAGTTGAATTGCTGTAGAGTAAGATTATAGTTTTTGTTGAAGAGACGGAAAGACACTCGGCCTTTGATCCATTCCCTTTCGGAGGCGTTGAGGTTGTTTGGGACAACACAGATATCAAGCGACGCCATAAACTCCACCACCAATTCTTTATAAGTCGGCCACTTGCTGAAAAAGGGGTGGCCCTCCACATGATGGGTGACCATATTGTCGAGCCTGTCCGTGTTCCCCTCCTGGCCATGGAGGACATACATCAGGTTATCCTCAAATCCGAGATCTCGGATCATTCGTATATCGCAATATCAATTCGGATCGATAGTTCTTTTCATCAGCTCCTCATAAACTTTATTCACATTCACAGAAGGATGTGCAAGTCAGGGACGAGGGATGGAGCTTGGCGGGGGCGGAATAAACGTCTCAATCGCCATCTGCGTAGCGCTTGAAGATGATGCAGTAGTGTTCCTCCTCATGATGAAAGAAAGAAGATAGAAGAATGGAGCTCGATGAAGATCTGAGTTGCTTGGAGAAGATGATCTCCAATGTCGATGAAGAGCTCGGTGAAGATTGCTCGATTTCTATATGCTCGGTTGAGGATCTCCAGTTGCTTGGAATGCTTGGCATAAGAGTTGAGGGGATTCACTCTGAAGGTGTGAATAGAAATGAGAAACTACCCGTCCTTTTATAGATGAACCCATCTCCACTGTCGCTCCATCGATACCATCGATGGGGTGTTGATGTGGGGGTCCTGGATAGGTGACGTGTCGATACTATCGACATGGGTCGATGGTATTGACCCATCCCACGAATGGACTACTTCATTATGGCACACTCCGTTGATTTCTTCATTATGGTATCGACTCTTTATGGTTCGATTACCCTCGCGAGGCCCGGGGGCCGCTTCCTTGCTGACCCCAGGTCGATACCATCGACTGCGTTGTCGATGGTATCGACTTCACTGAGAAGAATTTGTCTGTAAATCTTCAGGGATCTTGTGAGCATCGACTTCATTGTCGATACTATTGACTGCATTTTTCTTGTTCACTGATAGCATGTCGATACCTTCGACGAGGCCGTCGATGGTATCGACTCAGAAAAATTTCTGTAGTCGCTTCCCTGCACCCATGTCACTACCATCGACATTGAGGTCGATGGTATCGACTTTGATTCAGTACTGCACACTGAGAAAAATGATTAGGGTATCATTTTTACACTAAAAATGAAATTAAACAAAACTAACTTGCAAATGTGAAAGAAAATGAAGGAACTACAAATTAAAACTACCGATGGTTGGGTTGCCTCCCAACAAGTACCCTTGTTTATTGTCTTAGGCTAGACGCAATAAGGCTCTTCATTCTTCCTTAAGTGCCATGAGTTTAACCTCATGCACTTTTCTCATGTAGTTCTCTCCAAAGTAATGCTTCAACCTTTGACCATTAACTAGGAATGTGAGCTCTCCATCTCTCACCATAATAGCACCATATGGGCGCACCTCCTCCACCACAAAAGGTCCACTCCACCTGGATTTCAATTTCCTAGGATGAAGCTTTAGTCTCGAGTTGAACAGTAAAACACGATCACCCTTTTTGAAAATGTGCATTTGAATTTGGCGGTCATGGATTTTCTTTGTCCTTTCTTTATAGATCCTTTGATTCTCATAGGCATTCATCCTAAGCTCATCTAACTCATTTAGCTCCAATAGTCTCTTTTTCCCTACATCATCATAACTCACATTGAGCTTCCGTAACGCCCAGTGTGCCTTGTGCTCTAACTCAACTGGCAAATGGCAAGCCCGCCCATAAGCCAACCTAAAAGGCATAGTGCCTATAGGTGTTTTAAATGCGGTCCTATATGCCCATAAAGCATCCGGTAGGAGTGCACTCCAATTCTTCCTGCCACTGTGCGTTCCAATATCTTTTTGATGTCTCGATTGGAAACCTCAACTTGACCTTGAGTCTGCGGGTGATACGGGGTACCAGCATTGTGCTTGACCCCGTATTTACTCATTAGTGTAGAAAATTTCTTGTTCGTGAAGTGGGTGCCTCCATCGCTTATAATCATACGGGGCACACCAAACCTGTAAAATATATGTTCTTTCACAAACCTGCACACTGCCACAACATCATTAGTTCTTGTGGGTATTGCCTCTACCCACTTCGACACATAATCAACGGCCAGCAAAATATATAAATTAGAATTTGAGGATACAAATGGTCCCATGAAATCAATGCCCCATAAATCAAATACCTCAACTTCTTGAAACACATTGAGGGGCATATCTTGCCGCTTTGAGATATTACCTGCCCTTTGACACGCGTCACATCTTTTCACATAGTCATAGGCATCCCGAAAGAGTGTAGACCAATAAAGACCACTCTCTAACACTTTGGCCACTATTGTTGTGCTCGCATGATGGCCGCCGGTGAGTAATGTATGGCAGTGAGTAAGTACACTATCATATTCATCCTCTGGTACACACATGCGTAAGTAGCCATCCCTGCATTGCCTCAACAAAATGGGGTCATCCCAAAAGTAATATCTTAAAGAATGGAAAAATCTCTTCTTTTCTTGAAAATTCCAATCGTCCGATATTTCCTTGCATGCAAGATAATTCACAATGTGCAAAAACCATGGATCTTTGGATTTTATGGAAATGATTTGCTCATCGGGAAATGTCTCGGTAATGGGTATATTGATATCTCACTCATCTACCCTCTCTAACCGAGACAAATGGTCTGCAACCACGTTCTCAATACCCACCTTGTCTTTAATTTCAATGTCAAACTCTTGTAAAAGCAAGATCCACCTAATTAATCTAGGCTTGGCATCTTTCTTTTCCATTAAATATTAAATAGCAGTGTGGTCTGTCCAAACCAAAACTTTTGACCCCACTAAATATTGCCTAAAATTTTCAAATGCGAAAACCACGACAAGCAGTTCTTTTTCAGTGGTAGTATAGTTAAGTTGTGCATCATTTAAAGTCTTTGATGCATAGAAAATTACTACATGTTTGTTCTCAAAATGCTACCCAAGAACAGCCCCAATAGCAAAATCTGATGCATCGCACATGAGCTCAAACAGTTTGGTCCAATCCGACATTTGAACAACCGGTGCCGGAATTAATTTTTCTTTAAGAACATTGAAGGAATGCATGCATTTATCATTAAAATCAAACACTGTGTCCTTCTCAAGCAATTTAGACAATGGTTTAGCAATTTTGGAAAAATCTTTGATAAAACAGCGATAGAAACCCGCATGCCCAAGGAAACTCCTCACTCCCTTCACCGAGTTCGGTGGAGGTAACTTGGCAATAACCTTGATTTTTACTGGATCTACCTCTAGTCCTTTGCTAGACACCTTGTGTCCAAGCACTATTCCTTTGCTAACTATCATATGACGCTTTTCCCAATTTAAGACCAGATGTGTATCTTCACATCTTTGTAGCACTATATCCAAAATTTGGAAACACTCATCAAAGGATGCACCGTGGATGGAAAAGTCATCCATGAAAACCTCTAAGTAGCGTTCTACCAAATCAGAAAATATAGCTAGCATACAGTGCTGAAAAGTAGCCGGTGTGTTGCATAACCCAAATGGCATTCGACGATATGCAAAAGTCCCATAAGGACAAGTGAAGGTGGACTTATCTAGATCCTTAGGGTCTATAGAAATCTGATTATAGCCGGAATAGCCATCCAAAAAGAAAAAATAAGAGCGGCCAGCCGGTCGCTCTAAAATTTGATCAATAAATGGGAGCGGAAAATGATCATTTAGAGTTGCGGAATTCAAGCGGCGATAGTCAATGCAAACACGCCACCCGGTTACCAATCGAGTAGTAACAAGTTCATTCATAAGATCCTGAGTCACTGTGATTCCCCCCTTTTAGGGACTACCTGTGTGGGGCTTACCCACGTCGAGTCTGAAATAGTGTAGATGATGCCCGCAGAAAGGAGCTTGATCACCTCCTTCTTGACGACCTCCATCATGCTTGGGTTGAGTCAATGTTGTGGTTGAATCACAGATTTGTCTCCTTCCTCGAGCCGGATCTTGTGCTGGAAAAGCGTAGGGGAAATCCCCTTAATATCAGCAACTAACCACCCGAATGTGCCACAGTGGTTCTTCAACACAATCATCAACCGCTCTTCCTCACCGACACTCAGATATGTCGAAATAATCACCGATAGTTTTTCACCATCAGCTAAGAATGCATACTTCAAGTGAGGGGGCAATGGCTTCAGTTCCAATTCTGGTGGACAGATCAATGATGATTGAAGTGGTGGTGGGAGCGGCCCAAGATCCTCATAACACTTGGCATAATAGCACAGGAGCACTTTAAACATCTTTATACATTCTTGTAATGATGTGCTTCTCATCCAATCATTCATGATGTTAAATAAGAAATCTTCAAGGGGCAATTCTGGATATGAGTCAAGCACAAAACTTGATATTGCATCATCCTTAGTAGATAGAGCAATTTCCTCCTCTTAATCATTTGGATAACCCACAACTTTACAAAGAGAAACAACTTTTGTTTGTTCCATAATATCCACTGCCAGTGTCCCCTTATCTACCTTGGTCATTACATGAGCCATATCCAGAAATGGCTTCCCTAAACAAAGAGAAATGTTTTGATTAAAATGCTTCACCATGCGACATTGCTCCTTTGCCTATGATTGTTTTATACTTGGTGGCATAACCATTTCAAATCTATCATCTACTATTCCCAATGTCAATCGACCTCTACCCATCTCCAATATCATATCACCAGTAGCCTGGAAGGGTCTTCCTAGGAGTAGTTCATACCCTTGGTCATCTTGCATTTCCATTACCACAAAATCAACTAGAAAATACAAATCTATCAACCTTTACCAGGGCATCCTCACAAGTACCATATGGCCATACCACAGAATTATCTGCGAGTTGAATCATCATATTGCTTTGTCTAGATTCCTTAAGACCCATGTTCTTGAATGTCGAGATGGGCATCAAGTTTATACTTGCCCCGGAATCGCACAACGCTTCACCGAATTTCACCTTACCAATGTAACATGAAATATTGAAGTAGCCCGTATCTTGTCGTTTTGGTGGTAATGTTCCCAAAATGAAGGTGCTAACCTTCTCTTTAAGAACCACCACCTCAGTATCAGGAATCTTCCTCTTCTTGGTAAGTATATCCTTAAGAAACTTACCATAAGAGGGTATCTGCTCAATAGCTTGTAATAGCGGGATGTTGACAGAAAGTTTCCTAAAACTATCTAGAAACTTTTTGAACTGGGTGTCCACTATCTTTGCCTTCAGACTATTTGGATAGGGAACTAGAACGGTTTGTGCCCTATGATGTGGCGGCACATATGGCGTCCTCTTTTCAGTCTCTTCCTCAGCAATGGGCTCTGCTGTGGCTTCCTCTACAACATCCTCTATTGGCTCTGTGATTGTGACCTCCTCTGTGGCCTCACCTGTGGTCTCTGGCTGGGGTGTGCTTGGTTCATCGGCCTTAGAGTTTAAAATCTTCTTTCAACTCCTTAACAAAATTGCTTTGGCTTGTTGATTTCCTCCTGGAACATTTGTATTTCCTAGAAAACCTTGTTGCGTTGGTTTCTTCAAGCTTGAAATCTCTACTACCATATGTGCTAAAGATGTCTCGAGTGTCCTCATCTGAGCCCCATGACTTTGTAAAGTTTGCCCAAACTGATTCATAAACTCTCCTTGTTGCTTGATTTGTTGACCAAACATGCTCATGAGTTCTTGATTCTGCTTGATTACTTGATTGAGAAACTCATTGCTCTTTTCTTCTATAGTGGGTTGTGGCTTAGCTTTCGGGTCCTGCAAGAAATTGTTGGGATCTTTCCAGGAAAATTTCTTATCCTTCCTCTAGGAATAGTTGTTATTCCTATATCCCTATTGTTGAAGCATGAATTTCACCTATTCTTCATCATTAGACTCTTCATTTTCTTTTGCCAGAAGTCTCTTTGGAATAAGATCCATCTTATAATTCAGTTCTTTAATGGCTTTAGTATCCCCTACAGATCTAACTTGTTCAGGTGCATCTCTGGTACCCCAGGACTGCTTCTTTGCCATGTTTTTAAGAATTTCCCAACACCTTGTATCAGTATTGTTCAGAAAGAATCCTGAACCTACTGAATCTAAGTTGCTTCTGTCATGCTCATTAAGCACGAAATAGAAAATCTTCACCTAATTTTCCTTGTCTATCCCATGATGAGGGCATCTTCTCAACATTATATGAAATCTTTCCCATGTCTCTGAATAAGTTTCCCCTGCATTCTGAGTGAAGTTGTGGATTTTCCTGATTAAATCATTAGTCTTCTCAAGTGAGAAGAAACATTAGAAAAAAACCTCGATCATCTGATCCCAAGTCTCAACAATCTCATCATCCAGATTATGAAACCACTCCCTTGCATTTCCTGCAAGAGAACTTGGGAACACTTTCAAATACAATATCTCCTGTAGAAAACAATCGATCTTGATCATGTAACAATTCTCCACGAAGGTGCTTATGTGGGCCACTGGATCTTCATTATTTAGTCCATGGAATGCTTGAGATTTGAATAGATTTATTAGTACCTGACCAATTTTATAAGTCAGGATGTTGATTGCCTACCTCTTGATCGACCCTTTTGATGCGGAGGAAGAAGACGCCTTGATCTTTTCCCATATCGTCTTTTCTTCAGCCATCTCTTCTTGTTCAGAATACAAATTTACACTCTCAGATTGATTCTGAATGTAGTGCTCCTCGTCGTCTGATCCCAAAGATGGGACCTCTAGTAATGACTGCATGTAGTCTATGGTACACATGCTCACCATGCACTGGTACCTACAAAATGATATATTTAGTTAAGTACAGTGCTAGACGAATATAGATTTCTAAAAAATAGACAATCAATTGCAAGAATTAAAAATGTAACTAAAAGAAAAAGGTAGCCTAGAGTGGCTGCTTATAGCACTCGTAGTGCCAACAATTGCCATTTCCCCGGCAACGGTGCCAAAAACGTGCCACGAATTTACCGTGCGTAGAATGCAAGTGCACGCATCAGAGTAATATAGGCCTTTGTGAGGCTCGAGTCGAACTCATGAAAACATAATTATTGGTAGACTACTACTAACTACTTGCAATCAGCTAGACCGATTACAATGATTTGATAATTGTTTGAAAAAGAAAAGAAAAATAAAAGAAAATAGAGCAATCAATTAAATGTTTGGTTTAATCAATTCAAATGGGAATCTTTAGGATTGCGGTTTCACCACAGGTTCTCGTTGTATTAATTCCTACACAGTTATCCTAATTCGTCTCTCATTCCGGGTAGTGGCCTGTATTCAGAATTGTTCACTTTCGTGATACAATTCACTACCTAAATCTAGGTCGGTTCCACGGTAGTAGTAACCTATACCCTAAACTAGGTGTATGAAGACCAGACTCTAGGTGTCCACCATTAACTGTACATCGCCTTGTTCAAAGGATCTATTTGTTAATGTGAATTTCATCTCTTTTCAACCGTTAATTCTTCTTTTAAAGGAATTAAAGGTATTAGATTATCATTAGGGTGATCAATCATAATGATATAATGGAGAAAATGAAATCATACCAAGGATTTAAGAGACAAAGTATGGAATACTATGGTAAAAATGTCATACAACGATCACTCGGGCTACTCCCGACCCTAAAGATAAAGGGGATTAGCCCCGCATGTTCATCTCAATGAAAGACATGATGAGAGAAAGGGAAAACATGGGGGAAATGTGAATAGAAGTGATGTAAACCCCTGAACGGAGGAGATCCGGGCATTCCTCGGCATAGAATGAGCGATCTACAACCTTTTGGTAGTGGGAAACTCCTTCTGCAGCTCTCAGAACGATCGGGGCATGGCTCTGGGCTCCGTTCTTCTCTCCTCTCCTCCTTGAGACTTCTGCAATGACTAATGACACCCTTTCTACTTAGGTCCTCCATAATTAGGTATATGTACCACTTTGGATTGCCAAAAGATCACCATCGTCCGATTAGAAACGATCTGTAACAAAACCTGATCTGACGACGTCGATACCATCAACTAAAGTCGATGGTATCAACCCATCATAATATCAACAATTCTTCCTTTTTCTGACATTTTGTGCTGATGCAAACTCGATACCATCAACTTTAGTGTCGGTGGTATCGACACCTTTAGCCGTCGCTTTTATCACCAATCCGACACTGAAGCTGGGTGAGGTTGATAGTATTGATTTATGTCGACAGTATCGACCAGTTGACTGCTGGCTCGCTGTAGGTATCTCGCTATCATCGACTTCATTGTCGATGGCATCAACTCATCTTGGTTCCTTGTGGCTATCTCACTGTGGCCGAGTCAATACTATCGACAGCTGTCGATGGTATCGACAGCTGCATGTATTCATTTTTCCTGAAAATTCAAGATAAATTCGAATCAGCCTTGCTAAAACACATCAATATGATCATTTATAACCAAAAAGATGAAATATAGTAGATTTGATGCAAAATGAGATTATAGACTAAAGTGAGTGAATCATGTGATACTAACCAAAAATGTGACTAATAAACACATAAAACACATGTAAAACAAGTCTATAAAAGAGACTCAAAATCCTCGCATCAATCGCTAGTGTTTTCTCCAACATTGGCGCTAGTAGTAGGGTATCATGGGGAAAACACCAGGTATAGTTCTTATTTATGCATATCTTTTGGTTCAGATTGAATTGACATCTCATCTGAATTAATTGTCCACATATCTTTTTGCAGATCTTTCCAGAGCTTTTTTTATATTCATCACTGATCAACTACACATATCTAACAGCTGGAGCACAAGAAATCATTTGTCTGTTGTTCAACCATGAATTCACATGGATCAACTTTCATGGACCACAAATTAATTGCAGCATCATAATGAGACCATGATGATATAATATTATTCTCTCTGCTGACATTTTGAAGTGCTTCAAATAACCTGGTAAGATTTTAAAAGTTATTAGCCAATATTCCAGTGCTTTATTTTAACTAGTAAGATCTTAAGAGTTATTAACTATTGTTTGTAGTCTCAATGTACCATAGGTGTTGTGTTTTTTTCCAATCAAATAGCATTGTCATCTGTTGGAGATAAGTTGAACTGAAGAATAATGACTGATTGTAAAATTGCATCTGTATTGTAAGCATTTTTCTCTTCCTAGTCCCGTGTCATTTATTCATGTTAAATCCTACTCAGTCATACTTTAGTCTCTCGTTTGTTGTAGAGTTTTTTTTTATTTTTATATAAACTATACAACCATTAACACTCTCGTATAATCAAATAATGTCATGGTATTAGAATGATGGTATAACCGGGACATATTTTGTGAACAAGGTCAAAACTAACAATAATAAAATGAAAATGAAACTTATGGCTAGAATAATGAAATCCTACTTGCCGCTTGCTTACGTGCAAGTCTAAACTAATCACTTAGTTTGTACCTAATACTTTTCATGTTTGACTCCATTAAGTTATAGTGTGACCTTGCCGATGATCATTGTAGTTTTATTTGTAAACAATCATTCTTCTTCCAAATACAATATATATGGACAAAGTAATAAAGTTAAAATGATGTCTTTTCTTACGATTCATATTCTTAGATTAATAAATGAAATGCAGGAAATCATCGAGTGCATAGAACATTATACACTTATATGAAGGAAATTTGTCTAATACTTTTATACTTTTTTTTGATATTATTCTTTGTTCACCAAATCAAGTACTATGTTATATTGAAAATTATGTACACATGTGTCAAAATACTTTAGAAAGTAGATGCACTTTCAAGTAAATAACATTTTGTATATATTTGTATGCCTTCTGGTTTTAATATAAAATGACATCTTGAGGATATGAATCAATTGTTTCTAAATATAGTCTTAATCCCTCTTAATGTCATACAATATAATAATGTACATGTTTTATGGGCTTATTTAGTTGTTGTGTGTAGACTTTTCTTTATACACTTAGAGAATCACTGGGAACTTCTTGTGCCATTGTGTATGTAGACTTTTATTTATTCACTATTTTCAACATGGTACATACTTAGTACTTAGATGCCATTCTCGTTGGATTAGAATACCACATTTAATTAGGGTAAAAGGAAGTCACCTATAATAATACAATAAGATAAAATATGGTATAATAAATCATCCTATAATTAATCCAATAAAATGAAACATCAATTCGTGTAGGAAAATGTTCTTGTGTCAGTATAAGCCATTCATATCTGTTGCACATGCAAAAAATGTATCTGTTGCACATATGAAGTTATATGTTTTGCACATTCAATGATATGTGCCCCTAATATATCATTTTTTTGCAGGTACATAGTTTTATATATGTGATGATGATTTCTATTCAGATGATATGTGCACACTCATTATGGAAAGAGCTATATATTATTTTCTTCTCGATTCATTCTTCGGTTAAGACACAGTAAATTCTTTGATGTAAGAAAAGAATGTCACATCCATTAAAGAAATTCTTCCTTATGAAAAGTATGAATTTGAGAGCAATTTATATATATGAATACACCATGTTGACTCAAGGTCAATTACGTCAATGTTGACTCACGTCTAAATTGACTAAACCCGTGTTTTGATGATGACTAACCATTCCACATATTTGTGTCTAATGTCTCTACTTGAGTGATTTTAGATTAGGTATAGACACATTCCAAATGCCCTAACTTGCACATATCAAATTAGAGAAAAGACACGTCAAAGTTAATACAAGTGCATGTTTTTGTAAAATGATGTAAATCCATTAGAATCATGTTGTAAATCACTTGTAATGATTGTATGACTTGTAATTAAGCTTTGAAAAAATCACGAGCACTTAGATCGAATGTTTAAGTACTCAAAAGCCATTTTCCAAAATTCACATCAGGTTGTTCATCGGTCGAGTTCTGTGAGTTGCAAACTCGATCGATCCTGATTGGATCTTGAAAATGACTTTTGATGGGTCAAGTTTACACTTCACAGAACTCGACTGATGGAGTACCTGACCAATTTGATTTTCATTGGTCGATCGATTTTCCCCAGGAAAAACTCGACTAATGGTCTGAATATCGACTTTGTCTTTTACTCTATTGATCGAGTTACCCTTATAGAAACTCAACCGATTGTACTACATAGAAAAGTGTAGAAAAGTGCTTCTAGTAGTTGTAGAGTTGCAACAAGTGAAAATATATCCGTTGCAAGCCAAAAAATGGCTAGTTTTCGTTCTCAAGTGTTCCCAAAGGCTAAGAGGCATCCCCAGCTATAAACATGACCCCTTGGGATTCATTTCAAGGTTGAGCATTCAATAGAAAACTCTATGTGAGGTTTCTATTCTATAGTTGAGTGATTCCTACAACCTCCTATCTCTCTCTAAGCTTAATCACTTGCTACATTCATTAGAGTGAGTAGAAAATCTATAAGAGAGCTAGTCCTACATGTATATCATGTGAGGCTCTCACTTCTACCACCTCCCTATCTCTCATTTCAACCATGAAGGTGAAGGATCTCTCTCTTGTCTAAGAGAGGTGAAGAAGAACAAGGGAAGGTGTCCCTTGGTGAAGATAAAGGCTAAAGACTTAGAGCAAGAGTGGGTAAGCCCTTGGTGAAGGCAGGAGACTCCTTGCTCAAGTGGGTAAGTCCTTGGTGAAAGCTTCTCCGAGTGAAGGTGAATTCAAAGGCGGAAGATCCAAGAAGAGTGGGTAATCCCTGCAAGGCTAAAGACTTGTGCAAGAGTAGGTAAGTCCTTGGAAGAAGGCAGAAGACTCTTAAAAAGTGGGTAAGTCCTTGGTAAGGTTGAAGACTCTTTGTATTGGATAGGTAAGTCCTTTGGTGGTCATGTATTGTATCTCTTATAATGAATATAATGATGATGCAAGGTTAAGAAATCCTAGAGGTTGACCTCTGTAGGTAGTGGACTGACTCACTTCTAGTTTGAAGTGTGGAACCACTCTAAATAGCTTGTCTCTTAGTGTATGTTCAATCTCTCTCTCTCTTGCTATGCATGTTTTAGTTGCACACAAATTTCCTATTTAGCAACCTTATTTTGTGATATATCTTGAAGGTCTAATGAATTTTGTTTAAGTGCATTCAGCTCTATTCACCCCCCTCTAGAGCATCTAATCACCCATCTAGGATCCAACAATTGGTATCAGAGCGGGCTTCTCCAAGCATACTTCAACAAGTAGGAGAGGATGGGTGACTACCAAGGAGGGAGATACTTAATCAGCCTACCAATCTTTGATGGGAGTAACTTCCTTGATTGGAAAAGAAGGCTTCAATTCTACATCCAAGGATCAAGTCTTGAGATTTGGCAAATGGTGAACAAAAAATACAAGCTACCAAAGACAAAGATTGAAGAATGGGATGATGCTAGCTTGAAGAACGTAACATTGAATGCTAGAGCCATGCACATCCTCTATGTCTCCATGACCCCCACCGAGTTTAAATGGATTTCTTCATGTGAAACAGCCTATGAGGTATGGAGAAAGCTATGCATCACCTATGAGGGGACAGATCAAGTGAAGGAAAGCAAAGTCTACATGCTCAAAGGGTTGCTTGAGAACTTCAAGATGGGAAAGGAGGAGAGGATAGCCAACATGTACTCAAGGCTCAACACCATTGTGAATGGTCTTGCGGTTCTAGGTCATCCTATGTCTAGAGGAGAGATCAACTCAAAGATCCTTAGAACTCTTCCCAAGAGGTGGAAACCCAAGGTGACTTCCATTGAAGAATCAAGGTCTCTTAATGATGTCCCTATTGAAGAGATCATTGGAAATCTATAAGCACATGAAGTCACACTTAACAAAAGAGAAGATGTTGAAAGAAAAGAGAAGAAAGAGCTAAAGAGAATGAAGAACGCTGAAATGAAGGCTCAAATTGAAGCTATCATGGGACAAGATTCTCCATCCTCTCAAGTTAAAGAAGATGCCATGTACTCCAAGGGTAAACTCTATAAAGGAAAGTCCTCCTCCATCCGGTGCTTCACATGTGGAAAGAAGGGTCACTACAAGGAAGATTGCCCACAAGGCAAAAAGACCCATCTTCACAAGAGAAGAGAATAGAAGTACAAGAAGAAGGAGAAATGGAACTCAAGCTCAAGTGACTCGTCCAACTCAAGCTCAAGTGAAGATTCAAGTGAAGGATCAAGCTCAAGCTCAAGTGATGAAGGAGAATGCCATTTTTATCTTATAGCATCAACAAGTAAGGACTCAAGTGAGGTAAATCTAAACTTTTTAGATAAAGAATCTTTGATTGCTATTATTCATGATACTTGTGCCTCTCTTAAGTCTTATAAAATAAAAAAGAAAAAAGTTTGCTAGAATTTTTGATAATTTGCATGTAGAACTAGATGATCTTGAACATGCTAATTTTTACTTGCTTGATGACAAAAATGTTTGTCTTAGCCAAGTAGACTCTCTTAAACTTAAAAATGCTAGTTTGCTTGATAAGATTAGATTTCTAGAAGCTCAAACTCTTATTTCTAGTTCTAATGAAGAGCATACTCTAATTATTGATTCTCTCATGATTGATATTGATGTTCTTAAATCTGAAAACAAGGACAAAGATTTTTCTTTGCAAGGATTAGAATATGAAAATAGTGTTTATCTTTGTAAGATTGCTTTTCTTGAAATAGAATATGCCTCCTTGCTTGCTAAAATCAATGTACATGAATCTTGTTCTTGTTCTACTAGTAGAGAGAATGATATTGCTTCTCTTCATATTGATAGATATTCATATTTAACTAAAGCTATTTGCTTAGAAAATTATCTTTTGCATGCTAGAGATAATATCAATCATTTGTCTTATACTATTACTTCTCTTATGCATAATAATGATGGTTTGAGATCTTCTTTGCAAAGATTCTTAGTTGGTAAAAAGAATCTTAATGACATCCTACACCATACTACTAAACAAATTGGTAGACATAGTTTAGGGTATGATAGTAGTCAAAGGAACAACAAAGGTAAAGGACCTCCAATATTCCATGGAGAATCCTCTAGTTCCAAGACTATGGGCACATGCAACTATTGCAATGATATTGGCCATTATTCTACTTGTTGTCCTTTTAGGAAAGAACCCAAGAGAAATAGGACTTGGGTTGTTAAGCTAACCCCTCTGGACTTAAAAACATGATTGGGGACCATTTCATCTTTCTTCTTGTAGGTACTTGCTAATAGATTGACTTGAGCTATTGAATTGCAAGTTGACTTGTCAATCTACATGAAAGAAGAAAGGTGACATGTGTAGAGGGTGACAATAAATTGAAAAAGGAATGGTAAGTACAAAGGTAAAAGTTTTCTTGCTTATAACCTCTTCTAACTTGTTTTTGTCAAGTTAGTGTGCACTATACATGTGGTTTTTGAGTCAAAAGTGGTATTTTGTGATTCTCTTCACACTGTTGCTCCAAAATTTTACTTCCCTTGATTGTATCATTCCATATATTCTTACTGCAATAATTATATAATTAATGATCTTGATATATGTTGTGAGTTAATTCATACTTTGACTTATGGATATATTATTATATGTTGATTGTTGGTTGGATTTCATGGAGATTTACATCATAGATGATTGATTTAGATCAATTTGTGTGTTTATACATAAAGCTTATTGTATGCCAAAATATTCATATATAAATATACATACTTGTATAATAATAAGTTATTTGTTCCCATTGTCGTGTCATGTCCTGTATTGATGGAAATTGTGCTGCCTCTTAGTCTGTGGCTAAATCCATTCCTGTGTACATGTTTGTGTTTCCTAGGTTAGGATCCAAGAGTGTTGCAAACATGATAGACAAATTTAGCAATTTGGTATTTTTTTATCATTATAGCTATTTACCATGGAAAAAGAACGTCGTTGTTGACCTTTGTGATCAAGACTGCTAGTCAGTGTTACTAGTATCAGCGACAAGATTGGGTGGTCATAACTAGTATCAACGTCAAACATTTTATATAGTCGTTAAAACTATTAATGAAAAACTATATAAGTTGTCGTGATTTGTAATAGCGACGAACTGAAATTATACGTCGTTATCTTTATTAACGACAAGACGTGACAATTTTTTTTTCTCATCGTTAATAGTTTTAATGACAAACTTATTCACATTTACGACCAACTTTTTCCGCCGTTATTGTTAACTTTTCCTGTAGTAACATACCAAAATCGGGAACCTAATCCTATTCCAAGGTTAAGAGGTTAGATACCTTAGTCTTTGGCCCTAGCCAAACAAGGATAAAAGATTACACATTAGTAGTTAATTGAAACCCTAACATGTTAATACATAAATAAATCACCCTAACACATAGACCTATAACTATATATTACCTAATACCTTCAAATTAATCATAAGATCAATGAAGGGAACATAGGATATGTCACATGAGGTAATAGTGTGCATAATAGGACAATGGGTTCATAATTGAGAATAATGATACATAATTCAACTGAATATGAAATAAATAAACCTATGTGAGATAATGATAGAGAAGATTCATTCTAGATCATTCCTTAGTCTTTTTGGTGCAAGGAAGAGAAAAATGGATGAATAATAAAGCTTTAAACATGTTAATGAGATATTAATTTATTTAACATGAGAAATAGTGGAAATAATGGATAATGGGCTAAAATAAATAAAAGGAGAAGTAATTGGATTAGAATAACTTCAGATTCATTTTCATTGAGTTCAAGTTACTTGAATAACTTCAGATTCATTTTCCTCTCTTGATTCGACACAAACCAAGCCCTAGTTTGTGGATTTTCATCATGAATTGGGGAAATGCCCGAATCATCTCTAGAGCTTCTCAAAGTTCCCAAGAAATTAAACCCTTAACCTCTACCACACCTATAAATATGGATACTTGGACATTTGTCGCTCTCTGCCTAGCCTTTCCTATCTCTCAATTTCTTTGAATGTTCTTGCTTTGGCCCTTAATGATTAGGTTTTTGATTCAGGCTTGTGGTGGAACTCCATAGGCTTCGGTCAAGCCAACAACCCAATTTCTTGCTGAGGTGAGTTTGTGATGGGTTTCACTTTATTTTTGTTTACTCAGTTCATCAATTTGTCGCTTTGATAAGATTCACCCAAATTTCCATAGAGCAGTAGTCGAGCTACTTGTAGCCATGACACTGTAAGGTGGAGGAGAAGATACTCCCCTATGATTTCCCAGTTATACCCTTTCCTTTCCTCTTTTCTTTGTTTTCACACTAAGGGGCATAATGGTCTTTTGGCTGTGTTTTCTTTGTTTTGGGGAGGTTAAGCAGACCCTTGTCCAAGCAACTTAGATGCACGCTATCGGGCCAAGTCATCTAGGTTGGCCCCATCTCTCTCCCTCTCTTGCAATTTCTCTGGTGATTATTTGCCATTTCTCAATTTTGTGATTGATCGAAATTGCAAAAACCATATCTTTTAACCCTCTCATCCAAGAATTTAGTAAAAATATGTTTTGGAACTAGAAAAATGTGATATTTCTAATAAAAATAGTTTCAAAGACTGATTTCTGTGTTTGTAGTGATGGATTTTTGAGGATCTAATTAATTAATATAGAAAGCCCTAAAATTGGTAACCAAGTCATCTTAGCTCAAAATATAACAAATAAATATGTTTTCTTGATAAAAAAAACACAAGGAATCGTTTGGTTTAGGTTTAAGTCCAAAATCTGAGTTTTTCTAAAAAGGTTTAGAATTAGGGTTTCATTACATTTATATGAATCTTAAACCCTAATACATGTGAATGATTTGTAATTAGGCAAAGTTGATCTTGGAAATAACTAGATTAGTGAAGAGTATTTCTAGGACTCTAACATAAGGTATGTTTGCATCTTCAATTATTCCTTTTGAGAAATAACCTATTTCTATCTTTCTCTTAGTTCTATGGACACTAGCCTACACATCATCTCTTTTTATCTAAAAATTATGTTTCATGTGAACTACTTTATTTGTTACTGATCTTCTGATCATATTATGCTATTTGGGTATTATTTTGGACTCTTCTTTATACATTACTCTTGTGGAACATTCTTTGATGATATGTTATCTTTTGTCCACTTTTAAGGTGGATATTGATTAGGATCATGTGATCCCACTTTATGTACTTGTTCGATGTTCTCATCCCTCTTATTTGATTCATACTTGCTTATTCTTTTGTTATGCATCAGGTGGTGACTGCTAGTATAATGTTACATGTTATTTTATGTAGATGTGAAAATCCTCACATATGAATGCAGATGTGAAAATTCCTGCATATGAATATATTTAGGGCATACATGCCTAGGTAGATGTTGACAAACCCTACCACCCCATATTTTAGAGCAGATTTATATAAGACCCTGCTCACCCCACATTATTTTTGGTATATGTGTTATTTCCTATCTACATGTTTATATTGTCTAGTATTATCATAGGTGAGATTCTTTTCTCTTCCTTTTGTGGGGTATGCTTCCGACCCCAGGAATAGGTCAAGGAGGAGACAACCAGGTTGGACCAGGACCGCAACAAGTTTAATCAAATCTTTTTGGGATACCTTATTAAAGTTGTTAGGCGATCCTCAACTAGTCTTATTTGTAGTTTGTTTTTCCTTTAGATCACCCTATGTGGTGAAAGACTAGTAATGATAAGAAGCTTTGTAACAGTTAGATACATATTTATATTCCACTTCTACATTGGTATTATGATACATTCATGTTGAATAAATTGGTTATCATCCCTTTTGAGATTTTTTTTGTGTGTTGATGTTTGGTTTGGGATGTTGCCTTTTTATTTTAGTAGGGAGTGGTTCCCCTCTGGGATCTCACTCCTTACAAGATTCAAATCAAATGAAGAAGTACACGGGGATCCAAAGTTCAAGTTCAAAATGCCTTAAAAGACCCTAGCATGGTTGTGGTACCAATGAACGACTATGCTGATTAAGTCAAAAAATCACAATGAAGCACAAAACAAGTGTTGAAGATCAAGCTCAACAACACAACCATCATGGACTACACAACTGTGCAATGTAGGACCCATCAAGGCCGCGTGACCCAACACATATTGTAGGGAAATACAACATTAGATAGGAACCAAAACAAAAATTTTACTGACATATTTCCCATTAACCAGTAGATCGCGTCAATAACTATGTAATGGAAAGGATGGTTTCATAGAAATATACCTAGTCCAGGAGTAAGTCCAGTGACAATCATCATCGATGTAGATGCACAATCTATCTTAGATGGTGTCTGTGCAACTCCTGGTTGCACTGAGACTCACATGTCTTCTCCTCCACGAACAACAAACTCAAACATCGTCTTATGTAGTAGTTCCTTTTATCACTGACTGCTAGCTGACTTCATCATCCTTAGTGAAGGGAAAAGGCCACCTCACCCCTAGAGAAGTCTACATGGACCAACAAGAACTCATGTCATCCTGCTAGAATGTGCAGAAAAGAGTTTTTCCTCTCATTGGTGTACTAGTGACCAAACTTCTCTACCACAACAATGATCCTCAATTGTTCTCTCCTGTAGCTATCCCTCCCTAGTCAGATAAGACTTGCTTGGGATCTCTTGATTACCACAAATAGAGAGGACAAAAATTGTCTGAGCAACTGATTCTCAATTGTTTGTGTTGAATTCTGGGAATCCCCTAGTACTGTTCTATTTATAGTTGGAGTTAGGGTCAGGGTTCCTAGTCTGTGTGAGAGTGGAAGAGATCAGAAGATCTAGAATTTTTACAACAATTCTGGAAATTTCAAAGCTTACACCAGCCGAAATGGTCATTTGGCATGTGAGATAGTCACCTCTCACTATGAGATAGTCATTTTGTAGTTTCCTAATTTTGTACATGTTTCAAAAATTCAATTCCAATTAATGCATAACATGATGACAACACCAATCCTTTATGCAATCAAATTGCACCCCCGAACCAACTGTTTGGTGTAGAAGAGATGGTTATCTCACACCACGTAAAATGGTTGTCTCTCACATGAGAGATGAGCATCTCACAACTTGGGTTAGGCTGAATCTAGCCAATATACAATACAATCAACCTGACACTTCAAATGACTATCTCAAAACTTGAACTGATCATTTTATAATCCATTCCGTTGATTTGTTGTGTGAATTGAATACCTAAACACTTTAGAAAACAATCCAATCATCATTCAAGATCAAAGTCCTCTTCTAGATGAGTTGCTATGTGTGTGACCCTATTGGTCCCATATTATGTTGGCAGTGAATGTCCATAACAACTTATGACATCACAAGCAATGAGGGATGCCTAGTTACACATCATTGCTATCCAAGTAAATGGAAGGTAGGAGAACAACTTCGACCTACAATTTTTGTATGGTGTTACAATGTTTGTATAGTTCCTCTATCACTGATATCCAGATTTCACTCCAGACATGGACCTATCATCCTCTTCAATATTCAATCTAAGTTTTTTCTATTGCAGACTATATGAGATATGTTTAAGATATCATATATTGACTCGCATGTATGCGGCCATGTATTTCTCAGTCTCACTAACTCAAGTGGTCTTGGATATCATATTCCCATAGGAGGGAAAAATCCCATCTCTATCACTCACATTCAGTCCCCATGTGTCATAGTCACCCAATCATCACCTTTATGACAATTCATGTTTTAGGATTGCATCTTATGATGTCAAAGCTTATCAAACAACATGTGATGAGTGCAGTGATTTCAGGTCAAAGAACCTCAAACACCACCATCACCACGGGAACTAACTATGACTACCATGGTAATGATTTCCATGTGTCAGTCTCATGGTGGGTCTGTCTGATACACTATTCTTTAAAATGTATCTGTGTGATTGGTTTGATATCACCATATCACAACTAATGAGATTCTAACATCAACCAACTCACACTCTGATCTTATGTGTTATTGATTTCAATCTATCTTCTACAATAACAACCGATCAGGGACATAATGAAAATGTATATAATCTTAACATCTGTATGATCTCATTCTTTTAAGTCACATACTTGAAGACATACGTCATTGCATAATATCATTCTCTAGACATTTATTATGTTATTTCATTTTCTAAAAACTAAACAAACCCAATAATTGGAATCTTTCCTTTATTAATAATCAAATTATTTACAAGTTATGCCATTATAATCATCATATGATTGGCTCTCGGGGCATACATACCAACACATATATGGTCCAAATCCCCAACACACACGTGCCCATCAGAACAACTAGCTCATATCTGACCCAGAATGACTGTGTGCCCTGGGACACTGTGGTGCCACTGACCCACCACGACCGCGCTGCCCAACATGACCATGCCGCCAACATGAAAACTCCCAAAATGACCTAACCTAAATTCCATCTCTTAGCATGACAATCCTACCTGAGCACAATTATTCTACACCTAGGCTGACATGACAGTTGTGTCCAGAACAACCATGGTGACAAAAAACCTAGCATAGTTTTACATTACATGTCCCATTATTCCCCACTTGGCCTAGTGCTTCTCCACCACCTATATATACTTGGGTGGTGGCTGGAGCACGAGGTTAGCTACCTCTCATCCATCTTATCCCCCTCTCATCCATCCATCCATTCCACCCACTACTTCATTCCACTTTCATTCCATCATCCTCCACCCAAAAACCCTTCTTTTAGGGTTTTTAGTCATTTTCCATCACATTTCCATGTCATACCACCTTGTAAGAGGGAGGTGATTGAGCTACTGTTACTTAGAGGTGGAGAAGGATGAGTCTCCACCGAGCTACAATAACTCTCCACTCCTCTACTCATCCTTCCTTCTCCATTTTTGTATTTTCCTTTGTTATGAGTAGCCAGACCCCTTAGATGGGTTGTTTGGGGTAAAAAATGTTAATTTGATACCATGTTGGGAGAAAATGATATGTAAATATTGTACTTCCATTTGCTAATGGTTATTTTCTACTATCATTTCAGTTCCCATAAATTACTTATTGGTTTGTGCTTGAAATTGCCTAGTATTCTAGGAAACTTGCCTATATGTAGCTACTTTGAGAATTGCTCCAAGGTCCAATTAGTGGATTCCTAAATAGATATTCATATTACAACTTGATAATCCAATTATCCTACACCTAGGTGAGAGATCTAAGTATATAGTTTAGAATCAGTTAGTGTAACTGACTTGAAGATTCGTAAAGGCTAGGCGGTAGGTGATGTGAGGCACAAAACCTCATATCCCTAGGAGAGTCTATCTTTGAAACCTAGAATTGATTAGATGCTAATAGAATTCCTCCTAGACCCTAATCCAAGTGAGGCTAACAAGGGATGATAGGAGGTGATGAGGACTAGTTCTCCTATATACATCTTATCCCATCCATGGCCATTAAGCAATCTAAGGAAATTCTTTAGCATCTCTACTTGTTGTTTGTTTTGGTAATCTAAATGAAAGAGTAATGTTTATATGTTATCACCCACCTAAATTGACAATTACATCCCCCCAAATGGCCCATACTTTCCATAATCGTCTAAAACCCTAATTCTCTTGTGCTTAGGTAATGCTTGCTTAGCTAATCTTTACTTGTTTAGCTCTTTACTTGCTTAATTAGTCCATTGCCTTTCTCGTGCCTTGTTATTGCTAGTTTAGGTCTTTAATTTCCTATTACTCCTAATTGGTAGTTTAGTGTGGTGTTAATTTTGCATTGCTTGCCTAACTGTAATTTGCTCCTTTCATTGCTTACTTTGCCTTTTCTTATTCATTAGAACTAATTGTATAGGATTAAATTAGGTTTTTATTTCCTTGCTTCCTTTAATTGTTTGCTTGTTCATCCTTAGTGTAATTAAGAAAACCAGTGTGTCATCGACTTGGGTCTTATATATTTGAAAGACCAAGTGTGTGTGTCTTGTGTGCGCACCAAGCTTTGTGGCATAATTGCCAGGGATAGAAAGCTCTATAGGTCTCTAGTAGTTTTGGTGTGACTCTCACCTTAAGCACCATCTTTTTCTAGCTTTCATGGTTGTGTTAGGGAAAAAAATCAAGATTTCTAGTATCCTTTCTAGGGAGAGAGGCGCTCAGCCTAGCTAGTTAGTTTTTCTTTGATCTTTTCATACTACCCTCACCATTGATATTCTTTATTATTTATTTTACTTTTGCATACTTGTTTACTAAATTAGCTTCTATTGTTTGGTTGTGTCTTGTGAAGGTGATAACCGTGCATGCTTGGGCGTCATTTACTTTCTACTAAATTGTTTCCTAGAGGATCCCAAGATAGGAAGAAGACGACATCAACATTGGCACAAGCAACATCAATAAGTTGATATGGGAGACATGGATGCTCACAGACACAAGGAGGAGGCATGTATCCCTCGAGGTCCTCTACCACCCAAGCCATTTCATGATTACATCATGCCTGAGAACTACAATTCCCAATTGCTAGAGAGTGAACCAATTATCGTGTGACACCCCACCACACTAAATGAGATTACTCAAAACAAAACATATAATAAACATCTAATCGTCCATATTACTAGAAAAGAGGGTAAAATTAAACCAATTTCAAAATTACCGTAAAGTTCATAAAACATTACATAAAGGTCCAACAACCTATATCACATCACATACCATATTAAGTATTTACATGCCTCTCCAGTAGAATCAACCACACCCTATATATAAAATAGATGTTCTACATACACATGCCATATACAAAACACATGCACACTGCCAAGAACTCAATTCATTATATATATCATCTACTAAACACCCCATTCTTGGACTTGAGAGCACATGGACGACTCTAGAACTCTACTAACAACTATCCAACATTCCGCTTCTACTGCTCCCCAAGATGCTATTCCTCAGCACCACGATCTTGACCATGTCGTTGATGTCCACCTAAAAAGATGTGGTGAGCCATGAGGTGAGACCCATGTCCCAATGAGAGATATAACTCTCAACCAATAGTTAGTTCTTACAACAAGTCATATCATTAAACATGATAAGCAGATTAAATAGATTGAGTTAATTAAGCTACTAAATAAGTTTAACAGACTGAGCATAATACTAAGCTTGTTAAACTGATAGGCATAGAAATAGTAAAAATAGAAAGTATATGAAGGAACATGTAATCCTATCATCCACTAGACAATTAATTTCTCTTACGACATTATATAACAACTAGGCAATATAAGAAACAAGGCAAGGGTTATCTGCCAATGTGAGTCGTGTTTAACCCTGAACAAATATACTACACAACTAGATTACATCTTTTATTAAGCCCTGAGGAGTTTGAGGTATACCACTCAGACTCCAACTGACCACTACTAAGTCGAAATCAGTGTCATACAAGATCTAGGAGAGCCAGACTCCTAAGATCTCATCCGTCCTCGAGTACTAAGAGTCAACCACTATGACATACATAGTCAAACTACAAAACAACCTAGTCCACCCCTGGTATATAGGTCACGACACCAGTAACCAGGGTATAGAAACCCTATCATATGAGGTACAACCATAATTGTCCTCAATATCATCATATACGACCACAACCATTCTCTTGTCGAGGTATGACTATAACCACCCTCCATACCTTGGGATTATGATGACAATGATACAATCTCAAGCACCCTTCATACTCAATAGTATGTGCTAAAAGTTTCCCTTAGGAATACTCATTTCACCATCCAACAAGTTATAACACTAGAATGTATCTATGTCATAGAGCACTACATTATTGGGATTTCACTAGATTAGTTAATGCCAATTGGGTATATTTTAACTACATCAATCAAGTTACAAACCAAACCTAAAACAATTATATAGAAACATGGGTAGATTGAAACCTCAGAAGATATAAAACATATGACACATAAAGTTTATCACATCATCACATGGTACTATTTAATTTCCATACATGTAGCCATACTCATCACCATATCTTCACATGATTTCAAATCCTTATCACATCATGAAGAGGATAACAACTCAATTAGGGTATGAACCTATGTCCAAGGTCATAAGACCTTTCACAGTATTCCCTACAAGAACATCATTATCTTTCCATGCTCATCAAGGCTCATCATACCATTGCCATACATGTGACACATAAGTTTGATGCAACATTACATTTAGGGAACATGATGTTCATATGACATCAAATTAGGGTTACAACAACATAGAGAGAGAAAGTACTCCATCATCCTGCTAGTTACACAAGAAGCTCTACATCATCATAACTTACTTATATTAGGGTTAGATTTAATAAGATAAGATGATTTAGGGTTACAAAATAGCCTTTAGAGATAAAACCTAATTCTCAAAATCACCATCATATCGTGTAAGCATAAGACCAACATGACCAATCATAAGTCACAAAACATTGAGACCATGAAGCCAAAAATTATCATCGACCACTAAGGTTCAGAGATGTCATTGACTGCTAAGGGTCAAGGGGGTTAGTGACTGCTTGGGTTATCAAACATTGGTGACCAATGATGACATGACATTTTGGCAACCGATTGAAATCACAAGACTTGGAGACCGATTGAAATCACCACTCTTGGAGACCACAATGAATCCAATCCTTCATGGACTATCAAAAGGTTCAAAGCTTGGCGACCGTTGATGATCTCAAGGGCCTCAACGACCAACATGGTCCAAAAACTTGGCGACCATAGTGGGTTCAAATCTTAGCGACCACTATAGCTCAGAACTTCATCCACCACATAAGCGGTGAAAACTTAGCGACCATCAAGATGCAAAACATCGACAAGGTCAATGTCATCGATTGACACAAGGAAAGTAAAAAAAACTAAACCAAAACCAAATAATTAAGTTCAAATACAAAGAGGAAAATTAGCTCAAAACCCTAGAAAGAAACCATCTTTTGAGAGAGAAAAAGCCACCATTTCCATATGTAAACAAAGTTTAGGATGACCATTCCCATTGAGAAAATCATGCAAAATATTTAGGGTTCATCTAAGAGGATAACTAATCAAGTATCACATGTAAATACAAACCCTAGGTCAAGAAATCGTCTTCCTACTCAGAACAACATTTTTGGGCAAGATCATGTCCATGCAAGGTAGAAGTAGGAGTTAATACTGGAGAAAATTATATAATTCACCTTAGAGATGATGTAGAAACTCCAAACAATAAGGTAATTTGAAGGAGAAATTTAGAAACCCTAGCTTGAGCTCTCCTTTCAGCCAAGCTAGATCCTTCTCCAAAAAATAGAGAAAACTCAAGGTCAAGGAAGCAAGAAACAGATGTTCTTCAAGCTCTAACTGAAGCACTATCATGGAACACCATGGGTTCTGCCAAGACGAGAAGTAACAAGGGAAAAATTGTTGGTAAGGCATGCATATAGAGCCAATAATGTGATGATTGACATGGCATATATCTTAAAGGATTTGATTAATACTTATAAAGGAAAGCTTCCAATTCTTCTATTTCACTCATTTATGAGATAATGAGGAGATAAAGTGAATGTTTAAAGAATAATATTACTCAATGTCATTTGTATTCAAGTATTATCCTTAGGGAGTTGAGATCATACGAACGTTAAGAGTACACATACATATTCTCATTATGTCCCTAGTCAGTTGTTATTGTGGAAGGTAGATAGACACCAGTAACACATAAGAGTCGAGTGTGAGTTGGTCGATGACTAATTCTCACTAAGTCATGATATGGAAATATCAAACCAAGCACACAAATACATGTGAGGGAACAATGTATCGGAAAGACCCACCTTAAGAGTGACACATAGTTTGGTGGTCATAGTGATCTCTCATAGTGAAGGTGGTGATTGTGATTCTTAGACCTAAAATCACTACACTTGTCACATGCCGTTGGGTACGCTTTGACATCATCAAATGCAGTCCTAAAACATGGATTGTTATAACAGTTTTGATTGGGTGACTTTGACACATCGGGGTAGATTGTGAGTGATGGATATGGGATTTGTGCCTCCTACTGGAGTATTATATCATGGCCACTTGATAAGCGAGACTGAGAAACGCACACACATTCACATGTGAATCAATATTTGATATTGAGGTCACATTATCTCAGACAATCTGCTCTTAGTTCAAGAAACATTGATTGAACACTAAGAGAATGACCTTCCATGCCTCGAGTTCATCCTAGATATCAGAGATAAAGAAATTATACAATCACTGCAACACCTTACACAAATTGTAGGTTGAAGTTATTCTCCATCTTTCCATTCACTTAGGTAGCATTGATGTGTGACTTGGCACCACTTTTTGCTTGTGATGTCATAAGCCAGTTATGTACATTCACTTCCAATGTGACATGGGACCTATAGGGTCACACACATAAGAACTCATCTAGAAGAGGAGTAGGATCTTGAATGACAATTGGATTGATTAGTAAAGTATTTAGGTAATCAAATCAAGCAACAAATTGCTTGATTGGCTGACTAGTCTTCCAAACAACCATCTCGCTGAGTGAGACGGTCATTTGGGCATGCCATATAGGCATATCAAGTGTTGAGACGGCTGTTTGGACTGTCAGGGTAATCAAAGTTCGAATTGGCTAAGTTCTTCCCTTGAACTGACTGGTTCAATGTTATTGAACCGACCGACTAATCTTGACTCACCAGACATGTGTCTATGTGAGAGAGACGGGTATCTCTCCTGGGTGAGATGGCTCAGTTGGGCTAAATGAAGGTTTGGGATATTTCCTGAATAGTTTCGATTGTACTTTACTTGGGGTACAAAGAAATTAATATGTGATATTAATTCGAATCAAAGTTGCCAAATTAGTGTGCGATTGGGAAACTACCAAATGACTATTTGGCCGTGCTAGATGACTGTCCTGCACACCCAACAATCATGTGGGTGTTCCAGATGACCGTTTCAGCTATCACATTTTGTAGAAGTTCAAGTTCTTTCGATCCCTTCCACTCCTACAAAATCTCTTACATATTGGGAACCCAAACTCTAACCTCACATATAAAAGGTGGGGTACTAGGGGCTTCCCAAGACACAACACAGACAACAAGAACTAGTTAATCTGAAAACTATTTTCCTCTTTGGTTGTAGTAACTGAGAGATCCCAAGAAAGTCCTACCTGACAGGGAGGGATAGCGACAGGAGAGAAACAACTGGTGATCGTTGTTGGTGGGAGAGTAGGTTCATGACTAGAACACCAACGAGAGGGATAACTCCTTCCTCTCTATTCTTGGTGAACGACATGAGTTCTAGTTGGTCCATGTGGACTACTATAGAAGAAGGAGTCCTTTGGCTGCTGCTCAGAGACTAAAGTCAACCTTTAGTCCATGGCAAGACCACGAGAGTCATTGCTGAAGTTGCACAGATAGATGTTTGCGGTGAAGACTAGGAGTTGCACAATAACTGTCCATGAGCAACTAGTCAGCAATTGCAAATAAGTGAGTTTTGTCTCTCGAATTTCTTTGGGACTAGGTATAACTCGTTAAACCATTCTTCCTATTTCATAATAGTTGGCATGATCTTTCTAATATGGGAATAAATATAGATAAAATTTTTGTTTCTACTGCTATACTCTATGCCCATATTTCCCTACAGTGGTATTAGAGCCACATCAATTTACTATGTTTTAGGATAATCAATATGATCGAATATTTGGTTATATCATTTATTTATTGCATACGATGTTAATATTTAAACTATTCTCATATGTGTATCCTATCAAAGACCACATA
Organism: Alisma plantago-aquatica; assembly: GCA_963693085.1. Classification (NCBI taxonomy): domain Eukaryota; kingdom Viridiplantae; phylum Streptophyta; class Magnoliopsida; order Alismatales; family Alismataceae; genus Alisma; species Alisma plantago-aquatica. The sequence goes on from OY856409.1 coordinate 52,742,831, forward strand.
ATCCCAAACTAATATATATATATGTGTATATATATAAATAAATTATATATATATATATATATATATATATATATATATATATATATATATATATATATATAGGCAGAGAGAGAGAGAGTCAGGCTAGAATACACTCGTGAGTAGTTTTTCATGATGTAATGTTTTTTTCAAAAATCTAATCTGTTGATCTTCTTAAACATCTTGTGAATAGATCATATACACAATTTGAGAATATTTAGACATTTATAGGTCATGTTATAAAGACCGCAAAAATTATGCATTTCAAATTAGTTTCGCACGTCGATTTTTTTTCCCTCTGATGAATGACTTACACTCATCCAAATTAGCTCAAACTTTTATGTAGCTTCATTATAGTATGACAGTGAAAGCAACGGTTTACATTTAATTTTGCAAAAAAAGTATTCATAAGAAAACACACTTGAGTGTATTTGTGTGATGTGTACACTCGATTGTATTCTAGCCTGACTATATATATATATATTTATCTTTATATATAGATACATATATATGCATATATATGTATATATATACATATATATATGCATATGTATATATGTATATATATGTATATATACACACACACACACACTATATATATATATATATATATATATATATATATATATATATATATATATATATATATATATATGCATATATATGAAATTTACACGCATCTCCCTAAAAGCAGTTTTGATGGTGGATGTGTAGCTTGGTTATGGCCAATTCCCTATATCTGTGTGTGGTTGGATGGTTTGGTTCTTGTTTATCTCGGTCTACGTATTGAGCCTCTACCTCCCTCTCTCCCATCTAAAGTTAATGCTTTCCTACCTTTGCTCCCCTTGAATGTAACTTGAGGTTTCTCTTATTCAATGTAATGAAGTAGCAATAGGATAGTTTCTTTTCTTGAAACGAAGTTGAAGATGTTCATCACTGGTTGAGACCACTAGTTCGTGAGATAAACTGACAGTCTGGAGGACTAAGGAGGACAGAATGATGGAACTAGACGATCGCCTAGTGGGCCCAACCGACTGTCTAGAAGGAGTCCAAACATCGGTTGTATAGGAGGTTAGACGAACATCCCTGTGAGTCCATCTGGCCATTTGGAAGGAGTCCAAACATTGGTTTGATAGGATAACCAACCAACCAAGAGGCTAGATGAGCAGTTCAAGGGTTGTATTGAACTACCCATATTGGCAAGAATAGGTCTACACCAACAATAGGTTCATACATGTGATGTGATGATTGATCTAGGTGGTAGTAGTTACTTGTGGCTCCAAAGAATTACAAGTAGACATGGACACAACCATCACTTTTTGTTTTATATTGCATGTTTATGTTGTGGGATATAGTATGTATAAGATGCATACTATATATGTGGAGATTGGATACAATATGTGTATATTATATATATATATATATATATATAATCCCTCAAATCAAGCATATTAAGTTGTAGATGCTTTCCAATAGCAATAGACATGAAAAACTTGTTCAACTAAGCGTAAGATACACCTTTACGTGATGCACCATCTACCTTGTGGAAGTGTGATGGTAATAATGTAGGTTCCGCCTCCATGGGGTGCATAATTATCATATTGGCTATTGGGTCTGGCTTAAAAGGTGATTCTCAGAGATTCTGACCAGAGGCATGCAGATGATTATGGCAAGGAGTTGCACATATCATCTATCCAAAATTGTATATGATGCAATTGGCAGAAGTTTCCTACCTTGATGATTGACTACATTTGTGGTGTTGATTGGGACATAGTTGAATTGTCTTGGGTCTGGCTCATTAGAAAATTGTTCACTGCAATTTCCCGAATTGATACTTGAGGGTTATCAATTTCAACAAAATAATGAGAACGATAATTAATTAATGACCTAGTTATTATCGCCCAATTTAATCAAATCAAATCAAATCAGAAAATAAGTTTTTGATAAAATTGCAAATTATTTTATAGAATCAAATGGCAACAAACAATAATCACTTTTCTCTATGATCGGTCCTTGAGAAGGACAAATTAATTGGGAACAACTTCCATGACTGGTTCAGGATGCTGAGAATTGTTCTCACATAGGAGCACAAGATCTATGTCCTCAAAATGCCAGATTCAGATGAACCACCTCAAAATGCACCAAAGGCTAACAAGGATGATAACAAGAAGCATACTAAAGATGATGTGGATTATGAGTTGCAGAGGCAACATGAGAACATGGATGTAATTTAGATGGTCAAACATCTCAAGAACATGTTCTAAGATCAGGAAAGACAAGAGAGATACAATGTCTCCAAGGCATTGTTCAAATATAACATGGCAAAAGGAGATCCAATAGGTCCTCATGTGCTCAAGCATATTGGGTATGTGGAGAACCTTGCTAGACTGGGATTCCCCCTGGGTCAAGAGTTGGCCACTGATGTTATTCTACAGTCCCTACAAGAGTAATATAGTCACTTTGTTATGAACTACAACATGAACAACTTTAATAAGCCATTGACAGAGTTGTTGGGCATGTTGAGAAGAGCTGAGACACAAATGAAGAAAGACAAGCCCAAGTATGTGATGATGATCTGCAAGAAAAAAGGTAAGTATAAAGGAAAAGGCAAATCTAAGAAGAGTTCTAAATCTAGCTAGAAGCCTAAGTCTTCAAATCTTAAAGCAAAGGAAGGTGTAAAGAAAGTAAGAGATGATTTTCACCATTGTCACCAGTCTGGACATTGGAAGAGAATTGCCCACTCTGGTTAGAGGAACTAAAGAAGAAGAAGGATATCACTGAGGACTCCACTTTAGGTATAAACAATATAAGATAAATTAAATTACTTCTTTACTTCTATATTTGATACAAAACAATGATCTGACATACTGATGTGTAGGATCTGACAAGAAGTAAAAGCCCTCATAGAAGACAAAGATGGACAAGACGGAGCAAGTGTTGCAGAATCCATAGTCTACATTTAAATTTATATTAGCCCAATGGGCATGTAATAGAGTTAGTTGAATTGCTATTTCATTATGCCATAAGAAACAATTTACTTTAGAGCATCTTGCATGACAAGGATGATGTATCAATAAAGTATGAGATTATTGTTTCTATTTCAAAGATATGATCTTACATGGCATTAACCGAAAAACATCTTGTGATATTTATGTGCAATGATCCAAATATGAATGTTTATAATTTTATACCAAAGGATTACAATTGATAACTCAAGACTATGATTATCATTATTCATCTTATACGAATATGAGAATTGCATGCCTGGAATACATATTGATGTTAATATAGATTCTCTTGGTTATTGAACCTAAGGAAACATACAAGTCTTATTCACAAACAATATGACATGACATACTTCACTAAATGCAGTGGTAGGATGAAGCTTTTATTAGTCCTCATGCATATTATGCTTAAATTATCTTATGAAAGAATGCTATAGATGATTACTTATACCTCAAATCCATTTACTGGTAATATGATGATATGTACTCAGTAAAATAGAAATCTCTTGAAATTTTCAAAGAGATTATAAATGAAGTATGACTTTGATGGAAGTATTAAGAAACTTTGATGAGATCCAATGTTGAAATACTTTACATTGATACCTCAAGTACCTTCAAAGAAAGGACTATGATAATGTATCACAAGTCAAATCTATTTGAACATGAGGATGTGTTAGAATGAATGAACTATACCATGATAGGTCATGATATAATTATCAACTTATCTTATCTTCTTATATCCTCATAAATATATACCTAATACTAAATCATGTACCTAATGAATGGTTTATTAGTCATCATATATGATATGTATTGGGAATGTCCAAATATGTCTAAAGGATTGAAACCTACATTGAGAAAATAGTTTCTTGAAAAGGTTTATCCACAAACCATAATTGTAGAATCTCCCTATTAATCCCAATTCAAATAAAAAAGTGTTTTGTTGATAGGATAACTGAGTTCCTAAAGAATCAATGGGAGTAAAAGTAAAACTTGAAAAGTTCGAGGTCAACAAAAGGGTACAATGAGAACAAAGAGAATCACAAGTTCTAGTGGAATCTCAGGTTTGTCATATAACACAAAATAAAATAGTTCTAGTAGAACACATATGAGATTAGAGGATTGTGAATCCAACGATTTAGATGGGATGATCATACTGTTGGTATGTATGCCCATAGAGCAAGTCATGAGATGATAGTAATGGGATACTTTGTAAATGATTTGAATAATAATAAAGGCAATTTCTGATCTATATGTTTTAACTGTTTCTAAGATGATAGTGTAACATGATAGATGTCTAAAGAATTGTTTACTCAATGACGTATGCTTTTAGGTTAAGGACCTAAATGATGAGATCACACGAATGTTAAGAGTATACATTCCTATTTTGTCCCTAGTCAGTTGTTATTGTGGATATAACCATAGACATCAATAACTCTAAAGACTAGATTGTGTATTGGTTGATGACAGAATCTCATTAGTCATGATATAGTGATATCAAACCAAGCACATATGTACTTGTTAGAGAATAAGTGTACCAGACAGACCCATCCTGAGAGTGACACATGGAACCATGATTTGGTAGTCACAGTCAGCTCTCACAGTGATGGTGGTGAGTGTCATTCTTTGACCTGAAATCACTACACTCAACACATGTCGTTGGGTATACTTTGACATCATCAAACACAGTCCTAAAACATGGGTTGTTATAAAGGTGATGATTGGGTGACTCTGACACATGGGGCTTTTGAGGGGTGAGTGATAGACATGGGATTTGTCCCTCCTAAGGGAGTTTGATGTCCATGGCCACATGATGAGTAGGATTGTGAAAGGCATGCACATGCATGTGTGAATCAATATGTGATATTGATGTCACACACATCTCACACAGTCTACTTTGAGATCAAGGAAACAGATGAACGTTGAAAGGATGACTGTACCATGCCTTGAGTTCATTCAGGACATTAGTGATAAAGGAATTATACATTTATTGTAACACCATTCATGGATTGTAGGATTGAAAGTTGTTCTCCAACTTTCTATTTCACTTGGGTAGCACTAATGTGTGACTAGGCACCGCTCTTTGCTTGTGAAGTCATAAGTGTTATGGACTTTCACTGCCAACGTAAAATGGACCTGCAGGGTGATGCGATGATTTTGAGTCGCATTTATAGACCTGTTTGATATGTGTTTTATGCTTTTATTAGTCATTTTTAAGGTTAACATTGCATAATTCATCTATTTGGTCTTTGCCACTATTTCATGTCAAATCCCCTTTATTTCATCATTTTGAGCATTAATTGTCAAATTATTATTATTTGTGTGAAGTTATGTGATCTTGTCTTTGAATTTCAGGACAAACGAGTATTTGCTTCCGTCGATACCATCGACGGAAGTCGATACCATCGACATGGTCACAGGTTGCCAGCCGAAAGGAGCAACAAAGCGTCGATACTATCGACAGGGATGTCGATGGTATCGAGTCACCTTCAGGTTGTTGGCGATGAAGCAGTCGATAATATCGACACCCCGTCGATACCATCGACACAAGGAGGCTGCAACGACACAAAACGACAAAGCCGTCGCTAGAGGGAGGTCGATACCATTGACCCAAGTCGATGGTATCGAGACTACAACAGGCTCTCGGACGAAAAGAAATCAAGGGCTGCCGCTATCACACGGGGTCGATACCATCGACCCGCGTCGATGGTATCGACGTCGTCAGATATGCATTGGATTCAGATTGATCGCAATCGGACGGCTGGAGTTAATTAACGACCTAATTAGGGACTTATACCTAATGACGGCCGACCAAAAAAAAGGAGGATCGGGGGGAGCCATTGTACAAGTACCGAGGAGCGAGAGAGAGGAGAACGGAGGCCAGAAGTTCATCCCAGTCGATCCAGACGCCGAAGAAGACAGATTTCACCACCGAAAGGCGGGAGAGCACGTGTTCTACGCAAAGGATCAATCAGTTCTTCTCCGTTCAGGGGTTTTCCCTCTCAATTCACGTTTTTCACATGATTTCCCCTATCTCTACCTTGTACTTGTTTGAGATGAACATGCAGGGTTAATCCCCTTCATCTTTAGGACCGGGAGTAGCCCGGGGATTCATTGTGTGACAGTTTTATAATAGTAATTCATATTTTCTCTCTTAAATCCGTGGTATAGTTTCTTTTTCTCCATATATTGTTATGCTTGATCACCATAATAATAACCTAATGCCCTTAATCACTTTGAAAGAAGGATTAACGGCTGAAAAGAGACAAAATCTACGTTAATCGATAAATCCCTTGACCAAGGTGGTGTAAAATTAATGGTGGATACTGAGAGATCGTTCGTAATGCACTTAGTTTAGGGGATAGGTTACTATGACGGTGGAACCGACCTAAACCTAAGTAGTGAATTGCACCACGACAGTGGGCAATTCTATTTTCAGGCCATTACCCGGATAGAGAGAGAAGATTGAGGCATTATATAAAATCTAATACAATGAAAACCCACGGTGAAACCGCAGTCCTAAAGATACCCTTTTGAATTGATTAAATTAACCTTTAATCGATTGTTTGCTTTGTTTTATTTTTATTTTCTTTTAATTTTGTTCAACAATCCCAATTTGTTATTCGGCTTAGCTGATCACAAATAGTTAGTAGGAGTCTCCAACATTTCCGAGTATCCCTGTGTTCGACTCGGGCCTCACAAGGCCTATACTAGTCGACGCGTATACTTGCATTTTTAACGCGTAGTAAAATACACGTCAAGTTTTTGGCGCCGTTGCCGGGGATACGGCGAAACTGTTGGCACTTCAAGTGCTACGAGCAGCCACTCTAGGCCACATTTTTTTTTAATTTTCATTCAACTTCAAATATTTTTAAATTGTTCAAAATTTTTTATACTCGTCACAACACTGTACTGAACTCGAATTTTCTTATTTCAGGTACTGTGTATGGTACAGACACGTAGTACTGACTACGCGGAACGCGCACCCGAGGTTCCGCTAGAAGGACCTGAGGATGAGGATTATCAAGAGCAAGAGCAAGAAGAGGTAGATTCCGAACTTGAACTGGAAGAGATGGCCGACACACAGACTATATGGGAGAAGATCAAGGATTCTTCCGCATCAGCTTCCAAGGGGCCTATAAAGAAGCAAGCAATCAACATACCGACATATAAGATTGATCCGGCTTTGATAAATCTGGTCAAGTCGAATGCTTTTCATGGGCTCAAGAATGGGGACCCCGTCGCGCACATCAGCCAGTTTGTTGAAAACTGTGACATGGTAAAAATCGATCGGTTTCCACAGGATACACTGTATCTCAAGCTCTTCCCGAGTTCTTTGGCGGGAGCCGCGTGAGAGTGGCTGCATAATTTGGACGATGAGTTCGTGGAGTCCTGGGACCATATGGTGGAAGTCTTCTTTGAGAGGTTCTTCCCTCCTGAGAAGACTAACGACATGATCCGAAAGATTCATAACTTCACCCAACAGGCCGGTGAGACATATTCAGAGACCTGGGAGAGATTTCAGGTTATGCTGAGGAGGTGCCCGCATCATGGGTTGGACAAAGAGACGCAGGTGAAGATCTTCTATTTTGCTCTCTCTGAGCATGACACGAGTAATCTGGATTCAGCTGGGTCAGGTTTCTTTCTGAACAATACAAACATCAGATGTTGGGAGATACTCAAGAATATGGCTAGAAAGTAGTCCTGGGGTGAGAGAGAAAGAGGCCCGGTAGAGCAAGTTCGAGTTGCAGGAGAGTCCAAGGCAATGAAAGAGTTGAATGAGAAGATGGATCTTCTCGCCAAGAGGCTACTGAAAAAGGAGGAAAATGAATCCGAGGATGAGGCTCAAGTCAAATACATGAGACAACAACAAGGATATAGGAACAATGACTATTCATGGAGAAAAGATAAAAAGTTCTCGTGGAAGGATCCAAATAATTTTCTGTAGGATCCGGATGCCAAACCCACGCCAGTAGCAAAAGATAAGAGCATGGAGCTGCTCAATCAGGTTATAAAGCAGAATCAAGAGCTAATGAATACATTTGGCCAGCAAATCAAGTAGCAAGGAGAGTTCATGCATCAATTTGGGCAAACATTGCGAGCCACGGGGCTCAAATGAGGACCATTGAGACATCTATGGCACAGATGGCAGCCGAGATCGCTAGTTTGAAGAAACCGGCACATCCAGGTTTTCCGGGGAATACCAATGTTCCCGGGGGAAATCAGCAAGCAAAGGCTATTCTGATAATAAGTGGCAAGAAATTGTTGAATCCAAAGGGCCGAGGAGACAAGCACACCACAAACTGAAGAAGAAGGTAAATCCAATGAGGAGCAGCCCATATCAGTCATAGGGCAGGTTGAGGACACAGCTGTAGATGATACTGAAGAACAGGTTACAGAGGAGGAATCTCAGAAAAAGATAACTTACGTGCCACCTCATCAAAGGGCACAAGCTGTTCCGATCTCGTATCCAAATAGTGCTAAGGCGAGGAAGGCAGATGCGCAGTTCAAGAAGTTCTTAGACACTTTTAGGAAGCTTTCAGTCAATATCCCTTTACTGGAAGCTATTGAGCAAATTCCTTCATACGGGAAGTTTCTAAAGGATGTCATAACCAAAAAGAGGATAATTCCGGATACAGAGGTTGTCGTGCTAAAGGAGAAAGTGAGTGCCTTCATCATGGACACTTTACCGCCAAAGAGGCAAGATCCTGGGTGCTTTAACATTTCTTGTTATATTGGGAAGTTTAAATTCGGTGAAGCATTATGTGACTCAGGGGAAAGCATCAACTTGATGCCCCTTTCTACATTTAAAAAGCTGGGATTGAAGGAGTCACGGCCAAGCAATATGATGATTCAATTGGCAGATAACTCTATGGTAAAACCTTATGGAATATGTGAAGATGTGTTAGTGAAGGTGGATAGATTTGTCTTTCCGGCAGATTTTGTAGTCATGGAGATGCAGGATGAACATGGCAACGAGTTGTTACTTGGACGTCCTTTCCAAGCTACAGCCGACATGATCTTAGAGATGGGGAGAGGTCGCTTGACCTTGGGCATAGCTGATGACCACTTTGAGATGGTCATGCCTTCTAGTACTGCGTCATCTAAAGCAAAGGAACAATGAAATATGGTAAAACATCTGGATAGTAATATTTCACTCTGTCTTGGGAAGCCATTTCTGGACATGGCTCATGTGATGAGAAAGGTGGACAATGGAACTTTGGCTGTAGATATCATGGAGCAGACCAAAGTAGTTTCTTTGTACAAAGCTGTGGGGTTCCTGAATGATGAGAATGAGGACATTCCCCTTTCTCTGGAGGATGATGTGATTTCTATTTCTGTTTCTGATGCATTTCCAGAATTACCATTGGAGGCGTGTTTGTTAAACATTGCACATGATTGGATGTGGAGGAATTCACTCAAGGAGTGCGCTAAAATGCTTCAGATGCTTCTATGCTTCTATGCGAGGCATTATGAAGATTTAGGTGAACTTCCCCCGTCGCTTCAATCATATTTGATCAGCCCGCCGGATCTTGAATTAAAGCCGCTGCCACCGCATCTCAAATATGTCTTCTTAGCTGAGGAAGATAAGTTACCAGTGATCATTTCTGCCTATTTGAGTGCGGATGAGGAGGAGCAACTGTTGATAGTGCTGAAGAACCACCGGGGAGCTTTTGGGTGGTCCGTTGCAGATATCAAGGGGATTTCCCCTACTCTATGTCAGCACAAGATTCGGCTCGAGGAGGGAGCCAAGCCCGTGATTCAACCTCAACGACGTCTCAATCCAAGCATGATGGAGGTTGTGAAGAAGGAGGTCATTAAACTTCTTGCTGCAGGTATTATTTATGCCATATCAGACTCGACATGGGTGAGTCCCACACAGGTAGTCCCTAAGAAGGGGGGAATTACTGTCACAAAAAATTTGCTAAATGAACCTGTCACCACCCGATTGGTAATTGGGTGGCGAGTTTGCATTGACTACCGCCGTTTGAATGCCGCCATGCTAAAGGATCACTTTCCTTTACCATTCATTGATCAAATCTTAGAGCGTCTTGCCGGTAGATCACATTTCTGTTTTCTTGACGGGTACTCGGGGTACAACCAGATCTCGATTGATCCTTCGGATCAAGAGAAATCTACTTTCACTTGTCCCTATGGGACTTTCGCGTACCGCCGCATGCCTTTTGGTTTATGCAATGCACCGGCGACGTTTCAACGCTGTATGCTCGCCATATTTTCTGACATGGTAGAGCGTTGTCTCGAGGTTTTTATGGATGACTTTTCGGTGCATGGTGCATCGTTTGATGAATGTATCTATAATCTAGACAAAGTTTTAGAACGCTGTGAGGACACACATTTGGTCCTCAATTGGGAAAAATGTCACATGATGGTGAATGAGGGAATAGTGCTAGAACATAAGGTTTCTAGTAAAGGTTTAGAGGTGGATCCGGTAAAAATTGAGGCCATTTCCAAATTGCCCCCACCAAATTCTGTAAAAGGGGTAAGAAGTTTCTTGGGACATGTCGGGTTCTATCGACGATTTATAAAGGATTTTTCTAAAATCGCGAAACCTCTATCCGAGCTTTTGGAGAAAGATGCGGTTTTTGATTTCAATGATAAGTGTCTACATGCGTTCGAAGTGTTAAAAGAAAAGCTAATTTTTGCACCGGTTGTTCAAACACCGGATTGGACAAAACCCTTTGAACTAATGTGTGACGCTTCAGACTTTGCGGTAGGACCTGTGTTGGGGCAGCGGGTTGAAAATAAGCCCGTCGTGATTTTCTATGCTTTAAAGACCTTGAATGATGCCCAATTAAATTATACAACTACGGAAAAAGAATTACTCGCCGTTGTTTTCGCTTTTGAAAAATTCCGGCAGTATTTAGTTGGATCTAAAGTAGTTGTATGGACTGACCATGCCGCAATAAAATACTTAATGGAGAAAAAAGACGCAAAGCCTAGACTCATTAGGTGGATTTTGCTCTTACAAGAATTTGACATCGAAATCAAGGATAAATCTGGGATTGAAAATGTTGTTGCGGATCATTTGTCTAGGTTAGAAAGGGTGGATGAAAAAGATTTACATATACCCATAACCGAGACGTTTCCGGATGAACAACTTTTGAAAATTAACTCTAAAGATCCTTGGTTGGCTGAGATTGTAAATTATTTGGCTTGCGGGATTATCCCGGAAGATTGGTCATATCAGGAGAAGAAAAGATTTTTCCATTCTTTAAGATATTATTTTTGGGATGATCCACTTCTTCTTAAGCAATGCAGGGACGGTATCTTGTGCAGGTGTGTGCCTGAAATGGAGTACGAGAGCGTTCTCCAACATTGCCATGCATCACCCACAGGAGGACACCACACCAGCTCGCACACGACAGCTAAGGTTTTGGAAAGTGGCCTCTATTGGCCAACTTTGTTTCGAGATGCCTACGATTTTGTGAGGCAATGTGATTCTTGCCAGCGTGCAGGTAATATCTCAAAGCGACAGGAGATGCCCCTGAATGTGTTTCAGGAAGTGGAGGTATTTGATCTTTGGGGCATAGATTTCATGGGACCTTTTGTGTCCTCGAACTCCAATTTATATATTTTATTAGTAGTTGATTATGTGTCGAAGTGGGTGGAAGCAATACCCACAGGGACTAATGATTCCACTGTAGTGTGCATATTTGTGAAGGAAAATATTTTCTGCAGGTTTGGGGTACCCCAAAAGATAATCAGTGATGGGGGTACACATTTTAGGAATCAAAAGTTTTCGACATTATTGAAGAAATATGGGGTCAAGCACAATATAGGCACCCCATATCACCCACAGACCCAAGGGCAGGTGGAGGTCTCAAACCATGAAATTAAGAAGATTCTAGAGCGTACGGTGGCATCCACGAGGAAGAACTGGGGTGCCCTACTACTGGATGCATTGTGGGCATATAGGACGGCTTACAAAACACCTATAGGCACCACGCCTTTTAGGTTGGCGTATGGCCGTGCTTTTCATTTGCCGGTTGAGTTGGAGCACAAGGCCCATTGGGCGCTTAGAAGGCTAAATCTGAGTTACAATGAAGCGGGGAGAAAGAGGATGCTTGAATTGAATGAGTTGGACGATCTAAGGATGACGGCGTATGAGAACGAACGGATATACAAGGAGTGCACAAAGCTGATCCACGATCGCCACATCGAGTTGCGCACATTCAAGAAGGGAGATAGTGTTTTGTTGTTCAACTCATGACTCAAGTTGCATCCCGGGAAGCTCAAATCCCGGTGGAGTGGACCGTTCGTGGTGGAAGAGGTCAAACCACACGGCGCGATCTTAGTACGTGATGGTGATACCACGTTTTTGGTGAATGGACAAAGGATGAAGCTCTATTTTGGGGAGAATTACAAGAGGAAGGTGAATGAGGTCAAACTCATTTCACTTTTGGATGATTGAGATGCCCGGAAGCAGTCTAGCCTAAGACGTTAAATAAGGGCACTTGTTGGGAGGCAAACCAACCATCGGTACATTAGGATAGTTTATTTATAATCGTAGGTTGCTTTATTTTTGTTCAATTTTTAGTGTAAAGAAGATACCTTGATCCGTTTGTTCATTGTGCAGGCTGAGGCAGCGTCGATACCATAGACACACTGGTCGATGGTATCGACAAGGGTACAGGTTGACGACTACAAATTTTGTTCTGAGTCGATACCATCGACGGCCTCATCGATGGTATCGACATACCTACTGGTGGTCGAGAAGGAAAAGTCGATAGTATCGACATAGGAGTCGATACCATCGAGATCTCTGGAGAAGTGCATACCGATTTGTCTCAGTCAACTCGATACCATCGATGGCCTCGTCGATGGTATCGACATGGTTACAGGTTAAAATGCAAAGTGGCGGTGTCGCAATGAAGAAAAGTCGATACAATCGACCCGAGTCGATGGTATCGACCATCCATGTCACCAATCCGCGCAAACAAATCGACGGCGATCGCGGCTTCCACGTTATCGATCCGGGTGGAGCGTTGATACCATCGAGATCTCTAGAGAAGTGCAGACCGATTTGTCTCAGTCAACTCGATACCATTGATGGCCTCGTCGATGGTATCGACATGGTTACAGGTTAAAATGCAAAGTGGCGGTGTCGCAATGAAGAAAAGTCGATACAATCGACCCGAGTCGATGGTATCGACCATCCATGTCACCGATCCACGCAAACAAATCGACGGCGATCGTGGCGTCCACGTTATCGATCCGGTTGCAGCGTCGATACCATCGACCCATGTCGATGGTATCGACACGTCAGCGATTTGGGTTTCAAGATCCAGTAATCGACGACCGTCGATACCATGTGAGGGGCGGATAGCATCGACCAGTGTCGATACCATCGACTCGCGTCGATGGTATCGACGGGCTAACAGTAGCGCCGGCCAAGTCTATTTAAGGAGAATCATTACGTCATTTGACGTCACACCTTCAGAGTGATCTCCTCCCTTTGCGCCGAGCACTCCCCCGAGCCATCCAAGAGCGAAGACCAGCATCACCGAGCGACGATCATCACCGAGCGGAGATTCATATCTCCATTCTGCACCGATCTCTCTTTCTAATCCCTTTCTCATCGCCAACATGGTTCACGTCGCTGGAGCATCTTCTTCACGTGCGAACCCGGAGGATATCCCAGAGTTTGTGCCACCTCCTCCCGGGTCGGTTGCACGGCTGCGCATGATGCATCCATCCACAGAGGTGAAGAAGATCTACGAGGAGATCTTAAAAAGGAAGATCGAACCCACCCGGTATGTGGACTGGGAAATGATCTGAGACCTCGGATTCGAGGCCAATTTGGCCTATGTTCTGCAGGGGCAGGCCCATTACACGGGGCAAAGGCCCGATGTGTTGCGCTACCATGCGGATGGTCAGCCGTTCTTCAACGAATGGCCGACATATAAGGAGTTGGTGGCGGAGTTCATGGCGTCGCTTGACGTCTGCGTCATGCCCAACGACGTAGTCGCCACCGACCGTGAATGGATAAAGGGCCGGGTGTCTTTCCGGCTATACAACCGTGACTATACCCTCACGCTTCGCCAATTCAACATGATCTTCAATTGGAATCATTCTCAGTACGACCACCGGCGGCCGGACAACCGCACCGACTATGCAGCCATCTTCTCCGAGTTGGTGACGGTCCCACATGGACGGTCGGTGAGCTACCACAACACTGCGGTAGCCGACTTCGAGCACCCATTTGTTCGGGTATTGCACTGGATGTTGAGTTCCACCATCTTTGCTCGAAGTGATCTTGCCCTCAGCAAATTCTAGGAGCCCGATCTTTTCTTTCTCTACAAGCTTCTGAAGAAACAAGAGTGCAACTGGGGTGCATTCTTTCTACAACGAGTGTTGGCGGTGAAGATGAGCACGAGAAAAGCCCTGATTCATATTGGAGGGCTTGTCACCAGGATATCCCTCTACTTGGGCTTGAATCTCGATCAGCTGACTCCTCTTTCTACGAGAAGCAAGGTCAACTTGCACCATCTACACCGACCCAATCTCGTTCTTCTCCGAGTTGGCGTGGATTTTGCGCATTGCCACGTAAATCAAGCGTACCAGGAGTGCGCGCTGCCCGATCCAGTCTTCAACATCGAGGGAGCACAACATTTTCAATGGCCAATCATAGCCATCACCGACTCTGATGAAGAAGGTGGCAATGACGGCGGCGACGACGGACAGGACGACGAGGCTGAGGAGGAAGAAGAGGCACTTACACCTCTTCGAGCACGAGTAGCACCCCAGAAGCATCCTCAGATGCATCCAGGTGCGTCTTCATCATCACAGCCTACGCCGCCATCACCACATCCCTCGCAGCCCAGCAAGGATGCCTATTCCATGCAAGGCATGTACACTATGCTGCAGGACATCCACCAGACACAACAGCAACATACAGCCACATTTACCGGTATTCAAGAGACTACCAACCGGCTATTTGTCAACCAGCAGGCGATCTTCGAGAATGAGCGCCTTCTCTTTGGGAATCAACATAATATCCACGACAGGTTGCACAGGATGGAGGTGCAACAACAGCCATTTTACGATCATTACTGGAGCCAGGGCTATTTTGGGGGGTATCCACTGCCTCCACCGATGCCCCAGTATGATCCGACCTTCCAGGGCTAGTTCCCGTCTTGGGACCCCACTGCACAGTAGTACCCACCTCCACCTCCACAGGATTGATCTGGTATCCCTGTTCCAATCTTTAAGTTTGTTTTTGACTATGAGGCCATAGTCGAATTCAAGCTTAGGGGAGGTAGTTGGAACAACTTTATCTTTTATTGTTTTTAGTTTTAACATTATTGCTTTTGTTTCTTGTTATTTATTTCTTGCAATTTTAGTTTTTGTAGGATCCACATGCTATCTAGTGTAATTGTAGATGTCGTAAAGTTGTGTCATCTCAATTAATAGTGCATGGGAAATTCAAGGGAAATTTGAAATTTTTGTGTCTTTGGATAACTTGTTTTGTTTTGACCTTGGGCACATATCCTATGGAAAATTATTGGTTATGTCAACTTTAAAACAACATTTCATAATTGTACTCCTAATAATTCATGAAAGTGGACATAAATGGTTGTTTGAGCCTAAACTGACCAAATGGTAATGAGACTTTAATTGGATGTAAGAGAGAGAACCCTCTAAACTACTACACAGGTTAGTAAGGAGGGACGCATAATATATTTCTAAGGTTCAGTCATCTAGTCTTGTGATCGTTCCACTTCATTTTTCCATAATCCACCCAAAAATTGGAAGTAAAGTGCAGTTTTAATTCCTTTTGTTTGCATATCATCTAGATAGGACTTGCATTGCAACTTTCCATATGTTTTGCATAAAAAAAAGTATAGTGATTCATGCACATTACCCTTAGGTGCATGCCATGTAGTTTCATTCATAATTTCATGCATAAAGTACATCATGTATCTCAATTTTTCTCCAAATGGTGAATTAAATTGTTCCATACCTTCTAAATAGTGCAAATTTTTTAGTATGAAGCGAATAAGCCAATAAAATATTCATTGTCAATTATGGATATAAGGGATGAAAAAGAAATAGAAAAAAATTTGAAAAATCTGCATAATGAAAAAAAGGAGTTATTTAGAAGCAATTAGAATAAGAAGGAGAAAGGAATGTGATATCACCAGCATTTAAAGAATAATTGAGTACATGATGTAGCTTAATTAGATGTCCGTCTTGTGTTGAGATGGATGGATAGTTAGTACATGCATCATTCCACCTAATTTTAGGCATTAGGGCATTTCTCATGTGCATTTGCATCATATAGGACATTTTTGTTTCATGTAGGTTGAAATTGTACAATACTTCCACGTTCTTCCATGAGCCACCCATTTTCATCCACCCGTTGCTCGGATTGGTAGGCCACCGTGAATTTCTCCTCACTAATGAATATCAGGAGAACTACTTCCATGTAGATGGTAGTTAGGGCGAGCAACGTAGTATAGGCGATCACACGATGCACCAAGTCTGAACCGACGAGTTTTATTATGCTAACTGCCTTATGTGATAGTGTTCATTAGTTTTGAGGCCAATTTCTTTTATTGATGATTACTGTCGCCGTCAGGGTAATTACTGTTCTGTGGTTAGAGAAGGCCAGTTTGTGAATGTCCGGTGGGAGTCATATGGGATGTTGATGTGGTGTGTTGTTTTTCAGTTGACATTTGCAATTCTATTCTAAGGATTAGTTGCTCGAGGGCGAGCAACGTTCAAGCTTAGGGGAGTTTGATGCGATGATTTTGAGTCGCATTTATAGACCTGTTTGATATGTGTTTTATGCTTTTATTAGTCATTTTTATGGTTAACGTTGCATAATTAATCTATTTTGGTCTTTGCCACTATTTTATGTCAAATCCCCTTTATTTCATCATTTTGAGCATTAATTGTCAAATTATTATTATTTGTGTGAAGTTATGTGATCTTGTCTTTGAATTTCAGGACAACCGAGTATTTGCTTCCATCGATACCATCAAAAGAAGTCGATACCATCGACATGGTCACAGGTTTCCATCCGAAAGGAGAAGCAAAGCGTCGATACTATCGACAGGGATGTCGATGGTATCGAGTCACCTTCAGGTTGTTGGCGATGAAGCAGTCGATAGTATCGACACCTCGTCGATACCATCGACACAAGGAGGCTACAGCGACAAAAAACGACAAAGTCGTCGCTAGAGAGAGGTCGATACCATCGACCCAAGTCGATGGTATCGAGACTACAACAGGCTCTCGGATGAAAAGAAATCAAGGGCTGCTGCTACCACACGGGGTCGATACCATCGACCCGCGTCGATGGTATCGACGCCGTCAGATATGCGTTGGATTCAGATTGATCTCAATCGGACGGATGGAGTTAATTAACGACCTAATTAGGGACTTATACCTAATGACGGCCGGCCAGAAAAAAGGAGGATCGGGGGGAGCCATTGCACAAGTACCGAGGAGCGAGAGAGAGGAGAACGGAGGCCAGAAGTTCATCCCAGTCGATCCGGACGCTGAAGAAGACAGATTTCACCACCGAAAGGTGGGAGAGCACGTGTTCTACGCAAAGGATCAATCGGTTCTTCTCCGTTCAGGGGTTTTCCCTCTCAATTCACGTTTTTCACATGATTTCCTCTATCTCTACCTTGTACTTGTTTGAGATGAACATGCGGGGCTAATCCCCTTCATCTTTAGGACTGGGAGTAGCCCGGGGATTCATTGTATGACAGTTTTATAATAGTAATTCATATTTTCTCTCTTAAATCCGTGGTATAGTTTCGTTTTCTCCATATATTGTTATGCTTGATCACCATAATAATAACCTAATGCCCTTAATCACTTTGAAAGAAGGATTAACGGCTGAAAAGTGACGAAATACATTAATAGATAAATCCCTTGACCAAGGTGGTGTAAAATTAATGGTGGATACTGAGAGATCATTCGTTATGCACTTAGTTTAGGGGATACGTTACTACGACGGTGGAACCGACCTAAACCTAAGTATTGAATTGCACCACGACAGTGGGCAATTCTATTTTCATGCCATTACCCGGATAGAGAGAGAATATTGAGGCATTATATAAAATCTAATACAATGAAAACCCGCGGTGAAACCGCAGTCCTAAAGATACCCTTTTGAATTGATTAAATTAACCTTTAATCGATTGTTTGCTTTGTTTTATTTTTATTTTCTTTTAATTTTGTTCAACAACCTCAATTTGTTATTCGGCTTAGCTGATCGCAAATAGTTAGTAGGAGTCTCCAACATTTCTGAGTATCCCTGTGTTCGACTCGGGCCTCACAAGGCCTATACTACTCGACGCGTATACTTGCGTTTTTAACGCGTAGTAAAATACACGTCACAGGGTCACACACACTAGGACATATTCTTGGAAGAAACGTTTCTCCGTAAATCTTGTTTGGATTGATTACTAAAGGAGTTTAGTAGTTCAATTAAACACCCAATCGATTGATAGCTCAAAATCATAGTGTTCAAGGTGTTGGATCAAATGATTAGAGTATCAGATTGATTGAAACTGCAATTGACTGATCTGCTGCCCCAACTGATCGGCTCATAGAGATGAACCGACCGGCTCAGGCTGGTGAGCCGACCAGCTCAGGTCAATGAACCGATCGGTTCACAGTGTTGAACTGGTCGGGTGACCAACCGAGTTCGTTTCACTTGTCAAATTTGATTTGGACTAGGATTAATATATGATTAGTTGGAAACAAACATGAAAGTAAATTTGAGTTGGACCAGGAGCATGAACCGATCAACTCAGATGCCCCAAATGACTGGTTCAGGTGTGAACTAATCGGCTCAAGTCACCAACCGACCATTTCAGGGTTGAAATGATCGGTTCAACTAGCGTAGTTTGTCAGATTTTGTGGAAAATCTCGAACCCTTCTACTCCTTTAATCTCGCATTGCCCGGGGTAGAGAAGCCTATCCCATGAACCTCCTATATATAGGGGTATTGGGGGCTTCTCTCAGTACAACTCAAAACACTAGTTGCTCTGCAAATTTTTCGTTCTCTCTAGTTGTGGTAACCAGGAGAGCCCGAGCAAGTGCTACCTGATAAGGGAGGCACAACAAGGGAAAGAAAACTGTAGAAAAGCGACTGGTGGCAAGAGAGTGTGTCGGAGACTAGTACGCCAACATGAGGATGTGACTCCTTCCGCTGCCTTGTGTGACATGGCGATCGGAGTTCCAGGTGGTCCGTGTGGACTACTACAGAGGCGGGAGACTTCTGCCACTTGGAGGACAGCTGTCACTCTCGACAGTCCTGGTGAAACCAGGAGCTGCACATACACTATCCAAGATCGGAGGTGAAGACTGTACAAGCCGTGAGGTAACGTCGCTGAGCAAGCCTAGTGACAAGGTATGTTTCTACAAACCTTCCTTCCTACTGTATTGACGTTGAGGCGATTCCTTTATATTGGGTTTGGGGAGAAATTTTTGTTTCCGCTGCCTTCTCTGCCTTCCCTAAAACCCAACAGTGGTATCAGAGCCACGTCAACTGCTCTATACTTTAGTATTATCGATGTGATCAATTTTGGTTTGTCGCCTTTATTTATTGCATATAATGCGAATAAAATTTGGCTTTATGTATGTCCAATCCTAAATCCACAAATCCCAAAATACATATATGATATGTAATATGAATGCACTCGATACGCGTCACCCTTAAATGAGTTTTGTGGTGGATGTACAACATGGTTATGGATAATAAACCCTATGTATGCTTGGTTGAATGTGGTTGCTTGAATCTCGGTCTGCGCATTGATTCCCTATCTCCTATTCCTGATGTAACTCGAGATAACTCGAGATTTCTTTCCTACCTTTGCTCCCCCAAAATGTAACTCGGGGTTTTCCCTTTTTAAATGTAAAATAGGATAGATCTTTTATTTCTTGTTATGTCAAAGAATGGTGGACAACCTAACGATGACAGAGATGATCAGTTCAAGTTGTGAACCAATCGGTTGGCATTCTTGATGACCGATTCAAGGAGCAAGACATGCGGGTGGCGACCTGAGGAGATGCATGACGACTAGTGAACCGATCGGCTGGTGGCACCCAACCGACCGATCTGATGGCGAGCCGATCAATCATGGAGATGAGTTGACCAAACCTAGAAAGGCAAAGCACATAGTTCATCTTGTACAAGTTGCATGTGATGTGGACCTAGATGACTGTGATTCCTCTTGGCTCAAGGAATCACATTAGGATGGCCATAATCATTGCTTTTATCATTTCTCATGTTTTTTGTGGGATATAGCATGTATATGATACTTACTATATTGTGGTGATTGGATATGTATATGTACCTATAAAACCAAATCCCTCATCTAAATATTAAGTCTTTCACGCCTTCCATTAGCGACACACATGAAAAACCTGATAGACCAAGCATAGGTTACACCAAAGCATGATGCGCCGTCTATCTCACAGAAGTGTGAAGGGTAAACATGTAGGTTCTACCAAAGCAAGGTGCATGTTTACCGTGTCGGCTTTTGGGATAGACTTAAGTGGTGATTCTTAGAGCGTCTAAGCCTAGAGGCACAAAATGTTCATGGCAAGGTGTTGCGCATGTTCATTCATCAAGAGTTGCATATGATGCAGTTGACATGATGGCCTACCTAAATAGTCAAGATTGTGGGCGATCAGCCAAAGCTGACTCATGACTTGATGAAATACGGATCTTTCCTACGAGAAGATTGTGTACTACAATCTTCTGAATTGATGGTGAGGGCTGTCAATTTGAATCAAAATAGTGGGAGCGGTAATTAATTAAAGGCCTAATTAACTATCATCAAATTTTATTCAAATCAAATCAAATCAAAAGGAGTTTTGAAAAATGCAATTTTCTCTTGTAGAATGGCAAAAGAATCATCTTTTAAAATGGGAAAATTAATTGAGAATAAATTCCATAACTGGTTGAGGATTGTGAGAAGTGTTCTACACAATCTAGATATACCGGCATCCTTTGAATCTACTCCATGTACGCTTAATGTGTTGTTTGAGAAGAAGGATAGTTCATTGATAAAGATCACTGGAACAAAGTCCAAGGACAAAGGTGAGGGAGAGAAGGGTTCTCTCGCCAAACCAATGTCAGAGTCTTCTACATGGAAAGGATGGAAGGAACGATGGAAGAAGAAGTGAGAGATAGAGATCTCTACTTCTGGTGTATATGTGATAGAGATTAACTTTACAACTTCTTTGTCATGGGTACTTGATACCAGATGTGGATCTCACATTTGTTCAAATGTGAAGGATCTTAAGAGAAGTAGGCCTTTGGGGAAAGCACTACAGCAAAATTGCCCATTAGCGGCATTTATTCTAGTGGCATTTATAAAAAAAAGCCACTATCTTTTTAATATAAAAGCATTTTTAATTAAAATGCCACTAAACCTCCTATTATAGAGTTTCTAAAAAGAACTTAACATTAAAGGCATTTGTATTTTTAATTAGTGGGAATCCTAAATTGCCATACCCAAATTTGCTAAGGCAATGTTGCCTTTCCCGCTCCAAATTTCACTGACTCGTGCTCCAAATTCCACTGACTCTCCCTAATTCAGCCCGTGCCGCTCTCTCATAAGCTTGCGACTTCCTCTCCCTCTCCAGTCTCTCCTTCACGATGAGCCCTAGCAAGGAAGCCAGCGCAGAGAAGCTGCCGGCCGCAGAGAAGCTCCAGAGAAGCTGCCGTCCAGTGCCGACGGCGAGTCCCTGGAACTGAAATTTGCACGTCGAGGAGATTTGCCAGCCATGCGCGTCAATCGGGATTTGGACCTAGCCAACCTGAAGCACTGCCTCAGGCACCGGCGAGCTCAAGGGACTCCAATCATCCAAAGCTTTGCAACTTTCTGAAGAGGTATGTTGGCGCTCCCCCTCTCCTCCCCGCAATAACTCAATGAGCTTGTCATGTTTCTCTCCTTTTCCTTCGTTCACTCCGCTAGCCCCCTGCACCCCCACAAATCCCACCCATGGTTAAACTCTATTTCTCACACCCTATTCTCACCTCTTCTCTACCTCCCAATTTGGTGACACTCTCACCATCTTCTCCGCCTCCCACCCCCATCTCTTCCCCTCTAGGAGAAGCCAACCTCCAGTCCTGATCACCAAAGATGGCCACGACAAACAAGCCCATGCACGATTACTGATTGGGCACAAAATATTTTCCTAAGGCAAATTATACAGGATTTTAATAGAGATTTTAACTTAAGATTTACTGATTTTTTCCCACGCTTAGCTTTAGTTGTGTTTTTTTATATGGATTGGACTGATATGATTTTTTCCATGGATATGAACCACCACTTTGTTTCATGCCACATTTTCCTCAATTTGGGTCATATTATTCAGGCACGAGGTGGATAAAGTGGAAGGTGGAGTGACCTATGTATGACTGAAATATTTAGAATGTGTCCGAACTCATACACTTGAGGGATAGATTTTGTGTGTGTATTTGAGAGTGACACTCTTTTTTTAGGGTCTTCATAGTTAATAGACAATATTTTGGGTGGTGCATGAACACAATGTACATACATTGCCAAACACTTAATATTTTGGTAACACATAGGTCATACCACATGTAAGGTTTGATAAAATTTGATTTTGGTGTTATATGCATATTTTACCCTATATTTCCCTTTTTATTCTATTCTTTAAAATATAAGTCTTGTATTTACCAACATTAAATGATATTTCCACCATTTAGTAATAACTTTCAATAATTTTGTAGGAAATTACTGAGTTTTGGAGCAGAAGAAATTTCATTAGTTGAGATTATTCTTCAACCAATGACCTCTTAGTCGATAAAAGGACACTCATAATCAATATTATAAAAACCATTGGTTCATCAATCGATGGAAAACCTCAATCCTTTCTCATCTATAGAAATCTACAAAAAGTGCTAAGCACATCAACTGATGGTCAGGTGGGTGACCAACTTGAAGACTTGGAACTTTATTCATTAACCAACTAATGATGTATTATTTACATTTTCATTGGTATCCATAAATTGATGGTCCTCATGCTCCAGAAACCTTAGACTTCAAAGACTATGCATTTTCATAAGTATCCATAGACCGATGACAAGAGTAGGTCACCAAATAATGAAAAAGCTTCCTTAATCCTCCTACATACTTGTAGACAAGAGTCCATTGATGGGATCACAGACCTCACCTACCTATGTAATTCTTTCTACCTCCCACTAATGAGAACATTATATTCATTACCAAATGAAGAAACACATCCAGTAGTGGAGGACAGACTCCAGTTATCAATGGAGACATAACAAGCTCTCTTCCAGTGACAAAGATCCTTTTAACCCCTATGCCTACCTAATTAGTTAAGTGTTTGCCCAAGGAACCTCTCATGATTCTTGGGGTGCAAGAAAAATTCTCATATGGTCATGTGCCTTGATCACACACCAATGACTATAAATAGGGACCCCAAGCCTTCAAAAAAGGGCCCATCTTCTTCCATTAAGTGCTGCCAAACTCATCATCACTCTTCACCAGTTGTGATGATAACAGTCCAAATCCACTGGTGTGATTCCTTAAAGGTGTCTAAATCATGTCATTGTGACAAGAAAAGTTGTATTATCCTTCCTTGCCACCATCACGACCATGTAGAGTGAAGATGAGGCCTACAATAAGATTTAGTACCCCGTGACTACAATTTTGTTTTGTTTCCTCATTATTCCCCATTATGTCTATATCCATCTTTTGTTTTCATTTGTCTATAGCCTACATGTTCAATAAATCATTTGATTCACTAGTTATCATGAGTTTCTAGAATCATTAACTTAGGTTGGAGTAATGGTAATTGGGAAACCCTGGTAATATTCGTGGAGGAGATGATGTTCTCCGAATCCTTCAAAATCTGGTTGTTCCCAATGCAAATACTGAAGATTGTATTCTTGTTAATGGTAAAGTGTCCTTGTCACTGAAAGAGTGTTGGGACTTATGTAGGTCCAAGGCTCAAGTTCTGAACTGGACTGCTGATGTGTGGGCGTCCTTGATTCCTAGGAATATCTCTATTTTCATTTGGAAATGTTACCTTCAACACTTACCTTCTCAGGACACTTTATAGAATTTTAACTTCCAGCTCCCTTCTATTTGCTATCTATGTTGGAAGCATGAAGAAGATGGACAACACCTCTTCTTTGACTGTTTCTATTGCATTGAGCTTTGGTCCTTCTTCAAGCTTAAATACGGTCGTGCTCCTTCATGTCTGTGATCCCAAAGGGGTTTGGACCCTGTGTATACGTGATGTCAATAGCATAAATAGATAGTTATAGTTTTCCTTTCTGTATAGTTGTTAGCTTCTTAGCTTGTAAAGAGTTAAACTCTGTTTTGGTGTTGTTTTTAATAAAGGAGGAGGCACACATGGTTCAGCAAAAAAAAAAGATACATCAAATTATAGAAAATACTAGTTACTTCCTTGAAATTCTCAAAGAAGGATTAGTGAACATTGGACCGATTGCAAAGATATAGGACATGATCTCCTCTATTAGACTTCTTTTCAAACTATCATGTCTACCACAATAAAGTTGGTTATGACAAGCAATAAAAGGTTAACTGATGTTATACAACTTTTTCTGAAAATATATAACATCGTTATATGTACTTACACTTTGTTAATACTAATATTATGCAGTATCTGTCCACCCACAACAGTCACTATGAACTGAGACTCTATGTCAATGTTAACGTTCCCTATTGAAGAACAATTGGACATCATCCTAGATGATCATTCCTTAAACCAATTGGTCATACCCAAACATTGGCGTTTTCTAAAAGGAAGACACTACATGCCTGGTAAAGTGACCCTAACTTTTGGCAATTATTTACATGTTATCAAGGTTGAGTATGATTTGGCGGGAAATCTTGTATCAAAATCCGGTTGGCATGCTTGGATTGGAGAGATGCATGTGGGCCATAGCGACAGGCTTTTTCTCTGTCCAGTTGGCCATAATTCCATCAAATTTTGGATAACCAACATCAACTGCGAGACCCCCGATCATCTACTACGGTATGAGCACACAGCGTCGGATATCATCTATGAGGAATCTGAATCTGAGGCCCCTGTCAGTTCAGATTCGTCTAAATACAGTGAGGAGCTTCGTGACACAACTTCATCATCAAAAAGACCACGGTAAGTCCAATTAACAAATATAATTGTCAAGACAAAAAATTTGTGTTTACACTTTTTGTCTGAAAGCAATCAATACTCATGACTGCTTTTTATTCTGAACTTCAAGAGAAGATTGCCACAATGATAAGTCCTCGAAGTTACGGATGCGGGACCATGTTGGTGTAGTATTTAGTTGTCTATCTATCTAGACTTGTCTGTATTAATAGTTTTTTTAATTATGCGCATGTTTAGGGGTACACCAACCCCTTTGTTTAGTTATTGTTTAGGGGTACACCCCTGTGTGTGGATGTAAAAAGAGATTAATGAATGGAACTGAAAGTTGCTACATGAATGCTTATAACTGAAGTGTGTGTTCCCATGAATGTTCCCATTTGCATGATTACACTAGTATTTTCTCATATTGTATAGTCTATTTTAATATGACATACTTACTCATATGGTATATGTTTTACTATTTTTATAGAATGGATAAGTCTTGGATAGCAGAGGATGACCGAACCAGCAGTAAATACTTATGTGGAGTATCTAAATTTTTGGATTTTGCTTTTGAACATTCATCGATTGGAGACAAGATTGTATGCCCATGTAGAAAGTGTGCTAATGTATACCAGGTCACCAGAAAGACTGCATTGAGCCATCTACTGTGGCATGGCTTCTTACCAAGCTATATTTCTTGGGTTTTTCATGGTGAAGATGCCAATGTTCAAATGGATGCTCCTACTGATAAGGGAGATTTCCTTAATGCTGAAAATTTACAAGATATGTTGCATGATACTTTTATGAGTTTCAGTGAAGATGGAAATACAGAAGGAGTGGAGCCATCTAGTGATCAACATTTCAATACTGAAATTTTTTATATCTTTTTAAAGGATTCTGAGACAGAATTATATCCAGGGTGTAAGAAATATAGCAAACTTGCTTGCATCCTAGAATTCTATCACCTGGTTTGTCTTAATGGCTTGAGTAAGAAAGCATCATCTATGTTTCTTATGTTCTTTAAGAAGATGCTACCAGAAGGAGAACAGTTACCTAATTCATTTTATGAGCTAAAAAAGACGATTACGGGGTTGGGCTTAGATTATGCGAAGATTCATGTTTGTCCAAATGTTTGCATGTTGTTTTGGAAGGATTCTGCTGATAAAGATGTCTGTGATACATGTGGAGCATCAAGATGGAAACTGATTACAATCCCAGATGATGATGATGAGCTTGCAAAAAAACCCAAGAGAATACCTATCAAAGTGCTCAGACACTTTCCACTTATACCCCGGGTAATGCGGTTATTCATGTCATCAAAAACCTCATCCTTAATGAGGTGGCATGCAGAAGAATATGAAAAAGATGACAAGTTAAGACACCCGGTTGATTCACCTGCATGGAAAACATTTGATGTGATGCATCCAGAATTTGCTACAGACGCTAGAAACCTTCGATTGGGACTTGCAACTGACGGATTTAATCCTTTTGGGACAATGAGTACTTCTTACAGTACATGGCTTGTTGTGATTATTCCATATAATTTACCTCCTTGGTTGTGCATGAAGCAACCATATTTTATGTTGTCCCTACTCATTCCTGGACCAGCTTCACCCAAAAATATAGATGTGTACTTGCGTCCATTGATTGATGAGTTGAAAGAACTATGGGATACTAGTGTACATACATATGACGCTGGAACCAAGGAATTCTTTCAGATGCGTGCTTCTTTATTATGGACAATTAGTGATTTTCCAGGATATGCACATCTATCTGGTTGGAGTATTAAAGGCTACAAAGCATGTCCCTATTGTAATAAAGATACTGTCTCACATTGGTTGCCACATAGCCGTAAAGTTTGCTACAGAGGACATCGTAGGTTTTTGCCAACTAGCCACATATTCTGAAAAGAAGCAAAGGCATTTGATGGTGAGCAAGAATTTAGGTGTCCACCTAAACCTCTTTTTGGAGCTCAAATCTTGTCACAATTGGAGGATGAAACAACTGTAATTGGTAAGAAAAGGCTAAGAGGTAAGGATTCAACACACAATTGGGAAAGGAAAAGCATATTTTTTGAGCTACCATATTGGAAAACTAACATTGTAAGGCACAATCTCGATATCATGCACATTGAGAAGAATATATGTGGCGACAAACTCAGCGGAAGTAGATTACTGAAAATCACTGGAAATTAAAACTTTTTAAGAAAAGATCTTTAATCCATAAAACTTCTTTATAAGAAACAAGATAAACAGTTTACATCATGTTTTAACATTACATCTCTGTGGAATCACCTCTCGAGTGATTACATACATCCATTGCCCTGCTAACTGTATAAGGAAAGACACAACAAAATCTCGAGGCTTAAAGCCAAAAACCTCAGACCTACTGACTCCTAGGACCTGAGAGTACAGAGACGACATAAGACATACTATCTACAAGACTTGACAGTCAGTATCTCCACCTGAGATTCACTGCTGCCCCTGATACTATTGCTGCTATTGTTGCTCATTCTTAAATGGATTCCTTCGTCCTCGATGTCTACCTAAAAAGAAGAATCCCACGAGGGTGAGACAATTGAACAATTGTCCCAGCGAGAGTTATAACTCTCCGCCAGAAGCTTTGTTATTGCAATAAGGAATAACATTAAGCAGTATGATTATTAACATTTAACAGCAGGTTTAATGTTAGTAAAACCACATTTCAATTATAATCTAATTGGATATCAAAGCATATCTCATTAAAGAATATGAAGAACATATATAAACTATGTAACATCAAACATTTGTTTCTCGTAGTTCAACCTAAGAAATTATGCTACATGACTGATTATATTTTTCAAACATTATTATGCCCTGCAGAGATGAGGTATACCACTCATTCTCCAATCGACCATTATGAAATCACGTCGGTACCATACATAGGTCATCAAAAGAGCCGGATTCTTATGACCTCATCTTCCTCAGTCAGTAAGAGGATTTACTTGCAGGACATCTTGTGTCTCTGCTATGATAGCTATCCAGGGTATTCTGGAAACTTCGCTATAGAGTTACAGTGGTATTCTGTACTCTCTTCGTCATCGAAAGATCTCTTGTTTATCTCTCATCGATGCGGTATTGGTGATTTCTTCGGGAGATTTTGATACATCATCCCGATATAAACATATAATGAAGTATTGATAGGTTAATAGTACATCTTACATCAATTCCTACATTAGGACGTAAGGATATTCGTGTCCATAAACCCCCATATACTCAAAAGTATATGATCCAGGAGTTCCCTTAGGAAAACCTATTTCACCATCATTTGGTCTCTGACAATGATGGATTTATGGTCAGGGCCCTACATGATATGATCATACTTGATTATTTAAGTACATTTTAGCATTCTTTTAGCATCAAGCATGTTTTCAAACATAAACAATTAAAACATCTGCTATAGAAGAAGAATACTAAATGTATCAAGTTTATTTCACATCAATTATCATTTCATAACCATCTCATCATTATGGTTCAAGAATAGGGGTGTTCAAACCCTTAAATCATCATAAATCATCTAATAGCATGACCTTAATTGTAACAATGTAAATATTACTCAAGGCTCTTACAGCCCATCATTCTCATATGTTATCTCTTAAACCAGGCAACATAGTATATCATTATTCATAAATCTTATAAAATTCTTTTAATGAATAAAACATCATAACCGTTGCCTGGCTATGATTACCTTTTGCTAGCAACCTGCATGATTAGCATAATTGAAGACATGCATATATAACAATATCAACACAATACCAATTTTTTTCAATTTATTCATAGAACACCACAGCCGTGCCACCTTGCACGGTCGTGCAAAGTAAATCTACCACAGCCATGCTCCCTTGCACGGTCATGATATGAACATCATACCATGACCATGTTACATCACCATGGTTGATTTCTAGGGTTAGGGTTTATTCAACTCAATTAGGGTTATTAAACCCCTTTGACTTATAAGGCATAAGGATTCCTCATATTATAATTCATTCAAAAGGGTTTCATACTTAAAAGCATAACCCAAACCTAGGGTTAAAGTACCCTACCTTTCATTAATTAGGGTTTCTATTCATATCACATCTCCCCTAGATTAGGTTTATGATTAATATCCCTCCATTAGGGACTACTATTTCACATCATGTTATTCCCCTAGAATTAGGGTTTACTATTCACATTACATGATTTACCCTAAAATTAGGGTTTACTATTCACATCAAAGTAAATTGAGGTCTTACCATCATTATTTATGAAGATTACTTTCATTAACACCTTCAAATTAAGTTAAGATTCATAAACTCCATAATTAGGGTTTCCATGATCTCCTTATGAAGGATCATACCCTATTGGTATGTATTGATACATTCTAAAGGTATCTTATTTGATTGTTATTGATATTAGGAGTCTTCTCTCTCCTCTTACTAATAGATGATGTTTATATCACTCTTGATTAGGTTAAGTCAACTCAACTTTGACTGACATAAGTCAAGTCATCACCATTAAGGTCATTAGGGTTTACCTGATCGAGGGTACTAGTCACACTAACCCACTAAGGGTACTTTTGTAATCTTCACCATTGACCCTAACATACATTAGTTTACTAATTACTTAACCCCTCAATGACTTTAGGTGTCTTCAGGGTTTAGGTTAAACAACCATTGAACCATCTAAGTCTTTAAAACATTAAGCATTCTTAACCTTAAAAGATTCCAAACGGTTTACACTTTCAACCTCCAAACGGTTTTGAAACCGCATGAATCCAAACGGTTTTGAAACCGTTTGGTCCCAAACGGTCTTGAGACCATTTGGTCCAAACCTCCTCAAAACCACATGGACCAAGGATGGTCTCAACTACACCAATCGGTTTAGGGTTCTCAATATTGATTCCTTCAATCATTGAATTCATGGAACCAATCATCAATTGGACCTATCCTCATACTTCAATTGAGTAAAATAGTTCAACCTTAAACTGATTTGACCCTCAATTGACCCTCAATTATTCATCAATTACGGTTTGATTCTAATGAATTAGGGTTTGGAATCGATGATCCTTCAATACTAATCAATGTAAGACTAGTTACTTTGAAACCATAGAATCATCATCCAAATTGGGTATGACCTGACACCAAACAGTCTTGAGGTCGTTTGGATGACCTCCAAATGGTATTGAGACCGTTTGCCCATCATATCACCAAAATCCAAGTCAACCAGTTAAGGTTTGAATCATTGGATTGATCACCAAATCAGCAATTGATTACACTTTAACTTAGTAACATTGGATCATCAATTGCTTAACCATACTCACCCCTAGACCTCCAAACGGTCTTGGGTGACCTCCAAACGGTCTTGAGACCATTTGGATGAGCTCCAAACGGTCTTGAGACCGTTTGGCTTATCTAACCCTTGGATTCTAGTGAAATTCTATCAAGGATTGGTCTATCGAGTTGATCAACAAATCAACACTTAATTGTAATATTATTTGGTACCTTTGGACCTTCAATTGGTCAACTATATTTAACCCCAGACCTCCAAACGATCTTGGGTGATCCCCAAACGGTATTGAGACCGTTTGGGTGATCCCCATACGGTTTTGAAACCGTTTGGGCCAATCAACCCAAAACATCATCTCATTCACTTGCAAAATCAGCATTTAGCCGATTAGGGTTCATACCACATCTTTGGATCTTCAAACACATATCCATACTTCACCCTAGACCTCCAAACGGTCTTGGGTGACCACCAAACGGTCTTGAGTCCGTTTGGGTGATCCCCAAACGGTCTTGAGACCGTTTGGGCTAATCAACCCAAAATCTCAAATTAACTCATTGGAATTTCAGCACTAATTTCAATTAGGGTTTGCCCAATTGATTAGACTTCAACTCATGATTCCTTGAGAATTAACCCCTCAAATTTGGTTATTTATTAACCAACATAATTAGGAACAGTAATCTCAAATGGTCAACGCTTGGTCAACGCACTCAAACAGTTTTGAAACCGTTTGACCAAAAAGGTCAAGTTAATCAGGTTGAAAATCAGCACTTAATCCAATTAGATTTACCTAATTGATTTGCCTTCAACTCTCGATGCCTTGGGAGTTAACCCATAAAATTTGGTGAGTCATTAACCAACATCAATAGGAACAATAATACCAAACGGGAAACCCTTGGTCAACGCACTAAAACTGTTTTGAAACCGTTTTCCCAAAAAGGTCAAGTTAATCAGGTTGAAAATCAGCACTTAATCCAATTAGATTTACCTAATTGATTTGCCTTCAACTCTCGATTCCTTGGGAGTTAACCAATAAAATTTGGTGAGTCATTAACCAACATCATTAGGAACAATACTCCCAAACTGTCAACCCTTGGTCAACGCACGAAAACGGTTTTGAAACCGTTTTCCCAAACAGGTCAATTTGATCAGGTTGAAAATCAGCACTTAATTCAATTCGATTTTTCTAATTGATTAGCCTTCAACCTATGATTCCTTTGGAGTTAACCCCTCAAATTTGCTGGGTTATCATACTACATAATTAGGAACAAAATTACCAAACGGTAAATGCTTGGTCAACTCAACCAAACGGTCTTAGAGACCGTTTGCTCCAACCGACCTTGTGAAACCGTTTGCCCCTCAAACGGTTTTGCAAATCCCCCAAACGGTTTTGCAAACCGTTTGGCCAAGGGTGCAAGACCGTTTGCTAAAGTAACATTGGTATTCACGCCCCCTTCGTCTACCTCCAGATCCAGGTCTGTTCTTCATGGTTTTAGTTGCAAGAAAGAAAGGAAGGATGGGGGGGAAGAAGAACAAACTACTTTTGCAAGAAAGAAAGATGCATAACAAAGTTTAAGGGTTTAGAGTTATAAAACCCGCCTTAGAACCAGATCTAGAGCTCCAATATTCGAAGCTTTAGTGGTGGCTTGAGCTCCACAGGTCGTCCAAGGTTTCTTCTTCAAGAATTGGTTGGAAAGGATGGCTAGAAAGAAGAACTTAGTAAGAAAAACTAGCAAACCAAGCTTGTATCATGATTTCCTCCATGAATCCGAGCTAGAAGATAACCAAAGCTTACCCAAACCTACTTTGCCGTTCTCCCCTGCTCCTGATCTCCTTCCTTAGTTGGCCACAGCAAGAGATAAGTGAAGAGAGAAAGGGAAACGATCCCTTGGTTGTAAAAGAAAGGTGTATATATACTTTGGGCATGTTTTCAAGATAAGGACAATCTTTTCTTCTATTTCTCATATGGGTCCTTCTCTCCTTCTTGGCCACACCCCTCCTTCCTATTCTTAAGCAAAACTCCTTTGTTAACCAAAGTCTAGTGAAAAGGAAGCCAAACATCCTACTAAGTTGCACACATATAAAAGGGTCATTATGCTTACAACTTGGTTATTTAGTTACAAGGGTTATCCTTCTTATTTGTTTATTCAAATGAAGCGCCCCCTTTATAATTTTTACTCTAATTGATTCCAAGAGTCATAAAAGATATTCTAGAAGGTATATTTTACATGTTGCACCCCATGTTTTGGGTAAATTGCACTTTACACCAAAACTAGGTTTTAAAGCACAAGGATTGCTCCACAAGCTACCTTTTGGTGCCCAAGCTTGGAGAATCCATAATACTTCATCAAATTCATTCTTATGATGTATTATCATCAGAGGAACATCTAAACATGTGCAATTTTCAAGTTAACCCCTTTAATTGGGTAATTTGCACATAAGTCCACTTTCAACAAAACAATATTACAATATTGTTTAAAAGGACAGTAAGGGAAATATATGTTCCTCAGGAGTTTTAATTACATTATCAACAGATAACCACAAGAATTTAATCACATGATTAAGAAAAACACCTGGGGTTAGTTCATAACCCAGGTCAGGGATGTTACAATATATGTGAGAGTATTATTGGAACATTTCTAGGTTTGAAGGATAAAAGTAAGGACAACTTGAATGCAAGGAAGGATTTGGAGGATATGGGAATCAAATTTCCGCTTCATCCAAAAACTATTGGTAAATATACCATCCTACCTCCATATTGCTATACAATGAAAAAAGATGAAAAAAATATTATTTTGCAACCTCCTAAAATCTGTCAAAGTTCCAGACGGGTATGCGTCTAATATATCTAGATGTGCACGGCCGAAGGATCAGAAGATGCTACCAATGAAATGTCACGATTATCACGTGTTGATGCAACAACTTTTGCCATTAGTTGTCATTGTGTCCTTGCCCAGTAAGAATGCTATGTCATGTATTATTAATCTTTGTCACTATTTTCAAAGGTTGTGCACTAAAGTCATAGATCCAATTGATTTTTCTGCATTGGAAAATGCAATAGCTGTTTCACTTTGTGAGATGGAGAAGATATTCACTCCATGTTTTTTTGACATAATGGTGCATCTATCATTCCATCTCTCTTATGAAGCTAAGATAGCCGGCCCTGTTCAGTATCGTTGGATGTATCCAATTGAAAGGTAACATTTCACACGTCGTGATGACTTTACCTATTGGAATGTAATTTATCATAATATTTTCCTCAACTTTGTTTTCAGGTATATGATGACCCTAAAAGGATATGTTCATAATAAAAGATATCCATAAGGGTCAATAGCAGAAGGATATATAGCTGAAGAGTGTCTAACTTTTTGTTCAAGATGATTGGATGGAGTTGAAACAAAGTTAAATCGACCAAATAGAAACGATACTGACGAAGCAAATTTGGAAAACGAGCCAACACTTGACAATGATGATTGATCTATTTTCTCGACAGTAGGTCATGGTATTGGTAAAATGGTAACATGTGTCTTGGACGAACATACATTGAAACAAGCCCATAAGTATGTACTATTCAATTGTGAAGCAATTGAACCCTACATTAAGTAAGTTAGTGTCAATTGTCTTCTATTAATAAAATGCTATAACATATTCCAATAACATATTGCACATATTTTGTATTCAGGATGCACTATGATATCATTAGGCAAAAAATCCTCAAAAGTCCTTAAAGGAGGTTCAGAGAATACATAGTAACTCATTTTATGGATGGTTTAAGGAACATGTCAGTTTAGTTGTGGTAATTAAATTAGTTATGCTTCATGAATAAAGTCTAACAAAATTTTCTTTTGTTAGATTGAGACACTCCTAAGAACAGATATGGTAGATGATAAAATCAAGTTTCTTTCTCAATGTCCACATCAACTAGCCATTAAGTACAAGGGCTATGTAGTCAATGGTCACAGATTTCATACCAAGGCAAAAGATGCAAATCGAACAACACAAAATAGTGGAGTCTTTCTGGTAGCTAAGACTGATTGTTATTCTAAAACCATTGACCGCAATCCAATTAGTAGAGATGTAACCTACTATGGTGTTTTGAAGGATGTTATTGTGCTCAATTATTATAAACACTTTAATGTGACATTATTTAAGTGTGATTGGGTGGACATCTACTCAACGAGGGGAATAAAGCATGATGAACATGGGTTGACTCTTGTTAATTTGAGATGCCTTCAAACTACAAGAGAACCATTTGTAGTGGCATCTCAAGTTGGACAAGTATTTTATGTAGAAGATGTCACTGCAAAAGGGTGGCATTTTGCTGTAAAGATTGCCCCACGGGATATGTTCAACATGGAAGAACAATCTTGTATTGAGAATGTTGAAGCTTATGTGCAAGGTGAAACTGGAGATGGGTCATCAATGACATCAGAGGATGGAGATACTGATTGTGACATAGTTAGATTGGATATGGAAGGAATTACTGTTGCTAGTTCAACAACTAAAAAAGACCAATCCCGAATTCAACAGGATGATGAAAGTGATGATGATGACTGTTTTGAATGAGAAGATTACAAAATAGCAGCCAATGTTTCTTTTTGTTTGTCATTAATAATTGACTTAAATAAGCCTTTTTTTGTCTCAATGTATCTCTTTAATTTTCTGTCTCAAATTGTGCTCGAGCTAGGTGTATCAATTTTGCATGTCTGACATTATTCTTATTCATATTTATCCTTGTCTCTACTGTTGTTTATAATTATATTTGCTTAAATATCTGAGTTTCATTTTCAAATATTATTAATAAAATTTTTATTATGTTGTTCAATATTTTTCTAAATGTGACCATTTTTATGTGACTTGATATACTCAAGATGAGAGAACAGTACAGTGACAACTGCCATAACATGACAGCCACAAGCAATGATAAGAACAACAACAATGACTCCTGTACGGCGACTCATTTGCCTAGCATTACTCGACATGCTTGTTGGCAATCTTTGAACATGTCAACCTCAAATCACTCCAAAAAAATTTTAGCTTCCCTTCCAACTGAAATTTGTAATGATAGAGCAAACAAATTCAATAAAATTGCTGCTAGCTCTGCAAAAAATGTCCAATCAACCACGTCTCCCCAAGACTCTAAT
This sequence comes from Alisma plantago-aquatica, assembly GCA_963693085.1. Lineage (NCBI taxonomy): Eukaryota > Viridiplantae > Streptophyta > Magnoliopsida > Alismatales > Alismataceae > Alisma > Alisma plantago-aquatica. The sequence goes on from OY856409.1 coordinate 52,778,447, forward strand.
ATGGCAAAAAATGCCCAACCTTCTGATGGGCTAGGTAATCATTTCATTCATATCATTGTATTTATAGTGCTGCATTTAATCATATATAATTATGCATATATTTATTTTATCCTTTATGAATGAATGCTTAGGTCAAAACCATCGAGATAAAGTTACAAGATCAAGAATTTCACAGCTACCCCGTTTGCCTAATGCCAATGCTTCCGTGTCTATTCATTCAAGAATTGTAGAGAATAGAGCTGCCAGTAACCAAAATAGCAATGTATTTCCTGATAACATGGACCAAAATAACATCTTTGATCACCATGTTGAGTCATTGAATGTTACAACAACACCTTCTGATGGGCTAGGTAATCATTTCATTCATATCATTGTATTTATAGTGCTGCATTTAATCATATATAATTATGCATATATTTATTTTATCCTTTATGAATGAATGCTTAGGTCAAAAACATCGAGCAAACAAATTCAATAAAACTACTGCTAGCTCTGCCAAAAATGCCCAATCAACCACATCTCCCCAAGACTCTAAAACATGCACAACTGAAAAGGAGATGGGAACAAGGTTCCAAAATTAGCAAAATAAAGAAAGTGGCGATAAAGTTACAAGATCAAGAATTTCACAGCTACCCCGTGTGCCTAATGTCAATGCTTCTGTGTCTATTCATTCAAGAATTGTAGAGAATAGAGCTGCCAGTAACCAAAATAGCAATGTATTTCCTGATAACATGGACCAAAATAACATCTTTGATCACCATGTTGAGTCATTGAATGTTACAACAACACCTTCTGATGGGCTAGGTAATCATTTCATTCATATCATTATATTTATAGTGCTGCATTTAATCATATATAATTATGCATATATATATTTTATCCTTTATGAATGAATGCTTAGGTCAAAAACATTGAGCACGTGGCCAAACACAATGTTTGAAAGTTTGGAAAAGAAAGCCCGACGATCCAATTTCCATTGAGAAAAATCAATTTGGACAACCAGTAGGTGAAAACCAAAGTCACTTATCAAGTTTTCTGACAACCATTGCAAGAGATCCCAATCTTTGTCCACTAAACTATGAGGATTGGAGACAATTTCTAGCAAATAAAAAAGATACTATATGGAATTTTGTGAAGTTATATTAATAAATTTTATTTTTAAATGGTTAAATGAAGCATCTAATTGATATCCTTTATGTCGGTAGAGTAAATTCACAATGGATTCAGATCTGAAGGAGTGGATAATGAAGAGACTAGGAAAGAAATGGAAGGACCACAAGTGCGAGTTAAGGAGACTATACTTCGTAGAAGATAGTCCATACGAACAACAGCTTGAACAAGTTGTTCCCCGCGTGGACAAGTCACATTGGAAATTTCTTGTCGATTATTGGAGGAGTAATAAAGGAAAGGTAATATTATTTTTTCTATTTGTTGATACTTACAGTACCACACAGATAATTACTATGCACAATACTGCAATGTTTTCCATAGAGGAAGTCTATAACTAACAAGACAAGTAGAAAATTTCAAAAGGTTAGCCACACAACAGAAACCAAGTCGTTTGCATGTCTGAAATATGATGTAAGTTAGTAGTTTTTGTGATCCATTAAGATAATTTGACGGCATCCGTTGATTTGATGTTTACAATAACCTTGTTTGAATGATAAAGATGGAGAAGGAAATAGGCAGAGAAGTGGATCCCATAATCTTTTTTGAGAAAACTCATCGTAAAAAAGATGGGAGCATAGTTGATGTTGAATCCGCCAAAATTTTGGTACAACACATAATATCCTATAGTATTATGTTACATTTACTAATTTCATAGAGGTATATATTTGGTATAAATTGCATCTCATATGATTTGTTGTATGTAGGAAAAAGTTTGTGAGGTAGGAGAAGAGCTGCGAAGAAAACAACCTGATGTTACTTCAGATGAAATTTATAGGAATGTTATGGGAGAAGAGAGACCAGGATATGTTCGTGGTTATGGACTTGGACTATCAACTTCTGATATCTGGGGCAAAAACTGTAAATCCCGAGAAGCTGAAGAAACACAAAGGAAGCATTTCCAGGATAAGCTTGAAGAACAACGATTGGAATTTGATGCAAAACTTCAACAACAAAAGGATGAATTCAACCAAAAATTAGAGGAGTTACTTGCTGTAACTAGAGCAGGAAACAATCAAGCACAACATGTTGGCACTGGCCAAGTATGAATACTTTTTATACAAGATGTGTGGTATCAATTATTTTCCATGTTGACTTTTATGGACTTATGACAAAAATAAAATAATTGTGCAGACAAACTTATCAATGCAAACTACACTCCATATAAGACATTCATCATTTCAGAAGGGACAAGTATGTTTGTATTACTGTGAATTGCACTTCATTTTACATTTATATAAATTTGTTATGTCAACTGTATTTTTTGTAGGATATGTATCTTTTGAGTTTTACAGATCCAGATGCTAGAATTACATTCGGTCGAGTCTCTGAGGTTGACCCCATGAAAAGGGTGGGAAGTGCAATTTTAGGCTCATCATTTGTTGTTGTTTATGTAGAGGTTGCTTTGTTGGGCAACGATCCTCTAGTTAGACCTTATGATCAATATCAATCTGTTGATGATGTTGTTGGCAATGTCATAGCATGGCCAAAAACACATATGTTTCCAAGGTGAGCATAAAGTATTGCTTATACTGTTACATAATTGAAAACAAAAGTAGTATCTAAAGTCGTTTGCATTTGTTGCAGGACATGAAGTTTAAATTTAACTGCATTCTTGGATACTATCTAAAGAGAGGAGAGCTATAGTTGTTTTTATGTAATCCACTTTGTTATTTGTACATGCCGATCCAAAGTAATGGTGTTTCATGTCCATTGTCGTAGACAATGTTGCCAAATAACAATCCTATTTTGTTTTGTCCTACTTTTAATTTTGTATGGATAATCTTAGTATTATGGAGGATACACACATTATGATTGGTTTGTGGTTTTTAGCTATGAGCAGTGTTTTAGATTCTTGTTTGTGGGTACGGATGAGGTGCGTTACTTGTACGAGTGTTGTTCTGTTTTCTCACTGCGTTGTTTTTGAATGTTTTGTTTTTGGTACTAAGTATAATATAGCCTGGTGTTTTTGCATTTTGCAGAGGCACACTAAGTCATTGTCAACATTTCATAGGTCTGCTCTGGTTGAGAAGTCTAGGCAGAAGCCTCAAGAAAGAATGGGTGTTCTTAGTAATGTGGGTTCCTCCTTGTTCCCTTAATTGTAAAACAATATTTGTATATTTGTCTTTTTTCCTTTACCCCCTCCATCTAAAATAATACCCTTTCTGTAAAATGTCGTTGTGATGCAGGCCCTAAAAGCCAATAACTATGGTAATGATCCTCTGCTAACTGCAGCTCTGTACTTGGAGATTAATTAAAGGCCAATCTCGAGAGCTGACAACCTCTGTATTGATGTCTTGTCCGACTGCCCAGGGCTCCCATGGGACACATCCATTCCTAATATAATAGTTGGCACTTTGGAGATCTTTGGCATGGATGGAGGATGCTCAGCTGTGGTGAACTTCTCTGCGCAATGTGACACCCGTAGGCATATTAGGATCTCATTCGTTGTGGAAACATGAAGGGCGTTGTAAGTAAAATCTTTTAATGTATTTCATTTAAATTAGTTAAACGAAATACATAAATTTTTTTTACTGACAATGCACTTAATGTTTCCACAATGAATGAGATCTTGAATAAGCCTGTAGAGAAGTTCACCACAGCTGAGCATCCTCCATCCATGCCAAAGATCTCCTAAGAGCCAACTATTATACTAGGAATGGATGTGTCCCATGGGAGCCCTGGGCAGTCAGACAAGCCATCAATAGCTGATGTAAGTTTTGAATTTTGACTACTTAGCATATGTATGGGTTTTTGAATGCTTAAGAGATACAAGTTAACTAAAACCTAACCATAATTTAAGAGTTAGGTACATTTTTCACTTTTTCCTTTGTCATCCATGAAGTTATTTTATTTTAGTGTCCTTCAGTGTCATTAAGCTAACACGAAATCATCATGCTATAGTATGCATTCTTGGATACTATCTAAAGAGAGGAGAGCTATAGTTGTTTTTATGTAATCCACTTTGGAATTGGAGGCTGATCTTTACCCCTATGTGTTACAGTTCTATCTTGATGCTGGAAAGGGACATGTATACATGTACATTTTTGTGAAGATCGAGTTGCATTTAATTTCAAAGACTCCTGTTGTTGAATGCATGTCTGAAGCTTTCCATGGGCATGACAGACATTCTGTTAATGTTAAGTGTGCAAAAAGATGATATGCTACTAACTTATAATGATACATATCATACAAGTGAACCAGAAGTTACCATCATTATTTCTGCCCTTGCTTTAGTGCTTCTATGCCCATCATTTGATTTTTAAAGATACCAAACTTATTTACATATCATTTCAGTTTCCATTGAAGAATCTTAGTGTGGAGAAAAATGTGTTGAGTGCTCAATTAGAAGAGAAGGATGAGCTGAAGAGGGAAGGTTATTCAACATGTCACTTTGTAAGTGTAATTGTAATTTTTTATAAATTGCCTTCAAGTGACCACTCAAGCTGTTGTGATAGTTGAACAATCACATGTGTTTTTGCATATGCTAGATTTTGTTGGAGGTCCATCTGTCTATGAGGCTTGCACCATTAGGGGTGACAAGGCTTCCTCTGTATATAATATGAATTGTGCATGCTCTGTTTTGCATCTACTTTAAGCCAAATACAGCTAAAAGCCCTGCAGTTCTACATTCCTATCCCTGATCTCTTTCCGATTAACACACATAACTCCAAAGGTGCACCCAAAGTGGTGGAGTGAGGAAAATACAAACTTTCCAGGCCTTTTTATGTATAGTTACTTTCATGTTCTTGAACTGGACATGATCAGGTTAGAAGTGGAGCCAACCAAGGCCAAACTAGTTTTTAGCTATAGGGAGGACTATAGTGGCTGAATACAATCCAAGACAACCCAGTTGCAACCTTGTCAAATATGTGAGATAATGACTGGTTTATAGGTCAGATGGTGGAATTTTCTTCTGCATTGAGGGAAGCATTACACTTTGTACAATGAGCTGTGGCAGCCACATCTTTGGCTAATAACTACATGCTTCTGAGGAGTATGCTCGGCTTCCCTGTAGGACAAGCATGTCTGCGGCACATCTTTTCTACATCTCTGTTTAATAATTAACTCATGAATTTACCATTGCATATTCCACACATTTTTTGTAGAGCAGGAATCATTATTTACCTTATTATTATGTCTCATTCTTCACATGCCTTCATACATATTGCCAAGGGAATTTCATCTATTGGGGAGTTTTTATATTGTTCTCTGTTGAATAAGAAAACATCACTCATAATTATTGAAGTTAGTTCTCTTATTGCTTTGATATAGATGGAATGTAAATTTCTTTTTAATTTGATGAATAAGAAAACATGAACATTGCTTTGATAGAGATGGAATGTAAATTTCTTTTTAATTTGATGAACGAATGTACTGTCAGTTAGTCTGTTGGTGGATTCGACATGGATGTTGCAGCTGCTCTGTATTAGGCCACTTGGTGGATTCAACCTGGATGTTGAGTACTACTGCATATGTATTAACTATGGATATGTTTGGACCTATTGTTGATAATGCAGGTGGCATTGTTGAGATGAGTCAGCAGGTAAATTATTTGCTTCTACAAGGATCATCACATTTGTTTCTAAACATCTATTAATTGAGCATATGTGGTATATTTCTGTGTTAGTGGTGTGATTATCAATAGATTTGTACTGTTCAAGGATGGCTGTAGTGAGTGCAAATACCTCTTGATGATGCAAATGAAGCTCAAGAATGAGAATGGGGGATGGCCGAGCCCAATAGTTTGATCTATATGTATGGATTTTTTTTGTTTATTTCCTATACATGGTGCTAAATGTGATAATCTTGAAATTGATAGTGGCAGTTTGATGTTGTAGGCTCTAATGGATTTGTAGGATGAAAATGAGCAAGTTCTTGAGAATGGTTGCTTGTTTATCTATAATCTACCCTTTGCTACCATGTAAGAATGAAATCTGGGGGGCTAACTACTATTGAGCTCCCTGATAAGCAAAAGTCATTCCAATCAGTAGATGTATCTTCATGTGCTAGATCCCTTCTCTTTTGATGCATTTCTAGTTGCTGGTTTTCCAGTTTATTTGTTATTCTAGATGTTGGTTTCCAGCTGATTTTTTATTCTAGATGCTGGTTTACAGCTGATTTGTTATTTCTTTTTCTAAGTCAAGTGGCTATACATCGATCAATTTGTTATTCAGATTTGAATGTTCCAACTAATGCTTATAATTTCCACTCTTCAGTGACCTTTAGCCGGATAGATCCTGAAGGAAAGTTGGTCATGGGCTTCAGTGTGCTTATCATAGGCACCATAGCATGTATGGCGTTATTTTGATGGTAAAATGAAGTGATTGATACTTCTTTTTGTTAATGCTCGCTTTGTATTTTGTAGAGGTGCATTATGAAGGGAGGCCATTGAGAAACTTGATTCAGTCCTTTGGTAGGTCTACTTAATATAGAATGAGAAGGTGCTTGCTGAATGGGCTGCTGAATCAACTGTGCTATACTCAATCCATGTAATTGTTGTTGATTGCCGTTAGCCACTACTCCTTGTACATTTACTGAACTATGCAAAGTAGATGACAACCCTTGAGGCAGAATTGGCCGGGAAGAAGGTAACATGATGCCCAAAATGACAAGTTGGCTTGCAGGTGGAGGCTGGGTGGTTGATGGGAATCCACTAGAAAGATACATTTGAAGACGTGGAAGATGTCATGTAGGCTGCAAGTATGGTGGCATATTCTGTTTGTTCTATTGAAGACAAGTTCCTTCAATCAGAATTTATTGTACTGTATAGAAAACTATTGTATGAAGGTATGTCATTGGTGTTGTATTCAATATAAGGGGCAAGGTAAAATGTCCTCCCCATGTAATTGTCAGTTGTTTATAAATAAAAAATATTCATAATTTCAAAAAACTGAGTTTGGTTGCAATTGGCATTCAATTAGAAAACCTGATAATGAGTTGAAAACTGAATGACTAAAAGCCATGAAAATGTAGTAATACAGAACTAGTAGTCATTAGTGGCTTTTTTTATACGCCATTAAACTCAATAAGAACATTTTCATACACCAACATAATATAAAATAGTGGCATTTGTATAAAAGCCAATTGATGGATAGTGGCTTTTTTATAAATGCCAAATGATGGTTTAGTGGCCTTTATGTGGCATTTATTCGAAGCCACTAAAGACAAACCTTTAATGGCTTTTACAACTTAAGCCACTATCTTCCTAGTGGCATTGGTGCTAGAGGCATTTTTTTGAATGCCAACAAATGCCGCTAAACCTGTTTACTGGCTTTTATTTTTTTTAGTGGCTTTTCTGAAAGGCCACTAATGAGTATGTTTGTTGTAGTGAAGGCGAGGTTTAACTATGTGTTTCCAATTGGGCAAGAGTTGCCGCCAGTGCGGTAGGAACTTATGAGTTAACTCGACCAAGTGGGCTAATATTAGAGTTGAAGAACTGCCTCTATGTACCTGCCATAAATAGGAATATCATTTCCATCTCTTGTTTGGACAAGGATGGTTTTGAATTTCTTATTAAGAATGGAAAGTGTTCCATTTCAAAAGATGGGATCTTTTATGGTAGTTCCCCAATGTCTTATGGTCTATACTTGATAGATCTAGAGACAAGTGTATACAATGTAAACACCAAAAGGCAAAAACTCAACAACTCAAATAAAATGTATCTTTGGCATTGTCATCTAGGGCACATAAATGAGAAGCGCATTTCTAGACTCCATAAAAATGGTTATCTAGACTCTTTTGATTATGAATCAATACAGACATGTGAATCTTGTTTGTTGGGCAAGATGACCAAGACTCCCTTTTCAGGTAAAAGTGAGAGAGCTAGTGATCTATTAGGACTCATACATACTGATGTATGTGGGCCTTTTAGAACTAATGCTAGAAATGGGTATCAATACTTCATTACCTTCACTGATGACTTCAGTAGGTATGGCTATTTGTACCTGATGAAACATAAGTCAGAAACCCTTAAAAGGTTCAAGGATTTCATGAATAAAGTACAAAAACAAATTGGTAAAAGTATTAAAACACTTCGATCTGATCGAGGTGGAGAATACTTAAGCCAGGAGTTTGAGGACCTTCTATGAGCCCATGGTATTGTATCACAATGGAATCCTCCTGGAACACCACAACATAATGGTGTGTCTGAAAGAAGGAATCACACTTTACTGGATATGGTGCGATCAATGATGAGTTTGGCTGATCTTCCGATTTCCTTCTGGGGTCATGCTCTTAAAACCGCTATGTTTATACTTAACCGAGTACCATCTAAATCGGTTCAAAAGACACCATATGAGATATGGACTAGGAAGCGTCCAAATATGTCTTTTATGAGGATTTGGGGGTGTGAGGCATATGTCAAGAAAATGTTTCCAGACAAGCTAGGCCCCATATATGATAAATGTTATTTTGTTGGATATCCTAAGGAGACCAAGGGATATTACTTATACCACCCAACTGACAACAAAGTGTTTGTTTCCAGGGATGTTGTGTTCCTAGAAAAGCAATTTATTTCTAAAGGAAGTAGTGGGCGGAAAATAGAACTTGAAGAGGTTCAAGACCAACAAGAAAACATTGAACCAATAGATGTACAAGAGGAACATAGAGGTTCACAAGGTGTTGTGGAATCTCAGTCTCCTCAAATAACACAAGGACCTCATAGATCTAGTAGGACACACCTTGAACCTGAAAGGTTTGGATACCTTGTGACTTAGGAAGGCGGTGAGTTGATCATAGATGATGATCCAACTACCTATCTAGAGGCTATGAAGGGACCAGATTATGAGAAATGGATTGAACCCATGAAATCTGAGATGGAATCCATGTATTCTAACAAAGTATGGACTTTGGTGGAACCACCCGAAGGGGTAAAACCCATAGGGTGCAAGTGGGTCTTCAAGAAGAAGACCAACATGGATGGCAATGTGCAAACTTGTAAAGGCAGATTGGTTGCAAAGGGTTTCTGACAAGTTCAATGTGTTGACTATGACAAAACGTTTTCTCCAGTTGCCATGATTAAGTCCATCAGGATCATGCTTGCTATTACGGCTTACTATGACTATGAGATTTGAAAAATGGATGTTAAAACCACATTCCTTAATGGGAATATAAATGAGGATGTGTACATGACACAACCTGAAGGTTTTGTAGATCCAAAGAATGCCAATAAAGTATGTAAGCTACAAAGGTCAATCTATGGTTTGAAGCAAGCATCTCGGAGTTGGAATCTTCGATTTGATGAGGAAGTCAAAGTGTTTGTCTTTATTCAAAATGAAGATGAACCTTGTGTGTACAAGACGGTTAGTGGGAGCACAACCACATTCCTCATATTGTATATGGATGACATACTATTGATGGGGAATGATGTCACAACCTTAGAGAAGGTAAAGACTTGGTTTGGGAATACTTTCTCAATGAAGGACTTAGGAGAAGCATCCTACATTCTAGGTATTAATATCTATAGAGATAGATCTAAAAGGCTTCTCAGACTAAGTCAAAGCACATACATTGACAAAGTGTTGAAGCGGTTCAACATGGAAAACTCAAAGAGAGGCAACATCCCCATGCTACATGCAGTCACCATCTCTAGAGCTTAATGTCCCCAATCTTGTGAAGAGAGGGAGCATATGAATGGGATCCCATATGCATCAGCCATCGGATCCATCATGTACGCCATGTTGTGCACACACCTAGATGTCTTGTATGCTCTCAGCATGATGAGCAGGTACCAGTCAGATCCTGAGGATGCTCACTGGAAAACCATAAAGAACATTCTCAAGTACTTGCAAAGGACTAAGGATCAGTTCCTTTTATACGGCGACGAGGGAGAACTGGTAGTAAGGGGTTACACCGATGCAAGCTTCCAAACCAACAAAGATGATTACAGATCACAATCAAGATTTGTATTTTGCATAAACAATGGAGATGTGAGATGGAAGAGTACAAGCAAGAAATAGTTGCCGATTCTACTACAGAGGCCAAGTATATTGTTGCTTCACATGCAACAAAGGAAGCTGTGTGGATCAGGAAGTTCATCACTAAACTTGGTGTAGTTCTCAGTAGTTGTGATGCAATTGAGCTTTATTGTGACAATAATGGATCTATTACTCAAGCTAAGGAGCCCAGATCACATCAGCGGTCCAAGCACATACTGCGACATTTCCATGTCATATGAGAGATCGTACAACGAGGAGATGTGAAGATTTGCAAAGTACCAACTAAAAACAACATAGCTGATCCACTGAATAAGGCCCTTTCTCAGTAGAAGCATGATGGTCATGCTAGGTCATAAGGATTGAGGTTCCTAGGTGACTGACTCTAAGTGCAAGTGGGAGTCTGTTGGTATGTATTCCCATAGAGCAAGTCATGTGATGATTGTAATGAGATACTTTGTAAATGATTTGAATAATAATAAAGGCAATTTCCGATCTATATATTTTAACTGTTTCTAAGATGATAGTGTAACATGATAGATGTCTAAAGAATTGTTTACTCAATGACGTATGCTTTTAGGTTAAGGACCTAAATGATGAGATCATACGAATGTTAAGAGTATACATTCCTATTTTGTCCCTAGTCGATTGTTATTGTGGAAATAACCATAGACATCAATAACACTAAAGACTAGATTGTGTATTGGTTGATGATAGAATCTCATTAGTCATGATATAGTGATATCAAACCAAGCACATAGGTACTTGTTAGAGAAAAAGTGTACCAGACAGACCCATTGTGAGAGTGACACATGGAACCATGATTTGGTAGTCACAGTCAACTCTCACAGTGATGGTGGTGAGTGTGATTCTTTGACCTGAAATCTCTACACTCAACACATGTCGTTGGGTATAGTTTGACATCATCAAACACAGTCCTAAAACATGGGTTGTTATAAAGGTGATGATTGAGTGACTCTGACACATGGGGCTTTTGAGGGGTGAGTGATAGACATGGGATTTGTCCCTCCGAAGGGAGTTTGATGTACATGGCCACTTGATGAGTAGGATTGTGAAAGGCATGCACATGCATGTGTGAATCAATATGTGATATTGATGTCGCACACATCTCACCCAGTCTGCTTTAAGATCAAGGAAATGGATGAACGTTAAAAGGATGATTGTACCATGCCTTGACTTCATTCCAGACATTAGTGATAAAGTAATTATACATTCACTGTAACACCATTCATGGATTGTAGGATTGAAAGTTGTTCTCCAACTTTCTATTTCACTTGGGTAGCACTGATGTGTGACTAGGCACCACTCTTTGCTTGTGAAGTCATAAGTGTTATGGACTTTCACTGCCAATGTGAAATGGACCTGCAGGGTCACACACACTAGGACATATTCTTAGAAGAGGAGTTTCTCTATAAATCTTGTTTGGATTGATTACTAAAGGAGTTTAATAGTTCAATTAAATACCCAATCAATTGATAGCTCAAAATCATAGTGTTCAAGGTGTTGGATCAAATGATTAGAGTATCAGATTGATTGAAATTGCAATTGACTGATCTGCTGCCCCAACCGATCGGCTCATAGAGATGAACCGACCAGCTCAGGCTGGTGAGCCGACAGGCTTAGGTCAATGAACTGACCGGTTCACAGTGTTGAACTGGTCGGGTGACCAACCGAGTTCATTTCACTTGTCAAATTTGATTTGGACAAGGATTAATATATGATTAGTTGGAAACGAACATGAAAGTCAATTCGAGTTGGACCAGGAGCATGAACTGATCATCTCAAGCATGAACCAATTGGCTCAGATGCCCCAAACGATCGGTTCGGGTGTGAACCGATAGGCTCAGGTCACAAAATGACCATTTCAGGGTTGAAACGATCGGTTCAACTGGCGCAGTTTGTCAGATTTTGTGGAAAATCTCAAACCCTTCTACTCCTTCTTTAATACCACATTGCCCGAGGTAGAGAACCCTGTCCCATGACCCTCCTATATATATAGGAGTATTGGGGGCTTCTCTCAGTACAACTCAGAACATTAGTTGCTCTACAAAGTTGTTGTTCTCTCTGGTTGTGGTAACTGGGAGAGCCCGAGAAAGTGATACCCGATAAGGGAGGCACAATAAGGGAAAGACAATGGCAAAAAAGTGACTGGTGGTAGGAGAGCGTGTCGGTGACTAGTACGCCAATAGGAGGGTGTGACTCCTTTTGGTGCCTTGTGCGATAAGGTGATCGAAGTTTCAGGTGGTCCATGTGGACAACTTAAGAGGCGGGAGACTTCTGCCACTCGGAGGACAATTTTCAATCCCGATAGTCCCGGTGAAACCAGGAGATGTATAGACACCGTCCAAGACCGGAGGTGAAGACCGTGCAAGCCGTGAGGTAACGTCCCCGAGTAAGCCTCGGGACAAGGTATCCTTCTACAAACCATCCTTCCTACTGTATAAACATTGACATGATTCCTTTATACTGGGTTTGGGGATAAATTTTTGTTTCCACTGCCTTCTCTGCCTTCCCTAAAACCCAACACATACATGATGATCCAACTAGTCATCTAGAAGCTATTTTTTAGTAATATGGGATCCATGTAAGCTAACAAGGTAGGACCTTGATAAGTGCCACCTTAAAGGGTAACACCTAAAAGGTGCAATATGGTCTTGTGGAAAATACCTACATGGATTACATAAAAGGACAAATTGGTTGAACATGTTTTCAAATCAGTTCAAGTTGTTGAATATGATAAAAATTCCTTTACCAATTGTCATGCTTGTTGTTGTAATGAAGATATATTAAGATATTTTACATATGAAGATAAAACTAGATTCCTTAAAAGGAATACATCAGAGGATGTGTACGTGACACAACCTAAAGGGTTTTATAACTTCATGAATGCAAATAAAGTCTATAAACTACAAAGTTCAATCTGATGTTGAAATAAGCATCTCATAAATGGGATATTTTGTTTTGATAAGATAGTCAAATAGTTTGATTTGAGTATAGATAAAAGATGAAATATGTGATTACAAAAGATTTAGTGGGAACATATATGAATATTCCACATATGATGAGGAATAGAAACTCAGTAATGTGAATATTGAGATTTGGCATGAAAACCCCTTCTGCAATGAAGGACAAGGTGAAACATCTTATGAGATAAGGAACAAGACCTATGAGATAGGTCTTGAATGTTTCACAATGGAAGTTTAAGCACATACAATAGCAATGTGTTAAAAGAGTTAGACATGGAAGGATTCAGTGAGAGAGAATCTAGATTAGTCTTTCATGAACCCTATATTTTGATTCTTGTGAAGAATGAAAATATCATAAATAAGATTCCATGGGACAACCCAATAGTGGATCTATCATGTAAGCTATTAACATGCATATCCCATGTAATCTTGTATGTATCGTACATGAGAAGATGAGTCAAAATCCAATAAGGGTTATTGTAAAATCATTGAAGATATCCATTAGTACTTGAGAAGTGACTAAATCTAGATTTCTAATCTTTAATAGGAAGAGTTGGATGTAAAAAGTTACATCAATGCAAGCTTCCATAATGACAAAACTGATCGCAAATTAAAAAATGTTTTGATTTAAAGGGAAAAGTATTGATTAGTTGGAAAGGTTCCAAACTAATAACAATTAGTGCTATTATACAATAGAAGTCGAGTATACTGGAGTTATGAACACATAGTAATCTATATGGATCTAAAGGTTCATAGGATAAACTTATAGATGTTGCAACCATTGATGACTCAGCAAAAATATTGTGACAACAATGGAGCTCATTATTAGGCAAGGAATATTAGATACTATATTATGGTAGTTCCGTCTCATATGAGAAATCACACAAAAAAGAGGGGAACATGCAATATACCAGCTATAAGCAAAGTGTTGCTAACCTGCTAAATTAGCACTAGTGCATTAGAAGCATGTTGGATATGTTTAGGTCACTAAGGATGAGATCTGTTGGTGATTGGCTCTAAGTGCAAGTGGGAGTTTGTTGGTAAGGTATGGCCATAGATCCAATCATGTGATGATTGACATGGCATATTCCTTAAAGGATTTGATTAATACTATAAAGGTAAGCTTCCAATTCATCTATTTCACTCAATTATGAGAAAATGAGGAGATAGAGTGAATGTCTAGAGAATAATATTACTCGATGACATATGTCTTTAACTATTAGCGTTGTGAAAATGAGATCATACAGATGTTAAGAGTAGACATACATATTCTCATTATGTCCCTAGTCAGTTGTTATTGTGGAAGGTAGATAGACACCAGTAGCACATAACACTAGAGTGTGAGTTGGTTGATGACCGAATCTCACTAAGTCATGATATGGCAATATAAAACCAAGTACATAGATACATGTTAGGGAACAATGTATCAGATGTACCCACCTTGAGAATGACACATGGTTGTGGTGGTCACAATCATCTCTCATAGTGAAGGTGGTGATTTTGATTCTTAGACTTGAAATCAGAGCACTCGTCACATGTCATTGGGCACACTTTTACATCATCAAATGCAGTCTTGAAACATTGGTTGTTATAGCGGTGATGATTGGGTGACTTTGACACATGGGGATAGACTGTGAGTGATGGATATGGGATTTGTCCCTCCTATTGGAGTATGATAACCTGGCCACTTGATTAACAAGATTGATAAATGAATGCACATGCATATGTGGATCAAATATGATATTGAGGTCACATTATCTCAGACAGTCTGCTCTTTGTTCAAGGAACTTTGATGATGACTTTCCATGCCTCAATTTCATCTTGGATATCAGTGATAATGGAATTAAACAATCACTACAACACCTTACACATATTTCAGGTTGAAGTTTTTCTTCAACTTTCCATTCACTTGGGAAGCACAGATGTGTGACTAGCCACCGTTCTTTGTTTGTGATGTCATAAGCTAGTTATGGACATTCATTGCCAACGTGACATGGGACCTATATGGTAACACACATAGGAACTCATATAGAAGAGAAGTTTGATATTGAATGACAATTGGATTGATTACTAAAGTGTTTAGGTATTCAATTCATGCAACAAATTGACTGATTGGTTGACTAGACTGTCAAACGCCCATCTCACTGAGCGAGATGGCCATTTGGGCATATATTAGATGAGCGTCTCAAGTGTTGAGACGGTCGTTTAGGCTGTCAGGGTAATCCGAGTTTGAATTGGCTATGTTATGCCCTTGAACTTGAAAAACACTAGAGGGGGGGGGTGAATAGAGTTTTTAAATATTTTAGCAATTATTTAACTCAAACAACCACAATTGAAAATTGAAGAAGGAGATAGGTGTTTAGAGTGGTTCCAACTTTAGCAAATACTAAAGTTGTCAGTCCACTACCCGGTTGCTTACCCAACCGAGATTTTGAAAGTATTAATTTTATTACCTTCACAAGGATTTACACAAAATACAATACTTTCTTTACACCCCTTGAACAACCTTCACTTGAAGTAGATGCACCAACTTGAGGTAGCCTTCTTGAAGTAACTCCAAGCTCCCCCTTGAAGTAGCCTTCCTCTCTAGAAGTAACCTCCCGTTGCACCGGCCTTCTTGAAGTAGCTCAAGGTCCCCTTCTTCACCAAGAAGATCTTCAACCTCTCCAATTCACAGCCTCCAACCTAGGAGTAGCAAGGAGATAACAAACAACAATAGAGAACAAGAAAGGAAATATAAATTACAACTTATCCTTTTGTAGCACAAGGCTTGATTTGCCTAGATCAAGCGTGTAGATCTCCTAACCAAAGTGTGTGGAAATGTAATTGCAGTGGATAGGAGATGCTAGCCTATAGGACACGAATTTTAAGCTAAGAAAAGAAGTAGCCAATTGTCACTATGCTCAATTTGCTCACAAACAGGTTGCTCAAAGTATGCTCAAAGATTTCTCAAGTGTAACAAGTGAGTTTAGGAGTCCTAAGGCATGTCCTATTTATAGGAATGTCCTACAAGTTCTTAAGGATGTTCTAGACACCTTCTAGGGGTTTCTAAGTGCTTAACTAGCCGTTAGGTACAAGTTTGTTGCTTTAGCAACGACTAATTAATTAATTCTGCAGTTGCTGTCAGAGTCCATCTCGGTCGAGAAACGGTCAACCGAGACACCTACTCGGTCGAACTTTTTTCGACCGACAGGCTCTCTGAATCAAGTGTTTTGCAACGTTTATCTCCAACTGCCAACTACCTTGTCAGATGTGTCTAACGGCTACTTGGGTCTTTCTCGGTCGAGAAGATTGTCGACCAAGAGTGTCTCGGTCGAGGAGTTAGTCGACCGAGAGTGACCCTGTTTCAATTTTTCAATTAAAGCACTAAGTGTGTATATGAGTGTGCATATGTGACACTTATTTGAAGGGGATGACCTATCTAAATGTGATGTTTAGCTAGGAAGAATCTAACGCTTGATTTACATGAAATCTAAGTACTTGTACATTATATATTTGTACAAGTTTTTACAAAGCGATTACATTTTTTGAAAATATAAATATGTAAGCATATGGATTTCCCTAATTGCTTTGTCATCCACCTTATTCCTGCAACACTCAAGTAGCACGTTAGATTAACAAGAATGAAATGTTTGTCATTATCAAAACAAAGGGATTTACAGATGTCCATTTAGCCAACAATCTCCCCCTTTTTGAAGATGACAAACATTTCCTAAATATAAAATAAGAAAGTATAAAGACTTGTGAGTTTCATACCTGAAGATTACCTTTTGTAGCTTTCTCTCTTGTTTATAAAATGTGTGCGTATTATTCCCCATGAATTATGGAACATGAAATCCAATTCTTTAGGGAATATAGCAACTTTCAATGTAAAGCCAAGAGTTTGTTTATGAAACTCATTGATTTGAGTTTTGCATAATTACTAAGTTTTATATTTATTTCTCCCCCTTTTTCATTTCAAAAAGATTTCCATTTAAGAATAAAAACTCCCCCTTAATTAGAGGTCTCATCAAATCCAATGAAAAAGATGTCCATTAAAAGCCAAAATGATGTAAGTAAAAATTATTTTTAAGAAGCACAAATATCAAAGAAAACATCTTCCAAAGGAGTGATAAGCAGTTGCTTCCTAATTTTTTTAAATTGGTCTAGTGGAAGCGGTTTTGTAAAAATATCAGCCAATTGATCTTCCGTATCAACATGATGAAGGGAAACATGATTCTTGGAGATATGATCCCTTAAAAAGTGATGACGGATTTCAATATGTTTAGCTCGGCTGTATAAAATAGTATTATGTGCTAAGTTTATAGCGCTCCTGTTGTCACAAAAGATAGGCGTAGATGAAAGAGTAAAACCATAATCATTTAACACTTGTTGCATGTAAAGTACTTGAGCACAACAAGATCCGGATGCCATATATTCATCTTCAGTTGTAGAGAGGGCAACCGTGTTTTGTTTCTTGCTAAACCAAGATACTAAAGCTCTCCCTAACAGGAAACAGCCACCACTAGTGCTCTTGCGATCAAGTCGACAACCAGCATAATCCACATCAGTATAAGCTTTAAAATCCAAGGATTGTCCTTTTGGATACCATAAACCAAAACATGTAGTACCGGCTAAGTATCGAAGAATTCGTTTAACTGCTTGAAAATGAGAATGCATGGGCTGTGATTGAAATCGAGCACAAAGACCAATAGAAAACATGATGTCCGGTCGAGAAGCAGTTAAGTAAAGAAAACTACCAATCATGGCTCTATATAAGGAATCATCAATTGGTTCCCCATTTTCATCCTTATCAATTTTAATAGAAGTGGCCATAGGAGTAGTAGCATGTTTGCACTGATCCATCCCAAAACGTTTTAAGAGTTCTTTAGTATATTTTTCTTGGCTTATAAAAATTCCGGCAGGCGTTTGTTTAATTTGGAAACCAAGAAAGAAAGTTAGTTCACCCATGAGGCTCATTTCAAATTCTTTTTGCATAATGTCACTAAATTGTGTGCACAATGATTCATTAGAAGCTCCAAAAATAATGTCATCAACATATATTTGCACAACTAGGAAATCAGATGTATATGTTTTGAAAAATAAAGTAGAATCAGAATTTCCAATAGAAAAACCATTATCAAAAAGATATGTCTTGAGCCTTTCATACCAGTTCCTAGGTGCTTGTTTTAAACCATAAAGTGCTTTCTTAAGTTTATAAACATAGTCACCTTTTTCCGGTATTTCAAAACCGGGTGGTTGGGCAACATATACTTCTTCTTGAATGATTCCGTTTAGAAATGCACTTTTTACATCCATTTGGTTGAGTTTGATGTTTTTATGTGTAGCAATAGCTAGTAACATTCTTATAGCTTCAAGTCTAGCTACTGGTGCATACGTTTCATCAAAATCTATTCCTTCTTGTTGATTATATCCTTGTGCTACTACCCGAGCTTTATTCCTTATTACTTCTCCTGCCTCATTTAGTTTATTCCTAAAAACCCATTTAGTTCCAATGATGGTTTTATCTTGTGGTTTGGGAACTAAATCCCATACATCATTTTTAGTGAATTGGTTTAGTTCTTCTTGCATTACTATTATCCAATAATCATCTTTAAGAGCTTCAGATATCTTCTTAGGTTCAATGATAGAAACAAAAGCCATGTTTGCAACATCCTTAAAGGAAGACCGAGTTTTTACTTTATCATTTGGATGTCTAATAATTAATTCTTGAGGATGATCCTTAATAAGTCTAGGTATAGGTTGTGTTTCAGCTGGGTTATTGTTTGTAGTATCTTTCTCACTGTCATTTGGTATGGTTAAGTTTTCAAATTGATTAGTAAGATCAATTATTTCTAGATTTTTGGATTTGGATTCTTCATGAAAAGAGACATGAATGGATTCCTCAAATTTTCTAGAGATAGTGTTGTATACTCTAAATGCTTTGCTAGAAGTAGAATATCCCAAAAAGAATGCTTTGTGTGATTTAGAATCAAACTTATCTTTGTCATCTTTGGTATTTAAGATATAGCATGTGGATCCAAAGGTATGAAAATAATCAACTCTAGGTTTCTTAGAATGTATTATTCCATATGGAGTTTTCTTCAAATGGGAGTGAACAGTTACTCTATTTAACACATAGCATGCAGTGTTTACAGCTTCAGCCAAAAAGGTTTTGGGTGTGTTATGTTCGAGCATCATAGTTCTAGCCATTTCTTGTAGTGATCGATTTTTCCTTTCAACTATACCATTTTGTTGTGGAGTGCGTGGAGCAGAAAAATTGTGAGTGTACCCTTGAGATGTGCAAAATTCTTCAAATACATGATTTTCAAATTCTCCACCATGATCACTTCTAATGGTACATATTTTGCTTTGTAATAGATTTTCAATCATAGGGCAAAATTTTATAAAAGCATGAATAGTATCATCTTTGGTTGCAATAAAATGTACCCATGTATATCTACTATAATCATCAACAATAACAAAACAATATCTTTTGCCACTGATAGATTGTGTCCTCATAGGTCCAAATAAATCCATGTGAATTAATTCTAAAGATCTACTGGTGCTAAGTTCATGTTTAGGTTTAAAAGAGGTTTTTGTTTGCTTTCCCAATGTACATGGTTCACAATTTTCAACTTGATCAAAGGATAAAGTAGGAAAACCACGAACAAGATCATATTTCACTAACTTTTTGATAACATGTGAACTAGCATGTCCTAGCCTTTTATGCCATAATTGTAAAGTATTTTCATTTGCAAGCAAGCATTTTCCTACTACAGATTTCATAGAGTTAGGTCTAAGAATATAAAGATTTCCAACTCTTTTTCCTTCATAGACAACATTTGTAGTGTTTTCTATTAATAATTTGCAGTAGGTTTTGTTAAATAAAACATCATAGCCACTATCACATAATTGACTCACACTTATTAAGTTATGGTGCAAACCATCAACAAGTAGAACATTCTTTATTTCTAGGTTTGTACCAATGTTACCTATTCCAACAATTTTACCTTTACCGTTATCTCCAAAAGTGACTGTTCCACTCTTCTTTTCTTCAAAAGTTTGAAATGCATCCTTGTTTCCGGTCATGTGTTTGGAACATCCACTATCAACCACCCAATCCTGCATTAGAATGTAGGTTTTGGTACCCATGTGATGGTCCGATATGGTTAGAAGCATTTAAGTAGAGATTGTATAAATATTCTAATTCAGAACTTCAGTCGGTCGACAATTGTTCGACCGACATCTTTCTCGGTCGACTAATCATCGATCGAGAAGGTTGCTGTATTGCAAATTAAAGACAGAAATTCAGCCGGTTGACCAATTTTCGACCGAAATAGTTTCTGTTTGATTTTGATTTGTCACAGGCATCTGGTCGGTCAACAAAAGTTCGACCGATTATATTTTCGGTTGACAATACTTCGACTGACTAAGTTTCTGTTTCAGTACAGTAGTTCAGAAAATTATTATAATGCATAAAACCTTTTATTAAGTTGAGATAATACAATATGAATTGCAAAATTAAGCATTTGATCATATCTCAACTGAATTGCATTCTACTCTACTAAGTTTGGGATTTTGGGACCCAAACTAAGTAGGAATCCTTGGTCTTATACGGGCATGAAAATGAATAATGTCCAAGACGTAGACAAAAATGACAAGTAATAGAGTCAACTTCATTTCTCTTTCTAGGAATTGTGTTCTTAGGTACAAACATAGTCTGAGTTCTTTTGGGTTGATTTTTCTTTGGATCATATCCCAAACCTTTTCTTCCATTGAAACTAGAGGAGGCTTTTAGGATGTTGTCAAGGATATCTTTTCTTCTTAACTCATGTAGGTTTCTTTGTAGCTTAGCAATGTCATCCATGTTCTTGTGTAAATCTTTTCTAGCTTGATCTAAATCAAATAATAGGGAGTCTTTCTTTTACCACATTGTCATAGTCTAGATGGTTACACAAAATTGGTTGAGTCTGAAAGTCTTTTAGTTTAGCTAACAATTCCATCTTTTCTTGAGAGAGAAGATCAACATTTGTTTCTAGAGTGAGTAGCTTGTTAGTGCAATCATTTAAAGATGTTTTTAAAGACAAATTCTCAAGATCAATGTTGTTCTTTTCAGAAGAGAGATTATTTAATTTAGCATATAGCTCATCATTTATTTTGATAACCTTCTTTAGTTTCTTCTTGACATCAACATACTTCTCATGAGTTTCTTGTAAACTAGTAATTAACTCTTCTTTAGGAAGATCAAGTAGGCTTACCTCTTGAGAGTCTTCATCATCTTCTCTTGCCATTAGACATTCCACCTTTTCTTCTCCGCTTTCACTTTCACTTGACTCGTCCCATGCAGCTTTATAGGCTTTTTCTCCCCTCTTCTTGTGTGAGCTTTTCTTTCCTTTCTTTGCTTTAGGACATTCATTTTTGAAATGTCCTTTCTTTCCATACTCAAAGCACCTAGGAGGAGAAGAAGAACTAGAGATTTTGTTAGATTTAAATCTTCTATATTTCTTACCATTGACAATCAATGCTTCTTCTCCTTCTTCTTCACTTGACTCCTCACTTTCTGGTGTGATTATCTTTGAAGCTTTTAGAGCCACATCCTTCTTCTTTCCTTGCTGAAGTTCACGTTCTCTTCTTTCTTCCTCTTCTAGGGTTGCTTCATGAGCTTCTAGATTGCCAATGAGTTGCTCCATTTTCAGCCGAGTGAGGTCATTAGCTTCTTCAATGGCTGTCACCTTTGGCTTGTATTTAGGAGGAAGTGATCGAAGGATTTTTGATACTTGATCTTCTTCAAGAACAATTTTTCCTAGGGCATTTAAACCATTAACAATAGAAGAGAATTTTGCAAACATTTCACTAATAGATTCATTTGGATCCATACGGAAGTGTTCAAACTTTTATTTAAGCATGCTAATCTTAGAATTCTTGACTTGAACTGTACCTTCATAAGTTATGGACAGTCTATGCCAAATGTCATAGGCTGTGTCACAATTTGATATCCTATTAAATTCTCCTACTGAAATTGAACAATATAAAATGCTTACAGCTTTGGCATTCATTTGAGCCAACTTTACCGTGTTTGCATCCCACTCTGCATATTGTGTTTGAGGAAGCTCGTATGGGGTTGACACCATCCTCCATAAGTCCCAATTGATGCCTTGGAAGTAGAATTGCATCCTTCTCTTCCAATATGTGTAGTTTGTTCCATCAAACGTCGGAGGTCTAGCAACAAGTGTTCCTTCAAGGTTAAGGTTGTTAAGCACCCCGTCACCCATTCTTCAAGACCTTGTTAAGGTTCCTTGAAGCCTGCTCTGATACCAATTGAAAAACACTAGAGGGGGGGGGGTGAATAGAGTTTTTAAATATTTTAGCAATTATTTAACTCAAACAACCACAATTGAAAATGGAAGAAGGAGACAGGTGTTTAGAGTGGTTCCAACTTTAGCAAATACTAAAGTTGTCAGTCCACTACCCGGTTGCTTACCCAACCGGGATTTTGAAAGTATTAATTTTATTACCTTCACAAGGATTTACACAAAATACAATACTTTCTTTACACCCCTTGAACAACCTTCACTTGAAGTAGATGCACCAACTTGAGGTAGCCTTCTTGAAGTAACTCCAAGCTCCCCCTTGAAGTAGCCTTCCTCTCTAGAAGTAACCTCCCATTGCACCAGCCTTCTTGAAGTAGCTCAAGGTCCCCTTCTTCACTAAGAAGATCTTCAACCTCTCCAATCCGCAGCCTCCAACCTAGGAGTAGCAAGGAGAGAACAAACAACAATAGAGAACAAGAAAGGAAATAGAAATTACAACTTATCCTTTTGTAGCAC
The DNA here is from genome assembly GCA_963693085.1 of Alisma plantago-aquatica. NCBI lineage: Eukaryota > Viridiplantae > Streptophyta > Magnoliopsida > Alismatales > Alismataceae > Alisma > Alisma plantago-aquatica. The sequence goes on from OY856409.1 coordinate 52,801,346, forward strand.
AAGGCTTGATTTGCCTAGATCAAGCGTGTAGATCTCCTAACCAAAGTGTATGGAAATGTAATTGCAGTGGATAGGAGATGCTAGCCTATAGGACACAAATTTTGAGCTAAGAGAAGAAGTAGCCAATTGTCACTATGCTCAATTTGCTCACAAACAGGTTGCTCAAAGTATGCTCAAAGATTTCTCAAGTGTAACAAGTGAGTTTAGGAGTCCTAAGGCATGTCCTATTTATAGGAATGTCCTACAAGTGCTTAAGGACGTTCTAGACACCTTCTAGGGGTTTCTAAGTGCTTAACTAGCCGTTAGGTACAAGTTTGTTGCTTTAGAAATGGCTAATTAATTAATTATGTAGTTGCTGTCAGAGTCCATCTCGGTCGAGAAATGGTCGACCGAGACACCTACTCGGTCGAACTTTTGTCGACCGACAGGCTCTCTTAATCAAGTGTTTTGCAACGTTTATCTCAAACTGCCAACTACCTTGTCAGATGTGTCTAACGGTTACTTGGGTCTTTCTCGGTCGAGAAGATTGTCGACCGAGAGTTTCTCGGTCGAGGAGTTAGTCGACCGAGAGTGACCCTATTTCAATTTTTCAATTAAAGCACTAAGTGTGTATATGAGTGTGCATATGTGACACTTATTTGAAGGGGATGACCTATCTAAATGTGATGTTTAGCTAGGAAGAATCTAATGCTTGATTTACATGAAATCTAAGTACTTGTACATTATATATTTGTACAAGTTTTTACAAAGCGATTACATTTCATGAAAATATAAATATGTAAGCATATGGATTTCCCTAATTGCTTTGTCATCCACCTTATTCCTGCAACACTCAAGTAGCACGTTAGATTAATAAGAATGAAATGTTTGTCATTATCAAAACAAAGGGATTTACAGATGTCCATTTAGCCAACAGAACTGTGATTGAACCGACCAACTAATCTTGACTCACCAGATGGGCATCTGGGTGAGCGAGACGGGCATCTCTCTTGTTTGAGACAACTTGGTTGGGCAGAACGAAATTTCTAGATGTTTATCAAATAGTTTCTTTTGCACAAACTTAGAGTGTAAGTAAATTAATATGTAATATTAATTGGAATCAAAATTGCCTAATTCGTATCCAATTAGCAAACTACCAAATGGCTGTTTGGCAGTGCGAGACGATCATCTCGCACACCAAATGACTGTTTGGGTGTGCCAGATGACTGTTAGGCATCTCACAGGTTGTGAATGGTTAAGTTCTTCTGGTCCCTTCCACTCCCACTCAATCTTGTTCAGATTGGGAAGCCTGACCCTAACCTCACCTATAAAAGGAGGGTTACTGGGGGTTCCCAAGACATAACATAGACAACTGAGAATTTGTTCCTCTAACAACTATTGTCCTCTCTGATTGTAGTAATTAAGAGATCCCAGGCAAGTCCTACCCAATAGGCAGGGATAGCCAACGGGAGAGAACAACTGAGAAGTTGTCATTGTGGGAGAGAAGGTTGGTGACTAGTGCACCAATGGGAGGGATAACTCCTTCGTGTCCATTCTTGGGGAACTACATGAGTTCTAGTTGGTTTGTGTGGACTACTTTGGAAGTAAGAGTCCTTTGGATGCTGCTCGAAGAGCAAAGTCAACCTACAGTCCCTGGCGAGACCACGGAAGTTTCTGTAGAGGTTGTACAGACAGTTATTCATGGTGAAGAGCATGAGCTGAACAACCACCGTCTAAGAGAAACTTGTCAGTAGTTGCAAATAAGTGAGTTTTGTCGCTGGACTTGCTCCAAGACCAGATATAACTTGCTAAAACTATGCTTCCTATTTCATAGTAGTTGACGTGATCTTGCTATTATGACAATACATATAGATAAAAAATTTATTTCTGATGCTATACTATGTGCCCATATTTCCCAATAGTGGTATTAGAGCCACATCAATTTACTATGTCTTAGGATAATCAATATGATTGGATTTTTGGTTTTATCATTTATTTATTGCACGCGATGTGAATTTAAACTACTCTCAATATCTTAAGAATATACTATATAATAAATTTTAGCTCATTTGGACACTTGTAGGTCATACATTTAAAGGAGGCAAAAATCATGCATTTCAAATTAGTTTTGTGCGTCGATTTTGTTTTCGTTAGATGAGAAACTTATACTCATCCAAATGAGCTCACATTTTGTATGTGGCCTATTAATATTGTAACCATGAAGTTCAATGGACTAGATTTTCAAAAAACATGGTCTATATAGGTGATAACCTCCCATTTTATGATGTTATCTTACTAGTTTTTTCTTAGTTTTCCATACTCTTTCTTAGATAAATTAGATAGAATAATCACATTTCTGCTTTATTGTGAATATACCAATAAACTGATATTTTCCCCTTTTCTCTTATAGAAAAACACAAAAAAATTACAAAAGAACTCAACCGGTCCCAAGACCGTGAAGAACCCCAAATGGTTTCCAAACCGTGAAGAGCTCAAACGGTCTCCAAATCGTTAAAGACCCAAACGGTCCCAAGACCATGAGGGCCCAAACGGTCCCAAGACCGTGAAGACCCAAATAGTCCCAAGACTGTGAGGGCCCGAATGGTCCCAAGACCGTATGAAGCCAAACAGTCTCAAGACCGCATGAAGGCCAACCGGTCCCAAGACCGTATGAAGCCAAACGGTCCCAAGACCGTATGAAGGCCAACCGGTCCCAAGACCGAATGAAAGCCAAATGGTCCAAAGACCATATGAAGCCAAATGGTCCCAAGACCGTATGAACCCAAATGGTCCCAAGACCGTATGGAACCCAAACAATCCCAAGACAGTATGAAGTCCAAATAGTGTCCAAACTGTGAGGATCCAAATAACCCAAGATCGTTCAAGATCCCCTCGAGGCCTATAAATAGGACTGAAGGGGTCCTCATTCAGGGAGATTCTGAGACACCCAAAGGCTGCACCAATTGTTCCAGAGCTATTTCAACCTTCATCCATCACCCCAAGGCTTCCAGTCTAAGATCCACACTCCATCCTCAAGCTACTTTATCTCTCATCTACAAAGAAGGTGGGAAGTGAAGGATTCATCACTAAGGCAACTACGCAGAGTGAAGATAGTTGCTCTCTACTCCAAGGGGTCAACCTTCCTCCCTCCTATGTGGAGATGATGTTTTGTTTCTCTCTTCATGCCTCCTTCTTTGTCTTTTCCATGAGCCAGTAGTTCCATACACTAGGGTGCAGGGAGTAGCCCTGCTACCCATGTTTTCATTTCATGCATTGTAATTCATGAGTTTGCAATCGAGAAACACTATCTTTTCAGTTCAACATCAATTGTTTAATGAATACTAGTTGCTTGATCACCAACATGTGTTATCTATTATCTACAAGTGCGAATTGTCTACGTTTGTTCTTTTAGATTTGATTATCGATTGTATGTTGGTTCTTGATGTATGTAGTCACCATATATCTATTTTGGTATCTAGGAACACTTTTCAAAGAGTGGAGTAAACTCACCTCCAACATTTTACATTTATACTATGAAATGGAATCAATGGACGTATGGAAGTACAACTTTGACAGGTTGAGGAACGCACTTTATGAAGGAAGTGATGCAAAGTAAGTGACCATTTGTTCGGGGATGGCTGGTGTTGCAATACTTCCACATTTCTTGTAGTTAGATATTCGAAAGAAAGCTAAGTCTACAAAGATACTAACTGATTAGACCCCTTTTTACAAACCATGTTATTATGTTGCATGTTATGATCCATGTGTAGTGGTGGTGAAACTTGATCACATCCTAGTAGTTTCCAAATATTGTTTACAACCTTAACTTTACTTTCCTACCATTTAATTTTCTTTTGTAATTTAGTTTAATCATCAACCCAACTCTTGATCTAAATATCAACTCTTAAGTAGATAAATAAAATTATAACATTTTCCATTTTGTTAAATCTTTAACAAGACCGTTGTCTCGTGGATTCGACCCTCAACTGTAATACGATAAGACTTCCGCCTACCTTAGCGTATCTGGGTGGAGATCTTATTATAGCACACGCAAGGTTAAACTTAGAGACTTACTATCTCTAGAAATTTTTAGTGGTGCACGCAACTCCACGCGAGTGGAGGCTCCATCAAAAATTGGCATCGTTGTCGGGGACAAGAAAACGTTGTAATTTCATTTGTCAACTTGCTAGTTGATTAGGATTTTACATTTTACCTTGATAACTACTTCATATCTTTTTGATTCCATCATTTTTCCATATCATCTAAAGTGTGATTTTTCTTCTACTCAGGTAGGAAATGTGTATGCAAAACCACGAATTCTCCCCTAAAACAGAGTACGAATCTGAAGTAGAACAAAACTTCCACAGACACACTAGACTCAACCGCCAACAAGCCAGACAGATGGCTGAAGAACAACGCCAAGCCACCCTGGTGTTGGAAAAAGTCAATGCAACTATAGTAGCTCAGAGAGCACAACTCATCACTGATACACGTGCTCAAGTCCAAGCTGAAGTTCGAGCTGAAGAGCAAGCTCAAATCCAAGCTGAAAATGAGGCAGCCAGAACAGCTGCTCAGTTATTGATCAGGAACAAGAAACTTTGAGATTATGTTATTCCTAAAAATTCTAAGGACAATCACCCAGTCCAGCCACCGCTCATTAACACTCCCAACTTCAAAATTCAAACACAATGGATCCAAATCATGCAAGGTATCTCATTCTCTAGAAACACTGGAGATGATTGCATGGATCATCTGAAGAGATTTAAGGCACTCTATCGATTAGTACCACAAGCCGGAGCTACATCTGATTCAATTATGCTCTGACTTTTCAACTTTACCTTATCTGAAAGGGCACTGAGTTGGTATAATTCTTTAGATGGAGAGCCAATCACCACCTGTGCTCCTTTGGAAGAAAAGTTATTGAAAAAGTTCTTTCCCCCCATTGACTTACCAGATTAGAGGATAGAGCAACCAATTTTCCCAACTTCCTGGAGAATCACTAGCAGAATCTTGGGAAAGATTTAAGGAACTTCTGAGAAAATGCCCACATCACGAAATCTCACAAAACCAGCTCATAGAAACATTCTACAGAGGGGTAAGTGATGAAATAAAGAAGTTTTTGGATTCGTCATCTGGATGAAACTTTATAAGATAGAATTATGAGGATTCCTGGAAGATCGTTACACTCGGAGTTGAGAACCAATCTAATTGGGGAAGGTCATCCATAGGAGTAGTCCTAAAAGTCTATAAGGCTGAAGAATATATAGAAATGAAAGCCATTGCTGAAGATTTAAAAACCATAGTTCATAAATAGCAAGCCCTTGAAACATCGTTTGGAGAATATGATAGAAAGAAGAACTCACAAGTTCAACAAGTCAAAGCATCTACGAAGACTTGTGAAGCTTGTCATGCATCAGATCACCTACTACTACAGAAACAACATTCAATGTCGCTTTTTTGGGCGTCGGTTATTTACATACACCGACGCTTATAACATTCCACGTCGGCTATTTAGTAAGTCCGACGTCTATATTCAAAGACCAGCCAGACACAGGTACCGATTTCTATTCAGCGTCAGCTAGGTAAAACACACCGACACCTAAAATCACTCGCAAAATCCAATTTTCAAGAGAAAAGAAAAAGCGTCACATACAACGTCGGTTATTTAGATAGAAACCGATGCCTATGTATGAAAAGAAAAAGTGTCACATTCAGTGTCAGTTATCCGTCAATAACCGACGCTGATAGTGGTTCCCGCCAAATAATTTCGGGCAAATATTGTCTAATTGGACGTCAGTTTTTACGATCCACCGACGCTGAAGAGGTATAGGTGTCAGTTTTGTAAACAACCGACGTCGTTTATGAACTTAATATCCCACGATCACCTGACTCTTCCCCTTTCTTCTGTTTTATTGTGAGAATCTCCCCCGCTGCTGCTGCCGCCCGACCCTCCGCTACTGCTGCTTGTGCTTGTGCGCCGCCCTTCGTTGCTGCTGCTTGTGCGCCGCCGCCGCTCCGCTGCCGCTTCCTGCTCCTTCTGTGCCGCCGCCACTCCACTGCCGCTCCCTACTCGCTGGTGTCGCCGCCGCCTGCCTGCCCTGTGTCGGCGGTCCTGGAGCTCGCCGGTGTCTCCGCCGCCCACCTGCTCGACCTGCTCGACCTCACCTCACCTCGACCTCGCTCTGCTCGCTTGCCCAGGTACCTCCCGACCTACCCAGGCGACACCCAGGCGCGCCTAGGCGGCCAGGCGTTCACCTAGGGTCCCAAACCCAGACACCCAACCTAGTTAGGCCTCTGGGATGCCTGGGCGATGCTTGTACTGATTTGTATTGCATAGCTTCTACAATTATTGAGTCCAATCATTCTAATGGCCAGCTATTTTCAGCTTCTAATCAAATTAATTAGTTTAGATTCATTCAAACATATTTATATGGTAATTGCATATGCGATTAAACAATAGAGAAATCAACATACCTTGCTACAGCCAACGAAAATCATTTTACAATTTTTCCTTTGACTCTGTTCCATTTAATTGAGCTAAATTAACTTAGTCTTATTGTTTGTTCTTAATTAGATGTCTAGTCATAGAGTCATAAATTGATATAACAGTCATAATTTTAGTCTTTTCTTATATATACCAACCTTGGATATGTCCCTGCACACATAGATAGATAGTAATGGAATTTCAACATCTAAGGAATTGATTACCTATAACTATTACTAGTAGCTTTATTAATTTACTAGTAGCTAGAAATTTTGAACGCCTACTTTCAATTGTAAAAGAAGGAACTAGTTAGAGCCTTTGTTCATTAACCTTTTTTCTATAAAATTCTTTTATCAAATCAACATTGCTGGGTTTCCTGGGTTTTATCTTTAAGAGGATTTGTATAGACCAACATTGCAAATGTTAAACCGTATTGGATATCTATAGAAAATAATAACTTTATTTTGTTTTAAAGATGGTTAAAATTTAACTTATTTTGTTCGATGTATGATATGATGGTATTGGATGCCTATATAGATGTGATTCAATCAGGATATCAATTTGTGTTTATTTATGTACTGATTTGTAGTTATTTATGTATTGTTTCAGGAATTAATTGATCATCTACTGCTGCCCGCCGTCTCCCTACCCGTCGCCTGCTCACCTGCCTGCTTGCCTACCTACTCGCCTACCCTCTGTCTTTCCCTCTCTCCCTGCTGACGCTCAACTAGGCTCAAACAGAGGTAAACCCTTCTTTATTACACTGCTTGATCTTTAATCACATAGACTTAATCAACATTGCTACTTGTACACTCTAGAATCAAGATCTAATACTCTTATGCTATTTTAACACCATGAGACATTTTTTGCTCATTCTAGTGGATTATTATGACCTATGATGACCTAACATGAAACCATACTCTTAATGATATAATTTACATATCTATTATTGTGTTTGTTGGCCTAGAAACCCCTCCAAGATTTACTCATTAGGAGTAAATCTTGGATAGTCCCCAGTTTGGGACTGTTCTTGAACACCTAATCTCACTTGGGATGTAAGTATATAATGTGTATTGGGTTTTCGAGAAAATTTCGACAACATTTCCCCATTTGTTCTCTAAGTACACATGTACTTAGAGAACAGTGGGGAAATGCTGCCGAAATTTTCTTGAAAACCGAATACACATTATACACTTACTAGTGAGATTAGGTGTTCAAGGATGGGATAGGTGGTACACATTTATTATATATAAGAATGACATCACATGTGTTTGTTGGCCTAGAAACCCGTCCAAGATTTACTCATTAGGAGTAAATCTTGGATAGTCCCCGGTCTGGGACTGTTCTTGAACACCTAAGCTCACTAAATTATATATTGTTTGTATGGAGTCTGGCTTCATTGTAGATAATAGGAGTAAATCTTGGATAGGATGTAAGTGTATACCCTAATCTTGTCCTAATATATACTTGTTTTCTCTTTGATCATAGAATGGATAGATCATGGATGTCCATTCGCAATCGCTGCACCCTAGAGTTTATATCTGGTCTTGATCAGTTTATTAGATTTTCCGAGGAACATAAGGAAAAAACCTACAGATAGGTTCTACTGTCCATGTAGGCATTGCGGTAACAACTTGAAAGTCAGCACTAGTGAGGAAATTAAAAGTCGTGTCATGTGCAACGTGATTTTACAAGGCTATACAGAATGGCACTGGCATGGAGAGATTTCAAACTCAAAACCAGTGCTAATCACTTTGTAATCACTTGTAATTTCACCAAGCACTAATCACTTTGTAATCACTTGTAATGATGAATTGACTTGTAACTTAGAAGATTGCATCGGTCGAGTTGTGCACTCACAGAACTCGACCAATGCAATCTTTAGAAAATTGACCAAGGATGATCGGTCGAGTTTCAATCCAGGAAAACTCGACCGACCAAGTGCTTGTAATCCATTTTCTAATTTGCATTTAAAGTGATTAGCACTTGGTGAAATTTTTCCCAAACATTTTTCTCTTCTAAGTTACAAGTCAATTCATCATTACAAGTGATTACATAGATGTTCTAAGGTCGTTTACATAGAAAACCCAAAATGCACACTTGTAGCCATTTTGACTTGAACTTGACCCATTCTACGGCTTTGGATTTTAGATCATTTTCAGATTTGATGTTTCATTATCTTCTAGTTAATACAAATGCTAAATGTTTGCCTTTTTAATGACATTTTCAGATGGTTGACCATGATGAGCATGATGTCCATGATGAGCATGAAGTCCATGATGAGCATGCTGTCCATGACGAGCATGGTGAGGATACCAATGTAAGTTCTAAAAACATATCTTGTATTTCTATAAAATTCATTATCTTCTAGTTATGTCATATATACCATATTTCTATATTGCGCTAATTCAGTGTGTTTATTTTTGTCAAATTTTAGGTTGATGATGCACAGGTACCCACTGAAGCATTGGAGCAACTTGATGCGCAGCACCAAACACTTAACAAGAAAAGGGGCATCACTCTGTTGAAGAAGTTAATAGCGCTAAGTGGCAGTGGATCCAAATTGGTTGTGGAGTTTGATAATGGAGGAAATGCAATTGGAGTGAACCACAATAATTTTGTAAACTATCTTGGGTGTGTCACTCGAAGCCATTGTGGTGTTAAGTATGATAATTGGCATAAAGTTCCTCAGGGGAAGAAAGAATTGATATGGAAGGATTTATGCGTGAGTTATTATTATTTGCAATTCTATTTTGTAGATTACAAATTATATTATTTGCAATTCTATTTTTGGATACTAGTTAATAAGAATTCTATTTTACAGAATCTGTTTGCATTGGCTGAGAAGCTACATCGTAAAAGCGTAATGCAACGCACTGGAAAGATGCTTAGGAACTATAGGACAAATCTCAATAAAGAATACATAAAAGATGGTGATAAGAAGAAGAAGAAGTCAGCTGTTGAATAGTGGAACTTCTTGGACAAAGAAGATTGGGACAATTTTGTTGCTTCAAGAAAATCTAAAGAATTTATGGTATTAGGCGTCACTCCCAATTTAATTAATATATGTTGTATTCACCTATTCAAGATTAACATTTAGTGCTACTAACCAAATCATTAATGTGCATACTAACTAGGCCCTCAGTGAGGCGCAAAAAGCAAGGCATGCACTGAATGTGCATGACCACACTATGGGTCCAAAGGGCTATGCAAGCGTTCGCCAAAGACAACAGGCGGATTCTGCGGCTACTCAGGAGTCTGCTGCTACTCAGGAGTCTGCCAAACCCATGTCTCGCCATGATATCTGGATAGCTGGGAGGTAAAACAAGAAGGGTGAAATAAAGAAGCCCGTAACTGCTGAGGCGGCTGCGAAAATGGTAAAATACAACTCTTAGAGCAATCATTTGAATATTGATTATTGTGGTTTTAACTTACCAATTTCTGTTGATGGTGATTAGTGGGAGCTGCACGAGCAGAGAAAACAAGGCACATTCATCCCTCAGTGCACAAGGGATGAATTGAAAGTTGTTCTGGGTAACCCAGAGCATACTGGACGTGTTAGGGGTGCAGGCGCTAGTGTGGGCATCAAAGCATTCTTTGGGCCATCCCAGCGCAAACCCAGAGTGGGACTTTCACAAGAAGAGGTAACCTATTCTTTTTTAAGAATGTTACTGCAAAAGGGAATTCAATAATAAGAAGTTAATGTTTCTTTTATCCATGTATAGGAGAATAAGAGAGTCGAGGATATAGTTGCCAAGAAGGTCAATGATATAGTTGCTGAGAAGGTCAAGGAAGAATTGCTGCGGTGGCAGACATCTCAGGCTTCCAATCTGCCTATGGCGACCCACTCTTCTCTTGATGTACATACTACAAGTAATCCTGTAGACCCACCGCCTAACACGTATGTTGTAAGTATTTTTTATAACATTGTAGCTAGTCTTTTCAAGATGATATGTTTTCAAGATGATATGTATATATGTATAATATTCTTTACGTAAATTTGTAGGCATTGAAGCCATGCCGCTTAAGAATGCAAGACTATGTTGTTGCAGAGGCGCAGGCTTACCCGTCCCTTACTGGGGCAATGTTTCACGGGAATCCAATGCCACAGGGTTACGTTTGTGTGAGCTCGATACGTGTGTTATCCGATTGGAGGGAAGCTACATTGTCATATCCCCACCCGGATATTGATACACTTGCTGAGGCAGAAGGCGGGGTGATATTGTGGCCCAAATCAGATGTCGTCTACACTACTGAAATTGTAAGATAAATTTACATTAATTTAGATTGTTAATGTGTATATATGAGGTCAATTAATCTGAAATTATATATACAGGTTAAAAAGAAGACACCCGGAGCACCTAGGCCTCCACCTCCACTTCCTGCATTACCAAGTTGGGTTCCAACTGACCTAAAATACTCGTTAGGTCCTGCTTGTAGGGGAATGACATGTTGGCTACAGGCACATAATATACATTGCCCTATAATTGTTTCTTTAGAAGCAGATTATGCAGGTCAATCATACGATAGCTCTTTATTTATACAAGATATTATTGACCTGTTTATGTATGATTGGCTGAATACATCAATGATAGAGACATGGATAAGGTGAGATCTTGTTTATACATCCATATACCTTGTGTAAGATCCGATGATCTGATTTCTTATATATTAATGCATACATAATACATGTTTTGCAGCTACTTAGTCGAAGATCAATGCAAACAATTTGCATTTGATCATGTGGGATTTTTGATTCCATCATTGATTAGTATGGTAGCTAAAGACCCTGATAGTGTTCAACAATACTGTATAGATGCTCTTACAATTTTCGGTCAGCAAAAGAAGACGATAATAATAGCTCCATTCAATGTCAAGTAAGTTTACTTTATTTATAATTTGGACTTAAGAAAATTCCATTTTTATTGTGCATTTTGAGTTATTAATTTTTAACTATTTTACCTCTAGCGGTAGACATTGGGAGTTACTAGTTATTGTCCCCGGGACGTTCACTATTTATTATCTAGATCCTGCGGGAAGTACATTGAACACTAAAATTGGACACGTAATGAGAATGCCATTATTCTGGTGAGAAATATTTCATTTTTATATCTGTAAACATCTGTTATTACATTACTATTTAATTATGGAATTTACTGTGTTACATTAACATGTAGGGGTTTAGATGCATTCAAAAATGCTAGAGGAAATGTCCCAAGGAGAAAGAACCAACCAATAATTTGGGAGAACGTAAAAGTAAGTTCCCGACTCCAATGTATATATTATTTATGTGAACTGTGCTTAGTTATATTTTTTAATATTTTGTATGTTTCAATTTATAGTGCGCTACACAAGACAACGGCTGGGCATGCACATACTATGTGATGCGATTTATGCAGATGATTATCTGACATGCCACATTGGATATTAATATCATACATGAGGTATTATATATAGTCTCATTAGTTAGTATTAAATATATCAATCTTATTTTTATATTATTACTTATATATACATCATTCTCTTTGCAGGTGTTTAAAACTGACCACACTATAGGTCAATGCTTAAAAAATGTACATGCTCCATATACGATGGAAGAATTAAATTAAGTAAGAGAAGAATGGGCAAAAGCCATACAAGCAGTGACAATTGTAAGATATAATTGGGATGCTAATAGTGATGCTGAATGATATTTTGTAAATGAATATTTCTGAATGTTTCTACATATATTTCAATATTTCTACATGTGTGAATGTGAGAATTGAATTGATGTCTGAATGTATCTACTTGTGTGAAAAAATATTTGTTGATTTTGTAGGTTTGTAGCCTGTTTGTAAGCTGATATTAATGGATGTCGTAAACCTACAGTTCAGAAAACTGAACTGTAGGTTCTCATCCTGCTGACTAGCCACAGCAGGCCTGCAAATTGATAAGAAAAAAAAATTAAAAATATAGGCGTCGGTTATTTATAGAACACCGTCATCAAAGGCCTACAACATCGATTATTGGATAAAAATCGACTCCTAGTATGAAAAACAATCCGACAGCATGGCCGTGGTGGAAAAGGCATCACTTATTCATATAAAACTGACACCTATAGGCCATATAGGCGTCGGTTGTTCAGTTGCTAACCGACGCAGAAAGTGTCCTAGGTGTTGTCCTTTTTTGTGGCGTGAACCCTATAGACGTCGACCAACTATATATAACCGACGCCTATATGGTCTATAGGCGTCGATTGTTCAGTTGTTAACCGACCCAGAAAGTGTCCTAGGTGTTGCCCTTTTTTGTGGCACGAACCCTATAGATGTCGGCCAACTATATATAACCGACGCCTATAGATCATATAGGCGTCAGTTAGAAAACCGACGCCGAAGAGTTCGACCTTTAGCGGCGCCCACATAGGCGTCGCTTGAAAACCATCGCCAAAGGGGGTTAAACAACCGACGCCAAAGGCATATTCTGTAGTCGTGACCCCACATTATCATGTGGCATTTAATACGATGTGATGATGAATATGCATACACCTCAGGCACAATATCAACCAATCGTTGAACAACCCGAGGATCAACTACCAGAGCAAGTTAATTCCATCCATACCATATCAGGTCAAGCTTACTATAACCCAGATCAATCGAGAAACCACCCTGGGGTTCAGTATGGGAATCCCACTGCGACTGCCAACCCGTAGCACCAAACACAAAGTGGATCCTCTAATAGATCACCACATGGATTCCAGAGTAGTTTTAACTGAATCCAAGGAAACTATTGAGGTGGGTTTCAAAGATTTGTCCACCCAAGAAATTCCTCTACATACTATGAGTGAGTGATATATATGTGATTTTTCCTCCTATTCGAGTATGATATCCTGGCCACTTGATTAGTGAGACTGAGAAATGTATGCACATGCACACGTGAATCAATATATATGATATTGATGTCATTTTATCTCAATCAGTCTGCTCTTGGTTCAAGGAACATGGATTGAACATTCAGAGGATGACCTTATATGCCTCAAGTTCATCCTAGATATCAGTGACAAAGGAATTATACAATCACTGCAACATCTTACACAAATTGTAGGTTGAAGTTGTTCTCCAACTTTGCATTCACTTGGATAGCACTTATGTGTGACTAGGCACCACTCTTTATTTGTGATGTCATAAGATAGTTATGGACATTCACTGCCAACATCACATGGGACCTATATGGTCACATACATAGAAACTCATCTAGAAGAGGAGTTTGATCTTCAATGACAATTGGATTGATTACTAAAGTGTTTAGGTATTCAATTCACACAACAAATTGACTAATTGGCCGACTGGACTGCCAAAGGACCACGTCAGTGAGTGAGAAGGCCATTTGGGCATTCCAGATAGGTGTCTCAAGTGTTGAGATGGCCATTTGGACTGTCATGATAATTAGAGTTCGGATTGACTAAGTTCTACCCTTGAACCGACCAATTCAATGTGATTGAACCGACTTGCTCATCTTGACTAACCAGACGGGTGTCAGGGTGAGCGAGACAGACGTATCACTTGTGTGAGATGGCTCGGTTGGGCCAAATGAATATGTTGGATGATTCTTGTATAGTTTCTATTGCACAAACTTGGAGTGCAAGTAAATTAATATGTGATAATAATTGGAATCAAAATTTTCAAATTCATATCTAATTGGGAAACTACCAAAGGGCTGTTTGGTAGTGCGAGACGACCGTCTCTCACACCAGATGACCATCTAGGTGTGCCAGCTGACCGTTTGGCATCATGCAGGTTGTGAAAGTTCAAGTTCTTCCAGTCCATTCCACTCCCACACAATCCCATATAGACTAAAAACCCTAACCCTAACCTCGACTATATAAGGAGGGATACTGGGGACTTCCCAAGACACAACAAATAACTAATAATTAGTTCCTCTAACAATTGTTGTCCTATCTTATTTTGGTAACTAAGAGAGCTCAGTCATATCCTACCCGATAGGGACAGATAGACAACGGGAGAGAACAACTGAGAAGTTATCACTGTGGGAGAGTAGGTTGGTGACTAGTACACCAACGGAAGGGACGACTCCTTCTTGTCTATTCTTGGTGAAAGACAAAAGTTCTAGTTGGTTCGTGTAGGCTACTCTAGAGGTAGGAGTCCTTTGGCTACTGCTCGGATAGCAAAGTCAACATGCAGTCTAAGGCGAGACCACTAGAGTCATTGCAGAGGTTATGTGGATAGTTGTTCATGGTGAAGACCAAGATCTACACAACCACCGTCTAAGAGAAACTTGTCAGTAGTTGCAAAGAAGTGAGTTTTGTCACTGGACTTACTCCAGGACCATGTATAACACGCTAAAACCATCCTTCATATTTCATAGTAGTTGATATAATCTTGCTATTATGGCAATACATATAAATTTTTTATTTCACTGATATACTATGTGCATGTATTTCCCAACATACATCATATCCCAACCACAACTAATTAGCAGTTTAGGAAAATTCTTTAGCATCTAACTTGTTGTTTGGTTGAATAATCTGAATGAAAGAGTAATTTTTGCATGTTATCACACCCCAACTCAATTGACAATTACATTCTTCCAAATGGCCCACACTTCCCATAATTGTCTAAAATATCTGATTCTCTTGTGCTCACTAGATGCTTGCTTAACTTTTCATCACTTTCTTATATCTTTACTTTATTAATTAGTCAATTTCCTTTCTCTTTCCTTGTTCTTGCTAGTTTAGATCCTTAATTGTATTTTAGTCCTAATTGCTAATTTAGTGCAATGTTAGTCTTGCATTGCTTGTCTTAGTGTAATTTGCTCTTTTATTGCTTAGCTTGCCTTTTCTTATTCACTAGAACTAATTTTATAGGGTTAAATATGTTTTGATTTCCTTACTTCCTTTAATTGTGTGGTTGTTCACCCTTAGTGTATTTAATAAAACCAACATCAAATCCTTCAACGCTAGACTCCACAGTAGGAACCTAGCCATAACAAACTTGGTTCTAGTGCCCCGGTTTCTTTTGAATTCAACCCCTATCTTTCCACTTCACTATACTATGATATGATCTCGTTCACTTGTAGGTGAACTGTCTTTGTTATTTGAGCGCGTCATCGACTAGGGTCTGAAATTTGGAAGATTAAGTGTGCGCGTCCCGTGTGCACACTAATTTTGGGTTGCCATATTTTTTATTATATATTTAGGTCATTTTAAAAATAAAATACTTCTATATTCTTCGGGTCATGTAAGATGTATACAGCTTTGGATTAATTTGGACAAGATTTTGTATAGCTCTTTCTCTGGTTAAGTTTGTGTTCTAGTTGAAAATGTTTGTGTTGGGTTGATCGGGTTTGATTTTAACATTTCATGTCAGTACATATATAGGTTGGGTTCTGCATAAATCATCCAATTGTTATACCTATTTTTAAGTATATAAACTATTTATATTATATGTAAAATATTTTTTATGATATACATATGTTGAATTCATACACTGACATGCTATATTGGTTTCGAAATTGATGGATCGAACACTCTCCTATCCGATATAAGAAATAAAATTTTGGGGCACAAGGTGGTATTAAAATCCAATCTAGATTTGATAAATATAATATTCATTTTATGCCTCATTGCGGATGTAGACTATATGTTAGGATTTTGGACATCTATATATGATTAGTTGCGAGTTTAACAATTTTACACTACAATGGCAAGAATGGTTCTTAAACATCGCTAGTCGACTTAACTTGAGATGTTTGATAAATACACAACTAATAAGTGTCATAAAAGTATATATTAATGAACAGTGCGTTTTAAATTCATAACATCATATATTACTAATTAGAGATGGCAATGGTGCGGATATGGTACAGTTTGTGTCAAAATCATAACCACACCTTAGATAAATATCAAATACCATATATGCACTGTGTTTGATATGAGAAACCACATCTGCACTGTCAAAAAACTACAATTAACTACACCACACCAGAACACACTGCACTAAATAAGAAATTAATACTCTTAGTATCATTTTACATAAAATTCATAAAAAGTTGTACACAATATATAAAAATCACATCATAGAAAAAATGTCATGTCCGCATTACATAACAAAAAATGCTAAACTTTTTGGTGCATGTGAAGAATGTTCTAACTTTTTTTTTCAAACAACATTATTCTATTTGATTGGATCCCCAAATCTCTCTCCTCTATTAAGTTGTACTCTTCATTTCAAGCATGTAATGTATGTTTTTTTTCTATATATTTATTTACAATGAGAAAAATAAGAATATTTTAGATGAAGTGTCGTGATATATTTTCTAAGATAGATAGCGAGAAGTAAAACTATTGGTATAGTAGGGTGTTAAAATATTTGAATATATTATAGCGAAAATGACTAGTAATAATTATATAGTTATCTCTTCTTTATTCTTTCTCTCCATTATGTCTTTATATATTCTTTTCACCTTTGTTTATTTGCGTGAACTTAATTTTATCTCCAGTAACAATGACATCTCTCTGTCAATTAATACTTCACTTATAGTAATAAATAAAATTGTCACCTTAGTTATACGTCTCTTATTTTGTAATTTACTAGTAAATACACGTGCTTTGCACGTACTATATTTATATGTTATTGAAATATATAGTTGAAATATCATATAAATGTATATAATAACTATGAATTTTGTGATGAGGACAATTTTTTTGTATACGGAAAACTTAAGCAATTAATCAACTTCCAAGTACTCATATTTTTTTTAGAGTTATCATTGAATATCAGAAAATTTTCACTATTTGGTTAATTAGGTGATGGAATATCATTCTACTCCTTAAATATATATTTGATCAAGTTGTTTAATTGAATCATGATCAATCTAAATTTCTCCTAATATTGTCACTGATCTCCTTAACAAGGATATGAACATTTTTTAGAAAACAATCCATTGATAGTCGTTATAGTTTTTTAGTCCAATTTTGATCCTAAATGAGCACAAACTCCTCTCTATGTAAATATTGTACCATATTTTATAATCATGGTATGTATTAAGTTGTGAAAGGAAGAACAATTATAATAAATTCAAGAAATTTTCAAAACCAATAGAAACCATAATATACCAAAAAGAAAATTTTATATTTCTCTACAATTTTTAAAAAGTAAGTGCTCCATATATAGTAAGATTCTGGTTGTCCTTTTCTCATTTAAAAAGTTTGTTTTTCATGATTACTATTCAAATCCCAACCCAAATATTACTCATACATATAGAGTATCAATATTGGCTTTGTTTGAATGGGTGTGCAAAAGTGCAATGATGTTATAGTAATTTGCAACTAATCAACATAAATTCATATTTATTTTGTTAAAGGAATCATCCAATGGATTATTACTTGTATTTGTAATCCAATGTATGTGCACAACATGCATACAAACATATGGGTGCCTCAAAAATTATATGACTTACATTCATATGTGTCTATATGCCCATAGGTTTTTGTAGTTCTAGTTCATCTACAAACATCTCTCTCAAGGTATCACCATGATATCAAAACTACTTTATACATTAAAGAGTATTATTAGAAATTTATAAATAAAAAAAATAAGAAATAAAATTTAATAATACAAAATTGTAATTATCACTTCATTCGCGATCCATATCTTTTGATACGCCAAACCAGTTTCATTACCCAAATTCATCAAATATTAACAAAGCAACATCTATGAATGTTAGAAATATCTAAATACAATATTAGTCATATATTTTATTGATGTAACAATAGAGATTACAGAATACATTCTTGCATAAGTTTATATGTCCATATCAACTAATTATTATTTTATTTTTCTTGATTATTTTTGGATAAAAAATCTAGAGACCAATTTGATAATTCCAAAGATGTCAAGAAATTATTATATTATCATCAAATTATAATACATTTGACTCTTTATTACTTCTATACTTTCTTAAGATTGGCAAGTTGTTGATTCCACACTTGACATGAGATAACATGAAGACACTCTACTAATAAGAAAGAATGAGAAAATATCATGGACAATGACACTCTAGGAAGGTATAGACGTTATCACTTTTACATATAGAATAGTTGTATTATATAAGTTTTCAAACTCATTGTACTTCATGTGGGAATTTTATATCATTTTGTGCCATTCTTTACAGTAATAAATTTTAGTACTACCTTGGCTACACCTTGTCTTTCTAGACAAATATATTTGAAAAACTAAATAGTCAAGAACTACTATCTACATTTCAAATAACATTGATATGTGGAGTATTAAAATAGTTATATATCCAAATTATATGCTCTTTATAATGAAAGTGATGTCAAGAGTCAATTGGCCTCATTTCATATGAAAAGGATGTGGAATTCACTAATTTTACAAAGAAATGACTATAATATTTTTACAAAAATCACAAAAATAGTTGCATGTTTGAATTTTCATGTTGTTACATGTTATTGACTACTGATATGTTGATAGTAAGCTAGCTTATCTCAACTTTGTCCTTAATAACAAAATATAGCATGCATATTTGTAGTATTCCCAACTTGCAAAGTTGATTATCATATTTTTTAATAAAAGAAAGAAAATTACAACATTGTATAATTTTAACTAAAGAAGATACATTTGTCAAAAAAATATGATCGTAACAAAAATTGATGAAATGAAATTTCTACATTACTTTTTAAATTAGTGTGAGAAGCTTGGAAAAATATTTAAGATAATTATTATAAAAATATTAATTATACTTACATATTCATAATATAGTAATGTACTTTAAAACGAAAAAATGCACAATGATGATAATAAAACATTTTAGATATATAATAATATAAAAAAATTCACTTTGAGAATCATGATCGACATCTAGTAATCTATGTGTGAACTCATGCTCAATCTAGTCAATTATGTCGCTGATCTTCACAACTTTTGTTCTATGAGGTGAGTTTAAATTATAGTCAAGGACATTCAGTTTACCCACTAAAAATGAAGTCATGATGGAAGTATGCATGCTTAATTGTGCTTCAATAGTGCAAACACAAAGATAATGCAAGCCATCTTTGTTTTTTATGCCTTCCACTTCACGTTACATATATGTTTTGGTGGTAGTGTACTTCATAGGTAGGCATTCAAACATTTTAGAAGATTATAGGAAGTAGAGTGGATTTGAATACATTCAGTCTCATTGGATAAGTACATGTATATTACCTAATATTGCATATTCTTGTGAGTCATAATGTTGCTGGATGTCACGATATTGTAGTAAATGGCAAAAACTATCTTTCAACTTTTGCATTGGTCAATATTGTTCAGATAAAACTAACTACACACACATGTACATGTGTATCTGTCTTAGATGTTGTGAATGTTGAGCTTTATTCCAATAAGTATCATAAATTTAAAATCAATGTAAGAATCAAACTAAATATTTACCAAATTACAAGAAATGGTTGAGTGAACCCTTAAGGCTTATTTGTTTTAATTAAATGAACAAAAGATATGAGTAATTGTTCATTAAATCCATATAATTGTGAATAAAGAAAGATTTCCCAGTGGAAATTCGTGTGGTTTCTTTGAAGGAATATAAGACACATAAATATCCATGATACGAAATTACAGCTCCCCTGGATATCTATATACACTACTATATAGATGTGAACAATAAGAAATAATAGTTGATCGGTAACCAATTTGACCTTTTTAACATTATAGTTGAATTTTCTTGATGGAGATTAGATGGTATTTGAGGTGGAGTTTTTGGGCTTAGTACCCATTAGGAGCGTCATTTAATTATATATATTGAATGAACAACACCACAAAAAGGTGGGGAATTAAATAGTCAGTTTAGAGGCATCATCAGATTATTAAATGCCACGAGACATTTTAGTGGAAGTACACTACAACGGCTTCATGAATTGGGGTATGTACATGTTATAGAATATAAGAGATACAAATATTGCATCTCTTGTATATTATTCCTGTTCATAAGAATTTCATTCATCGCAAATTTAATTTGATCAGGTTAACGTGTAGACAATTAACCATCCATCTCGATCTAGTAAGTGTTGTAGCTAAATATTGGAATGCCATTTCAAATTTGCATGCCACAGAACTACAAAAATTGTGTGGGAAATTCAATTTGAATTTGGACGGCACAAATATTTTTGCGATACAATATACGGATCTTGTATTACTATTCTATTATAAACAACATCTGGGATGTGGTTATTAGAATAATCTGAATTCAGAATTAGTTTTGAATGTAGTGCGTTGGAGCTAGCTCTTCAAGTTGCTTTATAGTACTGGAAATGAATTTGTCACGGTTGAAGCCGGATGTCATACTCACAACTTGGAGCTGCAAAACCTGGTGTCATCCAGATGTGGCAGATGCAAAAGCTCTCATACTTGATGATAGCTGCACGGAATTCTGGTAGATACAAAAGACGCTAGACTCGCGTGATTTGAATTGATGCATATATATTCATTCATACCGATCATAAATTTAAAAAAGATTATTTATCAGTAGTGTGACATGTATGATCATGTAGACACTACTGAGGCTTAAGATTGACATTGAAGGATGGTAAGATAAAATGAGCTTCGTAGGAATCTAGGAGTACGAAGTTCGTAAATTTATGTAAAAACAATAAGAATGTCACCAAGAGAAACTCACCAGAAAGAGCATCGTACGTAAGGATTCACATGAAAGGAGTTTACCACTTCATGATACACTTTGGAGAAACCATGCCATGAGGCAAGTGGTAGTGACAGCGACGCCTTCAAAAACAAACATTTTCATCGTCATCTGAGGAAATAACGATTAATGGTGGAGGAATTCCAGCTATTGTTTAGATCAACCAGTTAAGAAATAAGAGATGAATGGATATCTTGGATGCCATACTTTGATAAGACATTATTGATTGCTTGCCTCGAATATGCAACATTGACGTGATCATTATCCCAAACTTGTCCTGCTATTGTCTTTGCAATAGGCATTGTGATTATACCAGAATTGACATCGTGATATATACCTCGCACCTAGTCGGACGTGCGATTGCCACAGGAACATAGTGCATAAACCAAGACCTTAGCATCATTGACGAGGAGAAACGGAACCAAAGCAATGTGCGTCCCCTCTAGTGGTTTGAGTACCCGTGTGAAGCGCTCGCACTTGAATATCATTGCCGTCTCGTTAGTCAACTGCGGCGGCAAAAACTCATGTAGGGGTTGCCGATAATCTTGATCTCATGAAGAACATGTGACAGATGTTACAATCATCATCATTGCCGTCTCTGTGACTTCTCCAGACGATTCCGTAACTACAGTTGGCGACGTAAGCTCTTACCAAGGTCAGTGAAGTCTGAAGTCTAGGAAAACGAAGGGTGTGATGCAATGCTCTCTTTTCACAGTCTCAAGCAGTATGCTTATTGAATGACTAAAGAACGGGAACAAATAATGAGATAATAAAAAAACAGAAACAGAATTTTCAGGAATCCACTCGCTAATGTGAGAACAATGGAGTCCAATATTAGTGGGATTACGGATGAACGAAACACGCAGAGGAAGAGTCCAATTAGTAACACGATTAACGGATGACGGAGACGATCGAGTTCTCACACTTAGTAGAGTAAAATAGTAGATTTATATTCCATATCAACATGAAACAAGTATATAAAATTTAAACATAATGCATTATATGATTAAAACTATATACCAACATTATATAAATGACTATATAATTGTGTGAAAGTAGACATATGAAGTTTCAAATATATAAAATTAAAAAAAATGGTAATATTTTCTTGTACTAGGGACACATGTATGTTTAGCAATTCTACAAAGAGGGGCCATGCGTTCAATAACTATGAAAAAATGAAGTTTCTATTTTTTTATACATTAAATTCTATTTGAGTATATAGATCTACTAAATTGTAATGTGAGCAACTACACATAACCGCACCACACCATTGCAGTTTTAAAATTTTGAAACTATATTCGGCACCATAACCATTTGGTGCGGTTATGTGGTGTAAAATGTAGTGTAATTATCTACCAATATGATTTTTTCACAACACCATTGCCATCCCTATTACTAATATAATTATTATCAATTACTATTATCACGATTACAACATATTATATCATTGTAATATATTAGATGTAATAATATTTTGATAATCAATGAAAATGTTCGACTTGAATCCATACTTGACCGGAACAAAAGTCTTATAAGTCTAATTGTACTAACTCAAACCCACATAGACCCACCCAAATCCCAACACACTCTGAGAACATCATAACATATTCTTTTTAATCTTAGTCAAACTTAGAAAAATGTCAAACTCAAAATCTGACCCTAGTTGGACATAACCCAATTGTCCTGAACTAGATTTTAACTAGATTGGACCCAAACTAACACCCATACAAACCCCTGGTAACTCAAAATTTTGAAACTGATTGGATTGGGTTAGTTAGAATTGAAAATTTTAAATGTCATATACTAGTAAGATCATAATTAACAACATTTTGTGAATATTTTTTGAGGAACCTAGAGTTTAGTTTTTATTCATTATGCACTCTGGTGTAGTCCAAAAATGTCCGAGATCAATATTTACATCCATGCTAACCCCAACTTTGTAGAATGAAAGGAAACTTGTGAAAAAGACAATGAAGAATTCTTGCAAGAGCGTACGAAAAAAGGTTCATATCGTAGGGCATGTTGTGAAGGGTCACAATCTGTGATCCTGGAGAGGTACCAAAATATTGCCTCCATAGGGGCAGGAGTTAGGGTGAAGGAGAAGTTACTGTTGCTAGTATTTGGATTGCCCTTTGTGTATCAGATGAAATGGTCATGTTTTGCATGCTCTTCTCTTTGTAGATGCAGTTATCCTAAAAAATAGCAAGGATCTCAGCTTCAAGAGTAGACTATTATGAGAAGAAGCCCAAACCCCATAGCACATACCCTAGCCACATAATAACCTGAATGCCCAAACTACCTCACTTGATATTGGGTTGGAATGTTGCATCAGTGAAAACATAATAATGTAGCCCCCAAACAAGTGAAGACATGGAGGAATACAAAAAATATCATATATTAACACTACAAGATATTCTATAATTACATTTTAAATTTAGATCAAAGAGTAAATATAAAAAATAGGAAATACTATTTGTGTTGGTGAAGGGAGAACTAGAGAAGATGTAAAAGGTGTGTAAAGGAGGTTATCTGGATTTAGTAAAAGAGATAGGGATTACTTAGAATTTTGGTGAAATAATTTTTTTTCAAAAAATTCGTGAGGTGACTTTGAGATAAAAATTATTTATAAGTCAAGCTTCAACATAGTTTATAACTAGACAAAATTAATTATTTCTCAATTTCTACCCCAATGTTATAATTTCAATAGTTTTTTATGTATTCTCTCATGTTCGAATCCAGTCTCTCTGACATAAATGTCATAGGCATACATGAAGATCCTATATTCTTATAAATATGTCATGATATTTTATCATAAATAAAAGATTACATATTTTTCATTATATTAACAAATAACTATACAACAATAATGTTCATTTTTAATAATTATCTATTTACTCACATGGTGAGGAATAAAATAGCTAGTACACAGATAGCTAATGGAAGATGGTTGGAAACATTATCGTGTTTACATATTGACTAAAGTTTGTTTAAGGTGTATGATAAAAATAGTGGATTAGATTGTGCTATGCGTGTATATTATGGCGTGGTATGTTGTGTGCTAGTGTGTTTCTCTATAGTAGGTATAGCACAATCTTGAAGATTAGATCAATGGAAGAAAGGGATAGTGAGTTATGGTTGCAATTTGTTTGATACATGTGTTGGTAAAATTGATAAATATGTACACGTTTGTTATTTTTTGAAAACACCATAGACATTTTCTGCAAACAAAGAAACACTAATGTTATTATGTATTTTTCCAATTTTTGTTGTGGGTATAGTTCTTTACAAAAATTCATTTTTTCGCACAATAAAGTAGATTATTTAGTCATAATTTAGTGTAATAAATGTATTTTTTTTATAAAGAATCCAGATGATTGAGAATATCTATAGCCAAGTGCAATATAATCCCAAAATTGTTATTTTCACTACATGTAATTTAGATATTGTTGGCTTTTCTTTCTATTAATAAACTCCAAAAAGATGTAATTGTAGACATTCAAGAAACATCCAAACAATTTTATCTTGGGAACTTTATTTGGGTAATATATTTGTCACAAGAGAATAAATGTAAGCAAGGAGAAATGAAAAAAAAAAAGTATTTTATCAAGATTGTCTAGTTTAGAGTTTTTCTCTTCTAATTCACTAAAAAAATTTGGTCTTTATTCACAGGCCAATCCTCTGACAAACTCCTCTCTGTAGGACTTAACAAATAGGAATGGTTGTGGGTCTGTCCCTCACAAATGGTCCGTGAAGAGAACCCCTGTGACAAATACCAGTGACCCTTGATGCGATGATTTTGAGTCGCATTTATAGACATATTTTACTTGTGTTTTATGAGTTTGTTGGTCATTTTGGTGGTTAATATTGCATAATTTATTTACTTTGGTCTATGATCCTTCTCAGTGTCAAATCTCCCTTATTTCAGTATTTTGATCATAAATGATTACAATAATATGTTTTATTTCGACTTACGTGATTCTGTGTTGAAATTTCAGGAAAAACGAATATCTGCTGATGTCGATACCATCGACAGTGGTCGATACCATCGACAAGACCACAGGTTGCCAGCCGCAAGGAGCATCACAGAGTCGATACTATCGACAAGAGAGTCGATGGTATTGATTTACCATCAGGTTTATGGCGAGAAGCGAGTCGATACCATCGACTCTGGAGTCGATACTATCAACCCTAGAAGATTCAATGACGAAAAAGGACAACAAGCGACGCCTAAGAGAAGTCGATACCATTGATCCTCATCGATGGTATCGAGTTAGCATCAGTCGCGACAACGAAGAGAAAGAAGACCAGCCGATACCACGCAAGGTCGATACCATAAACCCGCATCGATGGTATCGACACCGTAAGATACAAGTTTGCTTTAGATCGATCTAAATCCGAAGGCTGTGATATTTTTGCAACCTAACTCAGTGATTATACCTAATGACGGCGGCCAAGAGCATGGGATCACGTCATTAGCCACTGTACACGTTCCGAGAAGGTGTGGAGAGAAGAACGGATCCCAGAAGCACGCCCCAGACGTTCCGGACGCCGAAGAATACATTTTCCACAGTCGAAAGGCCGAAGATCGAGTGTTCTACGCCAAGGACTGCTTGGATCTTCTCCGTTCAGGGGTTTTACAGCTTATTCACATTTTTCTCCATGTTTCCCCTTTTCTCTACCATGTTTTGCTCTAAGACGAACATGCAGGGCTAATCCCCTTTAATCTTTAGGACCAGGAGTAGCCCAGGAAAGCATTGTATGACATTTTTATCATAGTAATTCATAATTTGCCACCTAAATTTGTGGTATGCTTTCATTTTCTCAATTATATTGTTATGCTTAATCACCATAATGATAATCTAATACCCTTAATTACTTTGAAAGAAGGATTAATGGTTAAAAAGAGACGAATGTCACATTAATTAACAAATCCCTTGAAGAAGGTGATGTAAGATTAATGGTGGATACCCAGAGGTCGATTCTAATGCACCTAGTTTAGGGTATAGGTTACTATGACAGTGGAACCGACCTAGACATAGGTAGTGAATTGTACCACGACGGTGGGCAATTCTGACTACAGGCCACTACCGGATTGAGAGGTGAACCTGAATTATTATATAGAAATTCATACAATGAAAACCCGCAGTGAAACCGCAATCCTAAAGATCTCCACTTGAATTGATTAAACTAAACATTTAATCGATTGCTTTGTTTTGTTTTATTTCATTTTCTTTTAATTTTACAACAACTTCCAACATTTTAACCAGTCTAGCTGATTGTGAGTAGTTAGTAGTAGTCTCCGATAATTCAGTGTCCCTGAGTTCGACTCGGGCCTCACAAAGGCCTATATTACATTGACGCGTGCACTTGCGTTCGACGCACGGTAAAATCGTGTCAAGTTTTTGGCACCGTTGCTGGGGACATAGAGATTTTCGGCACTACGAGTGCTGCAAGCGGCCACTCTAGGCCACATTTTTATTTTTTTATTTTATTTTCACTTTTGAAATTTATAAAATATCTTTCCAATTTTTGTAATCGAATAGCACGGTACTGAACTCAAATTTTTATTTTGTAGGTACTGTGCATGATGCAGACGCGTAGCACCGACTACACGCAATAGGCACCAGAGGTTCCACTGCCGGGACCTTACAACGAGGAGGATTACAATCAAGACCACTTGGAAGAAACAGAT
Organism: Alisma plantago-aquatica; assembly: GCA_963693085.1. Lineage (NCBI taxonomy): Eukaryota > Viridiplantae > Streptophyta > Magnoliopsida > Alismatales > Alismataceae > Alisma > Alisma plantago-aquatica. The sequence goes on from OY856409.1 coordinate 52,828,207, forward strand.
TCAGAATCCGAACAAGAAGAAATGGCAGAGGAACAAACGATATGGGAGAAGATCAAAGCTTCTTCCTCATCCGCTTCTAAGGTGCCAATAAAGAAGCAGGCGATCAACATTCTGATGTATAAGATTGATCCTGTCTTAATCAACTTGGTCAAGTCTAATGCATTCCATGGGCTAAAGAATGAGGACCCAGTCACTCATATAAGCCAATTCGTGGAGAATTGTGACATGATTAAAATTGACAGATTTCCACAGGAGACGCTCTACCTAAAGTTGTTCCCGAGTTCTCTGGCAGGAAATGCACGAGAATAGTTGCACAATCTTGACGATGAATATGTGGAATCATGGAACCACATGGTGGAAGTATTCTTTGAAAGGTTCTTCCCACCTGAGAAGACAAATGATCTGGTCAGAAAAATTCACAATTTCAACCAGAAGGCAGAGGAAACTTATTCAGAGACCTGGGAGCATTTTCAGATTATGCTGAGGAGGTGCCCACACCATGGATTGGACAAGGAAAAGCAAGTAAAGATTTTCTATTTTGCTCTCTCTGAGCATGATAGAAGCAATCTAGATTCCACAGGTTCAGGATTTTTCTTGAATAACACAGACACACGATGTTGGGAAATTCTGAAAAATATGGCAAAGAAGCAATCTTGGGGTGAAAGGGATGCACCAGAACAAGTGAAAGTCATAGGTGAATCCAGGGCCATCAAGGAGCTGAATGATAAATTAGACCTTCTAGCTAAGAAATTTCTTGCCAAAGAGGATGCAGACTCCGATGAGCAAGCCCAGGTCAAATTTATGCAAAAACAGGGCTATAGGAACAATGATTATGCTTGGAGGAAGGATAGGAAATTCTCTTGGAAAGATCCAAGTAACTTCTTGCAGGACCCCGATGCAAAGCCATAGTCAACGACAGAAGATAAAAGCACCGCGTTGCTTAGCCAAGTGGTACAACAAAATCAGGAGATGATGAACATGTTTAGTAAGCAGCTGCAGTCTGAGGGTGAGATCTTGACTAAGTTTGGGCAAACATTGCAAAGCCATGGAGCACAGATGAGGGCACTAGAAATGACTGTGACCCAAATCTCCAATGAAGTGGCAGCCTTAAAGCTTACAAATCAACAAAGACAGACTGGGAATGCAGATGTTGTTCAAGCACATCATCAAGTAAAGTACATATCTATGATTACTGAGGCAGAACCCCCAGTGGTAGAGGTCCAAGACAAAAGCAAAATGATTTTTGATACAGAGGCTACATTGGAAATACCATATCCTCGTAGTCATTATGGACTGTCTGGCGAATATAGCCCATTCAGAAAAAGCCGCTAAGAGCACATCGCGCCCGCACCTAAGCAAGAAGAGCAGGTGAAGGCCATGTGTCAGGGTGAAGTTACGGTCGCGGAGGGAGAAGAGCCGCCAGAAGCTACACCTGTTATGAATGATCTACTAAAGTCTATGTCAGAGGGTGACATTGAAGCAAGCTTAGGGGAGGAGACCCTGAAAAGCACATATGTACCACCTCATAAGCATCTAAATGAGGCAATTGTGTCTTGTCCAGACGGCCCGAGGCCGAAGAAAGAACATCGACACTATAGGAAGTTCTTGGAGATGTTCAAAAAACTCCATATCAATATTCCGTGAGTGGAAATGATAGAGTAGATTCCCGCATATGGGAGGTTTATGAAGGAAATCATCACCAAGAAGAGGCGGATCAAAGACACAGATGTTTGTCAGGTGAATGAGATGGTGAGCTCAATTATCCATGGGAGTTTACCACAGAAGAGGAAAGACCCAGGAGGCTTCTATATTCCATGTTCTATAGGCGGTCAAAATTTTCCACAAGCACAGTGTGATTCAGGCACCAGCATTAATCTTATGCCATTGTCTACATTTCAAAGGCTTGGGTTGAAGAAAATAAAGAAATCAGCGACAACTATTGAGTTGGCGGATGGGTCTCTTTTGAAGCCACATGGAGTGTGGGAGGACGTACTTGTCAAAGTAGACAAGTTTATCTTTCCAGTAGATTTCATTGTCATGGACATGCCACAACTTAAAGGTTGTGAGATTATATTAGGTAGGTGATTTCAACCAATGGCCGATGTTGTTACTACTATTGGGAGAGGTACTTTGACGTTAGGGATTGGCCAAGATCAAGTTGAGTTCAAATTGCCGCATGATCCCCCAGGACCATTCTCCGAAGCTCCAAGCTGATGAGCTTAATTTCGTCTAGCCTAAGATGTTAAATAAGGGTGCTTGTTGGGAGGCAACCCAGCCATTGGTAGTTCAGTTTAGTTTCTTTCACATTTGTACTTTGTTTGATTTGATTTCATTTTTAGTGTAAAAAAGGTACTGTGATCGTTTTCTTTATGTGCAGGTCTCTGAAGATTTTCAGACAAAATTGTCTCAGTGAAGTCGATACCATCGACGGGCCTGTCGATGGTATCGACCAAGTTACTGGTAGAAGGTGGCGGCCGGGCCTCGCGAGGGTGTTGCCCTAACCAGAAGTTGATACTATCGACTCGCGTCGATAGTATCGACGCGACACGTCACCGATCTGCGAGAGGAGATTAACGGCGATCGCTGCATCAGGAAAGTCAATCCGTGGGACGGGTCGATACCATCGACACATGTCGATAGTATCGACACATCATCGATCCGAGCCCCCACATCAAGCCATCGACGACCGTAGATACCAGCGGCGGATGGATTGTGCTACAGGAGTTGATACCATTGACTTGCATCGATGGTATCGACGTGCATACAGCAGCGCCGGCCACAGTTATATAAGAGATGGATTGTCATCATATGGCATCACAGCTTCAGAGCAAACCTTCTCCACTTGTGCCGAGCATCTTTGTGAGCAATTGGAGTCTGGCTACAAGCATCCACGACGAGTGTTCTTCACCAAGACTTCATCGAGCGGAGATAATCTTCTCCGACCTTCTCTGAGCTCCATCTTCTAATCCTTCTTCTTCTTCTACAATGGTACACACCGCCGACACATCTTCTTCATGCGCGACACCGATGGAGATCCTGGTGTTCGTTCCTCCACCGACTGCATCCATTCCACGTCCGTGGATTGTCCATCCTTCCGCAGAAATCAAGAAGGTCTATGAGGAACTGATGAAGTGCAAGATTGAGCCGACCCACTATGTTGACCGGGAGATGATTCGCAACCTGGGGTTCGAGGCTAATCTGTCCTACGCGCTTAAGGGACAAGCAAGGCATACAGGCAGGAGGCCCGATGAGATGGAACTCCACGCTAATCGCCAACCATTCTTCAATGAATGGCCGACATACAAGGAGCTAGTCATAGAATTCATGGCGTCACTGGATATATGTGTCGTGCCAAATGACATCATCGCCACTGACTGCGAATGGATCAAAGGCCGTGTTTCCTTCTGGCTGTACAATAATGATTACACTCTCACTCTCCTCAACTCTATCTATAACTAGAATCATGGGTGAGAGCAGTACTGGAGGCCAGACAACCTGACTGATTATGATGCTATCTTTGTCGAGCTAGTGACTGTGCCGCCGGGAAAATCTGTGAGCTATCACAACGCGGCGGTGGCAGATTTCGAGCATCCTTTCATGCAGATTCTTCACCGCATGTTGTGCACCACACTATTTGCTCGTGGTGACCTGTCTCTTAGCAAGTTTCAAGAGACAGACCTATTTTTCCTGCACAAGCTACTGAAGCGGCAAGAGTGTAACTGGGGAGCATTTTTCTTGCAGCGCGTGTTGGCTATAAAGAGGAGCACGCAGAAGGCTCCAATTCATTTTGTAGGGCTCATCACACCACTGGCCCACTATCTTGAGTTGAATTTCTCTCAGTTGACTCCTCTCTCCAATAGAAGCAAGGTCAATTTTTAGCACCTTCACCGCTCCAACCCCATCCTGCTGCGTGATGGATTGGCATATGCCCACTGCCACGTTAATCACGCTTATCAGGAGTGTTCGCTCCCCAACCCTATCTTCCACATCGAGGGCACTCAGCATTTTCGATGGACTGTGATCGCCATTGAGAGTTCGGATGAAGACGGTGGCAACGACAAAAATGACAATGACGGTGATGAGGATGAAGAGGAAGAGGAGGCCTTCACTCCTCTTCGCGCATGAGTGGCACCTAGGAAGTGTCCTCGCATGCATCTGGGTGCATCTTCTTCTTACCAGCATCTGCCTCCACAGCCCTCGCAGCAAAGCGAGGATGTTTACTCAATGCAAGGAATGTATGCCATGTTGTAGGATATTCATCAGACGCAGCAGCAACACACAGCTTCATATGCCGGTATTCAGGATACAACGAACCGGTTGCTAGATAATCAGAGGGCCATTCTTGTAAATGAGCGCCTCCTCCTCGACAACCAACAGAACATCCACGACAGGTTGCATAGGATGGAGATGCAGTAGCAACCCTTCTATGATCATTATTGGAGCCAGAATTACTTTGGGGGGTATCCACAACCTCCGCCTATGCCCCAGTATGATCCGAGTTTTCAGGGGCAGTACCCGTCTTGGGACCCCACAGTCCCATTTAATTTGTTTGTAGGATCCACATTCTTCCTAGTGTATTTGTGGATGTCTTAAGTCATGTGTCATCTCGTTGCGTGTACATAGGAATCAGGGCAAATCTGAAAAATTTTAGTGCTTTGTAAGCTTGGGTTGTTCAATGTTGAGCACATAACTTTAGGAAATGATTGTGTTTGTCAACTCTAAAACAGAAAATCACAACTGTACATTCTTTTGATTCATGAAAAGTGGATGGAACTGGTTGTTTGAGCCTAAACTGATCAAATGATATTGAGACCTTAATTTGAAATAAGAGAGAAAAACCTCTTAATTACCACACAGGTCAATAAGGAGGGACACATAATAATTTTCAAAGGTTGAGTCAGTTAGTCTTGTGATCTATCCACCTCATTGTTTCCATACTCCACCATAAGAAAGGGAAGTACATTATGGTTTTAATTTCTTTGATTGCATTCCATGTAGATAGGTCTTGCATTGCAGCTATTTTGACATAATTTGCATAAAATATAAAAAAAGTTATAAATCAGTTTTACATGCACATTATCCTTAGGTGCATGTCATTTAGTTGCATAATCATCATTTTGTAGATGCATTTACATTTTTGTGCATAGAACAACATCATGCATCTTATTTCTTCTGAACATTAAGGGTGATGAACTTGTTCCATACCTTCTGAATGCTTCAAGTATACAGTTATGCAATAAGAAGTGAGCCCGACAAATAATTCATTGTCATTTATGGATATAGGGCCTTAAAAAAATGAAAAATTGAAAAAACAAAGCAAGAAAAAAAGAGAAAAAAATATTGAGAAGCAAGTAGAATGAGAGGGAGAAAGGAACATAGTCTCACCTGCATTTTAAGATGAGTAAGTACATGATGTAGCTCCTTTAGATATTCCATCTCACCTTGAGACGGAATGATAGTGCATGCATCATTCCACCCAAATGTAGGCATTAGGGAATTTACACTTGCACATGCATCATTTAGGGCATGTTTTCTTTATGCATGTTGAAATCGTATAATGCTTCCATTTCTTCTATGAGCCACCCATTTCATCCACTTGTTGCTCGAATTGGTAGGCCACCATGATTTTCTCCTCACACATGAATATCAGGAGAGCTGCTTCCATGTAGATGGTAGTTAGGGCGAGCAACGTAGAATAGGAGATCACAAGATGCACCGAGTCTGAACCGGCGAATTTTATTATGTTAACTGCCTTATATGATAGTGTTCATCAATTTTGAGGTAGATATCTTTTATGGATGATTATTGTCACCTTTAGGGTAATTATCATTCCATGGTTAGTAAGGGACAAAATGTGAATGTCCGGTGGGGATCATATAGTGATGTTTGTTGTGATAATTTGTTCTTTAGTTGACCCTCACAATTCTATTCTAAAGTTTAGTTGCTCGAGGGTGAGCAATGTTCAAGCTTAGGGGAGTTTGATGCGATGATTTTGAGTCGCATTTATAGACATATTTTACTTATGTTTTATGCGTTTGTTGGCCATTTTGGTGGTTAATATTGCATAATTCATTTACTTTGGTCTATGATCCTTCTCAGTGTCAAATCTCCCTTATTTCAGTATTTTGATCATAAATTATTACAATAATATGTTTTATTTCGACTTACGTGGTTCTGTGTTGAAATTTTAGGAAAAACGAATATCTACTGCTGTCGATACCATCGACAAGACCACAGGTTGCCAGCCGCAAGGAGCATCACAGAGTCGATACTATCGACAGAAGAGTTGATGGTATCGATTTACCATCAGGTTGCTGGCGAGAAGCGAGTCGATAACATCGACTACGGAGTCGATACTATCGACCCCAGAAGATTCAGCGACGGAAAAGGAAAAAAGTGACGCCTAAGAGAAGTCGATACCATCGACCCTCATCGATGGTATCGAGTTAGCATCAGTCGCGAAAATGAAGAGAAAGAAGACCAGCCGATACCACGCAAGGTCGATACCATTGACCCGCGTCGATGGTATTGACACCGTCAGATACAAGTTTGCTTTAGATCGATCTAAATCCGACGGCTGTGATATTTTTGCAACCTAACTCAGTGATTATACCTAATGACGGCAGCCAAGAGCGGGGGATCACGTCATTAGCCGCTGCACACGTTCTGAGAAGGTGTGGAGAGAAGAACGGAGCCTAGAAGCACGCCCCAGACATTCCGGACGCTGAAGAAGACATTTTCCACAGCCGAAAGGCCGGAGATCGTGTCTTCTATGCCAAGAACCGCTGCGATCTTCTCCGTTCAGGGGTTTTACAGCTTATGCACATTTTTCTCCATGTTTCCCCTTTTCTCTACCATGTTTTTCTCTGAGATGAACATGCGGGGCTAATCCCCTTTAATCTTTAGGACCGGGAGTAGCCCGGGGAAGCATTATATGACGTTTTTATCATAGTAATTCATAATTTGTCTCCTAAATCTGTGGTATGCTTTCATTTTCTCAATTATATTGTTATGCTTAATCACCATAATGATAATCTAATGCCCTTAATTACTTTGAAAGAAGGATTAATGGTTGAAAAGAGACAAATGTCACATTAATTAATAAATCCCTTGAACAAGGTGATGTAAGATTAATGGTGGATACCCAGAGGTCGATTACAATGCACCTAGTTTAGGGTATAGGTTACTACGACGGTGGAACTGACCTAGACATAGGTAGTGAATTGTACCATGACAGTGGGCAATTCTGACTACAGGCCACTACCCGGATTGAGAGGTGAACCTAAATTATTATATAGAAATTCATACAATGAAAACCCGCGGTGAAACCACAATCCTAAAGATCTCCACTTGAATTGATTAAACTAAACCTTTAATCGATTTCTTTGTTTTGTTTTATTTCATTTTCTTTTAATTTTACAACAACTTCCAACCTTTTAACTGGTCTAGCTGATTGTGAGTAGTTAGTAGTAGTCTCCGATAATTCAATGTCCCTGAGTTCGACTCGGGCCTCACAAAGGCCTATATTACATTGACGCGTGCACTTGCGTTCGACGCACGGTAAAATCGTGTCAACCCTCAAAAATACAATTGTCATGGACTAAAAGACCCTCATGAATATTATATTAAGGGACTATTTAGCCTTCATAAATACAATTTTGAGGGATTGTTTACTTCTCATAAAGACATTTTTGAGGGACTTCATTGTCTTGGGAAAAATATTTTTGAGGGGCTAATGCCTTCATTAGTATTACTTTTGAGGGGCTATATGGTCGTCATCAATACAATTTTGATGGCTAGTTTGGTCATAATTATAACATTTTTAGGGATTAAAACATTCATCGATATATTTATGAGGACTAATAGACATCATTTATTTATTTATTTATTCATATGTAGTTGTTACTCTAAGAAATATCAACTTTTAGATGAAAATTTTAACTTCTATATCCCAAGAAATATATATATAATATTCACATGACATCATAACAACACTCCCACACCAAAACAAGAATGTCGAATCAACAAAAATATACATTAATAATTGATCCAAAATGTTATTCTGCATGGTCATGTTAATAAAACTAAAAAATATATAAAATTTGATATTGATAGCAATCATCATATCATGTTTCAAACTCCTAGGATATATAATATCTTTAGATTCCCTAAAATGGTGTAGTTCTCTTCATCAATGTAAACCCTCGTAGGATTAGCTACATTTTGTTTCTAAACATGACACACATCATTATATCAATAGAATTTAAAAGGTTGATATATACATAAATCATAGTAAAAAATAGAGGTACTATTCTAATTTGATTTTGATATAATTCAAGGTACATTGAGGGTCTAAATCCATATTTAAAAGCAAATCTACCCTACCAATATAATAGCAAGCAGAAATAAACCAATCATTCACTTATATCTTAAGGATGGTGAAGATAACCAAATTACACTACACAAAATTGGGCTAATATTCCAGAACATTTATGTGGAACTAAGAACCGTGAATACTAAATCCTATTTGTGAGGACTCACCCCTCAAATAAAAGAGTGAATCCCTCAAGCATGTTTTATCATAATTAGATATTTTTTAGAGGTACTAATCCCTCACAACTTCATTATTCACTCCTAATGTTGTGAAAAATAGCTTTTCACGAAATTCCCACCATCGTGTAATACATTTCCCTCCATGCCCAATGTTTATTTTGGCTATCCAAATAACAAAACTGAAACTTCCGTGTGTGTGCCCTATTTCATTGCGCCCTCTGTGTCCCCCCCACTCCTCACGTCTCTCTACACTACTGTCGAGGGTTGTCAAGGGCGTTTCCGTCAACATACTCCAGTGGCATTGAGGGTTGAAGCTACATCATTGGAGCTTGTTGCCTCTGCCAAGGGTCGCGTCGCTCCGCACTGCTATCAAGATACATCTGCGGCGCTGAGGGATGTCAAGGGCACTGCCATCAAGATACTCCAGTGGCGCTGAGGGTTGAAGCTACATCACTGGAGCCTGTTGCCTCTGCTAAGGGTTTGTGCTAGGGCATTTGTCTTCCTCCTTTGACAACCTTCTCTCTGCTTGGATGGAACCCTCATCGGATCACAGGCTTCCACCCGGTAACTGCCCACTTTTGTCTTTCTCCATCAAAATTATTCTTCCCAAAGAAGTGAATAAAATAATCATTACCTTGATTCGAAATCATTCTTCCCCTAGTTTTGGTGACTCGAGGATTGGTCATTTCATCTACTGACTCCATACAACTCTCTACCTATTTTGATTCTGATTGTATTGGATGCCATCCTACCAGAAGGTCAACCACAGGTTATGCAAATACCCTTCAGTAAAAAAAAATTAGCTCTGCTACTCTTATGGTCTCTTATGTTTATATTATAAAAATTAGCATTGGTACCTATAAATTCTGAACAATGGTTCCCAAGAACCTTTGTCAAGATAATATTTTATCTTCAAACAAGTCTAGTAAGGATTTCCCCAAGAAAAATACAAAGTTGGCCTAACCAATCAAGTTGATAAACTCAACAAAAAATAGATAGAATGACCTGAATGACAATAACTGTAGCTTCATACATTAGCATATTTATATATATTGATATTTAACCCCTATGCAAGCATGATGCTGTCAATGTGAATGAAAATCAACCTATAAAATATGTTGATAGAGGTGCTAGATCATGATATGATCAAGATCATCTCAAAACTCAATAAATTGAGCACCCCACTTCAGTACAAGAAACATGCCCAGAAATAGTTCAAAAGAAATAAGAAGAATGTGTAATATAACTCAACAAGTGACTCCACATCATGTAAATCTACCAATTTATCATTTCAGAGCCTACACAAGTTTTTTGCTTCACCATTCAATACTCAAATCCTCAAACACTCACCTTTCATGATTCGTTGTAGCTAGGTTCAAGTCTTGACTTATAACCCAAAAACACACTTTTCTTGAGTTTCTTTGTTGCTAAATGCAAAATTAGGAGTATGACAAGTATAGAAGCAAGAGAGGATTGTAGTACACATATAGTGGATCAAAATTAGAGAGGCCATTATAAACAAATTATTAAAGATGTTTGGGAGGTGGCAATCGTCAATGATTTTAGTGGAAACCAAAATTAAAAATAAATGGAATTATCAAATCAGAAATAGTGAAGAGAAAATTTGGTGAAGTGAAGTTAAACAAAGATTAGATAAGAGGTCGAACACTAGTACTTATCACTAACAATAGGTATTGTAATTAGATACATCATACATTCTAGTCAAATACATGCCACTATTACCATTTACTAGGGGTTTTGCCTTGTCTCTAGTAAATAGCAATACAGGCTTAAAGATTATAGTTATGCTTTTTCCAAGATTCAACCAATCACCACCTCAAAATTTCATCCATAAAGCATGTATGGTTCTTATAAAGTTTGTGGGAAAAAAATCTGAGCCATGAATTCAAATGCACTGATTTTCTATGCTAAACATGCAATGTTTTCTTTTAGGACAAGGAAAATATCAAATCTATAAGAACTTCCTTCAAAAACTAGAGTCATATATTCTACAATTTCTCCATCAATTAAAAAAATGCATACTACTTAAAAATGGCATACCACGATCAATGAAAAAGGCAAGGAGGAATATGTTCATTTGATTTACAACCTCATCTAAGAATTATCCTTCAGACCACACTCTGTCTAGGACCGCAAATCTCTAGATCCTAGAAAAGTTGCCTTACCAGGAAAGTGCAGGTTTGCGAATCAAGTAGGTTATTATACCACCATAAGCGGTAACAAGGGCTTAGGGGACATCCAAGATAGACAATAACAATTAATGTTGCTGCACTAGGAGGAGAACACAATGTACAACTAGCACATATAATGCAGTTATCAGTGGTGATTCTGAGATAAAACAAACTCCCAAACACAAGGTCAAAATGTGAGACAGGAACTCAACCATTTCCAGACACTAATATACATATTCCCATAGATCCTTTATTAAAAAAATTATTCCAAAATAAATAAGCATATCATAATGTATTCTTAGAAGAATCGTTAAAAATGAAGCCTAGTCATAAAACCAACAACACAATAAGAAATAGAAAAGGAATTTTGGCTTGCAGTAGAAACTGAACCTAAGATGACATAATTTGACCCTAATATCCCATGTGTGATTGATACATTTAATGATTATATGTATTAAAATCAATCATTGAGTAGCCTAAACTAGTCTCCTTTGAGCATCTCTAAAACTAGAAAACTATTGAAACTTGGACTTGGTCCCTGTCCATGTCCCAAACAGCCTATGTCTCAACATTACTCTCAAGGGACTCGACAAACATCCATTGAGATTAAATTCTATGATGTATCCATCAAAATAAATCCAATCCCGTCAATCTTGTCAGGTTGAATTCCCGTTAGACAGAAATCCTTTCTGTTAGGTATAAAGAAACTGCTCTATGGTGTCTCAACAAGGGTCTAGGCATCAACCCCACGCACTGGTCCATATTCTAATTGGTTAAACCAATACAACCAAATTTTATGGATTGAGGAAAGCAGTAAGTCAAACAATGTGGCAATCAAGGCTCTTCTTGAGAGTTTAAACTTCAAAATGAGATTGACATTCCTATATTGTGTAAGCATGTCTTCCATGAAACTTATGCTCTAGTTGATAATGCATGATATTTATGTACTAGCTTGAAAGTTTTGACATATATATTACTATACAATTTGTATTTTTAGCTTTTTACACTTCTAACATATCTATAATAGTTTATCACTTCACTATCTTCAAACAATTCCATTCACCCCCAGTGATAATCAACTTTACCTTTCTCTACAAATTTCTTGGACGTTAGCATAGATTGTGCTAGTTGCTTGAGGGCTTTAAGAGTTTATATAATCTCAACATTCTGTAGTTTTGCAGAGTCCACATCTCACTGTCCCATTTTTTAGAAAATGGTGATGCCTCATGTAGATAGTTGTTTGTGTTCAAGTCTAGGTAACCACTAATTAACCCACATAAACATATGTAGTGAAATATCAGACCACACCTCATATGCGATTACATACCTATTCAAAATAACAGACATACTAGTGCCTAATCGCTTAGTCGATACTCGGTTAAAAAGTTTCATTTGGGCACCTTTCATCAGATTTGGTACATGAGTATGGTTTTACACACACTTACATTTTCATTAATCAGATTTGCTACACGATGTCAGAGTTTATCATAGGGTATTACCTGCTATGTACTTACCTTTTTTTTCCATTAATATCATGAGGCAGTTAGTTGGCAAGAGTGTCAGTTGATGTGGCAGACAAAGTTATATTTTCATGTTTAAAATATTATGAGTTGGGATATGAAGCATGATATTTTTATGAAATTTATGACTGAAGTTAATGTCACCAAGACTCAGTGGATGTAGCTGATTTCTTTGGCATGGTTTCTCTTTTGTCTGATGTTTATAGAGTTTTACCAAAAAATCCTATTCCACCATCATTCATTCACACATGATAGCTTTCTTGCTGCTGTTATTGCTAGCAATATTCACATATCATCGGAAACATGTAATATCATTGTGAGCAGTAAGTTATGTTTATATGGGATTGCCCTATTATATTAGCCACGTTGACAAAAGTTAAGGCTAGTTTGAATTAAGATATGCACATCACCTTATCAGTGATATAACATTTAGTGATAAATATATTAAGAAATTATAGTTTCATATCCTAGTTTGTAATACTTCAAAAATTGTAAAACATTTGTTATAATTGGGAAATGCAGTGTTATTGACGAATGTTACCCTAGAATATAAATCTTGATGCTCAATAGGGAAATTTTATCAGTCTAGGGTGCCTCTTATAGTTGTTGTCTTGTCACTCACATCCTCAATGTCAACCTTGTTAGTGTAAGCTACATGGATCCTTCACTCACATCATCAATAAAAACCTTGTTGGAGTAGGCTACGTGGATCCTTTTTCATTAAACTCTGATTTGATTTATATTTCATCCAGCAAAAGAGAATTTTATTAGTCTAGATGTTATTTATGCCCACAACTTATACTAGATTTAGGTGTCCCTAAGTTAGTTATTCATATTAGTTATTTGATTGTAGATCAAGTCCAACTTATTCCTAGATTTGATTGCACAAAAAATAGTTAGGGTGGAGCAAGTGATGTACAATGGGAAAGATATCCCATCAGTTTCTTTTCCCTTCCAGTGGAATTCCTTCATAGTTGATTCTAACAAACTTCTAGCAGCATACAATTTGACTCAAACTCTTGACAAAACATGTAGTTAACAAAGATTCATGCGTACATCACCCATGCCCAACTTCTTGTGGGTTCTCATGGATCCAAGAAACATATGTCAACAACCATGCTGTATATAACTCCAACTCATCCTAGACTTGATTCATCCAAGTCACCAAAGAACAACAGTCATGCAAACAAATATAGTTGTCATCTTAGAGGTTAGTCATCATCTGTACATACATCTAAATTAAAGAGTTCATTAACAAGAGAATCAAAAATAGTAAATCAGAACCCATGGTTATGAAATGTAGCTTGATATTCATTAAGTTCAAAGATTTACATATACCTATGTGTATCATGATGTCATACACATAAAATATAACAGTAATACAACATGTAAGAAAAATGAAACTTCAATGAGAATATAATAGTAAATGTATATTCCCATAAGGGTATATCCAACCAAGAGCAGTAATGTCTGAGAATTCCTGATCGTCTATCACTACAGTTGAGGTGTAGGAACCTCTATATATGTGTTTCTTGTAATGTGCTTAACTTGTTTTATATTTTCCCTCATATAGATGGATTTTCTAATAGATTGGAGTTGGATGTATATTGGGAACAGAGTGCGAAGTGATAAATTCAAGGCAGGGTTATGAAATTTCATTGAGTTTTCTCTTATCCATCAGAGACCAACTAGATAGGGGAAATTAATATGTCCCTACAAGGTATGTTTGAACAGATACCTTAAAACAGAGGAGGAGGTATTCTCACATGTATTACAAAAAGGATTTGTGCATAGCTATGATGTTTGGACGTTTCATGGGGAGGTGATTGGTAGGAGCAATCCTGTTTTGGCACCAAACATGCCTAGAATCGAAAATATGCATCAGATGCTGGGGGATTTGTTTGGTATGGGTGACACAACAAATGACCATTCTACTGAAGCTACAGAGGAACCTACAAATTTAGACTCACAAAGATTTTACAAGCTACTAAAAGAGGTTGATCAACCACTCTATAGAGGTTGCACAAGTCATTCTAAGCTATCCTATTTGGTTGCCTTTCTATATTTGAAGGAGGAATCTGGATGGTCCAATGATTCTTTCACGAAGTTGTTCAAGTTGATTATTTTTAGGATTTCCAGAAGAAAATTGTCTATTCTCAGAGACGTACTATGAAGAAAATGCGATCGTGAAGGATTTATGACTTGATCATACTACTATAGATGTATGTACAAATAATTGCATGCTTTATCGCAAAGAAGCAATTTCAAAAGAAAATTGTGTTACTTGTGGTGCTTCATGATGGAATGAAAAGAAATACAAACAAAAGGGAAAGAAAGTAGCTGCTAAGTTCATGTACCACTTCCCTTTGATACCTCGATTAGAGAGTCTGTATATGTCTTCATATGTTGCTAAATATATGATTTGGCCATTAGAAGGAAAAGGAAAGGATGGTTGAGTTCATCATCCTTCAGACACACCAGAATGGTTGTGTGTTGATGCCTGGTATCCAGACTTTGCTATTGAACCCCACAGTATTAGATTGGCATTAGCAACTGATGGTTTTAATGCATTTGGCAATATGAGTGTATCACATAGCATTAGGCTTGTGTTGGTGACACCTCTCAATCTTCCACCCTGGCTTCTTATGATAGAACAATTTATTATGATGTCCCTATTAATTCCATGTCCACATATGGTTGACAATGACCTTGATGTATACTTGGAGCCATTAATTGAGGAGCTACAACTACTTTGGGAGCTTGGAGTCAAAGTTTATGATGCAAATAGCAAAAGGAATTTCACTATGCAGACAATGATTTTATGGACCATTAATGATTTTCTAGCATATGGTGACTTATCTGGTTGGAGCACTAAAGGTAAGAAAGATTTGGGATGTCCTTGTTGTAATGTGGAGACTGTATCAAAATGGTTGAAGTTTGGGAAAAAGCAATGCTATAGTTTCCATCGATGTTTTCTTCCAATGAATCATCCATATAGACGTGACTGGAAAAATTTTGATGGCGAAAAAGATTTTTGCCTTCCACCTAAGACACTATCTGGAGAAGATATATTGAGGCAATTTTATGGATATGAAAATATCACATTTGGTAAAACAAATAAGCGCAAGAGGCATGGAGATCAAATTCCACCATTACCTCCAGGTTGGAATAAGATAAGCATCTTTTTTCAGCTACCTTATTGGAAGTATTTATCTGTTAGACACAATCTGGATGTGATGCACATAGAAAAGAATGTGTGCGAGAACATTTTAAACACATTACTGGGTGATTCTATGAAAAGTAAAGACAACTTACAAGTTCGTCAATATATGAAGAAAATGCGCATTCGAAGAGATTTATGGCCGATAGATGCAGGTGACTGATATTACTTATCTCCGACATCGTACACTATGAATAATGCACAGAAAGATAAGTTCCTATCTGTGTTAGAAAAGCTGAAAGTTCCTGATGGCTATTCTTCTAACATATCTAGGTGTGTTAGCAAATCTGATAGAAAACTTATTGGGCTGAAAAGTCATGATTTCCATGTTCTTATGCATCAACTTCTACTTGTTGCCTTGAGACATTGCCTAAGCTTATTTGTGTACAAGCCTATTGCTAATTTGTGCTCATTTTTCAATAAGATTTGCTCTAATGTTATTGATGTGGATGAATTCAAAGAATTGGAACAAGAAATTGTTGTCACTCTTTGCCAGTTGGAGAGAATCTTCCCTCCTTCTTTCTTCACCATCATGATACATTTTCCCATTCATTTAGCTTATGAAGCCAGGCTTGTTGGATCTGTACAAACTAGGTGGATGTACCCAATAGAGAGATACTTGAAGAAATTGAAGAAGTATGTCAGAAACAAAGCTAAACAGGATGGTTCTATTGCTAGTGGCTATTTAGCTGAAGAAAGTTTGACATTTTGTGCTAGGTACTTGCCTAATTTTAAGACAAAAATCAACCGTACTCCTCATAATATTGATGGATCTCCAATCAAAGTTGGAGTGTCAAAGAATTTTCACATCCACACTTTAGAACAAGCCCATCGTTATGTCCTTTTAAATAAAGAGGAATTGGATGTTTACAGAAGGTAAGATTTACGTCATAGAATTCTTGCTAAACTATGTTATATTTGATGTACATTAATTTAGACACTTCTTATAAAGCAGTGAACACATGTTTATTCTTTAAGATATGGAACCCAACATTGCCCCACATACTCTAGAAACAAAACATGCAAAAGAGTTTTCTAAGTGGTTGAAAGAGCATGTAAGTCTCAAACATAAATATTGTTGTCACTCTTAATGTTCAAGTTAATGTAGATTACATTAATGTTTTGCTTTTTTTATGAAGGTAATGCAAATGTGAGAGATTAGGCCAAACAGTATTAGCAAGGAGTTGAGATGGTTATCCGAAGGCCCTTATGCTGAGGGAATGTCTTATGAAGGCTTTTCAGTCAATGGATATTGTTTCCGTTCAAAGAACATTGAAAGTACATGTACTACACAAAATAGTGGAGTGTACTTGTGTGCTGACACTTCAAGTTATTCAAGTGGTAGAGATAGAAATCCTATAAATGCTCAAGTCACGTACTATGGCTACATAGAGGAGGTTATTGAGCTAACTTATGGTCCATGAATCAAAGTTTCCTTGTTCAGATGTTCTTGGTATGATGAAAGCACTTCTAACGGATTGCAAATTGATGAATATAGGTTCACACAAATCAACACTTCAAGGATAAATAGAAAAGAGGAACCCTTTATCCTAGCTTCTCAAGCATTGCAATGATTTTATGTGATGGATCCTAATGGTGATGATTGGTGCACGGTGCTAAAGAATCCTCCTAGAGATTATTTTGAAGTACCTCTTATTGAGAATTATTTGATTAGTTTACAATTTGAAGCGATTGATGGTGGTGTAACTAATGATGTGTCTTGGATGAGGAG
The DNA here is from genome assembly GCA_963693085.1 of Alisma plantago-aquatica. Classification (NCBI taxonomy): domain Eukaryota; kingdom Viridiplantae; phylum Streptophyta; class Magnoliopsida; order Alismatales; family Alismataceae; genus Alisma; species Alisma plantago-aquatica. The sequence goes on from OY856409.1 coordinate 52,845,424, forward strand.
TGAAACTGAGGGATCTTTTGTTGATAGAACTAAAAAAAAGCATGATGGGGCTAATGTTTAGTTCATTAATCTGTTTGTTTTCATCAAATTATTTTGTTTGCAAGTCCACGAATATTTATTTAGGGAATATGTTCTATTGCATTTTTTTGGCAATCTATTACTATATGACATATTCTTTGCAATTTATTTAGTCTTGTTTCATATACCAGCAAGTAGGATATCATTATAACTCATCATTATTCCTTTTTGGGATATGAAACCAAGGTACTCTACAATTTATTTGTTTTTCAAATGCTGAATATTCATATGTTGGTGTTCCATATTCTCTGCAATTTATTTGTTTTCAAATGCAGCTATTATTTTTGTTACTAACATTTCTACACTAATAATCTAATTTTTTTTCTTGTCAATCGAAGGATGTCAGGAAGAAGAATCACTAGATCTAGTTGTAACATCACACCCAGTCAACCTTTTGTTGTCCCTCCCTCCACAATTGTAGAAAATTGTGAGAATGAACCTACTCTACTGTCCAACAATATTGAAAATGATGCAACAATTGAAGAAAATGTTGAGGATAAACAGGAGAATAGGAAGTATGGACGTGGGCCTACAAGTGAGAAAAGCCTACTTCCTAAGCAAGGGGAGCCACGTCACAATGTCCAATGAGATTATGAAGGAAATGCTATTAGGGAGAATGGTGCCAAATTGAATTGTTATTGTCATATGCTAGCAAGGAAACCACACATATGGAGTCTAGACTTGAAGTGGAACGAACAACCCCAACAAGCTTTTATGGATAGAAAATCATTTATTGAGGTAATCTTTTTCATAAAAAGACCAAGAAATTGTATGATTGTTATATCTAAAGTAATAATTTCTATGTTTTTAGAAATACTTCGATTTAGGAAGTCACCCTAATGCATGGAATCACATTGATGAACACATTAGCAAAGGGATATCAGTGTGGAGGACACATGTAAAGAAAGATTACTATGAAAAGTACAAGATTGAACTAGAATTGATGATGAAGAAAGTTGAGAAAATGCTTCCATAGATATGGACCAATTTAAAAATCTTGTTAAAGAATGGGGAACTAAGAAGTCTAAGGTATAATGGTTTCATATAACTTGCATGTATTCCTATCTACTTTTTCTAATTATATGTTTCTTATGGTTTAGAAAATTTCCGAGATCAACAAGGCAAACAGAGCAAAGAAAGTGATGGATCATACCACAGGATCAAAGTCATGGAGTTTCTATCAGGTAGAAATGGTATTAATAATGGACACTTGTCTTTCTTAGTAGGAGTTTAACATATAACATGGACAATGATTATTCTATCTATCATGTGTAGGTCAGTGAAGATCGACTCGTTTTGCCTCTTAACAAATTTTTGGAAAAAGTGTACGAAAAAAGCCCACAAGTGGTTAGAAAATGGATATTTTCTTTCCTATCATGTCTACAAAGCTACATATGCTCAGATATCTCAATTTAAGCTTTCCTTTTATGATGCTTTCTAATTAAAACTTGAAATCTTTGATATTGTGGAAAACCAAGTAGCAAACCAAGAAGAAATAGATCATAGAAGTGTTGATAATCTGACACGTGAAGCTTATTTGCATGTTTTAAATCCTTCCAAAAAGGCTAGGATTCGAGGTGTTGGAATTGGGCACAAAGAGATAGGACATAGGGGAAAAGCTTCCCAAATAAGATATGAAATGCTTCTTGAGGAAAGCAATTCAAAGGATGTATGTTGGACTAAAACTAAACTTGAACTATTAGTTACAACTAGTCTATTAGACCGATGTTTGTAATTTTCTTTCTATTTCAGGATAAACTTAAGGAACTTGAAGAAATAGTAAATGGATTGAAGAACTCCATCTCCCAAATAATGACTTGGTATAATCAATCACAGGTAACTTAGATTCAGTTGTCTATGTCAATGTAAGATATATATTTTTTTAACATTGTTGATCTATTTGTTATAGGATGGTGGTATTAATGATGATTGTGTAGTTGAATACCCTAATAGGACTACTGCAAGTGTCTTACACATGAAAAGTGGCACAAATAGGTCAGGTGTGGGTTCTTTTTACATACAAGACAATACAAGTAGTGGTATGGATGTAGGCATGTTTCCCAAGAAAAATAATTCAAGTGGGGATGGCTTAGGCAGACTTTCTAGACAAAGCAATTCAAGGGAGACTAGAGTAGGCAGGCTTTCCATACAAGGCAATTCAAGGGGGAATGGAGTAGGTAGGCTTTCCACACAAGGGGTTGAAAGTAGTTATTTTGGATTCATGGATCCCATGCAAAGTGCTAGCAATGGACATCTACTAATCTTTCAGCCACATGTACCTCATAATAGCTATAGATTATTTTTGATATTCATACACATAAGAATATTAACTTGTACACTTTATTAAAGGCTACAGTTGAAAGTTGGTGCCCTACTTCGGGTAATAATCAACAAAGTCATCCTCAAATGCAGAGCTCACAAAGCACATCGTCATCAATGTCTTTCACACCACGAACTCAGCATTTAAATGAGGTATTCAATATTATATTTCCTCTCTTTTATTCAATATTAGTTTTATATTTTAGTTCTAGCTATTGTTTTGTGTGCTTGATTAACACTTAGTTACTCTGGGCTGTCCCCAAGACAGTACAATAGCAATCAGAGCCTAATGGATACTTTTAGAGTTGTTTAACGACATAGTAAGACCAAGACAACATAGGAAACAATTATGATGTTGTGCTATATGGTACAAGAAGAACGTCTAAACCAAGATGAGGCCATGCATTTGTAAAACTCAGTGGTTCTAGTGACAACTTAGATGGATACTTTATTTAGATAATTAAGATGCAGAAAATACACCATATAAGTAGCATTCCTGTTGAAGGAGAACATGGTATAATTTTTTTTGGGTACTTTTAGAGGAGGCAATGGCATAATAGCAACATGTGTTGGACTTCTATGAATTCAATCATTTAAAAACATGTATTGAACTTTGACTTCCCGAGATTAAATTCAACCAAATTATATCAAATCAGTCAGAACCTTAGTGTAAAATCCACATTAATCAGATTGCTTATTATAAGTCTCTCTTCATTAAATGTTCCAAACCTAGTAGTAATGCAGTAGAAAAATTACTCATCTAAATATTAGAAGGGCGCACACCCTGATTGGAAAAAGAAAAACCCATTGTTTATTTTGTTCCTTATATTTGATACCACACAGTAACCCATACATATCAGCATATTTCATCTTGGTTGTCTTGTTATTTCTTACTGAATCCTTATTAAAATTTTAATAGCCAGAAAACTACTTTTTAATTCTTAACCCATCATCATTTTTAATGTCTTCAATACATTGATCAAGTGTCCACCACTTTTCTGTATAATATTATGTGTTAGTACCATGTTTGACATGATTTCCCTAACAATTTAAGCAACTTCCATGAATTTGCATGCTCGACATAATGATTTCATTTCAAAACAAAACCCAAGATGAAATTTCATATGTTCATAACTATGTTCCTTGTTCATGTATCTTTCTATCCCTGTATTGCAATTCATGGAGAAGAAAGAAATGGAAAGAGAGCCTTTACCTTTCATTTTGTCCATAACAAGGGAGAATGTAGGAAATCATAAATAGAAACAACTATCTATAAATATATTATGTCTATACTAGAAGAAACAAGGAGCCAACTCCATTTTTCATGGGTTAGAGTCCATTGCTAAGCTACTGCATAAACATCAAGAAATATTAGAAGCACAAATGCAGCTTCAATGTTGGACAAAAGTTACAATGGTGCGGAGTGCAGAACAACTCCAGTGTTAGACAAATGTTAGAAGCACAAAGACCTTTGAATACTAAAAGTTAACAAATATGTAATATATCAAATGTAAATGATAAGCTTGCAGATAAACATATTGTTGCGGAGTGAATAATAGGTGCAAGGCAAAAAATTTGTGATACAATGGCGTGGTTCCTTCTAAGACATCTCGAGTTACAATGGTGTTAAAATTCACTTAAGTTTTGGACAGGGGGTTTACTATGACCTTCATTGGTAGACCAGTAAATTCCTCTTCAAGGATCTTCATAACAGCTCTGTGCTGGATGGTAGCATATACATCATGGACAAGAATCATAGCACCAGCAACACCAACCATAAATCCCATCCCTATTTCAAAGTTCAACAAATTTTGACTGTCTGTGCGGATGGTGGTAGAAGCGGCTTCTGCTGTTGCTTCTTCTTCTAGCGGTCGGTACTGTTACTGCTTGCGCTCGCTGCGGCAGGAACTACTGGCGTGATGGAAGACCTAGAACGGTAGAGGGGGACGAGAGGGTCCTTTGACAATATATATGCTCTACTGGCCCATTTATTGACGAACAAGTTTTATGAATAAAACCACACTAACATTTTGTATGTGAAAGAACAATCTTTCCAGTCCCCCAGAAATTGGTATTAATCATCCATTATGTTGGGATTTGAACCTTCATATTTCTAGTAGCATCTTCACTCTTTAGTTGTTCTACTTTCTTGTTTGTTATTCTATCACCACTGTATCTACAGAATAACAATTTTACCCCTCAAAATGCCTGAACGAAAATGTCGATAACAATCTTGCCTCTTCTAGGTCGTATTGATGTAGCATTAGTATTTCTAGAGCACAAATTACTTACATTTATCACGGTACCAAAGAATTCTAATGGTCTGACCTGTAGCAATCTTGTAAAAAATCTCAAGTTGTTTGCACAAAGGTCAAAATTTTGCATTTTATCCTTTTAGAAGTGGGGACATAATGTTAGTTTTTAGTAATGTATATGGTTATAGAAAACGTATATCCCTCACCCCACAAAACTTTGGATGTTTACACTAAATAATAATGTTGTGTATGTCTGAAGGTATTTATTCCTGAAAATTTTTCATAAATGAAGCAAGAGCCGGAAGATGCTACTGGCAATTGTTGTTGTTAAAATGTTGCCTCTGCTGGTAGTTGTTGTTGTTGGCTGGCTGGCTGTTGCTGCTGCTGGCGGCTGTTGTTGTTGTCGGTGGTGGTTGTGGGTGATGGTGGTGTTGTGGCTATCGTGTTGGATAGTTGTTTGGTGGAGTGAGGTGGTAGCTATTGGGTGTTGGTTGGTGGTAGTTGTTGGTGTTGTTGGTTGATGGTGGTTGATGTATGGTGTGTTGGTGTGTGGAGGATGTATGGAACATCAATTTGCTAATGTTGGTGTTGTTTTGTGGATGTTGGCATGCTGGTTGGTGGTGGTGGATGTTGGCTGGTGGTGGTGGTGTTGGTTGGTGGGTGGGAGTGTTGATGTGTAGGTGTTGGTGGTGGCTGATGGTGTGGGCTGTTGGTGGTGGCTGCTGGTGTGGGCTGGTGGTGGCGTGTAGTAGCATGCTTCTAGGAGATGATGATGTTATGATGAAAGATTGGGTGGTCTGTAGATTTGTAGGTGGTTTCTAGGAGATGGGAGGAAGTAGTAGCATGTTGCTGATGTGGAGGTTGTTTCTTGGGGTGGTTGTTGGTTGATGTGGAAGCAGCAGCTTGCTATTGTGCTGAAGATGGTTCAGGAGTAGAATGTGTAGGTGTTAAGAGGTTGTGGAGGGAGAGAGGGGGTGGTTTCTAGAGTGGAAGCAACAACTTGTTGCAGTAATTGGGGTTCTAATGTTAAATTGTCTATTGGATTCTATTCTAATGTTTAAACTTAACGATCCAGCTACATGGAAGTTGGAATGAGATATAGGCTTGTGTATAGATAGAGTTTTATTCATACTCATCAATAATGTGAAGTTTTTCTGTAAAATAATGTTCATGTGGTTAATCATGTGAGGATCATCCTCTTTTTGTATGTGTAGATGCATCTCACTGATGAAAGCAACTAAGTGCAGTCAATAGAGATATATGCATGCACTATTTAACTAACCCACTGAGTTTTTTTTAATTATGTACTATTTACTGAGTTTAACCACAATTATAGTTTACGGGTGCATGTTGCTGCTATGTTGGTTCACTTAAATTTATCTCTACTTTGCACTCACTTTGATTCCTTTGTGTATTTATATTGATAGGATAGAATTGCTTTTAATGATGCATTTTGACCGACAATGCACCTTGGAGTAGACCAGAACTGAAATATAAGGGTAAGTTGTTTGTTGTACTATGATTTATGTATAAACTTTAAATTCTATTAATATAATGATTTGTCATTTTCAGGAGAAGAATACTCAAGTACCTAACCGTATGAGGCCTGGCATTGATGAAGAGCATCACACCATATGAAGGAATATGGAGACATTATAGATCTTAAGAGTTTCTAGCATGATATGTTGATTGTCATTAATCTCAAATTTTAGAACCATATGTATTCTTTATTTATATCAACGTTGAGCACACAATGTATGTATAATATTTTGCTTCAATAATAGAATTTGGTTTGAGGTGATTTAACATTTTTATGTGTCAATTTGGTGTTGAATCTTCTTATGATGTCATGTGAATATTATAGAAATATTGCTTGAGGTTATATATACAAATGTTTCATTTAAAATTTGATATTCACTATAGTAACAATTAATTAACATTCAATAAGTCATTCAATAATCAATAGCCAAATCATTTACAATAGTCCCTCATAAATATATTGATGAAGGTCTTTAGTCCCTCAAAAATGTGTGTTGAGATCCAGATTGACCATCAACATTGCATTGATGACGACTACATAGCCCCTCAAAAATAATATTAATGAAGGCTTTATCCCAACAAAAATATATTCTCCAGGACCATCAAGTCCCTCAAAAATATATTTATTAGAACTAAACATGCCCTCAATAATGTTATTATGAAGGCTAAATAGTCCCTCAATATAACATTCTTGAGGGTCAGTTGGTCCATGACAATTGTATTCTTGAGGGCCAATGGTATTTGTCACGTGAGTTCTCTGTACGGACTATTTGTGAGGGTTAGACTCACAACCGTCTCTTTTGGTGAAGGCATGTAGAGAGGAGTTTGTGACAGGACTGACTCGTGAATAATGGCCCAATTTTTACGTGTGAAATAGACATTTTGAATAGATTTATAGAGTGCATCATCTTCATAATAAGATTATCCAATGAGCATTGGAGTCTTGAGTGTGTAAATTTACAATGGAATAGAGGTCCTGCATATATATAGTAGACAAAACACAATCTATAAAAGGTTGGTATAGGAAAAAGCATTGCTCATAGAATAGTATATACCTTTGTTGAATTGTGAATTGCTAGTATGAAGGACACTAAGGATAATAAGCTTTGTGTGTTTTGCATTTGAGGGTGTCTTAATGAATTTTGGTCAAAAGGAGGAACCGAATTTCAACATTAGCCGTTAAGAAAATACAACTATCTCAATGTTTGTATGTAATTATCAACATTAAAATTAGTCAACAATTTTTATGAGGTACGTGTGGTAGAAAGCTTGGTGGTGTCCATTTGTAGCACTTTGCATGGGAAACATGCCCCCATAAAACCCTCTTTCAACACTTTGTATTTGAAACATATTTGTAGTAGGTCTAGTTTGATTACCTTGTTTGTGCAATATGCTTAACTAGGCATACTTGAATTTGTCCATGAAGCATGCATAAATCGGCGCCGCTTGAATTTTTTTTGCTTTGGAAACATAACTACATCTACAACACTCGTATTGTCTTGTGTGTGTAATGAACCTGCACTTGTCCTATTTGTGCAACCTTGCATATGTAAGACAGCTGAACTAGTCTCATTTGTAGCACATGTATTGAAAAACCCATCAGTGTTGCCCAAATTTGTTGGGTGTTCTATAACATACTGAATATTGACACCACCACCCTATAACCAAAAGATCAATTTTGTCATAAAAATATAGTATTGCATTGAGATAGATAATTCAACTAAAAGTTACCAGTGCTTGTTGATAATAAGTCATTATTTGAGAGATATCATTCTTCAAATCAAATATCATTTGAGCAAGTTCCTTAACTGTATCCTAAAATGGGTAAAGAATTACAAAGATATCTCTAAAAGAATAGTTGTAACTAGCAATTAATGTGTTCAATAATGCAGTATACATCCTTTGCATCACATTCCTCTTATAGGATTTCATATCCCATTTGGGAAGCTTTCCCTTTATGTCCTATCTCTTTATGGACAATTTCAATACCTTGAATCCTAGCCTTTTTTGCGTACTTTAAAACATTCATATAAGCTTCATACGCCGGGTCATCAACTTGTCTATGATCTTACTTCTTATTGGCTCACTACTTTATTTTCCACAATTTTCAGTTATTTCTTGTTGTAATAATAAAGCACCATACAAGATAAAATTAAATTAGGATTAGAAAACTTATGAAGATTTCTAGACATGATGGAAGTCAAAAGTTGCATATGGACTAACCACTTGTGGACTTTCATTATAAACATTTTCAAAACTTTTTTAAGGGGTTCACTGTATTGTTCCTCTCTGACCTATACATGATTGATACAATATTTATTGTGCATATTAAAAGACATAAGGCTATTCATGAAACAGACTTAACAAAATACCATTTTTTCCGGTAGCAGCTCCCTGGTTTAGACCATGTGGTGTGAACCATCAATTTTTTTCTCTATTTGCCTTGTTGATCTCATAAGTTTTTTGAACATATATGAAATAAATAATTTGATGAAATAGATAAGTAAATCTGGAAGTAAATTTATTAAATCCAAAAAGACTATAATTTGGACTTTTTGGAATTTATAAGATTTTTAAATTGTTCCATACCTACTGATGCATTTTCCAACTTTCTTTATCATGAATAATCTCACCGAGAAGATACAAACCCTGGATAAGCCATCAATTTATAAAGAGTTACCTTCAGTGCCTGACAGAAGGCAAGATGTCAACTATATTGGTGCTCTTTAAGGTGGTGATAGGTGTTCTAAAAGCACAATGAAAAAGCTCAACATCTAGAACCACACTTTCTCTTGCATAAGATAATTCCAATTCTCATTTAATGCCTTTGGGCCTCAGATGTGTTAGATTATCCAATTTAACTATCACAATCAGTTGTTTATTTGGGGAGCCACCCCTATGACTATTGTTGGGGCATCTGAAATCTGTAGTGCTCCCTTATGTTGGTTGTCTACTTGTGCCAATATGGTTAGAGTCTGCCCATACCATACCCTAACCATTAAAATTAACATATACAATTATGAGTCTAGACTCACATAATAGAAAATGAGACCCACAATATTGTACCCACATCCGAAATACTCGTTGATATATGGAAAATTTGTTCTATATAAAATGTATATAACTTTTTAGCAGAAAAAATACATATTAAACAAGTACTTGGACATGAAAAATAAGTATAGTCATTGCAACATTATAGAAATGCAAAAAAAAAAAAAAATTGCTTCCCAATTGATTAGAACAAAGCCATGACAGGTTCTTCCGATGCTTGAAAACACACTAAATCCAACTGTCAACATTAGTCTTTGTATAACATATAATGATTTCACGTTAAAAGACTAATAATAATTGAAAATTTGTATTCGAATAGAAATGTCATATTGCTAAGCAACTATCTGTTATAATGCTATTAATATATAATGGGGATATGGGTCTAGTGCATCTGCGTCTAACTATACCCTTTTGTGGATACGCTTAAATACATGTCTATACGTATGTGAGTGGATCTTAAAAAATACGAACTGTGGGTATATAAGTATACCACCCATTTACAGCCCTATAATCACTATCTTTGAATGATGTATACACGATGACAACTTATCAAGAGAAGGTTTACATCCAATTTTGCTAACAAGCTGACTGGGATTCCCGTTCGTGTTGTTTGTGTGGAGTGAACCGGTCAATATCATTAAAGACACGTGCTTTTAGGTTGTAAACGGATTAATATATGCATAGTAACAAATTTATCATATGCAACTATTCACACAACAAAATATAGCTAGTCATATCTAATAGGCGAACAACAAACTGCACATAATCAACTGGAACCAGAATGCTAATGGCACACACTAATCTTACCGTGTTGGGGGTGATGCCATTACCTATCATGGCCTCACTTGGCCCCACGATAGGTACGCCACTGCCTTCTCCGATTACAATGATGTACGATGTGAAGAGTGCAGGTATCCTTATCACATGTACCAGCACTATTCTATATGCCAGCCAATAATCCATGATCTGGAGACGGTGTCGAGATCTGCCGAGCGTGTATCACGCGACGATGTCGCGGCAAAGCGGAACGGGGTTAGCTTTGAACTCGCGGTGAGCGTGACTGCGGAGGGTGGTGACCTTGGTCAACTCGGACGATCATGGATTAGCAGATTGCATAGCCGTAGATTAACAATTTTTTTTTTAAATTGGCCATTCTATTCATCCTGTGGTCTGGGCTCGATCTTGGGACCTCTCGTTAACAAACTGAGTGTCTAACCATATTGGTGTCTTCTGTTAGACAGATTAGCAATTTGCACGATTGTGGATTCTGGACTCACGATGTGTTTGGTACGTGGTGATAAAATTGATGGTGATGGTGACGGTGATGGTGACGGTGATGGTAATAGGGACGACGACAGTGATACGGAAATTATTAAAATGTGTTGTTTGGTAACATGTGCATGGTGATAGGGATGGTGATAGTGAAAAAACTTAAAAATTATTATTTGTTACATGGTTACAGTGATAGGGAGGGGGATTTTTTTAATAAAAAAATACCCTACACAAATAAGAATCATATTTATTAGAAAGATTTTTGCACATTTGTCTAAGTAGTGGAGTCTTGAAAGAAAACTTCTTTCACCATGATTCACCATGATTCACCATGCTTTTTCATGGGGACAAAAATAGATCAAAATTCACCACAGATTCACCATGGATTCACTATCACCATGGCAAACAAACAACATTTTTGTTTCACCATCATTTCCTATCACCATGATTCACCATGTAACAAACGTAGCCTCAAAGGGCAAGCATGACAATGCGCCGTAGGGTTTGGAAACGCCTTAACAGTATAGATATTTATTTGACCAATAATTAATTGGTGTACTACGTTGGTTTTGGAGAAAAATAAGAGAGGGAAGACTGGGTTTTGGGGGGAAATAAGGGAGGGAAGTCTGAATCTTGTTGTGAGGGATTATAGGAATTTATTTATCATTCATGAAGGAAACGAGGTCACAAGGAATTTGGGATTGTGTTAAAGACACGGTTGAGGGACAAAGCCTTGTTGGTTAGGACAAATCCCTCAATAATACATATTTATTATGAAGGCCTCTTATCCCTCACAATTGTTCTTCACTAAATCTCTCATGTTTTGTAGTGATTATCACAAGTGAAACGTGATATATTTCTTTTCACAACATGATTTCATTTTAAACCAAAATAAACTATTGAAGTTCAATTCAAAAGATAGATATTTGAAGCTTGATGCATGGTATATCATTATTTTTATTCACACTAACAAGGTATTGGAAAAGATAAGACTAAAAATAAGTTCGTATACAAAAAGTAAATTGTCATTTCTTTCTCCATATCTTTGCATCATTGTTCCCTTTTACCATATTTGCATGTGTGCATCCGTTTGCAAAAGATATATAGTGGAGTGCAGTAATAAATATGTAAAAAACTATTCCTTCCATATCCAATTGGTCCGTAGATGATATCTATTTTGCATTATCTGCTTAAGATTTTTTCTTCCCCTTTTCTCCCATAAAAAGTGATATTAAAGCACTTTTTGGACTAGGGCATATTTCACCTATGCAAAAAGTACATCCTGAGGTTTTGGTCTATGTTTTGTCATGGGATGGTATATCTTGGTGTATTTAAAAAAGGGAAAAATCTATTCATCTAACCTCACATGGTTAAGATCAAACTTAGACGACCTGGTTATGAACCACACTTTTAACCAACTCTAATGACACCTTGTTTACTAGTGCAGTGTAGTTAAATACCCTTCAAGAGAGCACAAATGAGCTCAGGATGGATTTCAAGGGATGCATGTTGGAGCTAGTTGGGTGCAATACTATATGCCATATGCTGATGAGAGAAAATTGAAGTGGAGCAATACATAGATAAAATAAATAGTGAATAAGAAACAAATATGATTCCATGAAATATGAAATATCTAGAGATTGCTCATTGCATGTGTGATAAACCAACCCAATCAACATTACTGCATGTTGTAAGTATTATTGAGTATAAAACCCAATAATATGAAGACCATGAGTATTATTGACTTATGTGTGTAAAAGGATGTGCTTATCCAATGTAAGGCAATGTTTGGAAGGCAAGGCTGTAAACTAGTAGACAAAGTTTATGATAAACTAAATGGCAGGATGAATAAGTGTCAAGTATACTAGATTTTCAACAAATCTATATCAGACTTTTTAAAATATTAGTAGAGTTAGAGTTCCTTAGGAAGTCATTTGTAATAGAATAGGGGCTAAAGTGCATGAAACAATGTGTTACATAGAGATAATGAAGGAAGCAATATAGTCTTTATGAGTTGCTACAAGTGAGATAGCATACACATATAAAAGGTGGCATTTTGACTTTATCACCAATTGAGTAATTAGAGAGAGATGGACCAATATTTCTACAAAAAAATCCATGTGAAAACATTTAATCATTAAGCGTACTGAACATTTCTAGAGATCTTGCTTAAGCCCATAAAGTTGTATATTTAATTCTCAAATTGGAGAAGGGAGTTGGGATCTATGAATCTTGGTGATTGATACATGTAAAAGGTTTTATATAATCCAATGTTAAGAAAGATGTTGCAGATATCAAGTTGTCAATGATCTCACTTATGACTCAAATCTTTACTGAAGACAACTCATGTTGGATGAAAGATTTCTTCAATAATCAACACCCTATTCCTGGTCAAATGCCTTGTCTATAGACGTTCTTTAAGAATTTCAGTTTTTCCTCACCTTTCTTGGTTTTGGATTTGTAAACCCATCTCACCCTAACCACATACAAGGTTGGTGGTTGTGGAACCAAGGAGTAGGTCTTTTTAAAATTAAGCATCAACATCATGATGAATTGCATCCTTCTAGTATGGTTTCACTTAAGAAGACTGAATAATCATTGGATTCATATATTATCACATTGGTATTTATAACATACTTGTGAGTAGATTATAATTACATTCTTTGCTCCAGCAGTAAATGGATGTGAGTTATCAAAATGTAAGGACCGTAAAGGCAAGTTACTCGATAAAGTAGCGCATTCTTCTATAATCAAGGCCTACAAATATTTCATAAAATAATCCTTATGGTAACTATAGAGCAACATTGTACAATGAATTTGGTTCTAGAAGAATTTGGTGAACTTTTAGAGATTGAATATCCATAATGAGGGTGAGAGTGTAGGTTAGTCTTTGATGAATGCATAGTCATCCTAGTTTTTGTTGCAACTTTGAGTCTAGTTTTGCATTTCAATTTTATACTTATCCTTAGAAATAAATTCATTTCATTTTATTTAGATTTTTTGTTACTTTGTCAAGGTTTTGATGCTTTTCTCAGCTTACTTTGCAAGTTTTGAGTTCAATCCCTTCAAACTAGCATGGCATAAGGGGTACCACTGCCATTCAATAGGGGGATTTGAGATAGGGGCACTTCTCGTGGGGTGTGAGGTAGCATGCAAGTCCAAAATTGATTTCGGGTATGTTCAGAAGGAAAATCAGTCAAAATTTTAGGCTCAAGACCCCAACCGACCACCTGAATCGACCTCAAAATTGACCTACACTTATTGATGTCTTGTGATCAAGCTCCATTGATTTAGGTCTACTAATCAATCTCTATTGATCAAGGCTCAATCCCTAATCAATGTTGAGCACTCGAACTACTAGGGATCAAGCTCATTGATCAATCACTTTGATTGACCTCCAAATCGAGGTGCACTAATCGACCATCTCCAATCAAGATCCATCAATAAACATCAACTTGTTGACCTTCTTGTGCTAATCAAATCCTATCAACCTTCATTTTCTCCATATAGATGCATTTACTATAGGTGCCACATGATGCATTGGTTTTCAGTCACTTTTTATAGGCTATTTTCTAGGCATTAATTTCATATATGTTCACTTTGAGATAGTTTTATGCAATGTTTGTATCATTAGCCTGTGAATCAATGTTGCGTCAGTATCTAGTATTTCTACTAAATCATGATATTTTATTATCTGCAATTCAGACTTGTGTCATTTTACCCATGTTAGGCAATTTGAGCATTGAGTGGACAACTTGATATCATTGACCCATCCATCTGTGGTACCAAAACATCATGAATCTATAGTAGGAAAAGAGGGAGATCTTAGTGCTATTGAGAAGGAACTTTGTGCTACATAGAGATGTATCAGTGCTACTAAATCATGTAGTCAGTGTTATCAACTCACAATCCAGAGAGCATCAAGACTCAAGAATAATTATCTCAGTGTCACCAACTTGCATGTCAGCGGTACCAACTTTAGCATCTAAGGAGCATTAGAACTCAAGGAGAAATGCAGTGCTATTGATACATAACGTTAGTAGTATCGACATAGTTCAAGAGATTCAATTCGTCTCACACTCGGGGTGACTGACACCCCATTGGTGGTACCGACATTGTGTGATTAGTTGAAATCGAAATACAAGTCAGATCCAAAGGGACATACTTAATGATGGCCAAAGCCTTACGTATGACCTAAGGGAGTGTGGCTAAAAAAGGGAGATCATTCTTATCATGTTGTTGTACAACACAGAGCCAAGGGAGGAGGAGATAGAGGAGATTGATGTAGACTGCGCACTCCAGACACTTCTAGAGGATAAATGTATAACCAGAATGTTGCAGATTAGGGTGTTCATCATAGGGGCTCACGTAGACGACTTCTCTAGGACTTTTCACATTGGTTTTCTAATTTTTAGTTTGTTTTCTTCCTTTTCCTTTCTATATATGATGATAACAATCATTAGGGGATAAGCCCCTTATTCCTCAGGACCTAGGAGCATCCCAATTTTGCATATTAGTTGAATTATATGAATTAATTATTTATTTCCTTCATTATGGATGTGAATATGTGATCTCTTCATCTATTTGTTTATGCCTAATCACTATAATCAAAGTAAAAGACCATTAATTGATTCAGGAGAGGGATTAGGGTCTAGGTAGATCACAGATCCATACAAGCTGTATTGAACATCAGGAGGAGTCTTACAACTATGAAAGAATAACATAGAGATTTCATTAATGCACCTAACTAATTCCTAAACTGCTATAAGATTGGGGTGTGTTTCAGTTTAGTTAGTGCATTATTCTACTATAATAGGTAATGCTTTCTATAGGTCTTTAGTGTAGAGTAAAGGGTGAATAATTATTAATGAAATGGAACTTGAATATATTGTATGTCATGGTGAAATCATTATCGTGAGGAATTCAGCTATTTTTTATAACAACCACCATAACTTTGGTTTTTAATCTTTCTCTTAGTTAATTAAATAATAAACAAACTCTTTTCTAGGAATAGTTGATTTGGTCTCAATATGTAGTAGTCTTTGGTGAATTTTCTCAGAGTTCAACACTCGGGCCTCATATACGTTATATTACACAATGCATGCACTTACATCTTACTTGCAAAGTTTAAGCATGTAAACATTTTTGTATCGTTGTCGGGGAAACGACGACACCAACACTACAAATGTCATTAGTGGACGCTATAGGCCATTTTTCGTTTGCTTTTATTTTTATTTGTACTAGAGCATAATTCATAAAATTTTCTTTTGCCATTTCCCTAGTATTCTGTGTCACACATTACCAATTTAATTATTTGGCACTAGTGAATGTTTCACATTTGAACCATGGACTACGAAGAGTCCACTCTACTACATGTAAATCAAGTAGAGATCTTGCGTAAGGCATGAGAGTTTGGGGCTTCATCTGAGAAGCTCATTCAAACTCCACCACCTTAGGCAGAGCAAGAACAAGCAGCAATTATGGATCCAAATATGTGAGGATCATGAGGATGTTCTTGAGGAATAGATAGTGCAAGAAAAGATAAAGGCATCATCAACAATAGCTCAGCGTGGACCAATAAAATTCTAGGCAACAAACATTGGCATCTAGAAAAGCAACCCAAGACTGAAGGCACTAATAAATTCTCAATCTTTTTAGGGGTACATCGTGGAGAATTCAATGGCGCATATAAAAAGATTTGTGGAGAGCTCTGACATGCTGAAGATTGACATAGTTCCAACCACAACTATCTTTTTGAAGCTCTTTTCATACTCACTAACAGATAAAGCCAATTCTTGGATCCTTAGTCTACCGCCATAGTCAATAGAGACTTGTCATGGGATGATAACAACCTTCTTTGAGAGATATTTCCCACCATAGAAGACAAAAGAATTGGTGGGGAAAATCTAAAATTTCAAGTAGCATGCTAAACAGTCTTATCTAGAAGCATGGGAGAGGTTTCAGATAGTGCCTTAGGAAAGTCCCTCATCATGGGATTGATCTATTTGGCCAAGCAAAGACATTTTAGTAGGGCACACAAAGGGGAAAGGACTACTCTTGACAATGTAGGACATAATTCTTCCTTAATAACAAGGCTACAAGATGTCACAAGATCTTGAAAAACATGACTAAGAACTAACCCTAGGGGGAGGATTGAGAAGCACTAGAAATAGTCAAAATTGCTATATAATCAAGGGAGATTGCAAAATAAAATCTCAAATGAATAGAATCACAAGGAAGCTTGATAAAAAATATTTCACCTCATTAGGAGGTGAAGAGGATAACATGTACTTGTGGCATCATAATAATAGGAGAAATAATGAATATTCATGGCGTCGGGATTCTAATTTTATTTTGAAGGATTGTGACAATTTGCAGCTGGACCCATCACACACACAACAACCTAAACAACAACAAGGTAATAGTTCACAACAATATCAATGGGATAGAGGTCCTAGTATGATGGACATGATAGAAGACATAATGCACAAACTCATGAGTCAGAATGAGGCCTACCTAGAGAAACCAAAATGGGAGAATCAAAATCAATTGGCTCAAATTCATAACATTGAAAATCAAATTTCACAATTGGTGGTGGAGGTAGCATCTATGAAGAAGCCCACTCAATAGGGATTTCCTAAGAACGCAAAGACATATCATCAACATCATCAAGTAAACTATGTCTCTATTTCCAATAAATGAAACATACTATTAGGGAGACACTGTATCAACACACTCCCAAGCCAAAATGTGTTTATGTGATACAAGTTTTGTTTCCCAACAATGTATACAGAAGAATGGGGGTGTAGAACATTTGTGAATTATTCACACACATGCCCTAAGCCAATAGAGTGTCTGTAAAGAGTAGGACGGACATTTCATCTGCAACATCCTTGTAATATAAGGAAATTCAAGGTTCAACCATCTCCATCTCCACTCTCTCAGTCCTAGACGAGGTGACCGTGCAACATGACATGTGAAGGTTCTACTCGATATTAGAGTAGTCACAAAAAAAAGAAGTCACTTACAATCGAGAAGGAGCGGCCATAAGTCACCCCATCCATAGGAAAAGTGCACAATTCTATCCTAGGGGGTGGAGTTGATGCAAGCTTAAGCGAGGATATCCCTCATGTAGTATACAATCCTCCACATGAGCATGTACATAAGCCACATGTGGCATTTCTAGATAGTATGAAGTCAGGAAATAAGGACAAGCAATATGAAAAATTTCTAGACATCTTCCAAAAGATCCATATCAACATCCCACTTGTAGAGGAGATAGAACATATCCCAGCATATGGACGATTTTTGAAGAAAATCATCAACAAGAAAAGATAGATAAAAGATACAATATTTGTAATGACCCCGCCTCCTAGTAACCCCCAATTAAGGGAGACCAAGAGGTTAGAGCCATTATCCCAATTTCCGGATCAAAGATTTGACAAATAATTAATAATAATTATCAAATTCTACTAACTAAACTGAAAAACTGTAATAAAATTTAACTTTGCATACCTTTTTCAAAAACTTGGATATCTACTTCTATCCACATGGAGTCTATTCTAACTAATCCTCCTTTGAACTTTAATTCATATTTAATTCCACATATGCCACTTTACTATTTGTTCTTTTCAATTGTACCTAAAACGCCGAAAAAACAACACGTCGGTCAGCATAAAGCTGGTATGTGGGGGAAACAATAATTATGCAAATATGTTAACAACGTAATCAATCAATTAATCATTTAACAACCAAGATTACATTTTAAATATAACTCCACGATCCACGAGTACCCTATCCTCTGTGTTGTCCCTGTAGTGGACCTAGATACTACCTTCCTTATGGTAGATCCCCATTAAACCCCTCATGATCTACCTATCAGGTGAACCAATTTATAGGGTTGAGTCACATGGCACTACCCATAGGTAGACCACTCCTTAACTCATGGCATGCTAAAGAGTCTCATGGTACTACACGTGGGTAGCCCAGTTTCTAACTCACGGTAACCTAGACCTTGCTCTAGGATTACCCCTTTTTTAGCCTTTTCAAAGCAACAGAGGTGGACCTGGATCTAGCCAGTTATATGTATATTTATGGTGATAATCATAGTCACTTTATAGTTGCATGAAATAAATAAACATCCAACAGTTATTTTTCAAGAAACCGATAAAACGTTTGGGAATCGCCGTGAAACTAGAGCGGTTATTCATAAGCGTAACCACATACCTATGATTGCAGATTCTGAGATAAAATCAATCAAGTAGAGAAAACCCAACCAATTAGCAAGTATGCACAGAAATCCTAAAATAAACATACAAATTTCCTTTTATCAAGATTTATCCAAACTCATCTTGTTCCTTAGGATTTCTATTCCAATTTTAGGGTTTCCTTTGCAATTAGGGTTTTTCCTCCACTTTTAGTATTATAAACCCTAATTCCACAAAACTATATAAAAACTTTAACTTTCTCATCATAACACTCCTAACAGGCTTAAGATCATTATATGGTAACATATTTCCATAATCTGATTTAAACAAAGTTTTTCTCTTCTTTTACCCTAAATTAGGGTTTCTATATGCATTATCATTCATACTTGGTTTAAAACCCTAAAACATGCAATTATTCATCTAGATCAGGTTCTAGTCCACCATTATCATTCAATAGGTTAATATTACTCCATTCAACCTATTAAGCATCATAGACTCAATCATTAAACTCAACTAGGGTTTCTAACCACATTCTAATGCAATTTTCATCAACTTAACATAATTTTGCAATTAGGAACGAAATCAGGTTTTACTATCATTTATTTTGGATTCCCCTCATTTTTCTGAGCAATTGTCATATTTTGCACATTCCCATCGGAGCTACCAATATTTAGATACAAATTTTGCAATAAATCACTTACTTTGGCCAATCAGCAAGCACCACGTCGCCTCCTTCTCATGCAACTCGCTCAGCTAGTTGAAACATAACAAAAGGTCAATTTTTCCCCTTCTTAAGCGATCGGCTCTTGAGAACGTGGAGGGGTAGAAACGTCCAAGGTCATGGGCCTTCATCTTCCTCCGCACGACGCTACTCGGCACGTCGACTTGCAGCCCTATCCGCAATTGGGCGTGATTCCTCTCTTCCCTTGGACCCTGATGGCGACTGGAAACCATCCCTCTTGCTCCGTAGATCACCACCGCACCTGGTGGTGCCCTTCCCTCGCCACTAGGGTGGCTGGACTATGTTGGTCGGGCCTACAACCCGCGGCCGGCCTGACAACCGTGATGCAGGTGCCACACACTGGTGGCGGGTAGGGAAAGGTGGCCAATCCACCCTGGATCCCTGGAGTAGCTTCGTGCCTCCACCAACAACCCTCTACCTCTGCTACATGCTGTCAAGATAGTCTTAAGCATTCTTGGTTAGGGTTAGCATGGAAATAAGAAGGAGAAGGGGTAGTATTGCGTGGGATCTCTCTCTGGACCTCGACCAGGCTTTACCCCTTTATATAGGGTAGTATCCACACCCCAGATCGCTTGTACACAATGCAACCAAGGCTTCTCCTTATAGGAAAGGTATTTTCCTTTCTTTTGAAGTATCTTTCTCTCTCTCTTCATGTACTTTGTTCATTAGATTTTAGGAATTCGAAATTCCTCTCATCTAATCTCTTTATTCTTGCTTTTTAAATCCATAGGCACGACTTTCTATTTTCTTTTATACTTCATTTTTAACAAAAACCCAAATTCATTCATTATCTTGTATACTCACATTATCTTCTTATTTTACTTTATTGGTATTTTCTCTTTCCTCTTTCTTCATTAGGACTCCTTGGATCCCAAGAAACTCTATTATTTCGAAATCCTTTTTATTGGATACTCATTATCCTTCTAGATGCATCTAAATGCATTATTTCTCATTATCTTGTTTATTTCTTTATTAAGATATCTCTTTTCAAGGATTTTCTCTTTATCTTTTATTTCCTTTCCTCTTTTCCTATTTCTCATATATACTATGCTTAATATCTATTATCTTTTATCTTTTTCCATTATTTGGACTTTTCCTCTTTTCTTCTCTTATAAATCCATTACTGAGTTAATATAATAATAGGAACCACAAAATTCCTAATGTAAGGGAGATTTGTAAAGAAATCTCTTCTTTGAAGCAAAGTGTACAACCTTTACAATTAAGTCCAAATTCACAAAAGTATTATATTTCAATTATGAAAACACATGCAAAATTGGGGTTATAACATCCTTCCCCTCTTATAATATTTTTTTCCTCAAAATTCCATCAAGCAAATAAAAAATTCAGGATAAGACTTTTCCATGTCATCATTGGCCCGTATGTGGCTTTACCTTACTCATGGCGCTTCCAAAGAACCTTTATCATCACATATTTTTTTCTCTAAGTTCTTTCATCCTGGCATCTATAAACTGCACAGGTGACTTAGGACATGTCAGCCTCTCTTGGGGCTCACTAGGTTCATTGCTCAGCACATGGTCAGGGTACCTCACATAGTGCTCTAAATTGGACATCTGGAACTCATCACATATTTCCTTATCCTAAGGGGTAAGGTCAAACTTAACTGTCTCCACCAAACCATGACAAAAGAACCATGCATCGGGGACTCAACTCTCTTAGCTATAACTTAGAGGGGTTGGATTTTCATGTCACATATTCTCCCACAGTGAACTGCATGTCAGTCTACTTTGCATCCGCTTACGACTCTCATCGTGTCTAGGCTCCTTTCATCCATTGCATGATCAAAGTGACTTCATCTACACACACTGTGGTCCTTTTCTAACCATCACGTGGTCCTTTCACTAACATCACTTAACTGAAGTGGTGACCGACACAACCTCCCTTACAGAGCTTCCTTAAATCCCGATACTGGCTATGATGGTTATCATCACATCTTTTCGAAGACAAGAATTGTCTCCAGATATCACCCTTAATGAGCATACATGCTCTCATCAGACCTTTTAGCCTGGATCATACTAAGCATTAGTTAGGGGTGATAAAATGTACTATCATAGAGTTCTTCATGTTTCTACTTCCACCTCACGAGAGTGAACCTTTAGGTTATACTCAAGAACTTTTGAACTCATCTCCTAGTGTAGTTGAACCATCTCTCTCATATGTAATTCAACCAAATATGTCCTTTGACAGAACTCTTTCTTTCTCATGTCATCTAGGTAAGGCGATCTATCATAACCCTTATTGCATCTCGACCTTCCTCAGTCTAGGGGAGACTTACAACATCCATAGTGATGGAACTCCCTTTCCCTCTTGGGGACTCTTTATCCTTTATATCAATGCATTGGGTTACTGGTGTTCGTCCTGCACCTCCTTCTTGCATGGCCACATGCCACATGCAACTTCATCTTAGGCATCCAAAGTCCTACTGTCACTTATTATCTTGGTGGTACGGTGTATGGTGATCTTAAAATCATGATCTCCTATATGTCATGATTCCGCAAGCTTGATACCTCGGAAACCCTAAACCACTCTAATAAGGGTTTCACCACCTTCCTTTCCAAAGAAGTGCATCTAAGGTTCCACAACCATACTTTTATTGTATCAAGGACTAGGCTGGCTAACCAAACAACCACTCGCTTGAAATAACAAATTTTTTTATATCTGAGTGTTAGCCAAACACATCTCCTTTCCAAACTTAGGGTTAGCCTAACAACCTCTTCTAGCCAAACTAGGCAGCTATATCTCAACCAGAGCATCCATTACCACTTCACATCCTTAGGTATTAGGTAATGTTGAAGACATACACCTCCATGTATTCCACTAATTATCTCATCTCAACTCTAAGTATATCTTCCTCAAGAAAACTCTGAGTTTACCATCATGATGATCAACTCAACCTGGTATAACTTGCAAGTTCCACATAGCTCATGATAAAGATGTCTACCTCATTTTTCTTAGTGTTTGCAAACCATCCATGTATCGTTCACTCCACTAGGGTGTGTTATCATCTTTGTCTTCATACCTCATAGTCACGTTCCAACTTACTTCATCTTTTATCCTTGGTGTATGGCATGCGTACTGTCCTATCTCTCGCTCCCATAACAGGAGGAAATAAGCATTTGGTTGCAGTCCAAATACATAGTTCTTCCTATTCCAAGAGTAGAGATGGTACATACCACCTTGCCAGTACACCTTTAAATCTAAGTTGAAATGCCTCATTTATGCCTCTATATTACGATCATCTTGATATCAAAGTTACCTCCATGGAAAACTGGTTTCGAACCTACTTGGGTCACCTCACAATCCTTGGTCATCTCCTCTAGGTCTATTGGGTGTTGACACTTTTAGGGTCATCCCTCTTCCCTTATACATCCAAAAAGTTCCCTACTCATCTGCCCTTTGGGTCCCATGAGTTCATGAAGGTGATCAATCTCCTAACCCATGGCCCTCAGACAATGATAGTTGTTACCACCCGACCCTATGGTCATGTACAACTAGGGAATTAGGCAACTCCTACTTCCATCAGTCTTATCCCTACCTGACCCTAGGATAGACTTAGGTTTCTATTACAGTATGTCATCTTGGAACCTTACCCAAGCCTTCACCATCTCTCTCTCTCTCTGCATTCATGGGTTGACTTCCATTCTTTCAAAGGGTCATGGCAACCTGCCTACCTTGGTCAGGCCCCATACCGGTTACTTCCATGGTAACACATCCACATGCACTTATAGATGGTTATATATGGGTCTATAGGTTCATTCTCATACCATTTACTTTTCACATAGCTTCCCAAGATCCTATGAGACCTCTTTAGATTTCCTCAAGACCCACAAAACTGGTATATACCCTTCCAAACGGTCCCTTTCTCAGGATGGGAGGAAACTACAACTCTTGACAACAAGGTCACAAACCTTCTTAGGGTTTACATCCATATGATCATGCTCAACCCAACAGCTACCAAGGTAAAAGAACACCTACTAAACCATGTTAGGTCATACCTATTCTCTTTCCTCAAAATTAGATCATGATCATGCCTTCCCATGTCATCAACTTTATTGTGAGGGGTTCATCAAACATACCTTAAACTTAAGGGGTTCCCTCTCCTATAACCATGAGGAGTACCATGCTCAAATCTATAAAAACCCAAATCTCATCATGAGCATCAGGTACACCACTTCCCCTCTTAGGCCTAAGAACCCTAGGTTCATTTCTTTGATGTCCAACTATCTGCTCAACCTCTTAACTACAACCATACAGGTACAGGGTATGACATGCATTTCCTTTCATCCTTCTACTCTCGAAACACTTCAGAGTTGAGTCCTCCTCAAGTATAATCAACAAGGTACAAGGCCTTACAACCTGCTACTAAACCTCTTCATGGTTTAAGGAAATCGTCTTCTCATCTATACTATAGGTACAAATGTACTGACAGTCTCATCCTCTCTCTCATGGCCACCAAGATATCATCAGCCTCTAGGGATCAAGCATGTGGCGACCACTATCATCCACTTAGGTCGCATCATCCTCAACTCCCTACGTTTCCTCATATATCGGAGTCTAGGATTCCAACCTTCTTGCTTGGGTCCCTCTCTCTCTCTCTAGATCTAACTCCTCAACCAGCCTTATACTAAAGATCCTCTCTCCATGAAGATGGATCAGGCTCACAAGCATACCTCTACATGGTGAAGTCTATGTTCACGCTTATGTTTGCTCAAGGTTATCCACAACTCATTATGCTTATCTCATCAGTTATCCAACATACTCCCTTGGCTCGGGTTTCGACCAACTACTCGCACTACTGATGTATTCTGGGTGCCTACTATACCATGCTCATATAAGCTCATGGGGTTCCCATAGATCCTTCTCTAACCTCATCAATGAAGGAGCTATCCTTCACTCTAACATGCATGACCCTTCTTAGGGTTAGGTTGCCAAAGGCACTAGGTCATCCAACCTCACATGGCTCATAACGTCATGGTCATCCAAAAGCATGTCCACTCACCTGGTCTACCATGACATCTAACTCATCATGTCATCTCACCACTTAGGGGTTAGGGTTAGCATCGTCCTCAAAGGATGTGTCGGGTCTCTACTTGTAATGGAGATCTCTACCTATAAGACTAACTCTCTTTACTTATCCTCCCGACAAGAAGGTATAGCCTCAGGTCTCTCCTGAGGGCATGACAACTTATGTCATACGACCTAAGCATGTATCTATTGGTTTACGCTTAATGTATTAAGCTTATGTCCATGAAATCTTATTTACATGCTTTTCAATCATTTGGAGGAGGATTCCTTAAACCTTATCAACCTTACCCATACCTCAAGAGGGTGAGGAGAAGAGAGAAAACCCTAATCCTTAAGGTCCTTAACAAAATTTGTGATGAGAAGGGATGAATAAGATGAGAAAGTCCTAAAGGTGTCTTATTTCGAGTCAAATCCTAAGACATCGACCAGGCAGTCACACTAATCTGGGAGTCCTCATATTCTGACTAGCAGTGCGGAGGAAAATCTTGCCAGCCCCCAAATGTGATCCTTTTCTAGACACCTCCGTCTTTCGGATAATCCTCTAATAACTCCCTTGGGTTCAATGGAGTTTGTAAATTTTAATAATTATTAATGGTTAAGTGAGGAACCTATGCTCTGATACCAAATGTAATGACCCCGCCTCCCAGTAACCCCCAATTAAGGGAGACCAAGAGGTTAGATCCATTATCCCAATTTCCAAATCAAAGGTTCGACAAATAATCAATAATAATTATCAAATTATACTAACTAAACTGAAAAGCTGTAATAAAATTTAACTTTGCATACCTTTTTCAAAAACTTGGATATCTACTTTTATCCACATGGAGTCTATTCTAACTAATCCTCCTTTGAACTTTAATTCATATTTAATTCCACATATGCCACTTTACTGTTTGTTCTTTTCAATTTTACCTAAAATGCCGACAAACAACACATCGGTCAGCATAAAGCTGGTATGTGGGGGAAACAATAATTATGCAAATATGTTAACAATGTAATCATTCAATTAATCATTTAACAACCAAGATTATGTTTTAAATATAACTCTACGATCCATGAGTACCCTATCCTCTGTGTTGTCCCTGTAGTGGACCTGGATACTACCTTCCTTATGGTAGATCCCCATTAAACCCATCATGATCCACCTATCACGTGACCTGTTTCTAGGGTTGAGTCACATGGCACTACCCATAGGTAGACCACTCCTTAACTCATGGTATGCTAAAGAGTCTCATGGCACTACACGTGGGTAGCCCAGTTTCAAACTCACGATAACCTAGACATTGCTCTAGGATTACCCCTTTTTTAGCCTTTTCAAAGCAACAGAGGTGGACCCAGATCTAGCCAATTATATGTATATTTATGGTGATAATCATAGTCACTTTATAGTTGCATGAAATAAATAGACATCCAATAGTTATTTTTCAAGCAACCGATAAAATGTTCGGGAATAGCCATGAAACTAGAGTGGTTATTCATAAGCGTAACCACATACCTGTGATTGAAGATTCTGAGATAAAATCAATCAAGTGGAGAAAATCCAACCAATTAGCAAGTATGCACAAAAATCCTGAAATAAACATACAAATTTCCTTTTATCAAGATTTATCCAAACTCATCTTGTTCCTTAGGATTTCTATTCCAATTTTAGGGTTTCCTTTGCAATTAGGGTTTTGCCTCCACTTTTAGTATTATAAACCCTAATTACACAAAACTATATAAAAACTTTAAATTTCTCATCATAACACTCCTAATAGGATTAAGATCATTATATGGTAACATATTTCCATAATCCGATTTAAACAAAGTTTTTCTCTTCTTTTACCCTAAATTAGGGTTTCTATATGCATTATCATTCATACTTGGTTTAAAACCCTAAAACATGCTATTATTCATCTAGATCAGGTTCTAGTCCACCATTATCATTCAATAGGTTAATATTACTCCACTCAACCCATTAAGCATCATAGACTCAATCATTAAACTCAACTAGGGTTTCTAACCACATTCTAATGCACTTTTCATCAAGTTAACATACCTTTGCAATTAGGAACGAAATCAGGTTTTATCATCATTTTTATTGGATTCCCCTCATTTTTCTGAGCAATTTTCATATTTTGCACATTCCCATCGAAAATACCAATATTTAGATACAATTTTTGCAATAAATCACTTACTTTGGCCAATCGACAAGCGCCACGTCGCCTCCTTCTCATGCAACTCGCTCAGCTGGTTGAAACATAACAAAATGTTGGTCTTTCCCCTTCTTAAGAGATCGACTCTTGAGAACGTGGAGGGGCAGAAACGTCCAAGGCCCTAGGCCTTCATCTTCCTCTGCGCGATGCTGTTGGGCGCGTCGACCTGTAGCCCTAGCCGCGATTGGGCGCGGTTCCTCTCTTCCCTTGGACCCTGATGGTGACTGGAAACCATCCCTCTTGCTCCGTAGATCACCACCACACCTGGTGGTGCCCTTCCCTCGCCACTAGGGTGGCTAGACTATTTTGTCCGGGCCTGCAACCCATGGCCTGGCCTGGAAGCCGTGCTGTAGGTGCCACACACCGGTGGTGGGCAGGGAAAGGTGGCCAATCCACCCTGGATCCCTGGAGTAGCTTCGTGCCTCCACCAACAACCTCTACCTCTACTAGATGCCGTCAAGATAGTCTTAAGCATTCTTGGTTAGGGTTAGCATGTAAAGAAGAAGGAGAAGGGGTAGTATTGCGTGGGATCTCTCTGGACCTCGACCAGGGCTTTACCCCTTTATATAGGGTGGTATCCACGCCCCAGATCGCTTGTCCACACAGCAATCAATGCTTCTCCTTATAGGAAAGGGATTTTACTTTCTTTAGAAGTATCCTTCTCTCTCTCTTCATGTACTTTGTTCATTAGATTTTAGGAATTCGAAATTCCTCTCATCTAATCTCTTTATTCTTTCTTTTTAAATCCATAGGCACGAATTTCTATTTTCTTTTATACTTCCTTTTTAACATAACCCCAAAATCATTCTTTATCTTGTATACTCACATTATCTTCTTATTTGACTTTATTGGTATTTTCTCTTTCCTCTTTCTTCATTGGGACTCCTTGGATCCCAAGAAACTCTATTATTTCGAAATTCTTTTTATTGGATACTCATTATCCTTCTAGATGCATCTAAATGTATTATTTCTCATTATCTTGTTTATTTCTTTATTAAGATATCTCTTTTCTAGGATTTTCTCTTTATCTTTTATTTCCTTTCCTATTTTCCTATTTCTTTCATTAGAAATCATATGTAAATGAATTTTACTCATTTGTGGCCATTAATGCCAATTTCTAGATATTCTAAGTATTTCTCATATATACTATGCTTAATATCCATTATCTTTTATCTTTTTCCATTATTTGGAATTTTCCTCTTTTCATCTCTTATATATCCATTACTGAGTTAATATAATAATAGGAACCACAAAATTCCTAATGTAAGGGAGATTTGCAAAGAAATCCCTTCTTTGAAGCAAAGCGTACAACCTTTACAATTAAGTCCAAATTCACAAAATTATTATATTTCAATTATGAAAACACATGCAAAATTGGGGTTATAACATATGTCGTACATGTTGATGAAGCGGTCAGTGCTTTAATCCAGAGAAGACTTATGGCAAAGAAGGAGAACCCATGATATTTCTACATCCCTTGTTCTGTTGACAACAAACACTTCAAAAAGCACAATGAGACTTTGGGGCGAGCAATAATCTCATGATGTTTTCTACCTTTTGAAAGGTGGGATTGAAGAAACCAAAAAAGAGTTCCATGACAATCCATTTGGCAGATAGGTCAATAGTGATGCTCTATGAGATATGTGAGGATGTTTTAGTTAATGTCGAAAAATATATCCATCTTGATGACTTTGTGGTCATAAATATGCAAGAGATGGAAGGATCTGAGATCATGTTAGGAAGGCCATTCCAAGATATGGCTGATGTGATCATTCTCATGGGTAGATAATACTTGACATGGGAATGGATGTTGATAAAGTGGATTTCAGATCACCAGATGATTCTTCACCGCCATCTCATGAAAACCCTTGCTGAAGATAAGCATCTTGTCTAGCCTATAACATTAAACAAATGATCTTATGGGAGGTAACCTACTTTTATTTCTATTATCTACTTTTTGTTTAGGTCATATATTTAGTTAGAATTCATATTTTTTAATCATAGATGTTTAGTTGATACAAAAAAGGTGTCTTGATGTGTTTTGTGTGGTGTGTAGAAATTCCTTGTGTTAGTATCAAGACTCTGCATTCTAACAAACCGTCCAGAAACCAACATGGATTTTGATAATTTTAGGCATCACTGACAAATGTATTAGTGTTACTTTATTCTTATCAGCTGGAGACCAAGTTGGTAGATCCCTATAAGTGGCACTGATGACTTCGTAGGCAAGGCCAACTATCTTTGAGCAAAAATTACAGAGCTACATGAAAAATTGTTGATACCACTGAGAGAATTGTTTGGTGGTATCAATACATATATCCAAAGAAGACAACATATGGCACAACTCGGTATGACTGACACACACCTCAGTGAAACTGATGCAGAAGACCATACATGACAGAAAAACCCTCCACAATTCACCAACACTTTCTACTCACCTAATCCATAAATGTAGCTATGAATATTTCACCCACCACCACGTTTTGAGTATTAGGAATCCCCATTCCAATTCTTAGTTTGATTTTTGACTATTAGGTTATAGTCAATTCTGATCTTAGGGAGTGATGGAACATATTTCCCTTGCATTATTTTTATTATTTAATTTTTCTTGCTTTGAACTAGCAGGATCCATAATCTATCTAGTGTGATTGTGGAGATTAATTTATCATGATTTCATCGTATCACTAAAAATAATGTTCTTATTGATATTACAATGGATCTAGAAAGCAAAAAGTTTTCACTAAAATTGTAAAAAAAATTTGAATGCTCTATCTTGTAAGATTATTTGTGAAGTCTAGGACAACAAAAACTGAAGGAAGTGTTGAGTCAGCCATCTTGAGGACAAATTATATGAATGAAAAACTTTATTTACCTAAGTCTTATGTATGATGGGATGTTTGGATCCAAACCAAAAAAATGTGACAAGATCTTAAATGTGAATTTAGAAACAAACTCTATGTTTACTCTATACATCAGTTGATAAAGAGGATATATCTCTTTTAAAAATGCATCATCTGTTAGTCATTTTATTTCACCCACCCTCCAGGATATTTCATTCATCACGATAAGATGATCAAGTAAATTCAAATTATTTCCTCTTGACTTCATTGAATGGCATAGTAGGTATCATGTTAGTTAGTTACTTCTTTTTGTATTAATAAACAAAAATAAAAATGTTCAATCCATTCTGTTCTAGTTGAGAATTTCTAGTTGCATAAAAATGTTCACAAACTGTGCATTTTCCTTTGCATCATCTTGCATAGTGTGCATCATGCATCTATTTAGGTTTCTTTAAAAATGAAGAGTGAAATGATCTACATATGTATCCCTCCAAATGAAAAAAAAGAGAAAAAGAAAGAAATGATGTCTTGTAAAGGAAGCTCGAGAATAAATCATGAATCATGCTAAAATATAAGAGGGGACAAAAAAAATGAAGAGACAAAGGGATGAGAAAATGGATGGCATGAACTCAATCAGATTTTTTATAAGTAGAAAGTGAAAATAGATTACATGTATGCATCCTTCCACCAACACTCATAATTAGGATGAGACGTTTAGTGCATTTTCCATTCCGACATAATAGTAGGCATTAGAAGTTGTACATTTTCATTCTGTCCATTATGTAGGTGCATCATATTTTATTCCATACATAAATAATTTGGATTTTACTTGTGATTCTTGTTTCATATCCACCTATTCCTTTCCCTCCCATTACTCTACACAGTACGCAACATATAAGTTTAATCCTGTCATCTATGTCTATATAGGAAACTACTTCCAAGATAGTTGTGTAGGTTGATTAGAGCAATGTAGATAGGGAAATCACGTGGTTCATCAAGAGTATTCCCTATTTACTATGATGTTAACTTCTCAATTTTAATAGTATTTCATTTATCTTATTCATCTTTAATGAACATTTTTTATCACTTCAAAGTAGTTATTTGTTCAGTGGTTGGTAAGGACTACTTTGGGACCATTAGATGGGGGTAATTGAAAAAAGGAATTCATAATATTTGTCCCCTTGTTGACTCTTTCAAATAAATCCAAAAGTAGCATTTTTCGAGGACAAGAAACATTCAAGCTTAGGCTATTTTGATGCTTTCATTTTCACTCACTTTTCACAGGCTATTTTCTAGACATTAATTACATATATGTTCACTCTGAGATAGTTTTATGCAAGGTTTTCTATCATGAGTATGTGAATCAATGTTGCACTAGGGTTTTAGTATTTGTACCAAGTCATGATAATTTATCATCTATAATTCAAACTCATGTCAATTTTCCCTATTTTAGGAAATTTCAGCACTGAGTGGATAGCTCAGTACTACCGACCCATCCGTTGGTCGTACTGACAAATCATCAATCTACAATAGGGAAAGATGGAAATGTAGATGCTACATAGAAGGAAATCGATGCTACCAAGATATGTATTGATGATACCAAAGAATGTATTTGGTGATACCAAATCATGATCCAAGGAGCATCATAACTCAATAATAATTATCTCGGTGCCATTGACTCGCATGTCAGTGGTACTAACTTCAACATCCAAGGAGCACCAGAACTCGAGGATCAACTCCATTCTATTGAAACATAACATTGGTAATACTGACACTATTTGAGAGATTCAAGTTGGATGACTACTCGGTGCCACCAACATCCAGTCGGTGGAACTGATGATGTGTTATTCCTTCATATCCGAATTCAAGTCAAATCCAATGGTCGTGACTTAATGACGACCAAAGCAACCTAAGGGAGTGTAGTAAAAAAAGAGAGATCACTATTATCATGTTCTTGTAGAGCACATAGCTGAGGGAGGAGGATATGATGGATATAGCCATGGATTAGAATCTCTAGGAACTTTTGAAGGTCATATTTGTGGTTGAAATGTTACAAGTCATGTTGTTCATTAGAGTGGACCGTTGAGATGACTTCTCATTGGGTTTTCACATTGGTTTTCCAATGTTTACATTGTGGTCTTTCCTCTCTTTGTATAATTATTAAAATCATGTTCTGATAAACCCCTTATTCCTTTTAACCTGGAGTAGCCCATTATCATGTTATTGAATTCTATGAATTAATAATTTATTTCCTTCATTTGTGACATGAATATATGATATATTCATCGATTTGTCTATGCTTGATAACCAATTTGTTTATTCTTGATAACCAAAATCAAAGTAATAGATCCCTAATTGCTTTGGGAGAAGGATTAGGGGTCATACAAATTATAGATCTACATATCCTATATTGCACTTCGGGAGTAGGCTTACGACTATGAAAGAATAACCTAAAGATTTTATTAATTCACCTAACTAATTCCTAAACTGCTACATGAGTGAGGTTTGTTTTAGGTTAGGTAGAGTATTACACTGTAAGATTGGGTAATGCTTGCTACGAGTCTTTAGTCTAGATGAAAGGGTGAATAATTATTAGAAAAATGGAATTTGAATACAATATGTTCTGGTGAAACAACTAGTCCTGAGGAATCCATCACTTCTATTAACAACCACCATAATTT
This sequence comes from Alisma plantago-aquatica, assembly GCA_963693085.1. NCBI lineage: Eukaryota > Viridiplantae > Streptophyta > Magnoliopsida > Alismatales > Alismataceae > Alisma > Alisma plantago-aquatica. Next base: position 52,877,646 of record OY856409.1, read on the forward strand.
TTTATTTTTAGCTTGCTCTTAGTTAATTAAACAATAAAACAACTCTTTTCTAGTTCTAGATCATTTGGTCTTGGTATGTAGTAGTCTTTGGTGATTGTTTCCATGAGTTTGATACTTGGGCCTCATAAGCCTATATCATATGACACATGCACTTATGTTTTACACACAAAGTTTAAGCGTGTCACCGCATCACATTCCTTGAAGGGTATTGGTCTTCCTCTCTGCCTCCTATTATAAAAGGCTATTTCCTCCATCTAGAGACACACATAGACTGAAAAACTATATCAACAACATGACTTAGCATTCACTAGCTATGTTGCTTGATCAACCTCCCTTGAAAGAGACAACTTCATCAACTTGAACTCCACCTTGATTGATCGACCTTGTTAGAGATATATCATTTGACCTCCGCCACTCTATAGTTTGATGGACCACCCTTTAAAGAGATAGGATGATCGATCAACATCCACATCATGTTGACAGTCTTACCGTGATAGAGAAGATCAACTAACCATTATTGTTCTGTCGATTGATATATGTACTTTATCTGTCAGTTCAATCAACCTTAACTAATCAGCTATTGACCATCATGATGGATGCACATTCAACCTAGTTTTAGTTGCATTTTTAGCTCAAATTTTCATTTAATCATTTTACTTTATAACTAGCTTACATTTAGTTTTTCTTAATTTTATGTTAAAATCTAGGATTATGATCTAAATCCATAGGTTTCAACAATTTTTTTAAAAATGGATCATATTCCCATTAATTCCTCCCTTCATTGGTTGATGATTCCATCAATTGCTGCCTCATGGGAGTAGACTTCATGATGCATGCCAATAGACCTCCGGGTGGGTTTGCATCTTCCTTAAAAACCATTGGTTTGATCACCCTACCAAACCATAAGTTTTCTCACACTTCCAACCATCAGTTTTCTTGCACTGCTTTTTTGTTAGTTGACAACCAATGGAAGTTTAGTGCTTTCCTATCGACATTCACATTTCAACTAAAATGTTGTTCCTGCCAACCACAAAACCCCAACATTCACACCTTCAGATCAAACCTCTACCTTATGATGGAAGTGCAACACCCTCCTACTAATGGCTACCTTCTGATGAAAGTGCAACACCTTCCTACCGATGGTAATTTACTAATGGAACCTAATTTTTATCTTCAGATGGATGTTCTTGTCCTTTCTTCTAGCAGAACTCTTGTGCACTCACCTTCAAATGGAACCCCATGCTTATTTGTTCAATGGAAGTTTAACTATAAGTACTAATGGTCATCCATACTCTTCGCCTATCGATGGACATCGTGACCATTCATCTACTAATAGAAATACTACGGGTCACAGACCCTTCATCTACCTCATGCGGTTGCAGAGCATTAATCTTACCAAGAAATTTTAGAATTTTCAGATTTAAAAATATAAAATTAACTAAGATAACTATTAGTTTCTATCTTAAAGCCATTATATATATAACCTCTATATGAAGGCTGAGTTCCTTAATCTTGCATAGTTTCTAGCAAGAAAAATTCACCATTCACAAGCTCATCCTTCTTCTCATGGTATTTTACCATCAACTTTGACTAGTTTCTATTTCTTAAACTCAAAAACATCTAGCAAGTCATGATAGTCCTGAATAAAATCAATTATATATTCTTTTGAAAATTGATGAAAATTTACCTTACTTACCTCTTCACCCTCATTTAATCTTTCCATAAGTATAGTGCTTCACTCATCTTCCTCACTTGAACTTGAACCTCTAGAATCTTGAGAAGAGGAATCTCACGAACTATTGTGGGATACGTCCTTTTTCTTCTTCTCCTTCTAGTCCCTTCTCTTTTTACATCCAATCCTTCTTATACTTCTCTTCTCTCTTCTTATGGGCATTTTGGTGATTTACTTATTTGCCTTTCGTCATTCATTCATGAAGTGTCCCTTATGGACACACTCATATAAATGGGAACATGGTGAGTTATGCTTGCCATAACTTGCTTGCTGATGAGTGATTTTACTACATGAGAAATTATGACCAGGTTATTAACCCTAACTTAATCCTATTCTATGTGAATTTCACCCACTACCCTCTAGTGGAGAGTCTTATTGCATTATATCTTATAAGGTCAAATTATACACCCTTTGAAATAATTTATTTGTTAATCCAAGAGCTCAAGATCAATGCTTGTAGAAATTTTGTTATTTTATGGATTAAATTAACTATAGTGAATTAAAAGAAGATGTAAAGATAATTGAATTAATAAATTTTCCACCTACAAAATCAGTCTAGTTGTTACAACATTCTCAGTTACAACATTTTAGATCATGACCATGTGAAGTGGTATGCTTTCTTAATATTAATAGTACAAGGATCGCATTCCCTGTGGGATCAAGGTATTGCTAACCAGAGATCATTAACTAATCATCCTAGAGAACCACTTTTATGATCTTTTCCAGGGTTCAATGTATCAAATCTATAATCTAATTCAAGATTTCACAATTTCTACATCTAAGATTGTATAAACATGCAAATTTCATGGAGAAGTCAACTAACAAGAAATAAACAATTGGGAATCAATCTATATATCAATAAAAACAAAATTTGTTAACAAGAAGAATGAAATATGAGCAACCAGGCTACTCCTTATGCCCCAATGTAGGAACTCTTTCTCATGTTCATGGTAAAAACACAAATACAAGAAGAAGAGAGAGAATAACGTCATATAAGATGTAGAGAAATAAGGCTGGTGATCTTTGACAATAGATCCTTGCTTAGGAAATAACAAGTTTGACAATCTTCACAAAGAAGATAGCATTCCTCCTCTTTTCATAGATCCTTTCTCTAGAAAATGGACTAGAACAAAGAATAGTCACCCATCTTGTCATTAGGGTATAATTTTTTTATGTAGGTGTTGTTTGTATCCATCAACTATAACTTCGGCTGGGTTGGTGACATCTTATGAAAATTGACTATGTTATGTCATGCGATCGACTGGTGTTTCTAGTTCAATTGACTGACCTTTAAGTGGTTGTGTGACTGATATTCTAGTCATTTTACTCATGCATGAGTTCATCAAGTGGAATTTTCTTTCTTACTTCTATTGAGTTTTTGATTGATCCTTTAGAAAGGACAACCAATCGGTTGGATACTGATGAGTGTCTTTGAAAATTTCTCAGTTATTCGACCCATTGGTTTAGTCGATCAATTAGCCTCAGCTTGATGGAGTATGCTAATGTTGGGTCAAGTTATTAGTGTGTCTAGTTAATTGACTCATGATCCATAGTAAATTCAGTGAGACTTCATAACATTTTATCCTTAATCGATCAATTGGTTCACTCAGTGAGTGAATTGAATTATTTGATGCTCGGGGACTTCTTCATTGGCTCAGCCACCTAATTGACTAGAGAGACCAATTGATCGAGTGACCTTTTGGATCATGGATCAATGTTTTTATGAGTCTTCAATTGCTTGGTGATATGTGGGATGGGTCAGGATGACTCACTTACATGGATGAGTGTATTACTATAACGCCCCTCCCCCAGTTATCCCCAATGAAAAGTGACTGAGAGGGGAAGGGTCATTATCATAACTACAAGATCTATGTTTATCAAGTAACCAATGATAACTTAAAATTTAATTGAATTGAAAAGTGTTTGACAACAATATGAAGATAAAACCTCCTACAAGGATTTACATGATATGATCAAAGGAACGTAAGTGTGGAAATAGGAGATAAATCTATCTATCTAATCATCCAGTAGTCTTTATCCGTGTTTTCTTTTTGTTCCATCTTTAGGATGTCCATTTCTTCAGGTATTATGTAGATTAACCTAAAATGTCGACGATAAAAATGTGACCGTATATCTCTATATTGTGCATGTGGTGAAACAAAATGTGTATATATAGGTGTAATAGTGTAATCAACCATATCAAAATTTATAACTAAATAATAAAACCTACATTTTTTAACTTCCCAACCCATATTTTCCTAGTCTCAATGGGTACATTCATCCATTACTTCATCATCCAGTTTGTGGGGTTTGGTCCAACATCAGAATCATGGTGACCATCCATCATTGAACTTGGTCACCTTACATCTACAATGTTGGTCACTTCTTTAGTGAGTCATCCTTAGTTTTTAGGGAGGTTTACCTCCTTCGACTACCCCTTTAGATAGTGCACAATTGGGTTCAGGAAAGTTATTATTATATAAGGTGATACACAGAGGGCTTTATAGTTTACAGAAAATATATGAACAACCAAGAAGTTTAATTGTGTGATAGTCATGAAACTCCAGAAAACATCAGAAGTCAATAAGAGTGATTATTCATAAGTTACCACATACCTTTCATCAGGGATGATTTCATTCCAAGAAAATAAGTGTAGTTTATCAACCAACTAAAACAATCAACCTGTAATTTATGTTTAACACCCATTCATTACTTTTGTATGAACAAGATAACACATAAATCTGACTTGGGCCCTAAGTCATGGTTTTTGGTCACATTAGGGTTACATCGGGGTTATATTTCTCAAACCCTAAATGTCACATATATAGGCTTTACAACTTAGGAAACCCTAATATGAAATTATGTGAACCCTAAATATTAGATTAGATCCTATTATACATTTCCATAAAATTAGATCAGACTTCATTCATTATGAATAACTAAGTAATATATGATCAACAACTTCATGAATTTAGGGTTTGTATTCATTCAATAACATTAAAGTGTGAATTACTATATACTTTTGGGATTGTAGATAGAATAATGTAATAAGATATATTATATTGGATTCTGCATATTTTTCTAATCATTTTGATATATATTCACTATCACCCAAGTTACCATATATTTTCTAGAACTTTTACAAAGTTAAATATCATGTAGACAATCATAGATTCCCACGTTGGCAGGATACCCGTTTATCTATGCATGACAACTCCCGATTTAAATAATAGGAGAAAGACTTATCTTACCACTACATTGTAACATGTATGTCATGTGGATGAGGGTAGATCAGTCCAATCCCCCCCAGGGTTTTTCCCTCCCATGCCACTCAAGCGAGTAGTCAACCATGAGGTCATACCATCATTTACTATGTTGTTGGGTGCATGAAAACCATGGTTGAGGGTTAAAATATCTTTTCTAGGCTCATCCAAAGTCAACAAAAAAAAGTGTAGTGGTTGAGGTGGTTAGGAGAGGGGGATAGGGGTCTAGAATAGAAGTAAGATGAAGAAGATGAATTCAGATAATTACCTTGATCCAAAACAAACTAGAGACTTAGGAAGCTTCCGAGACGTCTACTAAAGCATTTCTACCATTTGTCAATCGTTATAATGGTTGGAGATGAGTTCTCAGTGAAGCTTTATAAGATTTATACACAATGATCAGGGAAGTGGTGACATCGACTTCTTCATTGCTTCAAAACATGTCAAGTCACCTAAGAGTGTCTATGCGATGGTTCTGACCAAGCCATTTGGCCCAAGGTGCTTTAGAGAACAAGAACATTGGTGGTGGCTTGTTGGGGATGACAAAGACCTGGGAAGGGGTGATGGAAGGGCTTGACAGCCAATTGGGGGTGTCTTTGAGGGTGTGAGGAGTCGAGTGTACTAATGGAATCCTATTTTATAGGACGGGGTTAAGTGTAGGCGAAATCATACTCAACCCTATCTCTCTAGTTTGCTTGCAATTTGGATCTTTTCCATTCACACAATGATAATGGATGTAGTTGATTTCGTTAGATCCATCATTATCTCCTGATTACAATGGAACTTATTTTAGGGAAGATGATAAAGAGGAGATAGAGTAATGGTTGGGGATAGAAACCATGACTAAGTCAGAATCTGATTGGGAGTTAGATGATGGTTGCTTATCATTTGACACTAATCCAATGTCTAGGTTAGGTATATGAGCCTTTGTCACATTGTGTCCCATGGACTTTAGGCTAGGCGTATTGTTATTTAAATAATATTTATATTTGATCAGTTCTAGGATAGACTTTATCTATTTCATGCGAAAATCCTAGGGGCTTCTAGGAAACTCCAATTTCTCCAAAATTTTGAAACATAGCAATGAAATTATATCAATTTGTGTAAATTTTGTTAACTAGATACTAAAGTTAATTATTTTTTCCTAGCCTTCCAAATAATCTTTATTGATTATTTAAGGAATGCAATTACTTATTATCTACTCAAACATGAAAAGTACTCCTATTTTTGTATCTCCTCACATTGGGTGCAAGGTGGGGCCTAACTAAGCCCTTTGTTTGCCCTCAACTTCTCGTTTACGTGAATAAGGCATTATCATATGTTTGTTATCCAATTACCCATTATTCTTGGCAACTGCTATATTATTGGGTTTTCCTTTACATCATTAAATCATCAAGTATTAATGTCTGTAGACTCTTGTTGTTGATGCGGCTATGAAAGGTGAAAAAATTGTGATAGCTATGGCTCTGCTTGATGTAATAGGTAGATGGAAGGGGAGGTGCTACTGTGAACATTCAAACCCATTCTATCACTGAATACGAAATAAGAGCTACTTAATTTGCATTAAAGATTCACTCAAACTATCATTCACAACCAATCACCATTCTCACTGATAGCTACAAAGCAATCAAATCGATTGAAGGATTAGCAGATGAGAACCCAGCGTTCCATCCATGGCTCATCTCTGTGAACAATATGCTCGATGGAATGCCTATGACGAGCATTATCAAGGTTCCGAGACAAAAAACCCATATAGCCGATGCTTTGGCTAAGCATCACCTCCAAAACTAAAAGGAGATCTATACCTACACAACACCTCCACTCGACCCTATGGGTCTCAGTATCCCATCTTATTTCTGTAATGGTAGGAGTCCTACCAAGTTTACTTTCATAGCCGATACTGTAGCCAATTTTGAGTTCAAACCTGCAAGAGGAGGGTGGGATAAATAATAAAGCCTCCTAACTTCCCAAAAAAAAATCATCAAGTTTTAATAGATTATTGAAAATAACAAAATACACAAAGTCCTTTATACCTGAAGAAATTTTATTCATAACCCCAAATTGTTTAAATGAAGCATGGAAATTCAAGGCTTTCTAATATAACCATATTAATACATTATTTGGATCCATATATAAAATCATACATGAAAATTCAGGTTATAACATCCTTTCCTCTTTATAGGAGTTTTGTCCTTAAAATTCAACCTAATTATCAAAAGGTGGGGGTGTGTCTTTTTCATGTTCGTCTTTAGATCCCATGTGGCTTCATCCTCACCGTGGTGTTACCAAAGAACCTTTACAAACTCAATTTGTTTATTTATGAGATCCTTCACATTTGGATCTAAGATCCTCACAGGATACTTAGGGTAAGACAATGTTTCTTGGAGATCTATTGGTCTTATGTTCAAAACATGGGCATGGACTTCCACATAGTGCTTCAGGTTGGACACATGGAATACATCATGCATCATTGTATACTACAGTGGTAGGGTAAGACAATAAGTCCCCTTTCCAATCCATTCCAGAATCTTGAATGGACCCACATATCAGGGTCTTAGCTTTCCTCTCTTCTTAGCTATGGCTCAGAGGGCTTGGATTTTTAGAAATACATGATCTCTCATAACAAAGTGCAGATCTATCTACTTTGCATTTGAAAAATACTTTTGTCGATCATGTGCCATCTTCAGTCTTTTCTTTATAATAAGAATTTTATCACATATAATTATAGTTCCTCAGATCTAAGTAGGGCTCTCTCACTGACATCATCCCAGTGAAGCGATGACTGACACGACCTCCCATGGAGAGATTTATATGGAGGCATCTTAATATTGTCTTGGTAATTATTGTTATATCCAAAATCAGTTGAGGGTAGATATTGTTCCCAAAATCCACCACAATGTAGGAGACATGCCCTTAGCAGATCATATAGAGTCTGGATCATGCATTATAAGTGACAATCAGTCTAAGAGTGGTAGGTTTTTGACGTGTATTTTACTACGCGCTAAAAATGCAAGTGTACGCATCGAGTAGTACAGGCCTTGTGAGGCCCGAGTCGAACACAGGGATACTCGGAATTGTTGGAGACTCCTACTAACTATTTGCGATCAGCTAAGCCGAATAACAAATTGGGGTTGTTGAATAAAATTAAAAGAAAATAAAAATAAAATAAAGCAAACAATCGATTAAAGGTTAATTTAATCAATTCAAAAATGTATCTTTAGGATTGCGGTTTCCCCGTGGGTTTTCATTGTATTAGATTTTATATAATGCCTCAATCATCTCTCTCTATCCGGGTAGTGGCCTGAAAACAGAATTGCCCACTGTCGTGGTGCAATTCACTACTTAGGTTTAGGTCGGTTCCACCGTCGTAGTAACCTATCCCCTAAACTAAGTGCATTACGAACGATCTCTCAGTATCCACCATTAATTTTACACCACCTTGTTCAAGGGATTTATCGATTAATGTAGGTTCCGTCTCTTTTCAGCCGTTAATCCTTCTGTCAAAGTGATTAAGGGCATTAGGTTATTATTATGGTGATCAAGCATAACAATATATGGAGAAAACGAAACTATACCACGGATTTAAGAGAGAAAATATGAATTACTATTATAAAACTGTCATACAATGAATTCCCGGGCTACTTCGGGTCCTAAAGATGGAGGGGATTAGCCCCGCATGTTCATCTCACACAAGTACATGGTAGAAATAGGGGAAATCATATGAAAAACGTGAATAGAAAGGGAAAACCCCTGAATGGAGAAGAACCGATTGATCCTTTGCGTAGAACACATGCTTTCCCGCCTCTCGGTGGTGAAATCTGTCTTCGGCAGCGTCCGGATCGACTGGTATGAACTTCTGGCCTCCGTTCTCCTTTCTCCTCCTCCTCGAAACTTGTGCAATGGCCAATGAGATATCTCTTTCCACCTGGCGGCCGTCATTAGGTATAAGTCCCTAATTAGGTCGTTAATTAACTCCAGCCGTCTGATTGAGATCAATCTGAATCCAACACATATCTGACAGCGTCGATACCATCGACGCGAGTCGATGGTATCGACCCGCTGCAGTAGCGAACCCTTCCTTTGTCGCGCCCGACATCATCTCGATACCATCTACTTCCTTTAGGCATCGGTTTTGTCGTTTTGCGACGCTGTAGCCTCTGTGCGTCGATGGTATCAACTTGGTGCCGATACTATCGACTTCTTCTTCGCCAACAACCTGAAGGTGACTCGATACCATCGACATCAAAGTCGATAGTATCGACTTTTTCCTGCTTCTTTCGGCTGGCAACCTGTGACCATGTCGATGGTATCGACGGAAGCAAATACTCATTTGTTCTGAAATTAAAAGACAAGATCACATCAATTCACACAAATAATAATAATTTGACAATTAATGCTCAAAATGATGAAATAAAGGGAATTTGACATAAAATAGCAACAAAGACCAAATTGGATGAATTATGTGATATTAACCATAGAAATGACTAATTAAAGCATAAAACACATATAAAACAGGTCTATAAATGCGACTCAAAATCATCGCATCAGTTTTGCTAAAGTTCAGCCTCATTCCGATTTCTTCTTGAACTTGCTTCCACAACTTGGAGGTAAATTTAGGGTCATGGTTAGAGAAGATCAATCTAGGAATGTCATGTAGAAAAAATATTATATATCTTGGATAAGTATAACACCTTAGTAGTAATCTTTAGGGTAAAGAAGTGTTTTGACTTTGTTAGGCAGTTCACCATGACCCATACAATGTCGTGTCATTTTTTGGTCTTGGGGAGACCCAATAAAAAATCCACAATGATCTGGTCCCACTTTTACTTGGGGATCTTGATGGATTACAAAAATTCACTAGGTCACTAATGTTCAAACTTCACCATTTGGCACGTGAGACAGCTAGCCACAAGTAAGGCTATGTCAAACTTAATTCTTGGCAACCAGAAGTATCTTTGCAGATCTTTGAACATTTTAGTGGTGTCATGATGCACAATGTACTTCAATACATGGGCCTCTTATAGGATGTGATCCTTTAGTGGTGAATCCTTGCGAAACCAAAGACAATGTTTATACTAAATTCCTCCATCCACACCCACTAAGAGGTGGGTTTGAGGCTTTGACATCAGGGCCTTCATCTTCTCTAGGTCTGGGCTGACTTGTTGGGCGGCTACAAGTTTAGTCAATAGGTCGAGGACAATCTGGATGTTAGACAAACAAAGACAATCCGCCAATTGTTTTGGATTCCATTTGGAAAATTCTTATAGTCTCCTCCATTGGGTGGCCATGCCATCCGCACAACTGAGCTTCTTGTGATTGAGGGCATCAACCACCACATTATCCTTATCAAGATGGTTAGATTTGGTGAAGTCATAATCTTTCATAGACTCCATCCAACATTTATACTACATGTTTAGGTCCTTCTGAGTCAAGAGGTACTTTGGACTCTTATGGTTGGTTAAGATGTTGTAGGTGGCCCCATACATGTAGTTTCTACAGATCATCAGGGCATAGAAGATCGTCGCAAGATGTAATTCATGACTCAGATAGTTCAACTCATTTGTCTTGAGATGTCTTGAGACAAGGAGATGACATGTTGGACTTTCTCTAAGACACAAGCTAAACCCATCTTTGATGTGTCATTGAAGATTACAAATCTATCATTTCCCAAGGATAGGGTTAACACAAGGGCTGAGGCAAGCTTGTCCTTCAACTCTTGGAATCCTACTCACATAGGTTGGACTATATGAACTTCTCATACTTCCATCTTTGTGAGGGGTACAACAGTCTTCATGAAATCCTTGAGGAACCATTGGTAGTACCTGGTTAGTCTAAGGAAATTGTAAACTTCATATGGGGACTTTGGTGTTGGACATTCAAGGAAGGGCTGGAAATTTTTTTCATGAGCTTCATCAACACACTCAATGAGTTGGACAACCCAAAGGGAGTAACTAGAAAGTGATAGTGGTCATAATAGGTTCAAAAAGTGATTTTTGAGAAGTCTTCCTTTCTAATTCATAATTGGCGGTACCCAGATAATAATTTGATCTTCAAGTAGACTGGGGAAGTTTGGATCTGGTCAAACATGTTTTCCATCCAGAGATCCACAATGCACATACAAAGTGACCGATCCTTCTTTTTTGCAAAAAACACCAGAGATCTCCAAGAATATGTGTTGGGTCAAATAAAACCATTATCTAGGAGTTCCTAAAATTTCTTATTCAACTCAAGCAACTCAGTGGGAGCCATTCGGTAATGCCCCCTAAAAATCGGGTTTGTCTTGGGAGCTAACTCCATGGAGAATTCATTCTGGAGGTATGCCTACCAAATATTTTGGGAACGCATCAGCATAGTCCCTGACTACCTCTATTTCTTCCAATGGGTGTGCCTAAGGCTCTGGGTCAATTATAATGGCTTGAAATGCTAGATTGCTTTAGCTATCATATGTTCTTCCGACATGGCTGACTCATATTGACTAGTGGTATCATCTTTCCTACCTCGAAAGGTGAAAGGCAGATAACTTGGCCTTTCTATTCTTACTTCCTTCCCCTAAAGTCTAGTTTTGCATTATAATTATAAATTTAGTCCATTCCTATAATGATATCAAATTCATTCGTATCAAGGATGATAAATTTGATAAGGAGTTCACTATTCATATATTAAATAGGGGTGACTGGTGCTTTTAAGAGGGATGAGAAAATACAACCATTGGGGGTGGTACCTCTAGGAGATACACCAAGTATTTGAAATACAAACAAAGCATAGTTATGGATTTTGATAAATGAAAGTATTGGTAGAACCAAATTTGAATAAAGCTTTGACCATATGACCCATAATATCAAGCATTCCTACATTTTATTCATTATATTCAAAATCTAACATGTATCACTATTGTAAAGGATATAAAATTTAGATCCCAAGGGTGGTTACCTTCTATGAGTTAACTAGCATTGGCCTAAGGTTCCTCATTGCAATGGCTAACACTCTAGACACACATTGATCACTAGAAACTAGGGCTACCACTGGTTGGCAGCAGCTATCAGCTAGCCAGCCACTGGGCCAAGCCTCTACATGGTCGGAAGGGGATTGTTGAACTAAATCTGTCCCTCTTGTTTGTAGTGATACCACACCATCCTATCAAAGCACCATTTGTCATAATGCCTCATCTAATAGTTGCGACACCTCCGGGGACCCACACTGTTGCAAACTTCATTGTGAGGCTTTCCTCTTCATCTATATCTATCCTTGTCAGGATTGTGGCCCTAAACCTTCAGAGAAGAGATGAATTCAGTAACACTAGGTACCCTTTGTGTGGGTTCCTAAAGGGTAGGATGATCTTTCCATCTTCAACGAGAAGTGAAGTGCCTCAGTGAAGTTCAGGGGTTTTCTTGCCTTCACGTGTGGTTGCAGTTGGGGTGCAGATACTCAATAAAATGCTCCACTCTTTACTCCTAGGTCAGCGTGTAGGAGAAGCACTCAAGGAGTCAGAACTTCTAGGTGTACTCTTCCAAAAACATTTTGCCCTGGCAGAGGATCATAAACTACTTCTCCTTATCCTTCTTGGTGGAGTTGGGGACAATCCTTGTGGTGAAGATGGTGTGGAAATTCTTCCAGGCTATATGACATGGTTTTTACTACACTAACAAATTCACCCATGGCTGAAATCCCTGAGTTTTTACCAAAACCTTGTGCAATAATACCACCCACAAGTGGAAGGCTTTAATCACATTATAGTTCAGGATTGAATCCCAAAGGACAACATTTTTAAGAATCTTGCTTGTCAGATCCATTCCAAGTAAGAATAATATTTAGAACAAGAGATTGATTTTGATTTGGTTAAACTAATTGCAAGGAAAGTAAAAGAGCGGCATTAAAACTGGATCTAGATTAATGATGGGAATCACTGGGGTGGTATTGGGTTTCACCACCACTACACATGCAAACACGTCCAAAACACATCCAGGAAAGATAAAACCATCCAAATGGAGTTGCAAACCCTATGTACGGAAGTTAGGTTCACATAAGCATTACCTATAGGCATCAGATGTCTTATCACCTGCAAATCACACACTTACTACTCCGAAGATATCTTTTAGAAGTTCTCACCAAGGAATCAACCATGCTAAATGATATTAATAAACCTAAGTATTGAAGTTCTCACAACAAAGGGTTATAATAGATCATGCAAGGTAGGTGATTAGTCCACAAGTGATCAGCCTCATACGTGGGTGTAGAGAGTGGAGACATGTCTAAGTCATCGAACTTTTATAATTTATAATACCTAAATGCCTGAGACATCTGCAACTAGCACATGGTCGAAGTAGTTCGGGGTCAAACGTAGGGATAGGAAGAATGGCACTTCGGAACTCAAGTTTCACTTGTCTAAGCACATCAAATAGGTAAACAGAGGGGTTTGGTTGTAACAAGAAAACACCACAAAGGAAATAAACTGAAAGACTATCTCAAACTGGAGTTACCAAAAATATTATGATTTTAGGGTTTAGCAATTTTTATAGGGGTTTGCATATCAGAAGCTAAGAGAATACAACTATCGTCGAGAAAAGGCATGGAGGAAGAAAACTTAGGCATAACAAGCGACCATGGGAAGCTTCCAGCATACTCTTCTCTCAAAGAGGATGCCTCTAACCATGTACCAACTCCCTCTCTCAAGGGTGGTGGCCGTAGATTAGAGTGGAGAGGCAAACTGAAGCAGCCTTAATCTTGGGTACTCTCATATACCCGAATTAGACCAAACTCCAGAGTTGTGACAACCCTCTCTCAAGGGTGTCGAAATGGGAAACACGATTCGATAGCTAGTCAAAAGGGTGATCCAAAATAAGAGACTAGAGTTTAGATGCTATAAAGAAATCATCCAACAAAAAGGATCCATATACAGAACAATATGAGGTAAACTCCATAGTTTCCAATAAGCTTAAAGAGAGCAAAAGGTTTAGTTACAATGCATAGGGAAATGAAAGTAAAATGCAGTAAAAAGGGAAAGATAAGTATCAGTCTCCTTGATTTAGGAGGTCGATATACAATAGTGGACCCCTAAGGTTCCCCCAACCTGATACCAGGCAGGAGCTCTTCCCGATACGCTCATGTCAGGCTCGTGACCATGTCGGGTTCTGAGCTGTGACAGCTAGGGCATACCGGGAGGGACTCCCTTCCCGATACGGTTGTGTCAGGTTGCCAGCCTTGTCGGGAAACTCGCCTTGATGGTAGGTCTGTATCAGGCTCAGTATCGCATCAGGTTAGGGAACACTTAGGCTCTTAGGTTCCTTGTATCAGGTGTAGAGGGGAGAGCCGTCTCGGGTTGCAACCCATCTAGGAACCCGACACATTGAGGTGGCCTTCTTGGTCGTATCATGCTGCTGCAACTACCGAGATGGGTTCTAAGTGAACTCCTCCTTCCCCTCTCGGGTTGGGGGTGTGCTCACCTAGTGTCGCATGGCACACCTCGAAACTCAACACACTATCTCTGCTTCCAAAGTTAGCTCTCATTGGGTTTCAACCCGTCCCATCAAAGTCTTGTAGATGCTATTTATAGGTAGCAGCTGGTAGAGGTTGCAGTTCTTGTGGGGCCACATATCCATTATCGACTCTGTTCATGTGGCTTCAGAGGAGGGTCGACATGTCTGTCGCCCGGAACGACTGGAGTCGTGTGTTGGGTTGCGATCAAACTACGCTTGATCGTATCGGGATAATGACCCTAGTGGGAAGCTACTCTGATGAGTGGCTTCATCGCGTGACAGACTCCATCGGGTTGACGAGTTATGGCGGGAAAAGCTCCCTGTCGGGTAGATAGCATACCGCTCGTTAGAACTCCTCACACGAAACTCCCGTATCGGGTTGCTTCTGTGTTGGGCAGTGACTGTGGCAGGTAAATGGGTGTGTCATGCGACCAATAGAAGAGCCGGTGCAGGTGCTCATTGTAGATGGGCCAGGACGGGGCCTTCTTGCGGCCTTTGGGTGAAAAAAATGAGGGAAATCTCTACAAAAGATGGAAAAGGATTCAGGAGCATAGTGTGGGTTACTTCTGTGCAATAACATGATAAAACAGAGAGGAAAACAATTTAGAAGGAAGGTTTGACAACTAAATATAGGCCCTAAATAGCCATAAAATGGGTGTTATCACCTCCCCCAAACTTAGCATTTTGATTTTCCTCAATCAATCTGTATCTATTTTAAAACTTTGTTTGTGATACTTCTTCAAAGCCAGGTGTAGTCTTCGGACAAGGGGTTTAAAGGAATTTTTGAGATTCCCCTGGGAAAATTACGTCTGACTACGAAAAACAGACTTTATTTTTCTTGCCTTATTTAAGTAAAAAATTTCTCTTCAGCCTTAGTGAGACTTTTGGTGCATGGTTTCGAAGCTAGCTCTCACACCAAACAGCTTGGGAGTAGGAAGTTGGGTTTTTTTGGGTAGGCTTAAGGATTTTTGGGTTTTTCTTGTTTCCCATCGGTCCATCCAGGTATGGGTCTATCAACGGGCAAGTGGTCATTGCAGTCCAAGCCAGTTGTCTTTAGAGAAGTGATTTCACATCCTACGTACCACTGCCCCCGATCTACCATGCTTAATGATGGGTACTTTTAGAGAGAGAAGTGTTTTTTTTCATTTGGCACAACTCTCATGCTTTTATTCACTCTCATAAGGCTTTTCTCTCTTTTTGGGATTTTTAGTGGGTAGGGAAAAGAAGAAAGATGAGAAGGGGAAGAAATTTTTAGGTACCTCCCTCACTGACATAGTACCCTCCAAACTTACCCCACACTCTGTCCCCAGAGTTGTGAGATAAGTAGGAAAGGGTAGACATAGGTCAGTGAGGGTTTTAGTTGGTGCATGTGACTTTGTCAGATAGAAGCTCCAACACATACTCTCCGGGTTTGTTGTGGTAGTCAATGTGGTGGTGCTTGTCAGGTGTTTGTTGTAGCATCACCAAGCTAGAGATCCATTCTAACACGTAGATGCCACAATCTTATGATTGTGGAGTTTGTTATAGACTGTTGTGGTAGAATTGGAGCTCGTGCCATTTGTTCTCCATGTTCTCCAGGAATGGCTGGATCAACGCCGCCACCTCGATGTAGTATTTCCTTGCTAAGCACTCGAGGGGTGTCAATGGAGTTGATGTACACTATACCAGATGATCTTTGTTGTGGTCGGAACTGTTGTAGAAGATTGCTGCTCGTGGGCGAGTGTACACCATTATGAGCGTCCAATGGTTGTAATGCAACATTGGAAAGAATATGATACACGACATTCTGCATTATATCTCAACCAGAAATAGTTGTTTTGCTCCTGATTCATCAGCTAGGCAGATATCATTGAACACCATTGGGTGAGCGATGTAGGCATGTTCAAACTTCTTCTGTAAATTTTGGATGTAGGCTGACGCCACCGACAGCGCTAGACATCCTCCTACCTTTACTAAGTCCTGAAGGTCATCAAGAAGGATTATGATGTTGTCTGTCTCATAAATGACGTCTGCAAGGGTAGAATCAGCTAGCCTGAGGAGGATTACATTGACTTGTTCCTGAGTCAGTGAAGCACACGCGGAATGGTCAAAATTGTTGATCATCATTTCTGAAATAGCATGCAAAGAGGAGTCTTCATTGGCGAGTATCTCTCACAGAACGTCCATCTGCCTGCCTACCCCATAGACATTCGTGGCCATCTGGGCATCTTCTCCTAGGATCTGCTGGGTTGTGATGATTTAGTTTCTCAGTCATTGTCCAACAACTACTCGGGTATGCCTGCATCTAGGAAATAATGTATGTCCTTGATCAGCAACAACACGTATGTGCTTCTGAGCTGATAGAAATTCTAGCCTTGGAGGTTTCATATATATCCGAAGATGTGGAGCAGCTCCATGGAGCGTAGGACTATGAATGTGCTATTTCCACTTCCCGGCTCTTCTTGGTTGGGGAAGTCTCTGAGGGAGAATAAGTTCCAAATGTCGTTGTGGCATTGGACTCCTTGCTTGATGGCACGAAGAAGACGTAGCGGGAGAAGCCTGAGATGCTTATCTTCTGGGCATATGAATATGTGTCCTGAGCGAGGGACCTCTTTGGTGCAGCAGTTGAGGAGCTGGACATCGTGGCTGCGGAGGTCTACCACACAAAGGAACCAATTTCTTCTATGCTTGTAGGGGGCCAACATCAGGTTTGGGTTGTGCTCTTTGATGTATTGTAGCATGTTGGCTACCTGGATGGAGTCATACGCCCCTTTCATTAATCTTCTTGCCAAGGCCAGGGTGGCATTGTAAATTGGCTTTTGTCCTATCCTGGTGCCTAAATTCTCGATCATAGCACCTTCCAGGACCCAAAAGAGGATCTTCCCTACTACGGCTGGGGAGCAGAACATGTTTTTCAGCACTTCTTGTCGTACAGAGAAGTAATCGTCACTCCAGACGACATCCTCTCCATCTTCCTGTGACCTCAAGACCGCATTCAGAAGCTTATGGTCTCTGACCGTCAAGTAGCCAATGGACCGTCTATCGAAGTCGGCCATCTCGAAGGAGGGAATCTCTGACAAAGCAAAAAACACATTTGTCGTCAAACTCCTAGCTCTAGGGGGGTGCTTGCCGTTAGTAGAATATATGTCACCCCCTTCTCCCTCAGATTCATTAGAAGAGCCCTCCACTAGGCTAATGGATACATCTGCGTCTTCAACTTCATCTAGGAAGGATGAGGGAGCAGCTATGTCGACGCCACAGGTGCTTTCCTGTCCTCCTGGAGCCCCATCGACGGGCTTCTTCGTCATTTCTTCCTCGAGCATTGAGGAGGGCCCGCTGGAGGAGGAAGGAGACAATGTTCCTGAAGAGGACGCCGAAGACGAGGGCTGAGAGTCGGGGCCTGGAGGCGATGGGGACCTCCTAGGATGTCTAGAGTGGGGGTGGTCGTCCCTCCAGTTCAGCCTCTCTTCAATATCATCGAGGCATTGGAGTGTCATCTGCATTGTGTTATTCAGTGCCTCTAGTTGGCCAGGAAGGCCAACTAGGGTTAGCAGTTGATGCTCCTGCTCACTTAGCCTCCTCTGGAAAACATTGAACTTTCGGGTTAGGGAAGCAAATGTAGCTGAGTGATTTCTTGTTACCTCCCACAAGTTGTCAAACTCCTGTCATAGGCCCTGCCCCAGTGATGGGGTGGATGTAGTTGATCAACCTCTCATCCTCGTAATGCTCCTCACGTGAAAAGTTCGGCCTAAAGAGTGTGCATCTTCAAGCGGGGCTGAGTCCATCTGAATCATCTATGAGGGCATTTTTCAGGGTGGGGCGTTAGCACCTTTGTGGCTGCCTCCGCCTTGTCAGTCTGGGGTGGTGGAGAAGGGTGTGAAGAGGGTGGTTGTTGATTTACCATCTGACTCTCTACGTCCTCCCCCACAGAAACTACCGACATCATCGGTAGCGACGTTAGTGTGGGCTGCATAGCCCTAAGCTCCACCTCTAGGAGCTCAGTGAATGCATCATTGTTGGCATCTAGGTGTACCGCTGCCTATGCCATTGAAGGCATAGTTGAAGCTTCAGGAGCTGTGGTTATCTCTTCCGCAGTAGTGTCCTCGGGGGCTATCACCATTATTTCTGCCCCGGTGGTATCAACGGACTCCACGACTTTCATTATCTCTTCAGTAGCCACGTCAGGTATTGTTGTGGTGGTTGTGGCTAGTTCGGTGACGACATGAGCGGTGGACGTCTCGACGATGGCAGTGAGAGGCAAGTCAACGAGGATGACCGCTAATGACTTGTCCCATCGAGCGTTGAGGGGGATTGGTCTTCTTGTGGGTGCTGCCCCTTAGGGGACGCTTTTGGTGGAAGTATAAGCAGCTTCTTCCATCTCGTCTGGAAAAGCTTGTATCTCTGCTGGTGTAAAGACCAATTTTTCTGCATCGTAGTTAATGCAGAGCGGGATGGGCAGGAGGGTGGTAGTTCTTGCAAACTTGTAGAAGTAGCGGCGACCCTCCTTTTTGATAATATTTTCTCGTGCCAAGAACTTCATGTCCATCTTGTCATCACCTTGTGTCCTTGATAGGCTGCACGGCTCCTTAGGGTACCCCAACCCTACCACAATTAAGTTGACGATCCCTCCCATGCAGTACTCTTTGGTGGCATCTTTTATTAGATGCAACTAGCTTAGCAGAAAGTGCCCCAAGTTAATCACCTTCCCCTCCATCATGTACCACATAAGATGGAGTTCTTTGGTGTATAGATTGCTCATTTCATATTTGCTAAAAAGGAGGCTCGCCACAAACTTGTGGATGATTATCCTAAAATAGGAGTGGATTGCCGCCACCTTGCTCCCTGGCTTGAATGATGATTTTCCAGTTAGCTTCTTCCATAGATTGACTGGGTTGAAGCCGTCATTTTTTGTGATTCTAACACTGTTGTTCAGGAGCTCCTTCTCGGCATCATTGCAGGAGAATATCTCATTGAGCAGTTTCTCCAAGATGTCGTACGCAACGTTGTAAAGGCGCCCTTGCAGTTTATTCGCCCCGCCAAATCTTTTGACTTCTTCTACTGTATTCAGCAGCCGATGGAGGGATGACATGAACTCTTTTGTGAGTTCAGTGTAAGAGGCGGAGTAACTAAATCATATCTTCCTCAGCCCGGTAGCTTGTAAGCCATTTTTAGCCTGCTAAAAATGTTGAGCTGATGGAAGGACGATTGGTGGCAGAATAGGGTTGGCTGGTAGACTTTAGTCACCAATTCTGTATACCGCTACTGGTGCTCCATGTCTCGAGGCACAAACCATCCTAGAGAGTGGGTCAGGGGCTCCGGTCCTACCGTTGTCATTGGGGCTGCTCCCATTTCTATTCTGGGCCGCTTCTCTGCCCCAGACAGCCCCGTTGTAACGGGGTTGGGCACTTCTTCCTAGTTGAGGATTCTTCGGTTGTGGCCTCAAGATTGATCCTTCGGCCATGCTCATCGACTTGGACGATGGTTGCTTGGTGCGGGCTATTTCTACAACGTTTAAACAAGAGTGGGGTAAGTAATAGGATTACAGACTTGATCACCTTACCCAATATTGGGTGACAAACCAAAAGAGTCGTGTCGCCCAATACAAGATAGGCGATGCTTGAAAAAATGACAATGGGTCAGAGTCTACATCAAAATAATCTCACGTGACATGAGAATACACGATACAACAAGTCAGTATCGGGCAGAGATAAAACACATCTTGTCACCCAATAAGTGGTCTCACTGATAGGGTGGGCTGATATCGGGTCGCATTAATAAAATAAGGCTTTCCCGATAAGGCTCAACGCGATACTCATCTCACCCGGCAGGGCTCGAAATCCGATGCGGTCTTAGAGTGGCAGAGTAAAAGGCAAGCTTATCGCGCGATCAGCGAAGCACGATACGAACAAGGGTCCAGCCTGACACATGTTCGTAAGATAAAGGTGCCGCCCGATACTATACAGTGTCGGGTGATACGAGTCAAAGCATCTTTGTAAAACAATATTGGGTGATATGAGTCTTGCTCGGTATGCTTCATATCGTTTGTATGTGTGTATCACGCATCAAGTGTGTTGCGCGATACGATCAAAAGACCGATGCATGAAAAAACCCTTCACAAAGCCAAGTCCAATTCCCGATAAAGTATCGTGTAAAGGGTGTCGCGTGACACACATTTTGCCCGACACGAGCTGGGTGATACACAAACTTGATAAGAAACAAAGGCCCTTGCCCGACACGGGTCTCACTCGAGGAAAGACGTCACGCGATAAGCTTTACCCGATACGTTTTGTGCGACACAATTGATTGAATTAGCCGATAAGGTGTATCAGGTTATACCTGTATCATGCGAGATTACTGGTGCGTGACACGGGTATCGCAGGAGAGATAGGCCGACACGGGAGCTGAAGTGAAGGCTAGATGCACAATACGGGAGTAGGTGAAAAGTAAATGCGGGTGCCCAACATGGTTAAACTCAAGTTACTCTATATAATGGTGGCAGGCGGGGGTAAATCGAGTAATACAAGGACAGTGTCATGCGAGGAGGCGAAACATCTCATGAGACATAGTAAAATCAGTCTAATCCATCACGTCGGGGGGCGATTTGGCTTCCTAAGCAAGCTTCTCGCTGCGCGGAATGCATTTCGTGAGGGATTCGCATGTCGCGTAGTACCTCTGCCTAATATGTTTCGTGCCCTTCTTGCCACCCACGGGTTGCATTGGCCAAAATGGCATGGGCGTGTCGGTCGATAATGTAGTTTACCTGACATACTACTCAAGGAGCTGAGGGTGTCATCCTTAAGAGATGAAGATAGTCCAGCCAACAGTGTGTGTCGTGAGAAGGAAAGAAAAAGGTTGAAACATGCTCGATAAGATCTCAAGAAGAGCTAAAACTAGAAACAAAACAAGGGTAGAAAACTAAAACCAGAGAGCATTGATGGTTAAAACATCATTGGCAAGAAAGAAGACTTTTGGCCTCAGATAGTATTGCTCACCAAGGCTATAAAAACTAAGTTGGTGGCCCATAAAATGAGAGATTTTGTGCACGTGGCGCATGCACTGACTCGGGCCTTCTTACAAATGATAATGTTCGTAATGTTTTCCTATAGGAAGGGAAATAACATTTATGCTAGGAAAGTAAAAATTCGGGCTACTTCTCGAAGAGCGTTGTGGTTTATGTCGTCAGCTCGACATCTTCAAATCCTTCTACTCCGCTCTGGTGGTTGTTGTTCCAGCTTCTTGCAGGGCCATCTCTGATCTCCTCACAAAAGCCTTGTCTTCATAAAATATTTTTACTCTATGTCCGTTCACTGGAAAAACTTTCGCAGGATCTTCTTTATCATAGAGCTCCATCATTCCGGATGGATAGATCTTTGCGACGATGAAAGGCTGAAGCATCGGGTTTGCAAATTTCCTGGAAAGAGGAAGATAAAAGATTTAAATAATAAAAACTTGTCACCTTCATTGACATCCTTCTTCCTCAGGTTGGCGTCATGCCAGATCTTAGTCCTTAGCTTGTATATACTTGCATTTTCATAAGTGTGGAGTCTTAATTCTTCAAGATCCTGAAGTAGAAGAAATCTTTTCTTTCCAGCTAGCGTCGGGTCCATGTTGAGGCGTTTGATCACCCAGAATGCTTTGTGCTCTAGCTCAAAGGAAGGTGGCATGTTTTCCCATAAATCAAGCGATAGGGTGTGGTACCCAATAGCATCTTAAAAGTTGTTCTGTATGCCCAAAGAGTGTCATCTAGTTTAGCTGACCAGTCTTGCGGGACTTGCCAACTGTCTTTTCTAGAATCTGCTTGATTTGCCAATTAGAGACCTTGATCTGTCCGAATGTCTGTGGGTGGTATGGCGTTGCGACCTTGTGACGTACGTCGTACTTCCACAAGAGAGACTCGAACTGTTTCTCAGCAAAGTGAGAACCGCCATCACTAATGACGGTTCACGGTACTCCGAACCTTAGAAAGATGATCTTAGTAAAAAGTTTTATTACTGCCTTAGCATCACACGTAATGGTGGGCACAACTTCAACCCACTTAGATACATAATCAACCGCAACCAAGATATATTTAAAAAAATAGGAAGAAGGGAAGGGCCCCATATAATCTATACCCCAGACATCAAAGATCTCCACCTCGATCCAATCTGAAAGTGGCATCTCATTTCGGCAAGAGAGGTTCCCAATTCATTAGCATTCATTACATGATTTCACGTAAGCATGCACATCCTTAAACAGAGTTGGCCAGTAAAAACATGACTGGAGGATCTTAGCAGCAATCCTATCACCTCCCAGGTGTCCTCCATAGGGAGAGGACTGACGCTCAAATAGAATTTTGGGGGCTTCCTCCTCATGTATAGATCTTCTATACAACCCATCGATGCAACGTCTAAACAACAAAAGATCGTCCCAGTAGTAATTCTTTAAATTAGAGAATAATTTCTTCTTCTGATTATAAGACATGTCCTGGGGAAGTCGTTTATAGGCTAGGTAGTTGTAGAAATCTGCATACCATGGCCCCTCTAGGTTGGCTATCTGGGCAGCGTATATGGATTCATTGGGATAGCTTTCATTGATGGGCAGTGGGTGGTGATCTTCCACCCGAATCCTCGAGAGGTGGTCAGTGACCACATTTTCTGAACCCTTCTTATCTTTTATCTCGTGATCAAATTCATGTAACAACAACGCCCAGCGTAGTAGCCTTGGCTTAACGTCCTTTTTCTGCATCGGGTACTTGATAGCTGGGTGGTCAGTATGCACTATTACCTTGGAACCCATGAGGTAGGACCTGAACTTGTCGAAAACATACACAATAGCTAGCATCTCCTTTTCAGTAGTCATGTAGTTCAACTGAGCTTCATCCAAGGTCTTATTTGCGTAGAAAATGATGTGGTGCTTCTTGTCCTTCTTTTGGCCTAGAACAACACCAATGGCAAAGTCATTGGCATCACACATAAGCTCAAATGGGAGACTCTAGTAGGGATACTAGAGAATAAGTGCAAATACTAAGGTGTCTTTCAGCCTGGAGAATGCCTCCATGCATTCATCTGTGAAGCCAAACTTCACATCTTTTACCAGAAGGTTAGAGAGAGGCTTGGATACCTTTGAAAAATCCTTTATAAACCGCCGGTAGTAACCGGCATGACCCAGAAAACTACAAACACCTATAACTAAAGTAGGTGGTGGGAGCCTAGCTATTTCCTCAAGTTTGGATGGATCGACTTCAATACCTTTACTTGACACCTTGTGTCCAAGAACAATCCCCTCTTGTACCATAAAATGACATTTTTCCCAGTTGAGGGTGAGGCTCTGTTCTTTACATATTCTCATTATGAGGGACAGATTGTTCAAACAGTCATCAAACAAGCTTCCGTACACACTAAAATCATCCCTGAACACTTCCATCTTATTTTCGAGCAGATATGCAAAAATGGTGTTCATACACCTCTGGAAGGTAGCAGGTGTGTTACAGAGCCCAAAGGGAATTCTTCTAAAGGCAAAAGTTCTATAGATGCAAGTGAAAGTTATCTTCTCCTGGTCATCTGGGTGGATGGGTATCTGGTAGAAACCCAAGTACCCATCTATCCAGCAGAAGTAGGAATGATGGGTCAGGCATTTCAGCATCTGATCGATGAAAGGAAGAGGGAAATGGTCCTTGTAGGTGGTGGTGTTAAGTTTTCTATAATCTATACACATCTGCCATCCAGTGACCATCTTGGTGGCCACCTCGACCCCATCATCTCCATTGACCAAGGTCATCCCTCCCTTATGGGGAACTTACTTGGATTGGACTCATCCACATGCTATCACTGATAGCATAGACAGTTCCAGCGTCTCAGAGCTTAACTACTTCTTTGCTAACGAATTCGTGAAGCTTTTCATTCAACTTTATTTGAGTCTGTGCATACGACCTAGACTCCTCCTCCAGATGGATCTGGTGTATGCACACCGAAGGGCTTATCCCTCTCAGGTCCCTGATTGAGTATCCCATGGCTTTCCTCTACAGCCTTAACTCTTTGAGCAGCTGGTCTTTCTGGAAATCAGTCAACTCTGATTTGATGATTACCGGGTGCATCTTCTCTTGATCCAAAAAATGATACTCAAGGCCTTTCGGCAAGACTTTTAGCTCTGGTGGGACTTCCTTTTTCTGTTCTTCAACAGGGGCTTCTCGGAGAGTGGCATATCTAACTATCTCAATAGGATCTTCATCCTCAGTTATTTCTTCAACATCCAGATAGGCCAACAATTCCCTGACCTTAGGATCATGGATCTCTCTGAACTCTCCAGTTTATACACGCATCAAAGGATCTACCGTGGCCTTCTCTTCCTGTACTTCATCGCATAACTACTGATAGCTCTCAACAAAGTATGAGGATTCAAAGAACGAGGGGGCCCTCATACAATCACTGATGTTGAAATCGATGTGATCTCTTCCAAAACGGATTGTAATCATTCCCACCTCAACATCGATAAGAGATCGGCCAGTGGCAAGAAAGGGTCAGGGCAGCTCGGATCTTCAATGGTGTTGATCAAAACAATATCATAAGGGATAAAGAAATATCCCACTTGGATGGGCACATCTTCAATGACACCAACTGGCTGGGTGAAGGTATGGTCATCTAGTTGTATCCGCATGTTGGTGCTTACCATATCGGTGAGCCTCACTCTCTTGGCAAGGGACAGAGGCATCAGACTAATGTTGACCCCTAGGTCTGCTAGACCTTTCTGAGTTACATTATCTCCAACTTGAAAGGGGATTACGAAGGCCCCTAGATCCTTCTTCTTCAAAGACATATTAGTTTGACAAAAGAACTAGACATCTTGGCGACCTTCACAGTCTCTACGTTTTCTCCTTTCCTTTTTCTTGTTATTAGGTCCTTTAGGAACTTGGCATAAGTGTACATTTCTTTAATGGAATCTAGGAACGGGACGTCCATATGCAACTTCTTTATAGCGGCTAGAAACTTTTCTTACCTCTTCTTCAGCTGGGCTTTTACCAGCTTATGTGGGAATGGTACGCAGGGTGCGTACTTATCTAGATGCTTTTTAGAAGAGACATCATTAACCTTGTCTTTGACTTCTGTGGAACTTCTTCCTCAACAACCTCTTTGCTAACTCCTTCGACGGGTGTTGTTATTGACGTTACTGTCTTCTCAACGACTGGTGAAACTATCATTCCTGACCTCAAAATGGCCATTTTCATAGTCTCATGTCCTCTTGGATTTGTTTCAGTGTTAGAGGGGAAGCGCCCTACCTGGTGGTTGATAGTTTGGGTGAGAATCGCCAGCTACTGATCAATCTATTTGTTATGCTGCTGGAGCTCCCCTATCTGGGTAGAAAAGACCCCATCTGTTATTGCATCAACTTCAATATTGTCGCACTGTCCACTGAACTTTTGTGCATTTTCTCATTTAGCTCATTTTTCCTTTTTGCAAAAAAATTCAACTCCATCATCATAGACGATCTATGTTGCTGATTTCACTGGAAAGTCCGCTGTTGCGGGAACCCCATCTGGCATTGCTGATTTGATGGTCCTCTAGAGGGTTTTCTGCCCGCCAGCTGGTGGGAGTTCTTAGAAGCACTAGTGTTCCCATAAGAGCAACTAGGATGGTCCGGTCTTCGGTACTGGACGCAACTCACATTCTCCGTACTGATTTCATCAAAATCTTCTTGGGGTGTCATGTGCTGGTAGAATTCAGACAGGTGGTTTGGCTCTCCGTAGGGGACACAGCTTTTTACGACTTCCTGTTGAACATTCCCTTTATATCCTTTCTCTTTGAGGGTCTGGACATCTGTCACAATCTTGTCAAGATTGACCGCGAGGGCCTCCATAGCCTTAGATTCACCTGGAGTGGTGTGGTTATTCGATTCCTGGTCGTAATCACCATCGTGTTGATTCGTGGCCATGTTTTCAATGATTTCCATGACCCTTTGAGGACTGAGTCCCAAGAAGTCGCTGCCAGCTGCAGCATTCAAGGACTTCCTCTCTGCGGGACACACTCCATTATAAAATGTGGTGATCAACTTGGGTTCAGAAAAACCATGATGAGGACATTCACGCCGATAGCTCATAAACCTCTCCCAAGTTTCATAAAGATTTTTCGATGGCTTCTGAGAGTACCTCATAATTTTATTCTGGCATTTAATTGTCCTCTCAATAGGAAAGAACTTGGAAATAAAGGCATTAGAAAGATGCTCCCAGTCGGGGAGGCTTCCATCTTGGAGACTGGTGTACCATTCTAGTGCCTTATCCCTCAGAGAGAATGGGAAGCACTAGATGTAGATATGCATCAACGGGACTCTGTTGATCTTGAAGGTGTTGCACATCCTCTTGAATGTCGTTAGATTGTTGTATGGGTTCTCGTCAGGGGTGTTCCCGCCAAACCTATTGTGTTGGAGGAGCTGAAGGAAAGAAGGCTCCAACTCAAAGTTGGTGATGTTGAGGGGCTACATAACAATGAGATTCCTTTCCTCATTTGCCCGTACTTGGACAAATGAGCGCAGGGAGCAGGCTTCGGGAGGTTGGTCAGCCATTACTTGCTAAAGGCAAGGATGACCTAGTGAAAGGAAGAAAAATGTAAAAGGTATCAGTGTGTTGCATAAATATTATGTGCAGTAAATATTATGTGCAGTAAATATATTGCAGTGTTATATGCATATGTACAGGGTTTTTGGCAAAGTGCAAGTAAAACTCAAGTTTGTAGAACAATTTTCATTTCATATACCTGTCAATGGCACCAAAATGTTGACCAACCTCAGGCATGGGTCCATAGGGTGGATACATGTCTAAGTCATCATACTTTTATCATTTATAATACCTGAATGCCTGAGACACCTACAACTAGCATAGGGTCAAAGTAGTTCGGGGTCGAACGTAGGGATAGGTAGAATGGCGCTTCAGAACTCAAGTTTCACTTGTCTAAGCACATCAAATAGGTAAAAGTAGGGGTTTGGTTGTAATAAGAAAACATCAAAAAGGAAATAAACTGAAAGACTACCTCCAACTAGAGTTACCCAAAAGATTATGATTTTAGGATTTAGCAATTTTTATAGGGGTTTGTATATCATAAGCCAAGAGAATACAACTATCGTCGAGATAAGGCACGAAGGAAGAAAACTTAGGCATAACAAGAAGCCACGGGAAGCTTCCAGCATACTCTTCTCTCAAAGAGGATGCCTCTAATCATGTACCAACTACCTCTCTCAAGGGTGGTGGCCGTAGATTAGAGTGGAGAGGAAAACCGAAGCAACCCTGATCCTGGGTACTCTCGTACACCCGGATTAGACCAAACTCTAGAGTTGTGACAACCCTCTCTCAAGGGTGTCGAAACGGGAAACACGATTCGATATCTAGTCAAAAGCGTGATCCAAAAGAAGAGACTAGAGTTCATATTCTATAAAGAAATCATCCAAAAAAAAGGAGCCATACACAGAACAATATGAGGTAAACTCCATAGATTCCAATAAGCTTAAAGGGAGAAAAAGGTTTAGTTACAATGCATATGGAAATGAAAGTAAAATGTAGTAAAAAGGGAAAGATAAGTATATGTCTCCTTGATTTACGAGGTCGATATACATCAGCGGACCCCTAAGGTTCTCCCAACCCAATACTAGGCAGGAGCTCTACCTGATACGCCCATGTCGGGCTCATGACCGTGTCGAGTTCTAAGCTGTGATGGCTAGGTTATACCGAGAGGGACTCCCTTCCCGATATGGTCGTGTCGGGTTGCCAACCTTGTTGGGCGACATGCCTTGATGGTTGGTCCGTATCGGGCTCGATATCATATCGGGTTAGGGAAAACTTAGGCTCTCGGGTTCCTTGTATCGGGTGTAGAGGGGAGAGTCATCTTGGGTTGCGGCCCATCTAGGAACCTGGTACATTGAGGTGGCCTTGTTGGTCGTATTGTAGTCCTGTGGCTACTGGGATGGGTTCTTAGTGAACTCCTTCCGCCCTCTCGAGTTGGGGGTGTGCTCACCTAGTGTCGCCTGACACGCCTTGGAACTCAATGCACTAGCTCTGCTTCTAAAGTTATCTCTCATTGGATTCTGACCCGTCCCATCGGAGTCCTGTTGCTGCTATTTATAGGCATCGGTTGGTAGAGGTTGCGGTTCTCATGGGGCCACATATACATTATCGGCTCCGTTCATGCGGCTTCAGAGGAGGGTCGACACGTCTGTCGCCCAGCACGACTGGTGTCACGTGCTGGGTTGCGAGCAAACTACGCTTGACCGTGTTGGGATAATGACCCTGGCGGGTAGCTGCTCCGATGAGTGGCTTCATCGCGTGATAGACTCCATCAGGTTGACGAGTCGTGGCAGGAAAAGCTCCCTATTAGGTAGATAGCATACCGCTCGTTATAACTCCTCACGTGACACGCCCGTATTGGGTTGCTACCGTGTCGGGTAGCGATCACGATGGGTAAATGGGTGTGTCAGGCGGCCAGTAAAAGGGTCGGTGCAAGTTCTCGTTGTAGATGGGTCGGGATGGGGCCTTCTTGCAACCTTTGGGTGAAAAAAAATGAGGGAAATCTCTGTAAAAGATGGGAAAAGAGTCAGGAGCATAGTGTAGCTTACTTCTGTTCAAGAATAGGATAAAGCGGAGAGGAAAACAATTCAGAAGGAAGGTTTGACAACTAAATATGGGCCCTAAATATCCATAAAATGGGTGTTATCAACAAGCACGCATCAAACGATTAATACAAGATGAAAAGTTATATACAAGCCATGGAATGTTTTAATATGAACATGTAAGCATGGGCAACATGGCTAGTCCCCACACCCTAGTGTAGAGGACTACTCACTCCTCATGATGGAAATAAGAAAAATAAGAGAGAGGGAAGATTCTACCATGGTCATGAAGAAGGTGGCCAGAGCTCAGTGGAGAAACGGTCTTCTACACGATGTCAGGGTAGATCTAGAATGAGGAGGGAGAGAACACCAAGGCAAGCAAGGCAAATCTTCTCTCTCCTTCTTCCTTCTCTTCTTGTGGACTTGCTTGCAGGAGAAGGACCAGTAGGTGGTTGGCAGTGGAGTAGATTTGCAGATTTGAAGTCCAACCAATTTCGTGGCTAGAAGATAGATCTAGATGGAGTGGAGATGGAGGAGAGGTAGGAACTCCACAGAGGTAGTCCTTGGTGGCAGAGATCATCTTTCTGAGGGCTAGGCACAAAGCGGCAACCTCCTGGCATCGTGGAAGAGATTCCTTGATAAGACAAGTGGGTGGTCTATTTATAGGCACACTCCATTGACTTAACTCCATGGTTGAGGTACTATCCGCGGTCGAGGTGAGCATTGGTTGAGTCCCACGGTCGAGGTTGTATACTAAAGTCGTGGTGGTGTTCTGCAGTTGCACTAGTGTGCCACAATCGCAGTGTGGTGCCGATCACAGTGGAAGTTTGGTTGTGGAGGGGCAAGATTGTGGTTGCGATCTAGCAATGATCGTAGCTTTCATGTGGCTCGCGGTATGGAGGTCAATGTATGCTTAAGGTCATGGTCTCCTCTGGTCGAGTTCCTCTGAGGTCACGGTCCTGTGAGGTTGAGGTCTCCCATGCAGGTCGCAATCTTCTGAGGTTGCGGCCCAAGTAAGGTCGAGGTGTAACCAGGTCACGGTCGTGGTCATAGCCTCCTTGGCTGCAGTCGCGGTCATAGCCTCCTTGTCCACGGTCACGGGCATCATGAAACAAACCCACCCCCATGGGGGGTGGCTATTATTGAGGGTCGAATGGTCTACGTTGATGAATCCTCTGACTGATGAGGATGCATTCTAATGAAGGATCTGGCCATCGAAAAAGGGTACAAATTATCAAAAGTTTCTGGGGTCTTCTAGTCGGTTAGCGGGATCACCGTCCCATACACCTCCTACACTGACACACATAGCACAATGTTCAATCTTGCAATGGAGACTAATAGATTTGATCAAAACTTTAAATAATGATATGAAAATGAGGAAAATTGTATATGAGCATATTCAAGGGGTGATTATTAGCATTCAGTGCAAATCTGGGCCAAAAATGGTGACTGAATCTAAGATGAATATTCATTCATCACTATTAGATCAACAAACAAGTCTTAGTTGATGGGTAGGTTTCCCACCATAACATTGCAGCTCGTTCAAGAAGGTGGGAGGCAAAGAGGACATTCCAGTTGGGTTGCACCTCCAGGATGCAGAAGTCATTTTCCATATCTAGGAGTCAAGCATCTGCCTTTTCGATAAACTAAGTTTTGTCTTCTCCCCAGAACATTTTTATGTTCATCTTGATGAAGTTGAGGATGGTGGCTCTGAGAAGAGGGCAGACAGGATGAGGAGCACCATTCTCATCTCTAGAAATGTCTCTAAGATCTAGGAAACTAATGACATCAATGAACACCTTCTTCTTCTCAATCCATAGCATATATGGGGTCTTGACTATAGTTTTCTGACATTAGGTCCAGGGTCGAGGCCATACTCTGGCTTTGGTTCATCTTCAGAAATTGGCTCATCCTTGAGGTTGGGAACTGTTGGCTAAATGGACATCTATAAAATCCCTTTGTTTTGATTATGACAAACATTTCATTCTTATTTATCTGACGAGCTACTTGAGTGTGCAGGATGACACAACTATAAGGGAAATCCAACATGAAGTATTTATATTTTCATGCAAATCTAATCATTGTAAAAACTTGTACAGAATTATAATGTACAAGTACTTAGAATCGCATGTAAATCAAGCATTGGATTTTCCCTAGCTAAACACCTTAGTCATCCATTCAATAGGACCACCTATGCACACATACGTATAACTAGTGCCTAACTTGAAACCTTAAAACAGGATTTCTCTCGGTCGACCAACTCCTCGACCGAGACACTTTCGGTCGACCACACTCTCGATCGAGAAAGATCCAAGTAGCCGTTAGACATATCTGCATATAACTTGAGAAAAGAGAAGCCTGTCGGTCGACAAGTTCTCGACCGAGAGGTGTCTCGGTCGACCTTCACTCGACCGAGACGATCTCTGCAATTAGCCGTTAGACTAAACTGACAAGTTAGTTGGCAGTTGGAAATAGACGTTGCATTCAGAGAGCCTGTCGGTCGACGACACTTCGACCGAGTGGGTGTCTCGGTCGACCGTTTCTCGACCGAGACGATCTCTGACAGAATCTGCAGAGTAAAGCAATTAGCCGTTGTTAAAGCAACAACTTTGTACCTAACGACTAGTTAAGCACTTAGAAACCCCTAGAAGCTGTCTAGAACGTCCTTAAGCATACTTAGGTCATTCCTATAAATAGGACAAGCCATAGGACACTAAAAAACACTTCTTACACTTGAGAAAATACTTGAGCCCTCTTGTGCAATCTGTGTGAACTGAGCTTTGTGATCAATTGGCCATTTTCCCTTTAGCTCAAGCTCGTCCTATAGGCTAGATTTTCCTAACCCTAGCAATCACAAGTCCATCATATTGGCTAGGAAAATCCAAACGCTTGATCTAGGGAAATCAAGCCTTGAGCTACAAGGATAAGTTGTATTTTCTTTTATTCCTTTCTTGTTCCTTGTATTACTTGTACTCTCCTTGCTACTCCAGGTAGGAGGCTGCGGATTGGAGAGGGTGAAGCTCTTCGTGGTGAAGAGGAAGACTTTGGACTACTTCAGAAGGCTGTCTTGACGGGAAGCTACTTCGAGAGGAAGGCTACTTCAAGGGGGAGCTTGAAGTTACTTCAAGGAAGGCTGCTTCGAGGTTGGCAAGACTACTTCAAGGTGAAGGCTGTCCAAAGGGTGTTTAGAAAGTATTGTAAATTTTATGTAACATCCTTGAGAGGTAATAAAATTTAGTACTTTCAAAATCCCGGTTGGGTAAGCAACCGGGTAGTGGACTGACTCCTTAGTATTTGCTAAGGTGGAACCACTCTAAACACCTGTGTTCCTCTTCTTAATCTTTAGTTTGGTTGTTTGAGTTTAAATTATTTTAAAATCTATATAAAACTCTATTCACCCCCCCTCTAGAGGTTTTCAATTGGTATCAGAGCAGGCTTCAAGGAGCCCTAACAAAGTCTTGAAGAAAAGATGGGGGATGGAGTGCTCAACAACCTCAACATTGAAGGAACGCTCGTTGCTAGACCTCCGGCGTTCGACGGGACAAACTATCAATACTGAAAGAGAAGGATGCAATTCTACTTCCAAGGAATCAACTGGGATCTTTGGAGAATGGTATCTACACCATACACACTCCCACAAGACGATTTCGCATTATGGGATGCTAATACGGTAAAAATGGCCCAAATAAATGCAAAGGCAGTAAGCATTTTATATTGTTCCATTTCAGTAAGTGAATTTAATAGAGTATCAAACTGTGATACCGCATATGAGATTTGGCATAGATTATCTATAACATATGAGGGTACCGTTCAAGTTAAAAACTCTAAAGTTAGTTTGCTTAAAACCAAGTTTGAACATTTTCGTATGGATCCAAACGAAACTATTAGTGAAATGTATTCAAAATTTTCTACTATTGTTAATGGTTTAAGTGCTTTAGGGAAACCTGTTCTTGAGGAGGATCAGGTATCAAAAATACTTCGATCTCTTCCTCCAAAGTACAAACCAAAGGTGACAGCTATTGCAGAAGCAAACGACCTCACTCGCCTCAAAATGGAGCAGCTCATCGGAAACCTAGAAGCTCATGAGGCAGACCTAGAAGAGGAAGAGAGAAGAGAACATGAGCATCAACGGGGGCCAAAGAAAGACGTGGCTCTCAAAGCATCAAAAGCTCCCTCACATGAGAGTGAGGAATCCAGTGAAGAAGAAGGAGAAGAAGCATTGATAGTCAACGGTAAGAAATACAGAAGGTTTAAATCTAATAAAATTTCTAGTTCTTCTTCCACTCCCAGGTGCTTCGAATGTGGAAAGAAAGGACATTTAAAAAATGAATGTCCCAAAGCAAAGAAGGGAAAGAAAAGATCACATAAGAAGAAAGAAAAAGCTTATAAAGCGGCATGGGATGAAACCAGTGAAAGTGAAAGTGGAGATGAAAATGTGGAATGTCTAATGGCAAGAGAAGACAATGAAGACTCTCAAGAGGTAAGCCTTATTGATCTTCCTAAAGAAGAATTAGTTGCTAGCTTACAAGAAACTCATGATAAGTATGTTGATGCCAAGAAGAAACTAAAGAAGACTATGAAATCAAATAATGAGCTCATTGCCAAAATAGATGAACTCTCTTCTGAAAAGAATAACATTGATCTTGAAAAAGTATCTTTAAAAACATCTTTAGATGATTGCACTAGAAAGCTACTTACTTTGGAAACCAATCTTAATCTTCTATCAAAAGAAAAGACTGATTTGTTAGCCAAACTACAAGCTTTTCAAACTCAACCTATCTTGTGCAATCATTCGGACTATGACAATATTGTAAAAGAAAAGGATTCATTGTTTTCTGATTTAGACCAGGCAAGAAAAGATATACATAAGAAGATGAATGACATTGCTCAATTGCAAAGAGAACTTTATGAGTTAAGAAGAAAAGATATTCTTGATAACATATTGAGAAGTGGTACTACCTTCAATGGAAGAAAAGGTTTGGGATATGTTCCAAAGAAAAACCAAACCAAAAAGATCCAAACTATGTTTGTACCCAAAAACACAATGGCTAGAAAGAGAAATGAAGTTGATTCTATTACTTGTCATTTCTGTTTACGTCTTGGACATTACTGTTTTTCATGCCCCTACAAGACTAAGAAGTCCAACTTAGTTTGGACCCCAAGACCCCAAACTTAGAAGAATGGAATGTAGTTGAGATATGACAAAATACTTAATTTTTGCAATTTATATTGTCCTATCTCAACAAACAATGCTATGCTTATTAGTATTATTTTTTCTGCATTGCTGTACTAAAACAGAAACTTCGTCGGTCGAAGTACTGTCGACCGAGCTCTGGGTCGGTCGAAGTATTGTCGACCGACTGGATGTCTTTAATAAATCAAAAATCTTCCAGTACTTATTTCGGTCGAAAATTGGTCAACCGAGAAATTCTCTGTGTCTTTTGATTATAATACAGTAACCTGCTCGATCGACAAATTGTCGACCGAGAATGATATCGGTCGAACAATTGTTGACCGACTGGTTTTCTGTATCAGAACTTTTATACACATCAGCAAATTAAAAAGTTTCTAACCTTATCGGACCATCACATGGGTACCAAAATCTACATTCTAATGCAGGAATGGGTCGTTGACAGTGGCTGCTCCAAACATATGACCGGAAACAAGGATGCATTTTCAACTTTTGAAGAAAAGAAAAGTGGAACGGTCACTTTTGGAGACAATGGTAAGGGCAAAATCGTTGGAATAGGTAATGTTGGAACAAATCTTGAAATCAAAAATGTTCTACTAGTTGATGGATTGCACCATAACTTAATAAGTGTAAGTCAACTATGTGATAGTGGTTATGATGTGTTATTTAACAAAACCTGCTGCAAGTTATTAATAGAAAATACTACAACTGTTGTTTATGAAGGAAATAGAGTTGGAAATCTTTATATCCTTAAACCAAACTCTATGAAATCAGTAGTAGGTAAATGCTTACTTGCAAATGAAAACACCTTACAACTATGGCATAAAAAGCTTGGTCATGCTAGTTCACATGCTATTAAAAAGTTAGTAAAATATGATCTTGTTCGTGGATTACCTGCTTTGTCTTTTGATCAAGTTGCAAATTGTGAACCTTGTACAATGGGAAAGCAAACCAAAACATCTTTTAAATCAAAACATGTACTTAGCACCAGTAGATCCTTAGAATTAATTCATATGGATTTATTTGGACCAATGAGAACACAATCTATTGGTGGTAAACGATACTGTTTTGTTATTGTTGATGATTATAGTAGATTTACATGGGTACATTTTATTGCAACTAAAGATGATACTATTCATGTCTTTATGCAATTTTGTTCTAAGATTGAAAATCTTTTACAACATAAAATATGTACCATTAGAAGT
The DNA here is from genome assembly GCA_963693085.1 of Alisma plantago-aquatica. Lineage (NCBI taxonomy): Eukaryota > Viridiplantae > Streptophyta > Magnoliopsida > Alismatales > Alismataceae > Alisma > Alisma plantago-aquatica. The sequence goes on from OY856409.1 coordinate 52,913,054, forward strand.
GATCACGGTGGCGAATTTGCAAATCATACATTTGAAACTTTTTGTACATCTCAGGGGTATACTCACAATTTCTCTGCTCCACGTACCCCACAACAAAATGGTATTGTAGAACGGAAAAATCGATCTCTACAAGAAATGGCTAGGACCATGATGTTTGAACACAACACACCTAAAACCTTTTGGGCTGAAGCTGTAAACACTGCTTGTTATGTGCTAAATAGAGTCACGGTTCACTCTCATTTGAAGAAAACTCCATATGAAATAATACACTCTAAGAAACCTAGAGTTGACTACTTCCATACTTTTGGCTCTACATGTTACATTTTAAACACCAAGGATGATAGAGACAAGTTTGATTCTAAATCACACAAAGCATTCTTCTTGGGATACTCTACTTCTAGCAAAGCGTTTAGGGTATATAACACTATCTCTAGAAAAGTTGAGGAATCCATTCATGTTTCTTTTCATGAGGAATCAAAATCTACAAATTTAGATATCATTAATCTCACTAATCAGTTTGAAACTATAACCATTCCCAATGATAATGAGAAAACTCCCACATCCGATCCTCCAGTTGAAACACAACCTACACCTAGGCTGATCAAGGATCATCCCCAAGAGCTAATTATTGGAGATCCAAATGATAAAGTCAAAACTAGGTCCTCTTTCCAAGATGTTGCAAACATGGCTTTTGTCTCTATCATTGAACCTAAGAAAATATCCGAAGCTCTTAAGGATGATTACTGGATAATAGCCATGCAAGAAGAATTAAATCAATTCACTAAAAACGATGTATGGGATTTAGTTCCTAAACCACAAGATAAAACTATCATAGGAACTAAATGGGTTTTTAGGAACAAGCTTAATGAGGCAGGAGAAGTCATAAGGAATAAAGCACGGTTAGTTGCACAAGGATATAATCAACAAGAAGGAATATATTTTGATGAAACATATGCACCCGTAGCTAGACTTGAAGCTATTAGGATGTTACTAGCTATTGCTGCCCATAAAAACATTCAGCTATATCAAATGGATGTCAAAAGTGCATTTCTAAATGGCATCATACAAGAAGAAGTTTATGTTGCTCAACCACCTGGCTTCGAAATACCAGAAAAGGACGATCATGTTTATAAACTTAAAAAGGCACTTTATGGTCTAAAACAAGCACCTAGGACTTGGTATGAACGGCTCAAGACATATCTTTTTGATAATGGTTTCTCTATTGGAAATTCAGATTCTACTTTATTTTTCAAAACATATGCATCTGATTTCTTAGTTGTGCAAATATATGTTGATGACATTATTTTTGGTGCCTCAAATGAATCATTATGCACACAATTCAGTGACATTATGCAAAAAGAATTTGAAATGAGCCTTATGGGTGAACTAACATTCTTTCTTGGTTTTCAAATTAAGCAAACACCTGCCGGAATTTTTATAAGCCAAGAAAAATACACTAAAGAACTGTTAAAACGCTTTGGGATGGATCAATGCAAACATGCTACTACTCCTATGGCTACTTCTATTAAAATTGATAAGGATGAAAATGGGGAACCTATTGATGATTCCTTATATAGAGCCATGATTGGTAGTTTGTTATATTTAACCGCTTCTCGACCGGACATTATGTTTTCTGTTGGTCTTTGTGCTCGATTTCAATCCCAGCCTATGCAATCTCATTTTCTTGCAGTTAAACAAATTCTTCGATATCTAGCCGGCACTACTTGTTTTGGTTTATGGTATCCAAAAGGACAATCCTTGGATTTTAAAGCATATACTGATGCGGATTATGCCGGTTGTCGACTTGATCGCAAAAGTACTAGTGGTGGATGTTTCTTATTAGGTAGAGCCTTAGTATCTTGGTTTAGCAAGAAACAAAACACGGTTGCCCTATCTACAACCGAAGCTGAATATATGGCAGCTGGGTCTTGTTGTGCTCAAGTGCTTTATATGCAACAGGTTTTAAGCGATTATGGTTTTCATATTTCATCTACACCTATTTTGTGTGACAACACAAGCGCCATAAACTTAGCACACAATCCTATTCTACACAGCCGGGCCAAACATATTGAAATCCGTCATCACTTCTTAAGGGATCACATCTCAAAGAATCATGTTTCCCTTCATCATGTTGATACGGAAAATCAATTGGCTGATATTTTTACAAAACCGCTTCCATTAGATCAATTTAACAACATTAGAAAGCAACTACTTATTACTCCGTTGGAGGATGTTTTCTTTGATATCTGCGGTTCTTAAAACGAATACTTATGCTTTTATGTTTAGTATCAAAATTGATATGCACGTTTAAATTGGAAATCTGCAAATTGTTGCCTCTTGGCTAAAACAAAACTTAGCCAAGGGGCGCTACGGTAGTAGTCAAGGGCGACCTAAAACAAGCTTTGCCAAATATGCCTTTTTGGACATCATTTTCGTAAACTTCATTGCTTCACATTTTGGCTATTCAATGGACATCTTTTTCGTTCGTTTTTGATGGGATATCTAATTAAGGGGGAGTTTTTAATAAAACGGTTATCTTTTTGAGATGACAAAGGGGGAGAGATATATAAAAATATAACTTAATATTTATGACAAACTCAATCAATGAGTTTCATAAATATACTCTTGGCTTTACATTGAAAGTTGCTATATTCCCAAATGAACTGGATTTCATGTTCCATAATTCATTGGGGATACTAAGCACACATTTTATAAATAAGAGGAAAAGTTCCAAAATGGCAATCTAAAGGTATGGCATTTATATGTTTTATATTTCCTCTATTCATATTTTGGAAATGTTTGTCATCTTCAAAAAGGGGGAGATTGTTGGCTAAATGGACATCTATAAAATCCCTTTGTTTTGATTATGACAAACATTTCATTCTTATTTATCTGACGAGCTACTTGAGTGTGCAGGATGACACAACTATAAGGGAAATCCAACATGAAGTATTTATATTTTCATGCAAATCTAATCATTGTAAAAACTTGTACAGAATTATAATGTACAAGTACTTAGAATCGCATGTAAATCAAGCATTGGATTTTCCCTAGCTAAACACCTTAGTCATCCATTCAATAGGACCACCTATGCACACATACGTATAACTAGTGCCTAACTTGAAACCTTAAAACAAGATCTCTCTCGGTCGACCAACTCCTCGACCGAGACACTTTCGGTCGACCACACTCTCGATCGAGAAAGATCCAAGTAGCCGTTAGACATATCTGCATATAACTTGAGAAAAGAGAAGCCTGTCGGTCGACAAGTTCTCGACCGAGAGGTGTCTCGGTCGACCTTCACTCGACCGAGACGATCTCTGCAATTAGCCGTTAGACTAAACTGACAAGTTAGTTGGCAGTTGGAAATAGACGTTGCATTCAGAGAGCCTGTCGGTCGACGACACTTCGACCGAGTGGGTGTCTCGGTCGACCGTTTCTCGACCGAGACGATCTCTGACAGAATCTGCAGAGTAAAGCAATTAGCCGTTGTTAAAGCAACAACTTTGTACCTAACGGCTAGTTAAGCACTTAGAAACCCCTAGAAGCTGTCTAGAACGTCCTTAAGCATACTTAGGTCATTCCTATAAATAGGACAAGCCATAGGACACTAAAAAACACTTCTTACACTTGATATACTTGAGAAAATACTTGAGCCCTCTTGTGCAATCTGTGTGAACTGAGCTTTGTGATCAATTGGCCATTTTCCCTTTAGCTCAAGCTCGTCCTATAGGCTAGATTTTCCTAACCCTAGCAATCACAAGTCCATCATATTGGCTAGGAAAATCCAAACGCTTGATCTAGGGAAATCAAGCCTTGAGCTACAAGGATAAGTTGTATTTTCTTTTATTCCTTTCTTGTTCCTTGTATTACTTGTACTCTCCTTGCTACTCCAGGTAGGAGGCTGCGGATTGGAGAGGGTGAAGCTCTTCGTGGTGAAGAGGAAGACTTTGGACTACTTCAGAAGGCTGTCTTGACGGGAAGCTACTTCGAGAGGAAGGCTACTTCAAGGGGGAGCTTGAAGTTACTTCAAGGAAGGCTGCTTCGAGGTTGGCAAGACTACTTCAAGGTGAAGGCTGTCCAAAGGGTGTTTAGAAAGTATTGTAAATTTTATGTAACATCCTTGAGAGGTAATAAAATTTAGTACTTTCAAAATCCCGGTTGGGTAAGCAACCGGGTAGTGGACTGACTCCTTAGTATTTGCTAAGGTGGAACCACTCTAAACACCTGTGTTCCTCTTCTTAATCTTTAGTTTGGTTGTTTGAGTTTAAATTATTTTAAAATCTATATAAAACTCTATTCACCCCCCCTCTAGAGGTTTTCAGGAACATCTTTTGGATTTTGGATCTCAAAGGGGTTAGGGACATCCTTAGGGTTGGAACCTCCATCGAAGAAGTCCTCCTCTGGCCTCTTCTACTTCCTATAGGATTTGCCTTCCATGACTCTCCTCCTCTTCTCAGATTAAACCTTATTCCAAAATGGAGTCTTCTTATCTTGGTTGTCCCGAGGGGTGTCTTCAGTGACTACGGTGGCATTGATGAGGGCCACATTTTGTCAAATATTTACTTTAACTAAGCATCCTATTTAGAGCAAATAAAGTGTAATTATATTTTTGGTGTCTTTAGTAGATGCATTGATTATTATTTTTTGGTTGAGAATACCTTAATCCTAACCATCATAAACCTAATTCTCAGGAAGGAGAGAAATGAAATGGCTATGGGTCGTTAAAGTTTTTATGAGGGAAATATGACATAAAGAAAGAGACGAACATGAGCTGAGAAGGTCCTATAGGTATTTTACTTCAACAAAAACCTTTAGCTTTGGCTAGGCAGGATTCATGGAGGCCCGAGAGTCCTCTCAAGCTGACTAGTGGTGCGGAGGAAAGCTTTTCCAACCCCTGGGTCATGATCATTTCTAGACATCATTGCCCCCAGATAATGCTCAGATAATTCCCTTCAGCTCTAAGTAATTCAATATAATCACTATTTATTAAAAGTTAATTGGACTCTAATACCAAATGTATTGATCCCCTCCCCCTATTATTCTTAATGAAGGTGTAACCTGAGGGAAAGGGCCATTATCATAATTGTATGATAACAATATAAAGATAAAACCTCCTCCAATGTGTTAAATGATATGATCAAAGGAAACTAAGTTATCTAATCATACAATACTATTTAGCCATCTCTTTCTTTGTGACATATTCTGGATGTCCATATCTTTAGGTGTTATTTAGGTTTACCTAAAACAATGGCAATCAAAATGTTGTCAATATATCTCGAAATTTTTGTGTGGTGCAATAAAAATGTGTGCATATAGGTGTAACAATGTAATCAACCATATAATCAATTATCACTAAATAACCGAACTTTCATTTTTTATTTAACTTCCCAGCCCATATTTGCCTAATCTCAATCAGTACAATCAACCCTTACTCCACAGATGGTGACCATCCCTCATTGGACTCAATCACATGTACATCTGCAATTTCGGTCACTTCCTTAGTGGCTCATCCTATGTTTTTAGGGAGTATTACTTTCTTGAACTACCCCTTTAGAGATTGCGTAATTGGGTTCAGGAAGGCTATTCTTATATAAAGTGATACACATAGGGCTTTATAATGTGTATGAATTATATAAAAAACCAAGAAGTTTAATGTAATGCTACCATGAAACTTTGAAAAACATCAAAATTTGATAAGAGCAGTTATTCATAAGTAACCATTTACATTTCTTCAGAGACGACTTAGTTAAAAGAAAACAAGTGCAATTTATCAACCAACTAAAAAGATCAATATGTAATTAATGTTTAACACCAAAATATTACTTTTATGTTCACAAAACAACACTTAAGCCTGAATTGGGCCCAAGTTTTGATTTTGGCTCGCATTAGGGTTACATTATGGTTAGACTTATCAAATTGTCATATATATATGTATATATATATATATATATATATTCTTTACACTTAGGAAACCCTAATTTGATATTATTGGAACCCTACATCTTAGAATAGATTTTCCTATACATTTCCATCAAATTAGTTCACACTTTATTCATTAAGATTAACTAAGCAAGATATGGTCATAACTTTCATGAATTAAGGATTTGTATGCATTAAATACCCTAAAATGTTCATTACTATATACTTTTTGAATTGGAGACAGAATCATGAAATAAGCCCATTTTATTGGATTATAGATATTTTTCTTGTCATTTTCATACCTATATTCACTGTCACCCAAGTTATAATATTATTTTCAATAAATTTTACAAAATTAATTATCATCTGAGCAAAAAATGATTTCCATGTTGGTAGGATATTCATTTATCATCACATGATTAATCTCAATTTAAATTTTGGGAAAAAGACTTATCTGCCCATTATACCCTGACATGCATGTCACACGGATGGGGGCAAATAATTGCAACACCCAGGGATTGTTCCCTCCCACGCTAGCTAAACGAGCGGTAGACCATGGGGTCAACTCATGGTTGAGTCTATTGTGGGGTGAATAGTAGGCATGGATCTTGAGATCTTTTCCAGGATCTGCCACATCCAACCGGCCAAAGCACGACAGTTGAGGTGGTCGAGAGTGGGAGATAGGGGTTTGGAATAGAATCAAGACAAAGAAGACAAACTCAAACAATTATCTTGATCTGCAACAACTTAGGGCCTTAGCAAGCTTTCTGGACATATGTGGAAGCATTTTCACCACTCACCATGCATTGTGGTGACTAGAGACGAGTTCTGGATGGAGCTTAACAAGCTTGAGATGTTGTGATCAGGGAAGGTGTGTATATTAGAATGTTCATTGCTTCCAAGTTTGCCAAGTCATGTCAGGGTATCTCTGTAGTGGTTCTCACCAATCCAATTATCTTGGGGTGCTTCAAAGTACAACAACAATGGTGATGGTTCATTGAATATTAGGGATACCTAGGTAGGAGTGATGGAAGGGCCTGGCATCCAATTGAGGGTGTCTCTGAGTGTGCTAGGAGTCAAGGGTGCTAATGGCATCCTATTTATAGGATGGGCTTGACATCAAATTGGGTTTTCTCAATTATAATGACGATAATGAATATAGTTTATCTTGTTACATCTTTTATTATCTCCCGATTCTAATGGAATTATTTTAGAGAAAATTGTGTAGAGTAGAGAGAGACATATGGTCAGGGCTGGAAATCAGGCTTGGGTCAGACTCAGATCAGGAGGTAGAGAATGACTCTTTGTCTTCTAATCATGACCGGACAGTTGGGTCAAATATCCAAGCCTCTATCATATGGTTTCACATGGACTTTAGGTTACACATATAGTATTTATATCTAACTAATTCTCAGATACTCACTTTATCTATTTCTTTAGAAAATCCTAGGGGCCTCTAGGAAACTCCAACTACTCCCAGATTTTGAGGGATACTTCATAATGACCTTATCTCAATTTTTGAAAAAGTTGATAAACAAATACAAAAGATAATTACCCTTTTCCTTGAATCCCATGTATTTTATTATTTTAACTACTTAAGCCATGTAATTACTCATTACCTAATCAAACTTGGCAAGTACTCATATTCTCGTATCTTCTGATGTTGGGTGCGGGTGGGGCCTATTGAAGAATGTTGGTTTCCCTCAACTTATGGTTTATGTAACCAAGACATTATCATATGTTTACTATCCAATTACTTATTATTCTTGGAAACTTGAAGATTTTGGGTTTTTCTTCATATATATACATCATCCAGCACAAATAGATTATTCAAAACAACAAAACATGAAGTCCTTTCTATTTGAAGAAATTGCATTCATAACCCAAAATTGTTTAAACAAATTGTGAAAAATAGGGCTTTATATTTTAGCCTTATTATTACATTATTTGCATCCAAATATATATATTAATACATGGAAATTTAGGTTGTAACAATTTCCTTGCAAAATGGCACAAATTTCCACTAAAAACTCAAATTTGTAAATAAAAGAAATCTAGACTACTTCAAGATGAAAATGGGTAATAATAAAAGAAAAATTGATAAACCTAATTTAAAACATGCATTATAAAATGGGGTGAGTATGCATTTATCAAATAACCCCAAAACTCAATGTTGCTTGTTCTTGAGTAACTAGAGCAAAAAATATATTCCCAGATATTATTACCACCCCATGACCCTCTCTCTCAAAATATAATTTTGATCCAAACCACCAAACATGGACAAGCAAACTTGATCTCCTAAAATCATTGAGCATAACTATCCTTATCCCCTATCCTTACTTTTCCTCATAATCATGCTTCCATGTAAATACTTACACTGTGACAAATGCAATATTATTGATGCTTTGGAGTACTTCACATATTTCTATTAGATTCAATAGAAGAATATGGTCTAGTTGTGGAAGGATGGAATTGGGGTGTTTTTTCTACCCCTAGGTAGAGTAAGGGGTGAATGGAGGTATGGAAGGAAGAAATTGTGAATCTCTCCTCTAATTAACTTGATATTACTTCTTATGGTGCAATTATAATGATTACATTTTTCTTTTGCAAATTGTCATCTTTTATTTATTAATGGTATGCCCCAATCACATACGAGTGGCATGGAAGAAGTGTAGAGAGTGAGGGATAAGATTTTAACCTGAACATAGGGTTCAATAGAATTTTTGGTTGGTTTTGGAAAATGGAGTAAGATGATGATGGAAGAAGTGTAGAAGAGGTTGAAATTGTGCATCTCATATGTTAGAATTTAGAGCATTGGAAGAATTTGAGACATCAATTCAATCGTATCATGTAACCAACAAAATAATGACATTTTCACACAATGCTAGACTGATCATTAAGGGACACATTGGACCTGGTCTCAATCAATCCCTTATAAGCTGCCATCATTTCTAGGGAGTGATATGAATTAAGGTCCTAGGTAACACTAGTACAGAACCGACCTTTGGTGTTGGTTAAATAAGGCCTTTGGCGACGGTTAAAAGTGACACATATGTGGGCGATGCTGAAAGGTGAACCCTTAGGCATCCGTTTGAAAACTAATGCCAGAACCCTTTGCACCACCCAAAATGCGCCAGCAGGGGCGCTATAGGCATCGGTTATTAGTGGGGAAACTGACGCCAGAACCCTTCACGCCACAAAAAGGGCTCCAACAGTGGCACTCTAGGCGTCAGTTATTAGTAGGGAAATTGACGCCCAAACCCTTCGCACCACAAATAGGGCGCCATCTAGGACACCATAGGCGTCGATTTCTTAGTAATAACTGATGCCATATCACCGTGTTGTCTGGCCACATTAGGCGGCGGTTTTTTTCTATTAACTGACATTGTAAGCCTTTGTTGTCGGTTTTTGACTAATAACTGATGCCTATGTTTTGATTTTTTTTTCTTATCAGTTTGCAGGCCTGCTATGGCTGGTCAGCAGGATGTAGAAACCTGCAACTCAGTTCTAAACTACAGGTTTATGACATCCATTGATATCATCCAACAACAGGCCACAAAGCTACAAAATTAACAAGATTCATTTTCACACATTTAGCAACCTACAGTTCCATTCAATTTTCACATTCACACATGTAGAAACATTCATGTAGCAACTTGCAGTTCCTTTCATTTTCACATTCACACATGTAGAAACATTCAGACACATGTAGAAACATTCATGTAGCAACTTGCAGTTCCATTCATTTTCACATTCGCACATGTATAAAAATTCTTTAGTCATTATCGCTATCAACATCCCAATTATATTTTAAAACCCCCACTACTTGTATGGCTTTTTCCCATTCTTCTCTTACATCATTTAATTCTTCCATCGTATAGGGATCATGTACATCTGATAAGGCCTTACCTGTAGTGGGGTCAGTTTTAAACACCTGCAAAGAGAATGATGTATATATATAATTAATAATATACAAATAAGATTGATATATTTCATATTATCTAATGAGACTATATATAATACCTCATGTATGGTATCGATGTCCACTGTGGCATGTTTGATAATCATGTGCATAAATTGCATCACATAGTATGCACATGCCCAACCGTTGTCTTGTGTAGCACACTATAAATTGAAACATACAAAATATAAAAAAATACAACTAAGCATAGTTCACATAAATAATACATACATTGGAGTCGGGAACTTACTTCCACATTCTCCCAAATTATTGGTTGGTTCTTTTTCCTGGGGACCTTTCCTACAGCCTTTTTGAACTCATGTAAACCCCTACATGTTAATGTAACACAATAAATTGCATAATTAAATAGTAATGTAATAACATATGTCAACGGATATAAAAATGAAATATTTCTCACCAGAATAATGCCATTTTCATTACGTGTCCATGTGTTGGATTCAATTTAGTCTCCTTCGGATCTAGATAATAGACAATAAACGTCCCGAGGACAATAACTAGTAACTCCCAATGCGTACCCCTATAGGTAAAAAAGTTAAAAATTAATAACTCGAAATCTACAATAAAAATGTAATTTCCTTAAGTCCAAATTATAAGCAAAGTAAACTTACTCCACATTGAATGGAGCCATTATCACAGTCTTCTTATTTTGACCAAAATTTGTAAAAGCATCACAGCAGTATTGTTGAACTGATGAAGGGTCTTTAGCTAGTAGACTAATCACAGATGGAATAAGAAATCCTACATGTTCAAATGAAAAATCTGCACATATCTTGTCTAAGTAGCTGCAAAACATGTATTACGTATGCATTAATATATAAGAAACCAGATCATCAGATCCTACATAAGGTATATGGATGTATAAATAAGATCTCACCTTATCCATAGCTCTATCATAGATGTATTCAGCCAATAATAGCCAAACAACTCCAAAATATCTTGTATAAATAGTTTATTTTCGTATGATTGACCTCCAGCATCCGCATCTATGCAAACAGTTATAGGGCAATTTATATCATGTTCGCCTAACCATACTGTCATACCCCTACAATTAGGACCTAACGAGGCAGGTAGGTCATGTGGAACCCAACTTGGTAATGTAGGAGGTGGAGGTGGAGGCCTAGATGCTCTGGGTGTCTTCGTTTTAACCTGTATATATAATTTCAGATCAATTGACCTCATATATACACACTAACAATTTAACGTAATGTAAATTTACCATACAATTTCAGTATAGACGACATCTACTTTCGGCCACAATATCAATCTACCTTCTACCTCACCAAGCATTTTACAATCTAGGTGGGGATAAGGCAATGGAAGATCCATCCAACTGGGGAATATATGTAGCGGGCTCACACGAACCCAACCATCTGGTAATGGAGACCCATGAAACTTTCCCCCTAGAAAGGATGGGTAAGCCGACCCCTCTGTAATGACATATTCTTTACTTTTTAGATGACATGGCTTCAACCCCTACAAATTTACGTAAAGAATGTTATATACATATATACATATCATCTTGAAAACATATCATCTTAGAAAGACTAGCTACTATGTCATAAAAATACTTATAGTAGATGTGCTAGGTGGTGGGTCTACAGGATTACTCCCAACCTCTACAGTAGGAGTAGAGTGGGATGCCATAAGTACTGTCTGAGTGGCAGTCAGAGATGTCTGTCACTTGCTCATTGCTTCATGGAGTGTCTTATCAACTGCTTCCTTGACTCTCTTATCAACTACTTCATCGACTCTCCTATCAACTATCTTATCTACCTATACATGGATAAAAGAAACATTAGCTTCTGATTATTGAATTCCCTTTTATAGTAACACTCTAAAAAAAGAATAGGTTACCTCTTCTTGTGAAATTCCCACTTTTGGGACATGTTTGTGCTGGGATGGCCCAAAGAACGCTTTGATGCCCACACCAGCACCTACACCCCTAACACGTCCAGGATGCTCTGGGTTATCTAGAGCAACTGTCAATTCATCCCTTGTGCCCTCAGGGATGAACTTGCCTTGTTTCCTCATCTTGTGTAGCTCCCTCTAATTGCCATCAACAGAATTTGGTAAGTAAACACCACAAATAATCAATATTCGAACAATTGCTCTAAGAGTTGTATTTTACCATTTTTGCAGCCGCCTCAACAGTTGCAGGCTTCTTTATTTCTCCCTTTTTATTTTGCCTCCCAACTATCCAGACATCATGGGGAGGCAAAGGTGCGGTACCTATAGTAGAGGACTCCTGAGTAGTAGTAGACTGAGTAGTACACTCAGCCTGTAGTCATTGGTGAACGCCTGCATAGCCCTTTGGACCCATTGTGTGGTCATGCACATTCAGCGCACACCTTGCTCTTTGCACCTCAATGATAGCCTTGTTAGTATGCACATTGATTTTATTAGTAACACTAAAGGTTTCACAGCCGCGATGATAGGGTTTCACAGCCGCGGCGGCGGCCGTGGGGGTCGTGGCTCTGGACGGGGAACTCCCCGCGAGCACTCTGACCATGCCGCTCCATCGTCACCAGTGGATCCCAGTTCCGTTCCCCCGCCTTCTGATGTTTCAGATGTCTAGATGGATATCCCCCCGCCGCAGCAATCTGCTAGGTCATACAAGGATGCGACGACCGGACGATCGTCCAAGACACCCACTTCACTTACACAAGTATCCCCCGACCTGCTTACCTCTGTGGATATTCACATAGATACAGCCGGCGCGATACCTTCCATCTCCATTAACCTCACAACGCTGCCTCCGCTGCTCGAGCCATGGAAGTTCGCCGTCGTCATCAAGGTGATCGGTACTACAGTGAGTTTCCATGCCCTCATGAACCGCATCCCAATCCTGTGGCAACTAACAGACGAATTCCGAGCCATTGATCTCGACAAAGGCTATTATATCATTCAATTGGCCAACAACGAGGACTTTGTCCGAGCCCTTACGGGAGGGCCATGGATGATCTTCAATCATTACATCTCTGTGCAATCGTGGTCCAAGGACTTCCGCCCCTCCGATCCAATCCCCAGGAAGCTTGTCGTGTGGGCAAGGATCCCTGACCTCCCGATACATCTATTCCAGAACCAGCTCCTGTCCAGCGTCGGAGATCTGATTGGCAGGACAATCAAGATCGACACTACGACGCAATCCGGCCACCGAGGCAAATTCGCCCGCATAGCTGTTGAAGTTGACACGTCAACGCCGCTTCTGCCTGCGATTATGCTCAATGGCGAGCGCTTCCGGCTGGAGTATGATAATCTACTGACCTTCTGCTTGATATGTGGCCGTCTCGGCCATGCGGAAGGAGACTGTAAATTTATCCCTAGCTTCCCGAGCGCCACGGTGCCCTCCTCCTCCATTGCGACGGTGGCCCTGTCCACGCCGTACTCAACTGAGATCCATGCCAAGATGCCTGAACGGAAGGCCCCCAAGGGGAAGAAACCCCCGCCGGCTGCGGACGTGAGCGCACACAGCAAAGCCAAGGAAGTAGCGGCCGAAAACCCTAGGGCAACGCCTGTTGTGCCTGAGGTTGAGGACACCGCCGATCGTGGCTGGGAGACTGTAGTTTCTCGAAAGCAAAAGAAGAAAGGCAGGAACGTGAACCAAGAGTCAGCACCTCAGGTCGGGGGTCGGCCACCACCTATCCCTGCGCCATCCACAACGCCAGCGTCAGGAGGGGGTGACCACTCGGTAATTACCCTGGTCGATGATGAGACCAGTGAAGGTCGTAATAGTAGTAGCACCTTCGTGGACTCCTTCAGGTTCCAAGCATCAGCGGACCATAGATCCCAAGCAGCAGACCCGCAAAGGTTCAGTTTGGGTTCACAAGGCGTTGGCAGTGGAGTCATCCTACGCAACCGACGGGTTGTCTATCAAGCTGTAAGCCCAGGGCGGGAGCGCAAGAAAGGCAAGCTTGCCCTTCTTGTGGGCAACGTTGATTTCACCAGCAATACCAAGAGGTCACTTGATCTAACTGAGGAGGCAGCAGACACTGACGCGACGATGGAGGCAGTCGCCGACGCACCAGGACTGCTAAACGCCATCAACTAAGCCATCTTTGGCCTCCACCCATTCCTTTTTCTGTGCCTTCTGAATGACGAATATAATCTGTTGGAACATCCAAGGAGCTTGCTCCAAGGATAAATTAACTCTCCTGAAGGAATATAAAAGGCGATACAATCTCCATATTCTAGTTATTGTCGAGCCTCACTGCAGTGGTATTAAAGCTGCTGGCATCATTAAGAAGCTTGGGTACTCATCCTCTCATAGAGTTGAAGCGCTGGGTTTTTCTGGGGGAATATGGGTCCTCTGGGACAGTCATCGCTGCTCTCTTGACATTTTGCAAAGTCATCGTCAGTACGTGCACTGTTGTATAAATAATGCTTGGTTGCTTACCTTTGTTTATGGTTGCCCAAACCCACAAAAACGGGACCTTCTGTGGCACAGGCTCACATCTTTGTCTTCCCATATTGATGAAGCCTGGGCGTTGGTGGGGGATTTCAACACCATGTTGGACCCTTCTGAGAAAAAAGGCGGGCATGGTTTCGACAGACATTCCAGCCTAAAGTTCCACTCTTTCCTTGCTTCATCTGGTCTAAAGGATATGGCTTGCTCGGGACACCGCTTTATATACAAGAAAGGCAGGCTACTTGAAAAACTTGATAGAACCATTGCCAACAAGGAATGGTTATCTGTGGAGGGGGGTATGGACGTTCACGTTCTCTCACGTATGTACAGCGACCATAATCCTATTCTCCTGTCTGGGCATCAACGTCAACGGCGTGGCCATTTTTTTAAAACAAAGATGAGCTGGAACCTTATTCCGGATTTCAAAACTGACCTCTTGCCTGTGTGGGACAGCTCTCTCCCATATTTAGAGGCCTTGCCTACCTTCCAAACAGCTGCCATCAAATGGGAGGCTCGGCGTTTGAAGCAACAACACAAACAGAAAGACACTCTCCTGTGCAAGATTGATACATGCCAGGTAGCATCCTACTCTTCTCCTACTTCCGTTTCAACTCAACTGCGTGCTATTGACATTCAGGAACAATTAAGTGCTATTCTCCTGAGAGAAGAAGCGGACTGGCAACAACGTGCGAATATCAACTAGCTCCAATTCGGTGACGGCAACAAGTTTTTCCATGCATATGTAAAGTCTCGACGCAAGCATAATAAGATATCCAGAATCTGCGATGCCAATGGAGACTGGATCACCTTTCCGGAGCTCATCAAGCAGCACGTTCGAGATTTCTTCAGCAACCTTTTCAGCCCTCCCGTTTCTAGCTCCTTGGATCGGGCGGCCATCCAGCAATATGTGGGGCATTTCCGGCCTATTGCCAACGCTCACCTTCTTAGTCGTGTCCCCGAGGCTGAGGAGATCAGGCGTACTATCTTCCTTATGGCCCCTGCAAAGGCGCTGGGCCCAGATGGCTTCCACAACGGCTTTGTGCAACAAAACTGGTCTCATCTAGGCGGCTCTTTTGTCTCTACTGTCCAGACTGCTTTTGCTCGCAGTCGGGTGGACTCACGTATTGAAAACTCCCTTGTGGTTCTTATTCCTAAGGTGGCAAGTCCTCAACGCTGTTCGGACCTTCATCCCATCTCATTAAACAATTGCTGTTTCAAACTAATTTCTAAGATTATTGTGGAGCGCCTTAAACCTTTTCTGAATGATTGGATTTCTGTGAACCAATCTAGCTTTATTCCTGGTCGTCGTATATGTGACAACATTCTTCTGGTTCAGGAGGTAGTGCACTCTATGAGATATAAAAAAGGCAAGAAAAAATGGGTGGCAATTAAGCTTGATCTATCGAAAGCTTTTGACCGTATGAGTTGGCCCTTCATTGCTGACACACTCTCTAAAACAGGGATTCGTGAAAGTCTCTCCAAGCTGATTATGCAGATTATAGGTCAAGGTAGCACTTCGATTCTCTGGGAAGGTGTACCCTTGGATCCCATCAAATCCACTCAAGGAGTGAGACAAGGTGACCCCATCAGTCCCTACATTTTTGTGCTCTGCATGGAACGCCTCAACCAAGCTATCTCCAAGTCAGTGGCTCACGGTACTTGGAAGTCGATTATTCTGTCAAAAAATGGGCCCTCCCTCTCTCATGTTATGTTTGCAGACGACATTCTCCTTATGGCTGAGGTGGCTAATTTCCAGGCTTCCAACATCAACAAGATTCTGAAGGAATTCACATTTGTTTCTGGACAAATTATCTCCAAGGAGAAATCTTGTTGCTACTTCTCTTCCAACACACCCATGAGTGAATAGCGTGCTTTTTGTCGTCCCATGGGCATACCAAGAACTGATGACCTGGGTCGCTACTTGGGAGTCCCTATTTTGCACCATCGCCTCAACAAACATACACATTCTCATATTATTAGCTCCATTAGGGGTTGCATGGACAGTTGGGCTGCCCGCACGCTTTCCTTGGCAGGTCGTATCACTTTGGCAAAGGCCTCTCTACAGTCTATTCCCTCATACACCATGCAGTCCGTCAAGCTATCACCTTCGCTTTGTGATGACATCAGTAAACACATTAGGGACTTCATATGGTCGGGTGGCCGAGAACAGAAGAAGATGGCGCTGGTCTCATGGAACAAGCTTACTAAAAGCAAATTGTCTGGCGGGCACGGTCTCATGGAAGCCAGGACCCAAAATGAAGCACTAATGTTGAAGAATGTGTGGCATTTCCTAAATAATTCTCCACCGCTGCGGGTGGAGGTCATGAGAAACAAATACATGCGCAATGGTGTGTTCTCTAAAAAGCTTGGATCCTCGGCATGGACCTTTATCAAGAGCCATATACCAGATCTTGAAGCCGTCTGTCATAAGACCATCAACGCAGGCCGAGAAACGAACGTTTGGCGTGATAGGTGGCTAATGGGCAAGTCTATACTGGACATTTCTCCCACTACACCTATCCCCGAGGATCTCATTGATCTTACGGTGCACTGTATGTCACCGGACGCGGGCAAGTGGGACTGGGATTTCATCCATGCATATCTTCCTCCTGAAGTTTGGCCACTCATTCAGCATACTACACCACCTGACCCCGTCACAGGCACGGATCAATGGTCGTGGCCCTGGGAGCCCGACGGAGAATTATCGGCCAGCACGGCCTATGCATGGCTGCAAGGAGGGATGGCAGCCCCTACTTCTATGTCTTGGAAGGCTCTGTGGGCTCTTCCCTTACCGCCAAAGTACAAGACCTTCCTTTGGCTGTTGGGGCACCGCGCCATTCTTACAAACAAGGAAAAGGTGTGTCGCCATATCTGCATGGACGACGTATGCCCAGTATGCTCACATGAGGTCGACTCGCTTCTTCACTGTCTGCGTGACTGTTCCATTAGCCATGAGGTATGGCGACTTCTGGGCATGAGTCCGGACTTCTTTGTGCTATCGGAGGAAGATTAGATCACCAACATCATTCATGGGCCCGCAAGCATCGGGGACAAGACCCTACGTTGTGTGGGGTGCTGGACTATCTGGTATGCACGCAACGATCTTATTCATGGTGGCAAGCGTACCCCGCCACAGGTTCTGGCCTCAAGGATTCGTAGCAACTCCACGACTGTCCTCAACCTTCCGAAGCACGCACCACTAGCAGCCGCAGCTCAGTGTAGTCTACCCTCTCGGCCGCTCCCGCACCAACAGGTGGTCTTCGTCGACGCTGCGTTCCAACTCCACACTCAAAAAATGGGTGTGGGAGTCCACGTCACTCAAGGCGATGGAGCCTGCTTATGGGGTCAAGGCACCTTTGGTTATGCCACTTCCGCTCTGGAGGCAGAAATCAAGGGCATCATTCTAGCTATGTCCGTCTGTGTTCAAAACAATTGGAGCTCGCCAGTCATTCTTTCTGATTCCTCGACAGCCATTGATATCCTCTCACATGGGGAAAGACCTGCATGCAAGTTCCAACCCTTAAGGAGAGAATTATGCCACATTCTCACCTTATTGCCCGATCTCAAGCTTTCCTTTATAAGTTGGAAGCACAATTCTGTGGCAGATAGTATTGCAAAACACTCCTTGTACTCCACTTCTCAGTGTCTCTTTTCTCACTCAAAACCTGCCTGGCTCCCAATGGATATTAATATCCGACTTTCTATAATTTGGCCCGAACTAGAGATTGGGATGAATAATAACTAATCTCTATGGCTTTCAAAAAAAAAGTAACACTAAAGGTTAATCTTGAATAGGTGAATGCAACGTATATTAATTAAATAGGGAGTAACATCTAATACCTTGAATTTATCAGTTTTTCTTGAAGCAACAAACACGTCCCATTCTTCTGGGTCCAGGAAGTTCCACTATTCGGTGGCTGACTTCTTCCTCTTCTCACCATCTTTTATGTATTCTCGGGTGAGATTTTTCCTATAGTAATCTACAAAATAGAATTCCAAATAATAATAACTCACATATAAATCCTTCCATATTAAGTCTTTCTTCCCCTTAGGAACTTTATGCCAAGAATATCTATCTTACAATGCCAATGGCTATGAGTAACAAACCCAAGATATGAAACAAACAATTTGCAGTTCACTCCAAATGCATTTCTTGCATTATCAAAATCCACAACCAGTTTGGGTCCATTGCCCCTTAGCACTATTAATGTAGCAATCGTCTCGCAAAAACATGATTAACTAATGAGGAAGTGAATTATTTGCAGCGGATTACTGAAAATCACTGAAAATTTAAAACTTTTTGCAAAGAGATCCTCACATAGGAAATCTTTCCCAACAAGAACCATTGCATAACATTTACATTCTGGTTCAAACGTACATAACCTGTACCATCTCTTTTCAGAGATTACATCATCAACTGTCTTATAAAAATTATATACAGACAGTATATGGATCTCGAGGCATCAAGTGAAAACCTTAGATTGATTCATAAAACACTGACTAAAAACTCTGAGGACCTGATAGTACAGAGACGCCACATAGGACTTTCTAACTATATAACTTGACAGGCAGTATCTCCACCTGAGATATTACTGTTGTCCTTGCTGTTGTCTATTCTCTATAATGAGATTCTGCTTCTTTGTCCGTGTCCACCTAAAAAGTTGGATCCCACGGGGGTGAGACAATTGTAAATTGCCCCAGCAGGAGATATAACTCTCCGCCAAAATATTGTTATAGTAGTTTATTAAAATAAACTAAGTAGAAGGATTTATATATATATAATTAACAATAGGTAAATCACTTGTATGAACAAAGTGAAGTAATCTCCTTTTTCAAGGATAATGTTGCATCTACTCATGGTAGACTCGTAGTTCATCCATATACTTGTAATGAATACGATAGATATGAACAACATTAATGAACTACAAATATATAACAGAAATGTAACATCAACCAATGAATTTCCGTATTCAATCCTTAAGCAAACATGCTATATGGCTGATTTCATTTTACAAACACACTTATGCCCTGAGGAGATGAGATATACCGCTCATGCTCCAACCGACCACTGTGAAGTCAAAATCGGTACCATACAAGGTCAATGGAAGAGGCGGATTCCCATGACCTCCCACATCTCGTTCAGTGCGAGATCACATGCAGGACATCTTGTGTCTCTACTAAATATAGCTTTCCAGAGTATACTGGCAACTTCTCTATCAGAGTTACAGTGGTGTGCTGCACTATCTTCGCGATCGTGAGATTTTGTGTTTATCTCCACCAATCCGGCATTAACATTATTGGGAGATGTGTACGACATCTAACCCAATCATCGAGAGATTCGTGATACATCCATCCCAATACTTATAATGAAGGATTGAGAGATTAAAAGTACATCTCACATCAAATCCTACATTAGGACGTAAGGATATTCGCGTCCATAACCCCAACATACTCAAAAGTATGCTCTCCAGGAGTTCCCTTAGGAAAACCTATTTCACCATCATTTAACTTCTGACAATGATGGATCTATGGTCAGGGGTCTACATGATATCATTATACTTGATTATTTAAGTACATTATGGCATTCTTTTAGCATTAGTCAAGTTCTCAAACATAACTTATTACAACAATGCTATAAAGAGACATGTACTACTTTCATCAGATATTTATCAGTCTTTCAAAGACCTTGGGAAATCAGTCCCTCATTTCAAAACTGGGAATTCTCATCCCATCAAATTCTCATCACCATAATCATATGGTTATGGGTATTCAAACCCTTAACTCATCTTTGAGCATTATTATACCTTTTTCAGGTAACTATCACCTTCAGGTCATCTGACCAAGGCATTCATAATACTTGTTACACGAGCATCACACCAGGCTCACAAGGCCATGAAATATCTTGTCACTTCTTTCTAGGCAACAACTTGCTCATATGACTCATAGAATCCTTACACATTGTTACTTTTACTAAGCAACAACAACATTAAGGCTCATAATGCCAATCAACATTTCTAATATAAATGTCATAGCTCAAATCTAGTTATGTTCATTATCTCATCATACCTGCATGGTTGTTAGGCATGATAATAGTCATACAAGATATTCATCACATCATGTGATATAATAGTAACACCATTGTTCCTTTTCCAGGAATTAGGGTTTACTATCAAACATGGCTTATCATTCCCTTTACCCAAGTCTGGGTTAGGGTTCCCCTTTTCTCATTAATTAGGGTTTCATGATTATATAATCTATCCAACCCTTAATTCATTAATCCATACCTTTGGGGCATTCAAAGATATCATATTTAATTATTCAAGAACATTACTTTCATCATATAGCATTAATGATCATCAATTCAAGGTATGAGTTCATTCACTACTACAGAAACATCGTTCAGTGTCGCTTTTCTGGGCGTCGGTTATTTAGGAAAACCGACGCCTATAATATTAGACGTCGGTTATTTATGCAAACCGACGTCTATATTCGAAGACCATCCAGACACGGGTACCACTTTGTATTCAGCGTCGGCTGGTTATAACAGACCGATGCCTAAAATCACCCGCAAAATCCAATTTTCGTGCAAAAACATTTTAGGTCACCTACAGCGTCGGTTTTTTAACAATTCATCGACGCCAATTTAAAATGAAAATTTACGCGAAAAGTCCCACTTTCAGTGTCGGTTATCCTTCGATAACCGACGCTGATAATGGTTCCCGCCAAAAAATTTAGGGTAAAGGTTGTCTAGTTGGGTGTTAGTGTTTTACTATAAACTGACGCCGAAGACTTTAGGTGTCATTTGTATTTAATAACTGACGCCTTTACGAACTTAATAGACCACAATCGATCACACCGGTACATGTTTCATTGTCTTCATCGCCCGCTAGCTGCTGCTCGATCGCCCGCTTGCTGCCTGCTGGTTCTCGTCGTCGTCGATGCTGCCTGTGCTTCCTCGCCTCGCCTCGCCGTCACCGCCGACGGTGCTGCTACTCTGTGTCGCCGCCGCCGCCGCCCGCCACCTGCTCTGCTGCTCCTGCGTCACTGCCACTCTAGCTTCGTCCTGCGTCGCTGGCGCCGCCCGCTCCTTCCTCCCTTCTCACGCCCGCCGCGCCGCCTAGCTTCGGTTTGCTCTCCAAGTATTAGCCGTAGCCTTTCTCCCTAGCTTTTTACCTACATGTAGCAAACACGACCGTGGCTATGTTGGCCTACCACGGCCGTGCTGCCCAGCACGGCCATGGTAGGCCAACACAGCCACAACCGTGTTTGCTGTTGGTAAGGATATGAACAAATCTATATGTAATGCTTTATGTAAATTCTAGGATACGAACAAATCTTTTGCTTGCATATATTTGTGCTTCTAATCCTAATGCTTGACCTAATTTAGTAAATTTTGATGCATGTTGAAATAGGATTTAAACTTGTCCATTCTAGCATCCTAATTTGATTTCATTAGACCCTAACATTGATGAAACCCTAACATCAATTGTAATGAAACCCTAACATGTACATATCTATTATTGTGTTTGTTGGCCTAGAAACCCGTCCAAGATTTACTCATTAGGAGTAAATCTTGGATAGTCCCCAGTTTGGGACTGTTCTTGAACACCTAATCTCACTTAGGATGTAAGTGTATAATGTGTATTGGGTTTTTGAGAAAATTTCAGTAGCATTTCCTCGTTTTTTCTCTAAGTACATATGTACTTAGAGAACAGCGGGGAAATGCTGCCAAAATTTTCTTGAAAATCCAATACACATTATACACTTACTAGTGAGATTAGGTGTTCAAGGATGGGATAGGTGGTACACATTTATTATATATAAGAATGACATCACATGTGTTTGTTGGCCTAGAAAGTGAACAATCATTGTTCTTTATATTACTTGTACATTGGTATAAATTAGAATGAACAATCACTAAATTATATATTGTTTGTATGGAGTCTGACTTCATTGTAGATATCGATTATTGTGTTTGTTGGCCTAGAAACACATCCAAGATTTACTCATTAGGAGTAAATCTTGGATAGTCCCCGGTTTGGGACTGTTCTTGAACACCTAATCTCACTTAGGATGTAAGTGTATAATGTGTATTGGGTTTTTGAGAAAATTTCAGTAGCATTTCCCCGTTTGTTCTCTAAGTACATATGTACTTAGAGAACAACGGGGAAATGCTGCCGAAATTTTCTCGAAAACCCAATACACATTATACACTTACTAGTGAGATTAGATGTTCAAGGATGGGATAGGTGGTGCACATTTATTATATATAAGAATGATGTTTGTTGGAGTAAATGTTGGATAGGATGTAAGTGTATACCCTAATCCTAATATATACTTGTTTTCTCTTTGATCATAGAATGGATAGATCATGGATGTCCATTCGCAATCGCTGCACCCCATATTTTATATCTGGTCTTGATCAGTTTGTTAGATTTGCCGAGGAACATAGGAAAAAACCTACAGATAGGTTCTACTGTCCATGTAGGCATTGCGGTAACAACTTGAAAGTCAACACTGGTGAGGAAATCAAAAGTCATGTCATGTGCAACAGGATTGTACAAGTCTATACATAATGGCACTGGCATGGAGAGATTTCAAACTCGAAACCAGTAGATGTCGATAGAAGTGCTTGGGTGGAAGAAGAAATTGCCTCCGATGACGTAGATGTGAACGAACCAGTTCCAGTAGACATCGTTGATGCGATGCTGGATAGTTGTAGGGTAGAGCACACCGATCCACCTCCTATCTTTATAAACATTGTGCATGATGCTGAGATACCATTATACACAGGCTGTGCTAAGTTTACGGAGCTTAGCACTGTGTTGAGATTGTATAAGTTGAAAGCTAATAATAGATGGAGAGACAAAAGCTTCACTGAATTGTTGACTTTGTTGAAAGAAATGCTTCCTAAAGGAAACGAGCTGCCAATCTCAACATACCGGGTAAAGAAAATGTTGTGCCCAATGGGAATGGAGGCCAAGAAGATAAACGCATGCATGAATGATTGTGTATTATTTCAAAAGGACTATGTAGATTTGAAATATTGTCCAAAATGTGGTGCGTCACGGTATAAATTGACGACTTCGGGGGAGTCCAAAACTGGTTCTCCTGCCAAGGTGTTTTGGTATCTACCTATAATATCACGGTTTCAACGCTTGTTTGCAAATCCGAAAGATGCGAAGAATTTGAGGTGGCATGCAGATGTTAAGAAAAATAATGATGGGATCCTACGACATGCGTCTGATTCCCCACAGTGGAAGAAGATTGATCTGTTATACCCCAAATTTGGTGAAGAAGATAGGAATCTAAGACTTGGGCTTTGTACAGATGGGATGAATCCGTACGGGACATTGAGCAGCCAACATAGCACTTGGCCAGTCATGCTTGTTATATACAATCTTCCTCCCTGGCTGTGTATGAAAAATAAGTATGTTATGTTGTCGTTGTTGATATCGGGCGCTAAACAACCCGGAAATGATATCGATGTTTATCTTGAACCTCTAATTTATGACTTAAAGAAATTTTGGGCTGAAGGTGTGATGACCTATGATGCTTCAGGAAGAGAGACATTTCGTTTGCACGCTATGTTGTTTTGCACTATTAATGACTTTCCAGCATATGGGAATTTGTCTGGATATATTGTCAAAGGAGCTAAAGCGTGTCCTATATGTGAAGAAAACACTGATTCAATAAGACTAAAACATGGCGGCAAGACTGTATATCTTGGTCATTGAAGGTTTCTTTCAAAATTCCATCTGTATCATAGGAAGCACAAAGCATTCAATGGATGAAATGATGAACGGAGTGCACCTAAACCTATACCAGGGGATGTTGTTTATGAAAGAGTAAAAGACATTGTCATTGAATTTGGTAAGAAATCACAATGTAGTATGGCCACACGGAGTGACAATTCTTCATTCAAGAAGAAGTCAATATTTTGGGATCTTCCTTATTGGAGTTCTTTGACAGTCAGGCATTGTATCGATGTAATGCACGTTGAGAAAAATGTCTGTGATAGCATCATTGGTACTCTGTTAAATATACCAGGTAAGACTAAAGATGGGATAAAATCCAGACTGGACCTACGTGAAATGGGAATAAGGTCAGAATTAACAGAATTACGTGAAATGGGTAATAAAAGAACATACTTACCTCCCGCTTGTTACACGTTGTCTAGAAAGGAGAAGAAAGCTTTTTGTGAATGCTTGGTAAATGTTAAGGTGCCACGAGGTTACTCATCCAACATCTGTAGATTGGTATCAATGAAAGATCTGAAATTGATAGGTCTTAAATCTCATGATTGTCACACTCTAATGCAACAAATATTGCCCGTGGCAATTCGATCTATATTTCCGAAGCATGTAAGGTTTGCAATCACCTGACTTTGTTTATTTTTCAACAGTCTATGCAGCAAAGTTATTGACCCTGATACTCTCGATAATTTGCAAAGAGAAGTGGTTGTTACCCTATGTCAGCTTGAGATGTATTTCCCTCCTTCGTTCTTTGATATCATGGTACATATTGTTGTCCACTTGACTAGGGAAGTGAAAATGTTGGGACCAGTTTTCTTGCATTGGATGTATCCCTTTGAACGATACATGAGCATTTTTAAAGGTGATGTTCGAAACCGTTATCGGCCTGAAGGGAGTATTATTGAAGGTTATGTGGCGAGAGAGGTTATGGATTTTTGCAATGACTTTATGAGTGGTAATAACACTCCTGTTAATGACAAGAATATTGAGGAGGGCAAAGGAATTTTGGGATCACGGGTGAAAGTAATCAGCCGTGAGCAGTTGGAACAAGCTCACTTGTATATTTTACACAATATGGACGAAGTGAGTGTTTATATCGAGGAACATACCAATTTCATCAAGAGACAACATCCTCAAGCAAGTTCAATGTGGCTTGTTAGAGAGCATAATAAGACTTTTACTAAGTGGTTTGAAGATAAAGTCTTACATCAACTATCTCAAACACCAAATGATATTACAGAAACTATCAAATGCCTCGCCTTTAAACCAAAACCGAATGTTATGTCTTATGAAGGGTTTGACATTAATGGGTTCACATATTACACAAAGTGCCAAGATGATAAGAGTGTCGTCAAAAACAGTGGGGTCACTCTTCAAGCGTCGACTATGTATTTTGCAAGTGCAAAGGATAAGAGTCCACATGAAGCTAAAATGTCATATTACGGTGTCATTGAAGACATATGGGAGTTTGACTACATAGATTTCAGAATTCCGCTCTTTAAATGTAATTGGGTTGATAACACCAAAGGAGTTATAGTGGATGAATTGGGTTTCACTTTGGTGAACTTTGAAAAGATTGGCGAGAAGGGTGAACCATTCATATTGACATCACAGGCGAAACAAATATTCTATATCGATGATCCTGCAAATGATAAATGGTCGGTTGTTCTTCATGGTAAAAATAGTTCATTGAAGATCCTATAGATGAAGAAGAGTACTATGATAAGTATGATGACTCCAGTCCATTCTCAGTTGGGTTGCCAACTCCACAAAATATTGAAGCTAATGACGACTTATATGTGCACAGAGATCATAATGAAGGATTGTTAATTGATAAAAGATCACAATTTTAGTGAGTTGTATGTTTATATTTTTTTATTGAAGCTAAATGTTTGCTTTTTTAATATCAATATCATTTTCAGATTTGATTTTTCATTATCTTCTATTTAATACAAATGCTAAATGTTTGCCTTTTTCTAGTTAATACAAATGCTAAATGTCATGCCTTTTTCTAGTTAATACAAATGCTAAATGTTTTCCTTTTTAATGACATTTTCAGATGGCTGACCATGATGAGCATGATGTCCATGATGAGCATGAAGTCCATGATGAGCATGCTGTCCATGACGAGCATGGCGAGGATACCAATGTAAGTTCTAAAAACATATCTTGTATTTCTATAAAATTTATTATCTTCTAGTTATGGCATATTTCCTATATTTCTATATTGGGCTAATTCAGTGTGTTTATTTTTGTCAAATTTTAGGTTGATGATGCACATGTACCCACTGATGCACTGGAGCAACTTGATGCACATCACCAAACACTTAACAAGAAAAGGGGCATCACTCTGTTGAAGAAGTTAATAGCGCTGAGTGGCAGTGGATCCAAATTGGTTGTTGAGTTTGATAATGGAGGAAATGCAATTGGAGTGAACCGCAATAATTTTGTAAACTATCTTGGGTGTGTCACTCGAAGCCATTGCGGTGTTAAGTATGATAATTGGCATAAAGTTCCTCAGGGGAAGAAAGACTTGATATGGAAGGATTTATGCGTGAGTTATTATTATTTGCAATTCTATTTTGTAGATTACAAATTATATTATTTGCAATTGTATTTTTGGATACTAGTTAATAGGAATTCTATTTTACAGAATCTGTTTGCATTGGATGAGAAGCTACATCGTAAAAGCGTGATGCAACGCGCTGGAAAGATTCTTAGGAACTATAGGACAAATCTGAACAGAGAATACATAAAAGATGGTGATAAGAAGAAGAAGTCAGCCCTTGAGCAGTGGAACTTCTTGGACAAAGAAGATTGGGACAATTTTGTTGCTTCAAGAAAATCTGAAGAATTCATGGTATTAGGCGTCACTCCCAATTTAATTAATGTACGTTGTATTCACCTATTCAAGATTAACATTTAGTGCTACTAACCAAATCATTAATGTGCATACTAACTAGGCCCTCAATGACGCGCAAAAAGCAAGGTGTGCATTGAATGTGCATGACCACACTATGGGTCCAAAGGGCTATGCAAGCGTTCACCAAAGACTATAGGCGGAGTCTGCGGCTACTCAGGAGTCTGCTGCTACTCAGGAGTCTGCCACACCCACGCCTCACCATGATATCTAGATAGCTAGGAGGCAAAACAAGAAGGGTGAAATAAAGAAGCCCATAACTGCTGAGGCGGCTGTGAAAATGGTAAAATACAACTCTTAGAGAAATTGTTTGAATATTGATTATTTGTGGTGTTAACTTACCAATCTTTGTTGATGGTGATTAGCGGGAGTTGCACGAGTAGAGGAAACAAGGCACATTCATACCTCAGGGCACAAGGGATGAATTGACAGTTGCTCTGGGTAACCCAGAGCATCCTAGATGTGTTAGGGGTGCATGAGCTGGTGTGGGCATCAAAGCATTCTTTGGGCCATCCCAGCGCAAACCCAAAGTGGGACTTTCACAAGAAGAGGTAACCTATTCTTTTTTTAGAATGTTACTGCAAAAGGGAATTCAATAAGAAGAAGCTAATGTTTCTTTTATCCATGTATAGGAGAATAAGAGAGTCAAGGATATAGTTGCTAAGAAGGTCGATGATATAGTTGTTGAGAAGGTCAAGGAAGAAATAGTGCGGTGGCAGGCATCTCAGGCTTCCAATCAGCCTATGGCGACCCACTCTTCTCCTTATGCACAGACTGCGAGTAATCCTGGAGACCCATCGCCTAGCACGTCTACTATAAGTATTTTTTATGACATTGTAGCTAGTCTTTTCAAGATGATATGTTTTCAAGATGATATGTATATATGTATAACATTCTTTACGTAAATTTGTAGGCATTGAAGCCATGCCGCTTAAGAATGCAAGACTATGTTGTTGCATAGGCGCAGGCTTACCAGTCCCTTCCTGGGGCAACGTTTCATGGGAGTCCAATGCCACAGGGCTACGTTCGTGTGAGTCCGATATGTGTATTACCCGATTGGAGGGAAGCTGCATTGCCATATGCCCACCCAGATATTGATACACTTGGTGAGACAGAAGGCGGGGTGATATTGTGGCCCAAAGTAGATGTCATCTACACTACTGAAATTGTAAGATAAATTTACATTACTTTAGATTGTTAATGTGTATATATGAGGTCAACTGATCTGAAATTATATATACAGGTTAAAAAGAAGACACTCGGAGCACCTAGGCCTCCACCTCCACTTCCTGCATTACCAAGTTGGGTTCCAACTGACCTAAAATACATGTTAGGTCCTGCTTGTAGGGGAATGGCATGTTGGCTATGGGCACATAATATACATTGCCCTATAATTGTTTCTTTAGAAGCAGATTATGCAGGTCAATCATACGATAGCTCTTTATTTATACAAGATATTATTGAGCTATTTATGTATGATTGGTTGAATACATCAATGATAGAGACATGGATAAGATGAGATCTTGTTTATACATCCATATACCTTGTGTAAGATCCGGTGATCTGGTTTCTTATATATTAATGCATACGTAATACATGTTTTGTAGCTACTTAGTCGAAGATCAATGCAAACAATTTGCATTTGATCATGTGGGATTTTTGATTCCATCATTGATTAGTATGGTGGCTAAAGACCCTGATAGTGTTCAACAATACTGTATATATGCTTTTACAATTTTTGGTCAGCAAAAGAAGACGATAATAATAGCTCCATTCAATGTCAAGTAAGTTTACTTTATTTATAATTTGGACTTAAGAAAATTCCATTTTTATTGTGCATTTTGAGTTATTAATTTTTAACTTTTTTACCTATAGCGCTAGACATTGGGAGTTACTAGTTATTGTCCCCGGGACGTTCACTGTTTATTATCTAGATCCTGCGGGAAGTAGATTGAACACTAAAATTGGACACACATTGAGAATGCCGTTATTCTGGTGAGAAGTATTTCATTTTTATATCTGTTAACATATGTTATTACATTACTATTTAATTATGCAATTTATTGTGTTACATTAACATGTAGGGGTTTAGATGCATTCAAAAATGCTGGAGGAAATGTCCCAAGGAGAAAGAACCAGCCAATAATTTGGGAGAACGTAAAAGTAAGTTCCCCACTCCAATGTATATATTATTTATGTGAACTATGCTTAGTTGTATTTTTTAATATTTTGTATGTTTCAATTTATAGTGCGCCACACAAGACAACGGCTGGGGATGCACATACTATGTGATGAAATTTATGTAGATGATTATCCGACATGCCGCATTGGATATTAATACCATACATGAGGTATTATATATAGTCTCATTAGTTAGTATGAAATATATCAATCTTATTTTTATATTATTACTTATATATATACATCATTCTCTTTGCAGGTGTTTAAAACTGACCACACTATAGGTAAATGCTTAAAAAATGTACATGCTCCATATATGATGGAAGCATTAAATGAAGTAAGAGAAGAATGGGCAAAAGCCATACAAGTAGTGGCGATTGTAAGATATAATTGGGATGTTGATAGTGATGCTGAATGATATTTTGTAAATGAATATTTCTGAATGTTTATACATGTCTGAATGTTTCTACATGTATTTGAATGTTTCTACATGTGTGAATGTGAGAATTGAATTGATGTCTGAATGTATCTACTTGTATGAAAAAAATTTGTTGATTTTGCAAGTTTGTGGCCTGTTTGTAGGCTGATATCAATGGATGTCGTAAACCTGCTGTTTAGAAAACTGAACTACAGGTTCTTATCCTGCTGACCAGCCATAGCAGGCCTGCAAACTGATAAGAAAAAAAAATAAAGTATAGGCGTCGGTTATTTATAGAACACCGTCATCAAAGGCCTACAACGTCAGTTATTGGATAAAAACTGACGCCTAATATGAAAAACAACCCGACCGTGCAGGAAAGCACGGCCGTGGTGGAAAAGGCATCGCTTATTCATATAAAACTGACGCCTATAGTACTAAACACGGCCGTGCAGCGAAGCACGGCCGTGCTTTGCCGTGTCTTATGGGAGTATGGCGTCGATTATTCAGTTGTTAACCGACGCAGAAAGTGTCCTAGGTGGTGCTCTTTTTTGTGGCGCGAACCCTATAGACGTCGGCCAACTATATATAACCAATGCCTATATATCATATAGGCGTCGGTTAGAAAACCGACGCCGAAGAGTTCAACCTTTAGCGGCACCCATAAGGCGTCGCTTGAAAACCGTCGCCAAAGGGGGTTAAATAACCGACGCCAAAGGCATGTTCTGTAGTAGTGATTTCTCATCCTCATCATGGTATGATTATATCATATACATCATTTGGGCTTAACCTCATTTTCAAGGTACATTAATTAACACTCATCAAGGTGCAACAACTCATTACATTTCATTGTAATAGTTGCATAACACACTTCATATGTTTCTTACCCAAATATATTGGATTTGGAGTGTATCTAGGTATATAAACCCTAAAGTGTTGAATGTGATAACTATCATATATTGATGTATCACTTTCTCATAATTTCATACTATCTTTAGTTAACCAACTTATCTTGTATTGAGGTATTTCCCTCTTAATACATTCCATCACTAAACTCTTACCTTTAACATATAATGCATAGGCCACACATTAGAATTGTCCATCTATTTTTAATGATATGGACTTGTCTAATGCTAAAGACATTATTTACAATTAAGATACATATAATCAACCACATGAAATGTTTCACCTTTATAAGGTCATTTATTTTATCTCATCATTAGGATTTCCTTGCATCCTTATTTAAAATTAGAATTATGATCCATTGTCATATTTCCCAGGATTACGGCTTTATGTATAATGACTTACATTAGAGTCTCATATTCCTTCACCCTTCTTAGGGCCTCTCATCACAACATAACATAAGAACATTATGTGATGTTGGTTCTTAATCAGAGTTTCTCATAGAATCACCCTCAACTAGGGTTTCACATGGATTCACCCTTAATTAGGATTTCCACTATAGTCACCCACAATTTGGGTCTACAATCCATCTCCATTAGGATTTCATTCAATTATTCATAATTAGAGATTCACTATTCATCCCAATTAGGGTTTTACATCTCATTTCCCTAAATTGGAGTTTCACACATCACTACCCTAGATTAGGGTTATATCCTCACCCTGGATTAGGGTTACATTTAGAATTGCCCTCAATTAGGGTTAGAATTCAATAACCCTGTCAATTAGGGTATATATTCATGATTAGGGTTTCATGATCTCTTTACTTAAGGATCATACCCTTAATCACCACATGAATTATATTCATGTTATGAATTCATGCTAACATCATCTCAACTTGATAAGGTCATATCATCCCTTCAATCAAGTACATACAACTATGAATGACATAGTGTACCAAGTCATTGATCTTATAGGTAATTAGGGTTCATTCCTTAATTGGCACTGATCACTTAGGTACTATTAGGGTTTCAACCTTTGTACCTTCAATGATCATCATTACTAATCATCATTGGATCAATTAATCAGTCATCATCTCTATTTTCAAGAGATTCAATCTCCTTGGACCTCCATTACATAAGGTATCCAATTAAATTGATCAATTGAGTCCTCAATTACAACAAGTGTCTAAGTGAATTAACCAATTGAGTCCTCAATCGACTTTGAATACTTGAGCCCCAAACAGTCTTGGTCCTTCAAGGTTCAAATGGTTTGAAACTATTTGGTAAAGGTGGCGCTTGAGACCGTTTGCCCAAGCAAGTAGGTGAAGACCGTTTGCCCAAGTTTGACTTTTGAAACCGCATGGGAAAAAACGGTTTCGGATCATTTGGTCCCAAATGGTCTTGAGACCGTTTGGCCCCAAACGTTCTTGAGACCATTTGGTCCAAACCTCCTCAAAACTGCATGGACCAAAGATGGTCTCAACAACACCAATCGGTTTGGGGTTCTCAATATTGATTCCTTCAATCATTGAATTCATGGAACCAATCATCAAATGGACCTATCCTCATACTTCAATTGAGTTAAATAGGTCAACCTTCAATTTATTTTACCCTCAATTGGCCCTCAATTAGTCCTCAATTAGGGTTTGAATCAATTGAATTAGGGTTTGGAATCGATGATCCTTCAACACTAATCAATGCAACATTAGTTACTTTGAAACCATTGAACCATCATCCAAATTGAACATGACCTGACCCCAAACGGTCTTGAGGTCGTTTGGATGACCACCAAACGGTCTTGGTACCATTTTCCCATCACATCATCAAAATCCAAGTCAACCAATTAGGGTTTGGATCATTGGATTGATCACCAAATCAGCAATTGATTACACTTTAACTTAGTATCATTGGATCATCAATTGCTTAACCATACTCACCCCTAGACCTCCCAACGGTCTTGGGTGATCTCTAAACGGTCTTGACATCCAACCCTTGGATTCTAGTGAAAAATCATTAGGGTTTGAGCTGTTGGGTTGATCATCAAATCAGCACTTAATTGCAAAGTGATTTGGTACCTTTAGACCTTCAATTGGTCAACTATACTTAACCCCAGACCTCCAAACGGTCTTGGGTGATCCCCAAACGGTCTTGAAACGGTTTGGGTGAATCCCAAACGGTTTTGAAACCGTTTGGGCTAATCAACCCAAAATCTCAAATCAACTCATTGGAATTTCAGCACTAATTTCAATTAGGGTTTTCCCAATTAATTAGCCTTCATCTCAAGATTACTTGGGAATTAATCCATAAAATTTGGTGAGTCATTAACCAACATAATTAGTAACAGGAATCTCAAACAGACAACCCTTGGTCAACTCACTCAAACGGTTTTGAAACCGTTTGCCCAAAAAGGCAAATTAATCAAGCTGAAAAATCAGCACTTAATCCAATTAGGTTTGCCTAATTGATTAGCCTTCAACTCACGATTCCTTGGGAGTTAACCCATCAAATTTGGTGAGTTATTAACCAACAGCATTAAGAACAGGAATATCAAACGTTCAACCCTTGGTCGACTCACTCAAACGGTTTTGAAACCATTTTCCCAAAAACTTAAATTAATCAAGCTGAAAAATCAGCACTTAATCCAATTAGGTTTGCCTAATTGATTAGCCTTCAACTCACGATTCCTTGGGAGTTAACCCATCAAATTTGCTGAGTATTTAACCAACATAATTAGGAACAGTAATATAAAACGGTAAACCCTTGGTCAACTCACTCAAACAGTTTTGAAACCATTTTCTCCCAAACGGTTTCAAACCGTTTGCTCTCAAACGGTTTGGTGAAACCACATGAGCAATTAACTCAAAACCGTATGAACCATGATTTCTTTGGAAAAAGTATCCAATATGATGTCATAATCATCTACCTTCGTCCCTAAAGTTCTAAAAACTTCTCATTTCATGAAATAACCATTTTCAACCAGCAATTAAACAAGATAATGAAGGAATCGTTGAAATTGCAAGATTAATGGTTGAATAACAATGAAAAAGGGTTCAAGTTATAAAACCCACCTCTAATTGAGCTCCAAAGCACCATGTCCATGGCAAAAATGGTGGATGAAACTACTTTCACCATTCCAAGGCTCGTCCTCAAGGTTTGAGTGAAAATGAATGGTTAGAATTGGAGATGAGATCGAAATAGGAAGAAATCCATAATTTATTTTTGATTTCCACCATGGAATTAAGGTGAAATGGATCAAGAACCTTATGAACAGGTTGGGGGTCGTCCTCCTAATCCTTCCAAGCTCCCTGGGTCGTTTCCCATGCAAGGAG
This sequence comes from Alisma plantago-aquatica, assembly GCA_963693085.1. NCBI lineage: Eukaryota > Viridiplantae > Streptophyta > Magnoliopsida > Alismatales > Alismataceae > Alisma > Alisma plantago-aquatica. The sequence continues at coordinate 52,946,868 of OY856409.1, forward strand.
AAGAAGTTGGGTCGAAAAAGCCTTCCATTTTCCTTGTAAAGGGTCTTTTTATAAGAAATTCAAGGAGAGAGAAAGTGCCTTATAAAAATTCATTTAATCCCAAAAATGTGGCCGCCTCTTCCCCCTTATCTTCCTTAGGGATGAGGCTATATTGTTTGCCTTTTATCCCTCTCAATTATCCATGATTTAAAGAAAAAGCAAATTAAGCACCTCAATTCATATTATATTAATATCCATATGTGAGTGGATATTTCTTTTTCTTATAAAATTGTGTGTGAGTTATCCACTCCCTTGGATATTTTTGTGGTCCTTGCAAGGCTCAAGGACGTCACATACACATCTGAATCCAACCATTTTAATTTTGGTTGAAGGCCCTTTAATTAATACATTCATTTTTTCCCTAAATCGAATTAGGGTTTCAATTAGGATTAAATATTGAGCATATTCTCATATATCTCAGGACTCAAAATAAATATGCAAAAATCTTCCATCTTTGGGGTAAACATAAATCAACCTTCATTGGAGCACTTTAGATATCTCTTAAAATGCAATACGGATTCATTTCCAATCAAGTATCTGGGTCTTCCCATTACTCCATACAACATAACAAATGCTACCTGGACCCCTATAATATCAAAAATAAACACAAAACTCACAAATTGGACAAATAACTTCCTCAACCTCTCTGGAAGAATTACCCTACTAAATAATGCCATCACTCCTATCACTACTCACTTCCTAAGCTGTGTTCCCCTGCGCTCAAAAACAAAATCCATTCTAGACAAAATCAGAAGAAATTTTCTTTGGAACAACTATCACAAATCAGAAAAATCAGGGAAACATTATCATATTGTTAACTGGAAAACTATATCAGCTCCTATTGATCAAGGTGGTTGGGCCATCATCAACATAGAAACACACTCACTCTGTCTTATCACTAAAATCATCGATAGTCTGCTCCAAAACAAACCAAAAATCTGGACCCAACTCATCCAATACAAATATTACCAATGCTCACCCCCCTGGCATCATATCCCAAAAAAAACGCTTTCCCTCTTTGGAAATACATCAACAAAAACATCCAAACGATCACTCAAATCATTAACACTCCCCCTCACTCTCACCAAAATATCTCCTTCTGGTTCGATCCTTGGTTCGAAAACAACTCAATCATCAATCTTTGACCAAATTGGACCATTCCAAATAGACTACTCAACATGAAGATAGACAAAGCTCTACCTCTTATCACCAGCAATAGATCAATTTCCCTTAAAAGATGCATTCAAACACAGATTAGTCAAAACGACTTCAGAAATATAGCTCTCTCCTTGGAAAACAACACCTCAAACTCCATTACTAGGAAATGGTGCTGCAAATACTCGGTTAAACAAGCGTACATCCACCTTTCCTACAGAGGTCTATCCCCATCAACTACAAAAATTTGGAAACAGAAATGGCTGCAAAAATATAAAACATTCCTTTGGCTTTGACTTCAAAACAAACTTCTCACAGGCGAAAACATTACAAAAAAAGGATTTATTGGCCCATTCAGATGCTCTCTTTGCAAAAAAAACAGTGACTCAGTTGATCACATCTTCTTCAAGTGTACCTTCTCACAAAATATCTTCACACATTTCTCACGAAACTGCCTTCCTGACCTCAAGGAAGCTACTTTCCCCTTATAAATCACACCGAATAGACATTACAAAATATTCAAAAGCAGTGATATCTTCACCACAATCAGTTGGAATCTCTGGAAAGAAAGAAACAACAAAATTTTCAACAACAAAAAGAATCTGGAACAAAATATTATATCACTAATAGATGCAGATCTTTACATTCTAACATAATGCAGGTAACCTAGTTGAAGGTGGACATGACGAATTTGATGAAGGAGAGTCTAAAGCAAAATTTCTGTGTGACCTCAAAGCTATGGTGGACGATGAAACAGGAGTCAGTATAATTCAGCAACAACTATGATCCCTTTCTCAAGCGGAAGCTTTTTTAACAAACTTGGGATTATCTTCATTATATCATCCAGAGGCTTGTTAAGGGGTGCCTCCCCCACTTTATCAAAACATTGCTTTATCCTATCTAGGCTTGCATGTTTTCAGTTTTTCTCTAGTCTATGATATTTTCAAACTTCCTGTAAGGTATTCACATAAGCAGGCGTTTGCTTGCTTGATGTGCTTTCAATATATGACATAACCTTTCCTAAAAAAAAGGATTAAATATTGATTATTTTAATACCAAGGTTCTCTCTCCTCCAACTTAATTCAAATGAGGCGCCCCTCTCATTTTGTTTGCTCTACATGATGCCAAGAAGCATTAAGGACCTTATTGAAGTGGTAATTTTCATATTGAACCCTAGGTTTTGGGTAAATTGCACTTTACACCTAAACTAGGTTATAATGCACAAACATTGCTTTATCAACTCTTTCTTAGTATTTTCAGGCTTCCATAAGCCACACCTCAGCATCATATTCACTCTCATGATGCTTCAACACATGAGGAACATATTATCATGTACAATTTTCACTTAAACCCCTCAACTTGGGTATTTTGCACATTAGTCCAAAACAAACAAAACATTGATTTCAATAATGTTAAAAAAGGACTAGAATTGCAACATAAGTTCCTCTTGAGGCCTAATTACTTTTCATAAGATGAGATTAAGCATTTAATCACATTTCTTAACCACAACACCTAGGGTTAAAGTATAACCTAGGTCAGGGTTGTTACAATTAACTTCTTCATCATAGTGATGCCCCTTCTCTTGTCAACTTTTTGGTACTTTTCATCAAGTGCCTCAAGTGCTTCAGAGGGTACATGTGCATCATCAACCTAAAATTTGACAAAATAAACACACTTACATGATATAACTATAAATGGGCATATAGATAGAAATATATGATATATTTTTAAAATTTACATTGTGAGGCGGCACATTGGTATCCTCACCATGCTCATCATGGACATCATGGTCATCATGCCCATGCTCAACCATCTGAAAATTTCATTAAAAAATCAAACATTTAGCATTTTGACATAACTAGAAGATAATGAAACATTGAAAAATGAAACATTGTATAGTTCACATATACAAATGAAACGTTGAAAAATGAAACATATAAAAAAATATGAACACATGCCTCTAATATTGCGATCATTTATCAATTAATAATCTTTCATTGTGATCTACGCGCACATACAAGTTATCATTAGCTTCAATATTTTGTGGTGTTGGCAACCCAACTGAGAATGGACTAGAGTCATCATACTTATCATAGTACTCTTCTTCATCTATAGGATCTTCAATGAACTATCTTTTACCATAAAGAACAACTGACCATTTATCATTTGTAGGATCATCGATATAAAATACTTGTTTTGCCTGTGATGCCAATATGAATGGTTCACCCTTCTCGCCAATCTTTTCAAAGTTCACTAAAGTGAAACCCAATTCATCCACTATAACTCCTTTGGTGTTATCAACCCCATTACTTTTGAAGAGCGGAATTCTGAAATCTATGTAGTCAAACTCCCATATGTCTTCAATGACACCGTAATATGACATTTTAGTTTCACGTGGACTATTATCCTTTGCACTTGTAAAAAATATAGTCGATGCTTGAAGGGTGACCCCACTACTTTGGACAACACTCTTATCATCGGGCACTTTGTGTAATATATGAATCCATTAATGTCATACCCTTCATAAGACATAACATTCAATTTTGGTTTAAAGGTGAGGCATTTGGTAGTTTTAGTAATATCATCTGGTGTTTGAGATAGTTGATGTAAGACTGTATCTTCAAACCACTTAATAAATGTCTTGTTATGCTCTCTAGCAAGCCACATTGAATTGGCTCAAGGATATTGTCTCTTGATGAAATTGGTATGTTCCTCTATATAAACACTCACTTCGTCCATGTTGTTTAAAATATACAAGTGACCTTGTTCCAACTACTCATGGCTGCTTACTCTCACCCGTGATCCCAAAATTCCTTTTCCAAATTGCTCCTCAACATTCTTATCATTACCAAGAGTGTCATTACCACTCAGAAAGTCATTGCAAAAATCCATAACCTCTCTCGCCACATAACCCTCAATAATACTCCCTTCAGGCCGATAACGGTTTCGAACATCACATTTAAAATGCTCATGTATCTTTCAAAGGGATACATCCAATGCAAGAAAATTGGTCCCAACATTTTCACTTCCCTAGTCAAGTGGACAACAAGATGTACCATGATATCAAAGAACTAAGGAGGGAAATACATCTCAAGCTGACATAGGATAACAACCACTTCTCTTTGCAAAGTATCGAGAGTATCAGGGTCAATAACTTTGCTGCACAGACTATTAAAAAAGAAACAAAGTATGGTGATTGCAAACCTTACATGCTTCGACAATATAGATCGAATTGCCATGGGCAATATTTGTTGCATTAGAGTGTAACAATCATGAGATTTTAGACCTATCAACTTCAGATCTTTCATTGATACCAATCTACAGATGTTGGATGAGTAACCATGTGGAACCTTAACATTTACCAAGCATTAACAAAAACCTTTCTTCTCCTTTCTAAACAACGTGTAACAAGTGGGAGGTAAGTATGTTCTCCGATTTCCCATTTCACATAATTCTATTAATTATGACCTTATTCCAATTTCACATAGGTCCAGTCTGGATTTTATCCCATCTTTAGTCTTACCTGGTATATTCAACAGAGTACCAATGACGCTATTATAGACATTTTTCTCAACGTGCATGACATCGATACAATGCCTGACTGTCAAAGAACTCCAATAAGGAAGATCTCAAAATATTGACTTCTTCTTGAATAAAGATTTGTCAGTCTGTGTGGCCATAGTACATTGCAATCTCTTACCAAATTCATTGACAAAGTCTTCTACTCTTTCATAAACAACCTCCCCTGGTATAGGTTTAGGTGCACTCCGTTCCTCATTCCATCCATTGAATGCTTTGCACTTCCTACGATACGGATGGAATTTTGGAAGAAACCTTTGATTACCAAGATATACAGTCTTGCCGCCATGTTTTAGTCTAGTTGAATCAGTGTTCTCTTCACATATAGGACACACTTTAGCTCCTTTGACACTATATCCAGACAAATTCCCATATGCTGGAAAGTCATTAATAGTGCAAAACAACATAGTGTGCAAACAAAATGTCTCTCTTCGTGAAGCATCATAGGTCATCACACCTTCACCCTAGAGTTTCTTTAAGTCATCAATTAGAGGTTCAAGATAAACATCGATATCATTTCCAGGTTGTTTAGGGCCCGATATCAACAACGATAGCATAACATACTTATTTTTCATACACAGCCAGGGAGGAAGATTGTATATAACAAGCATGACTGGCCAAGTGCTATGTTGGCTGCTCAATGTCCCATACAGATTCATCCCATCTGTACAATGCCCAAGTCTTAGATTCCTGACTTCTTCACCAAATTCAGGGTACAATAGATCAATCTTCTTCCACTATGGGGAATCAGACGCATGTCATAGGATCCCATCATTATTTTTCTTAACATCTGCATGCCACCTCAAATTCTTCACATCTATCAGACTGGAAAACAAGCGTTGAAACTGTGATATCATAGGTAGATACCACATCACCTTAGCAGGAGAACCAGTTTTGGACTCCTCCGAATTCATCCATTTATACCGTGAGGCACCACATTTTGGATAATCTTTCAAATCCACATAGTCCTTTTGAAATAATACACAATCATTCGGGCATGCATGTATCTTCTTGGCCTCCATTCCCATTGGGAACATCAATTTCTTTACCTGGTATGTTGAGATTGGCATCTCGTTTCCTTCAGGAAGCATTTCTTTCAACAAAGACAACAATGACGTGAAGCTTTTGTCGCTCCATCTATTGTTAGCTTTCAACTTATACAATCTCAACACAACGCTAAGCTTCGTAAACATAGTACAACATGTGTATAACGGTATCTCAACATCATGCACAATGTTTCTAAACATGGGAGGTGGATCGGTTTCAGTGTGCTCTACCCCACAACTATCCAGCATCACATCAACGATATCTACTGGAATTGGTTCGTTCACATCTACATCATCAGAGGTAATAATTTTTTCCACACAAGCACTCCTATCGACATCCACTAGTTTTGGGTTTGAAATCTCTTCATGCCAGTGCCATTATGTATAGCCTTGTACAATCCCATTGCACATGACATGACTTTTGATTTCGTCACCAGTGTTGACTTTCAAGTTGTTACCGCAATGCCTACATGGACAGTAGAATCTATCTCCAGTTTGTTTCCTATGTTCCTCAAAAAATCTAATAAACTAATCAGGACCAGAAATAAACTTTGGGGTGCAGCAATTGCGAATGGACATCCATGATCTATCCATTCTATGATGAAAGAGAAAACAAGTATATATTACAAAAAGATTAGGGTCTAGGGTTAACAAATTAGAGTTTAAGCATGGCTAAAACTTTAGGGTTTAAGGTCTTATATATAATTAATAGTTAAAACATCCTAAGTGAGATTAGGTGTTGAAGAACAGTCCCAAACTGGGGACTATCCAAGATTTACTCCTATTGAGTAAATCTTGGACGGGTTTCTAGGCCAACAAATACATGTTCTGTCATTCTTATATATAATAAATGTGTACCACCTATCCCATTCTTGAACACCTAATCTCACTAGTAAGTGTATAATGTGTATTGTGTTTTCAAGAAAATTTCAGCAACATTTCCCCGATGTTCTCCAAGTACATATGTGCTTAGAGAACAAATGGAGAAATGCTGCCGAAATTTTCTTGAAAACCCAATACACATTATACACTTATATCCTAAGTGATATTAGGTGTTCAAGAATAGTCCCAAACCGGGGACTATCCAATATTTACTCCTAATGAGTAAATCTTGGATGGGTTTCTAGGACAACAAATACATGTGAGTTAAGTTTGAGACATCAATGTATCTTTAACATGCATGTTTCATGATTCAAAGCACATAATAAAATCAAATTAGGATGCTAGAATGGTCAAGTTTAAATCTTATTTCAACATGCATCAAAATTTACTAAATTAGGTCAAGCATGAGGATTAGAAGCACATATATATGCAAGCACAAGATTTGTTCATATCCTAGGTTGATTTACAAAAGCAACATATAAATAAGTAAACTCAAAGCATTAGATATATAAATATAATCATTAGATAAACAAATACAAAGCAATCGATAAAAAAGTATAGCTCAGTTGATAAACAAATATAAATCAGTAGATGATTAAATAATTTTAAAAAGTACATGACCAAGGACAAAGCCCTAAATTTAAATAATGTGATGAATACAAAATCATTAGATGAACGAATGAGTAGATAAGTATATGTTGTTTAAGAGAGGAATCTTTATGCTCTGTACTCTGATGTACTTGTGTAAGTTTAGGCAGAAGATCTCAATTCTGGCAAGCAAACAAGTATCCTTCAGTTTTAAAAGTGGGTGGTACCTTATTGACCATGATGACAAATAAAACTAAGTGGGTTCTCGTGTTCATGAATCAACAAAGAGTAACACTACACAGTCTACACACTATTTTGTTAGTTGTTGGTACATATCAAAGATCGGCAGGTGGGCAGTAATAGCGGAGGCAATAGCACAACACGAAGAAGAGGCGGAGCCTTACGGCAGTGGAAACAGTAGGAGGAAGAAGAGGCGGATGCGGAGGAGGCAACAGTAGGAAGAAAAGTAGGTGGCGGCAACAATATGAATAAGAGGTGGATGCGGTGGTAGCAAGTGGAAGTATAGGAGTAGGTGACAGCAGCAACAGCAGTGGTAGGAGTGGCAGGAAGGAGCGGCGGTAGCAGCAGTGGCAATAGGGAAGGAAGACTGGCGGCGGGGAAGGCGGAAGAGAAGTAGACGGTGGCAAAATCGCTAATCACCAGACCCTAGTGAAATCGACAATGAAACAGAGAAAGGGGAAGAGCCCGGTTCACGCGGGTGCTATTAAGTTAACAATAGGCGTCAATTATTACCCTAAACTGATGCTTAAAACTTTAGGCATTGGTTACCACCAACAAACAGACACTTATGTTCATTGATAGTAGTCAGTTCCAAATAGAAAAACCGACGTCTATCTATATATGCTGACAAAAATAAATGTTCTCGAATTATGACCACAGTCGTCGATTTTCATTGAAAAACCGACGCCACATGGAGGTGAAAATTTTTGTGATTAAGCTCGCAAAAACACATCAGCGTTAGTTTTTGTATGATAACTGACGATAACAATGGGCCAAATTTCTATCTCACAGAAAACCTTTAGTCGTCAGTTTCTGTTTTAAAAATCGACGTTGTATGTTAAATTTTGGAGGTAAGGTTTTTCACTGGAAAATTTAGATTTGGCGATCAATTTTAGGCGTCAGTTTCTTATTTAGCAACTGATGCTAAATAGAAAGCAATACACGTGTCTGGTCACTCGTCACAAATAGATGTCAGTTTATATATATAACCGATGCTTTATGGTTTAGGCATCGATTTGTTTTATACAACTGATGCTTGTAAATCTGATGTTATAAGCCATTTTTGTAGTAGTGTAATAGGAAATGTTTTAACATGGGCATTATTTTTGAAAATTATGTCACACAAGAATTTTCTTTATCCAATAGGATGAAATAATACAAAATGAATGCAATGAAAACATGAAAATGAATCTAGTCCAATTAGATGTTGGTTTGTTGACATGGATTTATAAGGTAAAAATTCTAAAAATAATTTGAACATGTATGAATGTTATGGATGCATGATACATAAGATGATCCAAATAAAATGTAACAAAACGGAGATAAAGTGAGTGGAATGAAGATGTAGCATGCAATCTCCAAACCAAACTTAGAAATTTGATCATTCTCTAGAAAACCCTAAATTTAGAATGCAGGACAAAAGGAATACTAGAATGGGAACCACCTTTCAGGGTAACTCAATGGGATGTCTCCTAATGTTACTATTGTTGTTTTAAAGACTCCCACTATGACTAGTCAGACAAGCCTTGGTCCTTGGGTGTCATATGAACATCATCAAACTGAGTAGACTCTATGTATTTCTCTCCCCTATAGTGAGAAGTGGCTAGGTTTATGTCTAACGGGCATCTCCTAGTAGTGTATCTTCTTGTAGTCATAATTGCCCCGGTCAATGTGTCACCTCTCATTTGTATGTTTCATTAGATACATGTGGTTGAGCTTGTGTCCCTACCTCTACTGCTCCCATTTCATGTAGGTCTAGTTTTCCTCTATGTGATCTAGTTCTGATTGTAGCCCATGGAAACTTAAGGGCCCAGAAGGGCTTGTAGTTTTAGGTATATGTTGCTTAGTGAGACGTCCACTAGGTGGTAGAGGACACCCATTTTCATCATCCTTAGACTCTGAGGCATTGTAGTGCACTGAGGCAGGCTCCAAAATCTCACCTCAATTGGAGGGTGCTCTTACAAGTATCATTGAATATGAGATGGCATATTAGTGAGGTTGTAGAAGAAATTTTCCACTACAAAGTAAGCATGTGTAGGCAAGGTGAGAAAGGAAGGGTTGTCTCAAAAAATTATGGAATAGATCCATGTCTCCTGTGATTTTTGTATCACTGAGGAAGCCTCGAGATACTCAAGATCAATCCTATAACTAGTTTTCCAGGTTTCCTCCTGGTAGGGAATGTGAGTGTAGCCTAGGTATGCAGATATAGAAGTGACCAAGACACCCTAGTTGAACTAAAGGCCCGTGTTGTGGATGACAACAAGATGAAGATGTAACAAAGTGCTCCTCCAATTGAAGGGCTCATGATTAAGCATACTCCAAATGCAATAATTATCATTATATGTCATGATGTGATATGTATGCATAATATGGTACAAGATAGAATTGAGTAAATGTAACACACCATTAAATTGTTGATCAAAGAGCCCTTTTCTCCACTAAGAAAGGATGTTGGATGCCCTATGTTATCTACCCAAAAATTTCCTCCAGTAAACTTTGCCTTGTAGTTGTTGTGGTTTTCCTTATGCATAAGGTCAACCGCTATTTATCCACATCCAAAAAATGAGTAGTGAGATCAACATATGTCAAATTGTGCTCCTCAAAAAATAGTCATAAGGAGAAGTTATACTTGTTATTGTTGGAGTAGTGCTTCATGAAAGTATCAAGGAACTACAAAGTAAGTTTCTTGTAAAGTAAGCACACTCTATAGGCAAAGAGGGAGATGTGGGCTCAGTGAATCACTTTGTCCACTACCTCCTAGATCTCCATTGTGTGGAGAGTGGAAGTGTAGTCCTATCATGTTAGTAGCACATCAAACAAGTCTATTTCATTGTATCTTTTCTTCTGACTAGTGGTGGTGGTATGCATGTACTTGCCTTCCTGGGGGTGAAGGAGTAGGGGTAAGTTGGTGGGCATGGGTTGTCATGTTGTCTTAGGAAGGATCTTGCATGGGTTGTGTAATGGGGAAGATGACTTGTCAGCATGAAGAACTGATTCTATCTATTAAAACTCAATATCATCAATCATTTGCTCATAGGCATGGACGTCGTCATCATCAACATCATTTTAAAATAACTTGTCGCCATCTGAGAAGTTTGACATGGATGATTCATCCTCATCCCTTCTCTCCCTGATATAGATCCCTCTAAATGCAACGACGAAGACTGACTTAGAGCAGGATAAGGTCAGGGTTGTATTATTTTCTACAACCTTCTCCTTACGCTTATTTATAGTGTTTGACATATGGAGGAGGTTGTAGCTAGAGCTTGTAAAAATGTGACATGAGATCCCTCCCATTGTGCGAGTCATGTTAGTGTTAATGGGGAATGGGTCAATCAGTTGGTTAGGCATGTTTATCAATTGGTGAAGGGTGGAGGTTTGGAAGTGGATGAGTCAAGCCTAAGAAAATGGGTCAATTCACTGGTGGACTAACAAGGGGCAGGGAGGATGGGTCGATCAAATAGTGGGTCAGATGATCATATGAGGTGGAGGTAGAAGCTACTATAGGGATTGGGTTGATTGATTGTTGAAATGAGTCTATTGACTCACTCCCTGTGGGTGAAGTGTGAAAGATGGTCAATCAATTGACATATGTTGGTAGGTCCTTCAGTGAGCGAGTGCACTGCAGAGGTGTTGGATGAGCAATTTCTCATATAGGAGATGGGTAGAGTTGTTTCTAGAGACACAAAATAGTGTTGAGGGGGAGGTTTAGTTGGTTGATGGAATTGAAGCTCCCAGTTCGTTGATGCGGCCTACCACCAGAGCAAGAAGAGAAAGAAATTCCATTGTTGACTACCACCATTCATCACCCTTTTCATTTCTATGAAAGAGTAGATGATCGAACAAACCATATTCCTTTCCATCGTGTAGTTGACTCCTTCAATGATACACCAGAGAGGAATCCAACAACGATACCATCATCAATCATCGATCTTGTACATACATAACTAACCGCGTCATTCTCACTCACAACCCACAATTCTATTATTCACCTATTCACTCATCACTATCACCACTATGTTTTTGGATTTGTACAATAGAAATTCCTTTGGCGACACTCGTTTCATGTTGATAGCCAAACCGACCTCTGTTAGTTGCCTCCATAAGAGAACTTTCTGCTTCCCCACTGCCTAATGGATTTCTTGTTGACCCAGCCACAATTTTTTTCCCTATATCTTGTAAGAAAATATTTCCATCAACCTACTTTTCTTATCAACCTTTCTTTACCATCAACCTTATTTCCCATCAAGTTGTTTTCTTGTCAATCCTTTCAGTCATTGTCAACCGATGACTTCTTAAAGGACCTCTCTTCTTTTTTCATTTTCTCATCAATTGCTAAAATCTAAGAAGTTGTTGGGCCAACAAAGTAAATCTCATCAACCCCCTCTACTCAAAGTTGATAAGCTTTCTCTTAATATTATTATTCAACCATTGAATCAGATCTTTGTCTAACTACTGATCGATTGAGTGTGACTGATGTTTTGCTATTAATTGTATACCCTTCTGCCTAGTAAACATGATCTTAACAACCAACTTCGAATCCCAAAATCTACAAGCCACATTAAAAGAGGGTATTAAAAGGTTGTTAGAGAAATTTAAAAAATTTCTTGATTCAAACAAGAAGAAACCTCCCTCCAAGTATCTAAAACTATAGTTGAGGATGGAACAACTAATATCTTTGTCGAAATATGGGCCTACCAAATTATAGGAAGAAGAGCAAAGTGTCAACAACTATATCCAAAAAATACTTGCCATCTATGAAGGAAATAAAGAAAAAAAAGAAGATGAAAGAAATGAAGACACCTTGTGAAATCCCGACATAAAAGAAAACAAGGGCTAGGGAAGAGAGCAAAATTAGAGGTGAAAGCCAAAGAACTAGCACCATTGTCCACTCCCACTGTAGCCACAACTACCAAGACACAAGAGGTACCTACTTACCTTGAACAATCACCTCCTAAACTCCAACCAGAGGACATATTTAATAATAGGGATGATTAACATAAGGAAAAATACAATTTGTTCATTAAGAGCAAGACTTATGAAGCAACCCGATATGCCTGCCTAGAGACTCTAATGAAATTGGGAATTTGGAAAAGAGTTGAGGAGATGTTGTGAGGGAAGAACCTCTTTTAGTCTTACATTTTCAACCAACGATCATACACAAATATGATGGCTGAATTATGTCCTCACTAAGGAAGCTACCAGCAGAAGAGGGCAAGAAAGAAACTAGTGGAGGAAATTTAAAGATGTGCATTCATATGTTTGGGAAAGTATTCATCCTGACTAAATGAACATTAAATATTATCTTATGTGAAATAGAGGAGCAAGCTTCCGCCTCTACCAAAGTAGTAAGACATTTAACATGGTAAATTTAGTAGTAACACAACTCGGGAGAGGCTAATAGAGGAGTCAAATCATAGGTCATGTTCTTCAAAGGATGTCTAAGTACCCTCAATCTTCATTAGGGTGATTCAAAAGATCATGACAATGTCGTCTTTACAAGATCAAACATAGGGAATATGACTAGGGGAGTCTATTCCTCATCTGGTGCATGTTGGAAAAGAGGCATGTGAACATCAGACAACTACTAATTTATAAGTTGTCCACTACTACTTCCCATGAGGTCCTGAAGGATTTATGCATGGGAGGCCTTATCACCTTGATCAATTTCTACTAATGATATACCCTCCTACTGAAAAACTTTAATGAGAGCAATGGAAGCAGAGTCAATGACCTTAAATACCTCCATATAGAGGGAATGATCACAATGCAAGGACAAAAGTATTTCTATAAATTTGCAAAGACAAATGACCTACTTCCTCTCTTAGGGATGAGAAACTATGACTATCATAAGCTCATTTTCTCCAGAGAGGACATCAACATAATGAGGTCCAGTGCAATTGTATGACTATCTGCAAAACCAACAACAACCACTAGTCAATGGGAACAAGAAGTAGAGAGAGATGTAGAACTAGTAGATAAAAAAAACTACCCTTTAAGGTTTGCAAGGTAGTCTGGAAGAGACCACAATCCGTAAGAACCCATGTTACTGCTCAAGTTGCAGAAGCAAGAATATCATAACAAGATCAGAGGAAACCAGTGATATAAGAAGCTCAGGAAGTTGTGGATGTCCAAGACAAGGATTAGAATGTCAATAAATCCCCAGTTGTGAGTGAAATCAATTTCAATGCCAGAGCCAAAGAGTTCTAGAATTCCACCATTGAGCCTCCTATAAATGAAGATCAATAAGAAGTCATGGCTAAAAAATTTTGGAGTCAACACAAAACTACCGCTACAAACAAAATAGAGGAGACATAGAGAACTAAGCCAGTCCACACATTGGCAACAACCCAACCAGAAGAAGCAGTGCCAAGTGGCGTAGACTCCACTGAAACAGTGGGGGCAGAGCACAATGTCTTCCTCCACCTTAGACTGACAAGGAACTTGCACAACAAATGGTGAACGCATTGCCCATAACAACATCTACACCGCCATAGTAGAAACAACATTGAATGAGTCTTAGGGAGGATCTAGGATGTCAATTTGACATCATGTGTGTGCAAATTCATAACCCTCATGCAATTATTCATTTATTTCATCTAGCTAAAAAACATTAAGCATGTAGGTAGAAGACCTAGATAAAAGGATTGATGCCTTGCCACAATCCATATAGGATACGATGGCATGGACCACCATGGACATCAAAACGATGGTGTTGTGACACAAAAGAGATAAAATACAACAAGAACATGAAGCTTTCTAAAGACAATGGAGGAGGGTTTGTGATATGAAGAAAGACATTGAAAAAAACTAAAATGATGCGCCAATCCCTCACCATCAACTATTTGTTCAAGACCATCCAACCCTCCATTTCAAGGAGGAGCAGGGCAAGAGCCCTCAGCCAAGAAAGAAACAAACAATCATGAAGCTCCCCTGAGCAAACAAGAAGATTCAATGAGTAGACATAGCTCCCTAGCCACATGTCTTGACTTGAACTTCGAGCCAGTGGAAGATGAACCTGCAAAAATAGTGCAGCAGAAGGAGTACGCCCCAACCCAACCAATGGAGGAAGACCCTTCATGACATATTATAAATGTAATATCGCTTCTAAAATCAACAATAGTCCAAATAGTAAGAGTTGATGATTCAATGTCTGAACATTCACCTATGGGTGTTGTAACCTTTGTATAGGATGCAAATGAGTTAAATGAGTGTGATGTAGATCAATCCTCAGAAGAGGTACGTTGAGAAGCAACTTGTCTCATGGACATAGACATTAATGTCTACGAACTATATTTGCACTTCAATGAGAAAAGTGAGAATCCCCCTGGTGACAATGCTATCTATGATCTCTAACAAAGTGGATAAATTGGGATCCATGATAGCATAACATACAATATCAAAGCCCCTACAACTAAAGTTGTAGAACTTGTATCATCTAAAACATCATGCAAACTCACAAAACCATTAATGCAGAAGGAACTTCTGATGAAGACAAAGATGGACACAACTCCTTTAATCACGCACATGTTAAGGATCACTGACCTTCAATCCAAGAAGACATGCCACAAGGTACCACACCTCCACCTCTCCCTTGAAAGATGGTGGGGATGGACATGGTGTATATATCTAGGATTTCATATAGAGATATCCATGTCCTTATATGTATCCTCAATGTCAATCTACCTGGAATAGACATCCTATTCAACAATCAAGGGAATTTACTTATGAGAGAACATTTCTAGGGGATGTCTAAGGTTCACCAGTTTCTCTTCACAGTGTTGTATGTAACTACACTTAAAGAATTCCTCCATCTAGACAAAGCCCATCAAGTTTTCCATAGAACCACCATCCTATCAAAAAGGTTGTTTGATATGAACTATAATTCAACACCCATGAAGGAACTGCAAGATGTAGTATATAGTTGAGAAACAAAATTCATTACCTTACCTTATAGAACAACAAAACACTAGTTGCTAATAGTGAAAGATTTTTAGAAAAGACATATGATCATCCACCCCAATTGTAGTGTAAAGCTACCATGTAATACAATGGTCTTTCAAAGTGTGGAAGCACGTGGAATTCAAATAATCCACAATAAGACTCCAATATGCCATTCAGAGGGCAAGGAACAAACATGTTACCAACTGGAAGACCTTTTTGGTAAGCACAAAAGCTCCCCAAGAAGAAGTTGAATCTGGGGACTACGAATTCATTATGATGGGGCTAATGGAAGTAGTAAACAAAGGAATCTTGTTCAAAGATCTATTTCTCAAATATGTACACTTATTGTACAATGTCTATGTTATGTAGCTTATCTAAAACCATCATTTCTTCAATGACCCGACAATGCTTCTAGACACAGTCCTACATAAACTCTATACGAGCAACCCTCTTCCCAAGAAAACAAATATGTCTGGATTGAGGAAATATTTATGATAGGACCCAACAGAAAAAGAAAGAGCCCAAACATGAAAAAAGGGATGGCCCACCATAGAGAAATATAAGGATAAGTATAAACTCCCAACAGAACCAACAACTAAGAAGTAGACAAGATGTGTAGCAAATGAGAAGATGTCAACAACTCCTCCAACAACTAAAGTTGAAGCATAATCAGTCATAGAAAAGGAAGCAACTCAATATGTAGCATCATAGTAGTAGGATGAGGGAGAAATAAAAGGGGATGTTCATGTATAGTTGAATTGTCAAAACAAGGCATGAGTGACCAACTTGTATTGTCGGAACCAGTTTCTCAAACTTTGACATATGTTCATGTAAAAGTCTTACACTATAATTCTTAAACATGATCACAGACAAGATAAAGGAAGATGATAACCCCGAAGAAGTAGTCTTTGAAAGATGACCTATGTGACACATTGAAGATAGATGGACATATGTCAGTGAGTGTGATGATTATCTACCAATCCCTACTCAAGGATGATATGCCAAACACACGTCTCATATTATCGACTCTAGGAGGACATCATTAACAAAAAGTTTTTGGGGAAATAGGAGAGATTAATACAACATCTATGCAGCTCCCTCCTAGATTTTATCTTCCTACCAAATTGGCATGACAACCATTGGACACTTCTGACAGTCAATGTAACAGCAAAAATATCAAAATTTTGTATAACAACTCTGCTATCTCTTACACGTCAAACAAATACACAAACATGATGAATATGTAGAGTGTCACAGAGGATAAACAGAAAACTTATGTAGATGAATTAATAAATTTAATTCAAGAACATGGAAAGGGATATTAGCTAATCCCTAGAAAAGACTTCAAGAAGACACAGTTCTATCATAGAATCCCTCAACAAATTCACTAGTCCAATGACTATGGTTTCCATTGCCTATACAAGATGCAAGCCTTAGCTCAAAGAGTAGTCAAAGTTGAAACTCTATAGCACAAGCGTCACCACACTCTATGTGGAATCTATGTTTCTATGTTGTTGAGCTTTCACTAGGAAAATGACTGCTTGAAAAAAACATGTAAACCTTGCTAGTTTACATTCAACCTCATTCTTTGCCACTCTGGGATAGAGTGTATGATAAGTTTTGAGGTGTAAACAAGAAAGGGAGGTACTACCCTTGTACTTCCATGCACTATCTCTTGTGTTGCTTCATTTTTCATACCTTTTTTAGTCTTTTGCACATACACTTTTGACACAACGTTTTCTCAAAAATTTTTGAAAGTATTGAACTGAAATTAGGAATTCTTACTAAAATGAAGGGAAATTTTGGTCACATGAATTTTTTTGATCTAATTTTCTTAGATTCTATTCAAACTTCCATTTTTATACCTTCTTATCTTCAAGCTAGTTTTTTGTGTAATATATTTTAGAGTGATACATTATGACTTTCTAACTCATTTAAAAATCATGCATGATTATGTCATTATGCCAAAATTATCATAAAACATTGTAGAATGTAGAAGGATACTCTTTATCTCTGGATGAATTTCTAAAAATATTAAGGGCTCAGTTTGATACACTCTTGACCGATCAATATGTCCTAAATGCATTCTTTTCATAGGAGGAAACAACTACCCCTTCTAGTACTCATATCAATCAAAAGAGACTTGGAAACCCTAACATCCTGAAAATCTTATCACCCTAAGCCTTGCTAGAAATAATAACATCCAAGAATGAATAAATCATGAGAGTTGTTTCAAATAAGATGCAGGAGGGCTCTTCCTGACCAATGTATGACTGCACTCACAGATGCAGATATGGCATGCCTAGTAGTAGAGCTTGGAAGCCTATATGCCACCATCTTGTCCTTCTAGAGTGATCTCCAATAACCACTTGAGACTACATTAGGACTAATAGTTGGGTAACATAGTCACTAAAACAGTACCCATGGGTGAGTGATTCTAGAAAGACTGAATACCCCACAACCTTAGCCCACCCCTGGATAGATATCTAGGATACCCAAAAAAATAAAAGTTGGGTGTGAAAGCTACCTATTGCTAGAACCTTGCACAAGTACAACTAGGAAATGAGATATTGATTTTATGATGATGGATAAGTCCTTCCTCAAATATGGTTGTAACATATATAAAAGGCCATACAACTTCATAACTATAAGAATGAACTAGGGATTACATGAGCAGACCAAGCATTGACACAAATATCTTAACATAAAGTTGGCATAAGGACATACTTGATGCTCCAAAAGCACTAAACTAATAAATCCTTTTGACGTTCGATGCTTTAATTCTATTTATTAGCTTTAGGAAAAGCTAGAGTTTAAGTTTGGGGGTTGGTAACATACAATTTTGTGGATGTTGCATGCCTGTTTTACTTTCATTTTATTGACTTTTCATGTTTATCCTTATAAATCACATTTGTTTTATCATTTTATGAATAATATTATTCCCAATTACCTCCTATACCCTTTATGTAGGATAACCACTTAAATTCAACCATGCCACTGGGAAAAGTTGATGGTGTTGCCTAGATGACTAGGAAGCCCGATAAGGTTCTGATACCTCTTTTCCCGACAATAGTTCTACACTCAATTGCAAGCACTTATCTGATGGCTTTTCAGAACCCCATCAACCAAAGAGCCTTCACTAGTCGATGACCCAAGCCCCAAAGGGAATTTTTTTCCAATGGTTAGGGTTGTAAATGGGTAGGATATTGTGTGGTTATGTTCATATCCATAACTGTAACTATTTAGATAAGAGGGTATGGGTATGTGTGCTATTTTCTTAAAAGTTATTCCCACACTATACATATATCTGCATAACTGATAGGTATATGGATGGGTAAAAGGGTATACAATTACAGATAGACTTGCTACAACAAGACACCAAGAATTTGGTTATACAACAAATTACCATAATAATTGGGGGATATTGATACTAGTATAGTGTCGAATGCATTTTATTTTTTGTGAATATAGTAGTCAATGAATAAATAACATGTCAGCTCAAATGGACAGACAAGAACAACTAGGTGATACATCTAAATCAAAATACAAAAAAGGAACTATAATTTTTGGCTTTATTGGTGAATAGTATATAGTTTGGTATACTATTAATAGAATAAGACACTTAATATTAATCTTGTAGATTATGTTATCTAGTCTTCATACTAAGAGGTAAAGTGTATCCAATAAATAGTAATATATCTCTAAACTTATTATGAGGAAATAACATTCAATGCAATGAAGAAAGATGAGTGGAAAGAGAATGAATTTATGGCCTTGTCATTTTATAAAATGTGCAAGTATGGGGATGAGGGTGCGTGGGGTTCAATGGATATATTTATTATACAATTGCAAGGTACTTATATCTAGTAGATGTAAGTTCTACAATATAGACAATTACATTCTAACATAAATTTCAATTATTGTATGGTACTTATACTTACTAGATGTGAGTACTACAATATACATCACTAAATTATAATATAATTTTTATATAAAATCATAGTTATATGGGTATATTGGTATAGAGGGTATGGGTATATACATAACCATAACCTTACCCAGTGAGAGGCAGATATTTGCGTATAACGATATGCAGTTACATGGTTTTAAGAGTTTATTCCCATGATGGGTTTAGACGGTATGGGTTGGAGGGTATGTGGGTTCATTCATGTCCATTTACAACCCTATCAATGGTCAGTCATCCCATAGACTAATGGCTCCCCATCCTTGTCAACTGACAAGATCTTTGTTCCCATCAAGTGATGAGAATAGGATCTCATTGCCTGACGATGTTCCAAAAATCAATGCTCGAAAGGGGCCATAGCTTTGTCGACCGATGAGACTGTGAACTCCATTGCCCAAAAATTTCACTATTTCTCTTTACATAGGAGACTATAAATACATGACCCCCTCCTCTATGGAGGGGGATCTCTTAATTCAACTATGCTAAGAGGCTTCCACTCTACGCTCATCCAGGGAAGAAAATCATCGACCAGTTCCCCATCGACTTCCTTTTCAGTGTTGTTGTGGTTCTACCATCTATCTCTGCCTCACCAAGTTCATCATCTATCCATGAAAGTGGCTCCAGCTTTATCGACATCATATCCAGTCATCTTATTTCTCTTCTCCAAAGAATAGAGCTTGATAGGAGAAGGAAGGAGTAAAGATAGAGATCATCAATGACTGTTCTAGGCGTTATCCTTTTCCCTCGTATGAGTCAGGCTCTTCGTCAAGTAGAAGATTGTTGTTCCATCGAGCCGTGATAATCTTCTCCATCATTATTGTGACTGAGTATTACTACTCCCCTTTTTTCTTTATTTCTGTTATGAAGGCCAAGTAGTTTTTATTGTTGGGTATAAGGATTAGCCCCACTTCCAATACTTACATGTCCATATTTTGTGGTGTCTTGTACATAACTTTTCATTTTAATGTTAGGTGTTTAATGCATATTTTGTGGATTGATCACCTACTTTGCATGATTTATTATATTCTTATGTTACAAGAAGTTCAATTCTTAGGATTCGACTATCGATTAACTTGGTTGATGCCTGGATGAGAACTTCCTAAGGGATATCTTTAGAGTTGTATATGCATAACCAGTGAGCAATGAGACATTGAGATCATGAAGATATCTATGTAGTTTCCACAACTAACATATGTATCTTTATTTTTCTCCATTTGAATGGTTTTAACTAGCATGGACATGTTATGGATGTGTTTGTGTGTGTAGTTGTGGTGAAAGTTGATTCCACCACAGTGACTCATCATTAATCTATACTCAATTTTTATCCCACACCTTTACTTTACTTGCAATTAGTTTGAATCAAAACAAATCAACTCATTGTTTTAAATATTAATCTTAGTTCAACTGGATACAAACTACCAAGGTTCTTAAAAATATTATCTCTTGGCATTGGATCCTGAACTATATTTTTATAAGACCAATCCCCTTGTGGGTGGTATTATTACACATTGTTTTGGTAAAAACATATGCATTAAAGACCTAGGTGAATTTTTTAGTGTAGTAAAACCCAGTCCTATGGAGACAATAGTAGTAGAGTGGTAGACAACAATAGAAGTCGGTAGAGAAGTGTTAGTAGAAGGGAGGCAACAATGGTAGTATTAGGGTGGCGAGCAAAGAGAATAAGAGGGTTGAGGGATATGTGACAAAGCATTTAAAGGGTGATATTCGTTGGGTTAAATATTGTTTATTTCAAAATCTAATGTCACAATCAAAATGACACCCATGTTTCAAATATAACGTTGGTTTCACTCAGAAAATTACATAGTAATTAAGCATTGTGGTGTTAGTTAAGGAAGAAAAATCAACATCATATGCTAGTAAACCTTCATACATTTAATGTTAGTGTATGGTGTAGAACTAACATAAAAAGCTAATTTGAAAGGAATATTGTTCCACAGGGAGCATCATGGGTAAACTTTGTCATTGATTGTGTTCCAACAATGTGGCAGTTGAATTGGTTACAAATCAAGATCATGTCTAACATCTTATGTTGGTTTCTTATAGGAAACCACCGCAATATCATTTTTAAAGGGAAGATTTATTTTTCAGGTAGCATAACAATGGAGGTTACTGTGTTGGTTTGTGGTAAACTAACACAATATTTCCTATCTCAAAAAATTTCATGAAATTAAATTTTTGAGGCTATTTTTGAAGATAGTATTATTATAGAAAATTGATGTTACAACTAAAGTGTTACCTAAATTTTTCCCACAATAGCCACTGCCTAACTATTTCAACTCTTTATTTTCCATTAACAACACAGAAGTGGTCTTGTGTTAGTTTTTTTCCTGTCAAAATGACATTATAATTCCACCATCAGATTGTGGGAACAAAATCAACATCAAAGTTTAGTTATTATAAGAATTTCTAGAGGCCAAAAAATATAGTAGTATACAACATAAAAATTGTTACTAATACAGGACAACTATAAATATATTCCAAAAGGTTGCACCCTAGATACGTCATAAAAGGCAACTTCATTCTACACATGATTGTCAATACTGGTACTATAGGGAAATTTAACCGAAAGTGAGAAAGTCATACATTGTACATAAACTATATGTTGGTTGTCACATGTAACACATAATTATGAATGTCTACATGCTTCTCCACAACTAAATTCCACCCATTTAAAGAGGCACTTCTGTTGTTGATAAGGAAGATGCCCAGATTAGGATTCCAAACTAACATCTTTTAAATCCCTTCCTGGCAAGGACAATTAGAATCATGGATCACATGAGAAAATGAGTGTTTTTAAACTAGTGTGGAGGTCGAGAAAGAGTACCCCGTGAATGGCATTTCCTTTCTCAAGGTTATGCAAAATAAGATCAAATAAAATTTTACCTAATCATTTAATTCTATCTCAATTCATGTAACTTAACTAGATCACATCACTAGTTTCACTACCAAATGAGGTCCTAAATAGTAAGCAAATCATATAAACAAATGTAGTACGCTCATTTTTTATAGACCAATGATGATGGTTTTTCAACACCTTGGTGCCTTCTACAAAGAGTCTCTCTTGGTATATGTCGTACTAATCCTTGTAGGTTGACTATAACAGTTAAAGTCTCCATTAGAAAGGTTCAAAAAGAATTATGGGGTCCCATAATCAATACCATAACATGCATATGTAATGTTGGTAGGACCAATATATCCTTCACCTCAGGGATCCCATGGATAGGAGGTTCTAGTATGCACAACCCCACACCTTTTTCACGTTCATAACCTTACCCACATCTGAAGGCTCTAAGTAGCACTACCCAACAATAGTTTTAACACCATTAAGTGAGTACTTGTGACAACATCCCCCCAAAAAATACCAATTATAACAAAGTATGTCATCCAATACAATGTCAAGAACTGGAGGGGACCATCCTCCATCCACTAGTTTTAAGTACCAATGTCAAGTCTTCATCTCAAATTAAACAACAATATAACATGTACTTGGGATAAAGTGATATCTATAAAATAGACAACCGTGTGTTCTAAATCCATAAGGGATATAATTGTCTAGGGCCTGTAGTGCAATAAGTCTTGTTCTCTTCATTAGAGATAAACCATGACCTATGTGATATCTCAGACAAAAAATTGACATGTTCCCTTCATTTAATATGAATATTGGGTGGTATGAGACTAGGAAGAAAGTAGGTGAAACCCATTCACACATACTCATGAAACTCCATCATTTCATCAACCCCATCCCTATTAGCATGGCTTTTCTTGGTTGATAAAATGCTATCAATACCTTGATTTAGTGTTTTAATCTCTATGCTTGAGATAATTCTTTATACCATGAATTTTTATATCACTATGTGGGACGTATTTAATGCACAAAAATAACACTTTAGTCATTAAAATTTAGGATTATAAGTCCCTGATTAACATATAAGAAACCTTTAGAAAGGGAACCATATATATAAAATACAAAGTGGTAATAAAATATGAATAATCTATAAATATATTTCCTTAATCAAGTTGCCTTCATCAATATAGATCAACCTTAGATGTGGCTACATAAAGGGATGATTTGTACCCTTCTGACATGCTATAACCTTAAGTATATGCTTCAATGGCCAGTGAAATGTCAACACTACACTAATGTTAAAGATTAAACATTATGTCAACCTAATTTCTTGGCTACTACTCCTACCACTATGTTGGAAGATCATAGAACACATCATAGTAAATATATTGATGTCTGAAGTGATGAAGGCACACATTTGGATAATAGGCTACAAGATGACTCTATTCCACTAATACTACAAGATGGAAACATCCTTCCATCACAAATGAACACAAATTGACGTCACCTCCAAAATATATCCATTGCCAACAAACATTCATATCTTTCAAACATGCCATAAACTTTGCAAAGTTGTCTTGATCTCAAGGAAGTTCAACATCGATGGCCTTAGAGAAGGAAAAAAATTGACTTGTATTCACATACCATCCTAGTGGTTGATAAAATCCATGACAACCAAGATGCATTGAAACCACATCGACATAGGCCTCAGAGATCCTCCTTCAAAGCTTCCACTATGCTTGGCATCATTAGACACTAATAAAATTCATATAGACTAAATGGAATGACACAAGAAAACCTACACATTAGGAAGTATGTTATGTGACACTTGATCCCTAGGATGTTAGACAAGTGTTTTCCCAAACATAGTAATCAGGAAAGGCATTAGCTAGTCCACAGGTCAAGAATCCTTTTTTCTATTAGAAGATTGTAAGCATTCCCACTAATTATGTAGTGCCATTTCACCTCACCAACTAAGGAAGTTCACTACGTAAACCTTCCCCACCCCAATCTATCTAGAAAAAAATGCATCAACAATTCTCTAGAACATTGCATCAACGAATAATTATACAAAAAAAACAATTTATATGCAATCTCCTCAAAGGTAGGTGTCTAATAGTTCTTATGTAATCCAAATCCATTCACCTCACAATCCTAAAACTAGATGGCTGCACTCAGTATCTTAATATCCATCAGAACAAATGGTCATTTATGTTGCCTCATGAGCATGTACACTCATTCAATAATAAATATATAAATTACACACACAAGGTTGTAAATAGGTTAGGTCAATAGTAGCCTGTTTTAAAGTAATCTCCACATGAAGACAATATAATTCAACACAATTTTTTCTTTTTAAACATGCAATTCATTTAGTAAATGGTTGGTTTGATTAATTCATAAATTAAGCTAAAAGCTATCACAATATTTTTATTAGTAATTTAAATAAAATGCATTTGGTTCCTGACATCTATCAATCATGTGATGAACTTTCATACAAAACATATATGATTTCTTGTTGTGCATATCTCACACAAAACTATAATTGATTATTTGTACCTAATTGTGGCAATATAACACAAGTTAATATGTTTATTTTGATATCTCTGACATAAATAATATATCCACATTCATTACATGTGAAAGTAGGCTTAGAATGTTAGAACCATTACCTGATTCCATCTAATAGGGATTAGATCTCTAATTACCTCGACCAAATTTGTATCTGTTCTAGGTATACCAAATTTTGGGAAGTATGGATGGCCATTGATTCCCATTAACAATTAATGATATTTGAGAAACATGAATGAAATTTTTAATATTAAATCAAGATGTTTATCGAATGACTAATAAATCAGATAGTGAGTACAAAACAAACTTCTTCATATTCATGGGTTATACACAAGAAATGTATTATACCATGAATTTAATAAGTTCCATGGAGTAAAATAGGAAGAATAGAATAGAGAAGTAGGAGAAAAAAATATAACACTTGCGAGGAAGGATATTCTACTAAGGAGTTGTACTTGGATCTTTTCAAGCTTGGTTAGAGGGAAATATATCTCTAGAGCCTTCTTCATCTTCTTTTCAACCTCTTGCAGAGTAGGGACATTTGAGTTGTCCTCCTCTCATTTCCCAAGTCTAGAACGAAACATTAGAGAAGTCTATTCAAATCCACTCTCACAAACATTATATGTTCCCACTTACATGAAATTGCACATCATGCCTTGCATAAAGCATGCCTTGTACCTTGGTAGTTGCCAAAGGCTTGAGCATGCCTCTGCACAACATGTCGAGCGGTTTAGTAAATAGTTACTTATGAAATATCATGTTATGATGTTGGAGGGACATTATGTGCATGCTTTTATTTTATTTGGTTTTGGCTGCTAATGTTCGACACAATGTATACTAGATGAACACCATATGCCCGTTGGGGCCAAATTACCAATAGCTATTGATATGAGGCATGATACAAAACTTGTATGGATTGTCATGCTTCAACCTAGGAAACATGGGAGCACATGGATGTGGTCACATCATACACTTGTATATGCACATTGTACCTTAGCTAAGAATGGCTACAACTTGATTTCTAAAGTTTCATGGCTGATAAAGAAAGTAGCATTGATTCTAGATGTAACAAGATTTGTGATATATGTTTCAAAATACCTTCTATAAGTCTTGATACAATAAGATAGTTAATTGGTGCATCCCTTCCAATGGTGTTACACACTACTCAATTGGAGTTTAATAGATGTAACCCCAAAGACAAAAACACACGGTGGATTAAAATTTTGAATTTTTAATGGACCTAAAATCAACACACTCAGACAAACTAAAACGCTACACCCACAAGTGTGTGGGGTTGTGTTGTAGCATAGGAGGGCGGCAAGTATAGGGTCGATCCATAGGGAGAAAAAGGGGCACTAGAGCTAGGTTAGTTTTTGAGCTAGGTTCCTACTATGAAGTCTAGGGTTGAAGGGTTTAAAGATTGATTTTATTGTTAAACTAAGGGTGATCAAGTAAGAAACCAAGTAAAGTAAGGAAAGTGAGATTAAAACTTAAGTTAACCCTAGACAGTTAATTCTACTGAATAAGAAAAGACAAGGCAAGGCAAGAAAAGAACAATCTACACTAAGGCAAGAAAGAAGAGAATTAAACTACACTAGATTAGCAAATGGACAAAAAGGGCAATTAAAGACCTAAGCTAGTAAGAACAAAGCAAGAACAGGGCAAGAAACTAACTAAGCAAGAAAATATCTAACTAAGCTAACACTATCTAAGCAAGAAGACAAATAGGGTTTTAATGCAATAAAGGGAAATGTGGGCTGTTTGGGGGGATGCACTTATCAGTTGAGTTGGGGGTGACATATGAACATAATGATTTCACTGAGATTATCAATCCAAACAACAAGTTAGAGTCTAAGGAATTATCCTAAACTACTAACTGGCCATGGATATGCTAGGTTATGTATAGGGGAACTAGTCCATAACACTCTGTACTACCCTTGCGAGGCTCAATTGGGTAAGGGTTTATATGTAATTCAATTAGAGTCTAAACAAGCCTAGGTTTCTAGGTTAGATGTTTTAGGATGATTAGGGGCTGAGGTTAGTAATGGGAGTGGGATTAAGGTTTTAGGCCCCCCATCACTCACATTCTAGCCTTGATAAAGCTCCATGCTAAGCACACCAAATTCATCTAAACTAGCTACTTAGATCTCTCAACTAGGGTTTGGAGAATTGATTAGAATTTAGGAGGATGGGTAGCTAGCTAGGGATCTAATAATTGGACCTAGGATCAAATCCCTAAATTCACACATATAAGCAATTTCCCTAATTTCCTAGGTGATTTCAAGAACAAACTAACAAGCAATTCATGAAGAGTGGATAGAAATAGAACATAATTATTTTCAAATGAAATTACAATGTTTACACATCGCTTTCCCCCAACATGGTATCAAAGTAACATATTTCACCCTGAATAGCCCACCCAAGGGGCCTAGCTACTCATAGCAATGCAAAATGCAAAAAGAAGGGAGAAAGAGATAGAAGAATCCATGGAGCTCAGTGTAGATGGAGAAATCCTCCACTTCAACTATTGATGAATGTCTTCCTCTCTCCTACAAGGTGCAATGGCATGGGATAATGGTAGAAATGGGGTGGAAATAAGAAGATACTAGGGTTTTGGTTGTAGAAATGGTAAATGGAGGTGGAAATCGAGTGGAATGTCTAAGGGGTGAAAATGGAGTGGTAGGAGTGAGCTAGGACTGGCAAACCTCATGCTCCATCTTCCACCTAGGTATATATAGCTGTGGGGGAAGCAATAGGTCAAGTAGGGGTAGTATGGGAAATGTAGTGCTAAAATAGCTAGGTTTTAGTGGGTACCACAGTCGTGGTGGGGAAGGGTGAGAATGGTCATGGTGGATGGGAACGACCATGGAGAGAAATGGGGAAAAATCATAGGGACTTGGTGGATTTTATACAGGAGGTGGCACGGCCGTGGTGGTCACCACGGCTGTGGTGGGGCTAGGGTAGAACAGTCGTGGTGGCTCCAATTGCACAACCCATTCTTGGCTCCACGGTCATTCTTCCTCAGCTGTCACACGGCCCTATAAGGTGGCATGACCGATCTAGGTTAGTTCACCATGGCCGTTTTGAGTGGAATGACGGTGGTGACTCTAGCTTTGCTTGGATATGGCTCTATTGATTTGCAAGTGTGCTAGCACGGCCATTATGTGGTGCCACGACTGTGTTGGCCTCTAGATCAGCACCATGTACTTGTTTCTGTAGATTTTCTCAGACATATTTCCTTCAATGGATCTTTGGCCACTAGAGGTAGGTTGAGGGAGCATAGAACTTCACTTTAGGTCTCTCAAAGGGTAGAGAAACCCTAGGAATACTCCTTCTATCTCTCTATCATCAAGCGTGGTCCAAATTCCTAAAAAACATGCAAATAATTTCCATAAGTGCATTTTATACAAATATGCATAATTGAGGGGAATAACATGTAATCTAACAGGTATAGATGTGATTGAAGTGCAATAACACACAAGATGAAGCCCTAAAATAGGACTGAATCACTAATTACTCTAGTTTTACAATTAAAAGTATAAAATTTAGCCAAACAATGGAATTTAGATCAATTTATGAATTCAATTAAGTCACAAAAAGTGGTATGAACTACACTCATCAAATCAGCCCAATCTTAAACAATTTTTTGTCCTTAGGAAATTTGATCCAAGACCAAGTTTTAAGGAAAAAAGCATACATTGAAACAAACGAATTAACCTGTCATTAACTAAATTGTTTGTTTAGTTCCTTATATAGTTGAAATGAATCATATATCTATATTGATGTTGTGTCTGTTATTGAATAAGATAAGAAACCAATTTCTATCCCATATCCTCAAAAATCCCTCACTCTATGAGATGACACCAAATAGAAACTAATGGTGCACTCCCACCTAGGTACTTTGCACCTAAATATAATTATGCCTCTTTGTTTCCATACAAAAGAGTTGTATCATGTTACATTGCATTGGTTCCCAATTGTCAGTTAATCTCAAGGCACCCAATCATCGAGACCAATTAAGTTTTTTATACTAGGATGACATACCAAGTGGGCTATTATTTCTTATTTTTGGGTTTGGATGATTTCACATTTTAGATCAAAAAGTTGACAAAGCATCAAACCATCTAGAACATATTAGTATTTTATATCTAGGTTGGCAAACTTAGTGGGAAATATATAGGCTTTTCTCCAATTAAATGAAAACAAATAGGGGTTTATATGAAATAAAAGTTTCTCTATGTGATATATAGTGAAGTACTCTAGATTGGTAGACTTGGTATGTGTGGGGGAGGGTTAACTCATTCACAAGAAAAAAATTAAATGATGTGATGCATGAAAATGGTAGGAAAGAAATAAAAAGAAACATATAGAGAACTGATGAATAAGTCTAGTTACCATCCCACTCCAAGCTTATTTTAAAAAGTGTTCACACTTGAATAATAGGCTTGCACAACTTACAATTGGATGCTCACAATGGTGAATATGGTTCAAATGACTCTGGATTCTATCCTAGACAAGCG
This sequence comes from Alisma plantago-aquatica, assembly GCA_963693085.1. Lineage (NCBI taxonomy): Eukaryota > Viridiplantae > Streptophyta > Magnoliopsida > Alismatales > Alismataceae > Alisma > Alisma plantago-aquatica. Next base: position 52,976,262 of record OY856409.1, read on the forward strand.
AGTTTAGTGTAGGATGTTTGGTCATTAGGAGACACCTATATAGCATATTCATCTTGATAGTGTTGTTGGTCAGTGTGCCAAGCATCCACCTGGTGGAGTACAGAAGACATATCCTAATACGGGTGGTGAAGGGCATAGATCTTCATATCCTGGTGGTTGAACACTTACTGGTTTTTTCTGGAAGGAGGATGACATTAAGGTGTACATAATCAGTTGGTTTTAGCTGCAAACTAGTTATAATTTCTTTGGATCTCTGTACAAGGTGGTTCTTTTAGAACTAGCATCGTTGAGGAGTGGCTTGTGGAATCTAAGCCTTGTTGTGCATGTCACTTAAAGTTGCTTCAGTCAGACTTGGTGACCCAGTCTAAATAGGATAGGGAGAAGGAGGCTTGAGGATTGATGCACTGAGTTTTAGTTGTTGTTCACATGCTATTTTGCTATATATTTAGTGCATATTTTCTCACCCAGAGATATATATATGCATTGCTTATCACTATTAACATGTGAATCACTATTGTATCAAATATTGAGTATTCCTATAAAAAATATCAATTTTTATTTGAACTTATATTGGTTTTCCTTGTTTCAGGTAATTTGAATATTTACATGATAGATCGGTAGCATAGATCAGTGCTACCAACATATATTCAATGCTCTCGACATGATGTAAAAATCCAACAAGGAATTCTATACATTTCAATGTTACTGAGACAACACTCAGTGCTACCGAGATGGCACTTGATGCTACTAAAGAGAGGAGTTAGTGCTACCAAGTTTCTGCCCAAAAGCATCAGGAGTCAAGATTTAATGCTTCGGTACCACCAACACCCATGTTGATGGTACTGACTTTTGCACCCAGAATAAGTAAAAATTCACCAAGAGAAACTCGGTGCTATCATCATACTTATCAGTAGTACCAAAAATTATCAAGGGTTTTGAGTCAGTTGACAACCCAGTGCCACTAACATCTAGTTGGTGAGACTGACTTTACGCGATCACTGCAGATTGAAAATTACAATCAATCTAACATCTTTGACTAAATAAAGGTATGAGGCCCACGTATGACCTAAGGGGAGTTTGGCCTAGTGTATCACTTCATGTTTTAAATTATTACAATAGAGCATGAAGTCTGGAGAGGATGAGATAAAGGAGATAGCCATGGACTGGATGCTCCAAGCACTTTTGGAAGTCTGGTTTATAGTTGGAACACTTCAGATTGAGGTGTCTACTAGAGGAGATCCTCCGAACTACTTCTCTATGGGTTTTCATTGGTTTTTCTAAATCATAGATCATTTTATTCCTCTTCCTCTCTTTGTAGGATGGTAGAAATCATGTGAGGCTAATCTCCAAATTCCTTAGGATATGGGAGTCACCTGGTATTTCTTTGTATTTGACTTTCATGAATACATAATATATATTTCCTTTAATTCTGAACGTAAATCTATTATCTCTTACTGAATTATTTGTGCTTGATCACCATGATCAATTTATCAGACTGCTAATTGCTTCAAGAGAGGGATTAGGGATTGGAAAAGTTGTAGATTTACACAGCTAATGTTGTGCAATGGGAGAGCGCTTACAACTATGAAGGAATAACCTATAGTTAACATTAATGCACCTAGATAATTCACAAATCTTAGTGTAGGTAGTTGGGAAAGGGTAATACTTGTTATAGGTCTTTATCCATGGTTAAGAGTAACTCATTATTGTTGAATTGAAGTTGAATGCAATGCATACCATGGTGGGATTGTGATCCTCAGGAATCCATCAATTCCTGACCACTTCCACTTATTTTATATTTCATTCTTATTCTTAATTATAAAACAACCAACCATTTACTTTCTGTAGGATATATAATTAGTTCATAATTAGTAGTAGTCTTTGGAGAACGTTTGCTTGAGTTTGACACTTGGGCCTCATACGCCTATACTATGTGACATGTACACTTGTGTTTACACGTATAGTTTGAGCGTGTCAAGTTTTTGGTACCATTGTCGTGGAAAGGGGCAGTTACAACACTATGCATGTTGTGACCGACCACTCTAGGCCATTTCCTTTTCTTTTATTTTAATTTCAAATATTTTCTTTGAAATTGTGCATAATTGAAAAAAAAATTCTGGAAAAATTTTACTAGTATTCATTCTCTCAATGTTCATCTCATTTTTAGGTACTAGTGTAGGGTTCATACCATAACCATAGATTATGAGGAATCCACTCCAACAGATACATGCCAGGAGGAAATTCTTCTTAAGGAAAGAGAGTTTGGGGCTTCAGCTGAGAAGCTCATCCAAACTCCAAAACTACAAGCAGAGTAGGCATAGGTAGTAGACATGAACCCTAATGGTGAAGAGCATATTGAGGATGAGCCTGAGGAATATACTATCTGGGAGAATATTAAATCATCTTCAGCCACAACCACAACTAGGTTTGATCAAACAAAAAGTAGTCATTGTAGATTGTTACAAGATAGATATTAGATTGGTGGCACTAATCAAATGTCTGTCATTTCACATCCATATCATGGAGGACCCTATGGCTTATATCAATAGCTTTGTAGAGAGTTGTGATATGCTCAAACTCGACAATATTCCAACTATAGTGATATACTTGAAGTTATTTTCTTATTTACTGTCAGACAAAGACAAGGCATAGTTCCTTAGCCTTCTTCCAGAATTAATAGAGATTTGGGATGGAATGATTGACACCTTTTATTGATCAATACTTTCCACCTCAATAGATGAATGAACTAGTGGGGAAAACCAAAACTTCAACCAACATGTCAAGAAGTCCTATTCTAAAGCATGTGAGCATTTTCTAAACATGCTCAGGAAGGTCCCTCGTCATGGGATTGACATGTATGGACATGATAAGCATATGTACAATGGTATCCATAAAGAGGAAAGGAATCATCTTGGCATTCCATGAGTAGGTTTTTTTCGAAATAGCAAGGCTACAACATCTCATGAGATTCTAAAGAACATGGCCAAGAATCAATCCTAAGGGGAGGAGGGAGAAGCACATGCAATAATTAAAAGTTCCATGTAATCAAGGGAGTTCATAGAGCTCAAAGCTCATATGGATAGACTCACAAAGAGACTTGATCAAAAATCCAATGCCTCATCTGGAAGTTAAGAGGAGGAGCTCATGTACTCATGTCACCAATATCAATAAGATAGGAGTTCTAGTAAGATAGAAAAGATTGAAGACATGCTATACATACTAGTGACTTAGAATGAGGCCTAATTGGACCAGACAAAATGGGTGCAACCCAATCAAGGAGCTCATAACCACAATATTGAAAATGAAATCTTTCAATTAGAAATGGAGGTAGCATCCATAAAGAAGCTCATTTTGTGGGGATTTCCTAGGAACCCAGATATGTATTTTCAACATCATTAAGTAAATTTTGTCTCTATTGTCAAGGAAATTGAGAAAGTTACCTAGGAGTCACCCAATCAACATAATCAGAAGTTGGATTGGGTGTAAGTGCCAAACGTTCTATTTCCCTACAGTCTATAAGGATGACCAGGGGATACAAAACACTTATCTATTACACTCACACATGCACCTCAGTCAATACAAGGTCATAACCAAGCGATAAGGATACCCCATCTTCACTGGTTGTGCAAGATAAGGAACTTCAAACTCCCACCATTGATATGTCCATGCCTATAGTTTTAGAAAAGGTGCTCATATAAGAAGGACATGTGAAGGTTCTATTTCATAGTGGAGTAATCACAAGCAATAAGGAGGCAACCAAAATTGAGAAAGAGAAGCCTCATGCCATCTTATCCATAGCAAGCGTGCTAGATTCTATGCTAGGAGGTGGCCTTGATGCAAACATAGGAGAGGAGACCCCTAATGCTCCTTACATTCATCCTCAGAAGCATCTAGAGAAGCCACATGTATCATTCTTAGATAGTCTTAAGATGAGAAAAGAGGAAATGCAATTTTAGAAATTCCTAGACATGTTCTGAAAGCTCCACATAAAGATTCCATTCATGGAGGTGATGGAACTTGTGTGATGGGTAAAAGATACATATCTTGCATGTTGATGAAGTGCTTAGTGTTATGATCCAGGAAAGGCTTCCGATGAAGAGAAAGGACCCAGGATGCTTCTACTTTCCTTATAGCATAGGCATCAAATATTTCCAATAAGTACAATGTGACTCTGGGAGAGCATAAATCTCATGCATCTCTCTACCTTTCAGAAGATGGGATTGGAGAAACCAATAAAGACGTCCATGACAATCCACCAAGTAGATAAGTTCATATATCTTGTTGTTTTGTGGTTATGGATATGCATGAGATGAGAGGATCGGGGATGCTTCTAGGAAGCTCATTCCAGGCTACAACCGATGTGATCATTACCATGGGTAGAGGCTACTTGACACTCGTGATAGATGATCATAGAGTGGAGTTTAGACTGCCAGATGAGTCTTCACAACCATCCCATTACAACCTAGGTCAATGACAATCACCGTGTTGAGCGTAGAACATTAAATAAGGGCGCTTATGGGATGAAACTCAATTCTATTTCTATTATTTACATTTTTATTAGGACTTTTCATTTTTTTAATTTTTTATTTGTCTTTTTAGATTTTAAATAGATGTATTTAAGTTACCTTGATGCTTTTGTTTTACATGCAGGAAGACTAAGTGTCAGTACAACTGATAGCCAAGTTGGTAGCACCGACCTGTTAAAAATTCTTGAATAGGGATTTTGCAAATTGTTACTACCACCAAAACACATGTGGGTGGTATCAAACCCATGAAAGGTTGAAGTCTACATAAAGTTTGTGCCACCAGAAAAAAAGTCTGAAGAACCAATATTATTTGAGAAAAATCATAGAGCTAGGATTAGATTGTTGATACCACTGACACACCCGTGGTGAGACCAACTCATACAGTTCAAAGAAGGATAACGAACATCATATCTCAGTACCATCAACACACATGTTAGTGGTACTAAAAAATAGGGATGGATGCCAGTAGAACTAGATCCACATATGCCACTGAGAATGTTTCAGCTACCACCACCCTATTGAGCACATGGTACCATTATTCCCCCTCTTTGTTTGAATTCTAACTATGAGGGCATAGTCAAGTTCAAGATTACCGGGGTGCTGGAATGACTTTATCTTGTTTATTTTCTATCTTGATTTACTTTTTTTATATTCAAGTATAGGATCCACAATCTATCTAGTGTAATTGTGGATCTTTTTTTTGCTCAAGAGTAATTGTGGATCTTAGTTATCATGATTTCACCTATCATAAAAAAATGTGTCTCGTGCTCTTGCAATGAACTTTAAAATTCAAAATGATCACATGTTTTAAAGCTCATATGCAAAGTCCAAGGCAACACCAGCTAGAGGAAGTGCTTGGGTTAGTTAGCTTGAGAACGCTTAAAATGAATGAAAAATTTAAGTTATCCAAGACTTGTGTATGACAAAGAGGTTTGAGCCCAAACCTACCAAACAGATAACAAGACCTTAAATGGATTATTAGAAAGAAACGCTAAGGTTACCATGTACATATGTTAATAGGAGAGGGACACATCATAGTTAAGATGGGTATTGTCTCTTAATCATGTGATTCCATCCACCTTTCATGACATTTTTTCCACCACCTTAAGATGATAAAGTAACCTGAATTATTTCATCTTTAATGCATTGGATAGCATAATAGGTAGCATGATATCTAGTTTCTTTGTAGTGCATTAGTTAGAAAAAGAAAAAAAATAATAGATTTGTGTATACCAATTAGTTCACAATAAATTTCATGTAGATTGCACTTTTCTTATTCATCATGCTTTTGAATCTGTTACAACCCCAATTTTGGGTTCTTTTGGTGAGAAATGCAATTTCTCCTATTAAAGATATATTAAAAAAATAATGGTGTGATTTGATTTAGAATGAATGAATTTCGTTTAAAATATCCTTGTTGGTTGCTTTGTGGGCTTTATTGGCTATTGGGCTCAATAACTAGGAAAAGAAAAAGGAAATTCAATTAGTAAATGAACAATTAAGAAATGGAGAAAAGAAACCTCTAGAAGGCAAAGGAATATTCTCCAAAGGTGAATTTCATACCTCTTGGGTTCCTTGGGTTCCAAGGAGTTCAAGTTGCAAAGATAATGCAACAAGAAAGAGAAAAGATCAAATAATTATTACTTTATTTAGAAGGAAGTATGAAATAATAATAATATTACAAGAAATATGTGGAAATATGGATAATGGATACATCTTGGATGAGATTTCGTGTCCACATAGTCTCTAATGGTAAAATAAATTCAAATAAGGAAAATAAAAAGAGAAAGAAAGAGAAAGTATGAATAAAATCAGTTTTATTAAACATTTTCTTGCATATGAAGAAAACACATCTTTCCTTTCAAGTTTAAGGCTCAAAATTGTAATAATGGAAGACAATGTTAATCTAAGGTTTTCCCTAAAATTTGGTTGAAAAACAATGCACAGTTTCCAAGTTATGCAATTCACAAAATATCCTAAAGTGTGGACATTAATGGCATAATGATCATACGTCACGATTTATCTGGGAATAAATCCCTATTTTTGATTTTGGGCGCTCATCTATGATCGTTGGATCTATGATCCATGGCTTGGGACAAATCCCAATCTCACTAGGATCTGGAATATCAGAGTACATGCTATGAATTTTCGATCGGAGATTTTGCAAGTTAGAAGCCATCTGCGGATATATGAAGGAGACCATCTCCTTCAGGAGCTTGTTCTGAACCCAACCACCCTAAGGTTGGTGGGGTTTCATTGTGAAATGGGGAAGTCCCCAATTCAACAAGGACTCAATGGCCACCCTATATATAGGGTAGTGTGCACAACAATGCGAGAAAACCTAAAGTCTACCCCCTCATAACTGTGGTGCAGAGACAATCGTCAGGGTGCCTTCAATTCAAGGAATTGACTTGCCCTAAGACCCTGTCGAGAAGCAGATAACGTCAGAGGGAAACCACTCCTTATTAGTGGTGAAGGAATGATGAGAAGAGGAAATTGGATCAATGGTGGAGTTCGCGGGAGGAAGACAAAGCTTTGAGTAGCTTTAGTTCGCTCACAGCAACCCAGAATTGCCAAGTCAATGGGTGGAGTTGACCACCTGCTCATGCGTAGAGCAGCGAGAGGTTGAAGATGACCCCGGGAGTTTTACCAAAATACGCTCCCGCCTTTGTGGTTCAGGTAAGGACATTTCTATCTTTTGTTTCTTTCCAAACCTGGGTGGGGTGTGTGATCACAGATCGTTGGATCCAGCATGATCCAACGGATCATCAATCCAACGACTGACACTTTTATAAAAATAACAAATAATTCAAGTTAATGTCTTTTCTTGCAAAAATCATAACTTGTGATACAAAGCTTTGATGAATAAAGTCAAAATATGAAAATTTATCCTCAGAACGAGAGGAACACAAATAAATTATATTTGAAGCTTAATACTGCTTGTAATTCAAAAAGTATGTAAATATGCTATCTTTAATGGTTTAATTGATGAAAAACCGTAATCTTTCATGATTAATGAATTTCGAAGGGTTATATGGATGTTTAAAGTTGATATCAACATGTTGATCATAAAAAGACACATTAGATCAAAAAGGATGAACTTTATGTGTAATTTGATTAATTTAGGGTTCCATGTACATAAATAAGCTTTAATGGGCCTTGAAACCCTAAATGTTAGTAATTATGTTTCTTCATGGCTTTAATTGGTCAAATTCATGTATAAAGCTGAGATTTGATGGTTCTAAGCTATTTTGAGTATAAAAGTTCCTAATTGTGGATAAATACCCTTAATTTGGTAATTAGGGTTTTCTAGTGGATTAATGTGATATTAGTGATAAATAGAGTTCATATGTGAATTGAACTATAATGAAATATGAGTTGTCAATTCAAAAGAAACTAAAGGTGATAATTGAGTCTAATGATCTTGAAATAACTTAAAAGGATAAAGATGGTAATTTTAGTGTAAAATGGGAATAATAGACTTAATTGACTTTTAAGTAGGCTTATGATGTTGAATTTAGGGTTTGTGAACTAAGAGAGTGTTAAACGAGATAAATGTGTTATGGAAGCTAAAACCTTAATAAAACCCCAAAGTGGCTTTGAAAGCCTAAGGTGGAATCCAAGTCTATCTTGAGAATGTTTTGGATAAACTATTACACTTGGATGTATTGCATTAATTTCAGGATATTGTTGATTGCTTGTTTGATTGTTCATTATCATTATTGCTTGGACATCAAGTTGCTCTGGATCAGGTATGTGGTTAATTATGGTTAATTACATTAGTTTCCTGAAGGTTTTCTGGATGATTAATCGCATTGAATGCAACCTATCAGTTTGGATGTTCATACTTACAAATCATAAAGTCACTATGATTATCACAATTATAATATAAGTGTGTATTCTCACACCTACATGCCACCCTGATGGATGATGCAAAAAGGTCAAGCCCAGGAGGGAAGACCCATGGGTACCATGAGTGGTAACCCCAGACACCAAGCTTAGGATTGACAAGGTGGTATTTGTTGCATGACTAATGGGCACCATGAGAGGTGACCCCAGACACGAAGATCGAGATTGAGAAGGTGGCCTTAAGTCAATGGCAAAAGAGAAACCCTAAAGAGGGTATTCCAGGGTAGGGCAAAAGCGATGGAGAATGTCACATTGAAAGTGTAAATTGGCTTGTTAATTAACTTGATTGTGATATTTAGATTGTTAGCCATATTTGTGAGATTTTGGTTGTCCCCACATACCGACATATTCATTTATGTTGATCGACATTTTGTTTGTCAGTGTTTTAGGTACAACCTTGAAAAGGACAAACAGTAAAGTGGCATATTGTGAAACTAAGAAATAAAGTGCAAGGAGGATTACTTAGAATAGAGTCCAGATGTGGATAGAAGTTAGACATCCAAGTTTTTGAAAAAAGGTATGCAAAGTTTTATTTTATTCCAGCTTTCTGTATAGTGTTGGTAGAATTTAATAATTTTTACTGATTATTTGTCAAACCTTTGATCTGGGAAATTGGGATAATGGCTCTGACCTCTTGGTCTCCCTTAATTGGGGGTTACCAGGAGGTGGGGTCATTACATTTGGTATCAGAGAATTGGTTCCTCATTTAATCTTTAGTAATTATTAAATTTTACAAATTCCACAGAACTGAGGGAGTTATTAGAGGAATTTCTAAAGGACAGAGGTGTCTAGAAAAGGATCACGTCTGGGGGCTGGAAATATTTTCCTCCTCACTTCTAGTTGGAATATGAGGACTCTCAGATCTATGTGACTACTTGGCCAATGTCTTAGGATCTGACTCGAAATAAGATACCTTTAGGACTCTCTCATCTATTTTCATCCCTTCTCAACCCTAATTCTGTTAGTATTATAAAGTTTAGGGTTTTCTCTCTCTTCCTCACCATCTTTAGGATAGGGTATGCATGATAAGGTTAAGGAATCCTCCACCAAAATTAATAAAAAACATGTAAATAAGATGTCATGGACATAAGCTTGATAGTTTAAGCGTAAACTAAAGAATAGTTGCATGCTTAGGTTGTATGACATGTGTTGTCATGAGAGACCTAAGGTTAGACCCTCTGGTCAGGAGGACGAGTAGAGAGTTGGTTTTGGAGCCAGAGATCTCCATTATAGGTAGAGACCTGGTACATCCTCTGAGGATGATGCTAACCCTAACCCTAAGTGGTGGTTAGAGAGGGATGACATGATGAGTTCGATGTCATGGTAGACCATGTGTGTGGGTGGACATGCTTTTGGTTTGGATACCCATGATGATATGAGCCATGTGAGGTTGGTTGGCCTAGTACCTTTGGTGACCCATCCCTGGGAAGGGTCATGCATGTTAGGGTGAAGGATAACTCCTTCATTGATGAGGTTAGTGATGACCATATAGAAACCCTATGAGCTTATATGAGCATGGTAAAGTTGCACCTAAAGTACGTTTGTAGGGCTGACAGTAGGCTAAAACCCTGGCCAGAAGAGTATGTTGGATATCTTATGAGATAAGCATGAAGAGTTTTTGATAATCTTGGGAGAACATAGGTTTCTCTCATGTAGGTGTATTCTTGTGAGCTTGATCCACCTTAGAGAGAGGACCTCTGATAGTAAGGTTGTTGTAGGCTTAACTCTAGAGAGAGAGTAGGACCCAGGCAAGAAGGTTGAAAGTTTAGACTCTGGGTTAGGAGGAACCCTGAGGAGTGGAGGATGATGCGGCCTAAGTGAATAGTTGTGGTTGCCTCATGCATGATCCCTGGAGTCTTATGGTATCTTGGTTGCCTTTAGAGGAACCAAACCCTAGAGGATAAGGCTGCTGGTACTTATGTGCCTATGGTATAGGTGTGTACCCTTTTAGGGTTAGGAAGAAGAGTTCCTTAGACCCTAGAAAGGTATAGTAATGAGTTGTGAGGCCTTATACCTAGTCAGTTGTCCTTGAAGAGGACTCCACTCTGAGGTGTTGTTCAAGTAGAATGGTGATAGGACGTGCTTGGTACGTGGTTAAAAGGTTGAGCATGCAGTTGGACAACTGTTGCATAAAGAGGTGAACCTAGGGTCCCTAGACCTAAGAAGGGAAGTAGTAGTGCTTGGTGTACCTGATGCTCATGACGAGACTTGAGGTTCCATAGATTGAGCATGGCACTCATCATGTTTAGATGAATGTGAAACCCCTTGGATTAAGGTGTATGTTTGATGAACCTCTCATAGTTTGGTGACATATGATGTTGGTCCAATGTCGAGGAATGAGAACAAGTATGACTTATCAGGGAGACCTATCATGGTTTAATAGGTGGTCTTTGGTTAGCTATGAGCCATAGTAGCTTGCTAGGGTTAAGCATGCTCATGTGGATGTAAACCCTAGACATAAGGACATTTGTGACCTTTGTTATCAAATGTAGTTTCCTCCCATCCTGGGAGAGGACCCTTTTGTAGGGTATGAATTAGCTTTTGTTGGGTTTAAGGAAACCCTAAGAGGCTTCATAGGATCTTGAGAAGCTAAGTGAAAAGTACATAGTATGAGAATGAACTTGTAGACCCATAGATAACCATCTCTAAGTGCAGGTGGATGTGTTACCATGGAGGTAATCGGTATGGGGCCTGACCAAGGTATGCAGGTCGCCATGACCCCTATGAAAGGATGAAAGTCAGCCCATGAATGTAGAGAGAGATGATGGAGACTTGGGTAAGGTTATTAGTTGGACATGTACTATATTAGAATCCTAAGTCTATCCTAGGGTCAGGTAGGGATAAGACCAATGGAAGTAGGAGTTGCCTAATTCCCTAGTTGCACATGACCATAGGGTCGGGAGGTAACAACTATCATTGTCTGAGGTCCATGGGTTAGGAGATTGATCACCTTCATGAACTCATGGGACCCAAAGGGCAGATGAGGAGGGCACTCTTTGGATGCATAAGGGAAGAGGGATGGCCCCAAAAGTGCCGACACCCTACAAGACCTAGAGGAGATGACCAAGGATGGTAGGATGACCCGAGTGGGTTCGAGATCAGTTTTTCATGTAACTTTGATATCGAGATGACCATGATGTAGAGACATGTTTTGCATGTTTCAACCTAGATTGAAGGTGAACTGTCAATGTCGGATGTACCATCTCTACTATTGGAATAGGAAGAACTTTGTGTTTGGATGGCCGCCAAATGCTTATTTCCTCTTGTTATGGGAGTGTAAGATAGGACAGTATGCATAGCATACACCAGGGATAAAGATGATGTGAGTGGAAATGTTGCTATGAGGTATGAGGATAGAGGTAATAACGTACCCTTATGGAGTGTATGATATGTGGATGGTTTACAAACACCAAGAGAACTAAGGTAGTCATTTTATGAGGTGTTTGGATGGCTGCCAAATGCTTATTTCCTCTTGTTATGGGAGTGAGAGATAGGACAGTATGCATACCATACACCAGGGATAAAGATGATATGAGTGGAAATGTTGCTATGAGGTATGAGGATAGAGGTAATAATGTACCCTTATGGAGTGTATGATATGTGGATGGTTTACAAACACCAAGAGAACTAAGGTAGTCATCTTATGAGGATGTTTTTATCATGAGTTATGTGGAACTTATAAACTATACAAGGTAGAGTTCGATAACCAAGAGAATGAGCTTTGAGTTCCCTTGATGAAGATAGGCTTAGAGTCCGAGATGAGATGATAAGTGGAATACATGGAGGTGTATGTCTTCAACATTACCTTACACATAAGTATGTGAGGTGGTAATGGATGCTTTGGTTGAGATGTAGTTGCCTAGTTTAGGTAGAGGCTAGAAGAGGATGTTAGGTTAACCCTAAGTTTGGAAATGGAGATATGTTTGGCTAACACTCATATGTAACGAGATCTGTTGATCAAGTTAGTGGTTGTTTGGTTAGCCATCCTAGGCCTTGATGCAAAAAAAAGGATGGTTGTAGAACCTCATATGCACTTCTCTGGAAAAGAAGGTGGTGAAACCCGGACTAGAGTTGTTTAGGGTATTCAAGGAATCAATCTTGAGGAATCATGACATACAAGAGATCATGATTTTAAGTTCATTATACACCGTGGTACTACTAATATAGTAAGTGGCAGTAGTACTTTGTATACCTAAGAGGAAGTTGCATGTGGCTTGTCTCCATGCATGTCAGGAGGTGAAGGACGAACACTAGTAACCCAGTGAGTTGATATAGAGGATAAAGAGCCCCTGAGAGGGAATGGGAGTTCATAACTATGGATGTCATGGTAAGTCTCCCATGGAACAAGGAAGGTTAAGATGCAATATGGGTTATGGTAGATCACCTTACCTAGATGACATAATCTAAGAGAAAGAGAGAAAGTGCTATCAAGAGATGGATCTGGTTGAACTACATATGATAGTGAGATGGTTCAACTACACCAGGATGCTAGTTCAAAATTTCTTGAATATGACCTAAAGATTCACTTTGATAAGGGGGAAGTAGATACATGAAGAACTTGATGTGAGTACAGCTTATCACCCCTAACTAATGGTTAGTATGAGTCCCCGATATATGGGTCCTTTTGAGATGGATTGGTGTAGATGGTTATGTTTAGTCTTACCCCTCAAGATAATGTGATGTATTCCATGAGTCTGATCTAGAGCACTATGTGAGGTTCCCAAGACATGTGCTGAGCCATGAAACCTGTTAGCTTTGAGAAAGGTTGAAATGTCCTAAGTCACCTATGAGGGTGCAATATACCAAGGTGAGAAAGAACTCAGATGCAAGAATATGAGATGATGAAGGTTCTTGGGAGGCACCATGGAGAGGGAAAACCAACATGGGAGCCATGATGGAGTATTATCCTGTTTGTTTGTATGCTTGTGGGAATTTTGGGGGCAAAATTCCTATAAGAGGGGAAGGATGTTACAACCCCAATTTTGGGTTCTTTTGGTGAGAAATGCAATTTCTCCTATTAAAGATATATTAAAAAAAATTATGGTGTGATTTGATTTAGAATGAATGAATTTTGTTTATAATAGCCTTGTTGGTTGCTTTGTAGGCTTTATTGGCTATTGGGCCCAATAACAAGGAAAAGAAAAAGGAAATTCAATTAGTAAATGAATAATTAAGAAATGGAGAAAAGAAACCTTTAGAAGGCAAAGGAATATTATCCAAAGGTGGATTTCATACCTCTTGGGTTCTAAGGAGTCCAAGTTGCAATGATAATGCAACAAGAAAGAGAAAAGATCAATTAATTATTGCTTTATTTAGAAGGAAGTATGAAATAATAATATTAATACAAGAAATGTGTGGAAATATGGATAATGGATACATCTTGGATGAGATTTCGTGTCCACATAGTCTCTAATGGTAAAAGAAATTCAAATAAGGAAAATAAAAAGAGAAAGAAAGAGAAAGTATGAATAAAATTAGTTTTATTAAACAATTTGTTGCATATGAAGAAAAACACATATTTTCTTTTGATTTTAAGCCTCAAAATTGGAATAAAGGAAGACAATGTAAATCTAGGGATTTCCCTAAAATTTGGTTGAAAAACAATTCACGGTTTCCAATTTATACAATTTACAAAATATCCTAAAGTGTGGACATTAATGACATAATGATCATGTGTCACGATTTATCTGGGAAGAAATCGCAATTTTTTATTTTGGGCACTCATCTGCGATCGTTGGATCTATGATCCACAGCCTCGGACAAATTCCGGTCTCACCAGGATCTGGAATATCAGAGTACATGCTATGAATTTTTGATCGGAGATTTCGCAAGTTAGAAGCCATCTATGAATATGTGAAGGAGTCCATCTCCTTCAGGAGCTTGTTCTGAACCCAACCACCCAAAGGTTGGTGGGGTTTCATTGTGAAACAGGGAAGTCCTCAATTCACCGAGGAATTGATGGTCACCCTATATATAGGGTAGTGCGCACAACAATGCGAGCAAACCTAAAGTCTACCCCCTCATAACTGCGGTGCAGAGACAATCGTCAAGGTACCGTCAATTCGAGGAATTGTCTTGACTTAAGACCCTGTTGAGAAGCAGATAATGCCAGAGGGAAACCACACCTTGTTAGCGGTGAAGGAATGATGAGAACAGGAAATTGGATCAATGGTGGAGTTTGTGGGAGGAAGATGAAGCTTCACGTAGCTTTAGTTTACTCACAACAACCCAGAATCGCCAAGTCAACCAGTGGAGTTGACCACCTACTTGTGCGTAGAGCAACGAGAGGTTGAAGATAACCCCAGGAGTTTTACCAAAATGCCCTCCTACCTCTGCGGTTCAGGTAAGGACATTTTTGTCTTGTGTTTCTTTCCAAATCCAGGTGGGGTGCGTGATCACGGATCGTTAGATCCAGCGTGATCCAGTAGATCATCAATCTAGTGACTGACATTTTTCTAAAAATAACAGATAATTCAATTTAATGTTTTTTCTTGCAAAAATCATAACTTGTAATAGGACGCTCTGATGAATAAAGTCAAATTATGAAAATTTATCCCCAGAATGAGAGGAACACATATAAATTATATTTGAAGCTTAATTCTGCTTGAAATTCAAAAAGTAGGTAAAGATGCTATCTTTAATGGTTTAATTGATGAAAAACCCTAATCTTTGATGACTAATGAATTAGGAAGGGTTATATGGATGTTTAAAGTTGATATAAACCTATTTATCATAAAAAGATGCATTAGATCTAAAAGGATGAACTTTATGCGTAATTTGATTAATTTAGGGTTCCATGTACATAAAAAAGCTTTAATGGGCCTTGAAACCCTAATGTTAGTAATTATGTTTCTTAATGTCATTAATTGGTCAAAATCATGTATAAAGCTGAGATTTGATGGTTCTAAGCTATTTTGAGTATAAAAGTTCCTAATTGTGGATAAATACACTTAATTTGGTAATTAGGGTTTCCTAGTGGATTAATGTGATATTAGAGATAAATAGAGTTCATATGTGAATTGAACTATAATGAAATATGAGTTGTCAATTTGAAAGAAACTAAAGGTGATAATTGAGTCTAATGATCTTGAAATAACTTAAAAGGATAAAGATGGTAATTTTAGTATAAAAAGGGAATAACAGACTTAATTGACTTTTAAGTAGGGTTATGATGTTGAAGTTAGGGTTTGTGAACTAAGAGAGTGTTAAACGAGATAAATGTGTTATGGAAGCTAAAACCTTAATAAAACACTAAAGTGGCCTAGAAAGCCTAAGGTGGAATCCAAGTCTATCTTGAGAATGTTTTGGATAAACTATAACACTTGGATATATTGCATTAATTTCAGGATATTGTTGATTGCTTGTTTGATTGTTCTTTATCATTATTGCTTGGACATCAAGTTGCTCTGGATCATGTATGTGGTTAATTATGGTTAATCACATTAATCGCATTGAATGCAACCTATCAGTTTGGATGTTCATACTTGCAAATCATAAAGTCATTATGATTATCACAATTATAATATAAGTGTGTATTCTCACACCTACATGCCACCCTGATGGATGATGCAAAAAGGTCAAGCCCAGGAGGGAAGACCCATGGGTACCATGAGTGGTGACCCCAGACACCAAGCTTAGGATTGAGAAGGTGGTCTTTGTTGCATGACTAATGGGCACCATGAGAGGTGACCCCAGGCACCAAGCTCAGGATTGAGAAGGTGGCCTTAAGTCAATGGAAAAAGAGAAACCCTAAAGAGGGTATTCCAGGATTAGGGCAAAATCGGTGGAGAATGTCACATTGAAAACGTAAATTGGCTTGTTAATTAACTTGATTGTGATATTTAGATTGTTCGCCATATTTGTGAGATTTTGATTGTCCCCACATACCGACATATTCATTTATGCTGGTCGACATTTTATTTGTCGGCATTTTAGGTACAACCTTGAAAATGACAAACAGTAAAGTGGCATATTGTGAAATTAAGATATAAAGTGCAAGGAGGATTAGTTAGAATAGAGTCCAAATGTGGAGAGAAGTTAGAAATCCAAGTTTTTGAAAAAGGTATGCAAAGTTTTATTTTATTCTAGATTTTAGTGTAGTGTTGGTAGAATTTAATAATTATTATTGATTATTTATTGAACCTTTGATCCGAGAAATTGGGATAACATCTATGATCTCTTGGTCTCCCTTAATTGGGGGTTATCGGGAGGCGGGGTCGTTATAGAATCATTCTTTGCAACATGTATCTATGTAGTTTTCTCCAAAAACTAAAGTGAAAGGATATACATCCATACCCCTCCCAGTAAAGAAAAAATAATGAATTATGTAGAAGTGAATCTGGAGCATATATCATGAATCATGTTATAATTAGAGGGCAGAAAACAAAAGAAATCAAATAAATAGGGAGAAAAGGATGCCTTGAACTCAATTTTAACTTCCATCATGGAGTAAGGTGAAAATAGTTACATGAGTGCATTCTTTCACCCACACTCATCATTCAGATGATACTTTCAGTGCATTCATCATTCCAACATAATAGTAGGCACTAGAATTCATGCAATTTTCATTCCCTTCATGTTGTAGGTTTATCATATTTTGTTTTTGCATAAATGATTTGGATTTTACTTATAATTCTTGTTCATACCCACATACTTTATTTCTACCCATTTCTCTTTATGGTAGGCCACATACATGATTGAACCCCTCATTCATTTTAATATGTGAAACTGATTCCAACATAGTTTAGTACATAGATAGGAACAATGTAGATAGGGAATCACATCATGCATCTAGAGTATGCCCTATTTACTATGATGTTCATAGTGTTTCATTGGTCTGAGGGTGAACATCGTTAATGAACAATTTTGGTCTCTTTAGAGTAGTTGTTTGTTCATTGGTTGGTAAGGGTTGGTTAGGAAACATCAGGTGGGGTGTTTGAGAAATGTAGTTAATATTACTTGTCCTCTTGCAGACTTATTTCAAACCAATCCAATCGTAGTGTTTCTCGAGGATGAGAAACATTCAAGATTATAGGGTTTTGATGCATTGATTTTTAGTTACTTTTCACAGGCTATTTTTTCACATATTTAGTGCATAATTGCCTAAATTGAGATATCTTTATGCATTGTTTATCATTATTATCCTGTAAATCACGATTGCATCAAATATTGATTATTTCTACCGAATGGTGTTAAATTATCAATTTTTATTGGATTTATATTTTTTTTCCTTATTTTAGGTAATTTGAATATTTACATGACAACTCAGTGTGACCAACATATAAGTCAGTGGTACTGACATGATGGGAAAATTCAATAGGGAATTCCACTACATTTTAGTTTTACTGAGATAGAACTAGGTGCTACCAAGACGACACTTGATGATACCAAATAGAGGAGTTAGTGCTACCGATTTTCCACCCAGAAGTATCAGGGGCCATGATTTAATGCTTTGGTGCCACTAACATCCTTTTGGATGGTACTGACTTTTACACCCAAAATATTTCAAAACTCACAAACTGTAACTTGGTGCTACCAACACACTTGTTGGTAGTATCGACACATATCAATGGTTTTGAGTCATCCAAAAACTCATTGCCACTAACATCCAGTCTGTGGTACCGACTTTGTGTGATCAGTAGATATTAAATAACAACCAATCCAACGACTGCGACTGAATGACGGACCCAGTCCCACTTATGTCCTAAGGGGAGTTTGGCCTAGTGGATCACTTCATGTTCTATCTTGTTACAATGGAGTATGAAGCCGGGAGATGAAGAGACAAAGGAGATAGACACATACTGGATACTCCAGACACTTCTGGAAGACATATTTGTAGTTAGAACGCTACAAGTTGAGGTGTCTACAAGAAGGGATCATAAGGTCTTTTCTCTGAGGGTTTTCGTTGGGTTTTCTAATAATTAGCTTGTTTTCTTCCTCTACCTCTCTTTATATGATGATAGAAATTTAGTGGGGCCAATCCCTATATTCCTTAGGATCAGGAGTAGCCCAATATTTCTTTGTATTTGATTTTCATGTATTAATAATATATATTTCCTTAAATTCTCAATGTAAATCTATGATTTCTTATGGAATGTTTTGTGCTTGATCACCACGATTAATGTATCATACCGCTATTCGGTAGAGAGAATAGGGGTTGGTAAAGTTGAAGATTTACATTAAGTAACCTATAGTTATCATTAATGCATCTAGATACTTCCTAAACTGCTACAAAATTTGGAGTTTGTCTTAATGTAGGTAGTGTATTATGTAGTGGGAGTAGGTAATACTTGCTACATGTCCTTAGTCTAGGGTTCAGGGTAAACCATTATTGATGAATTGAAGTTGAATGCAATGCATACATGGTCAAACTATAATCCTAAGAAGTCCAACAATTCTTGATCAATTCCACTTAATTTAGAGTTCATTCTTGTTCTTAGTTATCAAACAACCAACCAATCACTTTCTCTAGGCCAAGTTGATTAGGTTGCAATTAGTAAGAGTCTCTGAAGAACATTTCCCTGAGTTTGACACTCAGGCCTCATAGGCCTATATTACACGATGTTTACACTTGCATTTTATACACATAATTTAGGCATGTCAAGGATGCTTGTTTTTGTCAATATAGTACTAGTGGTTCCATGCATTATACATCAGAATAGTGACTGGCACTAGAAGGCAGGTGCAATCAATTGGTGGACCTCAAGGTTTGTTTGATTGGGTTCCATCTTGAGTGTCTTAGAAATATTGGTGATAAACCCCAATCAGGATATGCCCATCATATTACTTACAGGTAACGAGCCTCAAAAACTTGTTAATCAAAATGTTCTCATTATTGATCCCCTTCCTGTGAAACACGCTCCACTGATGTATCTCGTATTGGGAAACTACACCCTACATCTCCTTCCTACCAAAAATAGTGTTCAATAAAACTTAGCAAAGAATGCAAAGTACAACATCATGGATGTGTGTTGCCCAAAAAATTCTAGGCATAGGCCACATCATTGGTAATCTCAAACTAGAAGTACTATAGCTCAAATATTAGTTGATTTAAGTCAACCCATCTACCTCAAAAAAATATTCTCTAACAAAGTATATTTCTTTCGATTCATACACAAATCAATAAGGTCTTTCCCAATTATCTCCTTTTTTAGACTAGTGAGAAACTCAAGGGTAAGTGTACAATAAATATTGGATCACTTTGGGCATGAGAATGTTCTTGAGAAGGGGCTCAACTCACTTCTCAAGTCTAAATCCTCTAGTGTATCCTTACATAGGAATGTGTAGGGTGGATATGATGCTTCCAAATATTATGGAAGTTCTTGATCTCCTCCTCAAATAAGAGGAGAAAGGAACAACTGCATAAGTACCCTACTCCTCGTATTCTCCTCTTCCTTCCTCCTCCACCACAGGCTCACAATCTATCATCTGAGTACAATATGGCTCTACTCTTATATTCTTGATTCCTATGTTCTAAACCATGGTAGAAGTGGTGATGGTAATGGGTAGGATCTTGAAATGGAGGTGATGATGGGTTCCCTGGGTCTGTGCATATCATGGACCCTAGATACAATGATGTGGTCACGCTTAGAAAACTCTATTTTTTACATTGCACATCATGCACTAGTGAAAATCACCTAATGCACCGCAAAGTAGTCATGAATAGAGACTATTGTAGCTCTATGAAGGAAGAAATTAGAGAACGAGGTCACAATAGCGACAAGGATGATCTAAAGCAACTTAAACACGTCGATTTGATGGAGGAGTGTGAGAAATACTTGAAGTTATGTAGGGGCCTCCTCTTTTAGGCGATTAGGCAATGTCAGTAGCTGGGGGGAGGGATCATGCACCTCTTGCTTGAGGATGTTAACACTGCCTCTATTATTCATAACTCTAGATGTGGTCTTTGTATGAAATTATGAATCACAAGAGGTGTGGTGATCCCCACCTATGGCTATGTTCCCAAGGGGGTGTGAGTGTGTCGACCTAAGTCATAGTGTGTTTCCTTAAGTAAACACTCTCCCCTTAAAAAATTAATGTCTTGGATTATACATTAGTTGGTAGTGGACTAGCATGACATGTGGTTAAGAGGGGGCCTAAGTTTTTAGCCTTTCAACAAGGGATATTTGAAAGTTTCACAATGTGTGTGATATCTTAGATTTCACTTTTCATTGCATCAAATAGCACATTGCACTTTGGCACTGGCATGTTGTACTTCTCCTCAATGGTAGATTGTTTGTCTAGGAAGCAACATGACAATGTGTCACTCGTCGACAAATTATACTTGATGTCTTTTGAATCTTTCTCGTCTTTTGAGCATGTGCATGATATACTTTCTTAAGGGAGAACCATGCACTAAAGAACGTCGACCTATAAAAAAATTGAGGTAAGTGTTCTAAAACATAGTTACATGAATGAATGTAACTAAATTCTATATTCAATTTTAGAAATCTACTGTAAAGGGAAAATAGTGAATAGCCTCCCAGTAGCACTTTGGATTTTGTACCTCAGTTGGACATTGTCTTTCTTTTCAACTACTATTAAAATTAATGTCTTTCTCAATGAGGTCATCATGGAGATCACCCCATTCTCCTTCTTTGTCCATCTCATGATTTTCTCCATCTTGATATGGGGGCTTCATAGGGGAAGTGATTTCTTTATCACATACTTTTATAATCATATCTCCTTTCTCTACATCAGTCACCACCTTGACACCTTTCAAGAATAGACACCCTAAAATGATATCTCCTAGTGTACATCTTTATCATGAACAATTACAAAATAAACCAATACTTAAAAACCATAAATACTCATCAATACATTTTCCACCATTTCCATATAGCACTCTCTTGATAGATCATTCTTCCAAAGATCTTTAATTAATTTCTTGGGTGCATTACAAATTTGATGATTAGAGACATTTAGTTGCATATATTCAAGGTATCTCCTTGATCACATAACATTGTAGGGAAATGCATTTCACATATATCACTCAAGACGTAGAAAGCCTCAGGGTCTGACTACTTGGCAGGATGGTTTGATAGTGTTGAGTTACATGCCTTTAAGTTCATCCTCTTGGAGTGGAACTCCCTCAAATATAAAATTCTTGAGTGAGATCCTATTCCATGTCCTCTTCTTGGATGCTCATAGAGGAAGGTTGCGTACTTGGTTGTATCGTATTGTTCCTCAAGTTTGGTTGAACATATGGACTTTACTCTTCTCCTCTAAATTAGATTTTTTAGCTTTCCCCATCCATATTTCTAAATGGCAGGCTAGTATAATTTAAAAAATAGCTTGGAAAACACCTCCAGTGGTATCAATTGAATGGGATGCTTTTTTGTTTCTTCTTCCTTGCCAACTTGGTTCAAGTAGTTGAAATTGATGGAATTGACATACTTCCATGGGTTCACCTTGGTGGTGCTAGAAATCACCTTCATTATTTTTTATTCTACTAATGGTAGACGCTAATTAACCCATTTGATGCTCAAGCCCTTTAATTGAGGTTCCTTGATTTTGCATATGTGCAGATGCCTCATTCAAGAAATTATAAATAATACCTTCAAGCCAAATTTTTAGGCTGTCAATGGAGGTTATCATGCCATATATTGATGTTGATTATTGTCCTTCTATCTGATACTTGGGTGGTTTCTCCCCCCTAGATATTAGGAGTTTCAAAATGGGTTATTCCTTGGATGTTTGCCAATAAAGTTAATCCACTCCTTCCTATATCTTGTTGTGTAAGCCTACAGATCCATATTTTGACATGAGCCATTGAAAAATAATACAACACCACATGGTTTACATGGTCGATACTAACTATATTTAGTTTTTTGGTTAGTTTGTGAATTTTTTCATTGAGAGATGAAATGCATTATGCCTCATTGAACTGTCAATGTGATCAATGCCTTTAGCAAGTTCATGATATGATTTCTATCAATTTGTTGCCTTCACTTGCATTCTTAGTCAAGTATCTCTCTCTAGAAGTTGTAGTGGTTAATTAGGTTCTATCAAGGGATGAACCACCATAGAAGCTTCTCTTCTATGTCTAATCTAGAAATATTATTGCGTGAACACTTCTGATGTATCTCCTTGATATTCTCCAAGGAAACGTTGTATTTTTTATCTGGGCTATTGTCTAAAAATGTAAATCTTCTCAGGAATTTTTGGGTCTTTCTATGCCAAAAGAATTTCGACAAGAAATTTGTCAGTAAGGCATTCCATTTTTGTATGGGTCCTTTCTTGCTACCTTGTATCCATTGCTTGGCCCAAGATCATAGTGTCAACAGGTAGAGTCATAGACACATAACATCACTCTTCATCCCATTGATCTTCATGGTGTCACATATCTTGATGAAGCTTTTCACTTGATTATTTGAGGCCAACCCTAAAATCTGGTTCTACTGCAATGTTTTCTCGACTACCATCATTGTTGTAGAAGAGTTGGTATGCACTTTGGCTTTCTATTTCTTTTTCCTCCTTGCTTGTAGTTTCCTATAGGTTCACAGAAGCTCAGGTTCATCTAGGATATCTATGAAAGAGTACCAACTAGTTTGAGTGCAAATTGTGCTTGGTTTATGTTGAACATAAATAAGAGGTTTTAGTTTTACAAATACTGGTGTGAAAAACAAGAACTAAATGAGTGTAGGAAACTAATCTTATATTAATTACACATTAAACTAAACAAACGAAAGAAGAAGTAGATAAGTCAAAATGAACAAGTTCCATTTGACCTATTCCGACCCATGGGTTGACCACTCCTTCCAGCTGACTCGTAGCATAGAATCTACCAATCACATGTTGTCTCCTCGACATCTGCTAACTGGTCCTGATGACCATGTTTGTGATGCTTGGACATATCCTCTACCACCACCACTGTTGTATTGTTACTACTATTGTGAGCCCCACTAACTCTTCCTCAGTTGTTGTGTCACCTCCTCGTCCTTTGCAAGGCACGACCATCTCACATGCCTAACTTGTCTACATTTGAAATATGTCCTAGTATCGTACTGCGGCCTAAACGACCCTATTATCGACATTGAAGCTAAACTATTCACCCCTACTGGTGGAAACATGTGAGATCTCCCTTTACTAGGGGACCAATATGACTGTATTCATGTTCTTGGCTCAAGAAAAGTCAATCTCTGTTGTGAATACTGGTACTTGGTAACATCAGTTTTGGTACAATTTCAATAGCCTTTTACATAATAAATGTAATTAGAAATAATGTTTATATGTCTAGATTTACCCATTTATTCTAGTTTATTTAAATAATAAGTTCTAAGTCAGTCTTGGTGAAATTTGAAGGAATTGGACGCAAATCAGGTGAAATCTTTGAAGTCTAATTAAATGATCAAAACACCTCTCTTCAGTCTATCGATCAATCATTCGATAGGAAGGTCGGACCAAGAGGATCGAGAAAAGACTGTAGATCCAAGCACGACTGACTTACCAAGCGTCAGCCAGATGAATTGAAGTACCTCGAAAACCATCTATCGAGGGAAGGAGTGTCGAGCAAAAAGGGGCAAAACTCACCTCTGTCGATGCAACATCGACAACCCGATCTGTCAACACCGATAGACTCTTTTTGGTATGATATCAATCCAGCACTTGACACACCTATCGAGTAGAGGACCCTCAATGGTCCCATCAAATCATTCCACTAATAGACTACATCGACAACGTCATCGACACCCAAAGACTTCTGTCAGGGAGTCACCTCACTAGACCAATCTATAGTAAGATCGACAGATCATTTGCAAGCAATAACTCTATCGGCAATGAGAAGATATCAACATGTTTATCGATCAAAAAAGATTGTAAAAAGATCCATTGTTGACCTGGTCATCGATAGACCCAACGAAAGGAAACCATCGACATTGATGGGAAGGGGACGACATCCATAACCCTATGAATATGCCCCGGTACAATAGTCTTAGGCATCTTGAATTTTTGGAGTGAGAGCGCTGAGAGGCTTCTGCCAAACTTCCTCAAGTTCTAGATATGGATGACAAGTCATGTCGACCTTCTTGGATCCCTTGATCTAGTCCTATCGACCTGCTCCCTACAGGTTCCTACGTCACCATCAAGCAAAAAAGGACCTTCTTTCCTCAAGTCAAGACCATAAACAAGGAGAAAGACTATTGACACCGTTGTTGACCGCTAAGATATCAATCGAGAGGTTGGTAGATTGGCCATTCGATCTACCCTTGTATTGATCTTCTCTTTCTCTTTTCTGCATCATGACTTACTTTAGTTGTATTCTTTTTATTTCTTCAGCTATGTGTGGCAAAAACTCTAACTTGGTTTGGGAGTAGCTCTCAGGCCTTCCCAACCATGTAATTGTTCATCTTTCTATTTTATGGCGTATGTTCTTTAAAGTTTTATACTTCTACTCTTGTTTAATTGTGTCGATTGATGATTATCTACCTTCCTTTGATGTTTGATATGGAAAATGTTCAATAAAGTGAGTTCAATGAGATCTGGAGTATAGGATAGCAACGATTCACAAGAGTGAGGAGTTCCCATAACAAAAGTCATATTATCTTCCAAAAATCTCTCGGTTATTAACTCAAGAGAAGGAACCTCGTTAGATAGACATCTGCTTAGATCTTGAGAGAAGGGATGGATATTTTCTTATGATTGTTTGCAAAACAAGTAGAGAATGTATATAA
Organism: Alisma plantago-aquatica; assembly: GCA_963693085.1. Lineage (NCBI taxonomy): Eukaryota > Viridiplantae > Streptophyta > Magnoliopsida > Alismatales > Alismataceae > Alisma > Alisma plantago-aquatica. Next base: position 53,001,367 of record OY856409.1, read on the forward strand.
AATAGGAATGAAGGTTTTATGTGTTTGAGGCTGGCTTGATTGGTGAAACCCAATCTAAGTCCTTTTTATCTTGATTTCTTGATTACTCTATTTTTCTTCTTTGATTTTCCATAATTGATGTTCACATTTTAATTAGGTTAAATTCGTTCCTTAATTGGAACACCACAAGATTGCTTTCAGTTAAGCTAGACTAAGCAAAGATTTTGCATTTTTATTCTATTATTCTCCTTATCCCTGTGTTCGACCCCACACTACTACTAAGACTCTATATTTAGTTGTAGATGTCTCTTCTAGTCGGGTATAAATATAAAGTCTGATTTCTTTAACTGGACAATCATGTTTACACTTTTGACCCACAAAAAAGAGTGATCAGTACTACAGGGAGAGAGCCCCAATTTCTTGAAACCACCATATGATTATCTGTGGAATTGGACTGACCTCTTCCTTGTGTAGGCATGTCACTTCTTTACAACAAACCTTTATATCCTCCTCATGGACTCTACAAAGGTAGAATACTTCTCTCTATTCTTTAAAGCAAAACATTCAAACCATTCTTCAACCTTCATCTCATCTCCTTCTCTATGGTTGCCATGTGAGGACAAAACCTCAAGAGCTCCATAAACCTCACCTCATAGTCATTTATAGATAGCGATCCATGAGGAAACCTTTCAAAACAGGCTATCTTCTCATCCAGATATGTCTTAGGAAAGTAGTGGCTCACAAACTCCCACCAAAACTTTTCTTAACTCACTAAAACTCCTACTCTCTTCTCCTCCTCTATGACCCACCAATGGCTGACACTGCCCTTAAAGAGATAAACTGTATGCTTCACCTTGTCCTCATCCATGATGTTTAGGATTCTAAATATTTTCTCCAACTTCATTAACCACATATCAACATTTGTCGTGTCTACTGTACCTGTATACTCAGTAAATCCCATTCGCTTCAACCTCTCAAGGGTCTTCCCTAGATCCTAAGATCCTGCATTAGGGATAGGTTCCCTTGATTGAGGTGCATGCACCCTATCCACCCAATGCATAATTGTCACCATGAGTTTTCCAAGCATAGACTTGAAAGATGGATTAGCCATGGTTGAAGGGTTAAACAGAGGCGATAGGGGTTGTTCTTGCTTCGTCTTAGGTACTCTTCCATTAGGTACTAGCCTCTTACTGCCACCTCCTGGAACTGCATAGCTACTCTCAGTATCCTCTTCACGTTCTCCAAGCAAATCTACACAACCATAACTATGGTGAGATATGTTGGATCACATAAGAGTAGACACAAAACCTAAGTCTTGTATCCCTACAAACTCAGCAAACCCTAAGCTCTAATACCAACCAAATTGTGGCAACCCACAATGCTAAATGAGTACCCAAAACCAAAATATAATTGATCAATAATTACTCACATCACTAAAAAGGGGCATAATTAAGACCAAAATAAACTTCTCATACATGTTTGGGAACATTTGCATATAAGTTCATCATTTCACACAAAAGCAAATAAAGTATCAGGTATGTTTACAACTATTTTGTGGCCTAAACCACAACCTATATACAAAATCATTGTCCACATATACACATCATGTACAACATCAACATTTTTCCAAAAACTCGAGTCGATATGCATCATCTACAAAACTTCCCCACCCAGACCTGAGAATACAGGGGTCACTGTAGGACATACTAATAGCTAGACAACCTTCTACGTCTACGGGTCTCCAAGTTACTCCTCCTCATTACCACAGACCTAACAATTCTATTGATGATTGATAACACCAAATTTTGTGATGTTTTTGACTATTATTTCGTTATCAAAAAGGCCCTTTTTAACTGTTTTCCTCTCTTTTATATGTACTTTTGCAATAACATGCCACACTACGCTCTTAACTCAATATTTCCATCTTTTGTAGAGTTTTCCTCCATTTTTGACTCATTTATCATCGAAAAGGCCCGTCTCGACCCATAAACGTGTTCTACTTGCATCGGCCTTTTTCCAGAAGGTCGAGTGATACGCTCGCTACCCGATAGGGTAGCGCGGCACACTGACACGCGACACAAGGGTGCCATGCAAGAGGAACCGGATGAGTGATACATATTTTACCCGACAGGGAGCCAGACTCGCCATGACTGTTGTAGCGTGTCGCGCGATACAGACCACCCACCGGCAGGCGCCACTCGTCGAGATGACCGACAGCCTGACATCCTTGTACCGGGCGATATGCATATCAGGTGTGCCTGAAGTCACAATAATGGAACTAAAGAAGGACACATGGCGTCCGGAGCACCATAACTTCTTCCAACCGATGCCTATAAATAGTAGGTACAGGAAGCCGAAAAGACAGTTCAGAACCCCCAAGAGCTAACTGAGGAAGCATCTGGAGCTAGTGTGTCGTGCCTCAGAGGTTGTGTCGGGCGATTCTAGGTGAGCACTTCCCCATCCCGAGAGGGAGGGAATGGTTCACTTAGGGTCATCCCAGGCACCGCTGCAGGCCGATATCGGCCAACAAGGGTACTCGATAGGAGTGGTTGATACCTGGAAGCAACACTCACCCCGGCACAATATCGAACCCCGATACGCATCGCTAGTCGCGGAGTGTCGCCCGACAGGGTGCCGCCCGGCATGATCGTATTGGGCCATGGCGCCCCATGTGATACATCCGCCCGTCGTGAGCATGTCGCCCCACACGTGTGTATTGAGCAAGGCCCATGCCCTGTATCGGGTTGGAAAGTCTGCTGCTGTCTGTCGCCTTTCTAAATCAAGAAGGCGACACTTATCTTACTTATCTTAGTCATTTACTTCTTTTACTTATGCAATGTAATCAGACCCTTATATGTTAATGGAATTAGAAGAGTTTTAATTATCTTCTTCTTTATGTTTGGCACCTTTGTTGGATGATTGCTATGCTTAACATCTAAACTCTAGCTTGTACGCTTGGATCGTGTTTTGATTAGCTACCGAATTGTGTTTTCCTGTTGCAACAGCCTTGAGAGAGGTGGTGTGGCTCTAGTGTTTGGTCCGATACTGGAGTACGAGAGTGCCCAGGATCGGAGTTGCTTTAGTAACCTTTCCACTCTAACTTAAGTCATGCAACCTCGAGAGGGGTGTTGACGCTTGGTTAGAGGTACCCACTTCGAGAGGAGGGGTACAAGATGTTTCTGATGCTGCTTGTTTGACCAAATGTTTCTCCTTCGTACCTTACTTTAGCGCTAGTATTATCTCTCTATTTCCGTTGCATGAAAATCCCTAAAAACCGATAAATGCTTAAAACCTTAATTTTCCTCGTAGCTCCAGTTGGAGATAGATTTCTTTTGTTTTATCGGTCTTATCCTGCTATTCCCTTGGGGAACTTTGCCATCTCTTTACCCTTGCCGGAGTATAACATGTCGATTCTGCATTCTCAACACTACCACCCTTGTCCCTGTGTTCAACCCCGTATATCTACTTCGACCCCATAAACAAAGTTGCGGGGGCCTAGAAGGTTTCGGGTTATAAATGTAGAAGTCTGACTACTTCAAATCTGCCTCCACTTTTTGGACGCGGGATTTAGGCCGGTCAACTTTTTGGTTTCGTTGTCGGGGACAAGGCAAAATGGTACTGTTGATGAACCCGAATCCACTAACTACACTCCAGTTCCTCATGCTTAGAAATAAGCTTGACAACACTCCTCTTTTTTTCCTTTCATTATTATTATTATTATTTGCTTGAAATGAATAATTCGTATTATTGATAATAGATTTTCTAACTTGATTGTTACACGATGCTCAAGTACTCTATTCAACGGAGCACCGACACCATCAAACATGCCGCCGTGTGTTGAAAAACCCCTTTCAGAAGGTGAATGCCAAGGGAGGGCTAGACCTCACGCGCCCCCACTGGAAGATAACGACCGCTACGACGGCAATGATCAGCCTGAAGATCCAGAAATGGAGCCGTTCGAGGAAGATCATTGTCAGGATAGACGCCGTCATCACCAAAGGCATAGGAGGAACCACAATAATTAGGAATAGCGCCAGGGAGGCAGCGACAACGATGATTCTAAAGAAGAAGAAAAGACTCTGAGGGAGTTAGCCTCCACAAAGGCTAACAATTCATGATGCCCTATCATCATTCCACGATTCAACGCCACCAATTTCGAGCTCAAGCCATCAGTAATCTCCATGATTCAAAATAAAAGCTTTAGAGGGAATTCTAAAAATGACAATCCCTACCACCACTTGGATGCTTTCAAAAACATATGTGACACCATCAAGATGCGGGGAGTTCCCCAGGAGGTAATCTACTACAAGGGCTTCATCTTCTCTTTGGAAGATAAGGCTCTATCATGGTATCTGGGGCTGCCCCACCAAGCCTTGAATGGATGGGGAGCATTGGAAGATGCCTTCGTGAACAAGTTCTATCCAACTGAGAAGACCGTGCGGAATAGACAAAGGATAACTTCCTTCATGCAAAAGCCAAACAAGAACCTCCACGACGCCTGGGAAAGATATCAGGAATATCAGAGGGACTGCCCTCATCACAATTACAAGAAAGGTTTCTTGGTCACCACCTTCTATAATGGCTTAACCCCCGAGGAAAGGGTTTCACTGAATGCAGCAGCAGGAAGTGACTTCCTGGGAAAGAAACCGAGAAAGTCTGAGAACATCATCAAAAACATGGCCAAGCTGCAAGCCGGCACTGACTATGATAGATCCGACAGGGGACAGGCTAAGAAAACTGGTGAAGGACCTTCTTTGGAATCCAAGGCTCTGGAGACCATCACTTCTCAGATCCAGAGGATCGCAACTGATGTGAAGCAGCTGAAAGAGTCCAGTGGGAAGGGAAAGAAGCAATTTGAGAAGGTTATGAAGTGTGTTACATGTGGAGAGGTAGGACACGAGGTAGATAGCTGCATCTACACCCGACCCGACGCATCGAGCGATACTGAAACTGAGGATGAGGAGACTGAGAATGTCTCTTTTGTTAACTTCAAAAGGTTGGACCATCCCAATTTCAGTTATGGCAACAAAGATGCAGCTGAAAACTCACATCAGCTGCATACTTCCTCCAAGCCACCTCTAACCTTCGAGAAAAGGGGAGGGCAGAGTCAATTCATCAAAAACACCCCCTTCCAGTCAAACAAAGGAAATTACCAAGGTCAAGCTAAAGAGAAGGGAAAGGACAAAGTTCCAAACCAATCAGATGTGGTCAGACAATTGTTTGATTTTGTAAAAAGACAGGACACAATTAATAACCAGTTAGCGCAGAGTGCACTTTCAAATTCGGGTGTTCTGAACTCATTGCAGGTCTAGATGGCAGATATGCAGACGCATCAATGCCAGATTGATCAGCAATTAGATCAGATGGCCGAACTGATCAAGAATCCTTCGGGCAAAATCCCTTCCAACACTGAAACCGCCAAAAAGGCAGGGCTGTGATCACAAAAGGCAGAGATCGAGTTGCGAGTATGGATGTTGCAGGAGGCTAAAAGTGAAGAACCTGAAGTGGTCGCGCTGGCGACGCAAACTACAGCGCTCCTCGGGAGGCAGCCCGAGATTTTTATTTTTCCTAGAATAGGATGTTATTTACTTTCCTGCAAAACAAACATTATGGATATTTGGACTGTAATAAGGCCTGAGTCAGCAATGCGCCACGTGCGCAGACTCTTTTGTTTTATGGGCCACAGCTCTGTTTCGTGGACCATAGCGGGTAATACTATCTGAGGCCGGGAACTTAACCTAGGCCAATGATGTTTTACTCTTCAACCGCTTTTCCCCGCCATGTTTTAAGTTTTTCACCTCAATTTTGTTCTGAAGTTTTTGTCTCGGGCAACAGCTCAATCGGCGCACTGAACACGCTCATATCGGGCGATGGTTTTTAGGCATCACAACGGCCGTGACGGATGACATGTCAGGGCGGCTTGCACCAGTACTGTGCAAGATGAGTACTTACCCTTGTGACGATGGATGGACTGCCCATCTCGGGAATGACTTATCCCAACGGCCGACGCACGTCCCAGAATTACCCATTTTACCCCCGATTGGGATCGCTATTTATAGCGCTGAGGTTTCACCGTGTCAGGCTACTGCCTTTAATGTTTCACCTACCCATATCATGCTGTGATTTCCTTCGTTTGCACCTGTGTCGCGCATCCCTTTTCTACTCTCGTGTCACACAGAAAACCTAAGAGAACGGCAAAGGTATAGCCCGACAGCCGTATCGTCCTGGCTAGCCCGACACGACCTTCCTATCATGCATAACTTATCGGACTAACGACTTTAGTTGAGTTTCCTCGTATTGCCCGACACGTGTGTCACACGACGCGCCTTTAGCACGCGTTTTCCCGATACGCCCTGTCAGGCGATAATTGTGTCGCCCTCCATGTGCCGTCCCGCTTGTTTTGTTGTCGGGCAACATGTTGTTTTTCTATCAGGAATGTCCTATCGAGTGCTTTGTTTCTCGCAATCGCACCGCCCGACACACCCATGTCGGGCGATGAGCCTGACGCACAGTTTCCTCCGTATCGTCTTGTTCTATATTGCCTAAGATGTTCTTTTGACGGACGACACCCAGATCTCGTATCGGGCACGAGCCCACATCTATGAAAGCCTCGTATCGCCCGATACAGTGGTGTCGGGTAATTTTGTATCGGGCCGAAATTTATCGTATTTTCTATTTTCTTTTAAAACGCCGGTATCAAATTTTAGTTCCTGCCTACATTAATATCGGCACATTTAAATTGATCAATGAATTTGTTTATGCTAACAGAAATGGCCCGTACAAAGCAAACCGTCGTTCGAGTTGATGAACACGGAAGAAGAATTGACACCAAGGCCACAGCTGAAGCGACTACAGTCGGGCAGAAACACTCGAATCCCGAGGTGGCTGGGCCATCAACTACTGAAAAAAGAATAAGAACGAGAGAAGTGGCAGCTCCAGAAACAGCCCCAACAGTAGTGGCAGAACCCCTGGATCACACGCCAGTAAGGTTCGTGCTGAGAGATGACGAGCATGGACGTTGGTATGCAGAACTGGCAACCAAACTCTATAGGCCGAGCAGATTCTGCCACCAGTCTTCTTTCATTCAGTTGGGTATTTTTGGAAGACTGGAGAGCGTCTTCACTGTGGCAGGACTGAGGAAGATCTACCTCAACCGTTCGACCTCCTACACCAAATTCATGAGGGAGTTCATGTCGTTTCTCCGCCGAGTGAATAATACTGTTGAGGAAATTGAAGAATATGGCAGAGCAGACAGACTGCAAGTACGGCTGTACAATTCGGAGCACTCCGTCTCTGAGAAGTTGTTGAACGATATCTTCTCCTCCAGCGAGGAGGAGAAGAAGCTGATGAACAATAGTGAAAGGATCACCGAAGGAGACGGGTTCAATCCCGTGGAGCTCTGGAAAAGGCTGACCGGCGAATCATCGTTCAAGCCAGGAAGCAAGGTGGCGGCAGTGCACTCATGTTTTTGGAGAATAGTGCACAAGCTGGTAGCATGCCTACTGTTCATCAAGAATGAGTCCAACAACATTTACACCGAAGAACTCCACATCATGTGGCACATGATGGAGGGCAGAGTGATCAACCTTGGACGGTTTCTACTGAACAGTTTGCACCAAATAAAGGATGCCACCAAGGAATACTGCATGGGTGGCATCGTCAACCTGATCGCGGCTGGGCTTGGGTATCCACGGGAGCTGCGTAGTATCTCAAGGACAAGGGGCGATGAGTTGATCGACCTCAAGTACCTCATGAGGGCCAACATTATAAAGAAGGAGGGGAGATGCTACTTCTACAAGTTTGCAAGGACAAATACCCTCCTTCCACTCCCTCACTGCGCCACCTATGATGTAGAAAAGCTGGTCTTCACCACAACAGAAATAGAAGCTATGGCGGTAGACGCCGCTTACGCCGCAACCACCAGAATTCAAGAGAGGGTAGCTACGAGAGGAGAACCAATTCCACTCGACCCAAGGCAGGACAAAGCGTCAACGACCTTCTCCGAGCCAACCGCCAATCCAGAGCCACCAACGACAGTAGTTGATAGAGATGTCGTCGCTCCTACCCTACCAGCCACAATCACAACAACACTTGTTGCGGCTGAAGAATAACCGGCGATCGTTGAGGTCGCCGAGGCAACAACCACGGGAGCTGCCGCGGAAAAGACGGTCGCAACCCCCGAAATTTCTGTGGTGCCTTTAGAGGCAGAGGAAGAACCACATCCGGACACCAGTAATGAGGTGTTCACCGAGATCCTTGAGATGGAGCTCGGAACCGTATAGCTAACACCAACACCACCGTTGGTGTCCCTGATGAATGCATATTCATCTCTTATTTTTGCTTCATTTAGAATAATTAATTAGGACTTTTTTTGTTAATTTTATCTAATTCAAAAATAAATAGCACTTTCATCTTCTTGATATACTTTTCCTGAATTCTTATGATATTGTTCTTAATTTTCAGGAATTATCTAAGTAATTAAATCGAGAAAATAAAAGATGAAGATATGAGGCTTTCAAATATTCCCGCAGTGCCTGAGATACTCGTCACCAAAATAGCCATATCTTTTGCGTTTAAAGGCGGAATTCCAAGATAAAGTATGGAATGAAAAGAGAATTTTATTGGTTACAAAAAAGACATATTTTGCAGCAATTTTGGTGTTTATTTGGCTGCACAATTAACCAGTGAAAGTGGCATTACGTTTTCCCGCACAGTCTGATTTCAGTATATACCTTTCACAAAAATTGGTATAACTCCCACATCCCAAGGAAGAATTTATTATGCAAGTATGCGTTGGAAAGATAATTCAATTATTTACAGGAAAAATATATTTTCGGGCCGCCTCTGAATTTTCGACTGGCCCAAAAATATGCTCGAAACTGCTGTTACGGGAAATTAATGCAAAAGGGATGCAAAGAAATCAATTGTTTCCTCTATTGACTAGATCTAGAAAGTTAGCAGCCTCCGGCGGCTATTTCTTTTGCCCTAAACCTAATGTATACCTCCCTCCTTCTCCTATAAAAGGAGGGGCACTTCCTCCTCCCCAGAGGCATCTTGGATTTCTTGTATTTTGGAATTCTGCAGCAATCAATCTTGTAGTCATCTTTTTATTATGCAATAAAGTAGTTTTATTTCAAGCACCGTTCTTCCATTCTTGTTCTTGTCTCCTCTTCTCGCCTTAGTCTTAATCTACTTTTCTCCGCGCTTTATTTCTGGAGCAAGGAACAAAGGACTAAGCCATTTCATTGACTCTAGCATAAGGATTCATCTCCTGATTTTTGGGCTAGACTATGGCTTTTGTACTTTTTTTCCTCCGTCTCCCCTTTCTCCATGTGTGAGTAGTCTTTTATCGGGGCAAAGGGGAATAACCCCTTAGCCATAGTTTTAACAATTTCTTCTTAAACGATTAGATGGTAATCGATTTTAATTGAATGATTGATCTTCGGATCGCATGTTAATCCGGATGGATATGACCATGGAAATCCGGATTCAGAACAATAAAATCGATTACATAGACGTTTTGATATGACTGTAAATTCTCGTCTTTTAGGTTGATAAACTAGGAAGCATGAGCACCAGGACCAATGGGCTCATGTGGAGTTTCTTTCTTGTGAGTTTTTTTTTAAATTCGCAAACCTTCATTGAATCGTCGTTTAAGATTTAGTTGTTATCACCTAGGCTAAGGTGGTGAAAACCCCTACGAGCCTCGATTTCCTTCTCTTGATTTAATCACCGCATCCTTCGTTTTCTTTAATTCTTAGTCTTCCATTCATATAGTTTTTCTTGTGTTAACAATCTTTCTATTATTGTCTTGTGCATGTTTATTCTTGTTAAGTACTTTTCTTCTTGCATTAGTGTAATCACACAAAACCCCAACTGAACTTTACTTTCTGCTTCAATAAAAAGAAAAATACCAAAAAAACAAATAATAAAGTTTTTCAATCTTTGGGTTCTAAAGAACAATCTCTAATAGTTATCCTATGGGATCGACCCTTCTTTACTACCCTTAAAACCGGAAGTAAAAAAGGTTTAAACTCTAGGATTAACCATCTTAGTGATTGATATTGCAAACGACGAGTATCAATTTAGCACCGTTGTCGGGGACAACAGACTGTTTTCTCGAACCCGAAAACAATTTTGAAAAAACTTTTTTTCTTTTTTTTCATGCCTTCCGAGTAACATTCCGGAAGTGTACTCCTCTTTCTGCCGAGTTTCCATTCCGGCAGTACGTTTTTTCTGCACACGAATAACTGTTTAATTGTGCATGCGACGCCCGACCGACGATTTCCAACCATTTGATCCGGAAATAGAAAGGACTTTTCATCGTCTAAATCATCAAAATCTTGCGAGAATGAATGAAGACAAGGTCGCCCGTAGGATCGACCAAGCTCTTGCAGCTCAAAGAGAGCTCATCCAAGCCGAACAAGCGGAAAGAGAAGCCGCTTTACGTGCAACCTTTAGGGTCGAGCAAGAAACCACAGAAGCCAATAGGAGGGAAGCCGAAAGGCAAAAACAATTAAAAGACTTTTTTGTTCCTAAAACGGCCTATGCACAACATCCGGTCATACCCCCCGATATTATTGCTCCACAATTTGAAATCCGAACACAATGGATCACCATGATGCAAGCCAACCCTTTCTCGGGCAACAATGGGGAAAGTTGCCAAGATCACCTTCAAAGGTTCATTGACCTTTGTTCCTTGAACAAACTCCCAGGTGTCTCTGAAGATGCCATCTGACTTAGGTTGTTCAAATATTCCCTCTCTGGCCAAGCTAGTAGCTGGTACAACACCATGAAGAGTGAAGAACATGTCACAACATGGGAAGTTTTACAAAGCAAGTTCCTTGAAAATTCTACCCCCCGTCTCTCACCTATGAACTTAGGGGTCAAATAACTCATTTTTCTATGTCCCCAGGAGAGTCTTTAGGTGAAGCCTAGAAAAGGTTTAAGAATTTACTTAGGAAGTGCCCCCACCATGACATCTCTCAAGCCCAACTCATAGAGATTTTCTATCGTGGTGTTGATGATGATACCAAATTTTTTCTTGATTCCTCATCTTGAGGAAATTTCATGCATCAAAGTTTAACTAGTGCATGGCAGGTAGTTAAACGGGCTTCCGAAACACGGGCTAGAAGAGGGATTGGAGGAATCCTTAATGTAGCCAAGGCAGAAGTTAATAATGATATCCAAAGCATAGAGGAAAGCCGAAAATTAATCGCCTTAAAACAAGATCGGTTAGAGTCATCCTTAGTCACCCTTAGGGAGTCACCCCAACAACTAAAAGCCATGGATTCCCTTTGTGGTATCTGCCAAGGATACGACCATACCACCCTCCACTTCCAATACCTCTACAACATGCCCACACAACCTGAAGTAGGTCAACAATCAGAAGAACTCAATTCGATTCATACAATACCAAGCCAAGGTTACTACAATCCCAACCAATTTAGAAATCATCCTGGTTTTTAGTATGGGAATCCCTCAGGCGCTGAGAACTCTACCCAACTTCAACAAAGGCCTCCCTATCCTCAAAGTAACAATCGACCTCCACCTGGATTCCCATACAACAATCAAAGAAATTTTGGAAATCACCAAAATCGACAACACAACCAACGATTCCAAAACCTAAACCTTCCACCCCAAAATCCAAACCAACCTCAACCTCCCCAACCACCTCAAAATGCCGTCCCTCCTCTTCCCCCTAGTCATCCCAACTGGGCAAGCATAGAAAAAACCCTCGTGGCCATTCAAGCCCATCAAAAGGCAACTGACGCACAGTTAGCCCGTTTGTTTGCCCAAAAAAAACCTCCTGCCGGGACTTTTGCAGGACAACCTGAAAACAACCCCAAACATCCTGAACAACTCAAGGTAGTCTCTACTAATTCAGGAAAAGTGCACACCCCTCCCCCTTCAGCAGAATCTTCAGACCTACCTCTAGAATTTGAGGATGAGGACATGGTAGTTGTCGAACCCAAAGTCACACCCAAACCATCCGTCCCCGAAACCCCTCAAGTGGAAGATGAAGGACCAGTTTACAAACCCCGACCTCCCTATCAAGACCACCTCAAACAAACAAGACTTGATGCCCGTTTCATGAAATTTAGGGAAGCTATGAAAAAAATACATGTTGACATTCCCTTCCTTGATGCTTTGGCAGACATGCCCGCCTGGTCCAAGTACATGAAATCTCTCTTAACTAGGAAGTATGTTACTAAAGAATACAAGACTGTTAAACTTGCTAGAACTACCTCCGACATTATCCTAAGTAAGATGCCTAAAAAACAGAAGGATCCAGGTTCTTTTGGAATAGGATGCTACTTAGGTGACAATGCTTGTAGGAAAGGCCTAGCAGATTTAGGAGCCAGTATATCCATCATGCCTTATAGTCTTTGCAAAAGACTAGGATTCAATGACATGTTACCCACAGCTATGACCATCCAATTGGCCGACTCATCCACAACTAAACCCATGGGAATCATAGAGGACATTCCGGTTAAAGTTGGAAATGATGCATACGTCCCTTGTGATTTTGTGATCATGGATATCAAGGAAGATTTACGCTACCCCCTCATTTTCGGACGACCCTTCTTAGCCACTGCTCGTGCCTTAATTGATGTTGAGGCCGGTACCATTGTGTTAAGACTAGGGAAGCAAAACCTAGAGTTTAGGGTGTTTGAAAGCATGAAGGGACCTAGTCTTGAGGGAGAAGTCTACCTCCTTGATTGCATTGATGAATTAAACCAACTAAGGCAAGAATGGGAATTAGTTGATGACCCCCTATGCACTACTCTCACCATCCCCGCCGAATGTGATTTTAATAATGAACCAACAAATCAATTTAAGATTCACTTGGACAACTTCGAGGAAATCCCATGTGCAAAGACTGAAGACCTTAGGATGATCTCCACCATAGAAGAACAACCTGAACCACCAAAGGCACCGGAAATGAAAGCTCTCCCCATAGGTCTGAAATACGTGTTTCTGGATGAACAACAATTATGCCCTGTTATTATCAATTCTGACCTTACCATTGAACAGGAAAACATGCTTATGGGAGAACTTAGGAAAAGGAGAACAGCCTTAGGGTACAAAATGACAGATTTGGTTGGAATATATCAATACATTTGCATCCACAAAATCCCAATGATTGAAAATAGTAAACCTTCCCGAGACCCACAAAGGAAACTCAACCCAAACATGAAGGAAGTAGTCTGTCTTGAAGTGATTAAACTTTTGACTGCAGGAATCATCTACCCCATCTCTGACTCCCCTTGGGTCAGTCCAGTCCAGGTCGTCCCCAAAAAGGGTGGGACCACGGTCGTTAGGAATGAGAAGAATGAGCTCATCCCCACCCGTATAGTCACAGGGTGGAGGATGTGCATTGACTACAGGAAACTCAACAAAGAAACTAGGAAAGACCACTTCCCTTTTCCCTTCCTCGATCAAGTTCTTGAACGTTTAGCTCATCAACAATACTTTTGCTATTTAGATGGCTACTCAGGTTTTTATCAGATTCCCATTCATCCTGAAGACCAAGAGAAGACCACCTTCATATGCTCTTTTGGTACATACGCTTTCAGACGAATTCCCTTTGGCCTGTGCAATGCACCAGCCACCTTTCAAAGATGCATGTCTGCTATTTTTTCAGGGTTAACTGAGACGGTAATGGAAGTGTTCATGGACGATTTCTCTGTCTATGGAGATAGTTTCACTTCTTGCCTTGGAAACCTCTCCCTTGTTCTGGATAGATGCATCAAGTCACATTTAGTCCTTAATTGGGAAAAGTGTCACTTCATGGTCAGGGAGGGTATTATTCTAGGCCATAAGGTAAGAAACCAGGGCATTGAAGTTGACCAAGCCAAGATTGAGGTCATCACCAAGCTCCCCCTCCCACCTCAGTCAAAGACATCCGAGCCTTCTTAGGACATGCTGGTTTCTATCGGCGTTTCATCCGTGACTTTTCCAAAATTACAAAACCTCTCACCAATCTTCTTCAAAAGGAGGTGCCTTTCAATTTTGATATGACATGCATGGAGAGCTTTCTATGTTTGAAAAAGGCTCTCACCACCACTCCTATCATTTGTGCTCCTGATTGGGCCTTACCCTTTGAAATCATGTGCGACGCTAGTGATGTTGTTGTAGGTGCCATTCTAGGACAAAGAATTGATAAAAAACACCATGTCATTTATTATGCATCCAAGACCCTTGATGAGGCTCAGCGAAATTACACAGTTATCGAAAAAGAGATGCTAGCCATTGTCTATGGATTCGATAAATTTCGCTCATATCTTGTTGGTTCAAAGGTTGTTGTTTACACTGATCATGCAGCTATTCGCTACCTCATGACCAAGAAAGATGCCAAGCCTAGACTCATAAGATGGATTTTGTTATTGCAGGAATTTGATCTAGAAATCCTAGACAAAAAGGGCTCTGTAAATGTCGTGGCTGACCACCTCAGTAGACTTAGTTATAGCCCCATTGATGAACATCCCATAAATGAATCCTTACCCGATGACCAATTGCTCAAGGTTGACTCCCAATTTCCTTGGTTTGCTGATTTTGTGAATTATTTAGCTGCAGGTGTATTGCATCCTGAGTATAAGGGACATTCTAAAGCTAAATTTTTACATTATGTCAAAAATTATTATTGGGATGAACCTTATTTGTTTTGACTTTGCGCCGATGGTTTATATCGTCGTTGTGTGTCCCATGAAGAAAGCATCGCCATTTTAGAACAATGTCACTCTGGCCCCTATGGTGGTCACATGAGCTCCCAAAAGACGGCTAGGAAAGTCCTACAATGCGGATTCTTTTGGCCCACCATCTTCAAAGACCCGTATGATTATGTGCTTTCATGTGACAATTGTCAAAGGACGGGTAATATTTCCAAACGTGACCAAATGCCTCTCACCTCTTGGCAGGAATTAGAGATTTTTGATGTCTGGGGAATCGACTATATGGGCCCATTTCCTTCTTCTTATGGGTTTGCTTACATTTTAGTCGCAGCTGATTATGTGTCAAAGTGGGTTGAAGTCATACCCACTAAAACGTGTGACTCTAAACCTGTTAAGAAACTCTTTAAAGATGTCATTTTTCCTAGATTTGGAGTCCCTCGCACCGTCATTTCTACCGGGGGATCCCATTTTTTAGAGAAAAGTTTTGAGGCTCTCTTGAAAAAATATGGGGTTTATCACAAAGTCGCCACTCCTTACCATCCTCAGACCAGTGGGCAGGTAAAAGTATCCAACAGACAAATAAAATCAATTTTAAAAAAAATTGTTGGACGCACTAGGAAAGATTGGGCGTTAAAAATCAATGACACTCTGTTGGCATATCGTACTGCCTACAAAACACCCATTGGTACCACCCCTTTCAGACTGATCTATGGTAAGTCATGTCACTTACCAATAGAACTAGAGCACAAAGCAAGCTGGGCCATCAAAACTTTAAATTTTGACCTTTCCATGGCTGGAGAGAAACATTTTCTCCAAATAAATGAGCTTGATGAACTTAGGATGAGTGCCTACGAAAACGCAAGAATATACAAAGACCGAATCAAAATGTGGCATGATGGTCATATTAAGTGCAAAGACATTAGAGAAGGGGATCAAGTTTTAGTTTTTAATTCAAGATTACGACTTTTCTCTGGAAAACTCAAGTCGAGATGGTATGGCCCCTACATTGTCAAGTGTGCTTATCCACATGGCGCTTTTCTTCTCTGGGATAAAGTTTTGGGTGAGTTTAAGGTCAATGGGCACCGACTTAAAAGATACATCACCACTGAAGACCTTGTCACTTCAGATGCAAACAATTTTTCATCTTTGAAAGACCTGAACCTACTTGACCCCACAACTTCCCCAGAATCCCAATAGACTGATCCATCTCTTGTCAGGCCATGACGTAAAACTTGGCGCTTTTTGGAAGGCAACCCAAATAATTTTTGCATTTTCCCCTTCTTTTCTAATATCATCACCCTTGTTTTTTTTGTTTTGTTTTGTGTTCTTCTCTTTTGGAGAGTTGCTGTCATCGTCCTTCATCCCCCACCACAGCGATTCTTTTCCCCCATCTCGGATTTTGATTTTTGCTCGGGACGAGAAAAATCTTAAGTTCGGGGTGGGGATGGGTGGTACGTTTCCACCCCTTTTTCTTCCCCTTTTAGTATCTTTTCTTTGTTTTACATTTTGCATGTAGTTTTCTTCTTTCTTTTTTTTCATAGTACAATTGGCCCATATCTAGTCGGCCTTGATATGATCATTTGTCAAAATACTCCCCTTAATGATGTAACTGCCTTGCAATTAAAATTTTGAAACTTTCATGACTAGAAATCCTCCTGTCACTTAGGACCTAAAATAATAATCACTCCTTGAAAAAGATGGCAAGCCATAGAGGACTGATAGGATTCAAGAGTGATGCTTTCTTATCATGTACAACTTGTATAAATTTTCTTGATTTTTCGCATGATTCGGCAATAGTTGAACCAATGCATGGTACTCTAAAAAAAAAGATAAGAAAAAAAAAAGTTGCACAAGAACAGCATCTTCTACTCTTCTTCCACCACTTCCAAATCTTTCCATTCGTAAAAAAAAAGCCAATAATGCCCAAAAAGCTAAGTTTGGGGTGGCACCCCTTAGCCCTCTTACGCTTCTTCCATACCCACACAATTGGGTGTATCACCAAAACACAAAGAAAAAAATACGGTCAATGTAACTGCATGTCTACTAAATAAAAAGGTCTCGAGTCGAATAGAAGAGAGACTGTCCTTCTTCCATACCTCCTTCACTCCAATTTTCTACCCAGGAGAAAACTACAAAAACCCCAACCATCCAAAATCAGCCCTGTTCTTGTGTAAAACTTAAAAAAAAATTGGAATACCAAATACAAAGGTGAAATGAAAATCCATTTTATTGCAGGTCTTGAATAAATACAAGTTTGTGAAGTAGGAAATATAAAAGTCACTTTTCGTGAATTCAGGAAGTCAGGGTCGCTTGGCCATATTTTGGTGGAAGGAATTAAGTGGTTGTTAGGAGAGTGAGGATGATAGGTTGAGAGTATGTCATGAAATTATTTTTCTTGATTTTAATATTGCTCCGGACGAGCAAAGTTTAAGTTTGGGATATTTTGATGAATGCATATTCAACTCTTATTTTTGCTTCATTTAGAATAATTAATTAGGAATTTTTTTGTTAATTTTAACTAATTCAAAAATAAATATCACTTTCATCTTCTTGATATACTTTTTCTGAATTCTTATGATATTTTTCTTAATTTTCAGGAATTATCTAAGTAATTAAATCGAGAAAATAAAAGATGAAGATATGAGGCTTTCAAATATTCCCGCAGTGCCTGAGATACTCGTCACCAAAATAGCAATATCTTTTGCGTCTAAAGGCAGAATTCCAAGATAAAGTATGGAATGAAAAGAGAATTTTATTGGCTACAAAAAAGACATATTTTGCGGCAATTTTGGTATTTATTTGGCTGCACAATTAACCAGTGAAAGTGACATTACGTTTTCCTGCAGAGTCTGATTTCAGTATATACCTTGCACCAAAATTGGTATAACTCCCACATCCCAAGGAGGAATTTATTATGCAAGTATGCGTTGGAAATATAATTCAATTATCTACAGGAAAAATATATTTTCGGGCCGTTTATGAATTTTCGACTGGCCCAAAAATACGCCCGAAACTTCTGTTATGGGAAATTAATGCAAAAGGGATGCAAAGAAATCAATTGTTTCCTCTATTGACTAGATCTACAAAGTTAGCAGCCTCCGGCGGCCATTTCTTTTGCTCTAAACCTAATGTATACCCCCCTCCTTCTCCTATAAAAGGAGGGGCACTTCCTCCTCCCCAGAGGCATCTTGGATTTCTTGTATTTTAGAATTCTACAACAATCAATCTTGTAGTCATCTTTTTATTATGCAATAAAGTAGTTTTATTTCAAGCACCGTTCTTCCATTCTTGTTCTTGTCTCCTCTTCTCGCCTTAGTCTTAATCTACTTTTCTCCGTGCTTTATTTCTGGAGCAAGGAACAAATGACTAAGCCATTTCATTGACTCTAGCATAAGGATTCATCTCCTGATTTTTGGGCTAGACTATGGCTTTTGTACTTTCTTCCTCCGTCTCCCCTTTCTCCATGTGTGAGTAGTCTTTTATCAGGGCAAAGGGGAATAACCACTTAGCCATGGTTTTAACAATTTCTTCTTAAACGATTAGATGGTAATCGATTTTAATTGAATGATTGATCTTCGGATCGCATGTTAATCTGGATGGATATGACCATGGAAAATCCGGATTCAGAACAATAAAATCGTTTAAGATTTAGATGTTATCACCTAGGCTAAGGTGGTGAAAACCCCTACGAGCGTCGATTTCCTTCTCTTGATTTAATCACTGCATCCTTCATTTTCTTTAATTCTTAGTCTTCCATTCATATAGTTTTGCTTGTGTTAACAATCTTTTTATTATTGTCTTGTGCATGTTTATTCTTGTTAAGTACTTTTCTTCTTGCATTAGTGTAATCACACAAAACCCCAACTGAACTTTACTTTCTGCTTCAATAAAAAGAAAAATACCAAAAAAACAAATAATAAAGTTTTTCAATCTTTGGGTTCTAAAGAACAATCTCTAATAGTTGTCTTATGGGATCGACTCTTCTATACTACCCTTAAAATCGGAAGTAAAAAAGGTTTAAACTCTAGGATTAACCATCTTAGTGATTGATATTGCAAACGACGAGTATCAGTCCCCTATAGCGGCTGCTGACGAGATCGCCAACAACGTAGAGGTGGAGTAGCATCCACCCACACCATGACCATCTCAACCACGACAAGAAGGCGAGGCAGTGACGGCCGCATGGGTGCCGACGCCTCGCCCAGCAGTGTCCTCCTCGCGGACGATCAAGATAGGATCTACCTCGTCAGGTAGACCCTAGTGCGAGAGAGGTATCGCAGGGACGAGAGAGGTATCGTGGGGACGAGAGGGAGATCTGCAGGAACCCCTCCGTCGCTCGGGAAAATGCTGGGGCACGAATTCGACTACTTGCGAGAGGTAATAGAAAGCCACTCGGCTACATTTACTTCTCTAACCCGTAAGTTTTCATTTTTCCAGTAAAGGTTGGATAGCCAGGAACGGGAACTTCTGACTCTCATTGGACTTCCTGGACAACTAGAGGCATTCAATGCTACTCTTCAAAAGGCCCTCTAGTGCCTTGACGTGATCGAGGAGAGGCTAAACAGGGGGACGACCATCCGCGTCCAAGACAGCCGAGAAGGTCTCCATCGCCTCCTGGATCAACCTCTCCACCCCCCACATCGGCAGCCTCGTTAGGATCATCGTCCTCTTCCTCCTCCAACGTGCTGTCCACATCGCCTGGGGAAGGGACGCCACAAGGATCGGCCAACAGAGCTCCAGCAAGATAGGCGAGCTTCCACGGTCTGGAAGAAACAGCTCCCTCAGTCCCCCTAGATGAAGCTGAAGATGACAACGAAGGCATCAGCATCGAGGAGGACTCTTCTGATGAATCAGAGGGAGAAGGGGGGACGTTTGTGCTGCCAACGAAAGACACCCCCAGAGGAAGACGCTTGATGGTAGATGCATTCTCTGCGCCGTCAAAGATACCTTCCTTCGAGATGGCCGACTTCGACAGAAGGGCAATCGGATACTTGACGATCAGAGACCAGAAATTGCTTAACAAGGTCCTAAGGTCCCAGGCAGATGAAGAAGATGTCGTCTGGAGTGATGGCTACTTCTCCGTACGATGGGGAGAACTCCGAGGCATTTTCCGCTCGCCAGTTGTCGTCGGCAAAAAGTTGTTCAGGGTCCTTGAAGGTGCAATAATGGAAATTATCAGCACAGGGGCAGGTCAGAAGACAGTATACTACGCCACCCCGACCTTTGCAAGAAGGCTGATGTTGAGAGTACCAGACTCCATTACGGTGGCCAACATGCTACAACACATAGAAGCGCATAACACGAACATCGTGTTGGCCCCATACAAGCATCGCAACATGTGGTTCCTCTGCGTGGCAGACCTCAGTAACCACGATGTCTAGCTGTTTAGTTGCAACAACAATGAGGTGCCATGCTTCAGGCTTGTTTTCAGTCGCCCGGAGGACAAACACCTAAGGATTCTACCGCTGCGTCTTCTACGAGCTATCAAGCAAGGAGTCAAACGTCACAATGGCATTTGGAACACTTTTCTATCTTAGACTTCCCCATCCAAGCTGAAGAGGGAAGTGGAAACAGCGCCTTTATCGTCTTGCGCGCCATGGAGCTGCTCAACATATTTGGAAACACGAGGCACCTCCAGGGCCAAAACTTTTACCAACTCAGGAGCATATGCGCCCTATTGCTGATCAAAGACGGGCACTATTTCCGAGATGCCGGGGTACCTGAGAGGCTGTTGGACAGCGACCATGACGACGAACCTTTACAGCCCAACAACACTCTAGAGGAGGAGGCTGAGATGGAAAAAGACATGTACGGGGCAGGCAAGCAGTTAAAGATCCTGCAGGAAGTGCATGGATTTGAAGACCATGCTTCACCTGAAACATCAGAAGAACTGATCAACAATTTCGACCGCTTCTCGTGCGCTACACTCACGCAGGAGCAGGTCAATGAAATTCTTCTGAAGTTAACCGATTCTACCCCGACAGATGTCATCTACGAGGCAGACAATGTCATAGTCCCGGTTGATGACTTAAGGGACATGGTAAAAGAAGGAGGATGCTTGGCTGTATTAGTGGCGGCCGCTTACATCCAAACACTACATCCAAGGTTTGAACATGCATACATAGCTCATCCAATGTTGTTCAACGACATCTGCCTTGCCGATGAAACAGGAGCAAAGCAAGAATTTCTGGCAGAGTTGGAGAGCAGGGTTCCACAGACTATCTTCCTACCCATCTGCACTATAATCACTGGACGCTCCTGACGGTGTACACTCGCCAACGAGTAGGAATCTTTTACAACAGCTCGTACAGCAACAATGACCATCCGGTGCAGTGTACATCAACAACGTTGACCTCCCTCGAGCACCTAGTACGAAAATACTACAAGGATGTGGCAGCGCTGATACAACCATTCCTAGACACAGCAGCATCCAAATGGAACGAGCTTCAGTTCTGCCACCACAATCCACAACAGATTCCCTTATCCAATGACTGCGGCATCATCGTGCTGGAATGGATATCAAACGAAGGGATGCCTGACCAGCTCCACCACATCGACTACCACAACAAACGAGGAGAATACGTGTGGGAGCTTCTATCTGGCACAGGTGTGCTCACCATCTAACCCTCACTGGACAAACATTACCCTACCTCTACCCTATTTACTTCACAACTCTGGGACAGACTGTGGAGTAAGTTTGGGGGGGTACCATGTACCAGTGAGGGAGGTATAAAATTTCTGAAAAAAATTTAGACTCCACCTTTTTTATTCTCTAGTTCTTCTTCTATATCATGTGTACATATACATATGCATGCTCATACAAAATTTTTGAAAACTTTTGCTTTTTTGTTTCGTTACATCTGTACAAAACACTATATAGTAAAAATCAGATACGACTTCTTACCAGTTTATTTTCTATGTGCCTAAGGAGACGCAAGTTTTGTTATGTCTTTCTAATAATGCAGCCCCAAACAAAAAAAGACTACAACTTTCCATGCCAAAAAAAATTCAAAAAATAATCTCGCAAACAGCTAAGAGACGTGTATGCAGAAGGAAAAAGTTGCCCAAACAACAACAAAAATTCCTCTTGTTTTCCCTTACCCAACAAAAATCCCAAAAAGAGAGAATAGCCTTATGAGAGTGAATAAAAGCATGAGAGTTGTGCCAAATGAAAAGAAAGAAAAAAATACATATACACACTTGTTTTCCAAAAGTACCCATCTTTACGCATGGTAGATCTGGGGCAGTGGTACGTAGGATGTGAAATCACTGCTCTAAATCAAACTGGCTTGGACTGCAGGGACCACTTTCCCGTTAACAGACTCTTACCTGGATGGACTGATGGGAAACAAGGAAAACCCAAAAGGCATTAAGCCTACCCATGCACACAACTTTCTGCCCCCAAAAGTTGTTTGGTGTGAAAGCTAACTTCGAAATCATGCACCAAAGTCTCGCTGAAGCTGTGGAGAAATTGTTTTTCTTAAATAAGGAAGGAGAAATAAAGTATGTTTTTTGTGGTCGGGCCACATTCTCAGTAAGACATCTCAATGCTAGCTCAAAACCTTAACCTGAAAATTATACCAGTCAAGAAGAAGCATCACAAAACAAAGTATAAAGATTGATTGAGGACAATCAAAATGCTAAGTTTGGGAGAGTTGATAACACCAAATTTTGTGATGTTTTTTACTGTTATTTCGTTATCAAAACTGCCGTTTTTAATTGTTTTCCTCTCTTTTTATATGTACTTTTGCAATAATAGGCCACGCTAAGCTCTTAACTCAATATTTCCATCTTTTACAGAGTTTTCCTCCATTTTTGACTCATTTATCATCGAAAAGGCCCGTCTTGGCCCATAAACATGTTCTACCTGCATCGGCCTTTTTCTAGGAAGTCGACCAATACGCTCGCTACCCGATAGGATAGCGCGATACACTGACGCGTGACACAAGGGTGCCACGCAAGAGGAAGCGGACGAGCGATACGTCTTTTACCCGATAGGGAGCTGGACTCGCCACGACTGTTGTAGTGTGTCGTGCGATACAGGCCACCCATCGGCAGACGCCACTCATCACGATAACCGACAGCCTGACATCCTTGTGTCGGGCGATACGCATATCGGGTGTACCTGAAGCCGCAATAATGGAACTAAAGAAGGACACATGGCGTCTGGAGCACCATAACTTCTTCCAATCGCTGCCTATAAATAGCAGCTATAGGAAGCCGAAAAGACAGTTCGGAACCCCCGAGAGCTAACTGAGGAAAGCATCTGGAGCTAGTGTGTCATGCCTCAGAGGTTGTGTCGGGCGATTCTAGGTGAGCACTTCCCCATCCCGAGAGGGAGGGAATGGTTCACTTAGGGTCATCCCGGGCGCCTCTACAGGCCGATATCGGCTAACAAGGGTACCCGATAGGAGTGGTCGATACCTGGAAGCAACACTCTACCCCGGCACGATACCAAACCCCAATACGCATCGCCAGTCGTGGCGTTTCGCCCGAGAGGGTTCTGCCCGACATTATCGTATCGGGCCAGGGTGCCCCATGCGATACATCCACCCGTCGTGATCATGTCTCCTGAGAGGGTGTGTCGCCCGACACGTGTGTATCGGGCAAGGCCCCTGCCCGGTATTGGGCTGGAAAGTCTGTTGTTGTCTATCGCCTTTCTAAATCAAGAAGGTGACACTTATCTTACTTATTTCAGTCATTTACATCTTTTACTTATGTAATGTAATCAGACCCTTATATGTTAATGGAATTAGAAGAGTTTTAATTATATGTTGCTTTATGTTTGGCACCTTTGTTGGATGATTGCTATGCTTAACATCTGAACTCTAGCTTGTACACTTGGATCGCGTTTTGATTAGCTACCGAATCGTGTTTTCCCATTGCAACAGCCTTGAGAGAGGTGTTGTCACTCTAGTGTTATGTCCGATACTAGAGTATGAGAGTGCCCAGGATCGGAGTTGCTTTAGTAACCTTTCCACTCTAACTTAAGTCCAGCAACCTCGAGAGGGGTGTTGACGCTTGGTTAGAGGTACCCTCTTCGAGAGGAGGGGTACATGATGTTTCTGATGCCACTTGTTTTACCAAAGTTTTCTCCTTTGTACCTTACTTTAGCGCTAGTATTATCTCTCTGTTTCCGTTGCATGAAAATCCCTAAAAACTGATAAATGCTTAAAACCTTAATTTTCCTCATAGCTCCAGTTGGAGATAGATTTCTTTTGTTTTATCGGTCTTATCCTGTTGTTCCCTTGGGGAACTTTGCCATCTTTTTACCCTTGCTGGAGTGTAACGTGTCGATTCTGCGTTCTCAACACTACCACCCTTGTGCCTGTGTTCGACTCCGTATATCTACTTTGACACCGTAAACAAAGTTGCGGGGGCCTAGAAGGTTTCGGGTTATAAATGTAAAAGTCTGACTACTTCAAATCCGCCTCCACTTTTTGGACGCACAATTTAGGCCGGTCAATGATCACCTAAAAACATTCAGTGACCCACAAGGTCAGACCCATGTCTCAATGAGAGATATAACTCTCAAGAACACCAATAGCTTACAATTGAAAATATAATTAAATAAGTAAAACATATGATATTATAGAATTGAGAGATGAACATAATATTCAAAGAATCAGACAGATCTAGCACCATATGTATATTTGATTTCTCTTACCATATTATACATCATCTAAATATTACAAGATATAAGTCTAGGGTTACCATCCAATGTGATTCGTTGAATAAACCTAACATATATGCTACATAGTTGTATTACATATTTTATAAAGCCCTAAGGAGTCTGAAGCATACCACTCAAACTTCCAACTAACCACTGGGAAGTCACGATCAGTTTTGTACAAGATTAGAGCCAGAATCCTAAGATCTCTTCCCCTTAGACAGTAGGAGTTTGTTAGAGTGACCTATCAGTCAAGCTACAATCATCCTAGTCTGCCCTGGGTGCACATTCCATGGCAGTAGAAACAAGGTATTCAACCCTACAATTGAGGTATGACTGCAACCATCCTCAATCATATCACATATACACATTCATTCATTTGATATTCGGGCTCAACCGTTCTCCATAACGTTGGTATCAAGATCACAAGGATATACCCTTCATTCACCTGCATATACTCAACAATATACGACTCTAAGTTTCCTTTTTGGAATAGTTGTTTCACTATCCAACAAGTCCTGAAACTTGAATAGTTCTATGGCATAGGTCACTGCATGATTAGGGTTTTTTAGTTGATTAGTTAAGCCAACTGGTGATTTTAGACTACGTCAATCAAGTTACATACAAACCCTAAAATGTTTCTATAAAAATAGTTGTATATAACAACTCCAAAAGATATAAAATGTATGAGACATATTCCTTGTCACAACATCACAGTATACCAGTCCATTATTACCCATCGAGAGGGTTAAACTTCCATTAGGGATCAAACATGCTCAAAGGCCATTTAGACCATTTACAATATTTATACAAGAAAATCATTATCTGTCAATACTTTTGTAGAAGGTCCCACGTGTTATCAACATAATTGTCATATACAAATTTAGCATAAGATTTCATAAAAGCTATGGCATTCTCAAAGTAACGTAGTAGGGTTACCATTAGTAGTATAAGAGTATCCCTTTATCATTACAACATTACAGTAAGATATTTATATTATACCATGACCACTTAATCATTTTAACTAAGATTCAAAAAGGTGGATTGGATTGGTATCACAAATCAACACCATAGGTAATCCATCTATTCATACACACACTTAGGATATTATTTAAACAAGTAATCATTTCATAGCACACCTAGGTAAACCATCAATTCTTTAACACATATAGAAAGACCATTGATTCACTATTAGACTTAGTAAAAAGCATAAACTCTTATACCTAGCATCCATCGGTTTATGGATGTACCTAGCCAAAAATATAACTATAAGATCATTAGGTTACTTACCCAAAATTGAAATCATCAGATCATGGTCACTAGCAAGACAATCAATTCACCTACTTAACAAAATTATATATTGATATACCACACTAGGCATAACCATTGGTTCCTTTGGTACACTAGGAAACCATCAAATCATGTACCTAGTGAAGTAGTCATTTCTTGAACTTAGTTGGTTAATCATTTCATACACTACTAGAGCCATTGGTTCAAGCAATAAGTAAGCCATCAGATCTTAATGCTAGGTCAAATCAGTTCTTCTACACAAAGTAAAAACCATCGTATCGAGTGATAGGTAAAACCATTAGATCCTTCATCCTCATAGTGAAACCATTGGATCCCTAACTTACTTAGAAAAACTGTCAATTTAGGTACTTAGGTGAGAAACCCTAGTGTTGACTCTAAGTCAATGTTGGCTCAAAGTCTATATTGACTAAACCCTTATTTTGATGATGATGACTAAATCATTACACTTATTTGTGTCTAATCTTCTACTTGAGTGATTTTAGATTAGGTATAGACACACTGCAAATTCCCTAACTTGTGCATCTCAACTTAAATAAAACACAAGTCAAAATCAATGCAAGTGCACTTTTGTGGAATATGATGTAACACTTGTAATGATTGTATGACTTGTAATTAATCTTAGAAAAAATTAGGAGCACTTAAATTGAATATTTAAGAACTTTAATGACATTTTTTAAAATTCATTACAGGTTGTTTATCGGTCGAGTTACAAAATCGACTGATCTTCAATGGATTTTGAGAATGTTATTGATCGGTCGAGTTTCCTACACTCAGAACTCGACCAACCACTACACTGGAACAAAAACAATTTAATCTATCAGTCGAGTTCCTACCAGGAAAAACTCAACCGATAGTTCAAATTAGCTTTATCACATAGTGCATTCGATTGAGTTATCTTTATAGAAATTTGATCAATCACACTATATGAAAAAGTGCAAAAAATGTTTCTATACGTTGGAATGTTGTAAACCTCAAAAAAATATTTGTCACAACATCCCAAATGGTTAGCATTTGTCATTAAGTGTTCCCAAAGGCTATTAGGAATCCTCAACTATAAATAGGACCCCTTGTGGTGTTGGCTAAATGGACATCATCAAAATCCCTTTGTTTTGAAAATAACAAACATTTTATTCTTGTGGATCTAACGTGCTATTTGAGTGTTGCAGGAACTAGGTGGATGACACAACTTTAGAAGATCTAAATGCTCACAATGTGTTAATTTCATGATTGTAATCAAATGTAAAAACTTGTACAAGTATATAATGTACAAGTACTTAGATATCATGTAAATCAAGCATTTAGATCTTCCCTAGTCATTCACAACACTTAGATAGGTCATCCCCTATAATAGTGTCACAACTGCACACTCATACACACACTTAACATTCATCTAGAACCACCAAAATAGAGACATTCTCGGTCGAACTATTTGTCGACTGAGACACACTCATTCGAACATCTTCTCGACCGAGAGTCTCCCAGGTTAATCCTTCTAAAAGGTTCTATAGTTGTTAGACCTAGCAGACAAGGTGGTTAGGAGTTGGAATCGAACGTTATATACACTTGCTCTAGGCCGTCCCTCATTCGACAAAGTCCTCGACCGACTGACTCTCGGTCGACAAACTTCTCGACCGAGAAGAACTCTGTCTGCACTTTTCAAAATTAATAAAGTAGTCATTGCTAAAGCAATTAGTGGATACCTAATGGCTAGTTGAGCACTTAGAACCACCTAGAAAGTGTCTAGAACATCCTTAAGCATTCATCGGCCAATCCTATAAATAGAACATGCCTTAGGACACCCAAAACACACTTGTGCAATACTTGAGCATACATACTTGCAATTAGCAATCCTTTCTTGTGAAGCAATTGAGCAACTTCTACACTTGTTAATCTTTCCCATTGCTAGAAGCTCGTGTCCTATAGGCTAGAATCTCCTTTCCACCACACTTACACTTTCACACACATTGGTTAGGAGATCAAAATGGTTGATATAGGAAATCAAGCCTTGTGCTACAACGGTAATTGTAATTTCCATTTTCCCTTCTTGTTCCTTCTTACTGCTTGTACTCTCCTTGCTACTCCTAGGGTTGGAGGCTACAGATTGGAGAGGGTTCTATCTTATCAGCTAGAGAAGGATCTTCTCGGTGGAAAAGGAGGAATTTGGACTAATTTTAGAAGGTCTCAACATGAAGCTACTTCAAGGAGGAAGGCTACTTCAAGGGGGAGCTTGAAGTTACTTCAAGTGAAGGATGCTTCATAGTTGGTGAGATGACTTCGGGGTGAAGGTTGTCCAAAGGGTGAGGAAGGTATTTGTAATTTTTTGTAACATCCTAAAAAGGTAATAAAATTCAAATACTTTCAAATCCCAATTGGAAACAATTGGGTAGTGGACTGACTCCCTTAGTTTTTTCTTAGGGTGGAACCACTATAAACACCTTTCCTCTTTCTTCTTATCTCAATTGTGGTTGCTTGAGTTGAATTACTGTTAAAATATTTATAAAACCCTATTCACCCCCCTATAGTGGTTTTCCATTTGGTATCAGAGCAAGGATTCAAGGAACTCTAACAAAGTCTTGAAGAATGGGCGACGGGGTACTCAACAACCTCAACTTGGAAGGGACACTCGTGGCTAGACCTCCACCTTTTGATGGCACTAACTACACCTACTGGAAGAGAAGGATGCAGTTCTACTTCCAGGGAATTAGCTGGGATCTCTGGAGGATGGTGTCAAATCCATATGACTTTCCTCAAATAGAGTATGCAACTTGGGATGCTAATACGGTAAGATCAGCCCAAATGAATGCAAAAGCTGTAATTATACTCTATTGTTCAATTTCCATTGGTGAATTCAATAGAATATCAAATTGTGAAACAGCATATGAGATATGGAATAGACTCTGTATTACCTATGAAGGAACTGTTCAAGTTAAAAATTCCAAAATTGGCATGCTTAAACAAAAGTTTGAACAGTTTCGTATGGAACCAAATGAGTCTATTAGTGAAATGTATGCAAAGTTTTCTTCTATTGTTAATGGTTTGAATGCATTAGGTAAAGCCATTAGTTAAGAAGATCAAGTGTCAAAAATTCTTAGGTCTCTTCCTCCTAAGTACAAGCCTAAGGTGACCACAATTGAAGAAGCCAATCACCTCACCCGACTAAGTATGGAGAAACTCATTGTCAACTTAGAAGCACATGAAGCAACCTTAGAGGAGGAAGAAAGACGAGAGTGTGAACATCAAAAAGAAAGAAAGAAGGACATGGCTTTCAAGGCTATAAAGGTCATCACTCAAGAAAGTGATGAAACAAGTGATGGAGATGAGGGAGAAGAAGCTCTGATTGTAAATGGTAAGAAATATAGAAGATTTAAATCTAACAAAATTATTGGTTCTTCTTCTTCTTCCTCTCCTAGGTGTTTTGAATGTGGAAAGAAGGGACATCTCAAGAATGGATGTCCTAAAGCAAAGAAAGGAAAGAAAAGCTCATCCAAGAAGAAGGGAGAAAAAGCATACAAAGCTGCATGGGATGAGTCAAGTGATGGTGAAAGTGGAGAAGAGAATGTGGAGTGTCTCATGGCCAAAAAAGATGATTGTGATGATTCTCAAGAGGTAAGCCTTCTTGATTTTCCAAAAGAAGATCTATTTGTTAGTCTACAAGATACTCGTGACAAATATGTTGATTGCAAAAAGAAACTAAAGAAGGTTACTAGAACTAATGAGGATATATATGTTAGATTGAATAATCTTTCTTTCAAAAAGGACAATATTGTTTCTAAAAATTTGACCTTGAAATCATCTTTAAATGATTGCAATATGAAGTTAATTACTTTAGAAACAAATCATGATCTTCTTTCTCAAGAAAAGGTTGATTTGCTTGAAAAACTGAATAATTTTCAGACTCAACCTATCCTATGTAATCATCTAGATTATGATGCTGTTGTTAAGGAAAGAGATGCTTTATCATCTAATCTAGATCAAGAAAAGTTAGATATCCAAAAGAAAACTGATGAGATTGCTAAGTTACAAAAAGAAGTTAGTAGCTTGAGAAATAATGGTATTCTTGATGAGATCCTAAAGAACTCTTCTGGTTATAGTGGAAGAAGAGGTTTAGGATATATTCCAAAAGAAAACTCTTATCAACCAAAACCTAGGAGAACTCAAGCACCCAAGACCAAGATCATGTTTGTACCCAAGAACATGACTCAAAATCCTAGAAAGAGAAATGAAATTGAATATATTTGTTGTCATTACTGCTTGCGTCTTGGACATTATTCATGTTCATGTCCTTACAAGAAAAAGGATGTTGATTTAGTATGGGTTCCAAGACCCCAAACTTAGCAAATTTAATATGATTAAGTTAAGATTTGACCTAACACTTCATTTGAATATCTTAATGTCTCATCTCAACTAAATAGAATTGTACCTTAGCATATTACAACGATTTAAGCCCAAATTAACATAAACATATTACTGAAAACAAACAGAAACAATCTCGATCGACAAATAGTTCGACCGAGACACTCCTCGGTCAAGACATTATTCGACCGAAGGAATTCATGTATCAAATCTAAAATCTGTAGTTAAAAATAGTAACAATCCCAGTCGAGAAATTGTCGACTGAGTCAAGGTCGGTTGAAGTATTTGTCAACCGAATGAGGTTCTGAGAAGCTTAAATTATGTAATCATGTCCAGTTTATTATTAAAAGTACCTAACCATAATGGACCATCACATGGGTACCAAAATCTATATTTTTTTGTAGGATTGGGTGGTTTATAATGGATGCTCCAAACACATGATCGGAAATAAGGATGTTTTTCAAACCTTTGAAGAAAAGAAAAGTGGAACAATCACTTTTGGAGATAATGGCAAAAGTAAAATTGTTGGAATATGTAATATTGGTACAAACCTTGAAATAAAAAATGTTTTACTTGTTGATGGTCTGCATCACAACTTAATTAGTGTTAGTCAACTATGTGATATTGGATATGATGTTTTATTCAATAAAAAATGCTACAAGTTACTAATAGAGAACACTACAAATGTTGTGTATGAAGGTAAACGAATTGGAAATCTATATATTCTCAGACCTAACTCTATGCAATCTGTAGTTGGAAAATGTTTACTTGCAAAAGATAATTCTCTCCAATTATGGCATAGAAAATTAGGTCATGCTAGTTCATGTGTTATCAAAAAACTAGTTAAATATGATCTTGTTCGTGGTTTGCCTAAGCTATCTTTTGATCAATCTAAAAATTGTGAACCATGTACTTTGGGTAAACAAACTAAAACTTATTTTAAACCCAAAAACATGCTTATCACTAGTAGATCACTAGAACTTATTCATACAAATCTATTTGGACCTATGAGGACACAATCTATTGGTGGAAAAACATATTTCTTTGTTATTGTTGATTATTATAGCAAATATACATGGGTTCATTTCCTTGCAAATAAAGATGATACCATTAAAGTATTTGCACAATTTTGCTCAAAGATTGAAAATCATTTACAAAATAAAATATGCAAAATTAGAAGTGACCATGGTGGAGAATTTGAGAATCATATATTTGAAGAATTTTGCACATCTCAAGGCTATACTCACAAATTTTCAGCTCCACATACTCCACAACAAAACGGTATAGTTGAAAGAAAGAATAGGTCATTACAAGAAATGGCTAGAACTATGATGCTTGAACATGATACACCTAAAACGTATTAGGCTGAAGCAGTAAACATAGCTTGCTATGTCCTAAATAGAGTAACCGTATCCTCTTATTTGAAGAAAACACCATATGAACTTATTTGGAACCAAGGGTTCATTACTTTCACACTTTTGGATCAACTTGTTATATCTTAAATACAAAAGATGATAGATAAAAGTTTGACTCTAAATCACAAAAAGCCTTTTTCTTAGGATATTCAAATTTTAGCAAAGCATTTAGAGTTTACAATACCATCTCTAGAAAAGTTGAAGAATCCATTCACATTGCTTTTCATGAAGAACAAAAACAAAGTGACAACATAGTTGATATTACTCATCAAATCGAAGATCTAACAATATCAATTAAAGATGATCAAAATGCTAAAAATGATCAACAAATTGAGACACAACAACACATCCCTAGAATCATTAAGGATCATCCTCAAGAACTGATCATTGGAAATCCTAAGGATAAAGTAAAAACCCGATCATCTTTTAGAGATGTTGCAAATATGGAATTTGTATCTATAATTGAACCTAAGAAGGTGACCGAAGCTCTAAAAGATGATTATTGGATAATGGAAATGCAAGAAGAATTAAACCAATTCACTAAGAATGATGTGTGGGACTTAGTTCCTAAACCTCAAGATAAAACCATTATTGGAACTAAGTGGGTTTTTAGAAATAAGTTAAATGAAGTCGGGGAAGTAGTAAGAAATAAAGCTAGGTTGGCAGCACAAGGGTATAATCAACAAGAAGGAATAGACTTTGATGAAACTTATGCACCAGTGGCAAGACTTGAAGCCATTAGAATGCTACCAGCTATAACTGCCCACAAAAACATCAAACTATTCCAAATGGATGTAAAAAGTCCATTTTTAAATGGAATAATACAAGAGGAAGTATATGTTGCCCAACCAACTGGTTTTGAAATTCTTGGTAAAGATGATCATTTTTACAAACTTAAGAAAGCACTTTATGGTTTAAAACAAGCACCTATAAATTGGTATGAAAGGCTCAAAAACTATCTCTTTGATAACATTTTTTCAATTGGAAATTCAGATTCTACTTTATTTTTCAAAACATATGAATCCGAATTTCTAGTTGTTCAAGTTTATGTTGATGATATTATCTTTGGTGCATCAAATGAATCTTTATGTAAACAATTTAGTGATATTATGCAAAAGGAATTTGAAAAGAGTCTCATGGGAGAATTGATTTTCTTTTTTGGTTTTCAAATAAAGCAAATGCCTGCTGGGATTTTTATAAGCCAAGAGAATTATACAAATGAACTTTTAAAATGTTTTGAGATGGAACGTTGCAAACATGCTACCACTCCAATGGCTACCTCTACTAAAATTGATAAGGATGAAAATGGGGAACCCATTGATGATTCCTTATATAGGGCCATGATTGGTAGCTTGCTTTACTTAACCGCTTCTAGACTGGATATCATGTTTTCCATTGGACTTTGTGCTAGATTTCAATCAAAACCCATGCAAACTCATTTTCAAGATGTCAAATGGATTCTAAGATACTTAGTTGGCACCAAAAACTATGGTTTATGGTATCCTAAAAGACAATCTTTGGATTTGAAAGCTTATACCGATGTCGATTACGTTGGTTGTTGACTTGACTGAAAAAGCACAAGCGGAAGTTGTTTATTATTAGGAAGAGACTTAGTATCATGGTTTAGCAAGAAACAAAACACAGTTGCCCTGTCTACCACTGAAGCTGAATATATGGCAGCCGAGTCTTGTTGTGCTCAAGTTCCTTACATGTAACAAGTTTTAAATGATTATGGTTTTACATTTTCATCTACGCCTACCTTTTGTGAAAATACAAGCACTATAAACTTGGCACATCATCCTATTTTACACAGTCGTGCCAAACATGTTGAAATTCATCATCATTTTCTAAGGGATCATATCTCTAAAAATCATGTATCCCTTCATCATGTTGATACGGAAGATCAATTGGCTGATATTTTCACAAAACTGCTTCCATTAGATCAATTCAATAAAATAAGGAAGCAACTATTCATTACTCCCTTAGAAGATGTTTTCTTTGACATTTGTGCTTCTTAAATCGGTTGGTTTTTCTGATCATTACATTTTGGCTTCAAATGGACATCCTTTCGAATGATTTAATGGTTGTCTTTTCAAAAGGGGAGAACAAATTAAGGGGGGGGGGGGTTTAACACATGATTTTAACGGGTATCTTTTTGAAATGACAAAGGGGGAGAAATAATATAAATCTTAAATACTCAATCAATGAGTTTCATAATCTCTTGGCTTTACATTAACAGTTGATATATTCCCTAAGATATGGACTTTATGTTCCACACTTCTTTGGGAATAATAAGCACACGTTCCATAAACAAGAGAAGGAATACACAAGGAAAATCTCAGGTATGAAACTCAAATCATTTTACGATTATTTTATTTATATTTAGAAATGTTTGTCATCTTCAAAAAGTGGGAGATTGTTGGCTAAATGGACATCATCAAAATCCCTTTGTTTTGAAAATAACAAACATTTCATTTGTGTGGATCTAACGTGCTATTTGAGCGTTGCAGGAACTAGGTGGATGACACAACTTTAGAAGATCTAAATGCTCACAATGTGTTAATTTCATGATTGTAATCAAATGTAAAAACATGTACAAGTTCTTAGATATCATGTAAATCAAGCGTTTAGATCTTCCCTAGTCATTCAAAACACTTAGATAGGTCATCCCCTATAATAGTGTCACAACTGCACACTCATACACACACTTAGCATTTATCTAGAACCACCAAAAAAGAGACATTCTTGGTCGAACTATTTGTCGACCGAGACACACTCGGTCGAACATCTTCTCGACCGAGAGTCTCCCGGGTTAATCCTTCTAAAAGGTTCTATAGCCGTTAGACCTAGCAGACAAGATGGTTAGGAGTTGGAATCGAACATTATATACACTTGCTCCAGACCATCCCTCGGTCGATGAAGTCCTCGACCGACTGACTCTCATTCGACAAACTTCTCGACTGAGAAGAACACTGTCTGCACTTTTCCGAATTAATAAACTAGTCGTTGCTAAAGCAATTAGTGGATACCTAACGTCTAGTTGAGCACTTAGAACCCACTATAAAGTGTCTAGAATGTCGTTAAGCATTCATAGGACATTTCTATAAATAGGACATGCCTTAGGACACCCAAAACACATTTGTGTAATACTTGAGCATACATACTTGCAATTGGCAATCCTTTCTTGTGAAGCAATTGAGCAATTTCTACACTTTCTAATCTTTCCCATTGCTACAAGCTCGTGTCCTATAGGCTAGAATCTCCTTTCCACCATACTTACACTTTCACACACATTGTTTAGGAGATCAAAATGCTTTATATAGGAAATCAAGCCTTGTGCTACAACGGTAATTGTAATTTCCATTTTCCCTTCTTGTTCCTTCTTATTGCTTGTACTCTCCTTGCTACTCCTAGGGTTGGAGGCTGTGGATTGGAGAGGGTGCTATCTTCTTAGGTGGAGAAGGATCTTCTCGGTGGAGATGGAGGACTTTGGACTACTTCTAGCAGGTCTCAACGGGAAGCTACTTCAAGGAGGAAGGCTACTTCAAGGGGGCGCTTGAAGTTATTTCAAGTGAAGGTTGCTTCATAGTTGGTGAGATGACTTCGAGGTGAAGGATGTCCAAAGGGTGAGGAAGGTATTTTTAATTTTGTGTAACATCCTAAAAAGGTAATAAAATTCAAATACTATCAAATCCCAATTGGAAACAATTGGGTAGTGGATTGACTCCCTTAGTTTTTGCTAAGGGTTGAACCACTCTAAACACCTTGCCTCTTTCTTCTTATCTCAATTGTGGTTGATTGAGTTGAATTCTTATTAAAATATTTATAAAACCCTAATCACCCCCCTTCTAGTGGTTTTTCATGGGGATCATCCCATGGTTATCCAAGTAATATGAAGGTCCCTATTCTATACTTGAGTGCATCCTACAACTTCCTCTCTCTCTAAGCTGAATCACGTGCTACATTCATTAGAGTGAATAGGAGATCTGTAAGAGAGCTAGTCATACATGTATATCTTGTGAGGCTCTTACTTCCACCACCTCCTAATCTCTCATTCAACCATGAATACGAAGGTTCTCTCTCTTGTCTAAGAGAGGTGAAGAAGAGCAAGGGAAGAAATCCCTTGGTGAAGAAGAATAAGGCAAGGCTGAAGACTTGGAACAAGAGTGGGTAAGCCCTTGGTGAAGGTAGACTCCTTTCTCAAGTGGGTAAGTACTTGGTGAAAGCTTCTCCTTGGTGAAGGTGAAGTCAAAGGTTGAAGATACAATAAGAGTGAGTAATTCCTTCAAGGATGAAGACTTGTACAAGAGTGGGTAAGTCCTTGGTGATTGCAGAAGACTCCTTGAGAAGTGGGTAATTCCTTGGGTAGGTTGAAGACTCTTGGCTTGGATAGGTAATACTTTGAAAGGTCATGTATTGTATGTCTTATGATGAGTATAAGAGTGCAATGGTTAAGAAATCCAAGAGGTTGACCTCCATAGGTTGTGTACTGACATACTTCTAGTTTGAAGTATGGAATCACTCTACATAGCTTGTTAATTGGTGCATGTTCAATCTCTCTCATCCTTGATATGTATGCTTTATTTGCACTTAAATTCTGATATTAGCCACCTTATCTTGTGATATATCTTGAAGGTTTAATGACTTTTGTTTAAGTGCATCAAGTTCCATTCACCCCCCTCTAGAGAATCCAATCACCCATCCTAGAATCCAACAATTGGTGTCAGAGTGAGTCTTCTCCAAACATACTTCCACAAGTAGGAGAAGATTGGTGATTATCAAGGTGGAAGGTACCTCGTAAACATTCCAATCTTTGATGGGAGCAATTTCCTCTATAAGAAAAGAAGGCTACAATTCTACATCCAAGGATCAAGTCTTGAGCTATGGCAAATGGTGTACCACCCATATAAGCTTCTTGAGAAAAGGATAGAAGAATGGAATGAAGCTACCTTGAAGAAAACTACTTTGATTGCAAGAGCCATCTAAATCCTCTATGCATGTATGTCCCCCACCGATTTCAATTGGATTTCTTCTTGTGATATGACCTATGAGGTACAAAGAAAGTTGTGCATCACTTATGAGGGTACTCAACAAGTGAAGGAAAGCAAAGTCTACATGCTCAATGGTCTTCTTGAAAGATTCAAGATGGGGAAGAAGGAGAGGATCGCTAAGATGTATTCAAGGCTAAACACCATTCTGAATGGTCTTGATGTTCTAGGTCATCCTATGAGTAGAGGAGATATCAACTGAAAGATCCTTAGAGCTCTCCCCAAGAGATGGGAATCCAAGGTGACTTCCATTGAAGAAGTAAAGTCATTTTGGTGATATTCATATTGAAGAACTGATAGGAAATCTACAAGCCCATGAAGTGAAACTTGACAAGCAACATGAAGAACAAAGGCAAGAGGACAAAGAGCTTAAGAGAATGAAGAAGGCTGAAATCAAAGCTCAAATTGAGGCTATTGTTGGTCAAGCTTCTCCATCCTCTCAAGTTGAAGAAGATGCCATGTACTCCACGGGTAGACTCTACAAAGGAAAACATTCCTCCTCCATCTGGTGCCTCAAGTGTGGAAAGAAATGTCACTTCAAGATACATTGTATACAAGGCAAAAAGACCCATCATCACAAAAGAAGAGAAGAGAAGTACAAGAAGAAGGAGAAATGGCACAAAAGCTCAAGTGACTCCTCCAACTCAAGCTCAAGTGACTCCTTCAACTCAAGCTTTAGTGAAGAATCAAATGAAGGATCAATCTCAAGCTCTAGTGATGAAGGAGAATGTCATTTTGCTCTTATGGTTTCAACAAGTGAAGTCTCAATGAGGTAAATCTAAACTCTTTTGATAAAGAATCTTCAATTTCTATTATTCATGCTACTCATGCCTCTCTTAAGTCTTCTAAAAAAAATTCTAGAATTGTTGAAAATTTACATGTAGAAATAGATGATCTTGGACATACTAATATTTTCTTGCCAGATGAAAACAAGGATTATTTTAGTCAAGTAGACTCTCTTAAACTTGAAAGTGCTAGTTTTCTTGATAAGATTAGATTTGTAGAAGCTCAACTTCTTGTGCATAGTTCTAATGTAGAGCATAGTAACTTTTAGGATTCTCTCATGCATGATATAGATGTTCTTAAAATTGAAAACAAGAACAAGGACTTGGATTTGCAAGGTTTTGAATCTGAAAATAGGATTTATCGTTCTAATATTACTATGTTTGAAAATGAAATTGCTTTCTTGCTTACTAAAATCAATGTTCTTGAATCATGCTCTAGTTCTACTAGTACAGAGAATAATGTTATTGCTCTTCATATTGATAGACATTCTTATACGACCAAAGCTCTTTGCCTAGAAAATGATCTTTTGTATGCTAGAGATAATAGCAATCATTTGTCTTCTACTATTACTTCTCTTATGCATGATAATCATAGTTTGAGATATTCTTTGCAAAGATTCTTAGTTGGTAAAAATAATCTTAATTATTTCCTTCACCATATTAATAAACAAATTGGTATACATGGTTTAGGATACGATACTATCCAAAGGAACTACAAAGATAAAGGACCTTCAATTTTCAATGAAGAACCCTCTAGTTCCAAGGCTAGAATATCATGTATCCATTACAATGAAATTGGTCATTATTCTACTTATTGTCCTTTTAGGAAAGCACCTAAGAGAAATAATACTTGGGTTGCTAAGCTAACCCCTCTGGACCCAAAAATAAGATTGTGGACTATTTCATCTTTCTTCTTGTAGGTCACTTTCTAATGGATTGACATTATCTATGGATTTGCAAATTGATTTCTTAATCCACATGAAGGAAGAAAGGTGAGATGTTTATGGGGTGGCAACAAGTGGAAAATAAATGGTAAGTACATAGATGATGTTATTTTTTATCATACCTGATCATAGTGTGTTTTAGTCAAGTAAGTGTACACTGTACATGTGTTTTTTGAGCCAAAATTTGTATATTTTGATTATCATCACTTTCTTGCTCAAAAACTACTTCTATGCTTTCATAGTGCATTACTAACTTGATTAAACATATTTGGATATGGTTTATATATTTATCATGCCTCTATATATGTTTTTCTAAAATATATGTGCTTTTTGACAGTGACTTGATCGGTAAAGTTTGTCCTGATAGAAACTTGACTGACCAGCACCAATGGGTGTTGCCAACAGTTGTTGTCAGTTGAATTTGTCCTCTTAGTAACTTGACTGATAGCATTGTGCACAGAATATAAATTTGGCTTTTTGGATGAGAATTTCCCTCTCAACTAGACTTTCTCAACCATTAGACTTATTCTTTGGTACTCCCTTGGTAGCTTTACATATGCTTTTTTCCATGCTTTAACTTGCCTATCTTTCTTACAAATCTAAATTTCTAATTGCTATAATTTTATATCCCACTAGTGATATTCATATGTCTTGCAATTATCTATCTTGATTTGTATGTAGGTTTTGATGATGATCTCTTTGGATCCCTTAGTTGTGTCCTATATTGCTTCCATTATGCTCAAACTTGATACATCTATATATTGGTATATCTAGTTTTGATACAACCTTGAGGTTCTTAGTGATAATCATCTTTTGATAATGATGCATATTTGCTAGTGAGTTATATCCTTCCATGCTTCTAAAATTGCATATCTCTTTGTTTGGATATATCTCTACATCTACTCATAGCTTGCTTTATTTTGTGTATCTTTAATGAATCTTATATAGAAGCACATGGCCTGGAGAGGTTGTAACTTCTCTGATGGTGGATGGAAGTATGAGTCTTGAAGTAACATCTATATTTTCCCTTTCTATGTTGATATATGTATTGCTAACTTGATGTTCCATAACTATTCCCTCCTTCACCATGTAGTGGCAAGTTTCATGTGGAGCATTAGATGTGCTTCTCCACATCTTTTAAGAACTAAGTAGTGGTGAGGAAAACATGTATTTAAGGAGTCTCCATAGAAAAAGAAGTCATTTCTAAAAGCCTCCACAATAATTTTTGTCAAACTGGTAGAGATATTTTCCACGCACTATTAAAAGGAGGGTGGTCTATTACACAATCCAAAAGACATCCGTCGGTATTCTTAGGTTCCAAATGGGAAAATAAATTTTGTTATCTTTTGATCATCCAGATGAATCAGAATTTGATCAAAATCTCATATGCCATCCTAGAAGCAAAAGCACACTTGATGGCAAATTTCTCTTACTCCTACTGTAGAAAGGGAAAAGGAATGTGATCTTTTCATGTTTCCTTGTTTAGCTTCATTTAGTCAATTCACATTATCAATCATGTGAATGTGCATGTGGGAATAAGCTCTTTTATTTCAT
The DNA here is from genome assembly GCA_963693085.1 of Alisma plantago-aquatica. Lineage (NCBI taxonomy): Eukaryota > Viridiplantae > Streptophyta > Magnoliopsida > Alismatales > Alismataceae > Alisma > Alisma plantago-aquatica. The sequence continues at coordinate 53,041,101 of OY856409.1, forward strand.
TAAGAATAATAGTTTTATTTTTTTGGAACTACCTATAAAAGACAACCCATGGTGAGTCAATGATGGGATAGATGATCCCATAGACAAACAAATTTATAACTTTAAGGCAAAAAACCTCATTCATATTCAGAATGAAGCAGTGTTGAGGGTCTAGAGAAGGCTTGTAATCCTCCACCATTGGGATCCATTGGATGCATAGTTATTGGCTCACACATTTGAATGTAAACATCTAAAGTGATCAATGTTTCCATTATTACATAATCCATTCACATATATCCAGATTGAAACCAAGGCATGGAATGTCATCCTCTTAACATTCAACTGATGTTCCTAGAACTAAAGTAGAATATTGGAGATATTATGAATATCATATATGGACTCATATGACCATGGCCATGAACTTCATTCTCTTTCTTATCAAGTTATCAGGATATCATTCCATAGGAGGGACATGGAATTAGACGTGCTATTATTAGTCCAGAAGTCTGGCCTTTTGAGGATTAGGATGTTAGAGTTTCTCATTCAAGGTGACCCTAATTTTCAAGGAAGACAATAATTTAGCTTGTTTGGTCTTCCTTTTTAGGGCTCATCCTCTATTGAAGGGTATAAAACAAGGACTTTGAACCACCTCTTTTTTGAAATAAGGAAATACGTGCCTGAGCCCACCCTCACTAGATTTTCTACAATAAGATGACGAGGGACAAAACACCATGTTGATTATCTATGACTCGATCAATCCTTTCTTGCAGATTACCTTGATCATTTTGTATCCAAAATCCTTTTGTCTTTTCCTCAACGTCGTCAAAAGTGTTTCACTTTTTTCAGATGTAATATTTGTATTGACTACCATAGGACAACCCTTCATCTCATCAAAGAAAGCATGCTTCAACCATTTTTCTAAGGGTTTCATTTTTGGTGATTTTGTAGCTTAGAACTCTTTCCCAAAAACATATAACAGCTTTCATCTCTTCAAAAGATCATGTGGAACCTCCTCATTAGTATGAATATGGAATAAGAACCATTGTACCTACTAATAAGTACAATGATACACTCTAGGATCAACAAAACCAGTTTCTAGTGAGTCGCCTATCATTGAAGTTTCCTACCCAATCTGTGCCATTTTTTGTATGTAGTCAAGTACAAAAAACTTCCTTGTATATACTAGGAACCCCAAAACTATCAAATACCATCATCTCAAAGGATTATTTTCCTTATCCAAAAAACCAAGGTTCATGCCTCCACATCAATCAATGTGCTAGTTGTGGATAAAATGGGTAGCCTAAAATGAGTGGGAACTTGAGATCTTCCTTTATGTCCATAACTACACAATCACAAGTATTGTACGAGTCCTTCCCTATTTTGCATATAACATCCTATGTGATCCCTATTAAAGTGGTCATAAATGAATATGCAAGTTGCAGAACTATCCATGTGGAAACTACAAATCCCAATCTTTTACACAAGATTTGAGGCATGATAGATATGATATACTCAAGATTGTCTAGTCCCATGTTACAAGTAGATTCCACAATGAAGCAAGCGTACCAAAAGAATTTTGGTCCTCTTTTTTCTTCATCATTTATTCATACGAATATTAGATGATCTCTTTGCTAGTTTGACTTTCTCATACTCCTTAGTTGTGTACTTCTCATGAGTTTCTTGAGGTACTTGGACCATTCTAATATCTCTACTAAGGAATTGTAGAATGGAATGTCAATGTGGAGATTCTTCATTACCTCAATGAATTTCTTGAATCATGTATCCAACGTAGTTTGATTTAACTGTCTCCAATAAAGTGGCTAAGGCTTGTATGTTGAGTTGATTGGTGTAACTAAACTTGTGTGTGTGCCTATTATATTCAATGTGTCATCAATTTTGTCTTGATCTATTATGTCTACTAATGGAGTGTCATGTCCCATTTCATCATGTATTATCATGTTTTCTTCCTGTAGATCCATGGCTATAGGTGCAACCTCTTCATCATAGAATCATCGTATGTATCAATCATCATATAATTGTAGGTGCATCCCCTTCATATAGTTCCTTCATCACATAATCATCATATGCATCAATAATTGTCATCCTTGTAGGTGTAGACAGTGCCTCTAGGAAGATCCACCCTGAGTAGGTAGCCACAATTTTCAAGTATTATTAATGATTTGAATTATTTTATTCATTTCCTAGAAAAGTTCCCTATTGAGGAAGAAGCTAAGCTATGATCTATTACATGTGTTTCCCTTGATTTATTGAAGGCCAATTGATATTAAAGCATCCTCTCAATACCATACAATCTATCTTGCTCTCTAGAAGAGAACTGACCTACCAATTGTTCTAATGATTTTTCTATTGATTTTATGTCCCTTCATTGAGAGTTTAAATCTATTGTCCCTTATTGTAATTTCTATTTTGGTTACAATTATTTATGTGTTGTCCTTGATTATAATTTCCTTGATCCCTTAAGTTCTTATGGATATTATATTGAAAACTTGGAGCACTCCAAGATTGGTTTTTGTATTGTCCCTTTTTAAAGTTCTTTAGGATTTTCTGCACCTATAGGATTTCCACACTAAAACCTAGGATGATTCATGTTTTGAATTGGATTTTAGTACCCCCACCTAGGGGTTATATGCATTAATTCTAATTCTCAATTAATCATTATTACACTATGACAGTGGGAGGTTTATCATGTTTTCATAGAGGAGGTCCACCTGCAATGTGGAATAGTTGGTGTTTTTGCAAACCTCACATACTTTGTTAGCTTCTTTACAATGTTGATAGCCTTGACCTCTTCTTTGATAGGAATTGAAGGATCTCTCTATGGTTTCTTGTTTTAAATACAAACAACTTTAAGGACTCGCCTATTGAGTTCAAGACAAGGTTATCTACTACCTTTGGAGACTTAAGGTATGCCTTTATGTCCAACTATACCACAATTATCTACATTTACAAACCCACATCTCACAATTGAATAGGCATTATCATATCTTTTCCTCATCAAGTTTTCTCAATATGAGGAGTCAAAAAAATTCTCTGTATCATCATCTACCCCCTTTAGAAGATCTCTATGAGCTAGACCTGTGAGATGCCATGTTGGGGGCATCAGAGAAGAAGTTCTTTATATCTCTCCCTAACATCGTCTATATATCCCCTGGGACCATTGATATAGTTATATCTCATGATTTTTTAGGTGGGGTAAGGTGGGTATAAATTCACCTATAACCTATTTTGTAGTTCCTCCCAAATGATTATTTTCTCCTATTATGTGTTATTATACCAACTTCTAGTATTTTCAATGAGTGAGTACTTGAAAAGACACATGTTGATATCATTATCTGACACTCCTAGTTTTTGTTTTATGGTGGTCAAGTCAAAACAACCCTACAATAGTCTTGGTAGTCCTCTCCCATTTGGCCTACAAAGTTGTTGTTCTGCATCATCCAAATTATTTATGTCTTTATTTCAGAAGGTGGTGTTTTGATGGTCAGTGAGACTATAAGGTGGTGGATATCTATAGGTTTAGGGACAAAAAAAACACTAAGATGATTATGCCACTTTACTTATTGGGTTGTTGTCGGGGCTATCAGAAACCTTCACATACTATGATTGTAAACTCATGCAAAATTATGGCCCCTCTTAGCGGTGAGAGCTAGGTCCACAAAGAGTGGAATCTGAGTCATGTCCATCCTTTGATTTTTTTTCTATGATCCTCTAGAAAAAGGTCATTCATATCTCTAGATCAGAACATGATGTGAGGTCGACCCTCAAGGAGTGTTACATGCACAATTTCATAGTAACTAAGGAAAGATAAATCACACGTCAAATAGATGAAATAGAGATTTTTTTCAAGAAGAAATGTAGAAATAACAATCATGAAAAGAAAAATCCTAGATTATTGTTCACTAACTAGAGTTAATAAGATGATTTTGTTTTCCCTAATATTGGTGCCAAATTTTGATGTGGAAATTATTTACACTAGTAAATTCACTAGTGATGGAATTCATAGTTTTCCCTTTGTACAACAATCCCACCCACAAGTGCACATTTCTTCTCCTTGTATAGGACCAAATCTTAAAGGAAAACTTTTTCAAGAAACTTGCTAATCTTATCCAGTTCAAATAATGACTTTATTTTTATCCAAATTGGTGGGTGGTTGACTAATAATTATAATTGAAGTAAAAATTGAGTTAAAAGAGATCTAGTTAATTAATGGGATGCACCAGTATGAAATCAAGTTCCACCATCACTACGTGCATTCACTCACTCACATTGGCTTTATTACTCATATGGATGTGATATTTAGGACAAGTGTTTTCCTATCATAATGGCTTGATAAAATTTCATGAATGTATATCATCTAGGCTCGTTATTGAGTTACCTATGGATTAGGAACCCATCTCTAGATAGAACACCCATACAAAGTTCTCATCTAAGGTTCAAGTATAAAAATTGGATCCTAGGTTTTGAAGTTCACTAGGCACAATAAACATAGGTGATCAATCAGCAGACATGTAATAAATGATTAATTGAAAACTTTTTGTTACATAAAAGTAGAGAATAACAACAAGAGATCACAACATGCGTTTAGTGGGGCTTTCCCACATACCCCAGCAAGAAACTACTCGCTCATGATAGCAAAATAAAACCAACAACAAGAGAAAGATAGAAAGTTTATCATTATACCATGGAGGAGGATGAGAGTTATGGTATGTGATGATCTGTCTACACTCCTATGGCATAACAATCCATGACACAACCACGAGGTGTCTATCACCTTCTTTTTCACTTATGCCAAGAATGGTTGTAATTCTCGAGCTCACTACCCAATGCTATAGTAGAGTTTTAGGAATGATGACTGGCCCCACAGACCTCCACTGGACTTAACTGTGTGCTTTATCCCCACTCACGTACAAGCCGAGATCAAAATTCCTGACTGGTCACCCATCCTATTACTACTCTAAGCTGAACACACTTAACTTTAGAGTTCTTATTGATGGGCTCCAAAAAAAGGAGGTGCACCTTGGTGATATGGGTAGTGCAATCATTCCTTTTAAGATCATTTTATCAGAGGCCTCAAATCTTGAGATGTTACAATCTCCATCACTTAGACTATTATGCCCTCATAAAGTCTCATCTATAAGGCCTCATATTTTTCCCCATTTTAGTGTAGACCCAGACAGGCCCACGAGCACCCACCTCCTGATCATGACTATCTATGCAAGGGTGGCTACATCACCATGGAAGTCCCTTCTAACATACATGGACTGCATGGCTCAACACTTGCATGCCACACCATGTGGGCCCTACCTACTAGAGGGAATTGACTCTGATACCATTTGTAATGTCTAGGACCACTACCCAACGCTCTAGTAGAGTTTAAAGAATGATGAGTGGCCCCATAGACCATCATTGGCCTTAATTGTGCACTTTATCCTCTCTCACACACAAGCTAGGATCAACTTCCTAATTGGTTACCCATGCTAGTACTACTCCAAGATGGGAACAACTTAACTTTCAAGTTATTAGTGATGGTCTCCCTATGAAGGAGGTTCACCTTGGTGATATGTGTAGTCCAATCATTCCTTTTAAGATCATTTTATCTGATACCTCAAATCTTGGGATTACAATAGCAATCAAGCATGTATTTAATTTGATGCCCAGTAGTTATGGTAAAAAAACTTCAATATTTTTGCCACCAAGACCACCAAATAATCTCTTAAGTGGTTCACTTGTGTGCTTATTCGAACATTGGAAAACCTAGTTAATTGACTAGGTGACCATTTAATCGGTTGAGTTCTTGATAAAATGTTGTTAAGTGTATTGAATATGTAAACTGGTAAATTAATTGGTCCACTCATCAAGTAGAATTTTGTGCATCTGGATGATGAGTAAATCATCAAATGGTTGAGGAATTTTATTATTTTATCCCTTGAACCTAAGCTCTGGAAATATCTCCACTCATTTGACTCACAAAGTGAACTGGTCGACTAGTTTGTAACTTAGATTCTCGATTGGAGTCCCAACCATTTGATTAGTGACTCAGTCGATTGGTTGGGAAGGGGACATGCTTCTTTACAATTTTTTGATGCTTAGTGATCTGGTCAACTAGGCAGGCCAATTAATTGGTTCACTATTCGTATTTTCAGTTTTTTGGAAAATTTTAACTAGTTGATCAAAAAGTTCAATCCATCAATTAAAAGCTTAGGAGAGGTCTTCAGTAGTCTACAAGAGGGCATCACCTCCTCAACTACTTTGAGGTGGGGGAGAAGATGATTTCAATTAGCTCTAGCATGATAGGGGGTGTTTTGCAGACTTCAACTTAATCTTGTGGATTTTCCCTCAATAAATGATTGATTTTCATCAACACATAATAAAAGAATAAAAATATAATAATTTCTAATTAAACTATAATAAGGAACAAAATGCCTAAAATGGATGAAATCCAATCTATTTGTGGGATAAAAACTAAGATTACTATTCTTCAATCAACTACTTTAAGAGAAATCATACATCAACCTTAATTACATGTTCAAGGAAACTTAGAATGTTGAAACCCCTACCCAGGCATGGCATGCAACTGGTATGGCATAACATTTATGAATCTAGGAAACTTGAGGGTGTTTTTCATGTTTGTGGATTATACACAAGTATGTTCATGTCATGCCAAAGTGTAGAATATTGATCTCTAATTTTTGAATGTCTTTAGTGATGAAAAAGTTAGCATTGGTTTTGTATGTTTGAATCTTCATCGAAGCTTCATGATATAGCATTGAAATATCATTGATTAATCTACATGATATAAAGATATATAATAACTATAATTATGAAGTTACATGTCTATAATGTAGCTAAAGAATGTAATTTGGATAAATTAAAGTATTGAAGCATACAAAGTAGTCTGAACTATGTTCAACAATATCAAATATAGTCTAAGCACATAAAGACCATCATACTATCCTTGTATTAATTAGTGATATCATTTTTCCAATGTGTACATACCCTTCCTTTGATCTGATCAAGGTTTAGAGTAAGAGTTTGAGGTTGAAGATCATCAAATTATCCTAAACCATTATATACACCTTATTTTAATGGAGACCACTTATAATGAACCTACCATTTAATGTAGCGGTTGGTAGTATCATTCCCTAATCCAAACCCAAATGCTTCCAAATTGGGGTGGGGAATATGAACACACCCCAACAAAATCCCTCAACAAAGTCCAGTCAACACGTTGAGCAAACACTTGCCACATGCCAAATCTGATTCAACTAGATTTTTTAGACCCATCTACCTAATTTTTCCATTTAAGACCTATATGAAGGCATGCCATGTGTGTTTGAATTTAAACAACATGTATATGCAAGAAATATCTCAATTTATCCACTTTAACCATTATTTCATCCCAATTAATCTTTTATAAGAAAATAAACCCAATTTCATAATTATTTTGATAGGCCATTCACTTCAAGGAAAGCACTAAAATTAATATTCAAAGTTTTATTCTGATGAGAACCCCAAATAATATATTTTTGTGGTAAGAATGCACCCATGCCTTTATCGAAGGTAAAAAACTTACAGTGATTTGGACAATTCACATCCTTCCTCGATCCTATTTTCTCTAACTAAAGATAAAATAAATTTCATTAAAATGACATAAATTTGACCCCAAAAATGTTTGTCATTTATTCTCAAGAAATCACTCCTCTCAACATGTGGATTCACCAACCATATTTAAAACTTTGTCTTCACAAGAATAAACTATTGACACTCCATTAATGGTGTGAACACTTTGATTTTTGATTGTGTCACAAAATGTGGTGAGTATTAGTGATGTGATAAATGAATTAAAATCTAGATATATGAAGATATTCAAGTAAGAATAGATTTTTTTGTAGACGATGGAAATATTCATAGGTTGATAACTTGTAAGAAAGGAAAAAATGAGAAAATGTCAAGTCCTCTATTTACAACCCAAGGGTGTCAAGAAATAGTAAGATGATTTTATGCAGTGCTCAATGATTCCACAAGCTACAAAATTCAAAGATAGACAAATGATCAAATATCATAAATACTTCAATAAACATGATGGTTTATAGTCATTAAGTGATTTGATGAAGAGTGGTCCTAATCTCTTCCATGATTAGAGATCACATTGATATAATTCCACCAACAACCCTCACAAATGGTAAACTTGCAACTCAACACGGATATCTGATCAATTGGTGTACTATTATGGGGGTACATGTTGTCTTTTTGGATATGACACACTCTAATTCTGATGAAAAGTTTATTTCCCATTTTTATACTAATATGTAAATTAGGTGTTTTATGTGATCAAGGAATTAGATGATCCAATGATGAAGAATATGCAATCATACGAGTGTTTGGATGCTTATACATCATGTTGTACCAAGATGATACTTTTTATAGGAAAAACTTGTACAACTTGATAGGAATGATGTAAGAGAAATGGGTGATTGGATCAAAACCAAAATACCTAGTTTTAAACTCTTATACACCCCAAGAGATAGGTATATAATATTTCTATATTCATTTGTGCCATTTTCCAAAATTTAGGACATGTTGGGACATTGTGTGTTTTGACCGAACTTCTTTTTGACCAAAATGCATTCTAATCATTTAGATCATTTGAGACAATAATGGTACACTAAAGGTAGTATTGGTAGTATTTTGTTGAACTTCCTTTTAACTGATATGCATCTCAGTCAAATTTCTTTTTAACCAATAAAAGTTCTACAAACTTTTCAAATAGTACGTCACTAGCCATTTTAATCCCACCTAGCTATCTTAGAATGACTAGTTTTGCATTAAACCCATCTTAAACACTCGTGGAAGCTAACTTAATTATTTTTTAGTGTTTCCTATTTATAGGAGTTCCATACTGACACCCAAAGTACATTTGAGTAACCCAACTACATGTTATCCTTCTAAGCTTAGAATATCATATTTCTATCTCTATCTTCCTTCATTCTAACCTAAGCTTTAGATCAACCTTGACGTCATACTCCACCATAAATAGCCTTGCCTAAACCTATTTGGAGTAGACCATCACTTATTTACTAGTGCTTATATTGTGTAATTTTTGTAGAGGAGTTGTAATTTCCTTCTTCCCTTCTTGTTCCCTATTCAATTTGGTGCTTCATGCTACTTCTTACGAGAAGACTGCGATGAAGTTATTTAGAGCTACTTCTTGAGAAAGGGTTGTGTCTAAGGTGGTGGAGGTAGATTGTGATCTTCACTAAAGAGGGTTGTCTTCTGGCATCTTGAAAAGAAGATGCTAGTTATCCTTGATATGAAAAGGAGGTTAATGTTGAGCCACAAAAGACACTTGCAACTGTATTTTGTATCGGTTTAGAAAATTTTATAAAATGCATGTTGGAAATCATGGTTGGAAACAACTCAGTAGTGTATTGATGACATCTAGGGACAAAACCATTCTACATCTTGTGTCTTGTGTGATTTCCTATCTTGTTCATTTACTTATTTTACTCTTTTAGCTGCAATAACTTTTGAAGCAGTTGGAATTAACCAATCTTATGTTTTAAATTGTATAACATGGATTTTTTCTATTCACCCTCCCCCCTCTAGAGATTTCAATATTATTTCTTATATGTCATGACCATGGCTCTAACCTAGGTATTACATGATATTTTCATTCAAACCAAACCAAAATTTTTCAAACAAACCACCTTCTTTACACTACAATATTTTCAAAACAAGGTGGTGCGCCTAGGTATGCCCCTGCCTTAGTGGCTTTTATTTATGAAAATTCACTCACCACATCAAACTTAATAAAATGTGCAACATTGAGGTCAAGTGGGGTGCACTACAAGTGTGTTTGTTCCCTTTGTATTGGTAGAATACATCAAAAAGATTTTGTTTTTCCTCGCTTTATTGCAACCTTATCTCGGACACTAAAGGGGGTACATAGTAGGTGTGTTCTTCCTTTACTCATCTTGTGATGCCAATGTGTATGAGGTATGTTAAGTGATTTTTCAAAAATACCCATAGAAGGGGGAACTCCTATGGAGGGTGCACACTCTTTTTATGAGCATATTTTGATAATTACAAAGGGAGCATGGTTTAATTCACCCAAAGCCCTAACAAAACCCTTAATCTTAATAAATATGATCAAACAATGCCATTGATACATGTTAACACATATAAACATAAGCATGTAGAAGAAAGAAACTAATGTCACACCTCTCCTATAGCCCCAAATCTAGATAATACACCATAAGAATAAGGATCGGCATGATTACAGAAGGTGAGAATAACCTCATTGATCCTATCATGCTTTTCTCTAAAAACACATATGCACATATCTATTACACACCTTTGTTGCGCATTGAGCTTGAAATACATTTGATTGTGACATAGTTAATGTTTTTGTAGTTGTTATTAGAAATAATTATGAAAAGACTTGTATAGTATCATAATGGTTATTGATAATATGTTACTTTAAGAGATTGATGTGGTTTTGGTGGGGAATTTATTCAAAATTAAATTTGAATGTCTACATAGGGGTATGTCCTTTATGAATCTATGTAAAGAAAAAAAATGATTTTTCTTATTTTTTATGGTTTTTTGATGGTTTGGGATAATAACATGGAGGAATTTTTTTTGGTAATATGGTAAGGATGTTTATGACTCCCTTCATCCATATTCACACGCAACCATTAGAAGGTGGTCCAAATTGGTGTGTATATACTACCTAAATTTGTAATGATGTTGTTGCATAAGGCTTGATGATAGCTAAACAGAGTTCACATTTTGTGGCCCCTGTCTAGGGAACTCAGGAGGGGTGCGCTAAAGAGCCTCTGACTCCCTGTAAATTTCTTCCGCATAGTTGATATTTTGAAGAATGTAAGGTATGTAGCTAGAAGGAATGCAACCTCAAGAGATAGAAACAACAAATAGGCTTGTCTTGGGTACCATCACGATCTCTAGTGATTATTGGATACATTTAATAAATTATATAGTACCTCCAATACTCGACCAATTGATATTTGGTACTCTTTGTTAAACTGTAAGTACCACAAGTACCTAGCTGGTTTGTGTTGGATACTTACTATATATTCTCTATGATACATATCGTGTTGTATATTCATTTTATTATTTTTGATATATACCTATAGCCAAAGGTTCGATGATTAGGAAATTTGTGGCTACTGAAATTTCTAGTTATATATCTTTCTTTTGGACTAACTTCTCATTTCCCTACATATTATTGATTTATTGGACTACTCAATTAAACATATTATAAAATTTTGGGAAAGTACTTGACTATAAAGAATGTACTATACTTATGATTTGACTTAGTTCAATCATGTTTAGCATTATTAAATATAAGAATTTTACACAAATAGAAACCCTATAGTTGAAAGGATCATTGTAACTACTTGCAACTAGATAATGAAAGTGTATTAAGTGCAGAAATCAAAATTAGGGTTTTTAAACTATTTCTGACAATTTTCATGTCAAGGATAATCCATTATTTAATACATTAGTTATTAAAATAATAGTCTATATTGGATTTCATATTACTTATTTACATAACATAGTGTTTTACACTAATCTATTGTTTAACCCTATAAACTAAGATATCACATAGTTATTAATAACCTTAGTCAGAATCCCTAATTTTCAATTCAAATAGATCAAGCTATCATACATTATTAAAGTAATCAATTAGTGCACATGAATAATCAAAGTAACAAATTCCTGACTAGTATCTACCTCAAATTAGACTTACATGAAATCCCTAGTTTTTGTATTTTTGGTGGACTCTAAAATATTTAAAAAGATTATTTTAATGATATGAAAAATTATTAGAATAGTAATTCCTTATTTAATCATCATATATTAATTTAGATTTTTTTTGCTAAGGATTAAATTGAGTTCATATTCTTGATTTATTGCCATAGAACATGAGAGTACGAAAACTTGTGAATTTAATTCTTCGTTTGCATTTTATTGTTATATAAAAATACCCACTCACCTCTAAACATTCAATATTCGATGTCATTCCCAAAAAAAATCCCAATTGTAAATCTCTTCTTCAATTTAACCCTCCATGGTAAAGAATAAGACTGGTTCTTTCCCTAGAACCATATATTGGGGACATCAACATACATACGAGTAGATGGGATAGGACATTCCTCTAGTTCTTTTGCTCATGAGAAAACTCCAAATAATCACCCTACAGTGAAAACTATTATGAAGAGTAGGTGAAGCCAAACCTAAAACTTGAATCCCAACTATTGGGTCATATTATACATTGGTCATAAACCAAAGTAACCTCAATCTAGTAGCTACTCAGTCATAGAGAAAATAGTCAGCTGAATTCCCAATAGTCAGTCCAACTATCCAAGTTGACTAGGATCTATTCATCTACATAGGTCGTTTGAATACGTAGTAATCTACCTCCTATAGTTGGTCCAATTATCCAAGTTGAGTAGGATATAGTCATTTAAATAGGTTGTTCAACTACCTAGTTTCTTAGGGATTCTCACAAAAATTGTATCTCCCAAACCACATGTCTGCCCCCATAAGTTTGACTTTCTTAATAGTTGGCTAAAATCTTAAATACTTTGAATCCACATACATCAAATGCCAATAACTATATTTGTATGCAATCCAAACTAATTGGAATATATGTAAACATGTTTATATGTGTTCTAGGGCATATCTACCACTCTCTTCTATAAATATCATTTGATGTATTAGTTACATGGTTATGTCATTCCTCATCTCAACTTAGGTTTCATCTATGTATATAATTTCAACTGTTGAAACCCTTGTTTGATACTCGTAATATACTTGAATTTTAACCCAATTATATGTTGAAGTATGGTTTATTATGATTCAACTATCTAAAATTAGGTTCTTACACCCAATCATATACGTGACAGAATTGAGGATGTATTCAAATGGACTGTAGTAAGTATGCATCATATGCTGAATTAAGCCACATATATGAAATTAAGGGCCTTAAGTCCCAAGGTTACTTACTAAGTAGAAATTAGGTTGTAACAACTTGTCTATGGGAACACTGAACGACTTTACAAACTAACTAGCTAACTACTCAACTAGTCTCTCACAGCTGCTCTAACCATAATCAATGTGAGCACAATGGGTTGTTTGATCATCATTTTAATTTTCAGAGATAGTTCATTTGGCATCATTATTGGTATGACTAATAAAATGTATTATTATGGGAATATGTGCTACAACCCCAATTTTTGGGTTCAAAGTGATTGAAATGCAATTTCTCCAATAAAATGTATGATTATGAAATTGTATGATTTATGTGTAATGAGTGAATTTCTTTGATAATATTTCCTTTGAATGTATGATTACGTGGAGCCTAATGAGGTAGTAAGTCCAATGTGATAAAAATGAAAGAAAAGTTGAATGAAATCAAATAATGCATTAAAAAGGAAAAGAAATTAAGATAATGAAGAGATATATGTGGAATTCTTTGGAAAGTTGTATGATTGATCATCATTGATTAGATTTCTAATTCACATGGTTTCTAATGGTAAAAGGAATCCAAAGAAAGGATATAAATGAGTAAGAGAGAGAAAATATGAATAAAATATGCCTTTTTTAAGTGATAACTTGCATATGAAGAAACGTCTCTCATACTTTTGAATTTGGATCCTAAACTTGACACACAAGTATTTTAAGTCATTGAGGACTTTCCTTTCAAATTTGGGATTAATTGGAAATGTGGTTTGGGAGATACGATTTTTGTAAGAATCCCTAAAGTGGAGGGATTTCCATTAAATGTCACGATTTCAGTAAATAAGAAAGTCTATTTTTTTAGTCAAGTGGATAACATGTGTGGTTAGATCCTAGATCCAATGGAGCTTGGTCATCACCTAATTCCAAGTGGATTGGGAGACTAGAAGAATCTGTTACTCTAATTTTCTCATACTCTGGTTCGCGAGAGCTTTTAGAAACTCTCCCATTGAGATCAAGAGAGGATTGTGGACCAAACAATCCTAGGTTTGATATGATTTTAAGAAACCTAGAAGTTTTGCCCAAACCTACTTAGAACAGCAAGAGCCTTCCACAATCCAAGCTATATATATACCCTATGATCGCTTGGCAAGGTTCCGCGACACCTTTGGTCCCTTGCCCAGGCTTTAATTCAACACTGAAGGGACAAATTTCCCTTCTGTTCCATCTTCTCTGTCGAGGTAACTCCCCACCTACCACCTGATTCGAGCCTCCTCGATACAAATTGACCACATGTTCAAGTTCGGTGAGGTAAACCAAAGAGGGTCACATAGGTGCTTTCCTCCCAACGATCTAGAAGTCTAGAGTCAACCTCAGAGTTGACCCAACCCAGTAGGTTATTGCTTGCGGGGCTGAGGGAGCGATCTTGAAGCTGAAATTGGAGGAAAAGACCTCCTTACCCTCGACGCTTGTGAACAGAAACAAGGGAAAAAGAGCCCTTTTTCCATTTCCTGTTGTGCAGCTTGCTTGTGTGGAGTGCAGATGACGTGGCAGACAACCACTGGTCCAGTCGGGATCTGTGTGGACTCGAGCATATTTAGGTAAATGCTGACGTGGCATCTTTTTATTGGCCATAACTATTTTATTTGCAAAAATTATAGAAATAAATTGGTAACTCGGATGGAATAATGTTACATATGAAAGTTTATCATAAAAATGTAACGAATTCATTAAAAATATAATTGAATCCTAATTCTACTTACAATTTGAAAAGTATATAAAGTTGGCACCTTTAATACATTTATGAATGGAAAACCCTAGTTTTGATATTAATGATTTTTGGTAAAGATCTTTGGATACTTTGAAGCCAATTTTAGCCTTTTGTTAAATAAAGGAAGATTTAGATCTAAAAATATAATCTTTTTGCTTAATTGGCTCAATTTAGGGTTTCATGTGTATAAAGTGCATTAATGGGCCTAGAAACCCTAATTTTGGTAATTATGGATTTTAATGGTTTTAATTGTGAAAATCCATGAATAAAATAAAGATATGATGATCCTAAGACAAACTAATAATAAGGAATCCTTAATATGGATAATTTGAGTAATTAGGGTTTTTATGAGTAGAAAACCTATTTTAGGGTTTGTTGACCTAAAAAGGCTAAGGATTGAGAAATTGATCTAAGAAACCCTAATGGATCCTAATGATACTTAGCAACCTTGGAAAGGTGTCCCAAGTCAATAAGGATTTGTTTGGCATGTGATGGTAACAATTAGGTGTTACACATGTTTTTCGGATCAAGGGTTGATTGATTTGGTTTCTTAGCTTGCTTGATTGGACATCTAGTTGGTTTTGGATATCTTGCTTCTTTTGAGACTTCAAATCATGTATGTGGTTATGCTTATGGCTAATCTCTCTAGTTTCACAATGATTTTGAGGTTTTACCGGTTTCTTGAAATTAACTACTTGGTTGACTTTTATTTCATGCAACTATAAAGTGACTATGGCTAAAAAATATATATGTGCATAACTAGTTGAGATCCTAGTCCTCCTCTATAGATTTGAGTATTCTTTAGAAATGGATGACCTAGTTATTGGTCTACCCTTGGGGGTAGGATCATCAGGTAATCATGAGTTGATGTTTGGTCTACCTTTGGGTAGGATCATATGACTATAAAACTCTATGTCTTGGTCTACCTATAGGGTAGGATCAAAGGGGCTATTTAGGATCTACCATATGAGAAAGGTAGGATCCATGTCCACTGTAGGGACATCACAGAGGCAAGGATATGTTAGGATTGAGTAGTTATGTTTAAGACGTAAAGTTTGATCTATTAAGCAATAATTTGATTGCAATATGTTGTTACAAATAGATGCAACTTTTTGGTTCCCCCACATACCAATATAATTCATTATACTAACCGACGTTATGTTTGTCGGTGTTTTAGGCTACATGTAATTATATGCTTACCAGAAAGTGTATAATCCTTTAAAGTGATACTGAATGAATAAAGCTAAATAAAGATTGGAGGATTGTAGATAGATAGTTTCCTATCTGATTAAAGTTCCTCAAATCCTATATTTTTAAGGTATGTGAAAAGAAAATTCTTATACTATTTTAAGCTTAGTTGTGGTAGACATTATTAATTATTTTTTATTATTTGCAAAACCATTGATCCTATTTTGGGATAACATCTCTAGCTTCTTGGTCTTCCTTAATTGGGGGTTACCGAAGGGTGGGGCTGTTACAATTGGTATTAGAGCATGATTTTCCATATAATCTCTAATACTTATTAACTTTTACAAATTCCTTCGAGACCAAGGGAGTTAATAGAGGATTTTCCAAAGATGGAGGTGTCTAGAAAAGGATCACAATTTGGGGGCTGATAAGATTTTCCTCTGTCCCGCTAGTCGATCTACGAGGACTCCCAGAATCTGTGTGACTGCTTGGCTAAAATCATAGGATTTGACTTGAAATAAGATACCTCTAGGTTTCTCTCATTTGTCTTCTTGCCTTCTCTACCCCATTTCATAGAATAAATTTAAGTGCTTAGGGTTTCTCTCTCCACCTCCTCATGAGTTTGAGGGCTAAGAATAATAAGGATTAAGGAATCCTCCACCAAATAATAAAAAGCATGTAAGAAAGTTGTCATGGACATAAGCCTAAATGATGAAACTTAGACTGAGATTAGTTACATGCTTAAAATGCATGGCCTATGTTGTCATTCCCTCAAAAGAATGCCAAGATTAGACAATCTCATAGGAAGAGGAGGAGAGGGTTAGCCTTGGAGGAAGAAGCCTCTAGGGAGAGGAAGAGACATGATGCATCCTCTAAGGGTGATGCTCAAAACCTTAAGCAATGGATAGAGAAAGAGAAGACACGATGAATTGGATACCTTAGTCTTCCATGCATGCAAATATGTGTGAGTATGCATGAGAAACATAGACTATGTGTGGTTGTTTGATCCCTGGTGCCTTGTGGTGACTCGACCTTGGGTGGTCATGCCTGTTGAGGGTGAGAGATCACTCCCTCATTGAGAAGGTTAGAGGAGACCATATAGGAACCCTAACGGACATATATGAACAGAAAAGAGGCATGCACCTATGTAGAAGTGTGTGGTAGCAAGGCTAGTAGCAGGTTTTAGACCTGAGCTTGAGGGGTTATGCCTAATAGTTTGTTAGATAGGCATGCAAAGCTTTGGATGATCTTGGTCGAACGTAAGTTTTGATAGTATGTTTCACCCAGATAGGGATAAACGTGTATCCTTAAGAGCTTGACCCATCTTCTGAGAGAAAACCTCCTGTAGTAGGACCAGTGTGGGGTTAGCTCTAGAGAGAGAGTGAGAACCAATGAAGAAGGATGGAAACCTAGACTCTAAGACATGAGGAATCATGCAGAGGTTCGGTATGATATGGCCTAGAACACACAACCCTGAGTGGATGTATGTGGTTGCCTCATGCATGATCCTTGGAGGCTTTTTGTACCTTAGATGCCTTTAGAGGAACCAAAACCTAGAAAAGAGAAAGAGGCTTCATGAACGAACGTACAGATGATATGAGTGCCTACCTTCGAGGTGTAGGAAATAGAGTTCCATAGAACATGAAGAGGTATGGTAACGAGTTTTGAGGTCTCGCATTGTCCTTGTGTAGGACTCTACGGGTTGTTCACGTGGAAGAGTGTTAGGGAGTATGTACCATATCTTGTATAGGTTTGGTTCATGGTTGAACAGTTGAGTATGCAGTTTAGACACTCGATGTGTAAGGGGTGAACCTGGGTTCCTAGACCAAAGAGGGGAAGTAGTAGTACCTGATGCACATGATGCTCACAAGGATGATTGAGTTCATAGGATTCGAGTATGGCACCCCACATGTATTAGAGAAAAAAGGAAACCCCACTTGAACTAAGGTATATGTTTGATGAACCCCTCACATAGGTTGGTAGGTGTGAGATTGGTCCAACCTTGAGGAATGATGAACAACTATGACATACCAAGGAACTTAGAATGGTTTAATAGGTTGTCTTCTTGCTAGCCATGAGCATAAGTAGCATGATAGGGATACACATATACATGATGATGTAAACCTTGAAGATAAGAACGTTTTGTGACCTTTGTTTCTATCAAGAGATAGTTTTCTCCCGTCCTGGGAAGGGACCCTTCTTATTGGGGTGAGGACCAACTTTTGTTTAGGTTTGAGGTAACCTTAAGAGGTAACTTATAAGAGCTTGATGAGCTAAGTGTAATAGCACATTATATGAGCATGAATCTATAGACCCAGGTATGACCATATCTAAGGGGCATGAGGATATGTTGTCATGGAGGTAACCAATATGGGGCCAAACTGAGATAGGTAGGTCGCCACAATTCCTATGAAGGGATGCCAGGCTAACTATATATGAGAACCCAGAGAGATAGAGTTTCAGGTGAGGATTCAAGGGTGAGATGTGCTTGAGTATCAACAAAGGAGCTACAAGCTATGATGATATACTAAGTCAATACTAAAGTTAAGGAGGGATAAGATTGATGGAAGTAGGAGTTGTCTGTTCCCTTGATGCACAAGACCATAGGGTTAGGAGGTAACAACTACCTTTGCTCGAGCACCATGGGTTAGGAAGTTGGCCAAATTCATGAGTTCATGGGGCCTAAGGGGTAAATGTGAGAGGCACTCCCTATATGCATAAGGGAAAGATCACCCCAAAAGTACTGGCACCATAGAGACCTTGAGGGAATGACTACGGATTGAACATAAGAATGATGTTAAGACCCATTGGTGATGAGAAAAGTCTTCTCATGGGTATAGACACAGAAGTGAGATGTTCATGGTGTAGAGTCATGAGAAGTAAGTTTCAACTTAGACCGTAAAGTGTAATGGAAATGTGTGATGCACCATCTCTACTCTTGGAATGGGATGAACTTTGTATTTGGATTGCAGTGAAATGCTTATTTCATCTTGTTATGGGAGTGGGAGACATGACAATACAAATGCCATATACTAAGAGTAAAGGTGATATGAGTTGAAACTTGTCTATGATGACTGAGGATAGATAAAGTACCACACTCTTTTTTGAAGTATCTTGGAATGATGGTATGGAAGCATAGATGAACTGAAATCATCACATGAGGATATACTTGTCAAGATTAGTTTGGATTTTATGAGTTAGAGATTTGGGTTTGATAATTGAGATGATGGATGAAAGAGCTTGAAGTTTACCTGACTCAGATAGATCCAAACCCAAGATAAGGATGACAAGAGGAGTATCTGGAAGATTATGTCTTCTCTTTCATCTAACACACAAGGAATATAATACATTAATGAGATGTTCCTAGCTGAAAACAACTCAGGTGTATAGCTGTCTTGTCTAGCCAATGGGTAGAGATGAAAGAGATCGCTAGGTAGACCCTGCAATTGTTGGAAGACTAGACCTGTATGGCTAAAATCTAGATACAACCAGACCTGTTGGTTGAGTTAGTGGTTGCCCAGTTAGCCTAGAACTTAATGAGATGGAAATTTGGTTAGAGAAACCTTAGAGGCACCTCTCAGGAAGAGTAGGTGGTGAAATCCACTACTAGAGTGTTTTAGGGTTTCTGAGAAATCACCCTGGAAGAATCATGTGGTGCAAGAAGCTCATGATTCTAAGTACACCGTACACCTTGGTACTACCAAGATAGTTAAGGTTTGCAACGGTACCTGGAATAAGGAAGAATATAGAGGTGCATGTAGCCAGTAGCCATACATGCCAGAGGGTGAACGCCAAACACCAGTAACTCAGTAGATTGCTACAGATAATGAGGAGTCCCCAAGGGGGGATGGGAGAAGATCACCATGTACATTGTGGTGGGTCTCCTCTGGACCAAGGGAGGTCATGATGCAATATGGGTTATGGTAGATCTCCTTACCTAGTCAAAACATTATCTTGCCTAAGAGAGCGTTGACAGTGTTACAGATCTGGTTGAACCATATATATATGAGATAGAAGATGTTCAACTGCACAATAATCCAAGTTCAAATATTCTTGAGCGTGGCCTTAAGTTCGCTTCCATGTTGTGGATGTAGATACATGAAGAACTGGATACTAGATTGAAGTTTAGTATTGCATGTCACCCCCCTGAGTGATGTACAATCAAAAGAGTATGATCCAGACTTTAGAAGGTCTGATGAGAGCATTTGTGCTCATTCAGGATGATTCATGGGAGCAGTTCCTGCCCCTATGAGTGTTTGCTTATTATGACAGCTATCAGAGCCAGTATCGGGATGTATGAAGCTCTTTATGGGAGGCAATGTCAGACAATGCTTCACTAGGGTGATGCGGGTGAGCGAACCTTGTAGAGATCAGAGAAACCATAGTGTATGTAGATGAAGTCATTTTGACCAAGTAATGGCTAAAGGAAGCTAAGGATCGATACGAGTCGTGCACTGATGCGAAGTAGACTGGCTTGTAGTTCACTGTGGGTGAGCATGTGTTTTTGGAAATCTGACTCCTCCTAGCTATAACTAAGATTAAGAGGAAAGGTGAGTCCCTTATACATGAGTTTGTTTAATATTTTGAAGCATATTGGTGGAGCTACTTATGTTTGACCTTACCCCTTAGGAAACTATGATGTATGATGTGTTCCATGTGTCTGATCTATAGCACTATGTGACATACCCGAGCCATGTGCTAAGCATTAAACCTATTGAACTCCAGGGAGGCAAACTTACCCTGAGTCACCTATGAGGGTACGAGATACCAAGGTGAGAGAGAGCTCAGGAGTAAACAATAGAGATGATGAAGGTTCTTTAGAAGCATCATGGAGAGGATGAAGCCACATGGGAGCTGATGATGGACATGGAAAGTCTTATCCTGAATTGTTTGTATGTTTGGTGAATTTTTGAGGGCAAAATTCCTATAAGAGGGGAAGGATGTTACCACCCCAATTTTTGGGTTCAGAGCGATTGAAATGCAATTTGTCCAATAAAATGTATGATTATGAAATTGTATGATTTATGTGTAATGAGAGAAATTCTTTGATAATATTTCCTTTGAATTTATGTTTTCGTGGACCCTAATGAGTTAGTAAGTCCAATGTGATAAAAAGGAAAGAAAAGTTGAATGAAATCAAATAATGCATTAAAAAGGAAAAGAAATTAAGATAATTAAGAGATATATGTGAAATTCTCGGGAAAGTTGTATGATTGATCATCATGGATTATATTTTGAATCCACAAGGTTTCTAATGGTAAAAGGAATCCAAATAAAGGATATAAACGAGTAAGAGAGAGAAAATATGAATAACATATGCCTTTTCAAGTGATAACTTACATATGAAGAAATGTCTTTCATACCTTCAAATTTGGGTCCCAAACTTGACACACAACTAGTTTAAGTCATTGAGGAATTTCCTTTAAAATTTTGGATTAATTGGTCATGTGATTTGGGAGATATGATTTTTGTAAGAATCCCTAAAGTGGAGGGATTTCCATTAAATGCTATGATTTCAGTAAATAAGAAAATCTATTTTTTTAGTCACGCGGATAACCAATGTTGTTGGATCCTATATCCAATGGAGACCAGTCATTTCCTAGTTCCAGGCGGATTGTGAGACTGGAAGAATATGTTACTCTGATTTTCTCATACTTTGGTTCGCGAGAGCTTTTGGAAACTCTCCCATTGAGATCAAAAGAGGATTGCGGACCAAACAATCTTAGGTTTGATAGGATTTTGAAAATCTAGAAGTTTTGCCCAAACCTGCTCGGAACAACAAGAGCCTTCCGTAATCCAAGCTATATATATGCCCAATAATCACTTGGCAAGTCGATCACATGGTGCGTGAGGTGCCGCGGGACCTTTGGTCCCTTGCCTAGGCTTTAATTCGACATTGAAGGGACAAATTCCCCTTATGTTCCATCTTCTCTACCGAGGGAACTCCCCACCTACCGCTTGATTCGAGCCTCCCCGAGACAAATTGACCACGTGATCGAGTTCAGTGAGGCAAACCGAAGAGGATCATGCAGGTGCTTGCCTACCAACAATCTAGAAGCCTGGAGTCAAACTCGGAGTTGACCCAGCCAAGTAGGTTGTAGCTCGCCGGGCAGAGGGAGCGAGCTTGAAGATGAAATTGGAGGAAAAGACCTCCTTGCCCCCGACGCTTGTGAAGGGAAACAAGGGTAAAAGAGCCCTTTTCCGTTTACTACTGTGTGGATTGCTTATGTGGAGTGTGGATGATGTGGAAGAAATCCACTGGTCCAGCCGGGATCTAAATGGACTCGAGGATATTAAGGTAAATGCTGACGTGGCATCGTTTGATTGGCCATAACTATTTTATTTGCAAAAATTCTAGAAATAAATTGGTAACTCGTATGGAACAATGTTATATATGAAAGTTGATCAAAAAAATGCAAGGAATTCATTAAAAATATAATTGAAGCATGATTCTACTTACAATTCGAAGAGTATATAAAATTTGCACCTTTATTGCATTTATGAATGGAAAACCCTAATTTTAATATTAATGAGTTTTGGTAAAGATCTTTGGATACTATGAAGCCAATATTAACCTTTTGTTGATAAAAAGCAATATTTATATCTTAAAAGATAATCTTTGTGCTTAATTGGCTCAATTTAGGGTTTCATGTGTATAAAGTACATTAATGGGTCTAGAAACCCTAATTTTGGTAATTATTACTTTTGATGGTTTTAATTGTGAAAATACATAAATAAAATAGAGATATGATGATCCTAAGCCAAATTGATAATAAGAAATCCTTAATATGAACAAGTTGAGTAATTAGGGTTTTTATGAGTAGAAAACCTATTTTAGGGTTTGTTGACCTAAAAAGGCTAATGATTGAGAAATTGATCTAAGAAATCCTAATGGATCCTAATGATACTTAGAAACCTTAGAAAGGTGTCCCAAGTCAATAAGGATTTATTTGGGATGCGATGGTAACAATTAGGTGTTACATATATTTTCAGGATCAAGGGTTGCTTGATTTGGTTGTTTAGCTTGCTTGATTGGACATCTAGTTGGTTTTAGATATCTTGCTTCTTTTGAGACTTCAAATCAGGTATGTGGTTACGCTTATGGCTCTAGTTTCACGGTGATTTTTGAGGTTTTATCGGTTGCTTGAAATTAACTGCTTCATTGACTTTTATTTCATGCAACTATAAAGTGACTGTGGCTATCACCATAAATATATGTGCATAACTAGCTCAGATCCTAGTCCTTCTCTGTATTTTTTAGTACTGGTGAGAAATGAATGACCTAGTTATTGGTCTACCCTTGGGGGTAGGATCATCAGGTTATCATGAGTTGATATTTGGTCTACCTTTGGTAGGATCATACGACTATACAGCTTTATGTATTGGTCTACCTACATGGTAAGATCAAAGGGGCTATTTGGGATCTATCATATGAGAAAGGTAGGATCCATGTCCACTGCAGGGACAACACAGAGGCAAGGATATGTTAGGATTGAGTAGTTATGTTGAAGATGTAAAGTTCGATCTGTTAAGTAATAATTTGATTGTAATATGTTGTTACAAATAGATGCAACCTTTTACTTCCCCCACATATCAGTATAATTCATTATACTAACCGACGTTTTATTTGTCAGCGTTTTAGGTTACATGCAGTTATATGCCTACCAGAAAGTGGATCATCCTTTAAAGTGACATTGAATGAATAAAGTTAAATAAAAATTGGAGGATTGTAGATAGATAATTTCTTATCTGGGTAAAGTTTCTCAAATTTTATATTTTGTAAGGTATGTGAAAAGAAAATTTTTATCCTGTTTTAAACTTAGTTGTGGTAGAATTTATTAATTATTTTTTATTATTTACAAAATCATTCATGTTTTAAAATAACAGCTCTAACTTTTTGGTGTTCGTTAATTAGGGGTTACCGAGGATGAGGTCGTTACAATATGAATAGGCAATTTTCTCGGTCCCCTTCCACCTTTTCTTTCCCGTGACGGCATTCTCTGTCCCTAATTCACTTGCTGCACCTGTCTATCTCCATACATCTCGGCAATGGGTGGTAAGGGACAGAAAGGGGATACCAAGTAGGGACATGAGATTAGGTTCGTCTTTATCCCTCCCCTAAGCGCTATTTCTTCATTGACTAACTAAAATGTGTCCCTCCCCTCTCTTCCCTGCCTTTATCGGACAACCAATCATAAAATTAGCACAAGGCAGCAAAAATATTATAAATGGTATTGTTTTCCTTCTACGAAACGACATTTAGATATGATCCACAGCTAGCTTAAATTTTGCTGACTGGGCCATCTATCAATATTGTGACAGGTCATTGTTCCTCGGATCAACTTCTGGCAAACCAAGTGACGTTCAGCTTCATGTTTATTTCCGATAAGGATTCGATAAAGCTATTTAACAACGTGATCACTTGTAGATTACTTCAAATCAGTCAAACGTTATATATTCGCTGGTGGGGCAAGAACACCATCAAGATATGACATTATGGGCAATGAAACCTGAGGTTGCTATCTCAGAAGTAAGCAGAAAACTATTCTGGGGACCATGCTAAATGTGGCATCCACCTAAATAAGGTCTCGAATCTGGCGGTAAAGCTGTTTGAGGTAAGAAACAAAGTGATGTGCACCATCTGAATGACTGTTCAATGTTTTCAAAATTAAAGAGTTGGTGCGATTATTCTCCCCTAAAGTTCAACGTTCTCTCCAATTACGAATACTTTACTCCTTGTCATTACCGACCCCTTGCAAAACTGAATTACACTTTGTTTCTGTAAAAAGAAAGTTCAGAAAAATCGAAGCCACTGAATATACTCAGGATGTGAACTTACCCAAAAAAATTGAAGATTATACATTCAACTGGGTATCTTTATTCCTAAGAAAATTGAAGATTATACATTCAACTGGGTATCTTTATTCCTAACGATTACTTGAACTGTATATAAGTTGATATGTAGTCTGCTCAGGGAAGGTTTGGATCATGTCCATATCACAGAAGAGGGTATAAATTCGACCGCTACTAGTGAATGCCATCGAAGACGGTGTAATCAGACTATTGATTACCTAGGGCAAGTCAAGCATCAATTATGAACCAAACAGAAGAAGCGTATACCCATGTCACGCGATCTAAACTGCAATAAAATCTGCTGTTAATGCTGTTCCGCTTGCTTTTGCAGATTATCTCATCCTTACATTTATATAAGAAAACCCCACCCCTAAAAAAGATAAAAAAGCCTTTCAACGAAGGAGATTTATTGCAACACGGCGGCGTGTTTGCAACAGCGAAATTGGACTGATCTAAACTCGGTGGCCAGCCCAAATCCTTAAATTGTTCCATTGCCACCAAATAACGGTCATGAATAACAACTATACTATGGGTTTAATCTTTCCATCATTTTTCTTTATCAATAAGTATTCAAATATGTGGTATTTAATTAAAAATTAATTGGTCATGGGTGAAGAGACCACACACCTTATAAACCCGAAGATCACCCCTAAGTTCAGCGGTGTGGGACTATTCTATTATCCCCCTCAAGTGTAGTCACCTTTGTATACTTATACTTGTTATTTTAGGTAGGGTGTGGTCCTCTTGTCTTGTGAGGTCCGCTCAAATACCATGTTAAAATATGTAGTATTCAATCCAAAAATAATTGGTCATAGGTGAATGGACCACACAAGTCCCACGACCACCCCTGAACTCAATTGTGGGACTATTCTAACAATAAGTACGAGTAAATAACTCAGCGGACTGACCATAGACCATGTTCAATATCAATAAGTGAAACAACATTAGTTGTCCGCTCTTCAGTTGGACATTAAGGGTTGAGGAAGGCAATCACTCGTTCTTAAAATCAAAACCAGTATTCTTAAAATCAAAAAATTTGGTTGAAAAAGTGGGAGAGCTCCACGAGTTGTCCTGTAGCTGGACATTATATATATAAATCAATAATTCATGAAATAAATCATATTATCTGCTACTAACTAGCTTGATCCTTTGTATTCGTTTTGCATTATGATGTAATAAAGTACCCAATAAATGAAAGAATGGTGTAATGCCTAAATCCGTTCAAGTTTTCTTGTACCAGCGACACATTCTCTCCCAGCTTCCATATACGTTGTTGGAACATCCAAACCGTTCCAGACACGGAAATTTCCTTAAAGGGAGAGGTCAAAATTCAGGTGGCTTCTTAATATTTTTTTATATATCTTACAACAAATTACTTCTTTTTTCTTTTTGTGGAAACCAGAGTTTATTTATTCTCCTGTACTCTGGACAGGCCAAATGGTCGAGACATTGACATGTAGTTCATCTAATGGCCATAGTGGCGCATTACAATTAAAGGAAATAGAACTGCGGGAATGTAAAGTGGATTTGGCTATTTTGTCTGCGATCTGGTTAAGATCTCTAGGAACATAGATGACCCAAAGATTGTTCAGATCGGCCTTGGAGACGTGGAATTTTCTCTAGAGTTGCTGGAGCTTCGGTGAGTGACATGTTATCTGGTTTACCAGCTGCACCGTCAGGCTGGAGTCAGAGAGAATAACGACATTCTGCAAAAAAAATTCCCGACATATAGAGGATGTTGTAACAATGGTTGTTAGCTCTGCATGGAGGATAGAGGTTGCGTTGAGGAAGGCACCCTCAACGGAGACGAAATGGCCAGAGGTAGTCGTGATATGAATGTCTATAGCAGTGTCCTTGGATGCACTATTAAAGACAACGTCCACGAAGATGAGGAAGTCTACCAGCCCCGGACAAGCAAGGACTGGTGCTCGATGGCGGATGCAGTTCGTGAGGGATGCCTGTTGTCAAGGATGGACTTCGTTCTTTCTAGAATAAATGCCATTTGAGACTGAATAGAAGGAGCAGTGTGTTCATGTATTTGCTTATTTCTGGTGTTCCATATATGCCAACATGCTACAATATGTAAAATAGAAGAGTCAGGCGTAGCATTGTTGGGCGAGATAATCCAGTTGACCCAGCCATCTTCATCCAGCTGATATGAACTTGACGGTATAGAGAGTTTTGCCCAGATCCGTGCACTAAAGGTGCAGTCCCTTAGGCAATGCAGTAGAGTGTCCTCGTTGTTATTGCAAAGGGGGCACAGAGTATCCACATCGATGTGTCTCCGCTTCTTTTCAACATTTGTAAAAAGGGCGTGATGCTGAAGAAGCCATAGGAAGAGCTTTAGTCGCTCGGGTATATGTTGTCTCCAGATGGACTTCCATTCACCAACGTTAGATTGGTGAGCTTCCTCTTTAATCCAGATATACGCTGCTTTGGCAGTGAGATTGCTGAGGCTATCATGTGGCCAGAACCCAAAGGTCCTGTGTAGAATCACTACCTAGCGGGGGGATATGAGATATAATGTTGTGTGTTGCAGGTGGCATGAAGTTAGTGATGAATGAGAGGTCCCACTCACAGCAATCCAATCTCAGAGAACTGACTTAGATGTTGGTATATATATGTCTATAGAGCCATCCCAAGTGATTGCATGGAGTCGGATATTAATTAATTAATTAATGTGATTATTTGGTTAATTAATGAATTCCAGAATATTCTAATTAATCCACGAGCGTTTTAATTAACGCAGTGTTTCTGTTTACCAATGAGTTTAGGAAACTCTACTTCCCTTTGTCTCCTATTTAAAGGAGGTTGACGGCCGATATCTATATAAGATATCGAGAGAGGCTTTTCAGTTTACACTCACGTACGTAAACCCTAGCTGTCACCGTCCTTAAGAGAGAAAGGAGAGCAACGTGCCACTAGCACGTCGCCGCACAGACACGACTCCTTCCCGCCGATTTAGGAAGCGCGATGTGGAGTTCCAATCCATCTGCGTGGGCGAAGTAGAGACACAGACGCTGAGGTGCCTGCGTTCGGAGGACATCAACGACCATCCGTACGCATTACAAGAGCGTACGTCACCGCACGAAAGGAGCGCCGCCGGATCTTCCTACGACAGCAAATGGGAGAGAAGTTTTGTCCGTGTAGACAAGCGTCGTTGCACACCTTTGTGCAGCGGGACATCGCCGGACTTACTCCGCGATAAATTATATCCCGCAAACACTCCTTCTAAATACACTGTTGTCGACGAGATCATGTTTCATGTTGCGTAGATTTTGTTGCTTCCGCCGCACATGTTTTCTCTACAAAACCCAACAGTGGTATCAGAGCAACGTCGATCTACGACGTATTTGGATTCATTTCGATATGATCAAATTATTATATACTGTTTTTATGTTGCATACGATGCGAATTAAACCTGCTAATGTGTAAATCTAAACCTAATTCCACATACGCTGCAGGCTTCTGTTTTTGACGTTTTGGACGGGGTCGACTATGGAAAATATTGATTTTCCTAAGTGCACGGAAGTAAAATCCCCGCACAGGGGCGCTGCCCCTGTGTACCCCGCATAGTCTGCGTGGGAGTCAAAAATTTATTTAATGGGGAATG
This sequence comes from Alisma plantago-aquatica, assembly GCA_963693085.1. NCBI lineage: Eukaryota > Viridiplantae > Streptophyta > Magnoliopsida > Alismatales > Alismataceae > Alisma > Alisma plantago-aquatica. The sequence goes on from OY856409.1 coordinate 53,069,510, forward strand.
TCCCGCATTACAAGTATCACAATTTTAATATGTATATACATATATGTAGATATACCTATGATAGCATACACGTCGCCTTTAAAATATGTTTTATGTGGTGAATGCATGCACTTTTATGGCCTAGTATCCCCTTTTGTGAATGTTGTGAATGAATGTGGATGTCAATCTTGTAGATATGTTTGTTTGTGAATGTTATGGATGTACAATGGTTGCATATGGATCCATTGTATAAAGTATTCGGCTTGCATGCCGAGCCTCATCTCTTATTTCAAAGTGTAATTAATTCTTTCCCTTTATATTTGTACTCATATGATGTAATAGAGATAGGATTAGTTTTAGTTTTCATAAACTTGATGTAAGGAGACCACTTGAAGATCCAACTCCAAAGAGTGTTCATGGAGAAGCACCATGAAGATCTAATTCCAAGAAGCAACCTGAAGATCCAACTCCAACGAGCGTCCATGGAGAAGCAACAAGAAGATCCAATTCCAAGAAGCAACTTGAAGTTCCAACCTCACAAAGCATCCATAAAGTAGTTCATTATAATGTTGATCATTACAAGCTTACATGTTGATTCACAGGTGTTTCATGAGATGCATAAGACCATAGGTGGATCGTCATCCTTTGTTTCTCCAAAGGATTATAATAGTACGACCATAAGAGGTGTATTTGTGTTTGTGATTACATGTCTATCATTTGTGATTGTGGATATAGTAGTATATGATACATACTATAAGTATGCGGTGTTTGGATATGTATATGTATTAATAAAACCCCTCAATTAATAATATTAAGTTTTAGTTGTCTTCCATAAAGTAACACACATGAAAAGCTTAATCGACTATGTGTGGGTACGCCTCCGCGAGGTACACTGTCTATCTCGTGGAAGTGTGATGTTGGGTGTGTGGGTCTGCCTCCATAGGGTGCACAGTCATCATGTTGGCTTATGGATTGGACTTAACTAGGGAACCTTGATAGGATCAAATACCTAGAGGCACATAGATGCATCATGGCAAGGAGTTGTGCATGATCATCTATCCAAGAGTTGCATATGATGCAATTGGCAAAAGTTGCCTACCTTAGTATTTGGTCTTTGACGCCGGCGTTGGCTGGACATTGATCCAATTATTTTGGATCTTGTCTCACTAGAAGGTTGTATGTTGCAATCTTCCGAGTTGATAGTGAGGGCTATCAATTTGAATAAAATAGTGGGAGCATAATTAATTAAAGGCCTAATTAATCTTGTTTATCAAATCTTTACAAGTCAAAATGTTTTGGACTAAATGCAAATTTTTATTTTGTAGCAATCAAATGGCAAACAACACTCACACTTTCTCATTGTGATCGGTCCTTGAGAAGGACAAACTTACCGGAACTAACTTTCAAAACTGGTTTAGGATGTTGAGAATTGTTCTCACTCATGAGCGTAAGCTCTATGTCCTTGAAACACCAGAAGCAGCGGAACCCGTCGTAAATGCACCCAAGGTTGAAAAGGATGCTTACAAGAAGCACCTTGATGATATCGTGGATGTCAAGTGCCTGATGTTGTGCTCAATGAACTATGAGTTGCAAGAGTAGCATGAGAACATGAATGTCATGGAGATGGTAGCACATCTCAAGAACATGTATCAACATCAAGCAAGACAGGAGAGATATGATGTCTCAAAGGTTTTGTTCAGGAGCAAGATGAAAGAGGGAGACTCAGTTGGCACCCATATACTCACTTTAATTGGGTACATTGAAAGCCTATCCAAGTTGGGATTTCCCCTAGGTCAAGAGTTGGCCATTGATGTGATTCTACAATCATTGCTTGAATTATATAATCATTTTGTCATGAACTACAACATGAACAATTTTGACAAGTCATTGTCAGAATTGTTGGGCATGTTGAGGACAGCTGAAGCACTGATGAAGAAAGAAAAGTGCAAGTCTGTGATGATGATAAAAAAGGCAAAGGGAAAGTCAAAAGGAAAAGGCAAGGCTAAGAAAGGTTCTAAAGTCGGGCAGAAGCCAAAGTCATCCGCGCTCAAAGCTGAAGGTGGGATCTCCAAAGAAGGCAGTTTTCACTATTGTCACCAGGCTGGACATTGGAAAAGAAATTGTCCTCTCTACCTGGAGGAACTGAGGAAGAAGCAGGGGATAGAGATATCCACTTCATGTATATACGTTATTGAGATAAACTTAAATATTTCTTCATCATGGGTATTGGATATCGGATGTGGATCTCACATATGTTCTAATATGCAGGATCTGATAAGAAGTAAGCCTTTACGAAAGGGCCAAGTTGAGCTGCGGTTCACTAATGGAGCAAGAGTTGCTGCCACCACAGTTGGAGTTATTAGTTTATATTTGTCTACAGGCCTTGTAATAGAATTAGAGAATTGCTATTATGTACCTGCCATTAATAGAAATATTACTTATGTATCTTGTATGGACAAGAGTGGATTTGAATTTCACATTAAGAATGGAATTACTTCTATTTCTAAAGATGAGATCTTTTATGGAAATGCCCCTACATTTTATGGTATCTACTTGTTAGAACTTGAGACTAGCATATAAAATATAAATACTAAAAGGTTAAAACTTGACAACTCAAACAAAACATTCTTATGGCATTGTCATCTTGGGCACATAAACGAGAAGCACGTATCTAGACTCCATAAGGATGGTTATCTAGACTCTTTTGATTTTGAATCATTGGAGACATGTGAGGCATGTTTATTAGGGAAGATGACCAAGACTCCTTTCACTGGACACAATGAGAGAGCCGGTGATCTGCTAGGGCTCATACATACTGATGTATGTGGACCTTTTAGATCAAATGCTAGAGGAGGATATCAATACTTCATTACTTTTATTGATGACCTCACACAAGAGACGGTTGCGGATTCTACAATAGAGGTCGAATATATTGCCGCATCTAATGCTACAAAGGAAGCTGTGTGGATCAAGAAGTTCATTTCTGAGCTTGGAGTGGTTCCAAGCACTGGTGATGCAATTGAGTTGTTTTGCGACAACAACAGAGCAATTGCACAGGCTAAAGAACCAAGATCGCACCAACGTTCCAAACATATTCTATGGCGGTTCCATCTCATACGAGAGATCGTACAATGAGGATATGTGAAGATTTGCAGAGTATCTATAAAAAGCAATGTGGCTGACCCGCTCACAAAAGCACTTTCACAGCAGAAACATGACGGACATGTTCGATCACTTGGAGTGAGATTCATGAGTGATTGGGTATAAGTGCAAGTGGGAATCTGTTGGTATGTATGTCCATAGAGACTATCATTCGATGATTGTAATGGGATACTATGTAAACGATTTGTAATGCTACATTGATCATATCAATAAAGGCAAGTTTCCAATCTATATGTTTGTGTTTTATATTGTGAGTTGACCATAAAACTTATAGATGTCTATAGAATAATATACTCAATGACATATGTCTTCGGGTTGATGACCTGAATAGTGAGATCATATGTATGCTAAGAGTATGTATTCTTGTTTTGTCCCTAATCAGTTGTTATTGTGGAAATATCCATAGACATCAATAACACATAAGATTAGAATGTATGTTGGTTGATGGAAGAATCTCATTTTCCATGATATGGAGATATCAAACCAAATACATAGATACTTGTTAGAGAACAGTGTATCAGATAGACCCACCTTGAGAGTGACACATGGATACCATGATTGGTAGTTAGAGTCACATCTAATAATGATGGTGGTGATTGTGGTTCTTAGACCTGAAGTCACTACACTTATCACAGGTCGTTCAGTATACTTTGACATCATCTACCGTGGTCCTAAATAAGGATTTCCATAAAGATGGTGCTTGGGTGCACTGTGACACATGGGGATGACTGTGAGTGATGTAGATGGAATTTGTCCTTCATACGGGAGATTGATATTCCGGCCACTTGATAAGAGAGACTGAGAAATGCATGGCCATGCTGATGTGAGTCAATATGTAATATTGAGCTTACATATATCTTAGACAGACTGCTCTAGTTCAAGGAACATGGATTGAACGTTGAAAAGGATAACAATTCCATGACTTGAGTTCAATCTGGATATCAGTGACAAAGGAACTATACAATCACTGTAATGCTAGTCATGAATGATAGGTTAAGTTGTTCTCCAACTTCTCGAAATACTTGAGTGGCAATGAAGTCTTGCAAGATGCCAATCATTGCTTGTGAAATCAAATATGATTATGGATATCACTGCCAACGTAATTGGGAGCCTACCGGGTCACACACATAGGATGTGTTGGAATAGGAGTATAATTGTGGATTTGATTGAAATTGCTCCAAATCACATTGATTACTAAAATGTTTATGTAATCGATTAGAATAATATTGGACTGACTGGCTCTAAGTGTAAGTGGGAGTCTGTTGGTATATATATTCCCATAGAGCCATCCCAAGCGATTGCATGGAGTCGGATATTAATTAATCAATTAATGTGATTATTTGGTTAATTAATAAATTCCAAAATATTCTAATTAATCCACGAGCGTTTTAATTAACGTAGTGTTTCTATTTTAATTAACGTAGTGTTTCTGTCACCGTCCTTAAGAGAGAAAGGAGAGCAACATGCCGCTAGCACGTTGCCGCACAGACACGACTCCTTCCCGCCGGCTTAGGAAGTTTGATGTGGAGTTCCGGTCCATCCGCGTGGACGAAGTAGAGATGCAGACGCTAAGACGCCTACGTTAGGAGGACATCAATGACCATCTGTGCGTGTTACAAGTAGCGTACGTCACCGCATGAAAGGAGCGCCACCGAATCTTCCTACGACAGTGAACGGGAGAGAAGTTCCATCCGTGTAGACAAGCGTCGTTGCACACCTTTGTGCAGTGGGTCATCGCCGGACTTGCTCCGCGATAAGGTATATCCCGCAAACACTCCTTCCAAATACGTTGTTGTCGACGAGATCATGTTTCGGGTTGTGTGGATTTTTTGCTTCCTCCGCACATGTTTTCTCCACAAAACCCAACACTATATGTCTTTAAGATCCGAAGGGACGGTCCAGGAGGGGTCTAGGCTCATGACAGACTCTCCATCTATCCATTTATTCAACCAAACATTAGTGTTGATGCTAGAGATAATAGATTTGTGACATTGACTAGTAATAGTATCCATATGCCTCTTGAAAAAGGCCCAGACTGAAGAGCAAGGCTTTTTGGTGATCTGGTTGCCCCGCATATATTTTTCCTTGAGGACTTTCACCCAGATAGCAGGGTGGTTGTTGAGGAAGAACCACACATTCTTAAGCATAAGGGTTGCATTTTGCTCGCGAGCGTCTTTAATGCCTAAACCACCCAGGTCTTTATGATTTGTTACTTTCTTCCAAGACACCAAAGAAAGCTTCTTCTGCTCTCTACCCCCCAGACCATATGAAGTCCTTGATGTGCTGATTAATATCATCGCATAGAGACGGAGACAAGCGCACTATTTGCATAGTGTATGAAGGTATAGTCTACAAGGTGGCCTTCTCCAGAGTCACCCTTCCTGCCAGCGAGAGGTGGCGTGCAACCCAGCTTGATATACGGTCATTGGTGTTTGATACTAGGTGTTGATGTGTGCTCTTGTTTATGCGACGGTGGAGGATGGGGACCCCCAAGTACCGTCCCAGGTCGTTTGTGCTATTGATGCCAATGGCCTCATAGAAGGCACATTTTTCAGGCCTGGAGGTATTTGCAGAGAAGAAGCAATGGGACTTGTCCTTCGACACAACTTGGCCAGATACTTTACTGAAATTGTTGAGGGTGTCAAGAATGATTTGTGATTGCTGCACATTGGATTCAGCCGTGAGAAGGATATCATTCGCAAAGAAAACATGAGAAAGAGGTGTCCCATGTTTGGTAAGCACAATTGGCTTCCAAAGGTTGTTGTTTATTGTTGTATTAATGGATTGTGAGAACCTCTCCATACAAAGAAAAAAGACGTAGGGGCTGAGGGGATTGCCTTGTCAGATGACTTTCACTAACTTAAATGCCGGTAGAGGTGCTCCTTCCCAAAGGATAGAAGTGATGCCGCTGGAGATAATGTTCATGATTAAAGTAACCGTGATGGAAGGGAGACTAGTCTTGCACATAGTATCTTTTATGAAAAGCCAATCCATACAATTGAAAGCCTACAAAAGGTCTAAATTTATGCTGACCCACTTTTTTCCTGATTTATTCTATCTCATAGAGTGCATCACTTCTTGCACTAGGAGGATATTATCACTAATACACCTTTCGGGTATGAAACTAGATTGATTCTCGGAGACCCAGAATGGGAGGTAGGGTTTTATTCTCTCCACCAGGATCTTGGAGATGAGCTTGAAGCAAGAGTTGTTTAGAGAGATAGGTTGTAGTTCTGCACATCTTTGTGGATGCTTCACTTTTGGTATGAGGACCATATAAGATTCTGCAAGTTTGTCATCGATCACCCCCATGTTAAAAGCTTGATAAACCATATGAATAATTGAAAGGCCTATCATGTACCATTGGCTATGGAGGAATTCATTATTGACATTGTTGGGGTCAGGGGCTTTGGACGACACCATCAAGAAGAGTGTCCTATGAATTTTGTCATGTCTAGGGGAACATGCGATGAAATTAAGGGATTGCGGGGGAAGAGCTTGTAAAATACCAACATAAGCATGGGTATGATAGCTATGAACATTGTCATAGTCCCTTTGTGCCATGAGACAGTGGAAATGGTCCAAAATGACCTCTTGAATATCAGCAGGTGATTTGACCCAAGCACCATCAACGTTCCTCAATCTGTTGATTCTTGTGGCTTGTCGACGGGCTTTAACGTAAGAGTGGAAAAACTTTGTGTTACCATCGCCGCATTGCAGTCACTGGATATGCGTCTTTTATTTCCAATCGAGCTCTTCGGCGAGGAGAATATTGGAGTGTTTCTCTTGCAAGCTAATGGAAAGTAGATTGTTAGCAATACTTGGTTTTACACTGTCAGTTACCCGGCATCGGTCGAGGTTGGACAGAATGGTAGACTTGTGCTTGTTCTTTTATTTATGAGATTTATTCTCCCATTTTAGAACTACATTTTGAAAAGGGGGGAGGGCGTCGAGAAAAGTCTTTGAATTGTCCCAGAGGGTCATGATAGACTTGTTGAACGCTGGTAGAACCTTCCAGCTAGCCTTTGTTCAGAAAACAGTAGGCCTAGCTTCCGCATCCGGTAGGCTCGATAGCAGTATAGGATTGTGGTCTGATTGAAGCCTAGGAAAAACCAATGTGTTAAACCCCCCTTCAGCCGTGAGCCATTGATCGTTCGATAGGACTCTATCAAGTTTTTCAAGCAAATGGTGATGCTTGAAGGTGTAAAAGTTCCCATTTGTCTTTACTTCAGCTAGGCCTATCCTTTGGAGCATTGTGTTGAAGAGGCAACTGTTTGCTTTATCAAAATGCTTTCCACCCTTCTTCTCTGAGAAATCAAGCATAGTGTTAAAATTGCCCAAAATCGCCCAGGTGTTAGATACTTGCTCTAAAAGCTCGATCAATCTTGGCTAGATGAGCTTCTGCTTTGAAGGTTTAGGATTACCATAAACTAAAGTTGCATGCCAGGCCTTGTTTGCTCAGAAATGAATAAACTGCCTATGGTTCTTGAGTATCTCAACATGACATTGAACGTGATCCCATAGAATCCAAATACCGCCAGAGAATCCTAAAGCCTCTACACGGTGAGAGGAGGGGAATCCAAGTTTCTTAATGACATTGTCAGCAAAAATACCGCTGCATCTTGTTTCAAGGAGTACAAGAATTTGTAGTCGATATTTAATCTTATATTCTTTTAGTAGACGAATAGTATGTTTGGAGCATGCTCCTTGAATGTTCCAGTAGATGATGTTTAGCATTAGTATACAATTGGGTGGGGGTGATTACTGGATTGCAGTGAGTAGGCCGTGACCCTGCCCCTCGTCACCTTATCCAGCATTATCTGTAGCCTGCATTGGGACTGGTATCCCTACATCCATGGCCTGGTTTTCTGTAGTGAAGTAGAGTTGTTTCTTTGCGCCCAGTGGTTCAGGCTGGCCCATCTCGTATGCCAACTTCCCCTTCTTGTGCACCTGATCTAGGCTGGTAATAACCTTCTGGTATATAATTTGCATGTTCCTCAATAGCACTCCATTATTCTTTCGTACAGAATTTCCCCACTGAAATGTATCTGGGGGTAGGTCTGTTGTGACCCGTGGAACTGAGACACCAAATTTGAAGGCCTCCCTAGTGTTGGGCACCAATTTTCTACCCTCAGAGACTTCATCATCGATCAGGGTGATCGTGGTGTTTGTCTGCGAGTTATCTTGGGCTTTCTTGTTGCCAGAGGTGTTCCCCGACGGTGCAGCCTATTTACATTTTGTCTGACTCTTCTTCTTATTCTTTCTGCTTATGACTGTCTCCCAATCGGAGTCTTCCCCATCATCCGAGGGATGGTCCTCAGTCCCTGCTCTGGTTGCCGGCGGACCCATCTCCTTGGATTTAGGGGCCCTCTCTTGATCGCCAGTAGGACTTGTCTTCTTGGCTGCTTGACGTCGTTGAGGTTTTGGAGCATGTATTGCCTCGGTATAGGTGCATGGTGCATGAATGACAGGGGCAACAAAGGATGAGGCTTCGTTGGGGACAAATGTCTTGGAGTGAGTGCAGTCCTTCATCGAATGTCCAAGGCAACCACATAGCATGCAAACAATGGGTAAGTTTTCATAGTCCAACCTGTAGTTTTCTCCATTAAGGAAGATTGTTGGGAGGAGTGGTTTCGTTGTGACAACTTCGACGGCTATGCGGATGAGCTTCCCTCGATCATCGGCATTTGTCATGGTGTCGATCTTGATAGTTTTACCTACCAGATCGCCAATGCATGAGAGCAACCTATTCTGGAATAGAAAGACCGGGAGGTCCTTCACACACAGCCATACGACAAGGTGCTTTGGGATAAGATCTGACAGCCTGAACCCTGCTGACCATGACTGGACTGAAAGATAGTTCCTGAACACCTTCCAGGGTCCACTTGTCATGGCTTTGATGAAATCAGTTTCATTTGCCAATTGGATGATGTAGTATCCCATCTCTAGGTCTACTGCTCGGAATGTGTCGGCCAGTGTCCAAAGCAAAGAGAGGCGGTAAACAAGGGTTTGGAACCCTATACTTTCTCCGATAAGCTTGACAATAACCACATTTTTCCATGGCTCTAGTAGAGGAGGAAGTGACGATGGGTTGATTGTGAGTGCGGGCAGGGTGCCACTGTAGTCCACGTTTATATCCTCTTTGGTGAGGGTGTCCGGGGAGACTGGTTTAAGCACATCCAATATCTTCCGCCCTATCATAGCCTCCCTATACGATCACCCCTTGGTTTGTTCCTGGTCTTCACCACTAGATGACTTTGAAGACAGATCATCCGGGATGGCGGCGGAGCCCTGGTGGTTCTCCTCACGATGTGGGATTCCCAAACCATGACCACCGCCTCCACGCCCTCCACTTCTTCCTCCGCAGCTTTGGCCTCCGCTGCCTCCTAACCCTAGGCGGCCTTCCACAAACATCTCTTCCACTATATATTACTGATTGCATATATTATTAGCCATTATATCCTTTAAAGTCCATCCACTGCAATGTTGGGTTGTCGTACAATACTCGCCCCAGAAATGTATCTTTGTAATAGTGTTTGAAATAGATGCCTCGTAATATGTAAATATAGAATTACTATAATGATAGCAAAATTAATAAGCAAGGTCGAAAGATGGTTAATGGACAAGCTCCTCAATGAAAGGGCTCATAATTGGACCCACAGTTATTAACATTGAAATCAAAAAATGATCTCATCACACAAAAGGGCTTATTGAGTGCGTTTAAACATCCCCCGATGTATTGGAATCCAAGGGGAGGTTGAGAGGTTTATGCTATTGGATAACCAAGTGGCCCATCCTTATGGGCGCCCCCCCTTGCAAATAAAACAAAATAACATGCTGGTGTATTCGAAATAAAATTCAGCATTGAACACAACCAAATAGAAGTATAGTAAAAAAAAAGACAAAATTAGATTAGAAAGAAACTTAGCTGGAAGAGTCATTCCCAAGGACCCGTCCCAATGGACTTACCTTAGACAACATATCATCATGTTATATATCTCAATCTCTTTATCACATATCACTAGAGTTATAACCTCAATCACACTCATTCACATATCCACATTAGGTTGTCAAAAAAAAAAACTTATGTCACATGTGTACTCTGTAGCTTTTCGCAATCCAGAATTACTACACAGTTTCTCATTTCACTAGCTCACTCTCAAACACTTGGATAGTTCATACAATCATAATGATTTACATGATTAGGTTTTCACTTCATTAATTAGACTAATTACACATCTACTAAGAAGAAACCAAAGATAAAACTCAAGCATACATATGTACTACACTAGTAAGCAACTATAAAAAAACCCTAGAAGTTATAGAAAGTTTCATATCATGCACCAAAGTGCCCATACATAGTTCAGTTCATCATTTTTTATCATAACAAGGCTACCTCTTTAGAAAGATTCAATCTTTACCTTCAAGGATGCATTTAACTTCACATTTCATTAATAAAATACCATGCCAAATTTTGTTATAAACTCAATAATATGAGTGTGATTTTAATAAAGCAAGAATATACATAAATAGACCATTTTTAGGCATACAAAATTCACCTTCATGTATGATTCATATGTACTATAAATATTTTATCACTTAAAAAGGTTCAGTAACATGTCTTTTCCATCTTAGATAGTCATAATAGCAACAAGTAAGTTGGATATTCATATTTTTCTCAACAGGATATCAACCAACCCATAACTACATCATTTTTAGGCCAACATGCATATTCTGAATTTATATCCTAAGGGAAACAATGTATAAGTTCTCCATCATATATCATCATCTAAAATATAGAAGGTTACTGAAGTTCATGATTTACATTCATACTACCAAAACAACCCATAAAAATATCTTTTTATATTAAGCATGTTAATACATACAAAAATATCTTTTTATATTAAGCATGTTAACATAATGTTCCTAGTAATATTAGGGTTTGTATGTAGGTTATGTATGGAAAGAAGGCAAACAATAGACATATCAATCACAAAATTAACTAAAAAATTGTACTAAAGTGGTAGTTACAAGAAAATAAAAAGAACGATAAAGAAATAGGGACTTTTGATCTGGAGAAAGATACTAGCCGCTCATCCTTAACTTAGCTTAATAGTTCTCTAGGTTACATTTGAGTTCTGTCATTGATTGTATGTTATCTAAAGATCCTAATAATAGGTTTCTAAGGGAGGAGCCAATGGAACAAACACATCATTTTTCTAGATTATAACATGACTACAATCTTTTGCATTAATCTATGTCTGGTGATGTAGTATGGTGATGGAACAAGGATATGGTGGTCTATGGCTAATTGTAGGGAAGGTGTTCATGGAAATTACACTTTGTTGTTGGAAGAATGGTGGATGAGTAGCATTTGGTGTGAATGAATACAAAGAATATGGGTAGAGTTTTGAACCCTGATCATGTTGGTTGAGGGGTGTTATTTATTAGGCATAAGGTCTAGACAAAGCATATAAGAGACCTCTTTGTCAGTATTTAAGTGGATTTCAGTTGATAGGAGGATAAGTGTGAAGTGGGTGGTCTTCTGTGTCCAGGTGCTTTGCATTGTATTCTTTTCAAATATGAGATGATTGATCTCACATATATGAGTGCTTTATAATGTCATTGGAAAAATTCAAGATGAGTACACTTTGGCATCTGAGTGCTTTACAACATCTTTGTTATAATGGAAATTGAAAGACTCATGACCTAGATTTATGCTTAATTGTAATTACTTTGTATAATGAGATGCTTAAACCTTAATTTAATCTTTTGATATGTCTTAATAACATGTGACATGATTGTATCTTCATTTTGGTCCAACTTGATTAATGTTTGAGCTATCTTGTAATATATGTGCTTGTTTTGGACTAGATTGCAATTTACCTATGAGTGAGGGTTATCTTGCAAATTGTCACATGATTGAGAATGCTTCTTATGCTTTAGCATAATGAGAGAGAAGATGATGCAATATGGCACCTTGTTTGGATCATGGTTGGTGATATGACATTTCATGGTGACTCTATGGTTTGTTTAAGTTGATAGAGTGACTATGTTAGAGTTGGAAGTGTTGCGACCACTGCACCACATTTGGTGAGGGTAGTGACTAAAACACATGCTTTGGATGTTGTGGTCTCGACTGAGATGACCTAGAGAGGAGTGGGTTGAAACACTTTGTCTTCTAGTGTCTCGACTGTATGCATATGTGACCTAGGGTTTCGACCTAGACAAGTATAAGGAAGTGTCTCTACTGAGACAAGTAGTTGGAGGTGTCTCGACCAAGACAAAGTAGTAGCCAACCTTGGAGGTTGCTACACTTTTTCTAGATAATCATGAGCATTTTGTAAATTGCATGTGAGTAGAGGAAAGGCTATTTGTTTGGGGGACTTGTGTCTTTTCATACCTTTATATGTTGACACCTCATAAGCCTTTACTTCCCTCCTCCTTTGGGTATATAACCCCTTCTCTTCACATGATAGATTCCTTCTTCCTTTCGATCATCCTTGGAGCTTCAGGAAAAAGAGAGGTCATATCTTGAAGATTTGGTGGCCGATCAACCTTGCTTTAGGAAGGTTTTGTGCTAAATCAACCCTTCTGGTGGTGATTCTTGAAGATTTCTTCTTGGTAAGTGATCTAAAATTAAACTCACAATTTCCCTCTCTAAAATCCCCATCATCTTCTTCCTCCATTCACGTAGTCTGTAGACTATCTATAGTGGTCGTTTTGAGAGGAACTCCTCATTGTAAGGGGTCATAGACCATGTTTGACATGGTGAAACCCGACAGAGAGGAATATTTCATCTTTTTTTTTCTATGTCTTTCTTAGTTGGGCCTGGGACTATTTTGCCTCTTTATTGAGCTCTTTTGTGACCAAGGTTTATTTTTCTCTTTTGAGGTGACCCTTTATCTTAAGTGTGAAACTTGGTTGGAGTTATTGGAGCTTGTGATCTTGGGAGATTAGTTCTCTCCAAATCAGGCAGGTTATATAACTTTTCCCCCATATATTATTATCATATTAAACTCGATCATAAGTCAATGTTCTATATATTAAAAGCATGATCTTCATGGTAGAGGAAATGATAATGATTTAAGGCTTGGATTTTGTAGTAAATTCATGAAGACTAATCTTTCTATTAAAACCCTTAGCCTCTATATCCAATTTTGGTTGTCATTGAAATATTGATATATAACTTGGGGTTTTGATCCATGTAACTTTGTTACTTCTGTATGGCTCATTTATACTTGAATAACAAGAAGTTTTGGGTCTGGTTATATGAATTAGAATCTCAATTTTCTCTCTCTAAACATAACTCTTTTGGCAACCTTCTATGATCATGTTTTAGGGTTTGATGAACACCATTAAATCAAAACTCTTGTTGTATTGATGTTAGGTATTCTTGGTTTGATCTCTGTTTCGACCTAGTTTGGATCTATTCAGATGTTGGGTATGTGTATAACATGAGGTCGAGATGACCCTTGGTCTTCCCTTAGGTCAATACCATGCCTAGATGGTTGTTTAGACTACAACAACCCTAGGGGTTGGCTTCTACTCATCATCCTAGTCGCAACGCAGCGTTGCGGGCCGAGACATGTTGCATGCATTACGGCTGAGATGCTCACTGCATGCATCATGGGCTGAGACAAACTACACCTATTGTGGGTCAAGATTCCTACTGCATGCATTGTGGGTAGAGACACCCTGTTACACACATTGCAGGTCGTGACACCATGTTGTGCGAGCAAGGTCGACACACCTATAAATGATCATGATTGCTACATAGTGTAATGGTCTTTATATGATGAGGTAATTATAAATGGCTAATCATTAACAATAGTGCTTAATCCTAGTGCTCTCCAAACATGTGGAAGGTGTCAAAATTAGGGTTTAGTGGTTGAAATAATTTGTTGAAACCCTAATTGGCTGTATATGAGCCCTAACCCTAATCATGTGATAATGTGACATATGTGTTCACTCCACTTGAAAATTTGTATTCCATGATAGTGTTTTTCTCTCTCCTATTTATATAAACCTAAGCTTGCAGGTGAGATGAATGGCATAGCTATGTGAGTGCAAAGGTGAACCTTATAAAATACATGGTGGTGATTATGAGCATTATTGAGATAAATGTGTTATCATTTGTGCAGGAATTATATGAATGGGTCTAATGACCTAGCAACTGCCTTGGGCATAGTTTGAGGTGAAATCTTCTTGAGATGTAAGAATTGATATCCCATAGTGATGTGATGAGGTTAATGACCTTGTGAGAGGTAGTAATACAAGTGTCATGTGATAATGAGACAAGTTCTCACCTTGTAAGTTTTATATATTCTGAATTTGCATCCTACTATGATTTTGTAGAATTTATTTAGGGTTTATACATTGTAACTTGATTGATGCATTAAAAGATTTCCAATTGGAATGTATAATCAAATGAAACCCTACTCATGTAGTTGTCATGTACCATAGATCCATATTCAACGTCAATATCTAGCTGGATGGTGAAAAGAGTAACTCCTACAAGAAACTCAGAGCACATATTGTTGAATATGTGGGGTACCAGTGGAGATAAATCCATGTATCTTTAAATTGTTGAAATAGTGATATCTTGTTTATTATAGAATTCCCATGTGTGAGTATTTTCTCTAGTGTTGTGCCATGTACCAAGGCAGACTAGTTGTTTTACAGGACCATAGCTTTGCCTATGAGTTCCTATCTACATGACTATGGCTTTGACTATAAGTTTTTATTTAGAAGTGTGATTGTTATGTCACTGCATTGTAGACTCTAACTAACTAAGAAGTGTTGGTGATGATCATGGAGTATGACTCTTCCATAGATCTTGTATGGTACTGATTTTGACTTCCTCAAGGCTTTATAATAAAAGTGATAACACAGTCGTGTAGTATATTTTCTTAGGGACAAATGTGAATCACGTTGGATGACTCCATGCCTTATTTCTTGTAATATTTAGTTTATAATAGTTATACGTGTTCTTCATATTCCTTTTAAAAGTAAAAATTGTTCTACTACTCAGTTGCAAGTGCTTAAATTTCTTAACTAATATTTACAGCTTTACTAAACTTCTCTAGTATCTTATTGTACTTATAATAGATGTTGATGAAGAGTTATATCTCTCGTTGGGATGTTTGGTCTCACCCCATGGATTCCACAACTTTTTAGTTGGTCATGGATGATAAGGTCAAGGTCGTGGTGCAAGAGTAGAGGAGCAAGGAGAGCAGTAACTGTTAGAGGTTGGATATGTTGCTAAAGTTGTAGTAGAGTCCTATGTGTCGTCCATGTACTCTCAGGTCTTTGGGGACATTTTTTGTTTTTTATACCGACACATAGATTTTGGGTTTTGTGCCATGAGTATATAGAAATGGCATGTACATGTAAACAATTTTTACTTGTATCAGATATGGCTTGATTGCCTTTGAATACGGAATGTATCAACATTTGGCATATATGAAATACATATCACCTGTATTTAAGGCTTGTTTATGATATGCTTTCACTTGAGATTTTGAATTGCAAATGGTTTTAATTTACCCTATTTTGCAGTAATTTAGTGCTTTTTTGAGTAAACTCTCTTGTTGTGGCAAAGGGCATCCCAATTTTGTTGGCATCAGAGCTATAGGCTTTATGAGTCTACATGGACATAGTACTAGGATTTGTGTCTATTCTAGTATCATCTAGTATATGTTATGGTCACTTCTACTTATGCAAAACAAGAAGAGAAGAAAAGATGTCTGGAGTACACGAGGAACATGTTGTAGAGAGTTATGTTGCTACACCAGGAGGTGGTGTCAGGAGGCAAGAAAGGGAAGAAAAGAGAGGCCTCAAGCTGACCCAAACAATGTAGCCAACCCTGCATTCCAGTCCATGTTTGGACAATTTATGGATACAATGACACACATGGTGGATAGGATGCTTGCAACCCAACCTAGGGCAACTGTCCCCAGTGTTGAGACTCATGGGTCCGAGAAGACTTTTGAAAGGCTTTGACGTGTAGGAGCGTTGGAGTATGTGGGGACATATGATCCAACTGATGTAGATATGTAGCTAACTAAGCTAGAAAAGGCCTTCAAGATCCTCAACATCCTCAAAGAGGATAAGTTGAAACATATTGTGTATTTCTTGAAGGGAAGTGTTGGTCATTGGTGGGCCATTGAAGAGGAGAAAAGGTCAGGAATTGTGATTACTTGGGAATAATTTTGATGGGAGTTCGTGAGTTGGTACTTTCTAGAGACTTATTTGGATGAGAAGATAGTACAATTTGAGAAGATCCAGTAGGGATCTATGTTTATTAGTGCATATGAAGCTAAATTTATGGAGCTTCTAAGGTTTTGTCCACACATGGCTACAACAGACAAGGAGAGGATCAGGTGATTTGAGAAGGGTTTGAGTATTGAGCTGACAACCCCTGTGTCATCTTTAGAGAACAGAGAGAGGTTTACCAATTTTATGGAGTCAGTTCAGAGGGTAGAACAGTCAATTTTGGAGAAGCGCTAGGAAAAGGCCAAGAAGAGGCTTGTACAGTATTAAGGACAATCTTCTAGAGTGCAGTGGACACAGAGAAGAGGCAGAGACCACAACTTTCCACATGCGGGAGATCAAAGTGCAACATCAGTGTCTGTGATGGGGCCGTCTGGGCCATTGTATGAGAGAAAAACCTATTTCAAGTGTGACCTGGTGGGGCATACTAAGTGGTACTGCCCTGTAAAGGATGAAGAGGTGACTCGGCAGTCAAGGTAGAGTCAACAAGGGTCACAATATTGACAACAACATAGCGGCATAGGACACAGACATGCATCACAGGCAGGTACCTTAGGACATGCTGGCAGAGGAAGAGGACAACAATAGGAGACAGCTTGATTCTATGCGATGAGTCTTCTAAAAGGAGTCATCAACGTGAGGGTCATGATAGGTCAGATGGAATTCTTTCATTTTGATTTGTATTCTTCATGATTCATATATATTTTGGTTGACCCAGGTGGGAGACACTCCTTTATCACTAGAGAAGTGATTGCTAGTTGTTTCTTTCCTATTATTAGTAAACATGATAGTCTTCATTTAAAAACTCCTTTAGTTGGTTATGCAAAGTTGCAGGAAGTGTGTCCATTCCATTTCTTTCCTTCTCAAGATGTAGCATTCTAGTGGATCTCTTACCACTTAACATACATGGATTTGATGTGATCCTTGGGATGGATACTTTGGAAAATTACCATGTGATCTTAGACGGTACTTCTAAGATGGCGACATTTGTAGATGGAGATGCTTCATGGGTTTTTCATGGTGATAGGAAGATCCCCTCATCATGTGTAGTTTAAACTATGACAATAGAGAAGTGGATGAGACAAGGTTGTGATGCATTCTTGGCACATGTGGTGGATACAAAGACAAAGGGTCCTAGTATTCAGGAAGTTCCAGTTGTACAGTTATTTGAGGATGTGTTTCTTGATGATTTCCCAGGTGTACCTCCTCCTAGAATGATTAATTTTGAGACCAATCTAGTTCCAGGTAGCCAACCTACAACACAGACATTGCATAGAATGGCACCAACTGAGATGTAGGAACTGAGGAAACAGTTACATGAATTTCTAAAGAATGGTTTTATTAGACTGATCATGTCTCCTTGGGGTGCTCATGTTCTTTTTGTAAAGAAGAAGGATGGATCAATGAGGTTTTGTATTGACTACTGACAGTTGAATAAGATGATGATTAAGAACAAGTATATGTTGCCATGTAAAGATGATTTGTTTGATCAGTTACGAGGTGACATAGTTTTCTCAAACATAGACATGAGCTTGAGTTATCATTAGTTGTGGATTAATCCAGATGAGATATCAAAGTCATCCTTTAAGATAAAGTATGGTCATTATGAGTTCGTGGCTATGTCGTTTGGGTTAACCAATGCACCAACAATATTTATGGATCTGATGAATAGGGTGTTTAGACCCTATCTAGATCAGTTTGTAATCGTATTTATAGATGACATCTTGATCTACTCTAGAGATAGACAAAAACATGAGCAACACATACGTCAAGCTTTGACTTTATTGAGACAACATCAATTGTACATGAATTTTAGTAAATGTGAGTTTTGGTTAAAGGAAGTGGCCTTCTTAGGGCATGTAATATCTTCTAGGGGAGTCTGTGTAGACTCAAAGAAAGTAGAGTCAGTGTTGGAGTGGGATCAACCAAAGACACCTACATAGGTTCGCAACTTTCCAGGTTTAGCAAGATATTATAGGAGGTTCATTAAGAATTTCAATGTGGAAGCATTACCCCTCACAAATCTTATAAGAAAAGATGTGTAATTTGTATGGGACAACAGATGTCAGAGTTCTTTTCAACTTCTGAAGGAAAAGTTGACCAATGCACCATTGTTAGTGCTACCAGAATAAGGAAAGGGTTATATTGTCTTCTGTGGTGCATCCAAGAATGGTCTAGGTTGTGTGCTAGTGAAAGATAAGAATGTATTTCTTTCTCTTTGCACCCAGCTCAAGAAACATGAGGAGAACTACTCGACGTAAGATTTAGAGTTTGTTCTTGTGGTACATGCCTTCAAAATATGGAGACACTACTTGTATGGTGATAAGTGTCAGATCTTCACGAACCAGGAGAACCTACAATACATCTTTTCAAAGCAGGAGTTGAACAAGCAAGAATGGCACTGGATGGAGTTGATAAAGGATTATGATTGCACCATAGATTACCAGCCAGGGAAGGCAAATGTAGTGGAAGATGCTTTAAGTAGGAAGTCTTCTTTGTCATCATCTGAGCTGGCATAGTTGAGTGACTTGGTGTGCCATGAGAGAGACATGTTAGTCTTTTTGTGACAGATGAATGTACAGTTGGAGGTGTCCATGTTAGAAGGTCTATTGGCACAGTTACAAGTGAAGCTAACATTGAGTCAGTAGATTAGAGATGTGCAGTAGAATGACACTATAGTACAACAGATCCGAGTAGAGTTGTATAGTGAGAAGCATGATGGCTTCCATGAGTCTGAGGAAGGGACATTGTGTTATCGTGGCAAAGCAACTATGCCAAATGAGAATAATTTGAGGATGTTAGTTCTAGAAGAGGCTCATTCTTCAATATACGTTATGCATCCATGAAGCACCAAGATGTATCAAAATATGAAAGATCTATATTGGTGTCTAGGATTAAAATTTGATGTGGCCGAGTTTTTGGCTAAATGCATAGTATGTCAATAGGTTAAAGTCGAACACCAGAAGCCTACAAGAACTTTGCAACCATTGCCTATACATCAGTGGAAGTGGGATCATATCATAATGGACTTTGTGGTTGGACTTCCAAGGATAGCCAAAGGTCATGATTCCATCTGGGTAATAGTGGATAGGTTGACTAAGTCAGTGTATTTTCTTTCAGTGAAGATGGCGTATACAGCTGAGAAACTTGCACAGGTATATGTCGATGAGATAGTACATTTACAATGTATCCCAACTACCATTGTGTTAGACATAGGTCCATAGTTTACCAGTCGCTTTTGGGAGCGTCTACATGCAAATATGGGAACGCAGTTGTGGTTCAACACTACATTCCATCCACAAACAAATGGACAATATGAAAAGACAATACAAACCTTGGAGGATCCGTTAAGAACTTGTGTGTTGCAATTTTTGGGTCGTTGGGATATACACCTTAGCTTGATAGAGTGTGCCTACAACAATAGATACTAGAGGAGCATCGACATGGAACCATATGAAACGTTGTATGGGAGACGTTGCAGATCTCCTTTGTGTTGGTATGAGATGGGTGAATATCAGCTTTTAGGTCATGAGCTAGTACAACAAATGACAAAAAATATCAAAGTCATTCAGCAACAACTGAAGGCATCTTAGGATAGACAAAAGTCTTATGCAGATATCCGTCTTAGACCTTTAAATTTCCCAGTGGGAGATATGGTGTATCTTGAAGTCTCTCCTTGGAAAGGTGATCTAAGGTCTGGGAAAAAGGGTAAGTTAGCTCCTAGGTATATGGGACCTTATCCTGTAGTTCCACGTGTTGGGAAGGTGGATTATAAGCTAGAGTTTCCACCAGAGTTGCACAAGTTACATCTTGTGTTTCATATCTCTATGTTAAGGAAGTGTCACCCTAATACAAAGTTGACTCTCCAGCCTATTGAGGTGGAGCTAGATCATGATATATCTTATGTAGAAGCTCTTGTTTTGATCATGGATAAAAGGATCAAGAAGTTAAAGAAAAATGACATTGGGTTAGTCAAGGTTTATGGCATCATCATCGCATGGAGGAAGTCACGTGGGATCTTGAAGACAAGATGAGGAATAAGCAATCATCTCTTTTTGCATACGATTTTGGGGACAAAATCCCTATTAGGGGTTTATAGTTGTAAGACTCCTAACCTAGCTTTATGCTCAATTGTAATTACTTTGAATAATGAGATGCTTAAACCTTAATTTAATGTTTTGAGATATCTTAATAACATGTAAGATGCTTGTATCCTCATTTTGGTCCAACTTGATTAATGTTTGAGCAATCTTGTAATATATGTGCTTGTTTTGGACCAGATTGCAATTTACCTATGATTGAAGGTTATCTTGCAAATTTTTACATGATTGAGAGTGCTTCTTATTCTTTAGCATCATGAGATATAATAAGATGCAATAGGGTGTCTTGTTTGGATCATGGTTGGTGATATGGCATTTCATGGTGATTCTAGGATTTGCTTAAGTTGATAGAGTGACTATGTTAGAGTTGGAAGTGTGGCGACCACTACACCACTTTTGGTGAGAGTAGTGAATGAAACACATGCTTTGGATGTTGTGGTCTCGACTGAGTTGACCTAGAGAGGAGTGGGTTGAAACACTTTGACTTCAAGTGTCTCAACCATATGCATATATGACCTAGGGTTTTAACCTAGACAAGTACAAGGAAGTGTCTCGATCGAGACAAGTAGATGGAAGTGTCTCGACTGAGACAAGGTAGTAGCTGACATTGGAGGTTGCTACAATTTTTCTGTATAAACATGAACATTTCATAAATTGCATGCGAGTGGAGGAAAGGGTATTTATTTGGGGGACATGTGTGTTTTGATACCTTTATATGTTGACACATCATATACCTCTACTTCCCTCCTCCTTTGGGTATATAACCACTTCTCTTCATATGAGATCAACTTTTTTGGCCCCACTATCTACCTTCTTCCTTTAGATCGTCCTTAGAGCTTCAGGAGCAAGAGAGTTCAGATCTTGAAGCTTTGGTGACCGATCAACCTTGCTTGAGGAATTTTTTGTGCTAAATCAACCCTTCTGGTGGTTATTCTTAAAGATTTTTTCTTGGTAAGTGACCTAAAACTCCAATCATGATTTCCCTCTATAGAATCCCCATCATCTTCTTCTTCTCCTTGGTTGTAGACTTTGGACTATCTACAATGGCTGTCTTGAGAGGAACTCCTCGTCATAAAGGGTCATAGAACATGTTTGACATGGTGAAATCTGAGTGAGAGGATGATTTCATCTCTTTTCCCTTTCTTTCTTGGTTTGAATTGAGACTATTTTCCCTCTTTCTTGATCTCTTTTGTGACCATGGTTTTCTTGTCTTTTGAGGTGACCCTTTGGCTAAAGTGTGAAGCTTGGTTGGAGTTCTTGGAGCTTGTGATCTTCGGAGATTGGTTCTCTCCAAATTAGGCGGGTTATATAAATTCCCCCAATCTATTATTATCATCTTAAACTTGATCATATGTTGTTGTTCTGTATCTTAAAAATGTGATCTTTATGGTAGAGGAAATAATAATTATTTAGGGCTTGGATTTCATAGTAAATTTAAGAAGAATACTCTTTCTACTAAAACCCTAAATCTATGTATCTGATTAAGGTGGTGATTGAAATATTGATATATAACTTGGGATTTTTATCCATGGAACTTTGTTACTTCTATATGGTTCATTTATACTTGAATAAAAGGATGCTTTGGGTCTAGTTATATGTAGAAGAATCTCAGTCTTCTCTCTCTAAACATAACTCTTTTGGTGACCTTCTATGATCATGTTTTAGGGTTTAATGAACACCTTTGAATAGAAACTCTTGTTGGATTTATGTTTGGTATTCTTGGTTTAATCTCTATTTTGACCTAGTTTGGATCTATTTCGATGTTGGGTATGTGGCTAACATGAGTTCGAGATAACTCTTGGTATTCCCTTAGGTCAATACCATGCATAGATGGTTGTTTAGACCACAACAACCCTAGGGGATGGTCACTACTCATCAACCTGGTCGCAAAACAGCGCTACGGGCCGAGACATGCTGCACGCATTGCGGCCGAGACACTCACTACACGCATCATAGGATGAAACACCTTGCATGTATTGTGGGATGATATGCCTACTGCACACGTTGTGGGTAGAGACACCCTACTGCATGTGTTGCAGGTTGTGACACCATGTTGTCTGAGCAAGGTCGACACACCTATAAATGATCATGATTGCGACATAGTGTAATGGTCTATATATGATGAGGTAATTATAAATGGCTAGTTCTTAACAATGATGCTTAATCCTAGTGCTCTCCAAACATGTAGGAGGTCTCAAAATTAGGGTTAAGTGTTTGAATAATTTGTTGAAACCCTAATTGGCTATATACAAGCCCTAACCCTAATCATGTGATAATGTGACATATGTGTTCACTATACATGAAGATTTGTATTCAATGATAATGTTTTTCTATCTCCTATTTATGTAACCCTAACCTCATAGGTGAGATAAATGGCATAGTTATGTGAGTACTATGGTGAACCTTGTAATATATAGGGTGGTGATTGTGAGAACTATTGAGATAAATGTGTTATCATTTGTGCAGGAATTATATGAATGGGTTGAATGACCTAGCAAGTGACTTGAGCATAGTTTGAGGTGAAATCCTCTTGAGATGTAATAATTTATATCCCATAGTGACGTGACATGGTTAATGACCTTGTGAGAGATAGTAATACAAGTGTTATGTGATAATGAGACAAGTTCTCACCTTGTACGTGTTATATCTTATGAAGTTGCATCCTACCATGATTTTGTAGAATTTGTTTAGGGTTTATACGTTATAACTTGATTGATGCATTAAAAGATATCCAATTGGAATGTCTAATCAAGTGAAACCCTAATCATGCAGTTTCCCTATACCATAAACCATCTTCAGCTTTAATATTTAGTTGAATGGTGAAATGAGTAACTCCTACGGGAAACTCAGAGCGCATATTGTTGAATATGTGGGGTACCAGTGGAGATAACTCCCTATATCCTTAAATTGTTGAAATAGTGGTATATTGTTTATTTTAAAATGACCATGTGTGAGCCTATTATCTAGTGTAGTTCCATGTACCAAGGCAGACTAGTTTTTTTACTGGACCATATCTTTGACTATGAGTTGTTCTCTACAGGACTATGGCTTTGACTATAAGTTGTTGTTTAGTAGTTTGATTGTTCTGTCACTACATTGTAGACTCAAATTCATCAAGGAGTTTTGGTGATGATAATGGAGTCCAACTCTTCCATAGATCTTGTATGGTACTGATTTTGACTTAACAATGGTCAATTGGATTTGAGTGGTATGCCTTAAATCCTCAATGCATTATAATAAAAATGATAATACAACTGTGTGGTATATTTTCTTAGGGTCAAATGTGAATCAAATTGGATGACTCCATGCCTTATTTCTTATATTGTTTAGTTTATAAAAGTTATATGTGTTCTTTATATTCCTTCTAAAAGTATAAATTGTTCTACTTCTCAGTTGTAAGTGCTTAAATTGCATAACTAGTATTCACTAGTTTACTAAACTGGTCTAGTACCTTCTTGTGTTTATAATAGATGTTGGCGAAGAGTTATATCTCTCACTATGATGTTTGGTATCTTCCCATGGGTTCCACAACTTTTGAAGTGGTCCTGGATGAGGAGGTTGAAGTCATGGTGCAGGAGCAGAGCATCAAGGAGAGAAGTAACTATTACAAGTTGGATATGCTGTGAAGCTGTAGTAGATTCCTATGTGTCACCCCTGTACTCTCAGGTCATTGGGGATATTTTTTGTTTTGTATATCAACATATAGATTTTAGGTTTTGTGCCATGAGTATATAGAAATGGCATGTACAGGTAAATATTTTGTAAGTATATCTTATATGGCTTGATAGCCTTTGAACATGGAACGTATCAACTTTTAGCATATATGACATACAGATGGCTTGTATTAAAGGCTTGTTTATGATATACTTACACTTGAGATATTGAATTGAAAATGGTTTTAGTTTACCCTATTTTGTGGTAATATTGTTATTAGTGATAATTATGTGCTTTGTTTTGAGTAAATCTTGCTTGTTGTGGTGAAGGGTGTCAAAAAAAAACTTGTAAATTATGAATCCGACCAAATTAGAAGTCATTTGATCAAATCATTGATGGATTTCAGGGTCTCTCTTCATATCAGACCTAATGGAACTGAAGTAGTTGAACCATATCTCAAGATATGAGGCATGTATCTTGATCTTTACTTACTCAAAATATGTGCTCCTGGTAGTGTTAGGCATGTATGTTGGATATCCAATTGTGGGTGGTCCTAGTTGGTAGAATAGAATAGGTGGTCCTTCTTACAATATAGGTGTTACAACCCCAATTTTTGGATTCTTTTGGTGAGAAATGTAATTTCTCCTATTAAATATATTTGAGAAAATAATGATATAATTTGTTTTGAATAAAAAGGATTTCGTTACAATAGCCTTGTTGGTTGTTTTGTTGGCTTTAATTGCTATTGGGCCCAATAACAAGGAAAAGACAAAAGAAACTCCATTATCAAATGAGTAAATAAGAAATGGAGAAAAGAAAGATGTAGAAACCTCTAGAAGGCAAGGGAATGTTATCCAAAGGAGGATTTTGTGCCTCTTGGGTTTCTTGGGTCCCAAGGAATCAAAAGTTGAAAAGATAATGCAACAAGAAAAGAAAAGATCAATTAAATATTTCTTTATTAAGAAAGAAATTGGAGACAATGATAAAATATGGAAAATAAGTGGAAAGAGGTTTGATTGAGTCATCTTTGGAGGATTTTCATATCCATAAGGTTTCTAATGTTAGAAGGAATTCCAATAAGGAAAATAAAAAGAGAGATAAAGAAGAATCCTTGAAAAGAGATATTTTAATAAAGAAATAAGTAAAATAATGAGAAATAATGGATATAGATGCATCTCGAAGGATAATAAGTATCCACTAAAAAGGATTTTGAAATATTAGAGTTTCTTGGGGTCCAAGGAGCCCCAAAGGAGAAAAACAAAGAGAAAATACAAATAATACAAAATAAGAGGATAATGTGATACATAATTAATGGCTTTTTGATATTATCAAAAAGAGGTATTGTTTGCTAAAAGAAAGTGTAAATTCGTGTCAATGGATTAAAAGTCAAGCATAAAGAGAATAAGAGAGAGGATTTTCGAATTCCTAAAAATATCCAATAAATATGGTTTATTAAGAAGATAATTAGGAGAGAGAAGATTGCTTCTCAATGAAGGAATATGTTTCCTTTTGGGAGATGGACTTGTTCCTCATGGATGAACATCTTAGGGCATTGATACCCTCCCCAATATAAGGGGTAGCACCTTTGGATCGAGTTTAAGAGAATACCATGCAATCCTCTCTCTTCTCCTTGTTCTTTTCATGCAAACCCTAGCCATGAGAGGGTAGAGACACTCTTGATCAAGCAAGGGTCATGGAGTGGTCTTGTTGGAAGCTCGATGGCCCCACATAGCCAGAAGGAAGCTTGGCAGTCATCTCTTTGCTCTAGCCCTGACACAATAGCCACTAGATGGTTGCAAGTCGGCCGCAAGTTACAGACTAAGAGGGCCTGAAACGGCCACCCTAGTCACGACCCAAGGGCACCTCCCTATGCACATAGGCACGACAGAGGCAGGGGAACCACCCCTGGTGTCCGTCGAGGTCCGGGAAGCAGCGGTAGGGCCGCACCTGACCCTTGCTGCAGCGGAAGCACTAGGGTGGGCGAGGAAGAAGAAGATAGAGGGCATTGGATCATTTTGCCCCTCTGCGAGTTAAAGAACCAATAACTTACACAAGGGCAGAATCATAAATCGGTTATGTTTCTAAGCGGCCGCATTGCATGGAAAGAGATGATGTGGCATTCGGTGATTGGCCCAAGTAAGTATATATTGCAAAAGTTGTTTTTTTTTATTGGTAGCTCGGATCGGTACATGTAAAATATCAATTTTTCTCAAAAAAATGTGAGGAATCAATTAAAAATATATTTAGAAGATAATTCCTCTTCCAATTAGAAAAGTAGTGGAAGTGATCAACTTTAATGCATTAATGATTAAGAAACTCTAATTTGAGACGATTAATGTTTTGAGAAGGGTTATATGGATGATTAAAGTTGATATTAACCTATTTATTATAAAAAGACACATCAAGATCTATAAGGATGAACTTTGTACGTAATTGGATTAATTTAGGGTTCCATGTGCACAAATGAGCTTTAATGGGCCTTGAAACCCTAATGTTAGTAATTGTGACTCTTAATGGCTTTAATTGTTCAAATTCATGAAAACAAGTTGAGATATGATGATTCTAGATATTTTGAGTTCCTAATGGTGGATAAATACCCTTAATATGGTAATTAGGATTTTCTAGTGGATAAATGTGGAATTAGTGATAAATAGAGTTCATGAAAGATAAGTTTCTAATTTGAAAGGAACCAAAGATGATCATTGGGCCTAATGATCGTGTCATGACTTAAAAGGATAAAGATGGTGATTTTAGTATAAAAGAGAAATAATAAACTTTAATTGTGCCAATGATGTTGAAATTAGGGTTTGTGGACTAAAAGAGCATTAAATGTAATGGAGTCTAAAACCCTAATAAAACCCTAAAAGTGGATTGGAAACCCCAGGAAGCGAGCTAGGTTTAATAGACCTTGATGGCCTGATCAATGATAGGAAAATTGGATGCATATTTCAAGATCATCTTGTGTGCGTGCTTGTTTGCTGGATTTCTTGCTTAGTTGGATTATTTCTGCACTCAAGTCAGCCTGACAGGTATGTGGTTAATTATGGTTAATCACATTAGCTTCCCGAAGGTTTTCCAGATGATTAATCGCATTGAATGCAACCTATCAGTTTGGATGTTCATACTTGCAAATCATAAATTCACTATGATTATCACAATAATAATATAAGTGAGTATTCTCGCACCTGCATGCCACCCTAATGGATGATGCCAAAAGGTCAAGACCAGGAGGGAAGACCCATGGGCACCATGTGTAGTGACCCCATACACCAAGCTCAGGATTGAGAAGGTGGTCTTGATTGCATGACTAATGGGCACCATGAGAGGTCACCCCAGGAACCAAGCTCGGGATTGAGAAGGTGGCCTTAAGTCATTGGAAAAAGAGAAAACCTAAGGAGGGTATGCCAGGGTTAGGGAAAAAGCGGTGGAGAATGTCACATTGAAAGTGTAAATTGGCTTGTTAATTAACTTGATTGTGATATTTAGATTGTTAGCTATATGTGTGAAATTTTGGTTGTCCCCACATACCGAAATATTCCTATATGCTGACCGACGTTTTATTTGTCATTACTTTAGGCACAAAGTTGAAAAGGACAAATAGTAAAGTGACATATTGTGAAAATAAGAAATAAAGTGTGAGGAGGATTAGATAGAATTTTAAGCTGTGGATAGAAGTAGATATCCAAAGTTTTTAAAAGGTATGCAAAATTTTATTTTATACCAACTTTCACTAATGGTAGAATTTTATAATTATTACTGATTATTTGTTTAACATTTGATCATGTTAGTTGTGATAACGGCTCTGAACTTTAGGTCTCCCTTGATTGGGGGTTACCGGGAGGCGGGGTCATTACAATAGGAGTCATATTTGTTAAATTCATAGGCCTTTCAATTTTGAAGCAAGCTCACTGGGTAGTTTTGAATAAGTGGTCATATTTCTCCCTAATTGTGGTCAAGTTCAGGCAAAGAGGTGATTTCCTTTTCAATTTGCAAAGTAGAAAAATAATTATGATTTAAGAGAATTAAGATATTTATCGTGACAAACCGTCATGCTAATTGATATTACTCAATACAAAGCACATGATTGATCACTAATTAACCAGATAACCAAAAAAGAGGGTAAATTAAACTGATTTAAACATCACTATGAAGTTTAGAAATATTTACATATAAGTCCATCAACCTGCATATAAGCACACACCATATCATGTATATACATATCTACTGAGTCCAAACCTATATACAAAGATGTGTTCCAAATATACATGCCATATGCAAACATTGAATACTGCCAAAAACTCGAGTCGATATACATATCATCTATAAAACATCCTCTGCCCCGACCTAAGAGTACATGGATGACTCTAGGACACGACTAACTACTAGCCAACCATCTGCTCCTACTGCTCTCTAAGATGCTCTTCTACACCACAGCAAACCTGACCACGTCGTTGATGGCCACCTAAAAAGATGTGGTGACCCACAAGGTGAGACCCATGTCCCAGCGATAGATATAACTCTCAACAAAAGTTATTGATTACAACATGATATATAATGCTAAATAGATTAAGCATGTTAAATTGGTTAAGCAATTTAATAGATATGCATAGCAACATGCATGATTAACAAGGTATAAAAAGGAAACAGATAAAGCTATCATTTACTAATAGTTGATTACTATGATTACATTATAAAAAAACTAGTAGTATAAGAAACAAGGTAAGGGTTAACATTCAATGTAAAGCACATTTAACCCAGACAGATATACTACACGGTTGCATTATATGTTTTATTAAGCCATGGGGAGTTTGAGGTATTCCACTAAAAGTCTAACTAACCACTACGTGGTTGCAATCAGTTCTGTACAAGATCTAGGAGAGTCGAAATCCTAAGATCTTAGCCCCTCGGTCAGTACGGGTCAACTGTAGTGACAAATCACTTAAACTATCCACAACGACATATAGTCAACCTGCCAAAAGCCTAGTCTACCCTTGGTATATAGGTCATGGCACTAGTAACCAGGGTATACAAAAACCCTAACATCTGAGGCACAATTATAGTTGTCCTCAAACACATCTCATATGTACAAGTATCAACTATTCTTAAACCAAGGCATGACCGCAGCCATCCTCCAAAACTTGAAATCAGGATGAGAAGAACACACAGTCACTTGCACCCCACATACTCAAGAGTATGTGCTCTGAGTTTCCCTTAGGAATATACATTTCCCCATCCAGCAAGTTTTTACATTGAATGGTTCTATGGAACATGGAACTACATGATTAGGGTTTCACATAGTAAATATCTCCCATTTCTGGGTCAAAAAGGATCGGCTCCCTTGACTAATCAACAAGCGAGCTAATACCACAAAACATGGCATGAAGTATTATTTTTCAAGAAGTTTTTCATATTTTAGTAGCAGTGAGAAGGTGTTGAGATATGTCTCGGTTAATATAATACCTTCCAAGTTGGTCTATTAAGCTAGAACTTCTCCCAAGGTCATTGTCATTTTCATTTCTTTTGCTATCCTTTTGATAGGCATTCGATTCAATGCCCTTCAAGAACCTATACTCAATTACATCTTAGAAAGTTAGTTTCCTAGAGCTTAAAGTCTTATTAATTCATCAGTAGACATAGTAGGAAAAACAACATGAGTGAAATATGTCATCAATTGTGATTTCCTATCATTCTGCTTCCCATATAAAATTGAACTTACAAAATCACTAGTTACATAACTATATTCTCCTTTAAGCAAAATGATATCTTGTTATAATTCAAATCAATTGATTTATCATTTTCTTTTCAGAATTCGAGTACCAACTGTTATGTTTTAAGCTAGAAGAATCAACTTTCAATAGCTTAATAAATACAAATATACATGGAAGAACTTCTAGAAGCTTTCATAGTTTTAGAAAAATTATGAAACTCAAAGTAATACTAAATATGATATTATAGAATAATTAAGTAGAAAAGAAAAATAGATAGGGATAGAATATTTTTTGATCTAAATCCAACTCACTCTCCATTACACGTATGAAATTTTGGTTGTCCACAAGCATAAGGGAAAGAAAAAATATTGGTTCTAAAGAGAGAACAATGTGGGGCTTTTTCTTGATGCAATTGGCATGCACAACTCTGTATGGGTATGAAATTTGGTACGGGTGGTGTTGAAGTGAATACATTCTTAAAATCATAAATGATCTTGTAAAATCTATGGTCCTTCTCCCTCCTTTTGAAAGAATATCTAACACATGTTTTAGTTCTTTATCACTAAATTACATTATATACATCAATCAAGAGAAGGAAGAGATAATCAATTTTTAAGTAGTTAATTAGGTCAAAAATGAATATTTGTGAAATGGGAGACAAAATTGATGATATTGTCAAGATGTGTTTAGACGAGTGATGGTTGTTACTATACAATTAGATTTGATTATGTCTGATAGAACATACATACATGTTGCATACATGTTTTACTCTCTTAGAATGATAAGGCAGTTCCATTGGATATCCTCATAGAAGATTGTCTACTAAATATCTATAAATGGATGCTTAAGTGTTCTTATAAAAGATATTCACTGAAAGTAGTGGTTGCCACATTGTTGTCACTAAATGTGGGTGAAACAATATCTAGTGTACTTTTGTTAAATCAAATCCTACTTTGTCCTAGAAAATTTATCGCTCATAAAAAATTTTGGTCTCATATTTACATCTCTCTAAAATCCTTTTGCCCAGTTTTCACTTTGAAGTACAAGAGTAGATATGATGGTGTCATTTTGAGATACACTTAGCATCATATACTCAATTTGTTGTTCATTTGAAAATCATGCCTCATAGGATTTGTTCCTCTCTCCTTACATTAGTTCTTATACTCATATTTTTCTATCTCTCAATGCCTAATGTTTTCTGACAAACTAGCAAAGGTGGGTGCCTATTCAAGGTGTTGGTGCAGTCAGCTGCTAGTATGCCCACATCTTCAGCATGATCTTGAGTGTGATTTTATTGTCAACATAAACACTTCATTTCTTGAGAGGGATGGCCAAGTTTGGTGGCATTCTAGAAAACTAGAAGTGGATTTAAGATCTTTCTTCACTAGATTCAGGGAAATAGAATTGAAATTCATAACTAAAAAAATTAGGATTTCATGCTCCTTCCTTCCTTATACTTCTTGAGTATATTTGGAGGCCTCAAACATGGGTGAGCCATTTAGATATGATTTAGGGGAAGATGATTTTGAAGAGTGTTACCTAGATAATCATGATGATCATCTTTAACCTGATAGAAGTTGGTAGGAACAAAATATTTTGTTTTTTTGTGTATGTATTTCTTTTTTCTTTTGCAAGGACCTGTATAGATATGTGAGAATTCAAATTAACCTTCTACTTTTGCAACTGTATGCATTTTATGATTTTTGAAAAGATAATGATCAAGCATCATTTTTATTATATCATAATAAGTAAAGATAATAAAGTCAAAAATGACAAAATAATTGCAGTACGACAACTAAAAACATGAGTTTCCTCCCATGGCAATTGATTGAGGTCCATCTTGACCCTTATTTGAGTACTAGTATGTCAGATTTGACTGGTGTTACCCCTAATGGTTGCAATCCTTGGCATGGCATCTATCCCACTGGGGTCTATAATTGTTACAACCCCAACTTTGGGTTCATATGGTTGGAAATGCAATTTCATAAATGTATGATTATGGGGATTGTATGAATTATATGTATTGAATGTATTCCCTTTGCAATATTTCTTTTTTTAATGTAATTTCTTGGATCATAATATGTTAATGAGTCCAATATGATTAAAAGAAAAAGAAGAAAATCAAATATTGCTTTATTAAGAAGGAAATTTGAGATAATGAGAAAAAGATAAGAAATATGTGGAAATAAGGATAATTGAATCATCATGCATGAGATTTCGAGTCCACATGGTTTCTAATGGTAAAAGAAATCCAAATAAATGATATTGAAAGATAAGAGAGATAAAATATGTATAAAATATGCCTTATTAATAGATAACTTGTATATGAAGAAACATCTCTCACACTTTCAAGTTTGAGTCCTAAACTCAGTACACAAGTAGATTAAGTCATCATGGACTTTTCCCTAAAATTTGGTATTCCAAGGATAAATGGTTTGGGAGATATGAATTTTGCAAGTTTCCTAAAGTGTTAATGATAACATTAAATGTCACAATTCAATTGTGACTTATGTTCTAATACGAGGCTTGATTTGGATCCTTGATCGAACGATGGCAGCTCTTCATTCATGTTTAGGAAAGGAGAACAGTAAAAGGTGGTTTCTCAATTTGTTCCCTCCATGGAAAATCCTTGTGCGAATCTAAAACTTTCTCCATGGGATTCGGGGGAAGAAACTAGAACAGAAGATCCTTGGTTTCCCCTATTTTCGTGTGAAATATGGATTTCCCCAACATCCATGTTTGAACAGGATATTCAAGCATGTACATGACTTCTTGGATTCTCGAGATCAAGGCCTATATAACACATATACCTCCCAGAGAGAGAGGATTGTATCCCCTCAGTTTTGTGGAGAGCGTGTTGCTCTTACAAACTGTCTTGGACGCGGAGTCCTCATCTTCCAGGAGCCTTGTTTCTGTAGTAGAACAGGGGAAGCAAGGAGCAGGTTGAGCATCTCTCTCAGGAGGGAAGGACCACGCATGGGGGCTTTGTTGGTGGGCGAGGCTAGTAGTCAGTGGCTGAGGGCGTGAGGGCAACCAGGAGGGTGCTACTCACTGGGAAGCGACCTGGCGTCAAGGGCAGGAAGCACCCACTGAGCTATTTCCTGTCTCTGACGGGCTAGTGGTGGGGTATGTTCCCGCGACCACTCCGCGTCGATGGGAGACCAAGTGGGTCCAGGTGGAGCCGAAGAAGGTGATGGGGAGATCACCTGGGCATTTTAAGTACTAGAGGTGAGATTCAACCACCAGGTTGACCGACGTCAGACCTGACTCGTGATCTATAGTCGGGCGAGAGGTTGAGGACGGGTTAGGGGGAAAAGGCGGTCGTACCCCTGACCCTGATGCAGAGAAGGAAGGGCAAAGAAGTAGTTCATTTTCTTAGCTGACCCAACCCGCGTAGAGCACGATTGTCTTGTGGCGAGGACCTATTCACGGAAGCCAATCCGCGTGGAAGAGGAAAAAGGCGTCGTAAGGTTGACATGGCAGCCAATGATTGGCTTAAAGGTAATAGTTTTGCAAAATTCATAGAAGATAATTGGTAGCTCAGTTTGGCACATATAATATATGAATTTTGATTAGAAAAATGCAAGGAACCCATTACAAGTAGTTTTATAGCCTGAATGTGATCGTAGTTTGAAAAAAGTTAAAGTTTCTAACCTTAATGCTTTAATATGAGAAAAACCTAACTTGATGATTCTATGGAATAAAGATGATTAATATGGATAAAATATGAGCATATTAACCTGTTTTTAATAAAAAGATGTTTTGAATGTCTAAGTAGATAATCCATGGGCTAAATAACTTAATTTAGGGTTTTGATATGTTAGTGTGCATTAATGGGCTTAGAAACCCTAATATAGGTATTAATGGTTTCTAATGTAAATTATTTCAAGATTCTTTGTATAAAGTGATATTAGGTTAATCTTAAGCCTAAAAGATGAAAACATGGGTTTAATGAGAATAAGTGAGTAATTAGGGTTTTGAACCTAGAAATGTTATTTTAGGGTTTTATGGACATAAAAAAGAAAAGTTGTAAATAGATCTAAAGGAACCCTAATTCTGAATAGAAACCCTAGAAAGTAAATCCAAGTCAATAAAATAGATTCTTGATAAGTATGTAGTAAATAGGTTACGTATGCTTTTCAGGATTCTGTGATTGTATGGTTGAATTGCTTGCTTGGATTGGGTTGCTTTATTGGAATTGCTTTTTTTAAAGGGGGCGGGGAACCCTACGATTGGGGCTCCCCATAATCTATTAACTTGCTAAATCAAGGTTTACAAGAAGAGACAAGTTCAAAGGAAAAGACTAAGAAAAACAAAATCTATCTACTTGGCCCCTACAAACAGTGTTGGCCACCTCATGGGCAACCCTATTACACCTACGACTGATATGACTTAAACTACAAAAAGAGAACAGAAGTTGTAAGGAAATGATGTCTTCAGCAATGTCTCCTAGATAGTCCCTTCACGTATTCTTGCTGGTGCATGCATGGACAACCTCCAAAGAGTCCGTCTCTACCTCCACTCAGTCATGTCTCTCCTTCCTTTCCCATAGTAACGTTGTTCGCACTACTAGAGCTTCAGTGATGGTGACGTCCTCCCCTGAGTTTACTTTCTCCCCCATAACTACCACCAGCCTACCCATGTCATCTCTGGATGCCATCCCAATCCCTGCCCTCCCATCCTCCCCTACTGATCCATCAAAATTCAATTTGATCCTACCCCCTAATGGCTTCTTTCAAAAGCTATGTCCCCTGCTGACCAATATCGTGTCGTCACCCCCTTCTCTCTCCTATTGGATGTCATCACCCACCTCTCCCCTATGTTGGACATCATCGTCCTCAACACCCCTCCACTGGGCACCGTCACCCCCTACTGTCCCCTTCTATTCTTCATTCCCCCCATCCCCCCTCATCTGGACATCGTCGTCCCCTACTCGTAGTTGTTGGATGGTGCTACCCCAGACGACGCCACCTCCCTTTTGGCCATGACGCTTCCCCCCACACCTCACCATCGTTAATGAACCCTGGAAAAGGTAGCCACTATGGACATCACTGCTCTGGAATGTCCTCATTCACCTAGCCCTCCAAGCCATCCACATGGCAGCAACTATGGTTTCTATCTCTTGCATGTATGTCCTCTCTAACGCTACCCCCATATATGAGCTCAAGTCATCGTCCCTAGTTTCTTCCACCCAAGCTTGCACCTCTCTCGATGTTTGGTCCTATACTTCCATGACATTTGGACAATAGAAGAGCATATGGGGTATAGACTCTTTCTCTGACCCACAATGCATATGTGTCGTCGTCCAAGCAATGTCGATCAAAGAGGCGTCCTATAGTCGTTAGGCACCTCGTGCATATCCTCCAAAGGAAGTGGGCTATTTTGGGGCTCGAACCAGCGTGCCATATTTTTTTCCATAGTGTGTTGCTTTGTCTGGAAATGTAGTTCCTAGCTTCCTCTTTTCCTAGCAATCCCAACCAGTAAGCATAACGAACCGAGAACTCCCCATCTCTTGAGGGCCACCACATCCACGTGTCCCTGGGCCTCCTCAAACTAAGTTGTGTGGCACATATCCTTTTTGCATGATTGTCTGGGAAACATTCTCAAACTCTAGCATCATCCCATTGAGAACCATCCTCTATCATGAGCTCATGGACTGTGTTGTAATCTGGGCCATCATCCCATCTGAAGCATGCAAGTGCGTCATCCTCCCTAGGCAACCAGTTTTCATTCCAAATGTTCATATCAGCCCCATCTCCCACTCTCCATTGTACCCCTTCCTTTAGGAGGGCCTTCGCCCCACACAGACTCCTCCATGTTGGGGTCATGACCCCATCTCGCTTCCCAAATGGATGTCCTTGGGAAATATCTAGCTTTAAGAACTCGAGACGCAAGTGCTTCTAGGTTATTGACCATCCGCCAAAGTTGTCTCGCTAAGAGGGCTTGATTAAAGGTATAGAAATCCCTGAAACCAAGCCCCCCATGCCGCTTTGGTCTGCACATGCTTGATTGGAATTGCTTATTTCTTGTGAAATTTGCAAATCAGGTATGTGGTTAAATTACAAATGCCCGCATTATGTTTCACGGTGTGTCTCGAGGATTTATCATTTCCAATGCAATCAAACTGCTTGGATGTTTCATTACTGCAAACCTTAAAGTGAATGTGATTATCACAATATATATGTGTGTGACTCGCTTGAACCCACATACCCCTCTGGATGTAAGATAAAGAGACCAAGCCTTGGAGGGAAGGTCAAGGTTGTCAAGCCCTGGAGGGAAGACCACAAGGCACCTAGAGAGGTGACCCCAGGTACCAAGCTTAGGATGGAGAAGGTAGCCTTAAAGTCACTTGCAAAGACATAACCCTAGAGAGGGTATCACAGAGGTGGTAAAAGAAGTTGAGGAGTCATACTAAAAATGTAATTCTGCATTGTTAACAACTATTTGATGGGATTATTTTGTTAGAACTTATGTGCAATGTTTTGTTTGTCCCCACATACCGACATATTCATTTATGCTGACTGACGTTTTGTTTGTCGATGTTTTAGGAATTATCTAAAATTGGACAAATAGTAAAGTAGAATTTGTGAAGATAAAGTTAATTATTCAAAGGAGGATTATAGTTAGATTTCTACTATGGGTAGAAGTCTTAGTACCTATTTTTGCAAGGTATGTAAAAGTTAATTTTTATTCTAGCTTTCCAGTTTAGTCTTTTGTATAATTTATTAATTATTTTTTATTATTTGCAAAACCATTGATCTTGTATTTTGGGATAACACCTCCGACCTCTTAGTCTCCCTTGATTGGGGGTTATCGGGAAGTAGGGTCATTACATTTGGTATCGGAACGATGGTTTTCCATTTAATCTCTAACAATTATTAAATTTTACAAACTCTTCAGAACCTAAGGAAGTTATTAGAGGATTTTCCAATGGTGGAGATGTCTAGAAAAGGATCACAATCTGGGGGCTGGCAAGATTTTCCTCTACCCCGCTAGTTGGTCTACAAGGAATCATGTATATTATGTGACTGCCTAGCCAAAATTGGAGGTTTTGACTCAAAGTAAGATACCTCGAGGACTCTCTCATTTGTCGTATTCCCTTCTCAACCCTAATTCATATAGGATTCTAAGTGCTTAGGGTTTCTCCCTCTCCACACCCCTCCTTTGTTTGGGATAAGAGTAATAAGGATTAAGGAATCCTCCACCAAATAATGAAAAACATTTAAAAAAGATGTCATGAACATAAGTTTAATAGTTTAAACGTAAGTAAAGATTTTTTACGTGCTTAGGTTGCATGGCGTGTGTTGTCGTGCCTCAGGAGAGATCTGAGGATAGACCTTCCTATGGGAGGATGAGGAGAGAGTTATCCTTGGAGGTAGAAGCCTCCAAGAAGAGGTAGAGACCTGATGCATCCTATGAGGATGATGCTAACCCTAACCCTAAGTGTAAGTTAGAGAAAGAGATGACAAGATGAGTTGACCATGTAGGTATGTACGTGGGTTGACATGCATAGAGGTTTTATGTATGCATGAGCTTGGTTTGACCTAGTGCTCTTGGTGACCCAACCTTGGGCGGTCATGCCTATTGAGGGTGAGGAATTGCTCCCTATTTTTTGAGGATAATGATGACCATATAGAAACCCTTATGGGCATGTAGGAGAAGAGAAGAGGCATACACATACGTAGAGGTGGACAATAGCAATGCTAGTAGCAGGTTGAGACCTAGGCCAAAATAGTATGCCAGATAGCTTAGGAGATGATAATGACAACCTCTGGTTGATCTCTGGGCCAGACATATGTTGTGGATCATACATTTAACCCAGGTAGGTGTAGACATGTATCTTTAAGAGATTTACCCATCCTCTAAGAAGGAACCTTTAGTGGTGAGATCCGGTGTAGGGTTAGCTCTAGAGAGACTAAGATCCTAAGGAAGAAGGTTGGAAACCTTGACTCTGAGACATGAGGAATCATGCGAAGTTGGGTATGATATGACCTGTTTTAGATGACCTAAGTGGATGTATGTGGTTGCCTCATGAGCGGTCCTTAGAGGCTTTTTGTACCTTGGATGATTTAGAGGAACCAAACCTTAGAATGAGAAGATGCTTCTTGAACCAATGTAGAGAGGTTATAAGTACCTACCTTTTAAGTATAAGAAGGAGAGTTCCTTAGACCGAGGAGGTATGATAGCAAGTTGTGAGGCCTCGCACCCAGTTGGTTGTCCTTGTGATAAGACTCTAAGTTGTTTTTCATGTTGATGAATAGTAGGAAGTGCATGCCATACCTTATACCTATTTGGGTCGTGGTTGAACACCTGAGCATGCTGTTAGATAGTTGATGCATATGAAGTGAACCTGGGGTTCCTAGATCGAAGAGGGGAAGTAGTAGTACCTGGTGCACCTGGTGCTTACAATGATGTATGAGTTCTTAAGGATTTGAGTATGGCAGCCCCCTCATGCTTAGAGGAAAAGGAAACCCCCTAGGACTAAGGTATATGTATGAGATTGGCCAACTTTGAGGGATGAGAAACAAGTATGACATATCAAGTAACTTAGCATGCCTTACTAGGTTGTATTCTTATTAGCTACGTGCATAAGTGGCATGATAGGGCTAAGAATACACAAGGTGATGTAAACCCTGGAAGTAAGGATGTTTGTGACCTTGATTGCTATCAAGAGTTAGTTTTCTCCTATCCTGGGGAGGGACCCTTCTGTAGGGTGAGTACCAACTTTTGTTTAGGTTCGAGCTAACCTAAAGAGGTCTCTTATAAGAGTTTGATGAGTTAAGTGGAGAACACATGGTATGAACACAAATCTAAAGACCCTTGTGTGACCATCTCTAAAGGGTGTGAGGATAGGTTGCCATGGAGGTAACTTGTATGGGGCCAGACCGAGGTCAGTAGGTTTCCATGATCCCTATCAAAGGATGTATGTTTGACCACATATGCCTAGAGAGATGATGGAGTTTTTGGGCGGGGATTCAATTTGAGATGTACTGTGATGGAATCCTAAGTCAATACTTAGGTCGGGTGGGGATAAGACTGATGGGAGTAGGAGTTGTCTGTCCCCTAGATGCACAAGACCATAGGGTTGGGAGGTAAAAACTATCTTTGTCCGAAGTCCTGAAAAACACTAGAGGGGAGGTGAATAGAGTTTTTAAATATTTTAACAATTATTTAACTCAAACAACCACAATTGAAAATGGAAGAAGGAGACAGGTGTTTAGAGTGGTTCCAATCTTAGCATGTAATTAAGGTTGT
Source organism: Alisma plantago-aquatica (assembly GCA_963693085.1). Lineage (NCBI taxonomy): Eukaryota > Viridiplantae > Streptophyta > Magnoliopsida > Alismatales > Alismataceae > Alisma > Alisma plantago-aquatica. Next base: position 53,108,643 of record OY856409.1, read on the forward strand.
CAGTCCACTACCCGGTTGCTTAACCAACCGGTATTTTGAAAGTATTAATTTTATTACCTTCACAAGGATTTACACAAAATACAATACTTTCTTACACCCCTTGAATAGCCTTCACTTGAAGTAGATGCACCAACCCGAGGTAGCCTTCTTGAAGTAACTCCAAGCTCCCCCTTGAAGTAGCCTTCCTCTTTAGAAGTAACCTCCCGTTGCACCAGCCTTCTTGAAGTAGTTCAAGGTCCCCTTCTTCACCAAGAAGATCTTCCAACCTCTCCAATCCGCAGTCTCCAACCTAGGAGTAGCAAGGAGAGTACAAACAATAATAGTGAACAAGAAAGGAAAATGGAAATTACAACTTATCCTTTGAAGCACAAGGCTTGATTTGCCTAGATCAAGCGTATAGATCTCCTAACCAATGTGTATAGAATAGTGATTGTTGTGGATAGGAGATGCTAGCCTATATGACATGAAATTTGAGCTAAGAGAAGAAGTAGCCAATTGTCAATATGCTCAATTGCTCACAAACAGGTTGCTCAATGTAAGTGTATGCTCAAAGATTGCTCAAGTGTAAAACAAGTAAGTTTAGGTGTCCTAAGGCATGTCCTATTTATAGGAATGTCCTACAAGTTCTTAAGGACGTTCTAGACACTTTCAAGGGGTTTCTAAGTGCTTAACTAGCCGTTAGATATAAGTTAGTTGCTTTAACAACGGCTAGTTAATTAATTCTGCAGTTGTTGTCAGAGACCATCTTGGTCGAGAAATGGTCGACCGAGACACCTACTCGGTCGATGTTTTGTCGACCGACAGGCTCTCTGGATCAAGTGTATGCAACGTTTATCTCCAACTGCCAACTACCTTGTCAGCTGTGTCTAACAGCTACTTGGGTCTTTCTCGGTCGAGAAGATTGTCGACCGAGAGTGTCTCTGTCGAGGATTTTGTCGACTGAGATGGACCCTGTTTCAATGTTTCAAATGAAGACATTAAGTGTGTGTATGAGTGTGCATACGTGACACTATTGAAGGGGATGACCTATCTAAATGTGGTGTTTAGCTAGGGAAGATCTAACGCTTTATTTACATGAAGTCTAAGTACTTATACATTATATATTTGAACAAGTTTACAATTGATTACATTTCATGACATTTACAATCATTCAAGCATATAGATTCCCTAGTGCTTTGTCATCCACCTTATTCCTGCAACACTCAAGTAGCACGTTAGATTAACAAGAATGAAATGTTTGTCATTATCAAAACAAAGGGATTTACAGATGTCCATTTAGCCAACAATCTCCCCCTTTTTGAAGATGACAAACATTTCCTAAATATAAAATAAGAAAGTATAAAAACATGTGAGTTTCATACCTGAAGATTACCTTTGTAAATTTCTTCTCTTGTTTATAAAATGTGTGCTTATTATTCCCCATGAATTATGGAACATGAAATCCAATCCTTTAGGGAATATAGCAACTTTCAATGTAAAGACAAGAGTTTATGAAACTCATTGATTGAGTTTTGCACAAATACTAAGTTTTATATTTATTTCTCCCCCTTTGTCATTTCAAAAAGATATCCGTTTAAGAATAAAACTCCCCCTTAATTAGATGTCCCAACAAATACCAAATTCAATGACAAAGATGTCCATTAAAAGCCAAAATGATGCAAATAGACGACAGTGTTAGGAAGCACAAATATCAAAGAAAACATCTTCCAAAGGAGTGATAAGCAATTGCTTCCTTATTTTGTTGAATTGGTCTAGTGGAAGTGGTTTTGTAAAAATATCAGCCAATTGATCTTCCGTATCAACATGATGAAGAGAAACATGATTTTTAGAAATATGATCCCTTAAAAAGTGATGACGGATTTCAATATGTTTAGCTCTGCTGTGTAAGATAGGATTGTGTGCTAAGTTTATAGCGCTTGTGTTGTCACAAAAGATAGGTGTAGATGAAAGACTAAAACCATAATCGTTTAATACTTGTTGCATATAAAGCACTTGAGCACAACAAGATTCGGCTGCCATATATTCAGCTTCAGTTGTAGAAAGGGCAACTGTGTTTTGTTTCTTGCTACACCAAGATACTAAAGCTCTCCCTAACAAGAAACAGCCACCACTAGTGCTCTTACGATCAAGTCGACAACCAGCATAATTAGCATCAGTATAAGCTTTAAAATCCAAGGATTGTCCTTTTGGATACCATAAACCAAAACATGTAGTACCGGCTAAGTATCGAAGAATTCGTTTAACTGCTTGAAAATGAGAGTGCATAGGTTGTGATTGAAATCGAGCACAAAGGCCAACGGAAAACATGATGTCCGGTCTAGAAGCAGTTAAGTAAAGCAAACTACCAATCATGGCTCTATATAAGGAATCATCAATAGGTTCCCCATCTTCATCCTTATCAATTTTAGTAGAAGTGGCCATAGGAGTAGTAGCATGTTTGCACTGATCCATCCCAAAACGTTTGAAGAGTTCTTTAGTATACTTTTCTTGGCTTATAAAAATCCCGGCAGGCGTTTGTTTAATTTGGAAACCAAGAAAGAAAGTTAGTTCACCCATGAGGCTCATTTCAAATTCTTTTTGCATAATGTCACTAAATTGTGTGCACAATGATTCATTTGAAGCTCCAAAAATAATATCATCAACATATATTTGAACAACAAGAAAATCAGATGTATATGTTTTGAAAAATAAAGTAGAATCTGAATTTCCAATAGAAAAACCATTATCAAAAAGATATGTCTTGAGCCTTTCATACCAGTTCCTAGGTGCTTGTTTTAAACCATAAAGTGCTTTCTTAAGTTTATAAACATAGTCACCTTTTTCTGGTATTTCAAAACCGGGTGGTTGGGCAACATATACTTCTTCTTGAATGATTCTGTTTAGAAATGCACTTTTTACATCCATTTGGTAGAGTTTGATGTTTTTATGTGCAGCAATAGCTAGTAAAATTCTAATAGCTTCAAGTCTAGCTACTGGTGCATACGTTTCACCAAAGTCTATTCCTTCTTGTTGATTATATCCTTGTGCTACTAACCGAGCTTTATTCCTTATTACTTCTCCTGCCTCATTGAGCTTATTTCTAAAAACCCATTTAGTTCCAATGATGGTTTTATCTTGTGGTTTAGGAACTAAATCCCATACATCATTTTTTGTGAATTGGTTTAATTCTTCTTGCATTGCTATTATCCAATAATCATCTTTAAGAGCTTCAAATATCTTCTTAGGTTCAATGATAGAAACAAAAGCCATGTTTGCGACATCCTTAAAGGAAGACCGAGTTTTTACTTTATCATTTGGATTTCCAATAATTAATTCTTGAGGATGATCCTTAATAAGTCTAGGTATAGGTTGTGTTTCACCTTGGTTATTGTTTGTAGTATCTTTCTCACTATCATTTGGTATGTTTAAGTTTTCAAATTGATTAGTAAGATCAATTATTTCTAGATTTTCTAATTTGGATTCTTCATGAAAAGATACATGAATAGATTCCTCAACTTTTCTAGAGATAGTGTTGTAGACTCTAAATGCTTTGCTAGAGGTAGAATATCCCAAAAAGAATGCTTTGTGTGATTTAGAATCAAACTTATCTCTATCATCATTGGTATTTAAGATATAACATGTAGATCCAAAGGTATGAAAATAGTCAACTCTAGGTTTCTTAGAATGTATTATTTCATACGTAGTTTTCTTCAAATGAGAGTGAACAGTTACTCTATTTAACACATAGCATGCGGTGTTTACAACTTCATCCCAAAAGGTTTTGGGTGTGTTATGTTCGAGCATCATAGTTCTAGCCATTTCTTGTAGTGATCGATTTTTCCTTTCAACTATACCATTTTGTTGTGGAGTGCGTGGAGCAGAAAAATTGTGAGTGTACCCTTGAGATGTGCAAAATTCTTCAAATACATGATTTTCAAATTCTCCACCATGATCACTTCTAATGGTACATATTTTGCTTTGTAATAGATTTTCAATCATAGAACAAAATTTTATAAAAACATGAATAGTATCATCTTTGGTTGCAATAAAATGTACCCATGTATATCTACTATAATCATCAACAATAACAAAACAATATCTTTTTCCACCGATAGATTGTGTCCTCATAGGTCCAAATAAATCCATGTGAATTAATTCTAAAGATCTACTGGTGCTAAGTACATGTTTAGGTTTAAAAGAGGTTTTGTTTTGCTTTCCCAATGTACATGGTTCACAATTTTCAACTTGATCAAAGGATAAAGTAGGAAAACCATGAACAAGATCATATTTCACTAACTTTTTGATAACATGTGAACTAGCATGTCCTAGCTTTTTATGCCATAATTGTAAAGTATTTTCATTTGCAAGCAAGAATTTTCCTACTACAGATTTCATAGAGTTAGGTCTAAGAATATAAAGATTTCCAACTCTTTTTCCTTCATAGACAACATTTGTAGTGTTTTCTATTAATAATTTTCCACATATTTTGTTAAATAAAACATCATAGCCACTATCACATAATTGTCTCACACTTATTAAGTTATGGTGCAAACCATCAACAAGTAGAACATTCTTTATTTCGAGGTTTGTACCAATGTTACCTATTCCAACAATTTTACCTTTACCGTTATCTCCAAAAGTGACTGTTCCACTCTTCTTTTCTTCAAAAGTTTGAAATGCATCCTTGTTTCCGGTCATGTGTTTGGAACATCCACTGTCAACCACCCAATCCTGCATTAGAATGTAGGTTTTGGTACCCATGTGATGGTCTGATATGGATAGAAGCATTTAAGTACAGACTGTATAAAAATTCTGATTCAGAGCTTCAGTCGGTCGACAATTGTTTGACCGACATCTTTCTCGGTCGACTAATCGTCGATCGAGAAGGTTGCTGTATTGCAAATTAAAAACAGAAATTCAGCTCGGTTGACCAATTTTTGACCGAAATAGTTGCTGTTGATTTTGATTTGTCACAGGCATTTGGTCGGTCGACAAAAGTTCGACCGATTATATTTTCGGTCGACAATACTTCGACCGACTAAGTTTCTATTTCAGTACAGCAGTTCAGAAAATTACCATAATGCATAAAACCTTTTATTAAGTTGATATAAGACAATATTAATTGCAAAATTGAGCGTTTGATCATATCTCAACTGAATTGCATTTGACTCTACTAAGTTTGGGATTTTGGGACCCAAACTAAGTAGGAATCCTTGGTCTTATACGGGCATGAAAATGAATAATGTCCAAGACGTAGACAAAAATGACAAGTAATAGAGTCAACTTCATTTCTCTTTCTAGGAATTGTGTTCTTAGGTACAAACATAGTCCGAGTTCTTTTGGGTTGATTTTTCTTTGGATCATATCCCAAACCTTTTCTTCCATTGAAACTAGAGGAGGCTTTTAGGATGTTGTCAAGGATATCTTTTCTTCTTAACTCATGTAGGTTTCTTTGTAGCTTAGCAATGTCATCCATCTTCTTGTGTAAATCTTTTCTAGCTTGATCTAAATCAGATAATAGGGAGTCTCTTTCTTTTACAACATTGTCATAGTCTAGATGGTTACACAGAATTTGTTGAGTCTGAAAGTCTTTTAGTTTAGCTAACAATTCAGTCTTTTCTTGAGAAAGAAGATCAATGTTTGTTTCTAGAGTGAGTAGCTTTTTAGTGCAATCATTTAAAGATGTTTTTAAAGACAAATTCTCAAGATCAATGTTGTTCTTTTCAGAAGAGAGATCATTTAATTTAGCATGTAGCTCATCATTTGTTTTGATAATTGTAACATCCCTAACCTGGGTTATGAGTTAACCCTAGGTATTTTTCCTAAATATGTGATTAAATCTTTGTGATTAACTCTGAGCATGTAATTAAGTTTCTCAGAAACATATATTTCAGTATTTGCTCCTTTTTATTTAAAGTTGTAGCATTGTTTTGATATACAGGGACCTATGTGCAATTTACCCAGTTAGAAGGGTTAGTTTGCAATTTGCACATGTTGAGATGTTCCTCTAATGATGAGACATCATGAGAATCTTTTTGGTAAAGTTTGAGGGATTTCCCAAGCTAGGGCACCAAGGTGCAGCTGTGGAAGCAATCCCAGTGCTTGAAACCATAAATTGGGGTAAAATGCAATTTACCCAAATTAAGGGATACAAATTGTGAAATATGTCATCTAATGTATCTTTTTAGACTTTTGCCATCATTTAGAGAAGAAATGATGAGGAAGTCACCTCAATTGAATTATCAAGTTATGAGACATGCCTTGTGATTGAATAATCAGGGTATATGTGTAATATATCTTTATGTATGTACCTCATTATTAGCTGCTCTCCTTTACCTTCTTTCCTAAGACCTTAAGAGAAGGTTTGTCCTTAGAATAAAGAGGAAGGGACGATCAAGTAAAGAAGGAGGGACCTAGTTGGAATTATGAACAACTTATGAACTAATGTTGAAAATCCTACCCCATGTATATAAGCTCTCCTTCCCTTAGTTGCAAGGGAACTCACCCTTCGTTCCCTTACTGTTTCATTTCACCAAAGACGAACAAGGACTGCCTTGGAGCTAAGGAGGACGACCAAGGGGTGCAAGGTAGGTTTAAACCCCTCTTCTTGCCTAATTCCATGGTTAAAACTCGAATTCAAGGTCATCTTCATGGCTAACTCTTGAAACCCTACCTTTCTAGCCGTCTCTTTTCATCCTTCCTTGGCGTTTTCACCTTGGACAACCTGTGGGAACTCAAGTACGCCATTAGAGCTTGGAGCTTGAAAGCTTGGAGCTCAAGAAGCAAGCTTTAGGCGGGTTTTATAACTCTAAACCCATCCTTTACTATGTGCATCTTTATATGCGTTTTAATGATAGCTCTTAGTATTTCCCTACTTTTCCCTGCTATTTTGCAAGAAAATCCATGGGATATTCGTACTGTTATTGACCTAGGAGATGAAGGCGTGATTTCCAAGAAAAACCCACCGCTTTTCACTTCCTTAAACGGTCCCACCAGTTTTCTCTCTCTGTCTCAAGACCGCGAGGTGAGCAAACGATCTCGAGACCGCGACAGGGAAAACGGTCTCCAAGACCGTTTGGCCCCGTTGACCGAGCGTGGACCGTATAAGAAATTTGTCCCTAATTATATAGGCTAATTACCCTCAAAATGTGGGAGGATAACTCCAAGGGAATCGGGAGATATGACCTTTGTAAGTAACAACATTATTTGAATTTATTCCTGATTTTCAAACGGTCTGAAATTGCCTTTTTGGGCAAACGGTCTCAAGACCGTGTAAGGTCGTTTACTAAGCGTTGACCGTATGATATTACTGTTCAAAATTATGTTAATTAACAACTCACCAAATTTTATGGTCTAATTCCAAACGGGCTAAGAGTTGAAGGGTGAATACTAGGGCTAACCCTAGATGAAATCAGTACTGAAATTATGGTGACCTAATTAGGGTTTTTAGGGTTGATTGACCTAAACGGTCTCAAGACCGTTTAGGGGTCCCCCAAACGGTCTCAAGACCGCGAGGGCAATCAACCAAGACCGTTCGGAGGTCTGGGGTCAAGGATAGATGACCAATTGAAGGTACAATTACACCAAATTACATTGCAATTAAATATTGACATGATCATCAACTCAATGGGTCAGACCTTGATGAAATTGCACTAGAATCCAAAATTTGATGGGCAAACGGTCTCAAGACCGTTTGGAACTCATCCAAACGGTCTCAAGACCGAGAGGACAATCACCCAAGACCGTTTGAAGGTCTAGGGTTAAGTATTTTGACCAATTGAGGACCCAATTGCAAATAAGTTATCAATTGATTAAAATACTGATTTAGTAACCCAATCATGGTTCAATCTCTATCAAATCACCTTAGATTTTAATGAAATCTTGGGAAAACGGTCTCAAGACCATGTGGGGTCCACCCACATGACCTAAAGACCGTTTGGGCCAAGTTTGGGCCCAATTGGAGCTCAATTGAAAGGTTCAACCTTGTGTTGAGTCACATTGTTGAGTGTTGATGGGTGAACATTGATAGACCCTAATTGAATCGACTTCAACCCTAATTGGTCAACAATTATGGGTCAATTGAATGACCAAGTGATCAAGCATAATCTTAATTGACTCAATCCATAAGTGGTCAACATAGATTTGACCTTTTGAGGGCTTCAACATCGGTTGACATCATCGATTGCTTTGATTGATTTTGATGATGGACCAAGCGGCTGAGACCATGTGAGCCTCGCGGTCTCAAGACTGTGAGAGGGCTCGCGGTCTCAAGACCGTGAGGGGGCTCATGGTCTCAAGACCGAGAGGAGGCTCGCGGTCTCAAGACCGCAAAGGGCCTCGCGGTCCTGAGGTCAAACTAGCTAAACGGTCAACGTCTCTTCGCGGTCTCAACTCCAACTTGATCTTCGCGGTCTCAACATCAATTGAACCAATGATAGGGCTCGCGGTCTTGAACCACTTGAAGAGGCTCGCGGTCTTGAAGCCCAAGGGGGCTCGCGGTCTTGGAGTTATAAATAGGATCGCGGTCTTGGAGGGTCAAAGTGGGCAAACGGTCAACACTTTCAACCAATCTCAACCCAATTGATGAGTAATGATTGAAATCAATCAATGTGATTCCAAGTTGACTTCTTTCAATCAATTCATAATATAAATGGTCCAATGTTGCCCAAATCAAATCCTAATGATAATCTAGGATAGTAAGGGGTTATTTGACTAAGGTTTTTGACCATGATGATGATCAATGGGGTGAATTACCAAAATACCCCTGAAGGGTCAATTAAGTTATACCTTGCTCAATTTAAACCCTAATTACATGAGAATGATGTTTTTAGTCATAATGACTCTATCTAACTTGATCTAGTCTAATGTTATCATCAACCATTAGTATGATGAAAGAGAGAGTACTCAAGAGAGAGAAAGTACCCTAGAGAGAGAAAGTAACTCTAATCACATAATGGTGATGTTTTTGGCTATGTTAGCCTATGATGACTCAACCCAACCTATTTTAGAGTGATGTTGACATCACCTAACCTTATGATGAGAGAGAAAGTACTTCTAGAGAGAGAAAGTAATTCTAGAGAGAGAAAGTACCCTTTTTAAGTGGAAATTCAATTGAAGCATCCCCAATACACATAAATGAGCATAATTAGGGTATGATCCACCTGTGTGAGATCATAGAAACCCTAATTATGATAAATGATGAACCTTTAACTAATCTAAGAGCATCAGTGAAGATGTTACTCATACATGATGATGTTATGAGTTTAATTCACCTTGATGTGAATAGTAAACCCTAATTCAAGGGTAATGGCATGCTTTTGAGCAATAAACTCTATTTGATTTAAATTAAAGATTTAACTCTTATGACAAGAGTAGGAAGTACATTCCTTATTGTTGCATTACCTTTATTAGATGTATTAACCATGCAGGTTCTGATATGAAGGTAATCATATCCAGGTATGGATGTTGATGTTATATTCATTAAAGGCATGTTGTTAGCCTTATGAATAAGTAAAGTAATCTGATGCTTTGCCAGTGGCATCCTATGCTGATAATGGGCTGTGAGAGCCATGAATACCATCAAAGTCATGCCTTAGAGATGACTTGTGATGAGGATAATGAGAAATGATGATTGATATCAGTTAGGCCTGTTACATTTAGTATTCTTCTTTTATAGCTGCTATGCTACTGTTATTGTTTGAAGAACAATGTATGCTGTTAAAGAATACTGAATGTACCTAACTAATCAAGTATAATGTAGAGCCCTGATCATAGATCCATCATTGTAAGAAATTAAGTGATGGTGAAACAGGTTTTCCTTAGGGAACTCCTGGAGCACATACTTTTGAGTATGTGGGGTACATGGATGTGTAGAACCTTACATCCTAGTGTAGGAAAGTGATGTAGATGTGGAATCCATCCATCCTTCACTACAGTTGCATACCGTATCAGTGGTAGGTAAACATGAAACCTCCTGATGATGAAGAAAGCACAGATATCCGTATCAGTGGTAGGTAAATATGAAACCTCCTGATGACGAAGAGAGTACAGAATGCCACTGTGACTCTAGAATAGTGAAGGACCAGTTTACCCTAGTGAGCTATAGTAGTAGAGACACGAGATGTCCTACAAGTGATCCTCTTACTGACTGAGGAAGGTGAAGGTCATGAGAATCCGGCTCTCTTAATGACCTATGTATGATACTGATGCGACTTCTCAGCGATCAGTTGGAGTATGAGTGGTAAGCCTCATCTCCACAGGGCATAATGTTGTTTGTAAAATATAATCAACCATGTAGTATAACTTGTTAGAGATGACTCCAAGTTAGTTGATTGATGTTACATTGCAATAATGTTGATATTCTCCATATCTCCTAAATTGTAGAGATCTTGTTATACCTGCAACTGTTATAGAATGCTTTGAAGGCTTTACTGTTTAAAATAATCTTTGATGTTATAATAAAGCTTCTGGCGAAGAGTTATAACTCTCGCTGGGACAATTATGTATAATTGTCTCACCCCGTAGGCTTCAACTTTTTAGGTGGACGTCGGAGACGAAGGAACCAGCCTACAGGTGACCAGTCTCAGCAGCAGCAGCACCAGGGGCAGCAGTAATCTCAGGTGGAGATTTGTCCTGCCATGTGGTGTAATTAGAGTCAGTCCTATGTGTCCTCTTTACTCTCAGGTCTTGGAGTCTTTTGTATAGTGATCTTGAGATTTTGTATCTTGATGTATATAATTACTCAAGAGGTAATTATCCTGAGGTGTAAATAGTTTACCTCACTTTATGAAAGAAGCTTTTATGGATTCAAGCTCTTGTCACGAAAAGTTTTAATTTCCCGTGATTTTTGTCTTCCGCTGATTACCGATTCACTTCCGCTAAGTTTTAATCATGTTTATGTCATGATTTGGAGATCAGAGCCCACAACTAGTGGTATCAGAGCCCACAACTAGTAGTATCAGAGCTCCAAGTTCAGTTGAGTCTACAGAGGCATAGGACTTAGGATGTCGAGTCTACCTTTAGTACTCCTTCCTCATCTAATAGAATCTTCTGCTCCTCAGGAGAAGAAGATACATAAGAATGTCAGAACATCGTGATGAGCACGTGGCAGAGAGTAGTGCTAGTGCACCTCGAGGTGGTGCAAGAGTTCCGAGAATAGAACAACCTGCACCTGAGTCGCCAAGAGAGCCACCCCAGTTCAACCCAGCTGACATGAGTGATCCAGCTGTACAGACGATGTTCGGGCAGTTCATGACTGCCATGACACATATAACCGATAGGATGCCCATTCCTACACCAAGGGCACCTCTCCAGCCTGAAGCACAAGGTATCGGTAAGACATTCGAACGACTTCGTCATGTCGGAGCTACCGAGTACTTCGGAACTGCCGACCTTGCAGATGCTGACTTATGGTTGACAGAGTTGGAGAAGGCTTTCAAGATTCTTATGATTCCAGAAGCTGAGAAGGTTAGACATGTTGTCTATCTTCTTAAAGGCAGTGCTGGTCACTGGTGGAACATGGAAGAGCAGAAGAGACCTGGAGTAGAGTTCTCATGGGAAGATTTTCGTCGGGAATTTATCAATAGATATTTTCCAAAGACCTTCCTAGATGAGAAGATCTCTCAGTTTGAGAAACTAAGGCAGGGTATGATGAACATTAGTGAGTATGAAGCTAAGTTTATGGAGTTGTTGCGGTTCTGTCCGCACATGGCTGCTACGGATGAGGAAAGAATCAGAAGATTCGAAAAGGGTTTGAATTCTGATATGTCAACCCCTATGTCTGCCTTAGAAAACAGAGAGAGATTCTCTACCTTCGTTGAGTCAGTCCGAAGGATAGAGAGATCTGTGGTTGAGAAAAGACAAACCCATAAAAGATATCCACAGTTCTAGGGTTCTTCATCTAGGGATTCCAAGAAACCTAGATTCTCTGCACCTAACCCTCCACCACCCAGATCGAGTTTTCAAACTCAATGGACACCAAGCAGAGGTAGAGGGCGGAGTCAACCGCTTCAAGGGACGCACAGTTCTGCATCAGTGTCAGTTACTGGACCACCCAGACCACAGCAACAGGAGAAGAGTTGCTACAACTGTGGTAAGGTGGGACACTTGATGAAGGATTGCCGTTCTAGGCCTATCGGTGTGACACAACAAACCCCGAGACAGAATCAACAGGGATCTCAGAATAGACAACATCAAGGAGCAGCTCGAGGACGTGGACAAGCGTCTCAAGCTGGATCATCAGCACCACCTCAACACCAGGCGACTGCGAGGTTCTATGCTATGAACCCACCTGAGGCAGTGGTCGATCCACGGGTAGTGGCAGGTCAGATGAAACTTTTATATTCTGATATGTCTATATCCTGTGTTGTATCCGTTCTGATTGATCCGGGTTCTACCACTCTTTCATCACTCGTGAAGTGATTCATAACTGCAATGTGACTGTTAGCCATAGAGCAGATAGTTTGTTGTTAGAGACTCCGTTGAGTGGGTCTGCCATTTTGCAGGAGGTATGTTCTCCCTGCATCCTTTTCTTTTCTGACCATCGCATTCAAGTGGATCTTATACCACTTGATATGCAGGGATTTGATATAATCCTCGGGATGGATACCTTAGAAAGGTATAGAGTTGTCTTGGATTGTGAGTCCAAGTTGGCTGTGTTTGCTGATGAAAGCAACACATGGATCTTTCAAGGTGAAAGAAAGATTATGCCCACCTGTCTTGTGTCAGCTATGGTTGCTGATAAGCTGTTGAGGCAAGGATGTTATGCATTCTTAGCCCATGTGGTAGATGTTACCAAGGAAAGGACCAATCCTGCTAAGGTTCCCATAGTCCGGGAATTCAAGGATGTGTTTCCTGAAGAACTTCCTGGTATACCACCACCTCGAGAGATTGATTTTGAAATTAATCTGATCCCAGATACGAAACCCATAGCTCAAACTCCGTATAGGATGGCACCTGCCGAGATGGCAGAACTCAAGAAACAGCTTCAAGAGCTACTTGAGAGAGGTTTTATCCGACCGAGTACTTCACCTTGGGGTGCTCCGGTCTTGTTTGTTAAAAAGAAAGATGGGTCAATGCGGTTGTGCATCGACTATAGACAACTCAATAAAGTAACAATAAAGAATAAGTATCCTCTGCCGAGGATTGATGATCTCTTTGACCAGTTGCGTGGTGCAACAGTCTTTTCAAAAATAGACTTGAGGTCTGGATATCACCAACTCCGCATTAAGGATAGTGACATACCCAAGTCTGCCTTTAGGACAAGATATGGTCACTATGAGTTCACGGTTATGTCGTTTGGACTAACCAATGCACCAGCTGCATTTATGGAACTCATGAATAGAGTTTTTCGACCTTTCCTTGATCAGTGTGTTGTCGTCTTCATAGATGACATACTGATTTATAGTAAGGATGCCCAGCATCATGAGCAGCATCTTCGCCAAGCTTTGACCTTGCTAAGAGAACATAAGATGTACGCTAAGTTTAGCAAGTGTGAGTTCTGGCTGCCGGAGGTATCTTTTCTTGGACATGTAATATCCGCCTCGGGAATTCGTGTTGACCCTACAAAGGTAGAATCTATTCTACAATGGGAACAACCAAAGACACCGACAGAGATTCGAAGTTTCTTGGGGTTAGCTGGCTATTATTGAAGGTTCATTAAGAACTTTAGTTCTATAGCTTTACCTTTGACCAAGTTAACCCAGAAAGATGTTCCTTTTTCTTGGAGTGATAAGTGTCAACAATCTTTCCAGTTACTGAAGGAGAGGTTGACAAGTGCACATGTGCTAGTGCTACCTGAACAAGGAAAAGGATATGTAGTTTTCTGTGATGCTTCCAAGAATGGGCTTGGATGTGTGTTGATGCAGGATAAACAAGTGATTTCTTTTGCTTCCTGACAACTTAAGAAACACGAGGAGAATTATCCAACACACGATCTAGAGTTAGCTGTTGTGGTTCATGCTTTGAAGATCTGGAGACATTATCTCTACGAAGAGACATTCCAGATTTTCACAGACCATAAAAACCTTAAGTATATCTTCTCTCAGCATGAGCTCAACATGAGGCAACGTCGTTGGATGGAGTTAATCAAGGACTATGACTGTACAATTGATTACCATCCAGGCAAGGTCACTGTTGTTGCAGATGCCTTGAGTAGGAAATCAGCAACATCAACCATGAATAGAGCACAACTAAACTCTTTAGTATGCTCTAGAAGAGATATGCTTATCTCTTTAAGGCAAGACAATGTACGGTTGAAGGTGTCATTGTTAGCCAGTTTGTTAGCTGAGATGCATATTAAACCTACTCTAAGGCAGCAGATTAAAGAGGCACAGCTAGGTGATGATGCAATTCAACATATAAGATCTGAGTATGGAAATGAGAAGCAAGATGGTTTCCATGACTCAAAAGATCAAGTAGCTTGTTATAATGGAAGAATGATAGTACCAGATGTGGAAAACTTGAGAAAGTTAGTCCTGGAAGAAGCCCATTCTTCCATGTATGCTATGCATCCAAGAAGCACCAAGATGTATCGGAATTTGAAAGATCTGTATTGGTGGCCTGGGATGAAGAAGGATGTTGCAGAGTTTGTTCTGAGGTGCCCTGTGTGTCAGCAAGTTAAAGTTGAACACCAGAAGCCTGCAGGAACAATGCAACCTTTACCCATATCACAGTGGAAGTGGGATCATGTGACCATGGACTTTGTTGTTGGCCTACCCAGGACAAGCAAAGGACATGATTCCATTTGGGTAATTGTTGATAGGTTTACTAAGACAGCACATTTCTTACCTGTCAAAACAACCTATTCTGCTGAAAGGTTATCAGAGTTGTATGTTCAAGAGATAGTGTGTTTGCACGGAGTTCCTGTCACAATAGTTTCTGACAGAGGTCCTCAGTTTACGAGTCGTTTTTGGGAACAGTTACACAGAGCCTTAGGCTCTAAGCTGAGGTTTAGTACGGCCTTTCATCCACAGACTGATGGACAGTCGGAAAGGACCATACAAACCTTAGAAGACCTGTTGCGAGCATGTGTTCTCCAGTTCACCGGAAGTTGGGATCTACACCTAAGCTTGATAGAGTTTGCTTATAACAATAGCTATCAGCATAGTATTGATATGGCACCTTATGAAGCCTTATATGGTAGACGTTGTAGATCACCCCTGTGTTGGTTTGAAACTGGTGAGCACCAGTTGTTAGGTCCTGACCTGGTGCAACAAACCACGGAAAAGATTAAAGTTATACAACATAAGATTAAGACTGCTCAGGATAGGCAGAAATCTTATGCTGACAAACGTCGTAGACCCTTAGAGTTCCAGGTTGGAGACAGAGTATATCTCAAGGTCTCACCTTGGAAAGGGGTCCTTCGTTTTGGAAGGAAAGGGAAGTTAGCTCCTAGATATATGGGGCCTTATCCAATCATTGAATGGATTGGAAAGGTAGCATATAAACTAGAGCTTCCCCCAGAATTACAGAGGTTACATCCTGTGTTTCACATTTCTATGTTGAAGAAATGTCACCCAGACACCGAGCCAGTTCTACAACCTATGGAGGTAGAATTGAATGATGACATATCCTATGAGGAGGGACCAGTGTCAATCCTTGATAAACGAATTAAAAAGTTAAAGAAGAAAGATATAAGTCTTGTGAAAGTCCTCTGGAACCATCATGGTATTGAAGAAGCCACTTGGGAGTTAGAGGATGAGATGAGAAAGAAGTATCCTGCCCTTTTCTCGTAGTATGTTTTATCGATTTCGGGGACGAAATCCTTGTAAGGGGTGGATAATTTGTAACATCCCTAACCTGGGTTATGAGTTAACCCTAGGTATTTTGCCTAAATATGTGATTAAATCTTTGTGATTAACTCTGAGCATGTAATTAAGTTTCTCAGAAACATATATTTCAGTATTTGCTCCTTTTTATTTAAAGTTGTAGCATTGTTTTGATATACAGGGACCTATGTGCAATTTACCCAGTTAGAAGGGTTAGTTTGCAATTTGCACATTTTGAGATGTTCCTCTAATGATGAGACATCATGAGAATCTTTTTGGTAAAGTTTGAGGGATTTCCCAAGCTAGGGCACCAAGGTGCAGCTGTGGAAGCAATCCTAGTGCTTGAAACCTTAAATTGGGGTAAAATGCAATTTACCCAAATTAAGGGATACAAATTGTGAAATATGTCATCTAATGTATCTTTTTAGACTTTTGCCATCATTTAGAGAAGAAATGATGAGGAAGTCACCTCAATTGAATTATCAAGTTATGAGACATGCCTTGTGATTGAATAATCAGGGTATATGTGTAATATTTCTTTATGTATGTACCTCATTATTAGCTGCTCTCCTTTACCTTCTTTCCTAAGACCTTAAGAGAAGGTTTGTCCTTAGAATAAAGAGGAAGGGACGATCAAGTAAAGAAGGAGGGACCTAGTTGGAATTATGAACAACTTATGAACTAATGTTGAAAATCCTACCCCATGTATATAAGCTCTCCTTCCCTTAGTTGCAAGGGAACTCACCCTTCGTTCCCTTACTGTTTCATTTCACCAAAGACGACCAAGGACTGCCTTGGAGCTAAGGAGGACGACCAAGGGGTGCAAGGTAGGTTTAAACCCCTCTTCTTGCCTAATTCCATGGTTAAAACTCGAATTCAAGGTCATCTTCATGGCTAACTCTTGAAACCCTACCTTTCTAGCCGTCTCTATTCATCCTTCCTTGGAGTTTTCACCTTGGCCAACCTGTGGGAACTCAAGGACGCCATTAGAGCTTGGAGCTTGAAATCTTGGAGCTCAAGAAGCAAGCTTTAGGCGGGTTTTATAACTCTAAACCCATGCTTTACTATGTGCATCTTTATATGCGTTTTAATGATAGCTCTTAGTATTTCCCTACTTTTCCCTGCTATTTTGCAAGCAAATCCATGGGATATTTGTACTGTTCTTGGGCTAGGAGATGCAGGCGTGATTTCCAAGAAAAACCCACCGCTTTTCACTTCCTTAAACGGTCCCACCAGTTTTCTCTCTCGGTCTCAAGACCGCGAGGTGAGCAAACGGTCTCGAGACCGCGACAGGGAAAACGGTCTCCAAGACCATTTGGCCCCGTTTACCGAGCATGGACCGTATAAGAAATTTGTTTCTAATTATATAGGATAATTACCCTCAAAATTTGGGAGGATCACTCCAAGGGAATCGGGAGATATGACCTTTTTAAGTAACAATTTTATTTGAATGTATTCCTGATTTTCAAACGGTCTGAAATTGCCTTTTTGGGCAAACGGTCTCAAGACCGTGTAAGGTCGTTGACTAAGCGTTGACCGTATGATATTACTGTTCAAAATTATGTTAATTAACAACTCACCAAATTTGATGGTCTAATTCCAAACGGGCTAAGAGTTGAAGGGTGAATACTAGGGCTAACCCTAGATGAAATCAGTACTGAAATTATGGTGACCTAATTAGGGTTTTTAGGGTTGATTGACCTAAACGGTCTCAAGACCGCTTAGGGGTCCCCCAAATGGTCTCAAGACCGCGAGGGCAATCAACCAAGACCGTTTGGAGGTCTGGGGTCAAGGATAGTTGACCAATTGAAGGTACAATTACACCAAATTACATTGCAATTAAATATTGACATGATCATCAACTCAATGGGTCAGACCTTGATGAAATTGCACTAGAATCCAAAATTTGATGGGCAAACGGTCTCAAGACTGTTTGGAACTCATCCAAACGGTCTCAAGACCGAGAGGACAATCACCCAAGACCGTTTGAAGGTCTAGGGTTAAGTATTTTGACCAATTGAGGACCCAATTGCAAATAAGTTATCAATTGATTAAAATACTGATTTAGTAACCCAATCATGGTTCAATCTCTATCAAATCACCTTAGATTTTAATGAAATCTTGGGAAAACGGTCTCAAGACCATGTGGGGTCCACCCACATGACCTCAAGACCGTTTGGGCCAAGTTTGGGCCCAATTGGAGCTCAATTGAAAGGTTCAACCTTGTATTGAGTCACATTGTTGAGTGTTGATGGGTGAACATTAATAGACCCTAATTGAATTGACTTCAACCCTAATTGGTCAACCATTATGGGTCAATTGAATGACCAAGTGGTCAAACATAATCGTAATTGACTCAATCCATAAGTGGTCAACATAGATTTGACCTTTTGAGGGCTTCAACATCGGTTGACATCATCGATTGCTTTGATTGATTTTGATGATGGACCAAGCGGCTGAGACCATGTGAGCCTCGCGGTCTCAAGACCGTGAGAGGGCTCGCGGTCTCAAGACCGTGAGGGGGCTCACAGTCTCAAGACCGAGAGGAGGCTCGCGGTATCAAGACCATGAAGGGCCTCGTGGTCCTGAGGTCAAACTAGCTAAACGGTCAACGTCTCTTCGCGGTCTCAACTCCAACTTGATCTTCGCGGTCTCAACATCAATTGAACCAATGATAGGGCTCGCGGTCTTGAAACACTTGAAGAGGCTCGCGGTCTTGAAGCCCAAGGGGGCTCGCGGTCTTGGAGTTATAAAGAGGCTCGCGGTCTTGGAGGGTCAAAGTGGGCAAACGGTCAACACTTTCAACCAATCTCAACCCAATTGATGAGTAATGATTGAAATCAATCAATGTGATTCCAAGTTGACTTCTTTCAATCAATTCATAATATAAATGGTCCAATGTGCCCAAATCAAATCCTAATGATAATCTAGGATAGTAAGGGGTTATTTGACTAAGGTTTTTGACCATGATGATGATCAATGGGGTGAATTACCAAAATACCCCTGAAGGGTCAATTAAGTTATACCTTGCTCAATTTAAACCCTAATTAAATGAGAATGATGTTTTTAGTCATAATGACTCTATCTAACTTGATCTAGTCTAATGTTATCATCAACCATTAGTATGATGAAAGAGAGAGTACTCAAGAGAGAGAAAGTACCCTAGAGAGAGAAAGTAACTCTAATCACATAATGGTGATGTTTTTGGCTATGTTAGCCTATGATGACTCAACCCAACCTGTTTTAGAGTGATGTTGACATCACCTAACCTTATGATGAGAGAGAAAGTACTTCTAGAGAGAGAAAGTAATTCTAGAGAGAGAAAGTACCCTTTTTAAGTGGAAATTCAATTGAAGCATCCCCAATACACAGAAATGAGCATAATTAGGGTATGATCCACCTGTGTGAGATCATAGAAACCCTAATTATGATAAATGATGAACCTTTAACTAATCTAAGAGCATCAATGAAGATGTTACTCATACATGATGATGTTATGAGTTTAATTCACCTTGATGTGAATAGTAAACCCTAATTCAAGGGTAATGGCATGCTTTTGAGCAATAAACTCTATTTGATTTAAATTAAAGATTTAACTCTTATGACAAGAGTAGGAAGTACATTCCTTATTGTTGCATTACCTTTATTAGATGTATTAACCATGCAGGTTCTGATATGAAGGTAATCATATCCAGGTATGGATGTTGATGTTATATTCATTAAAGGCATGTTGTTAGCCTTATGAATAAGTAAAGTAATCTGATGCCTTGCCAGTGGCATCCTATGCTGATAATGGGCTGTGAGAGCCATGAATACCATCAAAGTCATGCCTTAGAGATGACTTGTGATGAGGATAATGAGAAATGATGATTGATATGAGTTAGGCCTGTTACATTTAGTATTCTTCTTTTATAGCTGCTATGCTACTGTTATTGTTTGAAGAACAATGTATGCTGTTAAAGAATACTGAATGTACCTAACTAATCAAGTATAATGTAGAGCCCTGATCATAGATCCATCATTGTAAGAAATTAAGTGATGGTGAAACAGGTTTTCCTTAGGGAACTCCTGGAGCACATACTTTTGAGTATGTGGGGTACATGGATGTGTAGAACCTTACATCCTAGTGTAGGAAAGTGATGTAGATGTGGAATCCATCCATCCTTCAGTGGTAGGTAAACATGAAACCTCCTGATGACGAAGAAAGCACAGATATCCGTATCAGTGGTAGGTAAATATGAAACCTCCTGATGACGAAGAGAGTACAGAACGCCACTGTGACTCTAGAATAGCGAAGGACCAGTTTACCCTGGTGAGCTATAGTAGTAGAGACACGAGATGTCCTACAAGTGATCCTCTTACTGACTGAGGAAGGTGAAGGTCATGAGAATCCGGCTCTCTTAATGACCTATGTATGATACTGATGCGGCTTCTCAGCGATCAGTTGGAGTATGAGTGGTAAGCCTCATCTCCACAGGGCATAATGTTGTTTGTAAAATATAATCAACCATGTAGTATAACTTGTTAGAGATGACTCCAAGTTAGTTGATTGATGTTACATTGCAATAATGTTGATATTCTCCATATCTCCTAAATTGTAGAGATCTTGTTATACCTGCAACTGTTATAGAATGCTTTGAAGGCTTTACTGTTTAAAATAATCTTTGATGTTATAATAAAGCTTCTGGCGAAGAGTTATAACTCTCGCTGGGACAATTATGTATAATTGTCTCACCCCGTAGGCTTCAACTTTTTAGGTGGACGTCGGAGACGAAGGAACCAGCCTACAGGTGACCAGTCTCAGCAGCAGCAGCACCAGGGGCAGCAGTAATCTCAGGTGGAGATTTGTCCTGCCATGTGGTGTAATTAGAGTCAGTCCTATGTGTCCTCTGTACTCTCAGGTCTTGGAGTCTTTTGTATAGTGATCTTGAGATTTTGTATCTTGATGTATATAATTACTCAAGAGGTAATTATCCTGAGGTGTAAACAGTTTACCTCACTTTATGAAAGAAGCTTTTATGGATTCAAGCTCTTGTCATGAAAAGTTTTAATTTCCCGTGATTTTTGTCTTCCGCTGATTACCGATTCGCTTCTGCTAAGTTTTAATCGTGTTTATGTCATGATTTGGAGATCAGAGCCCACAACTAGTGGTATCAGAGCCCACAATAACCTTCTTTAGTTTCTTCTTGACATCAACATACTTATCATGAGTTTCTTGTAAACTAGTAATTAACTCTTCTTTAGGAAGATCAAGTAGGTTTACCTCTTGAGAGTCTTCATCATCTTCTCTTGCCATTAGACATTCCACCTTTTCTTCTCCGCTTTCACTTTCACTTGACTCGTCCCATGCAACTTTATAGGCTTTTTCTCCCCTCTTCTTGTGTGAGCTTTTCTTTCCTTTCTTTGCTTTAGGACATTCATTTTTGAAATGTCCTTTCTTTCCACACTCAAAGCACCTAGGAGGAGAAGAAGAAGAACTAGAAATTTTGTTAGATTTAAATCTTCTATATTTCTTACCATTGACAATCAATGCTTCTTCTCCTTCTTCTTCACTTGACTCCTCACTTTTTGGTGTGATTATCTTTGAAGATTTTAGAGCCACATCCTTCTTCTTTCCTTGCTGAAGTTCACGTTCTCTTCTTTCTTCCTCTTCTAGGGTTTCTTCATGAGCTTCTAGAATGCCAATGAGTTGCTCCATTTTCAGTCGAGTGAGGTCATTAGCTTCTTCAATGGCTGTCACCTTTGGCTTGTATTTAGGAGGAAGTGATCGAAGGATTTTTGATACCTGATCTTCTTCAAGAATAGTTTTTCCTAGGGCATTTAAACCATTAACAATAGAAGAGAATTTTGCAAACATTTCACTAATAGATTCATTTGGATCCATACGGAAGTGTTCAAACTTTTGTTTAAGCGTGCTAATCTTAGAATTCTTGACTTGAACTGTACCTTCATAAGTTATGGACAGTCTATGCCAAATTTCATAGGCTGTGTCACAGTTTGATATCCTATTAAATTCTCCTACTGAAATTGAACAATATAAAATGCTTACAGCTTTGGCATTCATTTGAGCCAACTTTACTGTATTTGCATCCCACTCTGCATATTGTGTTTGAGGAAGCTCGTATGGGGTTGAAACCATCCTCCATAAGTCCCAATTGATGCCTTGGAAGTAGAACTGCATCCTTCTCTTCCAATATGTGTAGTTTGTTCCATCAAACACTGGAGGTCTAGCAACAAATGTCCCTTCAAGGTTAAGGTTGTTAAGCACCCCGTCACCCATTCTTCAAGACCTTGTTAGGGTTCCTTGAAGCCTGCTCTGATACCAATTGAAAAATACTAGAGGGGAGGTGAATAGAGTTTTTAAATATTTTAACAATTATTTAACTCAAACAACCACAATTGAAAATGGAAGAAGGAGACAAGTGTTTAGAGTGGTTCCAACCTTAGCAAATACTAAGGTTGTCAGTCCACTACCCGGTTTCTTACCCAACTGAGATTTTGAAAGTATTAGTTTTATTACCTTCACAAGGATTTACACAAAATACAATACTTTCTTACACCCCTTGAACAGCCTTCACTTGAAGTAGATGCACCAACCCGAGGTAGCCTTCTTGAAGTAACTCCAAGCTCCCCCTTGAAGTAGCCTTCATCTTTAGAAGTAACCTCCCGTTGCACCAGCCTTCTTGAAGTAGTTCAAGGTCCCCTTCTTCACCAAGAAGATCTTCCAACCTCTCCAATCCGCAGCCTCCAACCTAGGAGTAGCAAGGAGAGTACAAACAATAATAGTGAACAAGAAAGGAAAATGGAAATTACAACTTATCCTTTGAAGCACAAGGCTTGATTTGCCTAGATCAAGCGTATAGATCTCCTAACCAATGTGTATGGAATAGTGATTTATGTGGATAGGAGATACTAGCCAATAGGACACGAAATTTGAGCTAAGAGAAGAAGTAGCCAATTGTCAATATGCTCAATTGCTCACAAACAGGTTGCTCAATGTAAGTGTATGCTCAAAGATTGCTCAAGTGTAAAACAAGTAAGTTTAGGTGTCCTAAGGCATGTCCTATTTATAGGAATATCCTACAAGTTCTTAAGGACGTTTTAGACACTTTCTAGGGGTTTCTAAGTGCTTAACTAGTCGTTAGATATAAGTTAGTTGCTTTAACAACGGCTAGTTAATTAATTCTGCAGTTGCTGTCAGAGACCATCTCGGTCGAGAAATGGTCGACCAAGACACCTACTCGGTCGATGTTTTGTCGACCGACAGGCTCTCAGGATCAAGTGTATGCAACGTTTATCTCCAACTGCCAACTACCTTGTCAGTTGTGTCTAACGACTACTTGGGTCTTTCTCGGTCGAGAAGATTGTCGACCGAGAGTGTCTCGGTCGAGGATTTTGTCGACCGAGATGGACCCTGTTTCAATGTTTCAAATGAAGACATTAAGTGTGTGTATGAGTGTGCATATGTGACACTATTGAAGGGGATGACCTATCTAAATGTGGTGTTTAGCTAGGGAAGATCTAACGCTTGATTTACATGAAGTCTAAGTACTTGTACATTATATATTTGTACAAGTTTACAATTGATTACATTTCATGACATTTACAATCATTCAAGCATATAGATTCCCTAGTGCTTTGTCATCCACCTTATTCCTGCAACACTCAAGTAGCACGTTAGATTAACAAGAATGAAATGTTTGTCATTATCAAAACAAAGGGATTTACAGATGTCCATTTAGCCAACAAGACCATGGGCTAGGAGATTGATCACCTTCATGAGTTCATGGGACTCAAAGGGAAAATGAGGTAGGCACTCCCTAGATGCATAAGGGAAGAGGGATGACCCCAAAAGTATCGACACCCTATAGACCTTGAGAAGATGACTAAGGATTGTTTATATGCGTAATGTGAAGACCCAAGAGTGTTTGGGAATGGCCTTTACATGGATGTAAACATAGATTGGAGATGTTCATGATGTGGAGACAAGTGATGTATGTTTCAACTTAGTTTGGAAAGTGTACTAGCAATGTGTGATGCACCATCTCTACTCTTGGAATGGGATGAACTCTATATTTGGACTGTAGCCAAATGATTATTTCCTCTCATTATGGATGTGAGAGATAGGGAAAAATGCATGCCATACACTAAATATAAAGAGGATGTGAGTTGAAACATTGCTATGATGTTTGAGGATAGAGAAAGTATCATATATTTGGGAGAGTATGTTGAATGGATGGTTTACAAACACGAAGAGAACTAAGGTGGTTCTTATCAAGAGCATTATGGAATTTATGATTTACTAGTTTGGGTTTGATGATTGAGATAATGAGCTCAAAGTTTTCTTGACTCAGTTAGACCTAATCCCAAGATGAGGATGTTGAGGGAAGTATGTGTAGGTTTATGTCTTCACCATTACCTAGCACATAAGGAATTAAGGTGGTAACGAATGATCTTAATCAAGACACAACTATCTTGTGTAGCCTATAGAGAGGATAGAAGAGGTTGTTAGGTGAACCCTAAGTTCGTGAGACATGTATGGCTAATAACCAGATACAAGCAGACCCGTTGGTCAAGTTAGTGGTTACTCAGTTAGCCAGCCTAGAGCTTGATGAGATACAAGGATGGTTGTAAGAACCTCGACTACACTTATAGGAAAAGAAGGTGGTGAAACCCATGACTAGAGTGTTTTAGGGTTTTTGAGGAGTCAACCTTGAGGAATCATAACATGCAGGAGATCATGATTTTAAGTTCACCATACACCCTGGTACTACTAAGATAGTAAAAGTTTGCAGTAGTACTGTGAATACTTGAGATGAAGAAGTATATAGAGTTGCATGTGGCTTGTCGCCATGCATGCTAGGAGGTGAATTCCAAACACCAATAACCCAGTAAGTTTCTATGGATAATGAAGAGTCCCCGAGAGGGAATGGGAGTAGTTCACCATAGACATTGTGGTGAGTCTCCCCTGGACCAAGTGAGGTCAGGATGCAATATGGGTTATGGTAGATATCCTTACCAAGTTGACCTAATCACTTGATTAAGAGAGAGAGCACTGTCAGTCTGACAGATCTGGTTGAACTATATATATGAGAGAGAGATGGTTCAACTACAACGTGATCTGAGTTCAAAGGTTTTGGAGTATGACCTCAAGTACACTTCCAAGTTGTGGAAGTAAGTGTAAGAAGAACTCGATGCTATTTGAGTACAACATATCACCCCTGACTGATGGACAATCAAGAGAGTATGATCCAGACTTTAGAGGGTCTGATGAGAGCATGTGTGCTCGTTTAGGGTGATACATGGGAGCAATTCCTGCCCCTATAAGAGTTTGCTTGTGATGATAGCCACCATAGCCAATATCGGGACGTAAGAAGCTCTATAAGGGAGGATGTGTCAGTCACTGCTTCATTAGGATGATGTCAGTGAGGGGACCTTGTGAAGGTTAGAGAGACCACATTGTGTGCAGATGAAGTTGCTTTGATCAAGTAATGACTGAGAAAGCCCAGGGGTGACAAGAGTCGTGAGCTAATGCGAAGTAGACTGACATGTGGTTCACTGTGGGAGAAAATGTGTTATGAAAACCCGATCCCTTTGAGCTATAGTTGAGAAAGATGAGTCCCTGATACATGGGTCCATTTGAAATGGATTGGTGGAGATGCTTATGTTTACCTTACCCCTCAGGATAACATGATGTATGATGTGTTCCATGTGTTCGATCTAGAGCACTATATGATGTACCTGAACCATGTGTTGAGCCATGAACCTATTGAGCTTCTAGGGAGGCTGAAATACCCAGAGTCACCTACGAGGGTAAGAGATACCAAGGTGATAGAGAATTCAGATGTAAGAATATAAGATGATAAAGGTTCTTTGGAAGAGCCATGGAGAGGATGAAGCCACATGGGAGCCATGATGGACATGAGAAAGTCTTATCCTGAATGTTTGTATGTTTGGTGGAATTTTGAGGGAAAAAATCCTATAAGAGGGGAAGGATGTTACAACCCCAATTTTTGGGTTCATATGGTTGGAAATGCAATTTCCCCACTAAATGTATGATTATGGGAATTGTATGAATTATATGTATTGAATGGATTCCCTTTGAAATAATTCTTTTTTTAATGTGATTTCATGGATCATAATATGTTAATGAGTCCAATATGATTAAAAGAAAAAGAAGAAAATCAAATTTTGCTTTATTAAGAAGGAAATTTGAGATAATGAGAAAAAGATAAGAAATATATGGAAATAAGGATAATGGAATCATCATGGATGAGATTTTGAGTCCACATGGTTTCTAATGGCAAAAGGAATCCAAATAAATGATATAGAAAGATAAGAGAGAGAGAAAATATGTATAAAATATGTCATTTTAATAGATAACTTGCATATGAATAAAAGTCTCTCACACTTTTGAGTATGATCCCAAATCAGTCTACAAGTAGATTAAGTCATCATGGACTTTCCCCTAAAATTTTGGATTAAAAGCATAAACGGTTTGGGAGATATGAATTTTGCAAGTTTCCTAAAGTGTAAAGGATAACATTAAATGTCACAATTCAATTGTGGCTTATGTTCTAATACGAGGCTTGATAGTCATTGGATCGTTGATCCAATGGTGGCTGCTCTTCATTCATGTTTAGGAAAGGAGAACAGTAAAATGAGGTTACTCAATCGGTTCCCTCTATGGAAAATCCTTGTGCAAATCTAAAAGTTTCTCCATTGGATTCAGGGGAAGAAACTGGATCAGAAGATCCCTGGTTTGCCCTATTTTTGTGAAATTGGGATTTCCCCGATATCCCTATTCGAATATTACATTCAAGCATGTACTATACATCTTGGATTCTCAAGATCAAGGCCTATATAAGGCATATACCTCCCAGAGTGAGAGGATCGTATCCCCTCTGTTTTGCAGAGAGTGTGTTGCTCTTACAAACTGCTTTGGACGTGGAGTACTCATCTTCCAGGAGTCCTATTTCCGCAGTAGAATAGGGGAAATGAGGAGTAGGTTGGGCATCTCTCTCAGACAGGAAGGACCACACATGGGGACTTTGCTGGTGGGTGAGACTGGTGGTCAGCGGCCGAGGGTGTGAGGGTGACCAGGAGGCCACTACTCATTGGGAAGTGACCTGGTGTCAAGGGCAGGAAGCACCTACGAAGCTATTGCCTATATCTGATGGGCTGGTGGTATGGTCTATTCCTACCACCACTCCGTGTCGATGGGAGGCCAGGTGGGTCCGGTTGGAGACAGCGAAGGTGATGGGGAGATAACATGGGCATTTTGAGTGCTAGAGGTGGGAGTCAACCACCCAATTGCCTGACGTCGGACCTGCCTTGCGATCTACAGGCAGGCGAGAGGTTGAGGATGTATTAGGGGGAAAAGACGACCTTACCCCCAAACATGATGCAAAGAAGGAAGGGCAAAGCAGTAGTTCATTTTCTTAGCTGACCCAGCCCACGTGGAGTGCGACTGTGATGTGGTGAGGTCCTATTCACAGAAGCCAATCCACGTGGAAAAGGAAAAGGGTGCCGCAAGGCTGACGTGGCAGCCAACTATTGGCTCAACGGTAATAATTTTGCAAAATTCATAGAAGATAATTGGTAGCTCAGTTTGACACATAATATATGAATTTTGATCATAAAAATGCAAGGAACCCATTAAAAATAGTTTTATAGCCTAAATCTAATTATAGTTTGAAAAAAAAAGTTAAAGTTGCTAACCTTAATGCTTTAATATGAGAAAAACCCTAACTTGACGATTCTATGGAATATAGATGATTCATATGGATAATATATGAGAATATTAACCTGTTGTTAATAAAAAGATGTTTTGAATGTCTAAGTAGATAATCCATGGGCTAAATAACTTAATTTTGGGTTTTCATTTGTTAGTGTGCATTAATGAGCTTAGCAACCCTAATATAGTTATTAATGGTTTCTAATGTAAATTATTTTGAGATTCTTTTTATAAAGTGATATTAGGTTAATCTTAAGCCTAAAAGATGAAAACAAGGTTTTAATGAGAATAAGTGAGTAATTAGGGTTTTGAACCTAGAAATGTTATTTTAGGGTTTTATGGACATAAAAGAGAAAAGTTGTAAATAGATATAAAGGAACCCTAATGAAACCCTAATTCCAATTAGAAACCATAGAAAGTGAATCCAAGTCAATAAAATAGATTCTTGATAAGCATGTAGTAAATAGGTTATGTATGCTTTTCAAGATTCCATGATTGTATGGTTGAATTGCTTGCTTGGATTGGGTTGCTTGATTGGAATTGCTTATTACTTGTGAAATCTACAAATCAGGTATGTGGTTAAATCATGAATACCCACATTATGTTTCACGACGTGTCTCAAGGATTTATCATTTGCAATGCAATTAAACTGCTTGGATGTTTCATTACTACAAACCTTAAAGTGAATATGATTATCACAATATATATGTGTGTGACTCGCTCAAACTTACATACCCCTCTAGATGTAAGATAAAGAGACCAAGCCCTAGAGAGAAGGTCAAGGTGGTCAAGCCCCAGAGGGAAGACCATAGGGCTCCCAGAGAGGTGACCCCAGGTACCAAGCTCAGGATGGAGAAGGTAGCCTTAAAGTCATTGCAAGGACTTAACCCTAGAGAGGGTATCCTAGAGGTAGTAAAAGCAGTTGAGGAGTCAACTGAAAATCTAATTATGCATTGTTAACAACTATTTGATGGGATTGTATTGTTAGAACTTATGTGCAATGTTTTATTTGTACCCACATATCGACATATTCATTTATGCTGACCGACATTTTGTTTGTCGGAATTTTAGGAATTATCTAAAATTGGACAAACAGTAAAGTGGAATTTGTGAAGATAAAGTTAATTATTTAGAGGAGGATTAGCTAGTTAGATTTCTACTGTGGATAGAAGTCTTAGTACCTATTTTTGCATGGTATGTAAAAGTTAATTTTTATTCGAGCTTTCCAGTTTAGTCTTTTGTAGAATTTATTAATTATTTTTTATTATTTGCAAAACCATTGATCTTGGATTTTGGGATAACGCCTCTGACCTCTTGGCCTCCCTTGATTGGGGGTTATCGGGAAGCGGGGTCGTTATAATATTGCTTCAGTAAGTGAGGCTAGATGCCTTTTACTTCCAACAATTACAATCTCAGTGAGAAAATTAATGTTTGAAGGTTAAGATTTTTGTTCCTAAAAGAGGAGTTGGAGTGGTTGAAGATCTATCGCTTTTTCTATTAAACTTTTGAAGGTAAGAGTTTATTTCCTATCTTGTTGGCTTGTTAGTTTTGAAACCTTCAATTCTAATTGGCAACTAGATGCCCATTCCATGAAAGCAGTTACTTGTTATTGGAAAACCTAGGATGACTACAAATGATACTATTTATGAAGTTTAACTACTACATTGACTCTTGATTGATCAATACATAAGTAGAAAATCAGGATTATGGGATGTAATATCCATAAGTAGAAAAACTAGGATTATGGGATGTAATATCCACATATACCACATGCCCCAATGTATTCTACCTATGGTTTAAAGTTTTGAGATAGGAGATGGACTTTAGTTTTCATGCCCATCTAATTTAGTGCCACAATCTAGATATTATTTGAGATATGGTCTAACTTTATGATAGGCATGTCAATGCTCTTAACTTCATTAATGTGATTCTTTCTTGGAAGTGGAATCTTCATGTTCCTACACTAGACTAAGAGAAATATTAATTTGAGAGTGTTTCCATTCGAAATCACTAGTAGTTGTGTCATTTGCATATATTTCTTTAGATCACATTATACAAATGACCCTCTTGCTATGACATTGAGAAGAGGTTTCAACTCAATGTTTAGACCTATAATGAAATTACTAATAACCACCTAGTAAGGTAGACCATTATGAGGACATTCCCTCTGTTATCCTTTGAATCTTTTCCGTGATTCACCAAGATCTTACATAGGCCCCTATTTGAAACTAAAAACATGATGTATATAATGATTGATCTTTGCACATGTGTAATATCTTGTTGATAAAAACATTGATGAGCTATTCCAAGAATAAATAGTACCACTAGGAATAGTCATAACTTGTTTTAGCCTTCTCACACAGAGATAAGTTAAACACATGAATGGAAACATCCTCTTGTGTGATTCCATTAGTTTTCATAGTATCATAGAGGTTTTTAACATATAGATATGATTTTTGGGGTTTTCCAATGCACTCCACCCAAACTATTTGGTCTAAATAA
The DNA here is from genome assembly GCA_963693085.1 of Alisma plantago-aquatica. Taxonomy (NCBI): domain Eukaryota; kingdom Viridiplantae; phylum Streptophyta; class Magnoliopsida; order Alismatales; family Alismataceae; genus Alisma; species Alisma plantago-aquatica. The sequence continues at coordinate 53,138,628 of OY856409.1, forward strand.
GAATAATGAAGCCATATAAATGTGGTTTTTACTGGAAATGAGGAGAGTTTAACAAAAGATGACACAATTTTTTTAATTTAGGTGCATGAAAGTCCTAAAGTGAATGCCTTCTTGAGTGTTGTGATTTTCAAGCCCCTCTCCTAGTATTTGTTTTCTTCTGGATCTCCCATCCCTATCAATATTGGGTGTGCCAGACCTTTTAAACAAGATCACAAACGTGTGTGGGATGTTCTCAATTTTACTAAAGATGAAGATATTCTCAGAATAAGGTATATATGGGTACCTAAAGAGATAGGAACAATCAATTTGATTAAAAAAGAGAATTTTTCTATAAATAATATAAGAAAGTGATGAATGATATGGGAAATAGACAACATCATCAAATATCTATTCACATTCGTCATGATTAACAAAAATAGTGCCCAAAACTTGAAATGTTTCATTTGTGTTACAACTCAGAGAAAAGGGTTTGTATCTGACAAAAATGAGCTTTCACTATCATCAATGCTTTTTACTTATCTTGGTTGTAGGCGTGAAGTGTGAAATTTATAAAATGATTCACAACATTCAATACTCACAAGTGTACAAGGTTCAATTGTAGTAGAATTTGGATTGAAGATCTCAATAGGAACCACAGAGTAATATCATGTTTATATTAACTATTTTTATTTGAAGATAGAATGATTTTTATTATTAAATATGTATAGATATAAATTATGGAAAGTAGTTAAAGCTAAACTATATAAGTTCATTCAAAACTGAGGGTAATTTATGAATATTCAGATGCAAACATCTCGATCGGAGCCTTCTATTGCTCGATCAACCTCATACCCACTTGAAACAATCATAAATAGAGAAATCAGATTAATTAAGTTAATTTCAAAAGTAATATACTCATCCTTCTCTCAAAATCATGTAGAACATGTAAATTTAGTGTACACTACCACTCTTGAAGCTAAATGCCAATACCTATGAGTTATGGCATGACAAGAAAAAGACTCAATATAGCCCTCCTCTTTTAGGTTCATGATGGATCATCTCTCAACCTAGGTTCACCTATAGGTTGTGGCCATCGCAAAAAGCCCTTGGAGACTTTTGGTAGAGAATACAAATGGAAGGAGAAAGCAGATGAACATTGTACTACATTGATAGTTACAAGCATGTAGAATGAAAGATCTAGACATAGGTATTATATCTAGATGTGAAACTAGCCTTTTGTAAGGCCTAGGCCCACTGCCCAAGGCTCTAGTAGAGTTTCAGGAATGACGATTGTCCCCACAGACCACCACTAGCCTTAACTGCACGCTTTTTCCTCACTCACGTGCATGCCATGATCAACTTCCCGACAGGTCACCCATCCCAGTACTACTCCAAGCTGAGCACGGTTAACTATGGAGTTATTAGTGATGGGCTCCCGGAAAAGGAGGTGCACCTTGGTGATATGGGTAGTGCAATCATTCCTTTTAAGATCAACTTATCCGAGGCCTCAAATCCTGGGATGTTACACCTTTCATGTTTGACTCATCTTAATAGTGATCTAGGATATATCATAGTATTGTAACTATTTATAGGTCAGGCATAGGAGAATCATAGGCTTATAAGGGAAGAAATCATGGTGAGCACACACAATTCTATGACAATAAAGTGTGGCCATTATCCTATCTACTAGACATTTCTAAATAGGTGGTATGAAAATGGAGAAAGATTATGGTAGTTTATGGTGGATTGTAGGGAATGTTTTTGTGAAATGTCACTCAATCTCTAGTAGAAGGGAGGACGAAGAGTGTTTCTCACGTATGAGTGGAGAAAAAGTGGATAGATTTTTAAACCCTAATCATGTTGGTGGAGGAACTATATTTATAGGTGTGAGGTCTGGGAAAAGGGTATAAGCGACCTTTCACTAAAGTTTGAGTGGAGTGTGGTGAAGTGGATCATGATCTGAGGTGGGTTATTTTCTAGTATTCAAGTGCTTTGTAATGTCTTTAGTTAAATATGAGACAAGAAATCTTCAATATCTAAGTGTTCTACAACATTTTTAGTAGAATACAAGATGAGTTATCTTCAGTTTTTGAGTGCTTCACAGTGTCTTCAGTAGAATGGAAATCTCATAGGTTCTAGATACAATCAAATAGGATGTCATTCAATCAAATCTTTGATAGATTTTTCAGCACTCTTTGTATCCTTTTAGATGGACATGAAGTAGTAAAACCAAATCTTGAGACCTAGGGCTAGTAGCTTTATCTACAGTTACTCAAATTACATGTTCTTTGCTCACCAAAGGGTGGATCTCTTCTTATTATGTAACAGGACGGTCAACACCAAACCTGAGGTAACAAGCCTAGTATCGATATAGGGAGAAAAGGAGGGAAAGAAAGAAATATAGGACTATACATGAGAAACAATAGAAGGTAAGGAGATATTACAAAAGAATCAACACACAAACCATATTACATAGCAACCTAGTAAGATTAAATCACTCATGCATTTCCCCCAAGCATTATCAACTGAGATACTCAAGTTCTCAAAAATCTTGATTTTTTTGCATCTCCATATGTGGTATAGACCTTCCAAGATGAAAGAATGATAATTCCTAGATCTTGACAAGATGCATTCGTCCACATAACTAGGAAATTTAGAAATAAAGCCTTCGTCAATAGATCTTCCCCAGAAACTAATACAAATGAGCACTTGAAAAAGATATGCTCAATGGTTTCCTCCTCTTTGAAACACAAAATGCAAATAGAGGTTAAATACATTCACTTCCTCTTGAGAAGGTCAATGGTAGGAGTACCACGTAAGAAAATCCTCCAATCATTCATTATGTAATTCTTAGGAACAGACCATTTCCATAACCTACCTGGCCATTTTGGATAGGTATTAATATGAGAAATAATCTTCCACCCATCCTTGATTCTTATGAGATCCTTGTTGTAACATTTAATCTCATCACTTCTTTCAACATTCAATCTAAATTGACCAAAACATTTTTTAAGGGGGCTCATATTCTGTTAACATGAATAATCAATTTCCTATCATCCATAACAAAATTCACTTGAGCCATCTTACCATTTCCAAGGAAGATAATCATATTAGGTTCCACACACTCAGTTAGGAGCATGCCCTTCAACCATAGATCCTTCCACAACAAGATCCTATCAACTCTATTGACAACATAGGAAAGATGAGAACTAATAATACTTCTGACGCCTACTTACTTGTTTCACATCTAGGAGTGATTGGGGGTCGACTCTACAATACAAATGGAGTCCTTCTTTAAGTACTTAGCATGAACCCACATAACCCAAGAAGAATCCTTCTTTGCTACAACATTCCATGGGTTAACAATAAGTAGGCACGCATTACACATACTAGCAGTTCTTCTAAGACCCAACCCTCCATGTTTTGAGGGATACATATCTTCTCCCATGACACATAGTGATTATTTATATAATTATATTCAGAGTGCCAGATAAAATCCCTACCTCATTGGTCCACTAACTCACATACACAAGTAGGTAGAGGGAAAACTACATACTAGTATAATTGTGTAGTAGCAAGAGTAGACTTCACTAATTCAACTCTTCTAGCCATGATCAAATCTTTGTCTTTCCAACTCTCAATCTTTATTTTGATTTTTTCAATCAAGGGATGACAATACTTATTTGTTAGTCATCCAATAAACAAAGGGACACACAAATATCTCATAGGGAGCACATCTTCCTTAATATTAAGAATCTCTACAATTTCGTTCTTTCTAGCAGGGTTACTAAAAAAGATAAATCTTTTCTCAATATTAATTTTCAAGCCTGATACTTTGCCAAAAGAATCAAGAACATCACTAATAGCATTAGCAAATTCAATATCATCTTTAGTAAAGGGCATAAGGTGACCTACAAATAGAATGTGAGACATTAATGCCTCCTTATTAGCTTTGATTGGGTGAATGTGCTTAAGAGAAACTTCTTTGTCGAGCATGGAAGACAAACCTTGCATATAGATAACCAATAGCATGGGAGCAAGGGGGTCTCCCTACCTCAACCTATCAGAAGGGAAAATAGGCTTGGAAGTCTCTTTGTTAATCAGAACTTGTAACTAGTAGAGACTAAGCATGAGAAATTCATTCCCTCCAACATAAAGGAAAATTCATTTTTTCAAGAATATCCAAGGGGAACCCTCATTTGATAGAGTCGTAGGCTTTAATAATATCAGCTTTGATGCACATATAGGCAGGACTATTAGCTGTATTGAAGTTATTCATGATCTCATTAGACAAGATAATAGAATCAGAGATGTTTCTTCCCTAAACAAATGCACATTAGTTGTAGGCAATGATACAAGGAAAAACACATCTAAGTATATTAGCCATAACTTTCAAAATGGTCTTGCAAATGAAGTTGAAAAGGGAAATAGGTCTCCAATCCTTCAAGGAGCTTGCTTCCTTATTGTTTGGTATAAGAGTTAGAAAAGTCCTATTCATTTATTTCAAGATTTTCCCTTTGGCAAAGAAGTCAGCAATGACTCTGAAGATATCATCACCCACATACTCCAAGCAGTTTTGAAGAATCTCGCATTAAACCCATCAGGGCCTGGAGCCTAGTCTGAGTTAGAGTTTTTAACAATCTCATCAACCTTCTCTCTAGTGAAAAAATCAAAAATTTGAATCACTTGTTCATCAGATAGTTTAGGAACGATCAAGCTAGGATCCTAGGAGCAAGAATTAGCACCATCACCCTTATTGAAAAGCTCAGCCTAAAAAATTTCAATATGTTCCTTGATATCCCTAGGATCGGTAATTCTAGACTCACTAATATCCAAAGAACAAATCATATTTCTTGGCCTCCTAATAGGAAAAGAATTATAGAAAAACTTAGAGTTCTTGTTACCCTTCATCAACCACTGGACATTAAACTGTTGTCTAACAAATCCTTCCTTCATATCAATAGCTTTGTTAGTAGTCTCCTTAAGAACCTCAGCTTGATTGCAAAGCTCATTATTTGTAGGAACCAAGTCAGCTTTCTCCATATCCAACAAATATTTGACCTCTGCTTCTCTAGCAGTAGAATCACCAAAGTGTTTTTGTTCCATAGAATCAAATCTTGTTTAACAACTTTCAATTTCTCAAGAACCTTATACATGGGAGATCCCTTAACCTCAGTACTCCATGTCTTTCAAACTAATTCCAAGAAATTTGGATGTTCAGCCCAAACATTAAAGAATTTGAAAGGGATATTTCTCTTCCTATTACTGTAGTTCAAGGATAATCTTAGAATCTTATGATCATTGTATATAGTAGAATAGAATTCTTCCAAATGATCAGGCCACATATTCATAAATCTATCATTAAGAATGACTCTATAAATTCTACTAGTAGTAAAGTTACCACCTTTGTGTCTATTATCCCATGTACATGATGAACCTTTTGTATCAACTTCAAAGCTTCCAGACTCCAACATGAAATTATTAAAATCATTCATAGAGGAAGAAAAAGGATTAGCTCTTCCCAATCTTCCAGAAACCTACCTAACAATGTGGAAATCTCCACCGATTGTCCATTCTTCATTAATAGACTAAGCCTTGTGAGATCCTACCACAAACCTTTCATGTCCTTGTCATTGTTAGATCCATAAATAGCAGTAGCAAGGAACGAGACATCTTCAATCCATATTATGCAATGCATAAGTTGGTCAGTCTGTTCAAGAATAGTAAGCTTAACTCTTCTAGGATCCCCTAGAATGAGAATATGACCAAGAGGATGGGCACTATGATTTATAGTCCAATCCATCTCAGGACAAAATCTATTTATGATCTTAAGAATATTCCTTCTTCTAACCTTAGTTTCAAAAAGAAATTAATAGGAGCAACAACCCTACTAAACTCTTTGTGGACTTTAAATGCACATAACTATTAAGTCCAAGTACATTCCAAGCAATAATAGAGATATCAACTATTATTATAAGTGGGAACTAGAGACCTACTAGTCACAGTTACGTCACAACCGCCATCATCATCATTAAATAATTCCCTAAACTTGTTGGATGACATAATAAATTATTTCGCATAGAATATACTCCTTCTTTTATTAGTTATTGTTCCAACCCTTGGAGGTGATTTAGATTTAAGCAGAACAGTTCTAAACCCTTCTTCATCAGCCAAACCATACCTCTTATTGTTTCCAGAATAACTAGAAGTATTCCTTGACTCCAACTCCATAACCCTTTCACTTTTCATCTCAATAAAATTGAACACTGGAGACCTGTTTCTCATTGCCAGACTCCCATTTTTGGGCCTAAGTTTCACCACTTCAAGAACATTAACTTGTTGAACCAGGGTAGACAATGGAACCTCACAAGCAATCTACTGAGAGTAAACAACCATAGAAATCAACATAGTGACAAACGACATAATAGGATTCAAAGTTTGGACAAGCATTGACTTCCCCTGTGGGATGGGAACAGGAACCTAGTTTTGCTTCTTAACATTAGATAAGGATTTATCAAACAAGATTCTTATGTATCAGCTAAAGGTGGCTCATGGAAAACAAGATTCTTATGTTTCTTTTGAGATTTATCAAACATCTAGTTCAGTTTCCCCTTATCCTCCTAAAAGAATTTCTTCTCTATCTTCAATTCAAAAGGATTAGGATGAACTTCTCACTCTATTGATTCATCTAGTAAGAATTCATGGACTAAATATTTGTAGTTTTGAGAGGGGGTGGAGTCTTGTAGTTAAACGGGGGGTCCAACCCGTTAAGTAAGTCCTCGGTTGTTTCCTTGGTCTGCTCCCTTGGTGTTGACGATTCATGAGCGACGTCATTTTCACCTATTACCTCAACGTCCTCAGGGGTAGCGGCATGTTCTAAACTATTGGGAAACCCTATACTACTTTGTCTTAGGGTTCCTCTACCATTGGATGGTTGGTGGAATGCCCAGGCATGGATGGGGAATTAGTATTATCATATTCCTCAAGGGGCACCTCTATATTCTTGGCAGAGTCCTCTTCTACTTGTTCCACATATAGTTCTGGTGTGATTTCTGTACTAGAGATGGTGCAACACGTGATTCCAAGCTTCACTAGAACCATATATGCCTTTAGTTTTACGTCTATCTCTGGTTCAGGTGAGAAAAATGCCTCATCATTATTGACCTTCTATCTTTTAAATGATGAATATTTATGAGATAGTGATGTTTTTTGGTGCTTCCTTTCACTTCCTTTCTTCATTGGAGGCATGTAGTCGCTTGTTGTCTTTCCTTAACCTATCCTACTCTTGTCACAATAGAGAAACTTCTCTATTCATACCGACAAAGGCCTCCATGATTTGTATCTTTTTGGCCGTGAGGATTTTCACCTGTTGTGGCAAGTTCATTAGTGGTTGTATACTTCTTATAATATTCTCAACTTGCAATATTAGTGATGACATATTGAAAGTTAAATTAGAAATATGAAGAGAAAAAATAGAAATAATCTCATAGAGATCATCAACTTCTTATCTGACTTCCATGAATACCTTTACAATAGAAGCTCATTTTGGTTGTTTATCGCATCTCCTCGAGTTCACCTCATATCAGGGATCCTTTCCCTAGATAGAGGCATCATGTATTTTTTTTCTTAGCACGCTTTGTTCAACCATTTTGGCTAATAGGGCAAGGTCTTTCCACGAAGTTTCTTTTTCTGCTACCTCCTTTTCAGTTTCTCATTTTAGGCAGGGTAAGTAAATCTTTTTATCTTCAAAATCTATAGAAGTACTTCTCCTTTTTCCTTGATAAGACATTTGTAGCTATCAGGTATTTGGCATCTACTAGACTCTCTCCAAAAGAAATGGTAAAATTATTCAATTCTTTTGGATAGACTAGCTGATGAGAAATGTATGTTATGAATTCTCCAATGTACAAATCTTAGGAGCCTTCTAGTCCAATTGAGGTCACTAACCAGTTGATTAAAATTCACCTGATTTTGACTGGCTTCTTCTCCAGGATACTCCATAGGATTTGTATATCCATCCTCGTTACATTTCAGTATCGATTTTGAAAAATAGGGTGTTGGTGAAGATTTTGTGCATAATGTGCATTGTTCCAAAATGAATTTGGGCGGCTTTTGATTGCCCATAGTTGACCTGGAACTCCTTTGATAGCCTTTCCCATACATTGGCAGTGAATAATCCTAGACTATCTTTATCTCCCTTGGCTTTGTTGGCCAATTCATCTTGTTCTTTTGAATTGGTGAAAATTGAATTCAGCCATTTCTCCATCAATATATAACTTTCTTTGATTGTTCTCACTACTAATTTGAAAAATTTCCCCCATTATTTTGCTTTGTTAGTTTCAACTGGTAGCTTGTTTAAGGATGAAGTGAATTCTATGGTGAGGTATTCATATGAGATATGATTGGCTAAATAGATTTTATAAAGCCTAGCATTATCTAAATACTCTTTCACCCTTTGGTAAATTCCCAACATAATCAGTGTTTTGATGTCGCCGGACCTCACCACCTTAAATTTTTTTCTATCGAACATCTTGTCCCAGACTTTCATGTGCTCTTTATCCCTTGATATGAAGTAGTAATTAGGTTGGGTTACGGAATGATGATTGTCACCTGGTGGACATTCAGGAAAGGTGCATTGGCATGAATTATTGCCATTAGCTGATATGTTGTTTGGTCTCCAGTCCGTCCCTCCTCAATCACTTTCATCCTTTTCTTTGAATAGCAATTTGCCAATGGGTCAATCACTTTCCTCTTTTTGGTATTTCCAAGCTCTGTTAAGGGTGAGGAGGCTTCAATTCCCTTTGACTATGTAGAGTTTGAGGATTACTCAGGCATTTAGTTTGGTTTGAGTGTTTTAGCTCTATTCACCCCCTCTCAAGCCCATTGATCAAAAAAGTGGTATCAGAGCAAGGTATTCTCCAACTAAGAGATCCTACGACATGGGACGATGGGTGGGAATTTTTCTGGGGTCTCTTAACATAGAGGGTGGATTCTCCATGTGTCCACCCATATTTTATGACACAAACTTCCTCTATTAGAAGAGAAGGATGTAGTTCTACACTAAGGGCAAGTTATGAGATGTGGAAGGTGCCATACAAAGAACCGGAGGGAGATATGGCGACATGGAGTGAATATGAAATGAAGAAATCCCAACTTAATGCTAAGGCAATTAGCATAATATACTCTGCCCTCACTCCAACCAAGCTCAACCGCATTTCCAGTTGGGACACAACCTATGTTATTTGGGATAAGATATGCATTACCTATGAAGGAACCAATCAAGTGAAGGAATATAAGGTTTACATGCTCAATGGTATTCTTGAAAATTTCAAGATGGGAAAGAAGAAAAGATTTGTTTAAATGTATGCAAGGCTTGACACTATTGCCAATGGACTTGCAACTTTGGGTCAACCTATGGACCATAGAAAGATCAACTCAAAGATCCATAGAACTCTCCCTAAGAGTGGGAAACCAAGGTGACCACAATTAGAGAAATGAAGTCTCTTGGTGATATTCCCATTGAAGAGCTCATAGAGAATCCATGAGCCTTTGAAGTAAGACTTGATAAGCAAGCTGAAGAAGACAAGCTACAAGAAAAAGAATCCAAGAAGGTTAAGTATGTAGCCTTCAAAGCTCAACCTGAAGCCATAGTGCAACAACAACAAATTGCATTCCAAGCTTATCCATCCTCAAGTGAAGATGACTCCCCTAGTGACCTTGAAGCTCATTACTCAAAGGGGAAACACTTCAAAGGTAAACCCTCCTCCTCATCTACTACTAGGTTCTATGAATGAGGTCAAAAGGGGCATTACAAGAATGAGTGTCCAAAAGCCAAGAAGTCACACCACAATAGCAGCCATAGGAAGAAGGACTAGAAAAAAGAAACCAAATTCAATAAGAGGGAGAAGAAAGAAAGAAGGGGCAAAGATATTTCCCATGCCACTTGGGAGCAGTCTTCCTATAGTGATTCCAGATCAAATGAAGGAGAGTGTCACATTGCCCTCATGGTATCAACAAGTGAGATGTAAGTGAGGTAAGTATGAATGAATTTTCAAAATATGCTCTCACTAATATGATTCATTTTCACATTCTTCTTACTCTAAATACAAATCTAAAACCAAGATCTTAGGGAAAATCATAGAAGATTTTTATGCTAGAATTGAGGTGCTTAAAAAAATGAAAAGCTCATCTTGAAATCATAGATTCTTTGCAAGGACAATTACTTGAACTAGAACTTCAATATAATGGTGTTGAAAATGAAAATAATATTTATGTTAAGAAAATTATTGATCTAGATGATGAAAACTAAGTATATGTTGATGAACTTGTCATGCTTAGAACTGAAAATGCTAGGCTTCTTGCTAAAGTAAATGATCTTGAATCTAGACCTATTTTTCCTAGTAAAGAAGTAGATAGATTAACTCTTGAAAAAGACTCTTACTTGACTAAAGCCCTCTGTTTGGAGGCTGACTGATTGAATGATCAAGAAGATCTTGCTAGTCTTTCTTCTACAGTCATAACTCTTAGTGATGATAACCATAGGCTTAGATAAACCTCACAAAAATTCCTCAAAGGGAAAAAGACCCTAAATGAATTCCTATAGCACTCTACCAAACAAGTGGGTAGTAGTGGTTTAGGATATAAAGGAGCCCCTAAGAACAAAGGGAAAGGTAAAAAAAGAGAAAGGGACATCCAATACACCATTGAGATACTTTCATCTCTAAGACATCTATGGTATTCTCTCATTGCAAGTGCGATGATCATTACTTTACTTTGTTCCCTTATAAGAAGAAGGGGACCAACCCAAACGTGAAATGGGTCCCTAAGATAACTCTTGATCACAAAGTTTGAACTGGCACCAACCTCTCCTTGATATGTAGGATAAAGGAAAATGGATTGTTGATAGTGGATTCTCAAAGAACATCACATGTGATAGACACCACTTCAACTCTCTTATAAAAAGAAAGGAGGTTCGATGACCATTGGGGACCACAAGAAAGGTAAAGTAGTAGGTGAGGATGATGTAGGTTATTCCCTTTGCATAAATAATGTTATTTTTTATGGACTGCATCACAATGTAGTTGGTGTTAATCAACTTTGTCATAATATTTATGAATATCTTGTTCGCTTTACTTCTCATGAATGTTTACTTCTAGATTCCCTCTCCTACAATGGCATAAATAAGGGAACTAGAAGTGGAAATATTTATATTATTTTTCTTTAATCTCTTAAGCAAAATTTAGTAAATGCCTAGTTGTTGATAAAAAAATGATGTATCTTTGTGGAACCGTAGGCTAAGTCATGTAAATATGCATCAATTGAAGAAGTTGAGCAAAAAGGAATTTGTCAAAGGACTTCCAAAATTGGATTTTAAGAAAGATGAGGAATGAAAACCTTTTAGACAAGGTAAGAAAAATAAATCCTCCTTTAAATCCAAAGGATTCCTTAGCACCAAGAGAGTTCTTGAGCTTGTTTACATTTATCTAGACCACAAACACCTCATGATGGTAATTATTGTCTTGTGATTGTTGATGATTTCTCCTATTTTACATGGACTTTTTATTTTGTATCAAAAAGTGATACTCTTGATGATTTCTTTTTGTATCGTGTCTATCTGTAGTGACCATGGGGGAGAATGATGTGTTTGAAAGCTTTTGTGAGAAATATGGGTTACAAGAAATGGCTAGAACAATGCTTTTGGAGTATGACAGTCCTAAGAAGTTTTGGGATGAATCTGTTAGCACCTCATGTTTTGTGCAAGATAGGTTTTTCACTCATCCTTATCTTAAGAGACCCCCATGTGAGTTATGGTGTGGTAGAAAGCCTTCAAGAAACTTCTTTCATACTTTTGGTTGCCCATGCTATGTTTTTAACACTAAATATTCTCTTGATAAGTTTGATACAAAATCTTATAAGGCTTTCTTTCTTGTCTATAGCACTACAAGTAGATCATATATAGTATTTTGCATTGAACTATCTAAAGTAGAACAATATCAATGTTAAGTTTATCAAAATTAACCCATATATTTCCAATAATGTTGTGTATGATATTGCTGTGATGAAGTAATCACTAGATTAAAAGACCTCAACATAAACAACAAAGGAAAAGAGGTGGATGAAGAAGGACTAAAAGAAGATGAAAAGAAGGATACTACTCCTAGCTTTGCTAAAGATCATCTAAAAGATCTCATCATAGGCAATCTATGTGAAAGAATGAAGACACGAGATGCATTCAACAAAGAACCAACCAACAACACCTTCATTTCACAATTTAAGTCAAAGAATGTCAAACAAGATCTTAAAGATGATTACTAGATCCTAGCCATGTAAGAGGAACTAGAGCAACTTAAAAAGAACAAGGTGTGGACTCTAGTGCCAAGACCAAGTGATAGAAAGATCATTGGCACAAAATGGGTCTACCAGAACAAGCTTGATGAAAGTTGTAAGATGGTAAGAAATAAAAAAAGGTTAGTAGAACAAGGTTACAATCAACATGAAGGTATTGATTTTGATGAGACTTATGCTCATGTTGCTAGACCTGAATCTATTAGAATGTTACTTGACTTTACTAGTCATAAGATTTTCTTTCTATATCAAATGCATGTTAAAAATGCATTTTTGAATGGAGAAATAGAGGAGGAAATCTATCTGGCTCAACCTCTGAGCTTTGAACATGATAAGCTTAATTGATAATGACTATGTCATGGGAAAAGTTAATTCTACACTCTTTATTAAACACACCTCTAACAATTTCTTAATTATTCAAATTTATGTTGATGATATCATTTTTGGTGGGTTTGGTCTTGATCTTTGCAAGGAGTTTAGTTCCTTTGTGCAAAGTAAACTTGAAATGAGCTTGATGGGGGATGTCACATTCTTCCTTGTATTTCAAATCAAGCAAAAAAAAGGATGGGAACTTCATTAACCAAGGAAAATTCACATGTGAACTCTTGAAGAACTTTGATATGAATATCACAAAGCAAATGGATACTCCCATATCCAGCACTGTCAAACTTGATGAAGACGAAGAAGGTGAGAAGGCAGATGAGAAGCTCTATAGAGGTGTGATTGGTAGCTTACTATAATTAACTGCCTATAGACCGAATAACATGTTTAGTGTTGGCTTGCTTTCTAGATTTCAATCAAGCCCTAGAAAATCTCGTCTCATAGTTGTTAAGAGGATTCTAAGGTACCCACCCAAGACCCCAAAAAAATTAAATATAGTATCCTAAGTTAAGGGACTTTACTCTTATGGCTTATAGCAATGCAGTTTATTTCGAGTGCTTAATTGATATAAAGTGCACAAGTGGAACTTGCTTCCTCCTAGGACCATGTTTGGTTTCTTGGTTTTATAAGAAACAAAACATCCTGACTCTTTCAACTACCAATGTTGAGTACATTACAACTGGAAGTTATTGTGCCAAGTCCTATAGATGAAGCAAATGCTCCAAGACTTCAATGTTTTCTAAATGCTTCTCCTATCTACTTTGATAACACTAGTGCAAACAATTTATCATATAATTATATATTGCATAGTAAACCTAAACACATAGAGGTCTGCCATATTTCCTTCATGACCACATTGTTAAGAAAGACATATATATCACACATGTGGACATAGAAAATCAACTTGTAGACAATTTACTAAACCTCTAGCTAGAGATAAATTTACATGTATTATATCAAAATTGCTTATAACTACTTTTTATGATAATCCACTGCCCTCTAGCTAAGTTTTTCACATATCACGATGTTGTTGCTCATAAATACTTGTTGTGTGCTATAATTTGCTATTTTTGCCAAGTTCTAATGTTTTGTTTTCTCTTAAATTGGACTTTTTTGCAAATGAACGTTTTATCATAAAATAGTAGCCTATGGTGATTAAAACATGTCCGTACATACTTATAATGCATGTAGTCTAGAGAAATACATTTGCATAGAACTCTAGGATGCTGAAATTAAAAACCTTATCTTTGTGATAGACATACTTTCCCATCGAGTTTGTCTTGCAAGTAACTCAACTGATGACCTAACCAAGGGTAGAACTGTACACAACATCAACTTAGTTACCCAACCCACAAACACGACCAACAACATTGAGCTGCTAACTTAAAGTAGGGCCTATGGGCCAATTTCCTCCCACTTTATAGAGGAAAATGACCAATATCCCTTCTCTACTATTTTCCCTTAACCCCTAACCACTTTCCAACTCCTTTCTATCCTAATTCAACCTGTATTCTCCTTACCTAACCCCTTCCTAGGTCTTATTAGGTAGTTTGCTCTATTTCTGATCCGATTTCACTCCTCTATGTTCCCTATCTCTTGCTCAACATGATGGCTTCTAGAAGGAAGAAGAGAATCTCTTATTCAAGAAACCAGGCTCCTACCCCTTCATCTCGGATTATTGTGTATGATGGAGCATCCTTCATCCATAAACAAGTTCTGAATAGGTACAAGGAGCTCTTACCTCATGTCCTTTTTCCCTTTAGAACTCTTGTGGTGTCCAAGGGTGCATTTTTCACCCAAATTTGTGATCTTTTCATTGACCAATGTCTAGGTGATTTGTGGTTAGAACATTTTCTCTTCTTCAATTCACATGCTAGCTCAAAGGCAGCTCATGAATTCTATGCAAAATTCACTTGGAACTACACTTCACTTGTCAATCCACCATCTACAAAACTTTTCTGTCTTCCATGGTTGTTGGGACTTGACTTTACATATACGAGGATGACCTAAACTCCTATTTGATTGAAACCACTCCCCTCTTGATAGAAAATTGACTATCTTACTATCCTACACACTACGACTTGCTCTATCCAGAAGAGTTTTGTCAAATATTTACACTCTTTTCACTCTCTGACATCTATAAAGGACTGAAGAATACTGATATACCCTTTAGAAAGAAGTCAATTCTACCCTCTTCCTCATTGTTTCCCTGATTCTAAATTTCAATGTGCACCAAAAGCACAACCAAACAAACATAGCCAAAAACTCTATAGTGATCATTTACTGTATCCTCAAGGGGATCAAAGTCAAGTGGGACAGTTATATTATTTACCATATAACTTACTTTGATTCTAAAAATAACAACTAGGACTCCCAATCCTCCACCCAAACCTCATTTGTGGCCTTTTCCATACTCTCACTGAAAAATCACTCTTTTGGAATCTAAACTACTCAAAAAATTTCTTAGGAGTATGAATCAGTGAGACCACAGTTAAAATGGCATTTCATGATTCTGGCCCCTTTACCTTTGGTGCTTCATCCTCCTCCACACACCCTTCACCTCCACCTCCTCGGCCTACAAGAGATCAATTCTTAGTGTCTAATGAAACTTGTATGGTCTATAAGATACACCAACACGCCTATAACATGCAAGTTCAGGAGCACCTTCATCACGACCTTGTTCACATCATGGGAAACATGAATGTTTCAAGCCTTCACCCTTATTCGACCTACCAGCCCCCTACTCATCTCCTAACTATGCAGCCTATGCATGTGAATAGTTTTGTCCAGCTAGCCAGTTTACTCCTTCCACTACCTCTCCTACACTTGGTATTGGACCTTATGTTGCTTCCTACTTTCCTTAGGAGTGTCACTCAACTTCTTTCCCTTCCTTCTTGACCTACGTCCACCTTACTTGTTGGCTACAATGGGGTTTCAACGCCCAATTTTAAGCAAGCAAATGCCTTGTTTGCATGTGGCATGTTTGGAGAAGAGGAACATCATAAGTGGTCGGCTACTCGCCAGTTTGTACTTGATGCGGATGAGGAAATGGTTGACGAATCTGAAGGTGATGTTGAGGAGTCAGATGATGACGACATCGATGGTGAGGTGGCTGGTTCAAATGATGATGGAGATGAGACTACTATTGATGTTGACACCTTCGAGTGCCCCGAGCTAGCCAGTGACAGATTACAACCCCGACAAGGAGATAGACTTATATGACCTTGATGTTTAGTTTTAGGGTATTAGTGCCCATGTATTTACCTTTTATATGATTAGCACATATTATTCATTGGACATTCATGTTTGAGGTTACTAATTTTATCATTAGTTGTTTTCTTCATCCGTAGTTATTTTCCTTTCAAACTATTATCATTTGGTTGTAATCTTTATCTTTGTAACGTTAACTCTTTACTCTGCTACTATATGAGTTTTGGTGAATAAAAATCCACATTTGGATTATGACTCAATGCTTTTAGTTATCTCTAGTTGGTTTGTGCTTGGTTTTTATATATATGTTGATTTTGTGTTGGAAAAAACCAATCCTAGCTCTTCTACCCCTCCCTTTATTGAAATGACAAAGGGGGGAGAAATAACTTGGCACCATATTGAAATTGCTCTACAAATTGCATATCTCTTATTTCTCTAAAAATTGCATAGTATATGAATGTGGTGCTTGTGTACTTGGTGGAACTGACCTCACATGTAAAGGTAATCATGAATTGAGGTGGAGTAATCAATTTCATACTTTCATGTACCCCCTACTCATCCAAGGTATAAAATGGTTAAAATTTCATGTCCTTTTCAATATGTTAAGGAATGGCTTGTCATCTTCAAAAAGGGGAGAACGTTGACATTGTCCATTTTTATGATGAATTAAAAATTACATTCATGTGTATTTAATATGTCTATTTGAGATCAATTTCATGAACTAGGTACAATAAGAGGATGCTTTGGAAAATCCTAGTTTGCTAGAAAACAAGTCAAAATCAATGCAAATGGATGTTTATTGGAATATGCTATATCTCTATTAGAATCATGTTGTAAATAATCTGTACTCAATGTATGACTTGTAATAAGATTAGGGAAAAAAATCAAGAGCAATTAATTCGAATGTTTAAGCACTTTTATGGAAATTGTCAAAACTATTTATAAAATGCCCCATCGACCAAGTTTGTCTTAGTGACAACTCAGCCGACGAGCTATATGGTTCTTGATAATTCCCAGGATTGGCCGAATTTGCTCGGCCAACACCCTGCACTTACAGAACAACTTAAAGCTGTTAGATGAGTTTCATCTAGGATAAACTCAACTAACAACTTCAAATTATTTTGTCATATAGTGTCTTCAGTTGAGTTACCTAAAAGATAACTCAGCTGAAAACATTTTATTGAAAAGTACAAAAAAGTGTTTCTAGTCGTTAGTCTGTTGCAAAACTCGAAAATATATTTGTTGGAATACCCTAAAAGGCTAGAATTGTTCCTAAGTATCTCTATTGGCTAGTAGTCAACCTCAATTATAAATAGGGGCCCTTGGACTTCAATCCAAGTTTGCCTTCTATTCTCCCTAGTTGTATTTGAGTATTTTGACTCCAAGATCCTCCTTTCACTCTCAATCTTATTTACTAACCTACATCCAATTGAGTGAGTTAGGATCATTGTAAGAGAGTTGCTCCAATGTACACTTTGTGAAGCTCTCCACTCCTTTTGCAACCTCTCTCTGTCAAGCTACAATGGTGAAAGCTACTCCTTAGTGAAGGCGAATAAGAAGGCTGAAGATCAAAGTCAAGAGTGGATAATTCCTTGAAAGTGGAAGACTTGTTGCAAGAATACATCAACCCTTGGTGAAGGATTGAATCTTGTTACAAAATTGGGTAAGTACTTGGCAAGGTAGAAGACTTTTGATCTTGGATAGGTAAGTCTCTTGTAGGTTATTGGCTCTGTTGTCCCCAAAGGGAAGGCTAGGTACCCTTAACCATGAACATGGTGGTCATATATTGTAACTCTCATAATGGAATATAAGAAGTGTGCAATGGTTTAAAATCCTATATTTTGACCCCTCTAGGTAGTGGACTTACATCTTCTTTTTGGAGTTTGGAACACTATGCATAGCTTGTGTGATCTGTGCTTGTTCAATTTCTCTCTCCCTTTCTATGTATGTTTAGTTGCACTCAAATTTCATATAAGCAACTTTATCTAGGGATATAATTTTAAGGTCTAATGAGTTTGATTTAATTGTTTTATCTCTATTCACCACCCCTCTAGGTCTAACTTTTACCTCCAAAAAGCCTCTTATTATCCATAAATTTAAATTGATTCTTAACCTGTGTATAATCATACTAAATGATCAATGTCATGTTTTTCATTGTCAATCAGATAAAAGGGAGACTACAATGTTCATTTTGTCATTAATTTACATATGAACTTAAATTACAATGTTCCTTTACTTATACAAAATACCAATAAATCAAATTGGTTTACAACTATGTACTTTGTTTCCATGCATATATTTATCAACATAAGAAACATGTGTTGTAAGGTTCTAAACATGATTCCACATTAGCATTAGTTTTCACCAAAATAGGGTGTCTTTTCTAAGATTCATTGCCATAGTTTTCATTGCTCATAATTTATGGATTGAGATTAATATATAAAAGAGTGATTGGAAGGTAACTATGTAAAGTAAACATGAGTTATGTTTAACATGAAATTGGGTTTTTACACCAAAAATATCCTCTTCAAATTAGAACAAGTGATAGTTGTCTTTTTCTCTATATTCTAGAGAAAAAAAAATCAAAAATACCTCAATGAAAGATTTCAATCTAAATGTAGTCATATTAAAATAGAAAAAAAAATTCTCATCATAGGCTATATATTTCTATTCCAGAAGCATTACACCATCATCACAGTTTATAACTTACATTGTCATTAGGTGCTTATGTCACCGTATAGATTTGGTTTTTGTGTAGTTGGACCTTTCCTTACATAAAGGTATAGTAATTCCCATGTACCTTTGTTAAGAATGGTCTTTATGTCATCTATCACAAGTAAATTATAATCAACATAATTAGTAACATTTATAGCCTTATCAAGACTTATTTCTTCACCAGCATTGGTAAATAACAAAAATTGTAGGGATGGGGATACATATTAGTGATATGTGAGTATTTACTAGATGCCTAATGACATATATAAGTATGTTCAAAGTATTAATTTGAAATTAGGTAGCATTGATTCATGTGATGAAATAACCTTCTCAGAGATTCAATCAAACACAACTTGATCTCTGCCTAAAATATACCTCATGGATTTATGGAACTTTGATCAAAAAATATAATTATAGAAAAGTTCTTCATTGTCTTCTGATGTATCTATGTCCTTATTTTATCATCATAAAATTAATATAAAATTTTATAAGTCATTAGTAATGAGGAAACATGTTGTAGTCTTGGAATCATGCCTATTTCTATGTTGGAATCTGCATGCGCACAATTGAAGATTCTCAAGTGTAAAATATTAACCTTTTCTACAATTTTTACCTCTTCTTGCATTCTATGCAAATGGTACTAAAGTCAGTTGGTTTATAAGATAAGCCATATTGATGATTGGATTAGTGTAAAGTCCTTCTACATACCAAGTTGTAGTCTGATGTGCCTAGTAGATTCATTCAGTTTTCCATTCAATCTTGCAATGAAGACATATGGTTTTTGGGTCCAAGGAGTGGTCTTTATAATTTCATTGTATTCTTAGGAACATAACATTTTCATCTCATGGTTGTCACATTCAATGCCATGATAAAATTGTAGGCTTCATTCACTTGACTAGTTTGAGTCTTGACTTTTGCCTTTTGAAGGAGCACTCATTAGACTTTACTTTGGGAAAGCTAGCACAAAAAGTTTGTATATCTATGTGTGTGTATGTATGTATGTATTTACACACATACAAAGGGAGAAAGCAAGAGAAAGAGGCAAGGGAGATTATACCTAAGCATATAGAAGAATCCCTACATCGGTCTCAATTTTGAAAGTATACATATGTAATCCATCCATAGAGGAAGCAAATGTTTATA